>BRKX01000015.1:53625108-55050561 GCA_026008535.1 Perilla frutescens
GACCTTGCGGTTGGGAATACATTCTTGAAGAAGGATGATGTGCTAATTGCTGTGGGAAACTGGCACATGCAGCGGCAAGTGGAGTATTATGTTTCACGTTCGACTAAGAGCCGACTGGAATTCACCTATAAGAGAAAAGATATATGTGACTTTAGATTATATGCAAAAGAAAAGGACGGATTATGGAGAGTGCAAAAATTTAAGGATAATCATGCGTGTCGGCTTGACTTGACACGTAATGCGCCGAGAAAAATGTCTTCGAAGGTGATGGCTGACTATTTTTCGAAGAAGATACGGTACGAGGGTGCTGTGTTGAAGCCTAGAGCAATGATTGCCGAGTTGTTGAGAGAGTATGGTATTGAGGTTGAGTACGGTGTCGCTCTACGTGCCAGGAATCTTGCTGTAGAGATGGTTTACGGCGGCCATGACAAGTCTTTTGAGATGCTTCCTGCATATCTATACACGTTGAGGGCAAACAATCCTGGTACCGTGTATGATATCCACAGGACGAGCGATCATCGTTTCAAGTTCATGTTTGTTGCACTTGGAGTTTGCATATCGACATTCAGACAGTGTATGCGGCCAGTTGTTGTTGTTGATGGTACGCACCTGAAAGGGAAGAGCAAGGGTGTTCTGTTTGTCGCTGTCACAAAGGACGGTAACGAGAGGTGTTTCCCACTAGCTGTTGGTGTGGGTCCTATTGAGAATGACGAGTCATGGACATGGTTTTTGCAGCGTTTCAGAATGGGATTTGGAACTCGAGATGATTTGGTGATTATTTCAGACCAACATCAAAGCATCAAGAATGCTGTTGCCAGAGTGTACCCAGAGGCCCACCACGGATTTTGCTATTACCACATAGCAAAGAATCACGCGAGACACGGGAAGCATCTCATTGCTGCATTCAAGAAAGCTGCATATGCATACAGACAAGAGAGTTTTCTCAAGTATATGTCAATGATTGCGAGGAATGAAGCTGCGTACACGAGCCTAATGAGTATAGGTGTTCATCATTGGGCTCGTTCTCAATCTCCCAAGCGTCGTTACGCTTTCATGACATCTAATGTGGCTGAATCTTTCAATGCACGCTTGCTGTGGGCTAGGAGGTTGCCCATATGCTCACTGATTGAGGTCGTCAGGAGCGTGACCGAGAGATGGTTCGATAAGAGACGGGAACTGGCAGTGTCTAGGGATCACGTGATCACAGAAGGGGCGTTCCAAAAACTGTCCAAACAAGTTGAGAAGGGACGTCACTTTATGTCGCGTCAAACCACTGCATATACTTACACAGTGGCGGATCCTGAGAGGAGTTTTGTGGTTGATCTTCAACATCGTACGTGTGACTGTGGAGAATTCCAGCTGGATCAGATGCCTTGCTCCCAGAAGGTTGACTGTACAATGACTGTATTCTCATCATTTCTTCCAGCCCTCAGATGACGCCCTTTCCATAATTTGCGCTGGAGTGTCCACAGTAACAAATCCATTTCAGCCATCTCGAGCTGGTATTCAATGTCTTCTATACGGTCGAACCATGCAAGATCCAATTGCAAACCCTGACCCCCTCCAACCTTTGTCTTTGCATCAGGACCCTTGGCTCGAAAGGCTTCATAAGCTAGTTCTATACGCTTGAAGATACTCAAGGTGCCATCTCCGGATAGTCTTGACCTAGGTGTACGCCTAGAAGAAGTACTGGGCCGAGAAGAAATGCTAGGCCGAGAAGAAATGCTAGGCCGAGCTGAACTATTCTGTGATTCCAGGTCCCAACTAGCAGGATTCCACTGGTTTTCATCATCCGCATCTGGTTCCACCATTTCTTCCACAGGTGCAGAGGTTATCCCTACCTCCTCAACCTGCATTAAAGTTAGTTAGTATATGATATATGATGTTTCAAAGCATTCAACATAATTTAAAAAACAAAAGACTCACAAGATGCGGAATGACATCCTCCTGGCCACGACTAGTCTGTCTCCTCTCAATTTGCTCAGGAGCTAACTCTATCTCGTGAGATCGGCTGTGAATCTTCTCAACCTATGATAAATTCACTCAGTCAATGACACAAAACATTTTGAAATTAATAAACTAACAATTAAAGATACACACC
This sequence comes from Perilla frutescens, assembly GCA_026008535.1. NCBI lineage: Eukaryota > Viridiplantae > Streptophyta > Magnoliopsida > Lamiales > Lamiaceae > Perilla > Perilla frutescens. The sequence continues at coordinate 53,627,210 of BRKX01000015.1, forward strand.
ATCTGCTTGGGGCTCAGCTCCGATCTGCGGCTGCGACTGTGGCTGCGATTCCTCTGATTATGTCGCCTAGACATCACATCAAACTTTTCGATCATCCCTGTCATGAAGTCTTTAAATTTATTGAACAGTGTGTCATCGCGTTCATTCGACTTGGCTATTCTCTTTTCTAGCTCAACCATGAAGCGACTGGACGTCTCGCGTGCAGCCTCCTGTGCTGCCTCCCGAGCTGCCTCCCGAGCTATCTCTCGTGACTCGCGTGCAGTCTCCTGTGCTGCCTCCCGAGCTATCTCTCGATACCTATCCACATGGCGACAACAAACATGTCCCTCACTCGTACTAGATGATGATGTGGATGCCCTGACTCGTTTTCCACGATGTCGGCCACTAGTAGGGCCCGTGGCAGTATCCACTGCACCAGTCTCTCCACAAGTACGGGGTAAGCAACCTGCGGACCTCCTCGATGTAGACCGAGCAGCGGATGTAGCAGGAGTCGGTCCTGTAGGAGGGATAGGCGCTCTGGGAGGAGTCACTGCTCTAGACGGGTTGACCCCTCTAGGAGGAGTCACTGCTCTAGGAGGGCTGAGCGCTCTAGGAGGAGTCACTGCTCTAGACTGTGTAGCCTTACGTGCTCGCTTTGGCACCTGTAATTTCACCACATAAGGCACGCCCATGGAATTCTCAAGCTGCGTGCTTCTAAAATAGGGCAAATCATCCTCATTCTCGGTCGACTGTAAAAATGTATGACAAAGAAGCTGCCAAAATATTATAGGGTTAGTTAGTACTAAAGAAAAAAAAATATTTGATTTAAAGTTGAATTAAATAATCATACATACCTCTCCCTCTGTGAATAATGCGCCTAGACGAACCGCTTTATCTTTGAACCTCCACTTCAAACACCTCGGTATTGCAATATCAGACACCAGAATGGCACAATGCCGTCCCACACGAGGTATAGCCTCATAAGCCCATATCTATAAAATATCATGTTTGTTAGTTTAGTATGAAATACTTAGAAAGTTTAATTTAGAAGCACAATTGAGACAGTACCTGCAAGGCCCAGACAGGCCCGTAGAAATGGTAAGTCTTCCTCTTCGCCGTCAATTCAACTGGAATGAGACTAATATAATGCAATAAGGCACCGAATGAATAGGAACCCCATGGAAAAAACTTCCATCGCTGTGTATCCTCCACCAAAACCCATACCCAATCGTCTATGCAGCGCGGCGGGTCATATCCGAGCACCATACCGTACAAGAACAACACATTGGCCACCTTCAAATAATCAGAAGCATCGTGTCCCAGCATGTAGTGTGTAAACCTATGATGCAAATCATGTATCGAGATAGGCACACAACTCAATACCCGACTATAAAAGCTGTCTCGAGGAATGCGGTGCTCTACATATGGATCAAAATCAGATCCACCGAACATCAACCCCGTAACTAGTGCATACTCAACGGGGGAAAATCTAAGGTTGGTTCCTCCAATATGGAACCAAACCTCGTGCTCTACAGCACCATCTAGTGTAATCTCCCGTGCCATGACTGCGTGTAACGCTGTATTGCAACTAGTTCCTCCAACAAAGTTCATTAGTAGACCAAAAGGTCCATCCCTAAACTCTCGAACCATATCAACGCCAGTATGCGCTACAGTCTGTAGTATGTCTACAATGATAGACGCGTAATTCTTCCAGTATAAATTAATCGAGCATGATACATCCTGCATAGCCTCTCTCTTCCACACCCAGTGACGCTAATATTTGGAAACCAAAATTAAATAAATAACAAATAAATAAAAGTAATACATTAACTTAATTACCTAAATTAATTATAGTAACTACAAATTACCAAATTAATTAATATATAAACACAACAAGTTAACTAAATCTATACTAATGCTATACCAAATTGTTTAACTATTTTTAATTTCTTTAATTAAAATTCATTTTCTGATTTTTGTAAAAATTCATTAGGACTGTCAAGATTATTTTCTTATATACTAAGGACAACAAACGTGTCCTTCACTAATTATGAATTAATTACTTTGGAAATTTACCATTTGTCCATTCAATCACGATTTTACTATTTTTAAGTATAGGAATACAATTGTAACGTCTTACATGTTGATTTTCAAATCACACAATTTTATAAATTCATCACATAATCATTCATGCTGTTTTTTTTTTATAAATTATTTTTGATTTTATTTTAATATAGAAAAAATTAATTAAATAGGATTTAATTAGTTTTTCTTCGATTAAGGTTTTTCTTTAAGCTTAGCGTGTCAGAGATTGAGCTAAAACATTTCATTAATTTTTTCGGATTCTCTTATATTGGTGAAAATTTATTTCTTAAATTGGTTGTTCAAGGGCTAAATTAAGAGTTTAAATTTGTACACGGCCGTTGAATTTTTTTTAAAAAATTATTGCATATTTTCAATTCAATGCTTGGTAGTTGAATTTCAATGTGAAAGCGTAATTTTTTTTAATTTATTTCATATTTTCAATTCAATTATGATATACATACTTTTTGGATTACCTTTCATATTTAATCTTTCAAATAATTTTCGGTCGATACTTAATATTTATTAATTAGGTTTTTAATGTAAGCTTAGCGTGTGAGAGGTTGAGCTAAAACGTTTCATTAAATTTTTAAATTCTCTTAAATTGGTGAAGATAAATTTCTTAAATTGCTTATTCACGGGCTAAATTAAGAGTTGCATGGACGTCGAAACAATTACGATTTTGCACGTATTATTTTCAGAATTGAAATATTCTCACTTGGTGACAAAAAATGAATAATACGGCTATATCAATACACTGATGTTAAATGGAACAAATTTCAGAAATTGTTATTGTTATTGCTTATTTCTTCACGGCGAACAAATTGCAATTACAATTTTCATAAATTGAATATATTGCTTCACATGCCTCATGAAGAAGATTTGGATAGAATTCACCATATACAAAACCAAAAAAATTACATACACAAAGACACATATCAAATGCATACCAAAAAAAAAAAAAATTAAGCCCACCGTGTAGTACACGGTGACCGTGTCTCACCGTGTAGTACACGGTCCTAAACCCATTTTTTCTTCTTTCAGATTTGCAAAACAACAGCATCGTCCAACAAATTCCAACCTAATTCACAGTCCAAAATTCCAAATACAAATACCATCATCAATTCAGTAATTCATTGCACAAAATAACGTAATTAACAAGAAATTAGAGAACTTACGTGTTCAGCCATTTTTTCCAATCTGCACGGCGGCGGCGGCTAATCTGCACAGCGGCGGCACCGTCGTCTCCCTCTCCGTCTCCTCTCTCTCCGTTGGTTGCCCTGTCTCCGTTCGTCAGCAGACCCGTCTCCCTCGCCGTCTCCTCTCTCCGTTTGAAGGTGCCGTGTCTAATTTTGGGAGCAAATCCAGGTTGAGCCGTGTAGATTTCTTTGGATGTGGCCGTGTATAACATTTATGAAGAGGCCGTGTATATTGTGTGAATGGAGGCGCCATGTATATTTCAATTTCTTATTATTTGTGGGAGTGTATAATTCAATTTCTTGAAATATACAATTCAAGCCGTGTACAATGTTGTGTGAATGTGAGTGTATAATTCAATTTCTTATTATTTAGTCAGCCGGGCCCACAATTTATTAAGGGTAATATGGGTACAAAAAAATTGTTTGGTTAGAAAAGAATAGCTTGCAGTGTTTGGTTAGAAAAGAATTTGACAAGTTAAAATTGGTTAGAAACATACGTTCCCACTTTAGTTTTTCCTTTTCTTTTGCTTTTATTTTAGTGTAAAATTTACATAATTGTGAATGAAAATGTAGTGTGAAATTATTTTTCATCTCCAACCATTAATTTTACATGTGTATGGAAGATTGCATTTGTATACTTCCTAATGTTGATTTTTTTTTATCAAAGTATTATATAGATTATATGTTTTTCACATATGTAAACATTAAATATTATTTAATTATAACTAAATAATATATAATTTAAATTAATTATTAAATAAATCATTTTTAAAGCTATACATTTATTTGAAGTGATAAATTACATTAAAATATGAAGGATTGATTCGCCCCGTTGAACATTTATTTCATTTTTATTTACATATATACCATTCAATCCATATCCTATCTGAAAATCTGAAGGTTGAATCACCATCGTCCGTTGTAATCTAATTTACATTTACACCGTTCAATCTTTAACCTATCTGAAAATCTAAAGGATTGAATCACCAACTCACCACCGTCTGTTGTGATCTTATTTACATCTAAATTATTCGATATCCTATCTGAAAATCTTTTATGTTATTTTGTTGAGCTTTAAGTTATTGCATTTTTTATGAACGTGTTATGAAATTTTTTTCTCAATTTTAAGTGATTCTTTTTAAATAAATTGTTATTTTTATTTATTATATTAATTGAAATTAAACACAATATTATAACAATGACAATATCTTATTTTTAATAAATTAATAAAAAAGAAAGCAAATGTAACCAAAAAAAAGAACAGGAGAGAGAGAGAGAGAGAGAGAGAGAGAGAGAGATGGCTGCTTATGCTAGTCTGACTTCCCTTAAGCATACAATTCAACGTCTCCTGAATTCTTCTCAAATCTCGTTTACTCCCCCTTCTGCAGAAATCATAAAATATGTAAATGATGAGCTTCAGTCCTTACGAAAAACTCTCCTAAGATTGGATCGCCGGAGCATGAAGAAGGTCAATGCTTTGGACGACCAAATCAGAGAGGCAGTGTGTAAATTGGAAGATGTGCTTGAATCCCACTTCTCAAATCAGATTCTTTCACAATCTGAACAATGGATTAGAAGAGATGGGACCCACTTCTCCATAGATCTGCAGGAATCGGAGCACGAAATTCATTGCCTTGTCGAAGCATTGAAGGAGATGGAGCAGGTATACATCAAAGAATTAGACCACCCAGAATTGCTAGAAGAAGAAGATGACGATGATGAAGAAATTGTTGTTTCTTCAAGAATGGGTTCTAGTGGAAACGAGTCAAAGATGGTTGGATTTTCTGAAATAGTTCTGGAAATTAAAGATCGGCTAAAACGTGTTAGTGGCAACTACGCTGTGACCCCGATAACCGGGATGGCCGGCATAGGTAAGACTACTCTTGCTAATGAAATTTTTAATGATTCGGATATGTCGGAATACTTCGATTTTCGTGCTTGGGTGACAGTTGGAAGAAAATGGAAGTTGAAAGAAATTTTACTGTCAATTCTAGCTCAAGAGGATGATGACATGGGAGAAATGATGATGGAAGAAGAGAAAAATGTAGGTGATTATTTGAAAGGAATGTTGAAGGGTAAGAGATATCTCATTGTGTTGGATGATGTGTGGGATAAACAAGTGTGGAATGTGTTGAATCGTTTGTTTGGAGATGACAATGAAGGAAGAAAAATCTTGATTGCAACTAGATTAGATCATGTAGGTCGAGGTGCTAGCAATCCTGTCTCAGGCATTGTGAAAATGCGTTTGCTAAACGAAGAAGAAAGTTGGGATCTTCTTCGTGAGAAGGTTTTTGGTGATGAGTTATGCTCTTATCAGCTGGAGAAAATCGGAAGGAAGATTGCAGAGAGTTGTGAAGGTCTTCCTCTTATGATTGTGGCGGTTGCCAATCTTCTGTCTCGAGAAGAGAAGACACCCGAGCATTGGAACGAGGTAGTAGAGAAAAAGAATTCGGTTTTCATGGATGCATATGGAGGCATATCAAAGGTACTATATCCGAGTTACAAGTACTTACCTCTAAGATTAAAGGTGTTCTTTCTCTTTATGGGAGTTTTTCCTCAAAAATACGAGATCCCGAAATCCAAACTCCTCATTCTGTGGGGTGCTGAGGGATTTCCAGAGCCATTGAGATGGCAAACTGCAAATGATTATAGTGAGCATATGTTGAGAGAGCTTATTTACCATAATGTTGTTATGCTTGACTGTAAAAGCACAGTTTGGAATATCAAATCAACTGGAGTGAAAACTTGTAGAGTTCATACTTCCATGTGGCACATGTGCAGCAGAGAAGCTAAGAAGAAGAAGTTTTTCCACATCTTAGATAGATATGGTGATGGTCTAGATGATGGCATGGAAGGCCAACGTCGATTGTGCATCCATAATAACATTTTATTTGGCATCCAACATGTTCATGACTTGATGGAGGATAATTGTGCATCCACTGCTCGTTCTCTCTTATGTTTTGGTCCACACAGTCGCTATGAATTACCAATATGTTTCGGTTTGAGGTTGCTGAGAGTGCTTGATGCTCTTACAATCCGTTTCTATGAGTTCCCGGTTGAGGTATTGGATCTGATTCAGTTGAGGTATCTTGCCCTTACCTCCAATGGAGAGCTCCCTTCTTCCATATCCAAACTTTGGGATCTGCAGTTCTTGATTGTGTTCCAACATGTGAGCATTAAATCTTTTGCTTCGTCGTGTATGCCTATGCAGATATGGGATATGAAAGAATTGAAGCATCTACAGATTGTGGGAAGTGACTTACCAGATCCTTGTGGCTCTTCCTTACCAAATCTCTCAACACTTTTAGGTGTAAGTGCTCTAAGTTGTAAAGAGGCCATTTTTAAAGCAATTCCTAATCTAAGGAAGTTAGGAATTCAAATTGAATTGGCGCCTGATGCTGCTGAGCCATTGAGTTGCTTTGATCAGATTTGCAATCTCAACAAGCTGCAGATACTTAAATGTGTCGTCATGAATCCTGATCTCATCTCCGAACCCCATCTTACTCGTGATCCTCTTCCGACATTCCCATCAGTGCTTAAAAAGTTGCATTTGAGCGACTTGGGCTATCCTTGGGAATATATGAGTATAATTGGTTCGTTGCCGAATCTTGAAGTTCTCAAATTGCGATGCTATGCCTTTCAAGGTCCAATATGGGTAGTAGAAGAAAAGAGTTTTCCAAAACTTGGATATCTGGTGATTGAAGACTGTGATGTGGTGAAATGGGAAGTGAAAAATGGAGGGTGTCCATCACTTTACTACTTGAGCATAAAAGATTGCTACTTATTGGAAGAGATTAATGGGAAATTTGGTTTGAATTTTGGTAAAATTGAAGTAATTGACAGCAACCCTTTAGTTTGGACTTGTCTGAAGCAAATTATAGATGCTTACTCCCAAATGGAATTTTATGAGCCCAGTAGTTATGTTCACTCTTCATGGGATGATAAGAAAGTTAAGTCATGACCATATTTTTTGAGCTATTTGTAATTTCTATTGTACTAAATTAATATTCGTTTTCCTTTTTGTATAACATTTGCAGATGAAATCATCTGGTAAACTTGGTGGTACACAATTTAATTTATTATTTTTTCTTTGATTTTTTAATTCAATTTCAATTTATTGTGCTTTAGTTTAATTTTACACTTATTATTTAAGGTTAAGATATATAATTAATTTTTTACGAAATAACGAATTTTTAATTAGAAAATGAAATATGATATTAAAATATTAGTTATATAACCTAATTGGGTAGGATGAACCCTAAATAATAAGTGCAAAATTAAACTAAAGTATAATAAATTGAAATTGAATTAAAATATCGAAGAAAATTAATAAATTGAATTTTGTAACACAAAGTGTTGCACAAAGTGTAGCAGAAGATTTTATTTGTAATATTTGGTATTAGTTGAATGTGTCCGGTAATTCATGTTTCACTATCAATTTTATGATATTTTTTTTTATAATATTTACCCCCTTTATTCTAATAAGAGAGGATGATTGAGATTTTCATAAAGATTAAAAAAAAGATTGAGAATGATAATTAATAAGAAAAAAAACAATATACACCTATTTATTTATTTATTTAACAATGAATTAAGACTTAATGTAAACACACACACACATATATATATATATTAAATAGGGGTATATATATTAGTAAATTAATCATACAAGCAAGGAACTCATTGCAAATAGTCATATATAAATATATTATATCAAATTAAAACATCTCATTGCAAATAGTTATATATAAATATATATTATATGGCAAACACTTGTATGCATCATGATGCAAATAACACTATATGAGACGGGTCAGTCAAACCCGCTTTTGACCCAGTAAACGCGGGTCAACCCGCGCTTTGACCCGATCAACCCGGGTCAACCCATAAAAAAAACTGTTCAAAGTGAGTACCAACCTTCCTATTCAAAAGTATCACAAAACATTTAAAAAGTATCATCAGTATCATTAAAAAGTAAGGGTCTGCTAGTTATTTTATATAAGTTTAATTAGTTCAAATTCTGATTTTTTTTTCAGTTTTTATATTGTATGTGTTTAGATTAATCTAAAACAATCATCATTCCAAGAATTTGCAAAGGAAAGCAAAACTTGAGTTCGGTAAAATAAAAAGTACCATGTGATAAGCAGAAAAGTATAAGTACAATAAAAAAAATGTATCAACCTGAGATTAATATTATCATCATTCCAATTACAATAAAAAGTACCATGTGCCACGTGGCTGCCTGAAATAGACGAAAATAACCCCTGTTGCACGCAAGTCCACCTCATATTATATATATCAAATTAAAGCACAAGCAACACATAATTAGAAGGAAATAAATAAAAACTTAAGCATTTATTTTGAAGTCCCTCACATGGCGCTCAACGTCGATCCTCAGCTTTTCTCACCGTCGGTGTCGCTGCGGTAGTCGGAGCGCTCGGCGTGGTGGTGGCTCCCTCTCCTCCCCTTCTTTCCCTTCTTACCGGTCTTGTGGACGACGACGTCGTTCTGGTCGACGCAGTCAGTGGTGTCCAGATGAACGCCGGGATCATTGGCGTCGTAGCTGCCGCCGAGCATGACGGAGTTGTTGATGGCTTGGAAGTTGCTGTTCACGGCGTAGGAGGCGGAGTCTCCCTGTTCCTCCGCCGGCAGCGGCAGCTCCTGAGGGCCCCCGGAAACCTTGCCGTCGACGTCGCCGCGCATGGTGGCGCCGAGGTTGCTCCCGGCGAGGGTGATGATCCTCGCGCCTTGCTCCTCCTCGTCTTGCAGATTTTGCGAGCTCGAGCTCCCGGTTTTGTTGGGCTGTTGGATGCCGCCGAGGCGGGTGGTGAGGGCGGAGATCATTTCTCTCACCTCATGATCCAGATTCTTCTGCTTCTCGCCGGCGTTTAGTTCAGGAGCCATGGAAGATGAGAGAGAATTTTTTTTATTTTTTTTGGTATTGAACAAGTGGTAGTAATAATATGTGACTTGCATTTTAAAAGGGGAGAAGGGGTACTGTTTGGTAGAATACCTTGCTTATTTATCCATGCAAGAATTAATTTCTTTTGTTGGTTCCAAGCAAGGAATTAATTACGAGTCGAAATCTTCTATTGTACATTTGATGTTACATTATTCATTGTACATTCCATTTTTTTAGTTTTCTTTTTCAATTTTTTTCCTTGATTATAAGAGGTGTTACATTATCCATTGACCATTGTACACTCTTTTTTTAAATTTTTTTTCCTTGATTTTAATTTCTTATAGTTTAGTTTAATTTTATATTTATTATTTAGAATTATATTCATCAAACCCAATTAGAATGCATTGTAATTTTTTTTATTATTTAATTTTAAATTTTTAGCCATTAATTGATTATTTGAAAAATTAAATACTAAAAAATATATAAAACCCTAATTGGGTAGGATGGATCATAAATAATAATTGTCAAATTAAACTAAAGTATGAGAAATTGAAATCAAAGAAAAAAATTGACAAAAAATTAAAAAAATCGAATGTGTAATATGAAATGCAACACAAAATGTGCAATTGATGATTTCAAATGAGGGACTACTTGTTGCATGGTTTAACTCGAAGATTAGAGTAAATTTCAATTTTAGTCCCAAAAGTTATTTTTTTGGTCCCAAATGACAATATTTTTCCGATAATTTTAGTCTCGTAAAATATTTTTCCGATAATTTTAGTGTCAAACTAACTGAGATCTTTGGTGCGATAGACAACACAAAATGATTTCAAATAGAATGACATGATATCTTGAATTTTGAAACGCATGTTGTTAGTTTTCATATACATGAGACACATCTCAGATAGTCAAATTCATATTCACCAAAATTATTAATTTGGGACTAAAATTATTAAAAAAATATCTTATATAGGGCTAAAATTATTGGAAAAATATCTTTTGAAACTAAAATTATCAAAAAAATATAATTCAAGATTAAAAAAATAACTTTTAGAATTAAAATTATTTTTGCCATATACTAGTAGGACAAAAAATGAAATTTGCATAGAAAATGATTTGAAGGTATCAACTCATGTAATAAAGAAGAAAGTTGAGATTAAAAAATTGAATGGCCGACAAGTGGTGGGGGGATTCCTTAGGCCTTTGAATAAAGGCCATTCATTTATGCAATGAAAATTATAACATGCATGTTAGAGAAATTAAAAAAGAAAAGTTGTAGGTTCCTTGATTTATTGCATCTTTAATTTACAAATCTAGTCTTGATAATTTCCTCATCAAATCCTTATTTTCTTCCCAAGAGTTGTTCCAATTCATTCACTGAAACTTCTCAGAGAGAGAGAGAGATTAGAGATAGGATCAGAAAATGCCGAACTTGGTTTATTTGGCTGCTGTGAAGCGCAAGATTGAATCTCTTCTAAAATCTTGTGATATTTCTCGAGAAATCTCAGAATTTGCTACCCAGGAAGTGGAGAGCTTCGAAGAAATCGTCAACAGAATGCTGTGGGGAAGCAGAAGAAGATGGAATAAAGAAATCAGAGTGGCAATAGACAAATTCAAAGATGCAATTCAATCCCACGTCTCGAAACGAGCTCTTTCACGATCTGGAAGCAGTGGAACTTTCCTGGAAGATATAAAACTCGAAATCCAGTCTTTCGCAGAAAGAGTGAAGAAGATGGAGGAGGAGTTAGTTGATGAACTGTACACCTCTTTGCCTGAAGATGATGATGATGATGATGATGTTTCGTTGACAAATGGTTCGAAGATGGTTGGATTGTCGGATCAGTACAGTGAACTCAAACGTAAGATTCTAAACGAGGATGCTAAGTTTAAGGTTTTCTCCATTGTCGGAATGGGAGGCATAGGTAAGACCACTCTTGCTATAAAAGTTTACGAAGATCTAGATGTTTTGGGAAAGTTTGATATTCGTGTTTGGGTGAGAGTAGGTAGAAAATGTGGATCGAAAGAAATCCCACGACGCATTGTAGCTCAGTTGTGTTTCGAGAGTGATCAAATGCTTGTGGAAGCAAATGATGATGATGATTTGGTTGCAGGGCTCTTGAGAAAAAGTTTGAAGGGTAAGAAATATCTCATTGTGTTGGATGATGTGTGGGGAAAATATGTGGAGTATCACTTGCAACAGTCGTTTAGATATGAAAGAAATGATTTGAAAAACCCTTTTCCAGATGATGGAAATGGGAGCAGAGTCTTGCTTACAACTAGGGTACAACAGATGACTGAAATAAATCAAGTTTTTCCCGATGATTTGACAGTGCGGTTTCTGAATAAAGAAGAAAGTTGGGATCTACTTCGTGAGAAGGTGTTTGTTGATGAGTCGTGCCCTCTTAGACTCGAGAGATTCGGGAAGAAGATTGCTGAGAATTGTGACGGTCTTCCTCTTACAATAGTGACAATCGCTGATCTTTTATCCAAAACAGAGAAGACTGTAGAGTATTGGAGCAAGATTGTTGCACACAAAAATCATCAAATTTTCTTGATGGCATATGATGAAGTATCAAAGGCACTACTACCGAGCTATAAGTACTTGCCTCGAGTTTTGCAGATGTGTTTTCTTTATATGGGAGCTTTTCGTAGAAAATACAAGATACCCAGAGCCAAGCTCGTGAATATGTGGGAAATTGATGGATTTCTTGAATTGAATGCACACAAATTTTCATATCCTAGTGCAATGGAATGTTTGGATGAGCTAGTTCATAATAGTCTTGTTATGATCTATCAAAGAACCACAGATTCCAGAGCTACATTTGGTGGGAGACAAATTGTAAAAACTTGTGGCCTTCATTCTTCATTGTGGTATTTGTCTAACAAAGAAGGTGGGAAGACTAAGTTTTTTCATGTCTTGAATAGTTTTGATGATGGTTTTGGAGAAGGTATAGAAAGCCAACATAGGTTATCCTTCCACAACAATGTATTGTTTGGCATCAAAGAAGTGTATGAATCTGTGGAGGATAATTGTGCATCGACTGCACATTCTCTCCTATGTTATGGTCCGTATCATAAATATCAAGTGCCAATATGTTTCGGTTTGAGGCTGCTCAAGAAACTCGATGCTGTTACAATCCGTTTCTATGAGTTCCCATTGGAAATTCTACAATTAGTTCAGTTGAACTACCTTGCTCTCACTTTGGATGGGAAGATCCCCGCTTCCATATCCGAACTCTTGAGCCTTCAATTCTTGATTGTCAATCGACACCTGAGCATCAACTCATGTAGTGAACCATCATACCTGCCTAAAGAGATCTGGAACATGAAAGAATGGAAACATCTTCAAGTTATGGGAGGCGACTTACCGGATCCTTGTGGCAATTCTCTTGAAAGATTATCAACACTTTCAAATGTGAGCGCTCATAGTTGTGTCAAGGCCATTCTTGAAGCAATTCCTCAGCTGAACAAGCTAGGAATTCGAATTGAATTGGCGTTTGATGAGGATGGTAATCATTTGAGTTGCTTTGATCATATTTCTTGCCTCAAAGAGCTGAGATCACTTAAATGCGTTGTTGTGAATCCTGATGTAGTCTCCCCACCCACTCCGCTCCCAATTTTCCCAGCGCGTCTGGAAAAGTTGAGCTTGAGTGGGTTGGGCTATTCTTGGAAAGAAATGAGCAGCATTGCTTCGTTGCCTAATCTCAACGTGCTCAAATTGCGAAACTATGCTTTTCAAGGTCCGGTGTGGGAAGTAGAGGAAAAGAAATTCATTTCACTTATTTTGCTAGTTATTGAAGATACTGATTTGGTGGAATGGAAGATTGGAAGTGGGAGTTTCATATGGCTTCAGCATCTAAGCATAAAACACTGCTACAAATTGGAAAGAATTGAAGGGGAATTTGAAGTGTTTCTTGAAAATATTGAGGTAAATGATAGCCCTTCAGCTGCGACTTGTGCTGAGCAAATAAGAAATGGTCGAATGAGGAAAAGAAATATTCTACCCGAGCCTGATGTGGATGTCCATTCTTCGTGGGTTGATAGGTACAGTAGAACATGACTCCAACTAAAATCATCGTATTTTACGAGATCTTCTATTTCCAAAATATATTTTTAAGATTTTTTAATTTTGAATTCAATGATACGTGTATTAAATGACACTATTGAGCATAGATGCAACTTTAGGCATAATTTGCAAGTTAGAAGATAGCATCGCATTCATCATTGCTGATACATAACTTGCAACAAGAGTTGTTTAATTTATTGAATATGAGAGGAAGCACACACAAATCGGTTTTTGTTTCAAACAATAAGTTTTCCGATCACACGAGATCAAACGTCGAGAATACAAATAAATCTTTTTGAAAATTCTTCACCTCAAAGGAAATGGAAGTTTTATCAGTTATTTGAAGAGCAAGCGGAAGACATCAGGCTGCGACATACAAACAAGGTAGCTCCCTGCACCCCTGAATAGATTAAATACTCATTAGTAGGTGTGTAATCGAGCCAAGTCGAGTATTAGCCTTATCCTGCTCGAGTTCCATAAGAAAACTCGAAGCTCAACTTGACTTGAGCTTGGTCGAGCTTCGCTTTTTCATGCTCGACTCCATTATGTATAAATATTAAATAAGAATTATATTTATTTAATTATTAAAACATAATTTAATTATTAATGATTTATGTAAAGAATTTAATTATTAAGATTAAAATTGTAATTGCCTTAAAGCTCGATAAGGCTCACGAGTCCGTCGAGTTCACTGTTATAGAGCTCGAGCTCGATAGCTACTCGAGTAGCTCGAACCCAATCACGACTCGATAAATCTCAAGTTGAGTTCAAGTTGTCGTCAAGTTGATCTCGATTAGCTCACGAGTAGGCTCGACTCACTTACACTCCCCTACTCATTAGCAATGAAGTTTCAATCACAAGTCTGAATACCAACGAACACTTTTGCATACTCACGAATAGCAGTTGCTAGTATAAAAAAAGATTGAGCAAAACATTGAGAGTAAAAATTGCAGTGTGCATACCTGATAAGATCTTAGTCTTAATCAATTATGTTATTTCTCACATCCAGGGCCGATGTTGAGCTTGAAGTCAACCTCCCATTTGGATTTCGACCTTTTTTCTCTCTCGATACTCTTGGCAGAGTCGACTGCTGATTTGCGAAGGCGCTCAATGTCCAACCTGTCCAAGTTGTTGCCCAAGTCGCCTGGAATATTTTCGAGTTTTTCGCAGTTCTTAAGCACAAGACAGCTAAGCCCGGGAAAGTTAGATGCAGAAGCTACCCAAACAACTATATCTGCATTTATAATGAGCAATAGGTAGAGATTCTCGAAAACATCATCACCAACATTCCAGAAAGTTCCAGTAAAGGCATTGTCTTTCAACTTGAGGACTTCCAGGGTGTTGATCTTTGACAGTACAGAGATATGTTGCCACTCGAGGAATGTAGTCGATAATGTCAGCCTCCTGAGATTTGGCGGGAAACATTTAGGATGAGGAAGGCCAGTGGGTCTATGTTCAGATAGTATATCATTCATCAGCTTCAACTTTTCAAGACAGCCCAAGTTTTCCATGGACATGGAACTAAAAAGATTGGCTAGTTTCCCGCGAATTCCCAGTGCCTTGAGGTTGCAGGCCCTTTCGAATACTTTTGGTGTGCATGATTCGGGAGCCAATCTGCTCAGTGTTTGAAGGCTCTCTCCGCCTTCGCCATCCCATTTCTCATCCAAGACTATGGCTGCTTTCATCTTGAGATGTCTCAGTCGGTACATTCTCCATATATTTGCTTTCATTGTAATGGATTGCGACTTTGTCTCGACCACAAGAGTTTGTAGATTCCATAATTGGGAGAGGGGCTCTGGAAGAGTAGGTTGAACATCAATGCACAGAGTGATGTATCTCAAATGAATCAGTTCAGTCACCTTCGTAGGAAATCTATGGTATTTGATGGACATTGCTTCCAAAACTCTGAGCAAATTGAAGGCATGGGGGATAGTTGATATGTATCTTGGATCTAGGTCGACAGTCTTCTTGTAGAAACATAAGAAAGAACGAATGTGTGGACCCTTGGGGTTTTCTGCCAGGAAATCAATGAGATCGGAGTGTAAACAAAGACGATGAAATTTTGGCAGCTGCGTAACTGGAGGTTCAAGCACTCCTTGCTTATTTTTCTTTATCTCTTGAAATAAGTTCTGGTCCAGAGCTATCACTCTGCAAAATTCACGAATCATATCATGAACACGACATGTTTTTATTTCACCCATTGGGTTTATTTGATCATGCATCAGTAAGTTCCTGCTGACAAGATCACTCAAGTTTTCCTCTGCAGCTTCCTCCAGACTCGTTCCATCCTTAGGCAGTACAAATCCTTCTGCAATCCACAAACGCGTCAGCATCCAAGCTGGGATCACATGATCTTCAGGAAACACGGCCATATAGAGAAAGCAATCTCTCAGGTAATCAGGCAATCTGTTGTAACTCAACTCCAAAACATCTGTAATGCGCTTCTCCTTGTCACTCCGTATAAACTTACTCACATTTTCCGACAGATTTTCCCACTCGTTTCTAAGACGATGGGGCACTCGTGTTTTCACACACAAATCCACAAGAATACCTCCAACCACCGCAACTGTCAGCGGCACACCATAACACTGTTCGGCTATCTTTAATCCAGTGACATGTAGCTCTGGGGGGCAATCGCGTTCATTCCCAAATACCTCTAACTGGAGCAGTTTCCAGCTTTCATCGAGCCTAAAGAACCGAAGCATGTGGGGCTTCCTGCTAACATTAGCATGTGTGCCAACATTCATATTGCGACTGGTGATTATGACTTTACTCGATCCATTACTCCTAGGTAGGACATTTTGCATGATATTCCAGTCCTCAAGACTCCACACATCATCCATTACAAATAAGAAAACTTCCTTGTCCAGGCATGCACGAACTGATGATGCTAATTCGTCATCACTTAGGCCAGACATGTCATTGCTGGTGAATTTTCTCAAAATGTTGAGAAACACATCTCGACTGTTGAATCTCTGAGAAACACAAACCCAAATGCGGATTGGGAACTTAAACAAGACTCGTTCATTCTCATAAATCTTCCATGCCAGCGTTGTCTTCCCCAACCCGGGCATACCGACAATGGAGATAACATCAAGCTCCTTGGTTTCAACCATGAGATAGTCAGTTAAGGTTTTTTCCTCCTCTTCGAAACCCACAACTTTATCTCGCCTGACTGGCTGATCCTGTGGAAAAGGTAAAATCAGATATATTAAAAAATGTTGTACAGAACAATAACCACAGCAACAATTGTTGCTTTCGAAAAAAATTATGAATGTCCAACTAATGGAGTAAATTACATTTAACGCCCTAAAATTTAATTCGAGCCCAATTTTATTTATTTAGGCCCAATTATTATTTGAACGAGAATGAATTAAGATTAGACAATAATTTTTGTCGAAACCCGGGTTTGGCCCAATTACTCTGCCCATTTCAAAATTAATGTTAATCTCATTTTATTCTAATAAGAATCTATTTATTTTTAAGCCCAATTTATTTATATAAGAGGCCCAATAAAAAAAAATAAAAATAAAAGCCCAATAGGTATAATTTACATATGTGTGTGTGAATATATATATATATGTATCTTATATATGTGGGTGTGCGTGTATATATTTATATAAATCATATGTGTGTGTTTGTCTATGTATATAAATATATTATTGTTCCTATCCCCAATATATATACATGAGAGTAAGAAAGAAATAAAAAAAAAAAAGAAGAAGAAAGGGAGGAAAGAAAAGGGGGAATCGGGGAATAGGAGAGAGAGAGGGGGGAAAGATCAGAAATTGAGAGGGAGAGAAGGAAGGGGGCAGATCGATGGAAGAAGAAAAGAAAGAGAAGAGAGAAAGCAAGAGTGAGAGAGAGAGGGATTAGAGAAGAGATGGAGAAATGAGACGAGAAAGAAAGAGGGAAAGAGAGAGCAAGGGTTAAGAGAGGAGGGGGAAGCAGCTGGGCAGGTGGCCGGACTCCCACCGGCGCCGGAGCAGCAGCAGCAGGTCGCCGGAGTAGCAGCCGGACGCCGGAACACAGCCGCAGCAACCACGAAACTCGCTGCGGTCAGCCATCTTCGTCATCATCGTATGGGTCCGTTTCTTTTCCGTTTGACTTGATTTTCGGATATGTCGTACATTGATATATGTTCTACGTTTTATCTTTTAATATCGTTAGTATCCGGTGGCCGGAAACCGGCCAAAACGCCGAAAAACAGAAGCTGTTACATTTCTGGACAGATTTCTTGCTTCAACTTATTTCGACTTTTTAGCCCTTTTTCTGTCAAAATCTGGGAATGCATATTTGAGGAACATTTTTAGATATATGTCTTAGGGTTCTATAGAAGTTGGAATTACTTGATTCGGAGTTTTGGTTGAGAAGATATGACTGGTTTACTGAAACTGGTACCAAGGTGAAAACAGGGGGAAATGTTTTGAAGATATGTGGGTGCATTGGAGCTGAAATTTTCTTAATTTAAATCAGTCGAGAACTATCCTTAGTGATGCTAAAGTGTTATTAGTATATTAGAAGGTTGGAAGCTTGAATCTTTGTGTGCTTTCAATATGGTTTGGTTGTAGAATTGATGCTAATCAGACCCATGTTTAGAAAAAAAAAGAAATATTTCTCTTTTAATCCCTTTTTATTGCTTTATTTGATGATAATGATGAATTAATCTAAAAAAAAAAAGAAAAAAAAGAAAAAAAAAAGAGATATTATAGAAGGTGATATTTGGTCCAATTGGTATCAAATCTATTAATGATAAGATTAGGTTCAAACAAATTGTTATCACTTTTAAACCATTTTTATTCTTACAATATTTTTAATCTTATTTAATTAAGAGCTTTAATCATGGGTTCAATATGTTGAGTCTAGCCTAATGGGTTACTATTTAAATAATCAAAGCTTGGTCAGGGTTCGAAACCCTTTGAATCATTTTAATCCGTTTTACTTCAATGATATTTTGAGCTAATAATGTTATGTAAATTGAGGCATGAAATTATTTTCAAAAATCTATTGTGGTAAAGTGGTTAAGGTTTGACAATAGCATTACAGGTCCAAGGCTCAAAATCCCTTTGGCGTATTTTGTTGTTCTTTTGTGGCAAAACGTTTTCTAACTTTGAATAATAAATCAGTTTGGTCTTTTTGAATCAAGTTTATTTAGTTTAGTGGTCGTGGCCTATTGTTTTGGTATAAGAGGTTGTGGGTTCAAGCACACAATTTATTTAATTATTTTTGTTTTTATCTTATTCTATTTTATTTAACTTTGATTGAATTCAAAGATTAAGTTCATGATATGATAAATGGATATTTTGAAAATATCCTATGATCTTATAAATTTTAGTAAACTATAATTTTTAATATTTGAGATTAATATGTTCCTTTTCACGATCAAGGACTCCGTATAAGCTAGGATTATTGTTCGACCGCCAAATGGCATCGTTTTACATTATTAAGTTAGGATCTCGGTCCCTTGACCATTTCTTACGTTATGGTACATGGTTGGATAGGATTTAAGCACAAGACTAAGATATCGCCTTTATGTATAGGATTTTACCAAGATGACAAGTCTAAGACGAGTTGAGCTCGAGGAATCAGAGGAACGAACCCTAAGTCACGGCTCTATCCCAAGATTTAAAATGAGGTGGGTAATTCTATACTCTTCTATATGCAAATAGAATGTTAATCTATGAAATCATCTACGGAATGACTTTTGGATATGAATTGATATTATGATATGAAATCATTGTCTCGATATATGATATCATACGAGATAGATATAGTAACCCTTATAAGCAATGATGCTATGCTATTAATTAATGAAGGAATGAGATCTAGACGATTCATTCTAAGTTGTAACCTATGCTAGTGGACCATAAGTTAAGATTATTGTTCGATTGTCTAGCATTTTCATCTATGCTATTAATTTAAGAAATCGGGCGCTTGACCCTTATGCTATGACCCATGATCAATACTCAAGCGTGTTAATACGATATGATCTTACAATAAAATCTTATTCAAGACGATAGACTTAGAACGAACATAGTACGATCAAAGTTTTAGCTACTATGGTTATAAGGTGGTTGATATCTATCCAATACGCGATTTATGTTTCAAAATTATGTTATGCTTATGATGAAATATGTTTATGATAAGACATGCCTCAAAATATTTTTATGCTCAATGATATCTATTCAACACGTGGCTTGTGTTTCAAAAATGTATTCTATTTATGATAATATATATATTTATGATAAAGTACGCTTCAAAGTACTTTTATGGCCCTATGATTTATAGTCGACAGTGACTTATGTTCAAAAGCGTGATCTATATAAGATTACATATGTTTAAGTTTAAGCATGCTTCAGATCACTCTTATGGCTCAATGATTTCAATTAACACGTGGTTTTATGTTTTAAAATCGCGTCATGTTTACGAGGAAAATATGTTTGTATAAAAGCATGCTTCAAAGTTCAAAATATTCTTTTTATGACTTATCGGAAGTTGCTAAACTCTATGGTTCCTGGTATGAGCACTTCGGTGCAGTATGAGCACTCCGGTGCGGTATGATATAGCACTTCGGTGCAGTATGAGCACTCCGGTGCGGTATGATATAGCACTTCGGTGCGGTATGAGCACTCCGGTGCGGTATGATATAGCACTTCGGTGCGGTATGGCACAATTGTGCAATTATGGTACTACGGTACAAACATGTCACTTCGGTGAAATTATTATGATAGGGAACCATATTGAGTTAACCTTCCGTATATTAATAAGCATATATATTTTTTTTTACTATGGGCATAACAGTAAATACGTTAATATGCAAACTATTTATTGAATTATCAAGCATATTTCAGAAATTAAAAATCCCACTGAGTGTTTTCTGGCACTCAGCCCATCTATTCTTCATAATATTTTCAGGTATTGGATGACGGCTGGCAGCTGACGTGGACCAATGTGGATTTCTTATTTTGTTGACCCTTTTATTATTTTTAATTATCGATTATGTATATTTGTGGTCAATAAATATAATTTCTTTATGCTTCCGCTTCATGATTTGAAAACAATTAACTATTTTATGGACATTTGTGGATGTTGTGGTTTTTGGGCGCATTTTAAATGCCGAGAGTTGAATTTTGACTAGTCTTGGTCATACAGGTTTGAATAGTAAACGCATGTGAGCGTGGGTATTTAAATATTTTAAATGGAATGCTGCCCAAATTTTTAAGATCCAAAGAAAATGTTTATTTAGAATTGAGAAAAATTTTATGGTCTATTGTTTTGGTGTGTGTTTCGTTAGCACTTGGGCTTTCGGGTTCGGGTCGCTACTTATTATATATTTCAATACTTTTGGTTCCAAAAATTAACGGACTATACTTAACAATCGTTAAGTGTTGTTAAGTACTATTTTTGAGCAAAAAAGTATCTATTTTGTTGATCTTGGTTGCACCGCCTAATTAAGAGTGAAAAATCGAGAGAATGCAGTAAAAATTTCAATCCAAAATAGGTATAATTTTCGCTACATAATAGGTACTTAATGGATGTTAAGTATAGTTTGTTAGTTTTTGGGATCAAAAGTATTAATTGAAATAGAAACTGTGGGACCAAAATTATCGAAAAAATTAACTTGAGACTAAAAGTGTTTGAACTCTATTGTTATGCGACCAAAAGCGTAATGCTTCTCTTTTTGATAGACTGATAAATGAACATACAAATCCTCAATGATATATGTTGAATATGTAAAGGTAAAAAAAAGGCACCCGATGTCTTATCTAATGAGTTATTTTGTGTATTGATGGTGCCGTTTTATAGTTTTGAATTAATTAGTGATGCGATGCGAAAATTGGAATAAATATTTAGTGTACGTATGTAGTTATAGTAGTTACCATTTTCGGTCTCAACGGCAGCTCTACGGCGCTCGTTCCAGTTCCGTCGGCGATGCCGAGGGCAGAAAACTCTTTCGCCTTGTCGAGCACCAGCTTCACCTTATCTTCTCTAAGGGCATTAAACTCTTTCGCCGGGCTGATTAAACGACTCCAGCGGGAACGAGTCAAGATTCTACGACGGCGGAAGGCGCTCTTGTCCTTGGCCGCCGCCGCGTGCGTCAAGATTCTATCGATGGTGTCTTCGACGTCGTAAACGACCTTTCTAATCTGCCTCTCCATCTCCATGAATACTAGCTCCTTATTCAACTTGTTGCCGGAGTTTCTGAGGAATTGTTTCAGCAAATTTAGATCGTCGTTCAGCTCATGAAACTCGTTTTCGGAGCCGGATATCAGATCTCTGTACCATTTTTTCACCTCTTTCAACTGCTCCAACAGATGTGTAAGTGCAACCTCCGCCATCTATTTCGAGAGAGAGATCTTGCAGATGAAAATAGATGTAAGTTTGTAGATGATGACCGATGATCGTAGACTTAACGATGCACGTTTAGGTGGAGTCAATATAGGCCTAGATGCACCCGACAATATTCTAATACACCCCAAAATTTAATACAATTGTGGGGCAACAGGTGTGACAGATTACACCAATGATATTGATATTAAGATTTGAACTTGAGATCAAGATAATCCCAACCAACATGACTTTACAAATTATTTATTTTGTTTATTAATTCATGCTATATTCTTTTTTTTCTATCTTTTATTTTAAAATCCATTTTATCCGTTTTATATTTCTTTTTATTTTGCAATTCATTTCTCCTTTCCATTTTGCATAGTATTTTCTACTACTCAGTATATATTTTGTTTAGTAATGGTTGCTATAATTGATATTGAAGATTATTGATGTATTAAAAATAAAAAACCGACAGCCTGATAAACAGTGTTTTCAAAATCGGACCGGGTCGGCCGGTTCGGCAGGATAAACTGCCAACCACTTGTGCCACCGGTCCAGTCATCTAATGAAAATGGGTCACAAAAAACGTGAAATGAACCGCCAATTAAAACCGGAAAAAACTGACGATTCTATGAACCGCACGCAACTCAGTGTTCAACTCCATGCTCTTCGCATCTTCTCTCTCACATGGTTGACTAAAATAGAACATTATGAGTCGATATTGAATTGAGCAAAAAGGAAAATGAGACTGGATTGGAAATAAAAGAAAAATTACAACAGCATTTTTTTTACAGAAAAATGACATGGAATGCTTGTTACAAGAAAATTATATTAGATCGTGTGTTATTCTTATGATTACAAAATATCTATTTATTGAATTAAAGGAAGAAAGTAAAAAAAAAAAAAACAAAAAGAGGAAAAGCAAGAGAGAAACTTACGCTGAAATGGTGAAGTGTGAGAAACTAAGAAGAGGCACGGAAGAAGATAACGGAGGGGAGAGAGAGACAGAAAAGTTAGTAGGCGTAAATAAAATAACTATCTTACTATTGCCAAAATAAATTTGATTTTAGACTGTAAAATATTATTAATTTAAAACGAAAAATATAATATATACAGTAATTATTAGAACATACGACCGGTTTTTTTATACCGATCCGACCGGTTGAACCACTAACCCAATGGTCCAATTTTTAATCCGGTTCCATAATCATTCCGGTTTTAAAAACATTGCTGGCAATTGTTCAACTCTATCACGAGTTATATAGCCATTATATTTTGGGATATTCAACCAAAACCCCAGTGTACAGTTCAGATCTAAAAATAAAATAAAATATATAATTCGATCTTTTTCAGATTTTTGCAAAAGAATACAGCTGGACGACGTCTACGACTGTTGAAAGCTCTTGCGCAGCTCAACCTCCATCATGTGCAAATTCATCTATTTTTCAATGCCAACAATGAATCGAATTGGATTTTCGAATATGGATATTTGGTTTGATTTTTCTCCCGAACATTATGAATAAATTTGGAAAATTATTTTTGAACCTGGGCACTTGCTTTAAAAATTGTTCTCAAAAATCTGCTTATGAATTGAGCCTCAATTTTTGAAAAATTATTTTTCGAGCTACGAAACTCAATGTAGAAAATGGTGAGTTAATTTGCTTTTTTGTTTCTGTTAATTTATTTTGCGACGAGATCTGGAATCATGATTTATGTTGGATTAATAATTTGTTTGGATTGGTGGTAAATTTGCACTTTGCATGAATGAAGGGAGAGAAGAGAGAAAATGGGGTGAGGAAGAAGATAATGACGGTGGTTTTTTTAATTTAAAATTATATTTAAGTATATTATTAATTAATTATTTTTAAATTAATTTTAATAATGGCGTACAATGAAAATTTAGTGTTGTATTTAGAAACACGTTCAATACAATAGTGTGCTTATTCACAAAATTATGATAAATTTAATTATCCTATTTTAAATATTCAATAAAAATTAACAAAAAAAAAACTTATGCACACATTATTCAAATGTATCATTCACAAAGAAATAAGTAATTAATATAAACATTACACACACACACACACACACACATATATATATATATTGGATCAAATGAGCATTGTGTTTGGTGTGAGAATTATGCACTATGTTTATTTATTATAATTTTATTATTTATCTTAATGTATTTTAATACTTATTAAAACTAAAAAGCAATAAGAAAAATAATAAAATTATAGTAAATTAAATAAGCATAGTATCTAATTTTTACATCAAACTGAGCACTTATTACAACTCAACCCATTACACAGACACCAACTTATCATATATTTTAGGCAAAACACATTCTTAGGTCCCTGTACTTTTATGTTTTGTTTCGATAGGTCCCTACACAATTTTTTTAATTTCGTAGGTCCTTCTACTTCCCTAATACATTTTCTTAAGTCCCTGTACATTTTTGTTTTATTTTGAGAGATCCTTCTACAGATTTTTTATTTTAATAAGTTCTTCTACTTCTACATTTGATATTATTAAGTCCTTATTTAATTGAACTAACAAAGTAATTAACTTTTTTGTTATTTAACCTAACCAATTTATTATAAAAAAAAAAACTAATGAAGCTTTGAAGAAATAATTAAAAAATATATCAAAATCTAAATTGAACACATGATCATCTAAAAAAACGCATGTAAAATATATTATGACGGTGAAGAAATAGAGAGATGAAAAATAGTAAAACTATTATAAATTATTTATAGTTGCTTTGTATTTTTTTAATGCATGTTTAAATTTAAGGAAATATTAAATATTCTTGAATTCATTGAATACAAATCATTCTATTGGTACGTAATACATATTTACATTCATTGAAAGCTTCTATTTTTTATTTAACAATAAATTAGCTTCAAAATTCCAAAAATTCAAATGTTTGAATTCTCGAATGCAATAAATATTTCATTTGTGTAAACTTTGATTATGTGCACGTCTTGATCATAATAACTTTATTTTAAATATATTACTACATCAACTCACATATTATAAATTATATATATATATATATATGCATAAATAAATAATATAAATAAATATATAAATAACTAAAATATTATTTAAAATAATGAAAAAGTTAACCACTTTGTTAGTTCCATTGAATAAGGACTTGGTGATATCGAACATAAAAATGGAAGGACTTATTGATATAAAAAAATTGTATAAGGACCTATCAAAATTAAATATAAAAATACGGGGACTTGAGAAAATGAATTATCAAAGTAGAAAGACCCAGTAAAATAAAAAAATAATAAAAGGACCTAATGAAATAAAATATGAAAGTACAGGGGCCTTAGAATGTGTTTCGCCTGTATTTTATGGACAAGAATTTAGAATTAGTCTTATATCTATATTATTTAGGTGTAACAAATTCAAAATGAAATTAGTACTCAAGCATTGCGCAGATGAAATACCATAGGAGATGGGGATCGGGATTCGTACCCGGATCTCTCATCCTTACACTGGGGACGAATACCAACTAAATAATATGCTAGTAGTAAAGTAGCATGAGTTTTAAACATGAAAACATTCTCAATTTGCACACACATACAAGCGACAGGGGTAGGTTTAATTTGCAATTACTAAGCAAACTGAATGAAACACACCTGCCTTTGGATCGAAGGTTCCAGCTGCTATTTCGAGAGAGTCCAGCCAGTCATCGAAGGTTCCATGACGAAGTGATGGGAACTTGAAGATAGAAGTTTCCGTAGTACCTTTGTCTCTCTTGTATTTGCTGCGCATATGCCACCATTGAAGGGCTGCAGTCAACTATCTCGATCGTTTTGAGAGTTGGGATATCTCCAGTTTGCCAAGGTATCTTCCTCAATTTGTAGCAGTGCCGAATGATCAAGTGTTGGAGACATGGGAAGCAGTAATCATCATAAGTTGTCCAGTCCACCATATCAATATCTTCAAGTAGCAGAAACTCGAGACTCCGGAAAACTCCAACATCAGTTTCCCACTCTGGCCCAATAAAGGCAGCGCATCGCAGTTTGAGCACTTTAAGGTTTGGCAGTAAACCAATTTCACTCATGTACTCCCAAGAATATCCTAACCCATTCAAGCTCAACTTTTTCAAACCCATGGGCAAATTTGAAAGGTGATCAGGTGGGGCAACTACTTGAGACCTCAATCGTGGATTCACGACCACACATTTAAGTGACTCTAATCTATTGAGAAGCTCAATATGCTGGAAGCAACTTAAGGTTTCAGCACCATCAGGTTGCAACTCAATTTTAATTCCTAGTTTCTTCAGATTAGGGATGCTTCTGAAAACATCCTCGGTGCAACTATGAGCATTCACATAAAGAGTTGAGAGGTTTGGTAGCTGTGCGCAGTTGCTTGGATGTGGTAGGTTGGCACTCATGATCCAAAGATACCTCAGTTCTTGCATATCCCAGATCTCCTTTGGATAAGGACTTGAATATGTCACAAATTTGATGTTGTGATGTTGACGGACAATCAAACACTGTAGTTTTTTAAGTTGGGATATGAAAGAAGGGAGGTCCCCATTGTGAGTGAGGGCAAGGTACCTCAATTGTAATAGTTTCAGTACCTTTCTTGGGAACTCATAGAAACGGATTGCAAGAGCATCCAACACCTTGAGCAACACCAAATCAAAACATACCGGTACTGGATACTGATGATCTTCTCCAGTAAATAGGAGAGAACGTGCTGTTAATGTGGCTGCTGCCATGGAGTCATACACCTTCTTCATGCCAAATAAAATGTTGTTTTGGACGGACAGACGGCGCTGCCTATCAATGCATTCTTTGGAACCATCGGTTAATTTATTCAAGACATGCACAAACTTGTTCTTCCTAGCTTCTTTAACACACAAGTACCAGTATGCAGAGTGGAGCTTGGAAGATCTAATGTTGTAATTGGAGCTGTGCTTGCAGATGATGACAAGACTATGGGAGACAAGCTTGTTCAGACATTCCAAAGCAAAATCTTCTAACTTTTGAGAATTAAGAAAATCCTCAACAGTCCACAAGTTAATGAGCTTGGTGAGGGGAATCTCACAACTCTGAGGGAAAACTCCCATATACAGAAAGCATGGTTTTAGATATTGGGGCAAGTACTCGTAGCTAGAAGAAAGTACCTTTGAAATTCGATCATATGCATCTGGAAAAGTAGTAGTTTTTCTATCCGCTACCTTCTTCCAATACTCCTCGGTCTTGTCGAGTCCACAAAGGATGTTGGCAACCGCGAGTATCAAAAGAGGAAGACCTTCACAAAGCTCCGCGATCTTCCTTCCAGCTTTCTCGAGATGATCAGGAGGGAAAGACTTATCAAAGAACACATTCTGCCAAAGTAGATTCCAACTTTCTTCATTGCTCAAAAACCGCATCTTGTGAAGGATATGGGCAACTGTTTCAAGCCTTGTTGTCAGCAAGATTCGACTCCCATTTCCATTGTCGGGGAAGAAACTCTTCAAGTAATCCCACACCCCGGTGTTCCATACATCATCCAACACGATAAAGTATCTCCGACCATACAAACTTTGATGTAGAGTTTGGCCTAATGCCTTCATATCTAATTTCATGTATAGACTTGTAGGCTTACCCTCTATCTGAGAAAGAATAACCACCAACACATTTTCTTTTTGATTGGTATAGCCTACTTTCACCCAAGCTGTTACATTGAAATGACGAAGTGTTATTAGACGCTCGTAAATCTTTCTAGCAAGAAACGTCTTACCAATACCCGCCATACCAACTAATGAGACAGCCTTGAGACTGTGATGCAAATCTAGAAGGTCATCTCTCACTTTTCCAAATTGATCTGATAACTCCACCTCCACCGTTGATCTCTTTCCATCAAAATCGTCATCATCATCATCTTCTTCTTCTACGGGAGATGGGTTTTGTAGCTCTGTGATGTATTCCTCTTTCAACTTCTTCACTGTCTTCAAAAACGAATCGATCTCTTCGTCCACACCTTTATCCCTGCGGCTCTTAGACGGTGGAAGATAAGAATATTCAAGCACATCTTCTAGTTTGCATACAGCCTCTCTTATTTGCGAATCCAATGCATTAATCACACTCCTGTTAATGCTGCTGCTACCATCCAATTTGCGGAGGGCAACTTCTATGAAATTGAGCTGCTCATATGCAGATGTCATGATTTGTTGATTTGTGGGATTATTGAGGCGCTCAATTGTGAGCTTGAGAGAAATCACAGCAGCGTAAGCCATGTCTCTTTTTAGTTTTTTCTCTCTAGCACAAACAGCAAAGCAATGCTTAGCAAAAAAAAAAAAGTCGTCCCAATCGATCATATAGAGTAGATCCACCCTTGTATTAATCCAATCATTCAAATATGTCGTCCCATTCGGTTAAAATTTGACCTTGCAGTGTTTGATTTATTTTAATAATATTTGTTATAAGATAAAAATTAATCATAATATAAATAATCATATTCAATATTTATGAAAATAATGGATTAAAAAATTATAAAACATAATTTTGAAAAATTTAATCATAATAATTAATTGTTAATTGAAAACTTAAAATTAAATGTTAAATTTAAATAATTATAAACTCTAGTTGGATGAGGTGAACCTAAGAAACAATCATAAAATTAAACTAAATCACATAAAAATAAAATTGAAGGAAAAAAAAATTCATAATTTGAAAGTGCACCACGGAATGTAACACAGAGAATGCAACAGAAAAAAATTTCATGTTGGCCCATTTTGCCATTTTTTTCCACATGAAATTTTTCGTTACATTCTCTGTGTTACATTTTTATGTGATTTAGTTTAATTTTATGATTATTTCTAGGTTCACCCCACTCAATTAGAGTTTATAATTATTTTTTAGTAATTAATTTTTGATTGTCAATTAATAATTCATTATTATGATTGATTTTTTCAAAATTACATTTTATAACTGCTTTAATTCAATTTTTTGTTGATAAATGTTGACTACAGTTATTTATATTATAATTAATTTTTATTTTATAATACATATTATTAAAAATATAATTTAATAGTGAAACACGAAAAAATGTAATAGAAAATTTCAATCCATTTTTCTGGGTAGTCACAGTCTTATCGATCTACTACTACCGAGTGTAGGTAATTGGTTAGGGATATAAGTTCTGTCATTTAATTTGTAAATTCAATGGAATAGAAATTTGCATTCCTAGTCCCTCCTTCCCTCGACTAAGAATAAATATATAAATGAGAATTATCAATTAAGACCTGAAACATGGATTATTTATTAATGTAACATCTGTAAGATTAAAATTATCAATTTGATTAGGACATAAAAGATGAAAATTATCAATATATATATAATACTTCAAAAGATCATATATTTTTTTTTATTAATTTTCAACAAAAATATTTTATTAATTATCTAAATTTATAGAATAATTATTAAAAATATCTATAGAATAAAAAAGAATGGAAATACATGCTTGTTGAATTCTTGAATTGGCAATTTTCATGTTGGAGTTCTTGAATCGATAGACAACACTATCATCTTTTAGTCATGATTGAGAATTCTCCGTATAATAAGAAAAGTTGAATGATTGGTATATAAGTTGGATGCGATTTATTACCAAAATATTAGTGTCCTCTTGCATCATGTCTCTCTAGCCGGCGAAAATTTACAAAATATATATAATATTTTTATTAATTTTTATATATTTATTTAGTTTTTTAATTTTATAAAATTCAAAATTAGACAAAATATGTAAATAATAAAGATATTATTATATGATAAATATTAAAAGTCTTTGGCAACAAGTAAATATCTTTGAAGAGATATATATCAATATTCAAGAGTCAATGAGATCACGCCACATCAGCCCTAGATACTCATACACCTACAACTACAAATAGGGGCCTCTATATTAATTGAAAATCACACCAGAAGTCAAAATTGAAGAGCTCAAGAAATTGGAGAAAATTTCTCTAAGAAGTTCTCCCCAACATTCAAGCCGTTCTTCGCCGGAGTCTTGTTAAATCCAGCGTTCGATGACGTTATAAAGTCTCAATATCCAAGGTGTTCTAGCAAGATTTAAGTTGTTCTTCGTCAAATCCAACGTTCAATCCGGAATCAAGGTCGTCACCCCACGGTTAACGTTATCAAGTCCAAATACCAAATCAAAGAAGATGATGATATAAATCTTTCCTGAAAACTTCAAAAGTCAAAGAAGATCGATGATATAAATATTCCCCGAAAGCTTCGAAGACCGTTTGAAGATCAAGTTTTAAAGAGAAGAATTAGAGGAAAAATAGAGATTGGATCCGTGAAATTACATTTTGATCCGAAAATCATCTGAATTGTACGCTATTTTGTGTTTTACCAAATTAAATATAAAAGATTGTGTTATAGTCTCTTCGAGTCTTTTTCAATATATTTTTTTTAATTTGGGGATGAGATCGAAATTCGTAGCCAAATCTTTTATCCTTATACAAAGGAAGAATACCAATTAAGTTACGTACTAATAGTAGTATTTTAGTCCGAACTAATACCAACTTGGGAAGAAAGAATAATTTAAAATAAAGTGCATTGACACCAATAAAATTTTGAATAATGCTAGCCAGCCAGATTCTGGCTAGCCAGAATCTAATTTTTTGATGATTAATAAAATTGTATTATTAATAAATTAATTATGTTAATTATTAAATGTTATGTTTTTACTATATTATCCTTCTGTCATGAAATTAGTGATTTGTAATTAATTATTAAAATCACTCCAGAAGCGGATCGGAAGAAAGGGGTGCAGCTTCATCTTCTTTCTTTTCTTCACTTCTTTATTTTTTTCCATCTTCGATTTCTTCTGAATTGAAGCGCATATAGAGTTGCCCTAATTATTATGGAGGGCATCAATGTAAATTTATTGAACAATTAGTGTTTTATTAATTAAATTAATTAATTATTAAAAATAATAAAAGATTCTGGCTAGCCAGAATCTGGCTGAAAATCACTGCTCTAAAATTTTATATTGATTATTTTCATTTGTTACGTAGAACAAGATCGATGTATCTCAGTCCCACCCAATACTAAAATAACGCCATTGTCCTTTTGTATGTTAATTAATCTGGGAAAGGTGTATGTTAGTCTATAAAACTGTGCAGTAAATAATAAAAAATCCTGATAAAATTTATAATGAAAAAAAATTGCAAGTTGCCATAGATTTGTTAATTGACTTAGTAAACTGACTAGTTTTGACAATTTCCACTTGTTAATTTGTCTTAAATTATATGTTTCAGATTGATATATCACTGGCTACTGCTGTCCTCTCATTTATTTTCCTAATATTTTTAATTAACACAATTTAAAACGGCTCTTTTCACAAGGCAATAAAAAATTGTTTCAACGACTCTTAAAACACTACTATTACCGAAAATACTTGAAATGTAAATCAGTAGGTCATTGTATTAGTATATTATTTTTTCACACGTCCCTGTTGAAAATGAACCGGCAACCGGCCTCATCATTTATTTATGTCAACAAGCAGACACAAGCTGTCCCCTCATCAAATTGTATATTTTAAAACAGAATGTGCAGCATCAATTCTTAGAGCATCTTCGATGGTGTACCAATTTTTTGGTACATAACTCTGCCACCTCACTGTCACGTCAAAAGTTATGTACCTATTTTTTTAAATACTTATTCACTCACAATCATTTAGGTACATGCATTAATCTTGAGGGACCCACCATCATATCACCCATTTTTTCTTAATTCATCTTTAATTTCAGTACATGTTTCATTATATGTGATCTATTAAATCTACAAAAATTAAATTGAAAAAATTCACACTACTATTGAGATGAAACAACACAATGTGACCTACAAAAAAAGTACATAATTTGCAATTATTATTTGTGTATTTTTTTACATTTATTAACGTTATAGTAATAATTTATTAAATTAAATTGAATCCAAATTTATCTTCAATTTATTTTAGGTTTTATTTATAATTAAAATAAAAAAATAACGATTTTTTTCCATTTGGTAAGGATTTAAAACATACATAATATGATATTAAATTAGTAGATAAAAAATGATATACGATATAAAAATATAGAAGGAAATGCTAAAGGAAAATAAAAGAAAATAGATGAAGAGAAAAAAAAATAAAGAATGCAAAGAATTGCATTTTTTTTATGAAGAAAAAATAGAAAAGAAATTTATATAGAGAAAAAGGAAGAAAAGTTAGGCAAAAACAGTAAAAGAAAAATAAGAATAACTTTTTCATATCAACTGGACCCATATATATAGTTGTCACTCTCTTTTTTGGGTACATATGCATGTACCAATTTCTTGTATAGCTTCTTTTAAAATGCCTTCTATGATGGTTTGTACCAAAAATCGGTACAAAAATCATGTTTTGTATCTAAAAATCATAACCAATGGGGATGCTCTTATAAAATATACTATAATCTGTAAAATTTCACAAATCGATTCCTCAACCAATATTATCCAAACAAATCATACCAAATCGACGATAATTTCACCAAATATACCATCTACAAATAATAGTGTAGCTCACCAGATATAATTTACCAGATCCGAGCAGCTAAATAGTTAAATCAGAGCGAAAAATTACCTTTTTAGGTCTCGCCGGAGGTTGTTCGGAGCTGGTGGCGGAGCCGGGGACGCCACCGAGGGCAGCGAAACCCGCCTTCACCTTGTCGAGCACCGGCTTCACCTTATCTTCTCTGAGCGATTTGACGTCTTTCGCGAGGCTGACCTTATTCGAGCTGAGATGGCGGCGGATGGTGTTCTTGCCCTTCGCCGCCGCCGCCGCCGTCAAGCAAGTGTCGATGGTGTCTTCGACGTCGTAAACGACCTCTCTAATCTGCCTCTCCATCTCCTTGAACACCTCCTCCTTGTTCGATTTGTTGCCGGCGTCTCTGAGGAATGCCTTGAACAAATTTAGATCGTCGTTGAGCTGCTGGAACTCGTTTTCCGAGCCGGATAACAGATCTTTGTACCATTTTAGCGTCTCTTTTAGCTCTTCCAGCAGGAATGTAAGCGCAGTCTCCGCCATCTAATCTCTAGAGAGAGAGAGAGAGAGATTTTGTTATAGAAGAGTAAGCTAAGTTTGTAGATTGTGATCTGCCATGGCAGCGGTGGCGTAGACTTTCCGATGAGCTTTTAGTCTTTGATTATGCAAATTGCAAATAGTAAAGGGAAGGGTGTGTGATTATACGTCGCATCAGACAACATTCTAATTTCTAAAGCACACACCGTTAACGCATGAGATTTCATATTACCTTTCCCTATTTGCTATTTTTGAAGGCAAAAAATTATCTACACTAGTTGTTTATATTATTTTATCAAACCGTCAATGCAGGGTCAAAATTTTAATCGGGTCAATACGTGTTAATCCGATAAATCTGTAAAAAAATAATAATGGTGAAACAGATGATATTTGTGATACTTTTTAAATTTGGAGAATTGTCAATTCAGGACCTGAAAGATGAGTAATCTATCAATTCAGGACCTGAAAGATGAAAACTCTCAATCTAGAACCCGAAAGATGAAAACTATCAATCCAGGACCTCAAAAATCACGAATTTTGATTTCTTTTTATTTTTTAATTAATTTTAAAAAATTATTTATGAGATTTAATAGATAATTAATGAAGGAATTTTCATTGAAAAACAATATAAGATTAATTAAAAAATTAAAATTCGTGATTTTTGAGGTCCTGGATTGAGAATTTTCATCTTTCGAGTCCTGAATTGAAAGTTTTCATCTTTCGGGTCTTGAATCGATAAATTACCGATCTTTCAGGTCCTGGATTGATAATTCTCCTTTAAATTTTGAGTGATTTTTTTAGTGTTATCGTTAATATTAATTTTGACTGTTTTATTTTATTTTATTTTTCTAACCATACTTTTATCAATCCGCAAAATAATAATAATGATGAAATAGATGATATTTTTAAGTATACATGTGAATATGTGATATTTTTTCAATTTTGAGTGATATTTTTTAGTGTTACCGTTAATATTAATTTTGACGGTTTTATTTTATTTTATTTTTCTAGCCATACTTTTTAAGGATATGAGTGATAATTTTGGACTTTTGAATAATAATTTTTAGTATTACGATTAATATTAATTTTGACGTTGGCCAATCAACGTGTGGTTTTCAGTGTTGGCTGGTCAACAAGTCTACGAGTCTGATGGTACACCTAGTGCACATAAGTCTCTCATTTTTAAATTAAGAGATTTTTTTTTTGTGATTTAATTTAATATTACCATTGTATTTTTATGGTTCACCCCATTCAATTAGGATTTATAATTATTTTTTAATTTTTAATTTTCAATTAATAATTCACTATTATTATCGATTATTTCAAAATTAATTTTTTCCAATTCATTTTTTATAAAGATTGACTATGATTATTTATGTTATAATTAATTTTTATTTTATTATTATTAAAATTATATATTTAATATACATGAAAAAAGACAAGAAATTTGAACTAATGAATTAAATTAATGAAGGGGGGAAAAAGTCCAAATACTAGGGCTTGTAATTGATTCAATCGCATTTGAGTTAAGACTCGGTCATTATATAGTCGGATTTGAAATTATTTTATCAAATCTATTCACTATGAGTTTACTTGACTGTAATCGAACTTAAATAGGTTATATAATAAATAAGGTTAATTTGATAATGAATTAAAATGTAAAATACAATTATATTAAATTAATAATTTTATATTTTTAAGTTAACTCATTAATAATGTTGCTAAACTCAAGTTTTACTCAAGTTTACATTAATAATGTTGCTAAAAATAAGTTTACATTAATAATGTAAACGAACATAATGTTGCTAAACTCAAGTTTTACTCATTTATGTTAAAAAGTTTGAAGTTTTAATAAATGAGCTTAAAATAGAAAATGTAAAAATGAAACATTCTTGTCTCAAGTTCAACAGATGCATTTAATTACTCCATCTGTCCCATTTATATAGTCCCTATTACTGTTTTAAAATGTCTTACTTATATAGTCTCATAACTATAAATAGTACTCCCTCCGTTTCGAAATGTTTGTTGTTTTAGGTTTTTTTATCTAGAATTAACAATTAATTTTATGACAAATATACCCATCCCTTATACATGCCATAAAATCTAATTTATCTATATTTTCCTAAAAAATAACAACATTTTCTCTCTCCATTTTGTTATAATCAAGAAATCTTGTAGGATTTGAGAGGGTTAAACTTGAGAGAGAGGATGTCAAATTATAAAAAATAACAAACATTTTGAAAAAAAAAAACCTAAAACAACAAACATTTCGAAACGGAGGGAGTATTAATTTTCATAGTAATATACAAATTTACCCTTAGTAGATATTGGAAATTAAAACTCAATCACTTAAATTCATTAAAGTCGTAAATTTTAAATAAGGGTAATAATGGAAGTTGAGCTTTGATATCTTGTTTTCATAAATATTTTTAATCTACGTGCGATGATAAAGTGGATTATATAAATGGGACGAAGGGAGTATTTATATAGTTATAGTTGGGTGTGGGATTTATTTATTTATTTATTTATGCATACTTGAGATGCTTACG
The DNA here is from genome assembly GCA_026008535.1 of Perilla frutescens. Classification (NCBI taxonomy): domain Eukaryota; kingdom Viridiplantae; phylum Streptophyta; class Magnoliopsida; order Lamiales; family Lamiaceae; genus Perilla; species Perilla frutescens. The sequence goes on from BRKX01000015.1 coordinate 53,662,379, forward strand.
GTCTAAGCAGTTTTTTTAATGGTGATCATTTATGCCTTTTTTTTTATATATATATAAAAGTGGCCACCCTTATTAATTTAATTGTGGTTGTCCATTGAAAATTCTGTTTAAGGTTGCCATTATTTTTAATGCATAGTTTTTTTTTTGTTTTTTTTTTTTACATTCACAGTGAAAGCATGTGCAAATGTAATTACCAACTTGGTCGTTAGAATTTTTAATTGAGCTACCTTGAATGCTTTTTTGTCGCCAAGTGTGGCACAATTTAGAGCTCTACATCTAGGGTTGATAATTTTTGACATGATACGATAATATGTATATAAAGTATATGAAAATAATGGATTAGTATTTAATTTTATTATGCTCATGTTGTTATCATGCCGTGTCGTGTCATGTGTCAATTTACTAAACACAATAAAAATTAAACAGATTGTCTGATGACTAACCCGATAATCTGTAAAACATGAAAACATTCTCAATTTGCACACACATACAAGCGACAGGGGTAGGTTTAATTTGCAATTACTAAGCAAACTGAATGAAACACACCTGCCTTTGGATCGAAGGTTCCGGCTGCTATTTCGAGAGTCCAGCCAGTCATATCTCCCTCAATTTGTAGCAGTGCCGAATGATTAAGTGTTGGAGACATGGGAAGCATTCATCATCATAAGTTGTCCAGTCTACCATATCAATATCTTCAAGTAGCAGAAATTCGAGACTTTGGAAAACTCCAACCTTAGTTTCCCATTTTGGACCAACAAAGGCAGAGCATCGCAGTTTGAGCACTTTAAGGTTTGACAGCAAACCAATTTCACTCGTGTACTCCCAAGAATATCCTAACCCATTCAAGCTAAGCTTTTTCAGACCCATGGGCAAATTTGAAAGGTGATCAGGTGGGGCAACTACTAGAGACCTCAGTCGTGGATTCACGACCACACATTTAAGTGACTCTAATCTATTGAGAAGCTCAATATGTTGGAAGCAACTTAAGGTTTCAGCACCATCAGGTTGCAACTCAATTTTAATTCCTAGTTTCTTCAGATTAGGGATGCTTCTGAAAACATCCTCGGTGCAACTATGAGCATTCACATAAAGAGTTGAGAGGTTTGGTAGCTGTGCGCAGTTGCTTGGATGTGGTAGGTTGGCACTCATGATCCAAAGATACCTCAGTTCTTGCATATCCCAGATTTCCTTTGGATAAGGACTTGAATATGTCACAAATTTGATGTTGTGATGTTGACGGACAATCAAACAATGTAGGTTTTGGAGTTGGGATATGAAAGAAGGGAGGTCCCCATTGTGAGTGAGGGCAAGGTACCTTAACTGTAATAGTTTCAGTACCCCTGTTGGGAACTCGTAGAAACGGATTGCAAGAGCATCCAACACCTTGAGCAACACCAAATCAAAACATACCGGTACTGGATACTGATGATCTTCTCCAGTAAATAGGAGAGAACGTGCTGTTAATGTGGCTGCTGCCATGGAGTCATACACCTTCTTCATGCCAAATAAAATGTTGTTTTGGACGGACAGACGACGCTGCCTATCAATGCATTCTTTGGAACCATCGGTTAATTTATTCAAGACATGCACAAACTTGTTCTTCCTAGCTTCTTTAACACACAAGTACCAGTATTCAGAGTGGAGCTTGGAAGATCTAATGTTGTAATTGGAGCTGTGCTTGCAGATGATGACAAGACTATGGGAGACAAGCTTGTTCAGACATTCCATAGCAAAATCTTCTAACTTTTGAGAATTAAGAAAATCCTCAACAGTCCACAAGTTAATGAGCTTGGTGAGTCTGAGGGAAAACTCCCATATACAGAAAGCATGGTTTTAGATATTGGGGCAAGTAGTTGTAACTTGAAGAAAGTACCTTTGAAATTTGATCATATGCATCTGGAAAAGTAGTCGTTTTTCTCTCCGCTACCTTCTTCCAGTACTCCTCGGTCTTGTCGAGTCCACAAAGGATGTTGGCAACTGCGAGTATCAGAAGAGGAAGACCTTCACAAAGCTCCGCGATCTTCCTTCCAGCTTTCTCGAGATGATCAGGAGGGAAAGACTTATCAAAGAACACATTCTGCCAAAGTAGATTCCAACTTTCTTCATTGCTCAAAAACCGCATCTTGTGAAGGCTATCGGCAACTGTCTCAAGCCTTGTTGTCAGCAAGATTCGACTCCCATTTCCATTGTCGGGGAAGAAACTCTTCAAGTAATCCCAAACCCCAGTGTTCCATACATCATCCAACACGATGAAGTATCTCCGACCATACAAACTTTGATACAGACTTTGGCCTAATTCCTTCGTATCTAATTTCATGTTTAGATTTGTAGGCTCACCCTCTATCTGAGAAAGCATATCCACCAACACATTTTCTTTTTGATTGGTATAGCCTACTTTCACCCAAGCAGTTACATTGAAATGACGAAGAGGGATTAGATGCTTATAAATCTTTCTAGCAAGAAACGTCTTACCAATACCTGCCATTCCAACTAACGAGACAACCTTGAGACTGTGATGCAAATCTAGAAGGTCGTCTCTAATTTTTCCAAATTGATCCCACAACTCCACCTCCACCGTTGACCTCGACGACACAGCGTCATCATCTTCTTCTTCTACAGGAAATGGGTTTTCTAGCTCTCTGGTGTCATCATCTTCTTCTTCTACAGGAAATGGGTTTTCTAGCTCTCTGGTGTATTCCTCTTTCGACTTCTTCACTGTCTTCAAAAACGCATCGATCCCTTGCTTCACGCCATTCACGTCTACGCGGGGTATTTTCGGGCAACCGAAATCTGGAAGAGAGTGAGAGATCACATAAGATTCAAGCACATCTTCTAGTTTGGATACTGCGTCTCTTATTTGAGCATCCAACTCATTAATCTCACTCCTATTAATGCAGCTGCCATCCAATCTTGTGAGGACATCTTCTAACAACCCCAGCTCCTCAAACAAAGATTTTGTGATTTGTGGATCAATGGTGGGATTTATTTTGAGCCGCTCAACGGTATGCTCCAGAGAAATAACTGCAGCATAAGCCATTTCCCTTTTTCTCGGTACAGAGCTCTGCAAATCTACTTTCCAGTTTGCAGAGCAAACGCGTGATAAGAGGTGGATCAATCTTGTCGGACTTGTTTAAGTGATAATGAGAGTGATTTTTTTCCCCACCCCTAAATTAATTAAAATATTAATATTGTTTTTTAGACATTTTGGCCCTTTATAAACCACACTATCTAAAACCTTAAAAAAAAATAAAAAAAAAATAAAGCCCCTCTCAATTTATAAACTTGAGATCCTATAATCCAATTTGTGTGCACTAAACCTTAAAATTATTACTTTTTTTCATTTTTTTCTTAAATTTAAATTTCTTTTAATTTAGTATAATTTTACATTATTATTTAGGGTTTATTTCATCCAATTATAATTAATTTTTTTTATTATTTAATTTTTATTTTTAGTTAATATAATTGATTTTTAGAGTTAATTTTAACATAACTCACTCGACGGTAACTTTCTTACAGTATATGAAATTCAATGATCTATTCCCTATGCAAATATTGATTTGCTAGTAATCTGGTATGCAGTTATTGAGATCAGTAAAAACGCAAATAGGAAGATATATCAAATGTGAAAATTGGATATTTGCTATATGTGATTTTTAGTTAAAGCATGATATTGAGCATATAGGCTTGAAAAATCTGCACCCTTTTCTTAATTGAGGTTTTTTATATCTAATAAAAGCTTGCTCACTCTAATAAAAGCTTCTTATTTGAGGCTTTTATATCTATGTAGTGAACCCACAAATTCATCTATTTTTTATGATGATTTTCTATAAATTTGATAGAAATGATAAAGTAGAAGAAGAAGAATTGGGAGAGAAGTTTGAGGGAGAAGAGAGTCACATGAAGAGGGAGGAAACAGAAGCCACAATTTTCTATTCTGTTTCATAAAGTTGTGGAAGTGCCAATTTAAACTAATACAAAGTTTGGTAAATAGTACTATAAAACTACTACTTAAGCCCACCCAAATTGGGCTCTATAATAATTAAATAAGCCCAAGCCCGATAATCCGAACCGAGCCCAATCCGATAACTAAGTCACAGGTTGTGTGATGTGCTCGAATGAAGCTCTTCTTCATTTTCAAATTTACTAGTGTATATTTCATACTACATTCTCAGTTACACTTGGCTAACATGATCAATAATTTCATTTCTCCCGGTGATATCCAAGTTAACAGATGGAAAGTCCACTCATGCACCGTATCGAGATTCGAATCTTGCACGCTTGTTGCATACATCTCTCACTGGCCATGGTCGAGTCTCAGTAAGTTGTAGTGCATACATAAATCTGTAAATCTAGCACTAGAGACTTCCTATTGTGTGGAGATGTCTTCTACAAGGTTTTTGTTATCTCTGCTATTTGGTGTGAGACAAGAAATATGATCAAGCTAGAAGATGAGTTTGAGAGGGTTGGGCTATTCTTGGAGAGAAATGAGCAACATTGCTTCATTGCCTTATCTTAGCATTATTTCATTGCCTAATCTTGATGTGCTCAAATGGCAAATTGTTTTTCAAGGTCTAGTGTGGGAAAAAGATGAAAATAAAGAATTTCACTTATTTTACTAGTGATTGATGATACTGATTTGGTGGAATGAAAGATTGGAAGAGGAAGCTTCACATGGCTTCAGCATCTAAGCATGAAACACTACCACAGATTCAAAAGAATTGATGAGGAATTTGAAGCGTGTTGTATGAGATCTTTTATTTCAAATTAAATTTTTAAGACCTTTAATCTTGTATACAATGATGCATGTATTAAATGACAGAATAACACTATTGAGTATAGATGCAACTTTAGGCATAATTTGCAAGCTAGAAGATAACAAGGCATTCATCATTGCTCATACATACTAACAACAGAAGTTGTCTAATTTATTGAATATGAGGAAGCACATGTAAATCGGTTTTAGTTTCAAACAAAAAGTTTTCCGATCACATGAGATCAAATGTCGAGAATACAACAAATTTTTTCAAAAATTCTTCACCTCAAACGAAATGGAAGTGTGTCAATTATTTGAAGAGCAAGCAGAAGACATCAAGCTGCGACAGACAAATAAGGTAGCTCCCCTGCATCATATATGCCCTGATATGTGTATTGTGCCTCTGAATAAATTAAAGACTCATTAGCAATAAAACTCAACATATCATCACATTAACAAACCCGTTAATGTCCCTATGAGGTGGTCTAGCTCATAAGTTTCAGTCACAAATATGAATACCAAAGAACCCTTTTGCACACTTGCGAATATAAAAGAAGATTGACCAAAATGTTGAGAGGAAGAATTGTAGTGTACATACCTGATAAGATATTAGTCTTGATCAATTCTGTTATTTCTCACATCCGGGGCCGACGTTGAGCTTGAACCCAGCCTCCCATTTGGATTTCTGTTGCTGTTGCGCCGACTTTTTTTCTCTCTCGATACTCCTGGCAGAGTCGACTGCTGATTTGCGAAGGCGCTCAATGTCCAACCTGTCCAAGTTGTTGCCCAAGTCGCCCGGAATGTTTTCGAGTTTTTCGCAGTTCTTAAGCACGAGACAACTAAGGACAGGAAAGTTAGATGCAGAAGCTGCCCAAACAACTATATCTGCATTTATAATGAGCAATAGTTGGAGATTCTCAAAAATATCAGCAGCAACATTCCAGAATGTTCCAGTGAAGGCATTGTCTTTCAACTTGAGGGCCTCTAGTGTCTTGATCTTAGCTAGTACAGAGATATGTTGCCACTCGAGGAATGTGTTCGATAATGTCAGCCTCCTAAGATTTGGAGGGAAACGGTTGGGATGAGGAAGACCAACGAGTCTATGTTCAGATTCAGAGAGATCATTCATCAGTTTCAACTTTTCAAGACGGCCCAAGTTTTCCATGGACATGATGCCGAACAGATTGCCTAGATTCCCGCGAATTCCCAATTCCTTGAGATTGCAAGCCCTTTCGGATAATTTTGCTGTGCAAGATTTGGGAGCCAATCTGCTCAGTGTTTGAAGGTTTTCACCTCCTTTGCCATCCCATTTATCATCCAATTCTATGGCTGCTTTCATCTTGAGATGCCTCAGTCGGTACATATTCCATATATTTGCTTTCATTGTAATGGAACGTGACTTTGTCTCGACTACAAGAGTTTGCAGATTCCAAAGCTGGGAGAGGGGCTCTGGAAGTATAGTGAGAGCATCAATATGTAGAGTGATGTACCTCAAATGAATCAGTTTGGTCACCTTTGCAGGAAATTGATGGAATCTAATGGATATGGATTCCAAAACTCTGAGCAAAAGAAAGGCATCTGGGATAGTTGATATGTATCTTGCATCCAAGTTGACAGGCTCCTTGTAGAAACATAAGAAGGAACGGACGCGTGGACCCTTCGGTTTCCCAGAGAAGAATGTAGTGAGATCGGAATGGAAACAAAGACGGTGGAATTTTGGTAGCTCCGTAACTGGAGGTTCAAGTACTCCTTGCTTATTTTTCTTTATCTCTTGAAATAAGTTCTGGTCCAGAGCTATCAATCTGCAAAATCCACGGATCATGTCATGAACACGACATGTTTTTATTTCACCCATTGGGTTTATTTGATCAAGCATCAGTAAGTTCCTGCTGACAAGATCACTCAAGTTTTCCTCTGCAGCTTCCTCCAGACTTGTTCCTTCCTTAGGCCGTACGAATCCTTCTGCAATCCACAAACGCGTCAGCATCCAAGCTGGGATCACATGCTCTTCGGGAAACACAGCCATATAGAGAAAGCACTCTCTTAAGTAATCAGGCAATCTGTTGTAACTCAACTCGACAACATCTGTAATGCGCTTCTCCTTGTCATTCTGTATAAACTTACTCACATTTTCCGACACATTTTCCCACTCATTTCTAAGACGATGGGGCACTCGTGTTTTCACAAACAAATCCACAAGAATACCTCCAACCACCACAACTGTCAGCGGCACACCATAACACTGGCCGGCTATCTTTAATCCAGTGACATGTAACTCTCGGGGGCAATCGTCTTCATTCCCAAATACCTCTAACTGGAGCAGTTTCCAGCTTTCATCGAGCCTAAAGAACCGAAGCATGTGGGGTTTCCTGCTAACATTAGCATGTGTGCCAACATTCTCATCGCGACTGGTGATCATGACTTTACTCAATCCATTACTCTTAGGCAGAACATTTTGTATGACTTTCCAGTCCTCAGGACTCCAAACATCATCCATTACTAATAAGAATTTTTCCTTGGCCAGGCACGCACGAACTGATGATGCTAATTCGTCATCACTTAGGCCAGACATGTCATTGCTGGTGAATTTTCTCAAAATGTTGAGAAACACATCTCGACTGTTGAATCTCTGAGAAACATAAACCCAAATGCGGATAGGGAACTGAAAACAGATTTGTTCATTCTCAAAAATCTTGCATGCCAGCGTTGTCTTCCCCAAGCCAGGCATACCGATGATGGAGATAACATCAAGTTCCTTCGTTTCAGCCATGAGATAGCCAGTTAAGGTTTCTTCCTCATCTTCGAAACCCACAACTTTGTCTCGCCTGATTGACTGATCCTGTGTACAAGGTAAAATCTGATATATTAGAAACTGCTGCAATGCTGTATTAAACAATAACCACAACAACAATAATTGCTAGCTTTTTCTGAGTGCACTGCTTTTTTGAAAACTTTTTGAATGTACAGCTAATGTTTTTCTTCTTGATACACTGATAAATGAACATACAACTTCTTGATAGACTGGTAAATGAACATACACATCCTCAAGTGTGTTGAAAATGCTGAACACTATTTCTTATGTTAAGCTGTCAATACATGACACATGCAGTGATGATGTCGGTATATAGCAATGAATTAAGAGTGATGCAATGTGAAAAAGAACAAATATACAGTTAAAAATATTATAAGATAATAAGATATCAATGAAAAATTATACACATAAAGCAAACCACTACTGAAGTTCTTAATTACAATGCTTGAAAGGTTGAACACAATGATTTGTAATGGAAAAGAAGCCACAGGCAATTGCAACAACAAATATCCATGCCAGGGTAATGATGCAATGTTAAAAAGAAATTATTTTGCAAAATCTTGATTGGCTAAACCATTATTTATATCCTAAACTATTTTCATTTTCTCAATTCTATCGTAAAATAACACTTTTATGAATTAGATATACTTAAACTATTAATAACTAATCAAATCTATCCCCTAATACATTTTTTTGGCAAAAATCGGAACTAAAAAAGGAGTTCAAAAAATTAGAATTAAGATATTATGTCATAGATGTGATCGACTTAGCTACAACACAAGAAGAAGAAATATTTAGCCGAAACATCAGGTAATTTTTTGTCTAAAAACGTATTTGGGGATAGATTTTATTAGTTTTTTAATAGTTTAAGTATTTAACGGATAAAGTGTTAGTTTGGGATAGATTTAAGAAAATGAAAATAGTTTAGGATATAAATGATGATTTAGCATCTTGATTCGTTAGGAAGTAGTATTATAGAATATTCTGGAAGATGGAGTGGATCTCAAAAATGAGATGCTCTTGCTATGAAGTTGAGTCTTTCATCATCCTTTACAAGTCTTTTGTAGTCAAGACTTTTTAATAAATTTCAAATATTTCATACTTGAAGGTGGAAAAGTCAATTGTTGTTTGTAACAGAAATTTGATAAACAATTCTATTATAATAAAATTCAATTTCCAAACATGATGCAACATACACAATAAGTTTTAAATCCCACTTTTTTAAAAAACTAACTTTTACCCACATGATTATTTCTCCCAAAAAGATTATCACTCATGAATTTCGCATCTACAATAAAAGTTCTCTCTTAATCATTCATCAAATTAATTAACCCAAAATCAATTATCTCCATTTCATAATTCCTCTTTCTCAACCAAACACAACAGAACTATTGTTGGTCAAGGCCAATTTGCAGTAATATATATTTATGACAATGTGATGATGCAATGTTGATTCGTTAAGAAATTTAATTATAAAATATTCTTTAAGATCAAGTTGATCTTAAAAATGAGATTCTCTTGCATTAATAAGCCTTTAATAATGTCAATGCAATAGATATCATTAATCATCCTCTACAAGTCTTTGTAGTCCAGCCCTTCTTTAATAAAATTCAAAATTTTCATCTTCAAGTTAGAGAAGTCAATTGTTGTTTGTTACAGAAATTTGAAAAACAAAAAAAAAATCTCTCAAAATAATTTGTTTTGCCTCATATATAAAATTCTCTCAAAAACAAAAATATTGCTGGTAATGCTACTTTTTCTCATATAAATTTGTTTATGCTTGTCGTTTAATGTATCAAAGATCACCCAGAAAAAGGTGAGGAAAAAGCTGGTTAAAACAGAATGTGCAGCATCAATTCTTATAAAAAATACTATAATCTGTAAAATTTCACAAATCGATTCCTCAACCAACATTATCCAAACAAATCATACCAAATCGACGATAATTTCACCAAATATACCATCTACAAATAATAGTGTAGCTCACCAGATATAATTTGCCAGATCCAAGCAGCTAAATAGTTAAATCAGAGCGAAAAATTACCTTTTTAGGTCTCGCCGGAGGTTGTTCGGAGCTGGTGGCGGAGCCGGGGACGCCACCGAGGGCAGCGAAACCCGCCTTCACCTTGTCGAGCACCGGCTTCACCTTATCTTCTCTGAGCGATTTGACGTCTTTCGCGAGGCTGACCTTATTCGAGCTGAGATGGCGGCGGATGGTGTTCTTGCCCTTCGCCGCCGCCGCCGCCGTCAAGCAAGTGTCGATGGTGTCTTCGACGTCGTAAACGACCTCTCTAATCTGCCTCTCCATCTCCTTGAACACCTCCTCCTTGTTCGATTTGTTGCCGGCGTCTCTGAGGAATGCCTTCAGCAAATTTAGATCGTCGTTGAGCTGCTGGAACTCGTTTTCCGAGCCGGATAACAGATCTTTGTACCATTTTAGCGTCTCTTTCAGCTCGTCCAGCAGGAATGTAAGCGCAGTCTCCGCCATCTAATCTCTAGAGAGAGAGAGAGAGAGAGAGATTTTGTTATAGAAGAGTAAGTTAAGTTTGTAGATTGTGATCTGCCATGGCAGCGGTGGCGTAGACTTTCCGATGAGCGTTTAGTCTTTGATTATGCAAATTGCAAATAGTAAAGGGAAGGGGGTGTGATTATACGTCGCATCAGACAACATTCTAATTTCTAAAAACACACACCGCTTTCCACAGGTTCCTCTAGTCGTGGAGTTAGATTATTTGAAGATCGAAAGATCAAGTTGGAATCGTATGAGATTTCATATTGTTCTATATTTGTTATTTTTAAAGGTATTTATCTACACTAATTGTATACAGTGTTATATCAAATAATTAATATGAGTAATTATACTAGGGGCTTGCTTGCTTGGTAGTATAAGGTTGTAATAGATATCTATGATATTCTAATATCATGTTCGCTAGCAATAATAAAGTTTATGATTATGCAAGGTCATTTATATAGTATAATATATCACACTCTGTAGGTGTGATATATATTACCCCATACATGATTATTAAAAATTGCAGATTAAAATAATAACGCAGATATTAATGAAAATTTTTATTATAGAATAATTATACAATGTATGGTAACTAATTAAAGGACATTTTAGGAATTGAAATTTTATATAGAATCTAATACATCTAAGCAAACTATATATTATTAATACATATATTTTAATACACCAAAATAAACATGATATTGATATCTTATACGGTATAAGTATAACACGTCACATATCAAACATATCCAACCTTATACCATATTGTCTAGCAAACGAGCCCTAATTGTATATAGTGTTATATCAAACGGTTGACACGGGTCAAAATTTTAATCGGGTCAACACATGTTAACCCAGTCAACCTGCAAAAAAATAGTAATTGTGAAATAAGTGATACTTTTCAAGGATAAATGTGATACCTTTTCAATTTTGGGTGATATTTTTTAGGAATAATGGCCAAATTGGCCACTGAACTTATTTAAGGGCTAAATTGGCCCACTATAACTTTTTGGGGCTCAATTGGGCCACTGTATTGTTAAAATCGGCTCAATTGAACCACCGCGTGACGGAACCCTAATGGAGGATGTTAAGTCGGCTTGAAACGTCGTCGTTTTATCTAAGTTTTTACCCTAACTCATAACTCGACCCACCCCTAACCCAACCCACACGTACAATTGAGCTTGAGCAATGTTAATGGCTGTCTGGGCTTCGATTTCTTGTGGAGAAGATGAAGCCGACGATGAAAAAGAAAAGGGATTAGCCCGGCGACGTTGAATTTAACAGGGGGAGAACACCTTTGATTTTTCCTCCACGATTTGGGGCGAGCTCGCTTTCGGAGCTATCTGGGCACGGTGGGCTTGTTATTGGGATTGAGAGGTCGGCGACGTCATTCCAGAAATGAGGCCAACCACCGCATGAAATCTGTCGGAGCTATGTCAGGTAAGAAGTCCTCGTCTGAATCCGCGTAACTTGACTCCTCTTCACTTGAGTTTTCCTCGTCTGTTGTTCATGAAGTTTGGAGGGGTCATTTTCTAGTATAGAAGAACTTGAGGAAGGGGTTGCATTGTTTGATTTTTTGTGATTTTTGATTGAAGATCCGGGATGAGAAACTAAATTATTTGGTGATTTTTTTGCAGATTTTGGGATGATGAACGATTTTGGGAACCAAAACATGACTGGAATCAGATTTTGGGATGATGAACAAAAATTTGGAAAAAAAAAACTGAAAAAACAGAAAATTAAAGAAAAAGAATGATTAAAGAAGATCTAAGGGGTAAAAACACATGAACAAGGATGAACTTCATGGGTGTATGTGTGTAAAACGTGTGAGGTAGTGTGTGTGAGAGACTAGTGGGTCGGGTTAGGGGTGGGTCGGATTATGGGTTAGGGTAAAAACTTAAATAAAACGACGTCGTTTCGAGCTGACTTAACATCCTCCGTTAGGGCTCTGTCACGCGGTGGCTAAATTGAGCCGATTTTAACAACACAGTGGCCCAATTGAGCCCAAAAAAGTTATAGTAGGCCAATTGAGCCCCCAAATAAGTTCAGTGGTCAATTTGGCCCTTATCCCTATTTTTTAATGTTAATGTTGATACTAATTTTGACCTTTATTTATTTATTTATTTTTGACCGGTCAACGAGTGATGTTGCACCTAGTGCACACAAGTCCATCTCATTTTTAAATTAGGAGATTTTTTTTTTGTGATTTAGTTTAATATTATGATTGTATTTTTATGATACACCCCATTCAGTTAGGATTTATAATTATTTTTTAATATTTAATTTTTAATTTTCAATTGATAATTCACTATTATTATTGATTATTTCAAAATTAATTTCCTTTCAATTCATTTTTTATGAAGATTGATTATGATGATTTATGTTATAATTAATTTTTATTTTATTATTATTAAAATCATAAATTTAATAGACATGAAAAAGTGCGACAAGAAATTTGAACCAATGTATTAAATTAATGAAGGGAAAAAAGTAGGGCTTTTTTTTTTTGAGGGAACTACGGCTTATAATTGAGTCGATCGCATTTGAGTTAAGACTCGTTCATTAGATAGTCGGATTTGAAATTATTTTATCAAATTAATTCACTATGAATTTATTTGACTGTAATCAAACTTAAATAAGTTATATAATAAATAAAGTTAATTTGATAATGAATTAAAATGTAAAATATAAACTATATTAAATTATTAATTTTATATTTTTAAGTTAACTCATTTAACAAACTTGCTTACGAGACAACGAACATAATGTTATGAAACTCAAGTTTTACTCATTTATGTTAACAAGTTTGAAGTTTCAATAAATGAGCTCAAACGAATTTTTTGTCGAGTAGTTCAACTTATTATTTATAGTTGTATTGTTGATAGTCAAGCCCAAGGATTAATAATTATAATATAAATTGTAAACATATTTGTGACACTTCTCCATATGTTTAAGCTCAATCAAAATTTTCTAATATAAATATTACACGCTTTAATTTCTAAGTGTTCAAGCACAAAAAAAGAAAAAGAAAAAATGAAGCCTTCTTGTCTCAAGTGGGTGTGAGATTTATTTATTTATTTATGCATATTTGAGATGCTTACGGTCCAAAGACCATCTTCAATCCAAATACCCAAACAGTCAAACTCAAACTCAAAATGCAGTAAGTGTCACATCAAACAATAATTTATTTTCAATCCACAAACTCAAACGCAAACTCAAAAGAATATTCTCAGTATATTTCACATTTTACTATTTATTATGTTTATTTTAATAACACCCACATATTTATCAAAATTTAAAAATTGAACCTTCTTTTTGTTATATACACAACGATGTATTAAATTTAATTATAAATATATAATTCTTTACAAAATTAAATATTAAATATTTGTTTGGTACTATTTTTTTTATGAATATTAAACAACATTTATTAATCAATATTACTATATTGTTTTGTTTTATTATAAACAACATTGTGTATTGATGCAATACACAACCGAGGCAAATCAGCTATATGTTTGCAATTTTAGAATTTATTATTTACAGTATTGTCTATATTAAAGATTATTTTGTAATTTCAGATTTTTGAAAAAGCAATATATAGGGATGAACGGGACAAACGCATATATGGGTTTACACTGTTCCAATTTGAGGCTTTGCTGCAAAATAGCATTGTGTTTGAGAGTGGATTGGAACAGTTTATTAACTGCAAAATGAGATTTGCAGTTGATTTGGAGATGATGTAGACAGTTTTTCTCATGCTGATCATTTATGCCTTTTTTTTTATAAGTGGCCACCCTTATTAATTTAATTATGGTTGTCCATTGAAAATTCTATTTAAGGTTGCCAATAAAATAATGCATAGTTTTTTTTTTCAAACATTCACAGTGAAAGCATGTGCAAATGTAATTATCAACTTGGTGGTTAGAATTTTTAATAGAGCTGCCTTGAATGCTTTTTTGTCGCCGCATGAAATGAATGTCTCACAATTTAGAGCTATAAATCTAGACGGGGCTTGCTGGAAAGGAATGGTGTTTGGTGCAAGCGTTGGCGGTAGGGTTCATAATTTTTGACACGATACGATAATATGTATATGAAGTATATGAAAATAATAGGTTATTAATTAATTTTATTGTGTTCATGTCGTTATCGTACTTTGTCATGTCATGTGTCAATCTATTAAACATAATAAAAATTAACAGATTGTCTGATGATTAACCCGATAATCTGTCAATCTAATAAGAACGGTTAACTTGCTAACATATTAAGAACTTGATAACCTATTACACAAAAAATATACATTTATTATTCCAATTTCTTTATTTATATATTTTTTTACACGAACTTTTGATGTACTAAGTTACTCAATACAATGGGTCAAACTTTGGTAAAATTCGTGGGTCAACCCGTCTAATTCGCGGGATGATCCACCCATTTGAAAAAAAAAACTTCCTAGAAAAAAGTATTACCGGGAACACTAAAAAGTATTCCCTCCGTTTCTGAATAAGTGTCATTCTAGCATTTAAATTTTGTTTTAAAAAAAAGTCATTCTACAAATTGGAGATAAAAAATTCACCTTTTTCACACATTTGTTCTCATTTATTTCATTAATACATCTATATCTAATTCATTTAATGTATTCACACAAGAGTGTATTAGGTAACTCAATTAATTTATTAATCTGCGTGCATTCATCCAAAATGACATTTAATCGAAAACGGAGGCAGTATCACTTAAACGGCCAAAAGTATCATTCGTAGCATTAAAAATTTCAGGTCTGTTACTTGTCTTTAATGAGTTTATTTAATTCAAATTAGAGTTTATTCCATTACAATTAATGTTTAGAGTTTAAGAGTTTATGGTTCAGAATTTTTTTTCCCAGTTTTTTTTCCCAGTTTATGGTTAAGGGATTGGCTCGACGGTGATTGTCGAAAATGATTTAAAAATTATAATAGACAAATTCAATTAGTAGTATACCACCTAATTACTGATCAAATAATAGGACATAATATGTGTGTGTATATATATGATTTATTGTCAAAATATTTATCTTAATATATGAAAGATGAATTAAAGTTTATAAAAATGCAATATATATCGAAACTATTAAGCCTTTTTTTTATAATCATACATTTTTAACATTATCAATTTATTAATATTTTTAAACAATGTTTGACGCTAGAAAAAGGATAATATTTTGAAACAATGTTTCATGCTAAAAAGTGTTATTAGTATATGAAAAAATAACTTCTCTTTAATAGAATATTATTATAAATAGTAATAAATTCACGATTTGAGAATATATAATTTACATGGAAAAAACATAAAATATTAGGGTGTGCGATTTTTTAGGTAGTGATAGTTACTCGACTCTATTAGTTCGTGCTATTGGATCTATTATGTTAAAAAAAAAAACATCTTAAAAAACTATTTTTTTAATGAGATTTTTCTTTTTTGAAAAAGGAAAGATAATCTTTACACGGTATTGCTATTTACATTGCGAAATTTATTCTTTGCACTACAAATTAGAAAAATAAAAAATGAAATAATTTTAAAATTACTTAAATACCCTTTAAGTTTTCAAAAATTAATTGTGTTAGAAAATCTAATGCTCTTTCAGAAACTAATTTTTGAACATATTGAAGGCTAAACAAATTTCTTTTTGATTTTAAGCTTAACTTTGTTTTTAACAAATGATTTATTTTAATTTTTTTTGACAATTTTTAATTACATACTTTAGTTTGTTTCTCAATTGTGTTAAATTATCTAAGATTAATTGAGTTTTGATTATGGAAATCATGACATAAAAAATCATCATGCGAAACATTAAAGCATATTTGCTAATAATTTTAAAAGCACTTTATTTATGAGTTTTGCAATATTTAGTCCACGCCTATTGAGAGAAAAAAGATGTATAAATGATAGTAATTAAGTTATTCCGTTAATGAAGGCTATATTTTTTCTTTTTTCTTTTTTTTTATCACACACCTGATCCGTGGTATTTAGGAGATTCGAACTATATGGGTTTTATTAAACTATTTAGAATTAATTGTAACAATTTTGTGAAATTGTAATTAACTTATAATTTTATTTTTAAATTAATAGATAATATTTATTTTATTTTTATATTATTGTTACATATCTTTCAATAAGTAATTGTCGGTTCCACAATTTTTTTTTAAAAAAGAAGCATTGAAATGTGTGTGCATATATATTATAAGTTTATGCATATAGCTGCATTATTTCATGGTGGGGTCGCAACTTTTGATAAATTGTTCATTAGATTATTCTTATTATTGCGAGGATAAGAATCGTATATAGAATTAGAACCAAAAGTTTTTTTTTTTTTTTTTATAAATTTTGCATCTTTTCTCTCACCCAATCAAACTTCTTCGTGTATGATAATTGATAAAGAGGTGAATTATTTCATAGGGGATCATAACTTATACATCCATCAATTTTATTATTATTATTATTATTATTATTATTATTATTATTATTATTATTATTATTACCACCACACCACCACCACAACAAAAACAACTCCAAGTCAAACTAATAATCACCACACCACCACCACAGCAAAAACAACTCCAAGTCAAACTAATAATAATAATAATAATAATAATAATAATAATAATAACACTTTTTTTAAAATAAGAGGATTTAAAAAAAAAATAGTACAACTTTGAGAACCAAGTCAAAACTGAATGTGAACTATAATTCAAATAGAAGATTTTAAGCAATGTTTTATTTAATTTTGGAGATTAGAAATTTAGAATGAAGAAAAAAGGTTGTCCCATATATAATTATAAATTATTTTTATAATCTTTTTTTCTTATGACAAGTTTGGATTTTTCTGGTAAGAGTAGACCCTGTCTCCAATGCTCATCCACATTATTGCTAGTGGGCACACATATTCAAGCATGATTTTTTTTTAAATAATAATGATGATGATGATGATGATGATATATCTTGGATCATATTTTAATAGACTTATTTTTCTTTTTAATATGTTTCGATATACAGGAATGTAAATATATTTAATTAATTTATTAATATATACCTCTATTTAATATGTTCCCATTAAGTATTAATTCAATATCAAAGAAATAAACAAAGGCATATTAAGAAGTTTCTTAATTAATTATTTTTCTCAATCATTTTCTTAATCCTCGTAAAAATTCTCAATCTGCCTATCAAAATGGGACGGAAGAATTAATAAATTGATTTTAGTTGTGTTACAGTATTGTGTGTCGGTGAGTGAAGAAAGAAAAACATGCCAACAAGCAACTTGTTCCTCCCTAAAAGTTACTTTTTTTTTCTCTGGAAAATAACGAGCAAAAACAAAAGGGAAAAAGATGAGCATGAAGTGCAAATATTTCGAAGGTGTTTGGTTGAAGATTTTTGGTGAAATAGGAGTTTTGAAATTGAGAGAATTGATTTTTGAAAGAAAAAAAAAAGTGTGCCAAAATAAAAATTGTTGTTTGTTTTAGAAATTAGAATCGAAGAATAATATTTTAACTAGATATAAGAGTTAGAATAAAAGAATAAAATACATGATTATGCAAGGGACGACATATATTAACCATTTATATGGTATAACATATCACACACTACAGGTGGGATATATAATATCATACATAATTATTAAAAATTACAGACTAAAATAACCTTTCAGATATTAATTAAAAATCTTATTATAGAATATTTACATAATGTACGGTAACTAATTAAAGGATATTTTAAGAATTGAAATTTTATATAGAATTTAATACATCTAAGAAAACTATATACTATTAATACATATATTTTAATACATCAAAATAAACATGACATTGATATCTTATACGATATAACACATTCCGTGTCAAACATATTCAACTTTTTACCATACTGTCTAGCAAACGAGCCCTCAAGATATTACTCTCTCGTTTCTGTTTAAATGTCATTTTAGATGAATGTACACAAATTAATAAATTAATTAACTTACCTAATACATCCTTGTGGAAATACATTAAATAAGTTAAGTATATATGTTTGAATGCATTAAATAAGGGCAAATATGAGAAAAATGTGATTTTTTGTCTCGAATTTATAAAATGACACGTGTGTAAAATAAAATTAAAATAATAGAATAACATTTATGTAGAAACAGAGGGAGTATTATTTTTTCGCCTAAAAAAATAATAACCAGTGAAAAATAATTATGTTATGGGCGGTTTGAATGAGGCTAAAGGCCCCTAAACTGGGCTGAACACATTAGAAGGCAAAAGCTAAAACCGGATGGCGTCTTTATTCGAAATATATGTTCCAATTATATTGTAATATTAATAAATAAATAATTTTAATAGTATTCATAATAAAATAATTTTATTATATTCTAACAAATCTAAATTAATATTTATTGTTAAGAATTGAAATTTTAAAACATTATATATCATAATTTTGGAATAATCAACCATAATAATGAATTATATTAATTAAAAAATTAAATACTAAAAAGTAATTATAAATCATAATTGGATAGAATAAATTTTAATAATAATGTAAAATTAAAATAAATCAAAAGAAATTAAAATTTAAGTAAAAAAAATAAAAAAATAATAATATTAGAATACGAATGTGACGCCCACTTTGAATTAGAAGATGTCACGTCCTTTTGGATCTTCTATTTTCCAAACAAATCTGATCAATCAATGTTAAAGTCAGGAAATATGTGGATCATAATTTTTTTTTTACTTAGCTTACTACAAAAGAAATTAATAATACAAATAGATAAACAATATATATATCGCAAAGTCTTCTGTGTATCAGATGCATGAGTCGGCCCATGAGACGGACCCGCTCTGACCCGCATCTAACCCGCGCAAAAAAAAAAAAATCGCCACCCATAGTACCAATTCGTGTTTTTTTGTGTTTTTTAGGGTTTTTTTTTATTTTTTTTTCTGTTTTTTGGGAGTGTTTTTAGGGGTTTATTTTATATTTTTGGGGGTGTTTTTAGGGGTTTATTTTGTATTTTTTGGGGGTGTTTTTAGGGGTTTATTTTTTTTTTTTAAGGTTTTTTGGGTGTGTTTATAGGGGTTTATTTCTGTTTTTTTATGATTTTTTTGGGGGTGTTTTTAGGGTTTATTTTGTATTTTTTATAATTCATTTGGGGGGGTTTTTTAGGTATTTATATGTGTTTTTTTTAAGATAAAATAAAATTAAAAACAGAAAAAACGAAAAAGAAAAACAAAAAAAAAACGCAACAAAAAAAGAGGAAAAAAAAAAACGCGGGTGCGTGTTGTACACACGCCGCGCGTGGGTCAACGCGGGAGCGCGTGGTCGCCGTCTCACGGGAGACCTCCCCTGTATATATATATATATATCTCTATATATTCTAAACAACCAAATCTAATAAGTGTAAGATATTTCATACAAAAATAATCAAATCAAGATTCTGACAAACTTCAATTTTTATAATTGAAATAAGAAAACTGAAATAGAGGTAAAATAGAAGCTATGATTTTGGTAATAACTTTTGAGAATAATGGTGATGATGTCGACACGTGACTTTTGAAATGCCCTCAACTTAACCATCTGCGGAAGATCTTGTCTCTATTACAAATTTGATATTTCAATACATATTTCACCATCGAATTTATAAGTTTAATAATATTTATTATAAAAATAAAAATTAACTATCACAAAATCAAACAAGTCACAATTATCAGATTTGAATTTTAAAAATTAATTATATTTTTAAAATAATTAACCATAATAATATTTTTTTGAAAAATAAATATAAATCATAATTATGTAGAATCAATCCTAATTATGAAATGTAAAATTAAATTAAAACATAATAAATTAAAACTGATGAAAAATGATATAAAAAAAAATCATAAATTCAATCCTGAAACACACATATTAAAATATCAATTGGAAATTAACACGAAAACGTAGAATATAATTTTTTAAAAAGAGGCAGAGAGAAAACATTGAAAGAAACATATTTATTCTTTAAACGATTGAGATTGCTACTTTACGTATATCTTAAGTTCTATGTAAAGAAATGAAATCGGGTCGGAACGGGTCGACCCATCACGAGTCACGACGCGTTGACGCGGCGAGCCTGGGTCTCCGGGCAATTGCCGGCCTCATCTCCCTGGGTGTATTATGAACTCTCTCTCTCTCTCCCACTCCGTCCCCATCTCTCTCTCTCTCTCTCTACTTTCTGATCAGAGATGGCAGCTTATTCCGCTGTAGTTTCCTTCGGGCAGCTTCTGGAAACATTATATATCCTAACTTTGGAATTATATTAATTAAAAAATTAAATACTAAAAAGTAATTATAATTGGATAGAATAAATTTTAATAATAATGCAAAATTAAGGTAAACCAAAAGAAATTAAAATTTAAATAAAAAAAAAGGAAAAAATAAAAATTTTAATATTAGAATACGAATGTGACACACACTTTGAGTTAGAAGATGTCAAGTCCTTTTCGATCTTCTATTTTCCAAACAAATCCGATCAATCAATGTTAAAGTCAGGAATTATGTGGATCATAATTTATTTTACTTAGCTTACTACAAAATAAATTAATAATACAAATAGATAAACATATATATATATATATATATTACATATACTAAACAACCAAATCTAATAAGTGTAAGATATTTCATACAAAAATAATCAAAACAAGATTCTGACAAACTTCAATTTTTATCGAAAAAAGAAAACTGAAATAGAGGTAAAACAGAAGCTATGATTTTGGTAATAACTTTTGAGAATAGTGGTGATGATGTCGACATGTGACTTTTGAAATGCCCTTAACTTAGAATAATTCATATTTATACATTTTATACTACCTAGTAATCGTGTCATAATATGAGCCAATTTCATTCATTTAACTAACTGTGGTAGATTTTGTCTCTATTAGACATTTGGTATTTCAATACATATTTCACGATCAAATTTATAAGTTTAATAATATTTATTATAAAAAAAATTAATTATCACAAAATCAAACAAGTCACATCTATCAGATTTGAATTTTAAAAATTAATTATATTTTTAAAATAACCAACCATAATAATAATTTTTTTTAAAAATTAAATATTAAAAATAAATATAAACCCTAATTATGCATAACCAACCCTAATTACGAAATGTAAAATTAAACTAAAACATAATAAATCAAAATTGATAAAAAATAAAAGAAAAAAAATCATAAATTTAACTCTGAAACACAGATTAAAACATCAATTGGAATAGAATATAGTAACATCCGAAATTAATGAACACGAAAGCGAAGAATATAATTTTGCAAAATAAAAAAAGGGGCAGAGAGAAAATATTGAAAGAAACATATTAAAGAATAAATATGTTTCTTATACGTATATAAATTCCTACAATCGACATGCAAGATATACGTAAATATAAATTCCTACAATCGACATTGCAAGAGAGAATACTTATAAATTCCGACATGCAAGAAATATAAATTCCTACAATCGACATTGCAAGAGAGAATACTTATACGTATATAAATTCCTACAATCGACATGCAAGATTTGTCTAGCTTGTTCTATTTGTGGGTCAGAGACTCATATTACACGGACAGATGTAGTGTGCATACGCCTTCGAAGACCATAACTACGAATTCTTTTTTATTAAATAAACAAATAAATCACTGCAATTGCATTTAACTAATCTAAAAATATTGATTATGCATAAAATAAAACTATTAAATAAAATGATGATGACATCATTGTCCATGCTTCAGTTTTTATTGCCCCTAGACCCTAGTTAATAGTTCCAAAATTACTTGTACAACATATGATAACAAAAGGCATAATTACTAATATTTCTTTAAAGTTAATGAATTTGTTTTATTTTACCATTTTTCTAGCTGGTATATTCGGCCATGTTTTTCCTCTTTTCGAGTTATTTTTATTTATTCTTTAAACGATTGAGATTGCTACTTTACGTATATCTTAAGTTTTATGTAAAGAAATGAAATCGGGTCGGAATGGGTCGACCCATCACGAGTCACGACGCGTTGACGCGGCGAGCCTGGGTCTCCGGGCAAGTGCCGGCCTCATCTCCCTGGGTGTATTATGAACTCTCTCTCCCACTCCCTCCCCATCTCTCTCTCTCTCTCTCTCTCTCTCTCTCTACTTTCTGATCAGAAATGGCAGCTTATTCCGCTGTAGTTTCCTTCGGGCAGCTTCTGGAGCAGCTCTTGAACTCCGATCAACTGCCTCAAAAGTCGGAACTCGAACCATTCTACAAAACCATCTCTTCCCTGCAAACCTCCGTCCAAACAATCTTCCCCGCCCCCAAAAAAGACAGAGAAACCGCAAACACCCTCGAACCCCAAATCAGAGACGCAATCTACGGAGCTCAAGACGCCTTCGAATCCTACCTCTTCGGCAAATCCGCATCGCTTCCGCTGCCGCAAATCGCAGAAACGATCGCTCCCATCACAGAAGGCGCGGCGGAGCTCGCGGATTCCATCCGGAAAGAGAGAGAAAGATGGCTCGACGGCGACATTCCGCCGCCGCCGAGATCCGGTGTGATCAGCCGAACCATACGGATCGTCGGTCAGGAGGAAGACAAGAAGCTGCTCACGCAGGAGCTGCTCAACGAAGAAGACAAACTCCAAGTCCTCCCGATTAGCGGCATGGCCGGAATAGGTAAGACCACTCTCGCTAGAAGTATTTACGACGATCCCAAAATTAAAAACAGCTTCGCATTTCGTGCTTGGGTTACTGTATCTCAAGATTATCACGTCGGAGATATATTGGCTAGATTGTTGAATTCAATGGAGAGTAGGGGTCAGAAAGCAGGGGAGAGAGTGTATGAAGGCAGCGATGAACAGCTGCGTGTTCATCTTCATCAAAGCCTGTACAACAACAAATTTCTCGTCGTGATCGATGATATGTGGGAGCAAGGCGTGTGGGATAAGGTGAGGAATTCGTTGCCGGATAACAAAAATGGGAGTCGAATTATTCTCACCACGAGACTTCTGAGCGTTGCTCAAAACGTCAAATCTTCTGAATTCTACCACACAATGAAGCCTCTCGATGAAGAGAATAGCTGGATTCTGTTGTGTGACAGGGCATTTGGAGGAATGCAGTGCCCTCCTCATTTGGAGAGAACTGGGAGACAGATCGCCAATAATTGCCGCGGTCTCCCCCTTTCTCTCACTGTCATCGGAGGTCTTCTCTCTCAAGAGAGACAGACGGAAGACTACTGGAAAACTATCGAAGAAGACACGAATGCAGCCGCTACAAAAGGAGAAGACGCCTACTTGGAGATTTTGTTCTTGAGTTATAACCACTTGCCTGGTAAACTCAAGGGATGTTTTCTTTATCTGGGGGCATTTCCTGAAGATAGTGATATCCCTCTCTCCAAACTATCGAAGCTATGGGTTGCAGAAGGGTTTCTAGTGGTGTCTCCGCAACAAGGGAGATTGGAGAAAGTTGCGGAGGAGCACTTGTTGGATCTTAATCAGAGAAATCTCATCACAGTGCGCAAGATTAGTTCAGACGGGCGGATTAAAACCTGCGGGCTGCATGATAGTTTGCGCGATCTAGCTGTGAATGAGTCGGGGAAGGAGAAGTTCTTTCATTCTGTAAGGAGGTATTCGAATGCACAGAAACTGGAGCAAGGTGCAGAGAGCCAGAGGCGTGTGTCTGTTCATAAAAACGTCCTCATTTGCCTGAAAGATGTTTATCATACCACGAAATTGATTTCTGATGCAAGAACTCTGATCTATGCTGGCTCTCATCATCATCATCCAATGCCATTGTGTTTAACTTATGATCTGCTCAGGGTGTTGGATGCTTATACAGTTTACTTCATTCGATTCCCGCAAGAATTAGCTCAACTGATCCATTTGAGGTACCTGTCTTTGACATATAATGGGAAGCTTAAATCATCTTTGTCCAATCTCCAAAATCTTCAAGTATTGATTGTTCGTAGACAGCCCAGAATCATATTCGTGGGGAAATCGTTCCTGCCGGATGAATTCTGGAATATGACACAGTTAAGGCATCTTGTAATGACAGAAACTGATTTGCCCAAAACCCCTGAGAATCCTCTTCTCTTTGCCAACCTTCAATCCCTTACTGAAGTCAATGCTGCTTCTTGCACCAGAGAGGTTCTTCAAAGCATGCCTAATCTGAAAAAATTAGGAATGTGGGTTGAAGTTCCGGGTGTTGTAGGCCTCTATCTAGACGAGCTTGAGCAACTCGAAGCTTTCAAATTCAGTGTCCTGAATCCCAGCCCTAGCAAACAGGTTGAATTCCAGCCCGAAATTTTCTTCCCTCCAACACTGAGGAAGCTGAGTTTAAGTGGCTGTGGACTTCTCTGGGAAGATATGGAAGTTATCGCGGCACTGCCAGAGCTTGAAGTCTTGAAACTGCGGGAGCTTGCTTTCACCGGAGAAGAATGGAGCCCGAACTACGTGTTTGAAAAGCTGAAGTTCCTGCTGATTGAATACCTCGATTTCAAGAAATGGATTGCTGATGATTCCCACTTCCCGGGCCTCGAACAACTGTATTTCAGGCATTGCTATCAATTGGAGGGAATCCCTTCAGATATTGGATTTATAGGACCTCTCCAAGTGATGGAGTTAGTGGACTGTAGTCCTGCAGCAGTGGAATCGGCAGAGGATATTAAGCAGGAACAGGAGGGCTTTGACAAGAAGGGCTTTCAAGTTCGTATCTATTGTTCTTATGAATAGACTCTTCCCCTTACGGTATGCAAAGTTCTTGTTCTCGAGCAGAAGAGCTTTGAAACTTATCACAATCTTGAATGTGTTAAAGAGTGTGCTAGTTCAATTGACATGTTTATCGAACAGAGTTCAATTGAGTTTACTTAGATTTTGAGAAATTACTCATATTTGTGTCCTGTTTTCCAGAATGCTGAGAGGAAAACTGCCATAGATTGGGAAGTGCTACCTTAAGAGTTTGAATATCTAGCATCATCTTCTGTTGTATTTCATTTGGTTGTGTATTTTATTTGTGTACATTTGATTTCATGGTGATTTGCTTCAATTTGGTTGCTTTACTACATTTTGTTGTTTCATTTCACATCTCACCTTTGTAACAGAACATCAAACGAATGTATATATTCTCTGTTATAGACTGATCTCAACATGTGAGCTTGTTCTAAAATTTTGTGGAATTTCAAGGCGTGCAGAGGTCGTTTATTGCCTGGTGATTCATGTTAATTTATTGGAATCATTACAATTAATCTTCTTACTAGGATGACTAAGTGGTATAAATGGCTATGATTTTTATAGGAATAATATTATCTTTTAACTATTAAGTTAATATTTAGATAAAAGTAAAACTAATTAAGACAAAATTGATAAATAAAAAAAGGAATATTCTAGAAGTTCCACCTCCACTTTCTGTTTTTAAAATTTTGAAAGAGCTTCCACCTTATTTGTTACCTAGGCCAAAATCAAATGAGATCTTCTATCTCATTTGGTATCTCATTTTTATGTTTATTCGATTTTCATTAATTTCAATTTATTATGACTTAGTTTAATTTTATAATCATTATTTAGGGTTCATTCCATCCAATTAGAGTTTATATTTATTTTTTGATATTTATTTCTTATTTTTTAGTTAATATTATTGATTAATATGATTGATTATTCCAAAAGTAGGGTATATAATTTTTTAATTTTTTAATTTTTAGCAATAAATGTTGATTAATATGATTTTTAATACTATAATAAAATTTATTTTTGTAATAAATATTTTTAAAATATTAAATTTCATTGTAGAACATGAAAGGTGGATTAGAGGATTGTATCCCGGCCAAAATATGCTAATTAAAAGCCTTGAAATAAAGTCCACTAAAAAGCAAAATAATTAAATAAATATGTTTCATTATCAGGATGCATCAAATTTGGACTAAATATACTTATTGTAAGCAATACCATGTGTAGATTGCCAACCCACAAGTGTTTTTGTCCAAAAATGGTCATATTTAAGGCCTGTTATTTTTAAAAAAAGGTGGTGATACTTGTAAATATGTTGAATTAAAAAAATGAGGGACATTTTCTTTCCGTCTAAATTTAGAGGCCCGTGTCAACATATATATATATATATATATATATTGTAGAAACTATAAATAATCATAATTTGTTCGTTTTTAATAGGATTTACACAAATCAAATACCTAATTAAAGCTCTTTTCATACTATTTCATTTAAGATTTATATTGCATATATTTATTTTAAAAAATATTTTGTACTTAATAACATGAAACAATAATCGTAATAATATGACAAAATACTCATTCGTTTATTTTGTGTACTAGGTGCAAGTGTCGGTAGTTTTTTGAATATGCAATTAATCAACAATTTTATTCTTTTTTTGTATTAGCAAATTATCATGATAATATTACAAAATTAATTTATAATATTATACATACGTTGACAAATATGAAAATGTTTGTTTTTCATGCATTTTACGTTTTATGCACATTTAATTAACATTAATATTTTAATTATGAAAATTAACTTATACTGGCAATATTTTGGTCATAATTTTACTTAATTGACAAAAATATAGCTAAATTGGCAATTTTAAAAGAATTGACTTATTTGTTATTTTGAATTGTGACGGTACTGAAAAATATATTTCTTAAAATAAGGTTTGTGATATGGTTAAAATTGGAAGAGAGCGTGTGAAAATATATAAAACAACAAGCATTTTGACACAAAATAAAAAAAATGTTAAAACAACAATCACGGAGGAAATATCTTTTAGTATATATATGCTGAAACATGTAAAAAATCACATACTATTATAGGGGATGAGATCCTCTATTCCAAATTTGATGTTTCAACTCGTATTCCACGATCGAATTTATGAAGTTTAATAATAGATATGATAAAAATAAAAATTAATTTTAACATAATCGACCTAGTCACATCCATCAACTGTGAAATTTTAAAAATTATAAATTATATTTTTAAAATAATCAACCTTAATAATCATTTTTTTTAAAATTAAATACTAAAAAATAATTATAAATTCTTATTGGGTCACTTTATAAACAATCATAAAATTAAACTAAAACATAATAAATTAAAATTAATAAAAAAATAGAAAAAAACATTATAAATTTAATCGTGGAACACTGGTTGAAACAGCAAATCTGAAATTGAAGAAAACTTCATATTTTAGTTTGTTTCAACTCTTAAAACAGTATTACCAAAAATACTTGAAATGTATATCAATTGTTTTTGACTTTTTTCACACGTCCTCATTGAAAATGAACCGGCACCGCCTCATTTTTCCTTTTTTTGGTTGAGTTTAATCTTAATGACTATTAATAATAAATTTAAAAATTTTATATAATTCACAATAATTGTAAATTAATTTTGTATTGTTACGATAATTTTCTTAATTTTTTTATAATTATAAATTTCAACAAATAAAATTATACATATCACTTATTCTGGGGGAGATACTCTAGTCTTGTTGAATAATAAATGCAAGATAAAGAAAAAAAAAAGCATCAAATTCATAACTGTTCATGCATAACTTACAGCAAAAGTTCTTCAATTTATTGAACATGAAAAGAATCACACAACTCATTTTCAGTTTTGAACATGTAAAGATTCACCTCAAACGAAATCCAAATGGCATCACTTATTTGAAGAGTAAACGAAGACATCAGGAAAGGCAGCTCCCTTCATCGTATATCTATACAGTGTGTTCACTTGTATTTCTGTAAATGTAAAGAGAGTGAAATCAATACAAAAAGGTACACCAAAGTGGATGTAGATCTTATGATCGAACAACTATAAATCTTTCTGTTCGATTTTAATTTTGCTGCATTGTCTCCGTTTCAAACACGATTCTCAAAGATTGTTCTTGAAAGATTATCAGCAGATATATATGATCTCGACTAGAAGGATTTTACTTTGATTCCAACCAATACCTTCTGAGTCGAGATAGCCTTTAAATACCTATGGTAACGGCTGCGAGTATAAAAAATACTTTCTCCGTTTCTGAATAAGTGTCATTCTAGCATTCGAAACAAAAAAATTAACATATTTACCCTCATTTAATGCATTCAAACATGGGAAATTTATATTTTGATACCTACATTTTGGACACTTTTTAAAAAATGACTCACTTTATTACTATTAACAAAATAGTACCAACTTTTTAATTTTTTTTTTGTAAATTTGACCTCAATCAAATTTCTAGTCTAAAATATTTATGTGGCACGCATGAATTCTGATATGATTTTTTTGCTCCAATAAAAAATATTACCTGGATATTTCATGTCAATTATGAACTAAAAATAAAATAAAATTGTTGGGCACACCACGTAGATATTTTAGGCTAAAAAATTGATCGAGGTTAGATTTGCAAAATTTTTGAAAAAGTGAGTACTGTTTTGCTAATAGTAATAAAGTGGGTCATTTTTTAAAAAGTGTTTAAAATGTAGGTATCAAAGTGTAAATTTTCCTTCAAACATTTATATTTAACTCATTTAATATATTCACATCCGGATGCATTAGGAAATTTAATTAGTTTATTAATTTGTTTGCATTCATCCAAAATGACATATATATAGAACCGGAAGGAGTAATAAAAAGCGATGTTGAGAGCAAGACATACCTGATTAATTATTGGGTTAATTATTCCCACATCCAGGGCCGACTTTGAGCCTAAACCGAGCCCTCAGTTTGGGTTTCTGCTCTTGCTCCTCGAGCTTTTTCGACTCGATTTTCCTAGCAGATTCGACAGCTGATTTGCAGAGACGCTCAATGTCCAACATCTCCAAGTTCTTGTCCAGACCATCAGGAATATGTTTAAGTTTCTCGCAGTTCTTAAGCACGATACACCTAAGAGAAGGAAAAGTATCACCAGAGGTCTCCCAAGTTTCTAATTCTGCATTTATGATGACCAAGAACTGGAGATTTTGGAAAACATCAGGACAGGAGTTCCATATTTCTCCGATGAATGCATTTTCTTTCAACTTGAGGACCTCCAAGGAGACGATCTTGGCCAAAGTGGACATATGCTTCCATTCGAGGAATGTATTCGATAATGTCAGTCTCATGAGCTTCGGAGGGAAACACTCGGGTTGAGGAAGTTCAAGCCGATTTTCAGATCCAGAGAGTACATCATTCATCAACTTCAACTTTTCAAGACGATGCAAGTTGTTCATGGACATATTCTTGAAGAGAGTGGCTAGTTCCCCACGAATTCCTAATTCCTTGAGGTTGCAGGCCCTTTTGGACACCTGTGTGCAGGATTGGGGCGCCAATCTGCTCAGTGTTTGAAGGTTTTCACCTCCTTCGCCACTCCATTTATCGTCCAAGACTATGGCCGCTTTCATCTTGAGATGCCTAAGTCGATACATTTTCCATATATTTGCCTTCATTGTAATGGTACGTGACCTGGTCTCAACTATAAGAGTTTGCAGATTCCATAGCTGGGCGAGGGGTTCTGGAAGAATAGTGAGATCATCAATATGCAGAGTGATGTACCTCAAGTGCATCAATTTGGTGACCTTTGCAGGAAATTGATGGAATTTGATGGATATGGATTCCAAAACTCTGAGCAAAGTGAAAGCATCAGGGATAGCTGATATGTATCGTGCATCCGAGTTCACAGGCTCCTTGTAGAAACATAAGAAGGAACGGACGCGTGGACCCTTCGGTTTCCCAGAGAAGAACTTAGTGAGATCGGAATGGAAACAAAGACGATGGAAACTTGACACCTCAGAAACTGGAGGAGCAAATACTCCTTCCTTAGATATCTTTATCTCTTGAAACAAGTTCTGCTCCAGAGCTTTTAATCTGCAAAACGAGCGTATCATATCATGAACACGGCATGTTTTTATTTCGCCCATAGGATTTACATCGTCAAGCATTAGTAAGTTCCTGCTGGCAAGATCATCTAAATTTTCCTCTGCGGCTTCCTCCAAACCTTTATCTCCCTTAGGGGTTACAAATCCTTCTGCAGCCCACAGGCGGGTCAGCATCCAAGCTGGGATCACGTGTTCTTCAGGAAACACTGCCATATAGAGAAAGCAGTCTCTCAAGTAATCAGGTAACCTGTTGTAACTCAACTCGACAACATCTGTTATGCGCCTCTCCTTGTCGTTCTGGACAAAATTACTCACATTTTCTTTCACATTTTCCCATTCCTTTTTAAGCAACAAGGTTGCTCGTGTTTTCACAAATAGATCCACAAGAATACCTCCAACCACTACAACTGTCAGCGGCACTCCATAACATTGGTCGGCTATTTGTTTTCCAATGCTTATCAACTCCGAAGGGCATTCAGCTTCATTCCCATATACCTCTAACTGTAGCAGTTTCCAACTTTCATCAGGCCTAAAGAACCGCAGCATGTGGGGCTCTCTATCAACATTAGCCCGCGTACCAACACTCTTATCACGACTGGTGATCATGACTTTACCCGATGCATTATTAGTTGGCAGAGCATGGTTTATGACAGTCCAGTCATCAGCACTCCACACATCATCCATCACTAACAAGAATTTTTCTGTCTCCAGGTACGAACGAACTGAATTGACTAACTCGGGATCACTTAGGCCAGACATGTCGTTGCTGGTAAATTTTTTCAAAATGTTGAGGAACACTTCTCGACTGTTGAACCTCTGAGAAACTTGAACCCAGATGCGAGTTGGGAACTGGAAGCAAATGTTTTCGTTCTGGAAAATCTTCCACGCCAGCGTTGTCTTCCCCAAGCCAGGCATGCCGATGATGGAAATAACATCGAGTTTCTCTGTTTTTTCTTTGAGATAGCCTGTTAATTTTTCTTCCTCGTCTTCGAAACCAACGACTTTGTCTTTCCTGATTGACCGATCCTGTGTAAAAGGTAAAATCTGATATATTAGAAGTAGAATCTACTGCAATGATGTATAAAACAATTAACCGAAGAAAAAACATATGTTACTATCTTTTTTCTGAGTGCATTGCTTTTGAAAATTTTCAGGATGCAGAAATAGTGTTTGCCTGTCCACCGATAAATGAACATACAAATCCTCAATTATGTTGAAAATGTAGGAAAAGAAAACACAATATTTAATAGCACTGGATGGAGAATGATGCAAGGTGAAAATGAATAAATGCACTATAATATAATATAAAATATACCAGAAATAAATCACTCTCAAAGTATATATATATATATATATATATATATATATATATAAAGGCAAAATTGTATAATAGACAACGGTTTATAAAACCGTTGTCTATCACTCTCACAGATTAATATGTATATTTAGACAACAGTTTTTGTAATATAGACAATAATTTTGAATTAATAGACAATAGTAATAAAAATATTCTATATCTTTTTCATTGTCAGGACAATTTAGATTATAATCATTGTCTTTTAACAATTTTTTACGATCTCTTTTGT
Source organism: Perilla frutescens (assembly GCA_026008535.1). Taxonomy (NCBI): domain Eukaryota; kingdom Viridiplantae; phylum Streptophyta; class Magnoliopsida; order Lamiales; family Lamiaceae; genus Perilla; species Perilla frutescens. The sequence goes on from BRKX01000015.1 coordinate 53,693,894, forward strand.
TATTTTTTTACTTATTTGTAACATTTTTTTTATTTTAAAAGTGTTTGTAATCATTTTTGTTTTTTTTTTACTTGAAATTTTTTGATTTGTAACATTCTTTATTTTAATTTTTTATACATGGATTGATGATTTGTAACACTCTACATTTATCACTTAAAAATATTATTCATATGTGCTATAATAATAATAATAGCATAATTTGCAATAATTATTATTTTTCTATTTCAATTTTATCACATAAAATAAATAATTATATATTCTTATATATATCTGTCATATATTCAAAGAATAATTAAAGTCAATCTTTCTAATATGAATTTTGATTTAGCTCCTAAAATTTAATTTTTATTTTGTTTGGTCGTAGCCCCACAACAAAATATTTTCTTATCTAATTATTTAATGCATGTGCATATTGTTACATTAATATTTAAAATTTAAAAACAACATATATAATTTAAAATAATAGTAATATTACAAATAAAAAAATAATTATTATTTGTGCATCGCACATGAGAAATACTAGTTTTGATTTGTAATAGAAACGAAGCCACGTACTATTGCAAACAAATAAGCATGATCTTGTCATGATACAATGTTCAATGAAAATATTGTTCAAATTTCATATTACTCCTTTGTGTTTTTTTTAAAAAAATAAAAAATCCATTGTTTTTAACAAATAGTCTAAAAATCTCCTCTGTTATATATAATCCATAAAAAAAATTCCTTTTGGAGAAAGTGAATTACACTTTCTAAGAAAGATAGTAGAATTTATTTTTATTTTATAATTTTTGTTATAGATAAATATATTTTATATATCATTTGCAAATTCTAGTATTTGGTTATATCTATTTTGATAATTTCCTATGTTACATATTTTTTTTTACATACAAATATATTTTATATTATTTAAAAATTATAATATTTGGTTAAATTACTATTTTAAAAAATTGATTTTATTTAAAAATAATACAAAATTGTAAAAATAAGGATCGTACACTTTTTTTTAACAAATTTAATTCACTTTCTTAAAAGGGAGCCTTTTTGACGAATTATACATAACAGATGGAGTTTTTATACTATTTATTTAACACATAGAATTCTTTTTTTTTTTTTTTTTTTGAGAAAACACATTGGAGTAATATGAAATTTGCCTGAAAATATTTTGTAATGATAAAAATGAAACACGTTCCTAACCAATTGTAAAATTTAACACCCATGTTTTAAGAACTAATAATAATTTTTCCTCCTGCTTAATATATAATTCTCGACCAAAACAACAAAACTATCGTTGTCAATGCTAATTTATTTACCTTATATAAAAAAAATTGCATTCTTGTCTTTTAGTGCTTAAAAGATCATCCAAAAAAGTGACGAAAAAGTTGCTTAAAAAAGGGGTATTATGGGATTTTAGCTCGACCTTTCAAATAATTCACAAAAATGTCCTGAACTTTTATAAATAGTAATTTAATACCTGACCTTTTGAATTTATAACAAATCTAACCTGGAATTAATTATTGGGCTTTTAATCCCCAACATATATATTTTTACATACGGTCTGTTGTGAAATATAATTTTATTTGATCAATTAACGTGGCACAAGTATTTTCCACGCCAGTAAAAAAATTCAGAAAAAAGATATATGGTAGCAACTAAAAGCTCAAAAATTAATTCCAGGCTAGATTTGTTGTATATTCAAAAGGTCAGGTATTAAATTGTTATTTATAATAGTTCATGACATTTTTGTGAATTACTTGAAAGGTCGGGCTAAAATCTGATAATACCCCCTTAAAAAATAACAAAGTTTGCAGCATCAAATCATGCTTACAATAGTCAACAGAACATAAAAAATAAAAGTATTAATTGCTTTAGGGTATTATCAGATTTTAGTCTGATTTTTTAAATAAGTTATAAAAATATCATGACTTTTTATAAATAATAATTTAATAACTGACCTTTTCAATATATAACAAATTTAATCGTTCAAAATTTCTATTCCGCTAGAACATACAATGTGGAGTGAAATACAATTTTGTTTTAATTTTATTTGATCAATTGACGTGGTACAAGTATTTTCCACATCATTAAAAAATTCGGGCCATAGATATATGTCAGCAACTAAAAGTTCTAAAATTAATTTCAGACTAGATTTGTTACATATTCAAAAGATCGGGTATTAAATTGTTATTTATAAAAGGTCAAAATATTTTTGTGAATTACTTGAAATGTCATGCTAAAAGCTCATAATACTCAATTATTTTAAAATACATAAATTTTGTGATATTTTTGGTTTTTCACACGTTATAAAAAATATAATTTTAATAACATAAACTTAACACTTGTTTAATTTTTCAAATTGTAAGAGAATTTCACTTGTATATCTACGTGAAAGTCAAATTATTTTAAAATACACGAATATTTGATTAATTGATTTTGGTTAAATTAGAGTGTCGAAATTTAAAAATCACTTGAAAAAACGAACAACTACTAATTCGCGTTATTAAAGTTACGTTTTCTTAAAACTTATGAAAAAAAAAAAAACTCCAAAATTTATGTAATTTAAGAGAATTAATCCAAAATCAAATCCAAAACAATTAACTAGGTACAATTAAGTAGTTAAAACAGAGGAAACTGTAAATATAGTTTTACCCTTCTCGAAGTCGACGGCGGCTCTTCGGCGGCAGCAGCAGCAACCTGTGCGGCGCCGCCGAGGTCAGTGAGGTAAGCCCGCACCTTTTCAAGCACGGGTTTCACCTGCTCCTCACGGAGGGACTTAACCTCTGTGGCCAGGCTGACACGACTGGTGCTGAGATGACGGCGGACGGAGTTCTTACTCTTCTCCGCCGCCGCCTTGGTCAAGCAAGTGTCGACGGTGTCTTCGACGGCGTAAACCACCTCTCTGATCTCCTTCTCCAAGTCCTTGATCCCTGCATCCTTGTTCGATCTATTGTCGATTTTTCTCAGGATTCCCTTGAGTAAACGTAGATCATCGTTGAGCTGTTTGAACTCGTTTTCCGAGCCGGAGATCAGATCTTTGTACCATCTTAGCTCTCCTGCTACATGTTCGAGCAGGAATGTAAGTGCACCATCCCCATTCGCCATCAAATCTAGAGAGAGAATATTAAGTGTGTGTATCGACCATGAATATGATTAGCCATGAGCGGTGTTGGGGTAGACTTGGTGATGAACTATATATTAATTGGAGTCAGTGGAAGGGTATAGCTGTAATTCTAAATAATTGAGCTGTGCAAACAATTTTATGAGGTTTCTATTCACATCACATTATTTTCTTTACAGACCATAAAAAAAAAAATTATTGTAAAATTAATAATTATTTTTAGATTACCAAATTACTTTCTTTTTATATTAACACACTACAATAATTTCTTTATACATTGTGTTTAGATCAATCATGGGGTGGAAACATCGAAGAAACATATATACAATATAAGTGATTACATATTGTTTGTAGCGTAAATTTCAGATTTTTTGCAAGTTCTATTGAGTTTGTATATTTAAATCGTCGAAAGTGATTTGGAAATTACAGTTTGAGTGCTATGATGGGGGTTTAAAAACTAGTTTCCGAACTTACATTACGGGTTCGGAAATCAGTTTCCGAACCCCCATCATAACTTTCAAAAATAAGTTTATGAACCCCCTCATGGCATTCAAAAAGAAATTTCTGAAACCAAACTTCATTGCGTTCAAAAACTTGTTTCCAAACCAATAATGCATCGTTTGGTGTTCAGTTGCGAAATGAGTAGTTATTACCTTCAGAATATCTTGTAACAAATCAATTGGTACTGTATTAAACAATAATTAATTAAACCACTTCGTCACATTATAATAGACTATATTGTATTTGATTGAATTGTACTAAGGACTAATAAGGTGCAAGTAAACAGATTAAAAAACTTATTTCCAAGAGGAATTACAGCTTCATAAACATGTTTCTGAACCACAATCTTGTTATTCATAAACATGTTTCTCAACCACAATCATGTTGTTAATAAACATGTTTTTGAACTACCTTCTTTTCGTCCATAAACATGTTTCTGAATCAATAAAAACATTAACTTGCATCTATTTTAACATTCATATAGACCAATAGCATAATAATATCTCATAAAACATAAAATAAAATCTCATAAACTAAATAAAACATAACATCCCATAAACTAAATAAAATATATCATTCTATAAAATACGTTAAACATATCCAAACTACATGAAACCAACTAAAATGTCCCCTGGAGGACTCGCCATGAAAACGTGATATATACACGTGTTTTTAAACCACTCTCTTATCGTTCATAAACATGTTTATGAACTATCTTCTTTTTGTGTAACTTGTTTTGCTTCATAATGTTCAAGGGAAATTTATCTCCTTGCAGACACAATGGGTCTCTTTTGAAAAATGAAAGCCGAAAGATTTTACAAGAAGTGTAAGTAAAAATTGATAACTTACCCAAATGTTTTCATGGGGGTTTCAAAAATTGACGGATTTGATAGCATATCTGGAAGACTCTAAGATTGGTGTCATCTTTGGGTTCAAAATATTCATCTTCTTCTTCATTCGAAAATGAACCTTCCCTTTTGTTCTTCATTCTGTTCGAATTCTCATATTTTGGGGATATATTCTTTTTTTTTTAAACTAAATTTGAATTCTTGATTTTTTTTTTTAAGTTGAAGGGGTATGTATAATATAGTCTGTTAGTGTGGTGTGTAAAGAAAAAATATACATAAAACAAGATTTTTCTGGTGTGTAAAGTAATTGTGGTGTTAAAAGAAAAGTTGTGGTGTAAATAAAAACACCTATAATTTTACTCTGAGTTGAAACTAAAATACAAGTCGTTAATTTGGTTATGCAGGTTGAATAATGACATCAACGTGTTAAATCAGTCTTCATTGTTCAATGGTGTTTTACAAGGACGTGAAACATATTTGGAGATAAATATGTTTAGAAAAAGTGAAAAGTTAACTTTTAATATGACAGTGATGTGTAATCAATATTCCTAAAAATATTTTGCAACTAGTGGAGATACCCTAAGAATCATATATAGAACTAAAGAATAAAATAATTCTATGCTTATTTTACTGTTTCAATCTTCACCGTACTAGCTCTGTCCCACAATTATAATATCTTAATCTTTTTTTTTTTCTGTCTCAAAATTATAACCTACATTCCTTATATATGTGTATTAAATTTTCATTTTTCTTAATAAATTCATATTTGATGTTCTTTAAAACTAACATTTATTTTCTTTTAAATCAATAAATAAGAGTATAGTAGAAAAAAATATAATTTTACTTTTCATGTACATTAAATGATTTTTCTTAATTTATGTAAAAAGGTTAGAGGACTATATTTTTGGGACCGAAAAATAATTACATTATTACTATTATTATTGCAACCACCATCAAAACTACTACACCAATGATAATAATTATAAAATACATTTTTTTTTCTTTCGATAAGAGTTAATTTTTTAATTTTTTTTTAGTACAACTTTGAGAAAAAGAAGCCACTTTAAAGATTTATTTACTTTGAGAATATATACTTGGATGGATAAATAATTTAGTTGATACAAATGATAAATTATATCTCATTTTAAAATGAGATACATATCTTCCATATAATCACCTAAAATTTATTAATTACTAAATTTGTGTTACTCATTATTTTAATATCATATAAATATAATTGAATAATTTATTATTATACTGCTATATATCAAAGTAAATAATTTCTCATCATTGATCAAGTTGGTTGGTGCGTGGCATGTTTTCTATCTTCATCCACTAAACACAATAAATCAATTTATTATTATTATTATTATTAAAAAAAAAGGAATCATTCTTATGTATACGTGCCCTTATTATTATTATTATTATTATTATTATTATTATTAAAAAAGGGAATCATTCTTATGTATACGTGCCCACCACGCAATAATGGTAAGCATAAGAGATGGGACCTATTCTACGAGAAAAGGCCAAACTTGTCATATGAATACAGAGTTGAACCAAAAATATCTCTGAATATCAATTTTTTAATTCACCCTGCAATGAAATATTTTACTTTTATACTTTTTAATATTAATTTATTATGTAGCATTTTTTTTTCAAATATATTTATATTTAATATTTAATATCATTTAATAATAAAAAAATTATATAATTTAAGTTAATTTATAAAATTTTATTTTATTTGAACATAAAACCAACATTTACTAATATAAAAGACAATTACATTACAAAAATGAGCTAACATTAACAAAAACATAAATTACATTTGAATAACAAATAACCCTCAGAATTCGAAAAAATATTTTATGTTATTTCTTATAATTTAAATTTTTAATTTTTTTATGATTACATAATATTTTTTATTATATTAAGTGAAATTAAACATAATATTAGACCTAAAAATAACATAATTTACATTATTAGATTAATAAAAAAAATAAAGAATAAAGTTAATACAAAATGTATAAAATGAAATAAAAAGAGATAGGGGGAGTGAATAATACCCTTGTACATGTAAAGGGTTACTATTCACCCCCTTAAAAACAAGTAGAGATAAGGGACAGTTGAAGAGCTTTTTTTTTGGCAAAAACGGGCAGTCCGATGCTAAGGTGGCGCTCCCTCGGAGTTGCCCGAATTAAGACCATCTCTGTCCTTTAAATTCAAACTCAAACTTAAAATAATATTATCAATATATTCTTTTCTATACCCTTTTTATATTTTTAAAATAACAGTATATATTGAACCTCTTAATTTTCTTATATTCACCACGAAGCATATTTGTTTGTTATTGTTATTTCGTAATTTGTCATATATTTTATTTTTAGTACTCCAAATATATGTTTTTTTTTTATTTTTAATATTAATGGTTATGTAATTACGTGGTATGTCCTGGATTCTTATTTTCATATTCAAAATTTATTCTTTATTTTAGTGTCATTGTTATGATTTTAAGTTATATGTTAATGATATAAATTTAACTTTTATGTTATTCCTTAAATTTAATTATTTTCATATAAAAAAGTAAAATATATCTAAGTAAAATATATAAATACTAAAAAAAATTATTAGTGCAAAATCTATACATATATTATAATGGAGTCTTCAATCAACAAATTCCCGCTTAAAATTCCCGCACAAAAACGGTTTTCCATTTTGAAATAAAAAAACTAAAAATGGCTAAAACGGTCAGCGAAAGAATGGCTGAAACGGTCATCGGCGCCACGATTGACGTTTTGCTGCAAAATCTGCTCTCATTTCCCATGGAAAAGATCGGCCTCATCGTGAATTGCAAGGAGGACTTGGAAAAGTTGAAAGGATCCTTCGGCATGATTCGGGATTTCTTAGAAGATGCAAAGGCGAAGCAAGTAACAGATAAGGCTGTCAAACACTGGCTGATGAAGCTCGAAGCTGTTGCTTTCGATGCAGATTACTTTTTCGATGAGCTTAACTATGAAGTTCAGAGATTGACAACAAAATGACGAAAAAGGTTAGTTTCTTCTTCCCCATCCCTGCATCTATTGCAATCCGTTGTAGAATGGCTAAAAAATAAAGGATATCAAAAAAGGAGTTGAAAATGATTAATAAAGAGGCTAGCGATTTGGGCCTTCAATTGAGATTTGCGGGTGCGCATGCTCGTGGAGTTGGAATAGAAGTGACGTCGAGTATGGAAACTGATACATTCACTATATATGGATCAAATTTTTGTTGGAAGGGAGAATGAAGTGACGAAAATAGTGGAGATGGTGAAGAATATCCCAACTGAGAAAGTAGTCTCTGTTCTTCCCATTGTCGGGATGGGCAGAATGGGGAGAAGACTACTTTGGCTAGGAAAGTGTACAATCACGACACCATTACTTCTCATTTTGAAAATTGTATTTAGGTGTATGTTTCTAAGAACTTTGTTCCAGAGACTGTTTTCAAGAGTGTTGCTACATCATTGACTCGAGAAAATATTGATGGAAGTAGGGAAGTTGTTTTGAGAAGGCTTCAAGAAAAGTTTGAAAACAAAAGATATCTGCTTGTGCTCGACAATGTTTGGAATGAAGACACAGAGAAGTGGGACAATTTTGCCACTTCTTTGGAAGGAATTAGTCCTGCCAATGGAAATGTGATCATCGTTACTACAAGAAGCGGAATGTTGCTTCGATTGTGAAAACACTCGGTGTTCATATGTAATATCATTCTACGTTTTGGCCTCAGTATATGTTTCTATCAATGTAAATGTGCTATAATATGCTTGCTTATACTCTTATACATTTGATTTCGTATATATCTAGAGTTTTTCTTTTACTTTTGGTTGAAGAATTTAATTCACTAGATAGGCGAGTATTGAAATTATGTAGGTAATTGAATGATATATATATATATATATATATATATATATATCACTTATTAATTTTTTTTTAATGGGTTGTCTAATTAAAATTCTATATATTACAGCATGGAATTAAAGAAGCAAAAGAAGAACATTATCTGCTTTTATGATTTGGAATAGACCAAAACACCATATTTTACTTCACATTCAAGATCATAATTCATAAATCAATATTGGAAACTCCCCCTGCAGGTATTTTAAATTTATTTCTATATATTTAATCGTCATATTTATTTTACATAAATGTTAGAATTTGTAGATTTATATTTTGTCGCGGCCCAAATTTTATAATTTTTTTATGATCTCACATCGCATATATATAATTTCATATTTATAAAATTTTACAACACTGATAAATAAATAAATTTCATCTAAAATCAATAATTATTATAAACGATTACATAGATAAAATGATATATTAAGGGTACCGCCGCAACGCGCGGGTGAAATACTAGTAATATATAAAAGACAAATTTACAATTTCAAAAGAACAAAAGAGACTAATTTGCAATTTAAAAAAAAAAAGAAAGAAAAAGGTTTGCTACAGTAAAAATACAAATATGCGTCCATAGATAGGAGAGATAAATTTCATTTTGCACCAAAATGGATTTTCATTTGGGTATAAGTTAGAGCAAAATTTGTGTTGCAAAATCAGATTTGCAGCACGGTTGAAATAAATTACAAATTGTATCAAAATTTAATTGCAATCAATCATATTAAATTATTGACATTTTAATGCTAAAATATAATTGTAACAACTTTGTCCTACTTGTAATTAACTTATAATTTTATTTTTCCCATTTTTATATTAGTGCCTTTATATAAATAATTACGAATCCTTCACAACTAGATTAAAAAAAAAGTAATTATCGGTTGTTCAGTCAAATTATAAGATTAATTACGCCTAAAATCACAACCTCTTACTAATATTTTGGGTTTTAGAAATGACTTTTCTAATGACCTAAAATCAAATTAAACGGCGTTGTTTTTACAAATGCACTTATCCCTTTAAATGTTGTCATTTTAATTGCATATATAGAATAAAAAAGGTCACACACACACACACACATATATATATATATAGACACACACACTCTTCAAATATTTAATGCTACAATAATTTTAATTGCAAAAATATGTAAAGTTTTGGTGCTATTCTTAATATTTAAAGATCATACCTAAAACCAAAATTTGGTGAAATAGTGTGATATTAGTTGCAATTAAATTATATTTATATATTGCTGCATTATTTCGTGCTGGGGAATGGGGATCGCAACTTTTGACAAATTGTTCATTCTATTGTTCTTATTATGACGACGATAAGAATCATGGAACCAAATAATCAAATAATTTTTATTTCTTTTTTACTTTGTTGTAATTTGCATCTTTTCCCTCTTTTAATCAAACTTTATCACCTATGGTACAGGTGAATTATTTCATGACAAAAACTTGTATGAGACGGTCTCATACATGAGACGGATCAATATATGTGAGTTAATGATACTTCACCCATAAATAATGATACATGTGAGTTAATGATACTCCACCCATAAATAATGATACTCACATGCGGGTATAAATAATGATACGCACATGTGAGTTAATGATACTTCACCCATAAATAATGATCCCCGCATATGAGTATTGACCCGTCTCATGTATGAGACGGTCTCACCCAAGTCTGCCCCTTATGTTTCATAAGGGGGATCGTAATTTATCATGAACTGTCCATTCATCAATTTATTATTATTATTATTATTATTATTATAAAATACTTTTTTTTTTCAATAAGAGGAATTATCAAATTTCCTGTAAAAAAGTGAACTGTGAGATGCTTGTCTTTGTTTTTTTAGTACAACTATGAGATCCAAGTCAAAACAAAATTAGTTGAAGTTTAAGCAACATATTATTTAATGCAAATACTCATGTAGATAAGATGTACATCAGATGGTCAACGTGTTGATCGGGTTAACGTGCATTGATTCAGTCAAAATGTTGACTAAAAAAATTGTGGAAACGCGTGATACTTTTTAGAGATACAATTGATACTTTTTTTTTAATTTGAAATGATATTTTTTAGTGTTTCGATTGATGCTGATCTTAACAGTTTTTTTCTTTACTTTTTTTTCTAGCCAATACTTTTTATTGATACAAATGATACTTTTGGGTCTTTAAAATGATATTTTTCAGTATTATGAATGATATTAATTTTAACGGATTTTTTGATCAGAGCATTAACCGAGTCAAAGCGTTGAACGTCTGATGTACGTCTGTACAAGAGACTTGCCCATTATTTAATTTGGAGATTAGAATAAACCTATTTTCTTATGGGAAGTTTGGCCTTTTCTGGTAGAATAGACCCTGTCTCCAATGCTCATCAATATTATTGAGAATTGGGCACACGTATTCAAGCAGGATTCCTATTGTTTTAGGGGTAATTTCAATTAATCCCAATATATTTGATCATTTTAATAAAAATAATTCAATACTTTACTAATTACAATTTAATTCTTAATCTTTAATTGTTTTAACATAAATAACTCATCATTTTAATATTACATTCAAAGCTTGAATATTTTTGAAAAAATATCTATATAAATATGTATAATCACGCAAATCTTATATATTAAATCAACTGTTTAATTAATGTATAAATTGGATGGTCGTGAATCGTGATTATATATTTTATTGATTGATTGATGATAATATGAGTACTCATATATTCTTCACGACTTTTCTTTAGGTTGATTATTATTGATATTCTCTCTACATAATATTAATTGTATTATATTGATAGTGGTGATTATATAATATATTTATTGATAGATGATGTATAAATTGCAAATTGCATTAATTATAGAAATATATAAAATTTGACTATCCCATTGCCATCTATATTTTATATACATAAAGGTACAAGTAAAATGCAATTGGTATTACATTTGTATTCTTTATGTTTAGTCAATTTTATTGAACATTATGTTCTTACATTTTTCTAATTTAAAATACAATGTGCTAAATAGTTGAACTAGCAATAGTCATTTTATTTTTTGCTTACAGATTTGTGTAAGCAACAAAGTAGCTCATTCTAGTTGGTGGCGTTAGAGACTTTGGAAAAAAAAAAATCATTGAAACGTCTGTATAAATGTTGTACATTTTGCATCATTTTTTAAAAATAATTTTTTTATGTATAGCATAACATGTTTGAAAGACAAACCCCAACTTCTAATCAAGCCAAACTAAGGTGTACACATTCATTTTTTATACCATCCATCAAATAGTGAAATGAAAAATCAATTTCGCAATTAAACTGATCATTATTATGTATGTGTGTATGTATAAATACAATATCATTTTTCAATAATATAAAGTATGCCTTAAATCATTGTTTTCAAAATTTTCTCGAAGATCTCTAACATCATCAGATTGTTTAAATAAAATCATTACAATAAGGGCAAAGAAAAAGACATACATTTTAGGACAAATTACAATTTAATTCCCAACGTTTGAAGATTTAACAAAAATAACCCAACGTTTTAATTCCCAACGTTTAAATATTCTAACAGAAATAACCCAATGTCTATATTAACAATTTAATTCCCAACGTTTGAACATTTTAACATAAATGACCCAATAATTTAGATAAAAAAAAACCATTTTGGTCATTTTTTCGGCAAACATGTTAGTTCGTTATATGGGTCTCTAGCTCACTTGAGAGTAAATGTGATTGAAATCGACCAAAATAATTTTTTTCGCCTAAATTATCAGGTTATTTCTATTAAAATATTCAAACGTTGAGAATTAACTTGTTAATATTAAAGGTTGGGTTATTTTTGTTAAAATATCTAAACGTTGGGAATTAAATTGTAATTATTAAAAAGTTAGGTTATTTTTGTTAAAACCTTCAAACGTTAGAAATTAAGTTGTAATTTTTCCTACATTTTATCATTATATTTCTTAGGTACCTCTAATTAATCTTCCTCTTTCTGAGAAGCTTTTAGGGAGAATAGGGGGAAACAACTGATCCCTAGAACCATAGAAAAATAATTGGACAGAAGATAAATTCGACTAAATTGCCCCAAAACATTGTTGTAAAACTCTAATATGTTAAAGCAATTTTCGATGAATGAGCTTTTTTCAAGCTCAAGCTTTAATATGAAAATTAAACGAGTTTTTTTCGAGTTCAAGCTACAAAATGTAAATTAAATGAACATTTTTTAATACATTCGAACTCGATTAGCAAATTTAACGAGCGGAGCTCGAGCCAAATTCGATCTCAATGAATAATTGTCGAACCGATCTTGAACACGATGGCAAAAACTCGAATCGAGCTCGAACACCTATAATTTCTAACGAACCGAGCTCAAACAACATGGTGTTTGACTTGGTTCGGTTCAATAATAACAACGTAAAGAATTACTAGTGTGTTAACTATGAATTGATATGAGCCATTAAAATTAATAATCTAAACGGTCTATATTTATTTGCAAAATGAGGATGAATTTGGAATTACAAAGATCACCAATGCTCAAAACCCATATTTGCAATTTATACGCAAAGTATATATTCTCATGCTAATACCCCCTATGTATGTATTGTATATATTATTATAAGCATTTCTCGCATGTGACGCACGCATTCAAATTTTTTAATACTTTATATGATATAAAATATGCTAATAATATTAAAACTCACAAGTAAGTTTTGAAAAAAATCATGATATATTTTCTAACACTATTTCTAATAATTCATCATACTCGTAGATTAAATTTGATTGAAAGAATTAATGGTGCATTTTCTAGCAACATTTTCTATATGTTTCAATAATGGGTTTTCCGAATCTAATACGTCGGCATTAGTATGAAATGCATATTAATGTTATTAATTAAAAATACAATAAATCGAATTTTAATTTTAATTATATTTAATTTCGTATGTAGTTTTGTTTTATTTGAAAGTTTAAATATTATTTTGAGAAAATATTGAGATTGATACTTCTAGTATATCTTATGCTTTGACTTTTTTCACCAAATATAAAAATCTGGTGACAGTGACCCTGCCCATATGATCCGGATATTTCCTCCGAATCAGAACGGGTCCATCCATCACGAGTCACGACCCGTTGACGCGGCGAGTCTAGCTCTCGGGGCAAGTCTACTCATGGGTAGTGTCCCAAATGTCCTCATAAACCTATTGGAACACTGTCCCAAGTGTTGTCATATATCTATTGGGACACTTAAGTGTTGTCATATATTTATTGGGACTCTATGGTATTGAGACACTGCCCCAAATACTGTCATGGATCTATTGGGACACTTTGAAGTGTCCCAATAGATCTATGGGGACACTTGGATACTACCCTCGTGGTAAGGTAGAATTCCCCCCTCACACTATCCAGCTATCCCCTCGTTCTGGTAATAATAATATGAAGAAGAAAACTCTCTCTCTCCTCTCATTTCTGATGTGAGATGGCAGCTTATTCAGCTTTAGTTTCCTTCGGACAGCTCTTGGACTCCGATCAATTGCTTTTCCACCAGCAGCTTAAACATTCCCACCAGCAGCTTAAAGATTTCCACGAAACCATCCGCTCCTTGCAAACCTCCGTGCAAAGAATTTTCCCCGCTCCCAAAAATGAGAGAGAAACTGCAAATGCCCTACAAGTCGACGTCCGAGAAGTAATCTACGAAGCTCAAGACGCCGTCGAGTCCTTCATCTCGGGCAAATCGGCATCACTTCCGTTGCAGGAAATAACAGCAAAGCTCGATCCCATCGCCGCAACTGCAGAGAAACTCGCTGATTCAATCAGGCCGTTGGGAGGAGAGTTTCAGGGCGAGGATGTTCCTCCGGATTCGCCTCCCAGCCCCAGGCCCATCTTGATCCGCCAGAGCACTAGGATCGTGGGGCAGGAGAGAGACAAGGAGCTCGTGACGCAGGAGCTGGTCAACGATGAAGATAAACTCCAAGTCCTCCCCATCAGCGGCATGCCGGGAATAGGTAAGACTACTCTCGCTAGAAGTATTTATGAAGATCTCAAAATGAAGGCTAGCTTCCACTTTCGTGCTTGGGTTACCGTGTCTCAAGATTATAACGTTCGAGATATCGTCGAACGCCTCTTGAATTCCATGGAGAGTCGGAGCCAGAAGGCAGGAGAGAGAGCGATTGAAGGCGAGGATGAACAGCTGCGTGTTCAGCTCCATCAGAGCTTGTACAACAACAAATATCTTATCGTGATCGATGATATGTGGGATAATGATGTCTGGGATAGAGTGAGGAATCTTCTGCCAGATAACAAGAATGGAAGTCGGATTATTCTCACTACGAGAAATTCGGGCGTTGCTGAAGCAGTCAAATCTTCTGATTTCTGTCTTGAGATGCAGCCTCTTGATGAAGAGAACAGCTGGATTTTGTTGTGTGAGAAGGCATTCGGAGGCATGCTGTGCCCTCCTCAGTTGGAGACAATCGGGAGGAATATCGCGAACAACTGTAACGGTCTTCCCCTTTCTCTCTCCGTCATCGGAGGTCTTCTCTCTCAAGAGGCGAAGACAAATGAGTATTGGGGGAGTATTGAGGAAGATACGAATGCTGCTGCTGCAAAAGGCGAAGGTGCCTACTTGGAAATATTATCCTTGAGTTATAACCATTTGCCTAGTATATTGAAGGGATGCTTCCTTTATTTAGGAGCATTCCCTGAAGATAGTGATATTCCTATTTCCAAACTGTCCAAGCTATGGGTTGCTGAAGGATTTCTACTGCCACCTCCGCTGCCTAAGATATCGGTTGCGGAAAGATCTCAAGAACTACCCAGGCCAAAAATAATGGAAGAGGTCGCGGAGGATCACTTGACTGATCTTACTCTCAGAAATCTCATTACAATACGCAAGAATGGTTCGGATGGACGAATTAAAACCTGCGGTCTGCATGATAGTTTGCGTGATCTATCTGTGCAAGAATCAGGGAGGGAGAAGTTCTTTCATTCTGTAAGGAGGTATTCAAATGCACAGAAACTGGAGCAAGGTGCAGAGAGCCAGAGGCGTGTGTCTGTTCACAAAAACGTCCTCATTTGCCTGAAAGATGTTTATCATACCATGAAATTGATTTCAGATGCAAGAACTCTAATCTATGCTGGCTCTCATCATCATCATCCAATGCCACGGTGTTTAACTTATGATCTGCTCAGGGTGTTGGATGCTTATACAGTTTACTTCATTCGATTCCCGCATGAATTAGCTAAACTGATTCATTTGAGGTACCTGTCTTTGACATATAATGGGAAGCTTAAACCATCTTTGTCCAATCTCCAAAATCTTCAAGTATTGATTGTTCGTAGACAGCCCAGAATCATATTCGTGGGGAAATCGTTCCTGCCGGATGAATTCTGGAATATGACACAGTTAAGGCATCTTATAATGACAGAAACTGATTTGCCCAAAACCCCTGAGAATCCTCTTCTCTTTGCCAACCTTCAATCCCTTACTGAAGTCAATGCTGCTTCTTGCACCAGAGAGGTTCTTCAAAGCATGCCTAATCTGAAAAAATTAGGAATGTGGGTTGAAGTTCCGGGTGTCGTAGGCCTCTATCTAGACGAGCTCGAGCAACTCGAAGCTTTCAAATTCAGTGTCCTGACTCCCAGCCCTAGCAAACAGGTTGAATTCCAGCCCGAAATTTTCTTCCCTCCAACACTGAGGAAGCTGAGTTTAAGTGGTTGTGGACTTCCTTGGGAAGATATGGAACTTATCGCGAAGCTCCCGTCTCTTGAAGTCTTGAAACTGCGAGAGCTTGCTTTCCATGGTGGAGAATGGAGGCTCTCGGACTACGAGTTTGATAAACTGAAGTATCTGCTGATTGAATACCTCAATTTCAAGATCTGGGAAGCTGATCACTCCCACTTCCCGTGCCTTGAACGACTAATTCTGAGGCATTGCTATGAGTTGGAGGAGATCCCTCTAGACTTTGGATACATAGGACACCTTGAGCTGATTGAATTGGTTGACTGCAGCCCTACTGCTGTGGAATCTGCAGAGGAAATCAAGAAGGAACAGGAGGACTATGACAATAAGCGCCTTCAAGTTCCAATCTATTGTTCTTATGAATAGATTCTTCACCCTAAGGTGTGCAAGTTTTAATGCTCGAGACGAGCTTTAAATCTTATAAAATATTGAATATGTTTGAATGTGCTAGTTTATTTACATGTTTATCGAACAGAGTTCAAATTGAGTTTTCTTAGATTTTGAGAAATTACTTATAATTTTGTCCTGTTTTACAGAATGTTGAGAGGAAAACTGCCATATATTGGGAAGTGCTGCTACCTTCACAGTTTGAACATCTAGCATGTAGAATCATCTTCTGTTGTATTTCATTTGGTTGTGTATTTTATTTGTGTACATTTGATTTCATGGTGATTTACTTCAATTTGGTTGCTTTACTACATTTTGTTGTTTCATTTCACATCTCACTTTTGTAACAGAGAACATCAAACGAATTTACTTCTTTTATTGTTTATAGACTAATCTTAACATGCGTGAGCTTATTCTAAAATGTTGTGGGATTTCAAGGCGTACAGAGGTCGTTTATTTATTGGAATCATTACAATTAATCTTCTTACTAGGATGAGTAAGTGGGATAAATGGCTATGATTTTTATAGGAATAATATTATCTTTCAACTATTAAGTTAAAATTTAGATAAAAGTAAAACTAATTAAGACAAAATTGATAAATAAAAAAGGAATATCCTAGAAGTTCCACTTCCGCTTCCTGTTTTTAAAATTTTGAAAGAGCTTCCACCTTATTTGTTGCCTAGGCCAAAATCAAACGAGATCTTCTATCTCATTTGATGCCTCATTTTTATTTTTATTCGATTTTCATCAATTTTTTTCTTCAATTTCAATTTGTTATGACTTAGTTTAATTTTATAATCATTATTTAGGGTTCATTCCACCCAATTAGAATTTATATTTATTTTTTAATATTTATTTCTTGTTTTTTAGTTAATATAATGTCATGCTTTAGTTTAATACTTCTTTTTTTTTTGTAGTCCTTTTATTTTAATCAAGCGGCCCAACTGTTTTAATGGCCCAATTATTTTTATTTCATATTCCAGTTTCGTATATACTTTTTTTTTTACTCACACACCCGACTTGTGGTCTTGAGGAGATTCGAACTCGTGACATTTGGTCTCAAAGCAACCTCACTCCACCACTAGACCATCCCCACCGGAACGTATATACTTTAGGGTTTTAATTCCACTTTATGGAGTACTATAAATATCAACGTAGTAGCTGTAAGCGGCAAGTAATGAAAAGCATCCAATTTCTCCCTCAACTTCTCCCTTTCCTCACCCCTTTTCTCTAATATCTCTCCCATTTCTTGTTATCAAGTTCCCACCTTTATATACAGAAATTACAACAAATCCCAATATCTTTACATTAAGGTATTAAAATACACCTATTCACTACATATAATTGATTAATATGGTTGATTACTCCAAAAGTAGGGTATATAATTTTTATAATTTTTAATTTTTAGAAATAAATGTTGATTAATATGATTTTTAACACTATAATAAAATTTATTTTTGTAATAAATATTTTTAAAATATTAAATTTCATAGTGGGACATGAAAAGTGGATTAGAGGATTGTATCCCGGTCAAAATATGCTAATTAAAAACCTTGAAATAAAGTCCACTAAAAAAGCAAAATAAATATGTTTCATTATCAAGATGCAATCAAATTTGGACTAAATATACTTATTGTAAGCAATACCATGTGTAGATTGCCTACCCACAAGTGTTTTTGTCCAAAAATGGTCATATTTAAGGCGCGTTATTTTAAAAAAAGGTGGTAAGAAACTTGTAAATATGTTGAATTTTATTTAAAAAATGAGGGACACTTTCTTTCCGTCTAAATTTAGAGGTTCATGTCAGCATATTTATATAAATATTGTAGAAATTATAAATAATCATAATTCACTAGTTTTTAATGGGATTTACGCAAATTATAAACCAAATTAAAGTTCTTTTCATACTCTTTCATTTAAAATCTATATTGCATATGTTTATTTTAAAAAAATATTTTGTACTTAATAGCATGAAACAATAATCGTAATAACTTGACAAAATACTCATTCGTTTATTTTGTGTACTAGGTACAAGAGTCCGTAGTTATTTGAATATGCAATTAATCAACAATTTTATTCTTTGTTGTATTAGCAAATTATCATCATAATATTACAAAATTAATTTATAATATTATACATACGTTGACAAATATGAAAATGTTTGTTTTTCATGCATTTTACGTTTTATGCACATTTAATTAACATTAGTATTTTGATTATGAAAATTAACTTATACATGCAATATTTTGGCCATAAATTTACTCAATTGACGAAAATATAGCTAAATTGGCAATTTTAAAAGAATTGACTTATTTGTTATTTTGAATTGTGACGGTACTGAAAAATTGGCAATATATATTATATTCGTTTCTTTTGATTGTTGTTTTAATTTTTTTTTATCTAGAATTAACAATTAATTTTATGGTCTAATATACACACTCCTCATATATGAATAAATTTTTATTCACTTATATTTTCCTAAAATAAGATTTGGGATAGTGTTAAAATTGAGAGAGAATGTGTAAAAATATATAAAACAACAAACACTTTGACACAAAATAAAAAAAGTTAAAACAACAATCATAATAAAATGGAGGAAATATCTTTTAGTATATATATGTTGAATCATGTAAAAAAATCACGTTTTTTTTTACTCACACACCTAATGGTATTAAGAAAATTCGAACTTGTAACCTTTGATTTCGAAACAACCCCACTCCACCATTAGACCATTCTTATCGGGATAAATTACGTATTATATATGATATTTTAGTGTGTTTCAACTCTTAAAATAGTATTACCGAAAATACTTGAAATGTAAATCAGTAGGTCATTGTATTAGTATATTGTTTTTCACACGTCCCCATTGAAAATGAACCGGTACGGCCTCATTTTTCCCTTTTTTTGGTTGAGTTTAATCTAAATGACCATTAATGATAAATGTAAAAAATTTATATAATTCACCATAGTTGTAAATTAATTTTGTATTATTCCGATAATTTTCTTAATTTTTTCACAATGATAGTTCTACACATATCTCCCATTCATGCATCGGGAGATACTCTAGTCTTGATGAATAATAAATGCAAGATAAAGAAAAAAAAATAAGCATCAAATTCATAACTGTTCATGCATAACTTACAGCAAAAGTTCTTCAACTTTTTCGAAAAAATTATTCACCTCAAACGAAAGTAAAGATTCACCGCAAACGAATTGCAAATGCATCACTTATTGAAGAGTACATGAAGACATCAGGAAAGGCAGCTCCCTTCATCGTATATCTATAATAGTGTGTTCACTTGTATTTCTGTAAATGTAGAGAGAGTGAAAATCAATACAAAAAGGCACACTAAAGTGGACGTAGATCTTGTGATCGAACAACTATAAATCTTCGTGTTCGATTTTAATTTTGCTGCATTGTTTTCGTTTCAAACGCGATTCTCATTGATTGTTCTTGAAAGATTATCAGCAAATGTATATGATCTCGACTAGAAGGATTTTACTTTGATTCCAACAAATACCTTCTGAGTCGAGATAGCCTTTAAACACCTATAGTAACGTGCAAGTATAAAAAATACTTTCATTCGTTTCTGAATAAGTGTCATTCTAACATTCGAAACAAAAAATTACTCCCTTTGTTCACTAGCTAATATTTGATGTTTTAAACTTTTGCACTATAATTAAGAAAATATTAATGGCTCCTAGAAATTCTACTTTTTATTTATAAAATACTCACTTCTAGAAAATATATTAATGACTCATGAAAATTAGGGGAGTCCAATAGTTTATAAATAGATATAAATTTGACTATCATGAAAATTTCATCATAAGTTGGTAATTTTTTTTTACTTTTTTTTGAATGAAAATTTCATCTTGAATTTCTTCCATATTTGAATATGAAAGAATTGAACTCACTTATTCTTCGTCGGAATATATTGCTCCATCTTCAAATGAATCTTGAACTATTAAATTTTCCACTTTAAGGGAATCTTCAACTACATCGCCATCTTCAATTGGATTCATTCGCTACTTTAGAAGAATTTGACATTTTTTTTTATATATGGAACATATTCTTGAAATGATCCATTTTATAGAGCAGGATTAATGTTTATTGTATAATTGAATTTAATATTTTTTGGAATGTGCTTGGAAGGAGAAGAGAATGAGAAATTGAAACAACTATGCATGAATGAATGAATTAATTAGATGAGAGAGAGAAACAACCTAAATAATATGAAACATCAAGTGAATAAAAAAAAAAGATGAAAAGGCTAAAACATCAAATATTAAAATCCGGAGGGAATAACATATTTACCCTCATTGAATGTATTCAAACCTTTATATTTAACTCATTTAATATATTCACACAAGGATGCATGAGGAAATTTAATTAGTTTATTAATTTGTGTGCATTCATCCAAAATGACATTTATATAAAAACGGATGGAGTAATAAAAAGCGATGTTGAGAATATTAAGTGCAACATCCCCATTCGCCATCTCTTCTAGAGAGAGAATATTAAGGCAATGCTTGGTAGCCTGGATAAAGGCATATTAGTAAAGGTATCCAGCAAGAACCGTGTGTTTGGTAGCCATTGCTCGTTCACGCGAGGTCCGGTTCTAACGCGAGGCCCGGGGTGTAATTTACTGATTCGGCTGGACAATGTATCCGACATCCCCCGTCGGTTAAAGTTTCTGGCGTAGCAATCTTAGTATATATGCCTTTATCTAGGCTACCAAATATTGCCTAAACTAATTTACTCATTCCAGACGTTAGTCTACCAAATAAAACAATGTACCAAACAGATGTGTGAAACAATCTTAGTATATTTATCTTAATAACCAAACACACAATTAAAATAGCTAATACGCAATTATCTTTCAAAGCAATCTAGATTTTATTAATGTGGATATATCCATACCAGTATACCAAACATTGCCTAAGTGTGTATATGATAAGCCATGAGCGGTCTTGGGGGTATGGCTGTAATTCTAAATAAACCCTTAAATTCAGGTGTGGAAAGAATTTTTTGACTTTGCTATTCACACCACAATATTTTCTATATACACACCATAAAAAACAATTATTGTAAAAATAATAGATTGTGAAATTATAAAAATACTTTTTTTTTTACTTTAACACACACAATATAATAATTTCTTTACATATCACAAAAATTAAATAATATGATAAATATAAAAAATGAAAAAAAAAGATGTCAGGTTCATTTTTCTACCAAGTTGAGAGAGGAGTGAAGGAATAGGTGGTTGAAATCCTAAATTTTTAATTTATGTACATTGCATTTGAATCAATCGTGCGGTCCAAAACATGTTTTGGAACAAGCCTAATTTTGATCCCTCCAAAGCATGTTTGAAAATATCAATTCGAACGACGAAGACACCAACAATTTTTAAAGATGATCAATTTCTACTATTGTACAACTAAATGCGATGATATTAGCCACACATTCAATGTACGTAATGTCATTTACAATATTTTGTAGTATTTTAACTAACTAATTCACCTAAATTTAGGAATTTAGATCAAAAACTAAAAATTAAATTTCACAAAATAAAAATTGATAACTTGCCCAAATGTTTTCATGGGGGTTTCAAAATTGACGGATTTGACAGTGTATCTAGAAGACTTGAAGATTGGTTTCGTCTTTGGGTTCGAAAAATTCATCTTCTTCATTCTTTGGGTTCGAAAATGAACCCTCCCTTTCGTTCTCATTTGGTTCGAATTCTCATATTTTGGGGATATATTCTTTTTTTTTTAAAAACTAAACTTGAATTCTTGATTATTTTTTATAAGTTGAAGGGGTATAATAGTCTTTTAATTTGGTGTGTAAGGAAAATATATATATATAATTTTTTTTTTTCTGGAGTGTAAAGTAATTGAGGTGTGAAAAGAAAAAGTTATAATGTAAATAGAAACACCGATAATTTTACCCCGAGTTAAAACTAAAATACATGTCGTGAATTTGGTTGTGCATGTTCAAATAATGACATCAATGTGTTAAATCAATCTTCCTTGTTCAATGATGTTTTAGTGTTTCAATTTGCACCGTACTCACTCCGTCACACAATTATGATATCTTAATCTTTTTTTATTCGTCTCAAAATTATAACCTACATTTCTTATATATGTGCATTAAATTTTTATTTTTCTTAATAAATTCATATTTAATGTTCTTTAAAACTAACATTTATTTTCTTTTAAATCAATAAATAAGAGTATAGTAGAAAAAATTATATAATTTTACTTTTCATGTACATTATGATTTTTCTTAATTTATGTAAAAAGGTTAGGGGACTATATTTTTGGGACGGAGGGATAATTATATTATTACTATTATTATTGCAATCACCATCAAAACTACTACACCAATGATAATAATTATAAAATATATTCTTCTTTTTTCAATAAGAGTTATTTTTTATTTTATTTTTAGTACAACTTTGAGAAAAAGAAGCGACTTTAAAGATTTGTTTATTTTGAGAATATATATTTGAATGAATAAATAATTTAGTGGATACAAAGAATGATAAATTACATCTCATTTTTTAAAGTGGGATACATATCCTCCATATAATCATTCAAAACTTATTAATTATTAAATATGTGCTATTCATTATTTTAATATCATATAAAATATAGTTAAATAATTTATTAATATACTCTTATCCATAGAAATAAATAAGTTCTCATTATTGATTAAGTTGGTGGGGTGGCATGTTTTTCTATCTTCACCCACCAAACACAATACTGTAGCATAACTAAAATCAATTTATTATTATTATAATTATTAAATAAAAGGAATCATGCTTAAATATATTGTGCCCACCACGCAATAATATCGATGAGAATGGGTGATGGGGTATACTCTACCGGAAAAAGGCCAAACTTGTCATAAGAAATTAAGAATATGGAATAATAAAAATAATTTATAATTCTGCATGCGACAACCGATTTTCTTTATTCTAACGATTTTTTTTGTCTAAGACCATCTCTAACTTTTAAATTTAAACTCAAACTTAAAAAAATATTAACAATATATTTATATCACTTTTTATATTTTTTTAAATAACACTATATATTGAATATCTTAATTTTATTATATTAACCATGAAGCATATTTGTTTTTTATTGTTATTTCGTAATTTGTTATATATTTTATATTTAGTAGTCCAAATATATATATTTTTTTAATATTAATGATTATGTTATTTCATGGTATGTCGTGGATTCTTATTTTCATATTCAAAATTTATTTTTTATTTTAATGTCATTGTTATGATTTTAATTTATATGTTAATGTTATAAATTTAATTTTTATGTTATTCCTTAAATTCAATTATTCCCATATAAAAAAGTAAAATATATGAACACTAAAAAAGAATTATTAATGCAAAATAATATATAAAAGACTAATTTGCAATTTCAAAACAACAAAAAGTAAGTTTGCTACAGTGAAAACACAAATATGCGTCTATAGTAGAGATAAATTTCATTTTGCACCAAAGTAAATTTTCGTTTGGGTATGAGTTGGAGCCAAATTTGTGTTGCAAAATCAGATTTGTAGCACGGTTGGACTAAATTAAAAATCGTATCAAAATTTAATGTAATTAATCATATTAAATTATTGACATTTTAATGCTAAAATATAATTGTAACAACTTCGTCCTACTTGTAATTAACTTATAATTTTATTTTTAAAGTAGTATATGATTTTATTTTTTCCCCATTTTTATATTAGTGCCTTTAACATAAATTCTGAGTCTGCGTCACTGCACGGAAGAAGAATATATAATTACGAATCCTTCACAACCAGATTAAAAAAAAAAGTAATTTTTGGTTGTTCAGTCAAATTATAGGATTAATTACGCTTAAAATCACAACCTCTTACTAATATTTTGGGTTTTAGAAATGACTTTTCTACTGAACTAAAATCAAATTAAACGGCGTTGTTTTTACAAATGCCCTTAACCCTTTAAATGTTGTCATTTTAATTGCATACATGAAATAAAAAAGGTCATATATATATATATATATATATATATATATATATAGAGAGAGAGAGAGAGAGAGAGAGAGAGAGAGAGTCTTCAAATATTTAATGCTACAAAAATCACAAAAATATGTAAAGTTTTGGTGCTATTCTTAATATTTAAAAATCATACCTAAAACGAAATTTTGGTTAAACAGTGTGATATTACTTGCAACTAGTATTTCTCCCGTGCGATGCACGGAGATTATTTTATACATTTTAGGTTTGAATAATATAAATTATTTATAAATACAAATAAATAATTTTTACAAAAGTGAAGTATAAAAAATATTAAAATTGTATAAGTGATTTTTTTATATAAGTAGGGGTGTGCAAAATTAAATCAAAATAAAAAACCGAATCAAATCGCGCGAGCTATTTAGTTAGGTTAGTTTGGTCATTTTTTTCTTTAATTTTGGTTTGGTTTTGAATATTAAAATCAAAATATAGTTTGGTTCGATTTCGATTTAAGTAAAAAATATTTTGGTTAAAACCGACCCAACCAATATATATATACACTATATTTATAATTTATGATTTATAATTCTAATATTAATTATATCTAAATTAATAAATTTAAAAAGTATTTATACCTAAATAATATTAGTAATTCTAATATTTAGTTTCAATTTTCTAGTTATAGAATTTTTAAAACATTAACTTATTTAATATATGGTTTGTTATCTATTGAGTGCATGTTATTCTCTTTAGATATAATTATTTCGGGGAAAATAATAATCACTAAAAATTCGGTTAAAACTGAAAACCAAACCAAACTAACCAAAGAATTAGGGTTTGGTTTGGTTCGGTTATCTATATTATTTTGGTTGGTTTGGTTTGAATTTTTTTAAGAAATTTTTTATTTGGTTTTGTTAGTTTAGCTCAGTTTTGCACCAAACTAATCATTCGCACACCCCTAGATATAAGACAACATGAATTAAATAATTGTCCTTGTATTGGACTTGTAAGGAAGAAATAGATTGTGTGCAATTTATTAATCTACAATATTTTGTTTCCATCAGTTTTATTTATTGAAGACGACTAAATAATGTTATGAACACATGTAAATAAAAAATAAAATGCATTACAATTTTATGAATTATACATATATTAAATTGATAAATAATTAAAAAAGGAAATAAAAAACAAAGTTATTTTGATTTTTCGAAAATATATTACTATAATGGATATTTAATTGTTTACAATGATTTGCAGCAAAAGTAGTAAGCGCTTTTCTAAAATAATTTTTTAGATTAATTCATTCTTAGGTCGCTAAACTTTTATATACATTTTGTTCCAATATATCCTTCAACATTTTTTTTTTGGTTTAGTAGATCATTCTACTTCTACAATACATTTTCTCAAGTTCCTGTGTTCTCTAATTATATTTTGAGAGGTTCCTGGATAAATTTTTATTATTTTAATAGCTCCTTCTACTTATCTATTTGATCTCCAGTCTTTATTTAATTGAACTAACAGAGTTGCTAACTTCTTTGTTGTTTAACCCAACCAGTTTATTAAAAATTACTAATGAAATTTTAATCAAATAATCAAAAAAAATAAAACTTAAAAGAGAACACATAATTATCTAAAATATGATAAATTATATTATGGCATAAAATGAGGTGGATTATTTAAAATACAAAAAAAAAAGAAAAATTATTCAAATTAAATTTGTATGTTGTAAGTTAGAATGCAAATAAGATAGAAAATATGATTCTTTACTTTGAAGAAAGACAATATTTTTTGGACAATTAATAAGTAAATTTTCGGTTTTTTTCCTAAAAAGGTGTTTTTTTTTTGTTGACTTCACAGGTGTAATGCATGTTGAAAAATGCAAATAATTTCTAAATATAAATATATACTATTAAAAGTTGGAAGGATTGCTTAAATATGAAAATGATTTTTGTAGAGCAACATGTAAATAATTAAGAATGAAGAAAATCTAAAAAATTGAAATTGCGAATAGTTGAACATAAAAACATAAATAATGATTTCAAAACTGATACACATGCTCATATGCTCTTGGAAAACTAATTATATTGTTCAAAGTGACTTCAAATTTTATTCGTAAGCTTATGCAACCAATTGATGTAACTTTTGTTTAGATGTTTTAATAGAATACCATAGTAATTTATGTTAGTTTGAATATGAATAGAAGAGCAAAATATGATTAAAAATAAAATGAAATACCTTCAAAACGCCAACGTAGTGGCCCACAAATATATATCTTGGTCAAAAGAAATACGTGGATGATCAAATGAAAAGAGTAAAATTTACACTGTATACAGTAAAAAAATCACATCATCCCGACGTACATTCTTTAGTATTCCAAACAGGATCGAGAAATCTTCTATTACAAAATGAAAAAATTTAGAAGAAAAAAGGTTGAAAATTTAAAGTTATCAAATTAAAAAACACACTATCCAAATGAAACTTTTTGGATGATCCTGCTATTGTAAAAAATAATTGAATCAATTGGCTTCAATTGACCTTCTCCTAAAATATAGATTTCAATTAACAAATATAAATTAAATAATTATTGTGATAATATTGTAGCACTAATATAAACGACAAATTAAATACAACTTAAGAATTCTCAATATTTTATTCCAATTTCATCGTATACTTTTCAATTCATCATCTTAATAATTAAGAACACACACACACACACACGTGTATATATATATGCACTAATATATGTGTGCACTTGCATATGTAAAACAAAGTCAAGATGAAGACAATGATAAAGGGAAAATATATAATATGATAAAAATGATTACTTCAAATAATCACGGCCATCATTCTTTCAATTTATAACATCATAGAAATCAGATAAAAAAGATAGCAAAAAAAAAAAAGAAATAAATGTAATTATATTAAAAAAGACTTCGAAGAAATAGAAATGAATAAAATTTTGTAAACATAATATTATTATTATTATTATTATTATTATTATTATTATGAAACTTACATTGCTTGATTAACATAATTGAAGATCGTTTACATTTATATAAATTGATGATTACATGCTTTGATTAACAATAATATTCTTGTAGATTGACTAAAGTAATTGTAGGATATGTAATTTATTTTGTATAGACGTGATTAATATAATTATATGATAATATTCTAATCAGTTATATAGAATATAATGGAATTTATTAGGAATGAATGAATAAACACATGTTAATTTTAGTAGCACATAATTTGCATTAATTATTAAAATATTGATGATAGAAATTTGCATGTAACATTAAATTAAATACTTATTAAATTATTGCATTATTAATTGTCTAAAATACCCTTATAAATGAGAGGGAAAAAGTGAGTTGTATGAGTGTGTTATAATATATATATAGATTAAATTATATTTATATATAGCTGGCATTATTTCGTGTTGGGGATCGCAACTTTTGACAAATTGTTCATTCTATTTTTCTATTTTTTATTTTTATCAAGGATAACCCGCGGCCGCTACCTAATAACAGGCTCACACGTAGTGGTATTGGTGATGAGATTCGAACTTAAAATCTTTGATCTCAAGATAACACCATTCCACCACTAGACTATCCCAAGAGGATAAATTGTTCATTCTATTATTCTTATTATGACGAGCATAAGAATCATGGAACCAAAAATGAAATAATTTTAATTTCTTTTTTACTTTGTTGTAATTTGCATCGTTTCCCTCTTTTAATCAAACTTTATTGCCTATGGTACAGGTGAATTATTTCGTAAGGGGGATCGTAATTTATCATGAACGGTCCATTCATCAGTTTATTATCATTATTATTATTATTATTATGAAATACATTTTTTTCAGTAAGAGGAATTATCAAATTTCCTGTAAAAAAGTGAACTGTGAGATGCTTGTCTTTTTTTTTTAGTACAACTATGAGATCCAAGTCAAAACAAAATTAGTTGAAGATTTTAAAGCAACGTATGTATTATTTAATTTGGAGATTAGAATAAACCTATTTTCTTATGGGAAGTTTGGCCTTTTCTGATAGAATATACCCCGTCTCCAATTCTCATCAATATTATTGAGAATTGGGCACACGTTTTCAAGCAGGATTCCTATTTTTTAGGGGTAATTTCAATTAATCCCAATATATTTGATCATTCTAATAAAAATAATTTTATTTTTAATTTTTTTTAAAACAAATAAAAAACATAATTGGGAATAATAACTATAATTGAAAATAAGAAACCTTAATTTTAAAATAAATATATATCATAAAATCGAATTAATAAACTCTAAAATTAAAGTGAATTGATTTAAACTTTAATTATGAATAATAAACCCAAGAATAACAAACTCAAATTTACATGTAATTAACTCAAATCATAATTTGAATGTAATTAACTCTTATAACTAAAATAACACAATGATAATTTTTAGTGAACTGGGTGATATTTTTTTCTTGTGCTAGTTTTTTTTTCTTTCTTTCGAAATCTGGGCTGGGCGAAATGGGTTGACCCGGCCCAACTTGCACACAACCCACCAACCCACCAATCTTATGGCTGTATGAGCCAGGCTGTACTGTGTACTGTATCATACATGATGTATATAGGGGGAAATTTGGGAAAATTCTATGCTACCCCGAGTATTACTCTAAGTGTCACAATAGACCTATTATGACACTATAAAACACCTATTGTGACACTTCGGGTAATGCCGGGGATAACATAGAATTTTCCGGAAATTTGCCTTATCATAATATAATGGCCAACAGCTATTCTTGGATTCTACTGGTCACCATGTCAACGATGGATTAATGATGTAATAAGGTTGGGTTGGGCATCCATTTAGCTGAAACTTGGCCAATGGCTAGACCTACTCTTTCTGTGTTTCGCCTTCTCGCCCCTTCACCAAAAATTATACTCTGCTAGATAGAGAGGAAGATTGGGAGAGAGGGGGAGATCAGATAACTGTGATGGCTTTTGCAGAAGTCAGTTACATCAAACGCCAGATTGAGGATCTTCTCAAATCGTCTGGGAATTCGCTTGCTGCTCCCTCTCGAGAAATCTTGGAATTTGCGAACAAAGAAATGGATTCCATACAAGAAATTTCCAAAAGATTAATTCCTTGGAGCAGAGCTGATATCGCATTGAGATCTGAAGCATCCAAATTGGAAAAGATAGTGAAGCAGATTGTTCCACAATCTGAAAGCTGTGGAGATCAGATTATTCAAAAAATACAGCAAGAATTGGTTCAGCTGAAAACGATGGGGGAGAAGTACGTCCAAGAACTGCACAACTCCTTGCCTGAAGAAGAAGAAGAAGAAGAAGAAGAAGACGATGATCATTTGCCAAGAATTGGTAATGGTGAAGAGATGGTTGGATTAGTTTACCAGTTTAATAAACTCAAACACAGGCTTAGAATCAGTTGGTCGAAGAGCACCCAAGTTACTGCACTAGTCGGTATGCCTGGCATCGGTAAGACTACTCTTGCTAGGAAGCTTTTCGACGATCCAAAACTTGTTGAACACTTCGAATGTCGTGTGTGGGTGACACTAGGCAAGGATTGCCGATTTCAAGAAATCCCACAGCGCATTCTGGCTGAGCTGAATGCCTACAGTGGTGAAATGGTTGAGGAAGGAGATGAAGATTTGGCTCAGCGATTGAAGGAAATTTTGAAGGATAAGAGATACCTCATTGTGTTGGATGATGTATGGGACAAGTACATGATGTATCATCTGCATTCTTCATATAAATATGAAAGAAATGAAGTGAAAAATGCTCTTCACGACGAGAAAAATGGAAGTCAAGTCCTCTTTACAAGTAGGCTACGCCAAGTAGATGAATACAATGTTCGACATTCTAGTGATGTAATGATCGTAAGATGGTTGAACGAAGAAGAAAGTTGGGATCTTCTTCGAAAGAAGGTGTTTGGTGAAGAGTCGTGCCCGTTCAAACTTGAGAAACCTGGAAAGAAAATCGCGCAGAATTGTGAAGGCCTTCCTCTTACAATTGTCGCGGTTGCAAACCTCCTATCCAAAGAGGAGAAGACTACAGAATACTGGAGCGAGGTTGCAGAGAAGGAAAATCATCATCTTCTAATGGCTGCATATGAAGAAATATCAAAGGTACTACTTCCGAGCTACAAGTACATACCTAAACTTCTACAAATGTGTTTTCTCTATATGGGAGTTTTCCGTAGAAATGATAAGATATCCCGATCCAAGCTCATAAATATGTGGAATACAGATGGATTTCTTGAAGAAAATGCATATGAAATTCTATATCCTAGTGCAGAGAAATGTTTGGATGAGCTTGTTTCCAATAATCTTGTAATGGTCCATCAAAAAACAATAGATGATTCTGGGCGACTAGGTGCTAAACAAATAAAAACTTGTCACCTCCATTCCTCTTTATGGCATTTGTCTAACAAAGAAGCTCGGAAGATCAAGTTCTCTCATGTCTTGAATACTAGTAATGATGCTTTTGGAGAAGTTATAGAAAGTCAATGCCGATTATCCTTCCACAACAACATTCTCTTTGCCATCAAAGAAGTGTATGAATCAGTGGAGGATAACTGTGCATCTACCGCACATGCTCTCCTATGTTATGGTCCATTTCAGAAGTATCAAGTACCTATATGTTTTGGTTTGAGGTTGCTTCGGAAACTTGATGCTCTTACAATACGTTTCTATGAGTTCCCTAAGGAGGTACTAGAATTAGTTCGACTAAGATACCTTGCCCTCACTCTGAATGGGGAGCTCCCCGCTTCAATATCCCAACTCTCGAGCCTACAGTTCTTGATTGTCCATCCATATTTGAGCATCAAATCTGGTGAAGACCCGCTGCACCTGCCTATGGATATATGGAATATGAAAGAACTAAATCAACTTCAAGTCAGGGGCAGTGACTTACCAGATCCTTGTGGGGCTTCCTTGGAAAGCTTATCGACACTTTCAAATGTGAGTGTTTATAGTTGTACTGAGGCTGTTCTAAAAGCAATTCCTAATCTAAAGAAATTAGGGATTCAGCTTAGATTGGAAGATGATGATAATGGTACCCCCATAAGTTGCTTTGATCATATTTCCCATCTCAACAACCTCAAGTCACTTAAATGTGTCATTATGAATCCAGAGGTTGTTGCTCCCTCACTCACTCCAATGTCAGTCTTCCCCCGAAATTTGACAAAGTTGAGTTTGAGTGGGATGGGCTATCCCTGGAAAGAAACGAGCAAGATTTCTTCGTTGCCATGTCTCCAGGTGCTCAAATTGCGAAACTATGCCTTTCAAGGCCCAGAGTGGGAAGTAGAAGAACAGGCATTCAGTTTACTTACTATTCTCATAATTGAAGACACTGATCTGGAGGATTGGAAAATCGGGCGTGGAAGCTTTGATGACCTTGAAACCCTATACATGAAACACTGCTACAACTTAGAAAGGATTCATGGGGAATTTGGTGGCTTCCTTGGAGGGATTGAACTAGATGACTGCAACCCCTTAGGTGCAGAGCAGATGAAAAAGGCCACACAGGATTGGAAAGTAAATGTCCGTTCTTCATGGGACGACAGGAAGCTCAAGCCATGACGGGAAGCTCAAGCTATCCAAAACATTTTGCTACCTCTAGCCTCTAGGACATGAATTCAGAGTTATATGTACACATTATAAGTTAAGCATGCTGTTATTTCGAAGTAGATATGACTTGCTATATCTCTCCCTTAGAGATAATACCTGTTTATGTTGGCATTGTACAGAACAGCCTTAAATTTAGCATTCAACTGTAATTGAGCTTAATTCTGAATCTCTTCACTCAGTTCACTAACTTGGATTTCCCATCAACTTTCATTGTGAAACTATCTAAAAACGATAACTTCATTGATCATAAGTTTGTAAGGGGCATCTGAAGAACAGACAGTTACCTGAAAGCTTTCTTCTGCAACGGCCCCATCCACATCCAGCAATCTCAAAGATGCAGAAGTTGCTCCTTTGTTATCTACGAGCTTCATCGTAGAAGACTAGGATACTCTGATTGTAATGATACATTCTTGCTGAAATCACACAAGAACATTACCTTTCAGTCAAGCAAATCATCTAAAAAAAAATTGACCTAAAAACCTGGCAAAAGATTTAATCTCAACAGACATAAATTTGTAGAATTGTCCTTCAACATGTAGCACCAACAATAACACTGCCAGCCACCATCCTAACATATATCCATTATCCAGTCAGTGCATTCAAACAAATTAAACATGAACTTAGCTAACAGAGCATTATCTTGATGTATTTCCAGATGGAAGTAATGCAAACTTTCTACCTCAAATATAATGAAAATGAAAAATCCTTACAAAATGCGCATACATAGAAATGCATAAAAGAAGTATGAACCGAACTAAGACAAATCAAATCCCACAGCTACTGCCAATTGCTGTTCCTACTTCCTACAATGCAAATGTATCAATTCTAGGAGAAAAATAAATAAATCGGAGTATAAATATTTTTC
The DNA here is from genome assembly GCA_026008535.1 of Perilla frutescens. Lineage (NCBI taxonomy): Eukaryota > Viridiplantae > Streptophyta > Magnoliopsida > Lamiales > Lamiaceae > Perilla > Perilla frutescens. The sequence goes on from BRKX01000015.1 coordinate 53,726,920, forward strand.
CTCACCTTCAGATAGGTTAAATCTTAAATGGGGTGAAGATGTAACTGTGAGCTCCATGCCTCAATTCAGTTCCGCTCCCAATCGGAGAGGAAAAAACTGAGTTCAGAGATCGGATTCAACATCATCTAATTTACAGACTGCTGTTTCGATTCGTCCATGAATTGCATAAGAATCACAAGATGTGGCGGTGAAACGATGGAATTTGAACTTTGAAGAATGAAAATCCAATCTTTCCGCCAAAAAACGAAAATGGGAAATCAGAAGAGATAATTTATCCCGCGAGGACCTGATGGGCTGGGCTTATTGGGCCTTCTCTGAGAATGGGCCAAGTCATATTTTTTAAAAATCTCTCTCTCTCTCTCTCTCTCTCTCTCTAAAAAGGGATTTCGAATTTCCTTTATTTTATTAAAAAACTTTATTCAGTTTTGATTAATAAAAAAAGAGCTAAATATAAAATAAAATAAAAGGTTATATTTTTTAATACGTAAAATGGTAAATTACACTATTTGATACCTTCATTTTTTTTTTTTTTTAAAAATTAGTCAAAATTTTCAAAATTAACGAAATAGAACACATTTTTTCAAAAAATTTACAAATATAACATTTGATAAATTTTATAGCCCAAAAATCATACGGAATTAATTTTATTTTAAGATTTTTTGATTGAATGATTTTTTTTTTTACACGAATGGGATATAGAAATATTAAAGTACAATCAATTATATAGGATTTTCGAACTGAAAATTGATCAATTATTATTATTATTATTATTATTATTATTATTATTATTATTATTATTATTATTATTATTATTATTATTATTATGTATTCAATAAATATTTTCTAATTTTAATAAACCTTATAACTTTTAATTTTATCCTTTTAAAATAAGTTTTAACCGTACATAATAGAATATTTTTTTAATAAAATCATACAAATTACGTGCAACGCACATCATCTGTGCTAGTGTGTAAGAAAAATATCCAAATGTCTAAATAATAGATATGTTGGTATTTTATGAAAATCGATCAACATCCCTTAAATGTCGTGTATAAAATTATTCAACTCACCATGTGCTTTGAACAAATAAAATACAAAATAACATACTAAATTATAACATAAAGAGGGATAATATGAAAAATATTCATTTTTTTAAGGTAAAAATATCCAAATTTCTAAATAATAGATATGTTGGTACGTATTTTATGAAAATCGAACAACATCCCTTACTCATTCCAGAACTTAGTCTACCAAATAAAACAATGTACCAAACAGATGTGTGAAACAATCTTAGTATATTTATCTTAATAACCAAACACACAATTAAAATAGCTAATACGCAATTATCTTTCAAAGCAATCCAGATTTTATTAATGTGGGTATATCCGTACCAGTATACCAAACATTGTCTAAATGTCATGTATGAAATTATTCAACTGACTATGTGCTTTGAACAAATAAAATACAAAGTAACATACCAAATTATAATATAAAGAGGCAAAATATTAAATGTGATCATGTATGTAGGATTCAATTCTTGGCATGATGATGGGGTGTCAATATCCGCAAATTTATTGCCTACTTCAAAAATATTATATCGTGCACTTTTAAAATACTATCCGATCGCTAAAATTGTACCACATGAATTATTTTTCTTTTAAAAGTTGTATTGTGAAATTTCCATCTTCTTCTATTGTTTATAAAGAGGGTAAATTACATTTTGATATTTTTTTAATAATCAATTTTTTTAAAATTAATAAAATAATACAAACTTTAAAAATAAAAAAATAAATTTAACATTTAATTAATTTTACTGTTCAAAAATCATACTCCATGTAATTGATTGTATTTTAATATTTATTAATTGTAAGTTTTTTTTTACGTGACTCGAAAATAGGAATATTAAAATACAATCAATTACGTAGGATTTGTAGGCCGAAAAATTAATCAAATATTAGATTTATAAAAATTGATACTGTTTAATTAATTCTGAAAAGGTCAATTTTTTTTCCGGAAAAAATGGAAAACATAAGTATCAAACCCTAATTTACCTTTATTAAAATAGGCCGCAGCTGCATATCTGTTCTCGTCGCATCTTACTAGATTTACCCCATTCACAATCCCCACCAACTGTGTCTATCAATAAAATAATCATTTCTCTCTCCTCCATCTATACAATCAACTCAACAATCTAAAACCACAATCTTTCAACTTTATCAACAATCCTCTCCAATCCAAAAAAAATGTTTTATTTGATTCTTTATTAATATCTATTAATAATAATTATTTTTTATTATATTTTAAAGTTAATAAATTATTTTATATTTTAAATAATTAATTATAATAATACTAATATATTCCTCATAAAATTAAACAATAAACTCAATAATGATGCGAAGAGTACAATAGATGAAATACAAATATTAAAAAAACAAACAAAAAACAATACAATCCAAGAATGTCTACATTACATGTTTACTTACTAGTGCCGAATTTTCGCCATATATACTCAATTAAATCATTTTTAAGTGTCACATGAGCATCTCTATTGCGAAGTTGTGCCCTATTAGTCATATAAGAGGACAAACTCGCAATGTTTTATGTTGAGTATTGAAAAGGTTGAGAGTCATCTTGTTGCGCACCATCCGTGAAAAATTCTATTGGATCATAATAGTTTTGATATTTATCTCATTCATCTTCTACTATCATATTGTGCATGATGACACAAGTCATCATGATTCTTCCCATCAAATTTTTGTCCCAAACAAGACAAGGATGTCGAAGAAATGCAAAACGAGCTTGTAGAACTCCAAATGCTCGTTCAACATCTTTTCTGGCAGCCTCCTGTTATTGTGTGAACAACTTGTGCTTTTGAATCGATGGAGAAGGAATTGACTTGACAAATGCAGCCCATGAAGGATAAATACCACTAGTGAGATTATATGCTCTATCATAATTCTGACCATTCACAACAAAATTAACCTCTGGAGCACAACCTTCCAGAACATTACTAAAAACTGAAGATCGATAAAGTACGTTAATATCATTGCAGGTACCTAGTGTTCCAAAGAAAGCATGCCATATCCATAGGTCATATGATGTAACAACTTCCAAAATTATTGTTGGTCTTCCGCTTCTCCCTGCATATTATCCAGCCCATGCAGTCGGACAATTTTTCCGTTCACAATGCATGCAATCAATACTACCAATCATGCTTGGAAACCCACGTTGTTCCCCAACATGAAGTAGTCTAGCTAAATCATGTGCATTCGGCCTTTTGAGATAGATGTCTCCAAAGCAAGATATGATGGCTTTTGAAATTTGCAACCGACTTCTTCATAAATGGCATGACCTTCTTTGTCAATATCTGTTTGGCTCATTTCACTTCGTTTTCGACGATATGCTTCTTTGCAAGCGCCGACCCACTTCATCGCGTTCGCATTCAGTCATTACCAACGACCTTTTATTGAATCTTTATTTCTATCACGGAGTTGTTGTTCTGGATTTTCTGCTCGATATTGATAAAAAATTTTGTGCACATTTCTCCATATAGAGACACTCTTTTGATTTTTTCCACGAACCTCATCTTCAATAACGAAACATCATGCTTGCATTAGAGCAACATCTTCTTTCCCAGACCAAATATTTTTTGGTGTCTTTCGATTTGTGGATGGCTGTTGCACATCTTGAAATAAATTATGGGAGATATTTTGTGATGGTTGGACTTCTTCAGAAATTAAATTTTGATTGAGATTTGGAGAAAAAACATGAGTTTTGATAATATTGATGATTTTAGGAGTTTGGAATTTGGGAATTTGAAAAATAATTTGGATCATTTGGATCCATAATTTCAAATGAGAGAAAATGAGAGAATTGCTGGTTTTGTAATATGATTCAAAATATGTAAAAAAATGAGCTCATTTTATAGACAAAAAAAAATGAATTATGATATAACTTTTATATTTTTTTAATACATTATTATTCAAAATAATAACAATATAAAATTTTATCAAATAAAAATATGATTAACTAATCAAATTTTGACGTGTGGCAACACAATAGCAAAAGAATGGATTGATCAATAGATTGATTGACCAACCAAATGGCCAATCGATCGGCATTGATCATGCAACTAGGGAGTTTTTTATTATTATTATTATTATTATTATTATTATTATTATTATTTTTGTCTTATATCTTAGAGAGAGAGAGAGAGCATCAGAGAGATGGCTCTGCACAGCTTCAAATTTATCGAGGACCAATTTTTGAACTGTATAAATAAATTATTCCTAGTTGGTTCGGCTCCCTCCACTTGCGAAATCCTAGAATTTGCATACGGTCAGGTTCAGTCCTCTGAAGAAATTATCAGAAATATGGTTTTGAGCAGCACGAGCCGTTTGGATTTCGAAATCAGAGTGGCAGTTCAAAAACTAGGACGCGAAATCTATTCATTGTGGGAGATGGAGACAAGAGACAGTGATGGGCGTATTGAGTACCCCATGGACGAGCTGGACGCTCTAAAGCGAGATGTCCTTTCCTTCGCCGGAATGTTGAAGGAGATGGCGGCGAACTACGTCCCCATGGCCGGTGAAGACGACGATGCTGTTGCTGCTGTTTCATCAAGCACCGACGCGCCGAAGATGGTCGGATTATCCGACCAGTACGAGCAACTCAAAGACCGAGTCAACCGGCCCACGGGGCTAATCGTGCCCTTCGTCGTGGTCCTGGTCGGGATGCCTGGCATTGGTAAGACTACTCTTGCTGCAAAGGTATTCCAAGATCCTGACACTGTGGCTAACTACGACTGCCGTGTGTGGGTCACAGTGGGCAGAAAATGCCGGATCAGAGAAATCCCGCGGCGCATTCTGGCCGCGGTGAATCCAGATGCTGGCAGTGATCAGGATCTCGATGATGAGGAAATAGGTCGGTGCTTGAGAGAATGCCTCAATGGAAAGAGATATCTCATTGTGTTGGACGATGTCTGGAACCAATACATGGCGTCTCACTTCATATCCGATAGTGAATGCAATTCATTTGAACCAAGAGATGCTTTCCCCGGGGATGGTCTAGTGATGATTACGACTAGGATACACCAAACAGAAATGTACAGTGAGTATTTTGAGGATTATGTCCTAAAAATACGGCTGCTCAACAACGAAGAAAGCTGGGATCTTCTCTGTGAGAAGGTGTTTGGTGAAGAGCAATCTTGCCCTCCTCAGCTTGAGGAAGATGGAAAGAATATTGCCGAGAATTGTGAAGGACTTCCTCTTACAATCGTCACAGTTGCTGACCTCCTATACGGGCAGGAGAAGACGACAAAGTATTGGAGAGATGTTGCTGCAAAGAAGAATCACAAACTTTTCAAGGATGCATACGATAAAATATCAAAGGTACTGTATTCCAGCTACCAAGAGTTAACTCAAGTGTTAAAATCGAGCTTTCTCTATATGGGAGTTTTCCCTCAAAATATTGAGATCCCTCGGTCCAAGCTCGTAAATATGTGGAGTGTTGATGGGTTTATTGAAGCGGATGCATACAAATTTCAATATCCTAGTGAAATAGAATGTTTGGACGAGCTTGTTTCCAATTCTGTTGTTATGATCTACCAGAGCACAATTGGTCCTGGTCCTTACGGGGATGTAGGTAGACATCAAATAAAAACTCGTGGCCTCCATTCATCCTTGTGGTACCTGTCTAGGAGAGAAGCTGAGAAGACTAAGTTTTGTCACGTTTTAAACGTTCTTGATAATTGCTCGGACGACTATTTAGAAGGCCAGGGTCGATTGTCCTTCCACAACAACATTTTATTCGGCATCGAAGGCGTGTGTCAATCAGTGGAGGATAAGTGCACATCCACTGCACATTCTCTCCTATGTTATGGTTTATATCAGCCATATCAAGTACCGATATGCTTTGGTTTGAATAAGCTTCAAGAAGTTGATGCTCTTACAATCCGTTTCTACGAGTTCCCAATGGAGGTACTACAACTAGTTGAGTTGAAGTATCTGGCTCTAACTTTGAACGGGAAACTCCCTTCTTCTGTATCCCAACTCTCAAAACTACAGTTCTTGATTGTGGATCAACATATGAGCATCAAATCTTATAGAGAATTGGGTACATACCTGCCGATGGAGATATGGGACATGAAAGAGCTAAAGCATCTTCAGGTCATGGGAAGTGACTTGCTGCCAGATCCTCGTGGCTCCTTGGAAAGCTTATCGACACTTTCAAATGTAAGCGCTCACAGTTGTAGTGAGGGAGTTCTTAAGGCAATTCCAAATCTTAGAAAATTAGGAGTCCGAATTGAATCGGTGCCTAATTATTGTGGTGAATCCTTAGTCTGCTTTGATCATATTTACCGTCTCCAGAAACTAGCATCACTTAAATGTGTTGTCGTGAATCCGGAGAGTGTTCCCCGATTTGCTCTGAGCCCATCTTTCCCGAAAAATCTGAGAAAGTTGACTTTGAGCGGGTTGGGCTGTTCCTGGGGAGAAATAAGCAGGATTGGTAAGCCTGGTTCGTTGAGTTGTCTGGATGTGCTCAAATTGAGAAACTATGCTTGTCGAGGCCCTAAGTGGGAATTAACAAATCATGTGTTCACGTATCTGAAATCTCTTGTAATTGAAGACACGGATCTGAAGGAGTGGATAATTGGAAGTACGAGCTTAACATCCCTTGAAAGGCTGAGAGTTGAACATTGCTACAAATTACAAAGCATTCGTTGGGAATCTTACCCCTATCATGTGGCATGTAAACTTTCGCTTGAAAAGATTGAACTAGTTGATTGCAATCCTTCAGGTGTAGAGCAAATGAAGAAGGCTTTACCCCCATCGAAACAAGATGCATTAGCTATCCATTCTTCATGGAAAGATGAGAAGCTCAAGACATGACTCCCTACTCAGCTCATTCTAAAAGGTCTCTCTCTCTCTAGATACATTGGCAGTAAACATGAACCTCATGAACCAAATATGTTCTAACTTTTTGTATTGTTTTTGGATTTTTAGCGTCCCTTGATCGAATCAATGTATTTGATCCAATCTATGATAAAATTTCAGCTTCTTTTTTTTTTTTTGCCTTTTCTCTTCATTAGACATTTATGATGGAATAGATATATTATGGTGAAAGGGATTTTCTAGGAGGAAAAAAAAAGTGTCTTCGCCTTCTCTAAATCTCCGTTCTACATAAACTTCATTTTTTCTCAAAAATCAAACTATCAGAAAATACTGTGTAATTGAAGGCAAATGAACTCCACAATATGCTACGAGTAACACATTAATTCGGTCTCCCATTCAAATATTTTTGCATAATTAAGATGCTAAAAAAATAAATAATAAACTTACCTAATTCGTCAGATCAAATAATTAACAAATAGCTCATCCACACCTCTCAAGAACAGATTTAACCATACGGCTCGCCTAGTACGATTTTTCCTATAGTTTCTAAGTACTATAATAGACAATAAAATTAAGTAAATAAATGCACTTCAAATTAGACAGATGAGACAATACTCAAATTTCAGATAGATTCAATTAAATGGGGGTAAATTCCTTACAACAGGTTCTAGAAATGATAGAATCTGCTTTCCGTGAATTGAATTTCTTGAAAAAAGTTGTGGAAAGGTTAGATAGCAGAAGCAGCATGGAGAGAGAGAATGATGGAGAGAGAAGATGGTGTGGAGGGAAAGATCAGAGAGGCAGTGTTTAAACTAGAAGACATTCTCGAATCCCATGTATCACATCAGTTTCTTTCACAGTTTGAAAGCCGCGGAGATGAGAATTTCCCTTTGATTCTCTCCCTAGACACAGAGGAGGTGCATCAGGAGATGAGATCGTTTACTAAAACGGTCAAGATGGTGAAGAATTACATCTCAGAAATCGCCTTCCATGAAGAAGAAGATGGTGATTATGCTGCTTCAGGTGTAGTTGAGTATGTTGCAAAGAAGTCTGAGATTGTTGGATTATCTGATGAACTCAAGAGAATCAAGAGCTCTCTTACAAGTTGGATGTCAGATCAGTTTTGTGTTGTCTCACTTGAAGGAATGACGAGCATTGGTAAGACTACACTTGCTAAAGAAGCTTTTCAAGATCCATTAGTTTGCCAATATTTTGATGTACGTGTGTGGATCACCATAGGCTGAAAATATCAGTTAAAACGAGTCACACGAGATCTTCTAGCTCAAATAAATCCGAGCACTGATAGGATTCATGTGGAAGGGGATGAGGAGTTGATGAGATACTTGAATGAAAGTTTGAAGGGTAAGAGGTATTTCATTGTAGTGGATGATGTATGGAACTTGGAGATTCGTGATTTCGTGAATAAGGTTGTTACAGAGGAGACGAATGGAAGTCGAGTTTTGCTGACAACGAGGCTACATGAAGTAGGTAGGTTTTCCTACTTGACTTCAATTCATCGAGTTCGTTTCATGAGAAAAGAAGAAAGTTGGTCTCTTCTTCGTGAGAAGGTTTTTGCTGAAGAGTTTATGCCCTCCTCGACTTGTGAAAGTTGGGAAGAGGATTGCAGTGCTCTGTGAAGGTCTTCCTCTTGCAATCGTCGTGGTTGCTGACATCTTATCCAAAGCAGACAAGACCGTAGAGTATTGGAAGACAAGACCGTAGAGTATTGGAAGGAAGTAGCAGAGAAGAAGAACTCAGTTTTCAGAGATGCAGATGATAAAATGTCAGAGGTACTATATCCAAGCTATAAGCAGTTACCTCAACATTTGAAGATCACCTTATACACCTTAGGGAGGCCTTTTCTCTACTAATGGAACACACCTTGTTTGCAAAGAGGTCCAAGTGTACAGCCTAGTATTGAGTATTTGGGGCATATTATAAGCTAAGAAGGAGTATCAACTGACCCTGCAAAAATAGAGTGTATGCTAAACTGGCTCACACCAAGGAGTGTGAAACAGCTCAGGGGTTCCTTGGCTTAACAGGCTACTACATAAATTTTATAAAAGGGTATGGCATCATCAGCAGCTCCTGACTATGCTGTTAAGGAAGAACAGTTTGAAGTGGAACCCAGAGGCTGATAAGGCCTTCTCAGACCTTAAGGTGGCTATGACACAAGCTCCTGTCCTAGCCCTCCCGGATTTTCCCTACCTTTTGTTTTGAAAACTGATGCTAGTGGGATTGGTATTGGGGCAGTTCTAATGCAGATGAGCAGACCCCTTGCCTTCTTAAGCAAGGCTTTATGTTCTAAAAACCAAGCTCTCTCTATATATGAGAGAGAATTCCTGGCAGTACTAATGGCCACCCAGAAGTGGAGACACTACTTATCAAGCAACAAGTTCATTATCAGGACTAATCAACAAGCCCTGAAGCATTTGTTAGATCAGAGGGTCACAAATCTTGTGCAACAGAAATGGGTAACTAAGTTTGCTTGGGTTTGACTATAAGATCTGCTACAAAAGGGGGACAGAGAACAGAGCTGCAGATGCCCTCTCTAGGAGGCAAGATGATCGGAAAAATTGTTTGTCAATTAGCAACATAACTCCTAATTGGGCTAATGAGGTGGAGGACAGCTATAATGGGGACACCTTCTTCTCCTCACTAAGGAGCTCACTACTCTCAGGATCTGGCACTAATTCTAATTTCTCCTTGGCAGGGGGAGTCACTAGATATAAAGAAAGGATAGCTGTAGGGCAGAATAGAGACATCAGACATAAGTTGTTGAATATTATGCACAATTCAGCTTATAGAGGCCACTTTGGGGTTCAGGGCACCTATATGCGCTTGAAAAGAAGTTTCTATTGGCCTAACATGAAACAAGATGTTCAATAACTGGTTAAAGTCTGTGACACTTGCTCTCTCAACAAACCAAATCAAGGAGGGTGCAAGGGTTGCTATAACCCCTGCCAATCCCAGATCAGCCTTGGAGCCACATTTCCATGAACTTTGTGGAAGGGCTCCCTAAATCTGCTGGGAAAGATGTGGTGTTAGTGATAATTGACAGGTTGATCAAGTTTGGCCATTTCATCGCCCTATCACATCCCTACACCTTCCAGGTTGTTGCTAAGCTATTCCTAGACCATGTATATAAGCTCTATGGCCTACCAGTGAGCATTGTCTCAGACAGAGGCAAGGTCTTCACCAGCAATTTCTAGAAAGAACTATTCAAGGTCCTTGGGGTTACACTCAACTTTTCATCATCATACCACCCTCAATCGGATGGACAGACAGAAAAGTTGAACCAATGCTTAGAAACTTATCTCAGGTGTATGACCTCAGATTGCTCAAGGCAGTAGAGCAAGTGGCTAGCTTTGGCTGAACATTGGTATAACACCAATTATCACACAGCCATCAAGACCACTACATTCCAGGCCCTCTATGGCTATTCCCCCACCTCGCTATGGGACCCTATCTTGACATTACTCAAGGGGAAGACACCATTATGGAGCGCAGACTCATGCTGCAACAGCTGAAAACCAACTTGTAAGCTGCTCAGAACCGCATGAAGGCCTATGCTGACAAGTGGGGGACTCGGTGTATATCAAGTTACATCCCTACAGGCAAAATTCAGTCTCCTTGAGATGGAACCTGAAGCTTGCCACGCGCTACTATGGACCTTACACTATCCTACAGAAAATCAGGGCAATTGCTTACAAGCTAGACCTACCCGAGGGTTCCAGGGTTCACCCAGTTTTTCATGTCTCTCTACTTAAGAAGAAAGTGGGAAAGGATACCAAGGTTTTACAGAACTTACCTGAAGTTTTTGATGGAGGAGTTTTCCGCATCTCTCCCTATGCTGCGCTGGACTCGCGCGTCATCACACGGGGTAAAGATTCAGTGGCTCAGCTGCTCATCCAGTGGGAGGAAAGGAAGGAACCAGGTCTGTTTTCATGGGAGGATGAGATGTATATAAGGAAGAAATTCCCCACCTTTAATCCTTGCGGACAAGGATCTTTCGATTGGGGCGGAAATGTTGTGTGCTTGATAAAGAAGGAGGAAGAGGGCGAGAGTATGGCCGAGAAATTGACAGAGGCAAGTGGGCTCGGGGCGGCCGGCGAGCAAGAAGAAGGGGGAGAAGCTAAAGATCGCTTTTTTAGGGTTTTGCCCCTAAAATTAGGATTTCCCTAATTAGAAGAGGCAGTCAACGGGTCAGAAAAATGGTACTGGGTCATGTTGGATATCAAGGCTTTTGGCCTATTTTCTTATTTTATATAATTTCCAGAAGCGGCCCATTTGTAATTATTTAGGCCCAGTTGATTTATATGCTTTCATGCAAATTAAGAATGAAGTTCTCTCTCTCTTCTCCCTAATTTCTCCTGTTATTTCCCTACCATTTCTGTACCAAGCTTCCAACTTTACATCCACCAACAATACAAATAACTACAAGTTATTTACAGATCCCATAAAAGTTTACAAGATAGAAAAAAAAAAGACCAAAAACTCTAGGGAGATTTCTGAGGACATAACACATGGATTTTCATTTAATTCCTAAAATTTAATTTTCTTTTTGTTTGTCGTAACTACACAAAATTGATCTTCTTATCTAATTAGTTAGCATATGTGCATATTATTTTATTAATGTTTAAAAATTGAACACAACATATAAAATTCTAAAATAATCATTAATATTATAGATCTAAAATAATAATAATAATTTGTGCATCGCACAGGAGAAATACTAATTAAAAATGAAGGAAGTATGAATTTTATAGTGTGAATAAATGCTAAAAAGTATGAGGATTTGGACCAAATTTTTTACAGTGCATGATTAATAATTACTAAACAAGATATCTTTCAAAACAACAAAGACTAGCAGTCAACTCCGCACTGCTTAAGATTAGTGATTCTGTTGTGGTATCGCCTAGCCAGGGATTGCACTACTTGGTTTCCTCACTCTAGCGGCCTCACACACTTGCTACTCAAGTAGCTAAGGCCCAGAAAAGGAAAGAAAAATGCTATACAAGCTATTACAGAGATTTACAGAGAGAATAGCAGTAGAGGAGCTTCACAGCAGGGACTTTAACTTGTTCCTTGTCTAGGATGGGGCCTCAGAGACGTAGATCAGGTGGATCTACAGATCTTCTTCACAGGCTTGGTGCAATGGGGCTTCAACTGTGAAAAACAGAGAGTAGAACAAGTTAGATCCAAAGATATAGTAAATACTCAGAGCAGAGAATAGAACAGCCAGAGATAGTATGAATCAGAGTATCAATCGGTGGGAAAAGGGTGCCATAGGCACAGTTTGGCTCAGATTTTCCCACGAACGGCGGCGGTGGCAACTCCGGCGACAGGAGGTACCCAGACCAAGGGAAAGGGGAAGGGGAAGCGGCTGCTAGGGTTTGACAGGGGGAGGCGACGCTCGAACTTTCTCTCTCAACACAAGCCTCTCCCAACACTCATATGCTAAACAGGAATCACAACACCAGATTCCGGCAAGAGAAACCGTGGGAGCAAGCTGAGAAGATCCAGAAAGAGAGAGAGACAATACTAGGTAGATCTGTGAGATGAGCGATGATGGAGGAGGCGGATCCATCGCAGATTATAGAGGCTTCTAGAGCATCGAGAAGCAGCGGCTTCAATTAAGAGTAGTAATGAGGGAGACGGACCGTCGGGTAGGGTTAGGGGTTTAGGGCTTGGGCCGGGTAGTAATTTAATTAGGGACTGGGCCGAGAAATACAATTGGGCCAACTTCAACATTTCCACCTTTGGCCCTATTGGTATTTCCTGTCACCATGGAGCTACCTGCCATAAACAAAAACAAAGGAATATCATCATTGCCTCATGATTTTTACTCTTAAGTTTATCACAAAGACAGACTAAGAGAGGGAGGAAGGAATACTATGCGTATTCAATTCAGTCTCAGCACAAGAGACCAACCCAAGTTATAGATACAAGTCTCAGGTCTCACAAGATCATTGACCTTCATTTAACTTGAATCAACCTAGCTTTTGCACCAAAAAGGAAATAACCATGAATGTACACTGCCCAAGGGGGGCTCAGTTGTTACCCTGACTTCAGGTCAGGATAACTCAGGACATCACCAACTTTGGTTCAACCTAAGTCCATATTCAAGGACTTTTTGCAGGATTCCAGCTTTGCAACTGGTAGGCATTTAGTGCCCATATCTGCAGGGTTGAATTCAGATGGGATCTTATCCAACAATACTTCTCCTTTCTCAACTATGTCTCTTATGAAATGATATCTTACATCAATGTGCTTTGTTCTATCATGAAAGACTGGGTTTTTACAAAGTTGGATAGCAGATTGGCTGTCAGAATAAAGTAATGGTTTATCATCAATGAACTTAATTTCAGTTAACACACCATTCAACCATATTGCTTCTTTTACAGCTTCTGTAGCTGCAATGTACTCAGACTCTGTGGAGGACAATGCAACTATACTTTGTAACTGTGATTTCCAACTTATACAAGAACCACATAAAGTGAACACATATGATGTTGTAGACTTTCTTTGATCTCTATCATTAGCATAGTTAGAATCCACATAGCCAATGCATTTGACACCTTCAGAATATTTTGAGAAAATTAGACCTTGAGAAGCTGTGGACTTAAGATACCTAAGCAACCACTTAAGAGCTTCCCAATGGGGCAGCCCAGGATTTGCCATATACCTACTTAAACAGGATACAGCATAGGCTATATCAGGCCTGGTGCTGATCATGAGGTACATAACAGAACCCAGAGCATTAGCATAGGGAACTCCTGACATATCACTTAGGTCAGTGTCACTTCTGGGACACTGATCTTTACTCAATTGAAAATGGGATGCAAGTGGAACATTCACAGGTTTACACAAATCCATATCAAATCTTTTAAGCACTTGTTCAACATAAGAGGATTGATGAAGTAACAGTGTGTGTGTGCTTCTGTTTCTGTCAATATTCATACCTAGGATTTTCCTTGCATTCCCCAAATCTTTCATGTTGAAGTTTTCACTCAGGCAGGTTTGGACATGCTTCAATGTTTTCAGGCAGGGACTTATCAGAAGCATATCATCAACATACAGCAATAAAAACATAGGCACAGAAGTCTTCATGTAATACAAACAGTGATCAAATTGACTTCTAGAAAAGTTTAGGTTTTTCATGCATGTATCAAACTTAATATTCCATTGTCTGGGAGATTGTTTTAATCCATACAAAGATTTTTTAAGTAAACAAACATGGTCTGGATATGATTTATCTTCAAAACCTTCAGGTTGTTTCATATAGATATTATTTTCCAATTCACCATGTAAGAAGGCAGTTGTCACATCCATTTGTTTCAATTCCCAGTCAAAATGGGCAGTCAAGGCAAGCATTATCCTAACAGTAGTAAATTTAACCACAGGAGCAAAGATTTCTGTATAGTCTATGCCTTCTTTTTGGGTAAAACCCTTAGCAACAAGCCTTGCCTTGTATCTAACATGATCAACCTCCTGTTTTATTTTAAATAGCCACTTACATTCAACAAGGGAGCATGCATCAGGTTTTTCAACAAGAATCCAAGTTTTATTATCAAGTAAAGAGTTCATTTCACTTTTCATAGCTTCTTTCCATTTATCAGATTCAGCACATGTTATAGCTTCCTTATAAGTTTTAGGCTCAGAGGATTCAACATTATTGAACACATTGAAGGCATACATTGACAAATTACATCCATCATACCTAGTGGGAGCCTTTATTGTTCTCCTAGGCCTATCTCTTGATAGTTTATAGTTATCAAGGTTTTCATGCTCAGGTTCATGCTCAACAGTTTGTTCATGTTCAGATTCAGATTCAGATTCAGAGACATTCACATGCACATGCTTGTCAGATTCAGATTCATGATTAGATGCAGAATCAGAAGGGCTAATGTTGTCATGCACATGTTCATTAGGAACATTGAACTCAGGAAATTCTGGTGGTGAAGGGTCCACCTTAGGCAAGACAGGGAAGAACACAGGGGATTCAAGTTTATCCACCTCACATGGAGCAGCAGATAGTGAGGATTCATTCAAGAATGGGAAGTCAGATTCATTAAATGACACATCCCTACTGATGCAGGTTTTAAATCCAGGCAGAGTTTTATCCCATAGTCTGTAGCCTTTAACACCATCAGGATACCCCAGAAATATGCATTTCCTAGCCCTTGGTTCAATTTTACTGAGTTTTTGATGAACATAGGCACTGCATCCAAACACTCTCAGATTTGACAGGCAAATAGGTTTATCATAGAACACAGATTCTGGGAGTTTTCCCTGTAAAGGGACTGAGGGAGATCTGTTAACCAGATAACAAGAAGTCATAAGGGCTTCTCCCCAAAATTTCTCTCCAAGGCCTGAACCAGCCAAGAGGTTTCTAACTCTCTCCAGGAGAGTTCTGTTCATCCTCTCAACAACCCCATTTTCCTGGGGGTTGTAAGGTACAGACTTGTGCCTCTTGATCCCAAGATCAGTGCACCAATTATCCATAAGTTGATTGCAGAATTCTAGACCATTATCAGTTCTTAGACACTTGATACTCTTATTTGTTTGATTTTGAATTGCAATAGACCATTTAGAAAATTTTTCAAAAACTTCAGATTTATGTTTCATTAGGAATACCCAAGTTTTTCTTGAAAAATCATCAATTATTGACAAGAAAAACACATTTCCACCATGAGTTGGGACCTTTGCAAGTCCCCACACATCTGCATGAATATACTCAAGAATATCAGAACTTAGTTGAGCTTTAGGATAAGGACCAGACACAGGGAAGGGTAACTTGTGTTGCTTTCCCATCAAACATGGCTCACAGAATGTTATGCTGGTTACTTTATCATGTTTGAATGCACCTGATTTTCTAAGGATTTCTAGACCCTTATTACTCATATGTCCTAACCTTGCATGTCATAAAGATGTTTTATCATTTTGCACCACATTAGCAGTTTGGACAGGCATAGAGTAAGCATGAACAGCATACAAGTCTCCTTTTCTGGGGGCTTCAAAACACAACATAGAATTCATTTTGAATTGGAAACTCTTATGATTCACAGAGCCAAACAGTTGTTGATCAGCAAGTTTGGAAACAGATAATAGATTAAATTTCAATTTTGGAACATATCTAACATCATGAAGGGTAATCATGCTTTCATTTTAAAACTTAAGGCATACATCACCCCTTCCGATTATTTCACATTGCTGACCATCATCTAAAGCAACAGCACCAGAATTTATAAGTTGCAGGTTTTGAAAAATGTGCTTGTGTGGAGTGACATGAAAGGTACAGCCTGAATCTATGAGCCACTCAGATTCATGCACATTATCAGACACAGCATTTGTAAAGTTTATGAATTGAAAATCAGAATGCACCATGTATAGTTCACCATTTTCATGATTATCATTATGCTCAGGGTGATCAAAATACATGACATTATTGGCTTGATTGTTCCCAAACCCCCTGCCCCTTTTTGGTTGTTTACATCTGTTTGAGTAATGCCCAGGCTTCCCACAATTCCAACAATTCTTTTTAGCTTTGAAGTCTGAGTTTTGAGGGAAGTTTTGGTTTCTGGGAGGGTTAAACTCAGAGGAGATAGGGAAAGGGCCAGAACTTTGTGCTTGGCTATGATTTCTGGGATGTTGGGAGTAAATCTCACAAAGGTTGTGGGTTCTGGTGTTGCTAGGGAGGTTATGAGCTCGGTTGTATTCCCTCCTGTGCCTCTCAGCAATAATGTCACTTGGGTTTTCAGGATTAGGTCTAAAAGATTTGTGATTATTTCTGTTGACATAAAGAATCTCATTTTGTAAGGGTTTGGACTGAAGCTTTTTTAACTCATTCTCTTTTGATTTAAGCCCAGAAACAATCATGTCACATGTAACTTTAGACCCCCCATATTTTAAGGCTAATTTAACTTCTGAAAAAACTTCAGGAATAGCACCAAGAAGGATCTGAGGAGCATATTTTTCAAGTGTATCATCCCCAGCAAGTTTTAGGTCTTTCAGAAGTTTATTAAAATCATGCATGTTTGAATCAATATCTTTAGCTGGGTCCATTTGAAAAGTCATTATTTGGTTTTGCAAAGAATATGCAGACTCTTCAGATTTAGCCACAAACAAAGCAGTTAAGGCATCCCACAGATCTTTGGCACATCTATGATGAGAAACTTGCCTAACAACAACACTGCTTAAGTTTAATAAAATTGTAGCTCTTGCACCAGCATTTAATTTAACAAGGGTTTTATCTGCTTCATTTTCATCAATTCTTTCAAAAATAGCATCTTGCAGATTTTCTTTAGTTAAAATACACTCAACCCTAGTTTGCCAATCACCAAAATCATCCTTTCCATTGAAAGGGACAGCACTTAGATTGTTCATTTTCACAGAATTTCACAGAGATCACAGAAATTCACCAAATAACCAGATTCTACCTCAAGAATATCAGGGTAAACACCAAATCACTTCAGAACAGGAGAAAACACTCCACAGGCCCAAAGAAGGGTGCACAAGGGGAATCTAGAGCTGAGGCTATCCCAGTTCTCAGCACAGATTGATCTGTGGAGCAGGGGTTCACTCAGGTCAATCCCAAAAACCCAACTAGGCCACCAACAAGACTTAGAGACACTAAGTCTAACCACAGCAACTCTGTAAACAGAGTTTCCAGATCAGATTCCTTCCAGGAATCACAACAACAGCAATGAACTCTACCCAAAAGGAATGCAGAAATCTTAGAGCAACAAATGGGCAGACAATTAACACCAAATCAACCCAGAAAACCCCTCTTTTCAACTGAGAATCCCTTACCAAAATTAGCTATCGGGGCAACCCGCTTTGAGGAGACCCACAGGGGAATCCAGACGGTCCCGACCGTAAGCTAGATTTTGGGAAAAGCTTGGAATGCCAAGGGATAGACAGAGATAGGAGCGGAAGCAAGAAAACACAGGATCAACAAATACCACACAGAGGAGATTAGGGTTTTAGGGTTAATACCAGAGCCGACCCTCCCAGGCAGGGGAGGGGTCGGACTTACTGTTTTTAGGAGCCCGACGGGGGCGAGAGAGGCGCGGCCCTTACCGGCGGCGGGGTGTGTGAGATGGAGATAAGGAGAGTGCCCCCGGCTAGACAAACCAGGCTCTGATACCACTGTTGTGGTATCGCCTAGCCAGGGATTGCACTACTTGGTTTCCTCACTCTAGCGGCCTCACACACTTGCTACTCAAGTAGCTAAGGCCCAGAAAAGGAAAGAAAAATGCTATACAAGCTATTACAGAGATTTACAGAGAGAATAGCAGCAGAGGAGCTTCACAGCAGGGACTTTAACTTGTTCCTTGTCTAGGATGGGGCCTCAGAGACGTAGATCAGGTGGATCTACAAATCTTCTTCACAGGCTTGGTGCAATGGGGCTTCAACTGTGAAAAACAGAGAGTAGAACAAGTTAGATCCAAAGATATAGTAAATACTCAGAGCAGAGAATAGAACAGCCAGAGATAGTATGAATCAGAGTATCAATCGGTGGGAAAAGGGTGTCATAGGCACAGTTTGGCTCAGATTTTCCCACGAACGGCGGCGGTGGCAACTCCGGCGACAGGAGGTACCCAGACCAAGGGAAAGGGGAAGGGGAAGCGGCTGCTAGGGTTTGACAGGGGGAGGCGACGCTCGAACTTTCTCTCTCAACACAAGCCTCTCCCAACACTCATATGCCAAACAGGAATCACAACACCAGATTCCGGCAAGAGAAACCGTGGGAGCAAGCTGAGAAGATCCAGAAAGAGAGAGAGAGAATACTAGGTAGATCTGTGAGATGAGCGATGATGGAGGAGGCGGATCCATCGCAGATTATAGAGGCTTCTAGAGCATCGAGAAGCAGCGGCTTCAATTAAGAGTAGTAATGAGGGAGACGGACCGTCGGGTAGGGTTAGGGGTTTAGGGCTTGGGCCGGGTAGTAATTTAATTAGGGACTGGGCCGAGAAATACAATTGGACCAACTTCAACAGATTCAGGTAATGATTGAGCGACGACCTCTTGAAATGGGCATCTCTAGTAACTCAAAAAGCTTAATTAGTCACAATACAATAATTATTTAATGAGAGTCACTTATATACACTAGGTGCACCATCAGACGCATTGACCGAATCAATGCGTTGATTGGTCAACGTCGGAAAACGCTCGTTGATCCGGTCAACTCAAAATCAGTATTAACTGTAACAATAAAAGTATAACTCAAAAGCCTAAAAGTATCACCTGTATCTTTAAAAAGTATAAGCCAAAATAAATAAATAAATAAAAACCCTCAAAATTAGTATTAACTATAATACTAAAAAGTATCATTCAAAATTTAAAAAATATCATCTGAAAATGTATCACCTACTTTACCATTTTTCTTTTTTTGCGGGTTGACCGGATCAACTCGCGTTGACTGGCGTTTGACCCGGTTAAATTCGTTGACCGTCTGATATAAACTTATATACATCTAGTGCATGCAAGTTTTTGCCTTATTTAATTTCCAAGAGAAGTTTGTTTTGAACTCTTCTGACTAAAGTAAAATCCATGTTAGTCTTGGGGGACTGTTTTTGTCTAAATATTCGCATATGCAATCTCGTGTATTTCGCAGTACTTCACATTCTCTAGCTCTCTCGCTATAGAAAAAATGGGGAAAGCAGCTGGAATGTTTTTGTTGTTGGGAGCACTATACCTGCAGAGAATCTGCTTTGCTGCATCTCTCAACAGGTTCATTATAGATGAGTCGTCATCTCTTCTGGCGATGAAAAAGCACATAAATTCTAATATATTGGCCAAGAACTGGTCACAAGAAACCTCTTTCTGTAGTTGGATCGGCGTCATTTGCAGTCGGAGGCACCCAAGAGTTGTAGGTTTGGATCTCTCCAACATGGATTTGCAAGGGACCCTTGCCACAGAAATCGGCAACCTCTCATTCTTGTCATTCTTGGATATCAGCAACAACAGCTTCAGCGGCTCAATCCCACCTCAAATTGGCAAGTTGAGACGCCTTCGTGTATTAGACATGTCGCACAACCAGTTGAATGATCGCATTCCCCAGAGTGTTGGATGGTTAAGGAGATTGGAGGGCTTAAACCTTCGAAATAATTACTTGACCGGAGATATTCCCACAAGTTTATCTGCGTGTGCACGAGTAACTATACTTGATCTGTCTTATAACAATCTCACTGGAAGCATTCCCACATTGTTTGGGAACTTGTCACAACTTGAGCAACTCCTTTTAAGACACAATCAACTGAGTGGTAAGTAAGTTTCACGATATATATGATCTGATCTGATCTATCAATCTTAATTTAATGATTAATTACGTACAGGAGAATTACCTTGGACAATCTTCAATATATCTTCTCTGCTGACGGTTCTTGTGGGAGAGAACCAAATTTCTGGCCGCATTCCACAAGATATATGCAACCAAGCTTCTTCAACACTCTCAGAACTGGGGCTTTTCTCAAATCTATTTGAAGGAGAAATCCCTCCCACGCTGATGCGTTGTCATTCTTTAAAAAGGCTATCTCTGTCATCGAACAAATTCACAGGAAATATCCCTACTGATCATCAGTTGAGGAACTTATCCTCCATTCAACAGATTGCTCTGGGCCGCAACGACTTTACCGGCACGATTCCACCCGCCATCGGCAATCTCTCAAATTTGGCGGCATTCGACGTCCAAGAAAACAACTTTTACGGGACAGTTCCATCAGAATTGGGCCAACTATCCAGTTTAACATGGTTAACTCTCAATACAAATCAGCTGAATGGTGAATTACCACAATCCATTTTCAATCTCTCCAGTTTACGAGTGTTTTCGCTGGCCTTCAACAATCTCTCCGGCACTCTTCCTTCTGATATAGACAAACGGCTTCCAAACATCGAAGCTCTCGTTCTTAATGCCAACCAGTTTCATGGAATGATTCCGAATGCCATCTCAAATTTCTCCAGCCTCTACGCGCTTGAACTCTCTTACAACTCATTCTCTGGGGCCATACCTACAACTCTTGGAAACTTACGCCAGCTCCAATTTCTCAACTTGATGGCCAATCTGCTCACTAATAATATTTCCATTCTCGAGCAGAACTTCTTCGATTCCTTGACAACTTGCAACTATCTTCACACGGTAGCAATATCATCCAATCCTTTAACCGGGCTTCTCCCAGAATCCTTGGGCTTTGGCAATCTGTCATCATCTCTTGAAAGATTCCTCGCCAGCACTTGCCAAATCGTAAGCCCGCTTCCACGTGAGATCGGAAACTTAAGCAATCTCATCTTGTTAGACCTTGGAGATAATGACTTGACTGGCGCCATCCCTGCTGAACTGGCAAGTTTAACAACTTTGCAGGACTTAAGAATCGACGGCAACAAGTTGGAAGGCTCCATCTCCGACATCCTATGCAGTCTGACAAATCTGTATTCGGTAAATTTGGCATACAATAATTTCTCCCAACAGATGCCTAGTTGCTTAGGGGATCTCACTCTCTTGAGAGAGATCAATTTCAGTAACAATGCGTTCAGTTCCAGCATTCCGTCGACTTTATGGTCTAATGAGCATGTTGAAAGGATATATTTCTCTAACAATTTCTTGAGTGGTTCTTTGCCTCAAGAAATTGGCAGTTTGAGGAGCCTGATAGATCTGGATCTATCTGGGAATCAACTTTCTGGAGAAATTCCAAGCACTATTTCACAGCTTCAGAATCTAATTACGCTATCATTGTCAAATAACAAACTGGAAGGCCCCATAACTGAATCTTGTGCTGATATGAAGGAGTTGCAATTCTTGGACTTGTCCCACAACAATCTCTCTGGCTCCATTACCAAGTCTTTGGAGGCTCTGGCGTATCTTAATTATTTTAATGTCTCGTTCAATCAGCTCAGCGGAGAAATTCCAGATAGAGGACCTTTTGCCAACTTCACAGCAGATTTTTTCACAGACAATAAGGGTTTGTGTGGAGCACCTCGATTCAAAGTGGAGGCATGCGAAAGAAGCATGCACACACCAACAACAAATATCAAACTTTTGAAATATATACTACCAGCTGCCATAGGCTCAGTCTTTGTTGTTGCCATTATTCTGATCTTGATTATGAGAAATCGCCGTGTAAATTCATCACCTTCAGGTATTCTTCCTACAGTACTCGTGCATGAGAGGATCTCGTATTATGAAATCATGCATGCCACAAGCAACCTTAATGAAGAAAACTTGATTGGAAGAGGGAGCTCCGGTTCAGTATACAAGGGGTGTTTTTCTGACACAATGGTTGCTGCTGTCAAGGTCTTTGATTTAGATCTGCAAGGTGCATTGACGAGCTTTGACACCGAATGTCAAATACTGCGCAGCATACGCCATAAAAATCTTGTTAAGGTCATTACTTGTTGCTCAAACGTTGATTTTAAGGCCTTGGTGACGGAATATCTGCCCAACGGGGACCTTGAAAAATGGCTCTACTCTGCTGATTGCTCCTTAAACATTTTCCAAAGATTGGAAATAATGGTAGATGTGGCAGCGGCTTTGGAGTATTTACATGACGGCTATCCATCCCCCATCGTGCATTGTGATTTAAAGCCCCAAAATATCCTTCTAGATGAAGACACGGTTGCACATGTAGGCGACTTTGGCATTGCTAAGCTTCTCACACAAGAACAGAGAATGCATCAGACCAGGACTTTGGGCACCATTGGATACATGGCACCAGGTAAATATATAACTAATCTTCTGCATAAATCTTAATTTATACACAATTAAAATCTAAAATTTGTTTTTGTTTTTCTCTAATTAATACATCAACTTTGTAATGTATGGGTTCAGAATTTCATTGAAGCAATATCTAGCTAGCTACTATGAATTTGTTAACTAATATATTCATCAACATTGTAGAGTATGGGTCGGAAGGTTTGGTATCAACCATGGTGGATGTTTACAGCTATGGAATTTTGCTGATGGAAATATGTTCGAGGAGAAAGCCAATAGATGAGATGTTTTGTGGAGAGCTAACGATAAGGACATGGATGCTAGAATCGCTCCCCAACTCTGTGGTGGATGTTGTTGATAAGGAGCTGCTAAACATGGATGATCAAAGAAGAAGGGTCAAATATGAAAGCTGCTTGGCTTCAACAATTGAAGTAGCTCTAGAATGCACAGCAGATATGCCTGAAGAGAGGCCTCGTATGAGAGATGTGGTAGCCAGGATGAAAAAGATCAAGTCGAACCTATCAAATAGAAACTAAGTTAGCAGCAGCCAGATTGAAAGTGTGTCTTGCTATATATAGCTGTGTAGTTTTCCAGTAGGTAATAAATGTGTATTGTTGTATAATTGAGTCTGTGTTCTTGATGTGAAGTGTCTATAATGTGTGCTGAAACTTTTTTAAACAATGAAACCATGAGAACAATTGGCATTATACTTCCCTCAAATTTGTCTCATAACGGAATGTGAGAAATTTAATTATTTATTATCTTTTTTTAGAAGGAATATCAGACATTAATCAAAATGATGGGAATGTGAATCTAGACTTAATCCATCTTTCTATCAACTAAAAAATATAGTACCATTAACCACTATCTTTTTATAAGTTGTTAATCATAAATTGGGCTAATCACTGCAGATATGCTATGTTAAAGAAACACACAACAAAAGAAAGGTTTATATCATGAGTTTGAGACTTGTATAAATCCTAAAAGCACTCCTTTTTTTTCTTTTTTTGCTCTGAGCAGCCAGAATTCACGATATATAGTCGGCTAAAAAGACAAATCACAAACTAGAATATATAATCTCCATTCAACACAAATTCTGTTATATTGTTTACGGGAAGATAAGAATGAAAATACAAATGTTTCTACATCGATCTCTTTCTACTTCTGCTCTATGTTGGAGCTTAGGTAGGCTTGAAGAACATTTTCTTTTATTACAACTTGAGATCATAACATCCACTCACTCCAATCTCCAATTATTATATGTGATTAATAACACGCATTTGATATAGAAATTTAATTATAATCTGTTCCATATAAAAAAATATTAAGGTTTTTCTATATTTCGATAAGTGAAAGCTAGGTTTCATAATCAAAACATTATTATTCTTACATAAAACCATCAAGAAAAAAATACAGCATAATATAGGTTACAGAACTCACATTTCTTATGCATTATCATCATCTATCACAATGTAACGTAACTCCAAGAGCCATCTGTCATAGTACCGAAACTAATGTTGGAAACAGAAGCAAGCCTCCATTTATCTCAACTACTCTCTTCATAAATTCATTCGGCATATCACGAAAACATACATGCTCAAGATTCATTTAGTACAACTCTGAGATCCAAGTAACTCCAATAATAATAATAATAAAAGACATTTTTTGTTTGCAATAAGAGGATTTTTTCATTGTTTTAGTACAACTTTGAGATCCAAGTCAAAACTGAATGTGAACTATAATGTAAACAGAAGATTTTAAGCAACGTTTTATTTAATTTTGGAGATTAGAATAAAGAAAAGAGGTTTTCGCATACAAAATTGTCAATTATTTTTATAATCCCATTTTCTTATGACAAGTTTGGCCTTTTCTGGCAGAGAGTAGAGTAGATTTCTGAAAAGGATTCTCCAGGAGAAAAAAAAAAGTATCTAAATCTCCAAATTAACACAACAATGATTTTGATCTCCCATTCAAATACTTTTGCATAATTAACATGATAAAAGAAAAAAAAAGGTACCTATTTCGTCAAATCAAGAACAGATTTAAACACACCTTCTAATCGAGCTCGTTGCATACAATAATCCGCCGAGTTTGCAAGCTACTGCACAATGACAGAGTTTCCAATTACTATCATAGACAATAAATTAAGTAAATAAATGCACTTCAAATTAGACAGTACTCAAATTTCAGATAGATTCAATCAAATGAGGTAAATTCCTTGCAACAGTTTCTAGAAAGAGCTGACCCCTCGGATTTGTTGATCAGAAGCATTCAAAAAGAAGATTAGAATAGAAGATGTTATTGAATCCCATGTTCCAGATCATTTTTTCTTCTTCTTTTTTTCACAAATCGAAAGGATTTGGAGACGAGAAACGGATCTGAGACATGGAATTCAATAAACATCTTCAAATCTATATATCTACGCAGCTCCGATTTGCCCAGAGGTAATTGTAGAAGTTGTTCAAGGAAAAAGAGGAAATTTGGATATGAAAATATAGGAGGAAATCGATGAGATTAATGTGGGAAAATATTCAACTTCGAAGGACTGAAGTGGGCCTACGAGCTGGGCTTGTGGATGATTAAATTCCATAACGAGGAGGAGAAAATTTCACTCTTAGTCCCACATGACACATCTCAGTTCGATTTTGGTCTTGATACTATCATTTTTTGATCCCAAATCGAGAAAATATCGATTTTGTTCCCACTTTTAGCCTAAAAATCATGGGACCAAAATTGATAATATTAAACCTATGAGACTAAAACTTAACGATTTTTTTGAAAAAAGACCAAAATTGATAGTATCGGGACCAAAATCGAACTCAGGTGTGTCCTATGGGACCATAAGTGAAATTTTCTCTAACAAGGTACACTATATCTCGGATTTTAATTAAATTTGATTATTTATATTTTATTTTTTACTTTATTTAATAATAAAAGTTTCCATCAAAAATTCGGCATAATTTATCTTTAATATTACACAATTCGTAAATATTAAATATTTAGAATACCGATTTTTTTTATTAGTCAACCGATAAAAACTGACAATAGCAAAAAAAAAAAAATACATATAATAAGGTGTATGCAGTACACCCACCTTACTATCGAATCTACTGAAAGGACGCCTACATAAACTCTTGATACATAGTTGAGATTCGAACTCATGATTGACATTTTGTACCTTCAATTTAATTACCAAATAAACCATCTTTATTTAATTATGTTTCAAAGTAGACACCATGTTTATACTTATTCAATTACAATATCACGTTTAATTTAAATGAGATTACATCCCCATTTTTCCGACCAAGTTAAGTATGATATGTTCAGTTTATGAATCACGTTGACAGACACATCAGCGCACATATGTAACAAACAACGTCTTTTGTGTTGATGATATGGCTGTGAATGTGGATTATAGACCAGACTCACCATACTTAACTAGTTGGAAAAAGTAAGGGTGTTTTTAATGTGTTGATGATGTGGCTGTCAAATTTAAATGTGGTGTCTAATTAGCAAAATGGTAAAATATATGGTGATTTATTTGACAACTAAACCAAAAAAAATATAAATGCATACAAGTGAATTCTGCTTTCTTTTTTTATATCGGTTCTATACCGGAATGTGTGCAGTTGAATGTTGTTCCGTCAATCCGACGGAATGTTGTTTGCTCTAAGTTGAATTCCAATTGTTTTATCTAAAAAAAAGAGCAAAAATTAATTGTCCGTATTTCAACGATCACTATTAATCTATGCAATTATGGTTCATTTTTTTATAAGGTTTTTCGGATAATTCATATTAAAGTTTTGGAATAAGATTTGTTCTTGAATTGTTGATTTGGTTATGGATTCACAATTTATCATTGATTTTGGTTAATCAAAATCCTTAATTTTACATTAAGAATAAATATTGGAATTCGGTTTGAAAGGAATATTGTGAGATTATGATTTGCAATTTGGAACTTTGGAGATTTGGATTATCGTTTAGTTTTAATTAGGAATTGAAAAGAATAAAAATTGGGGCCATGGGTTTCCAAATTATGATTTGGTCGCAACATTCAAGTTTTTTTCTTTTTTTTTTCGATGGGATGACTGTAATGGAAAAATTCAATCTATCGGCCAACCGTTTTCAGCAATTAATTGAGGGGAAAATTTGGGCTCATAGAGACAAACGTTTTGATGTGAATTGATGGATATCAAATACCGAAAACAATGATTTTTGCCCAGAAAAAGGAGATGCTCGCGAGTTACTCGCAGATGACAACGTCGCCTTCTCGGCCGAAATCCAGCAATTACAGTTATATTCATGGATGGTTGTTGTCTGGGTCTTGTTCTAATCTCGGGTAGGAACGTTTTGGTATATGGGTCGACACTTGATTCCGGCCGACAGTGGTGATTTTCGCAGGAAAAATGAGGACAAGTGCGATGTTCGCGCGCAGGAACAGTGAGTTTCGTTGCATTTGATGACTGATTCATTCCAAGATTTGTCGAGAACGAAGACTGCTTTGTGCAGTTGGCAAAAACTTAAGAGTTGATTTCGGCTAGCTCCGGTGATGGATCAACGACCAAGACTACCCAGCTCGATGGTCTCGGAATGATCTTTCTATCGGTGTTCTCAATTTTAGGATTCATCAATGTTTTGGGGGGTCAATTTTGGTGTTTTTCAAACCTAAAGTTTGCTGCGAATATTAAGAATAATTAATTTGGAAATTTGAAATTTTATCCTAAAATTAATTTTTTCGGAAATTGCAATCAAGTTATGAGATTATGTGAAATGCATAATAAACGGTCTCTTAAAGTTATTTATTTTTGCAATTGATCTCTTATGTGCATAAATCAATACGGATTTTATGTGGTGCTTTTATGTGGTCAATTAATTTGGTATTATATTTGATGTGTTATTGGCCTTTAATTATGTTATGAATATGGAATTTTGTTACACCATTTATTATGGTTTGATTTTAATTGTGATATTATACAACTAAAGTAAAGTTTGAGTGCCTAAATAATTTTGATTTGGCGTTTCAACACCAATTTAAAGATTTTTGGCACTTGCTCTCCAAATAAGGTTTATTTATTATGATCTATTATTTGTTTCGAATTTTGTTTGGTACATCTTACGTTCCTATTTGATTTGTCTAACATTCGAAGTGAATTAATTGAAGCATGAAATTGCCACAGTGACCTCTCTGTGTAGATTTATTTACGGAAAATGTTGGATGTTTGTGTGAGTGTATATTCATGCATGTATTTAATCGGCCCATAGGAAGATTAATACTTGGCCGAAATGCACAAACGCATGTGGTGATAAATGCGTGACAATTATAAAGATTGTCCATGTGAACAATATGTCGGCCCACAGGAAAGCTATTTTTGATAGGATTTATTGTCAGTATTTGATCATTACAAAGAGGTACCCACTTACAAGTTAATATTACTATCCACAGAATTGTCAGTATTTGATTTAGTTTTGTTCTCTCTTCAGTTATTATGTCTGCTATTTCAGTTTATTCTACTACCAATAATATTTTCATGATTAATGGGTTAAATTTTAAGGATTTGAAAATAAACATTCTGATTATTATGGTTTGTACAGATCTGGACTATGCATAAAGGATTAAACAATCACATTCACTTGCGGATACAAGTTCTTTTGATAAAAGAATGAACTTTGAGAAGTGGGACACTCAAATTGCATCAGTCAGATGATTATTAAAGTGTGTTGTTTTGGTAATCTTTCTAGACACAACTTTTGATAAATCATTAAGGCCATTAAGTACCTTGCTAAAATGAAAATCGTTTGGTTAAAAACGATAAGGTTGAGACAAGTTTATTTTTGTGAACTTGATCTCAAATAAAGTATAAGCAAGGAAAATATAAGGAAGTACATCATTTAGATGTCCCACACTACTTCAAATTAAGGGCACTAAAACTCGAGAAGATTGATGATTTACTCCTGCATTTAGTGCTAATTTCTCTTCATGCACAATTAAGCTAACTAAGGTTAGTTATTACTTATAACTGCAAAATGAGAAGTGAAGTCTAAATGAGTTTATTTCATATTGTGTGCAAAAGAGGTAAGATTGAAGTAGGAATGTGGTTTGTGTTTCGAAAGATAAGATTAAGGTCAATAAAAGAAATTTTATTAAAGTAA
The DNA here is from genome assembly GCA_026008535.1 of Perilla frutescens. Taxonomy (NCBI): domain Eukaryota; kingdom Viridiplantae; phylum Streptophyta; class Magnoliopsida; order Lamiales; family Lamiaceae; genus Perilla; species Perilla frutescens. The sequence continues at coordinate 53,755,675 of BRKX01000015.1, forward strand.
TCTATTGAGGTTAAGGGTCCAACTCACAAAAGAGATATGTATAATAAAGAAATTGAAGGTTGTTTCTTTTGTGGAAAATTGGGTACATAAATAAGAATTGTACTCACTTTGACATGCTTATATAAGTGTACTATTCTTATTTTGGTTTATGATATTAATTTAGCTTTAGTACCTAAAAATATTTTGTGATCAGACTATGGTATTACTGTTCACATAAATGTTTCAATGCAAGATTGCATGAGCTACCAAAGGCCAATTGATGATGAAAGATACATCTATCTGGGGCAATAGCGAATTGGTACAAGTGGATGCAGTTAGAATATTTTAGATTGTCATTAAAGCTAGACTGTTATTTTTGGATTTGAAAGACACTTATGGTTTACTGTCTTGTTGACAGTCTTTGGTTCCTATTTCTGTTTTGGACATATTTGGTTCTCATGTTCATTTGGAAATTGTCAGTTTAGTCTTTCAATTAACTCCAATATTATATACACTATTTATTAAGTGCAGTTGACAATCTATATATGTTTTATGTTGTTATAAATCCTTATATTTTAACTAAAGAGGTACTAAACGAAAATTAAATAAGGTAAATTCAGGGAAATTATGCTCCAAAGCAATAAAGACTATGGTTTGAGTTCTCAACAGAATATCAATTAAAGTAGAATACCAACTAAAATGATTGTCAAAGTTTTCGAGTTTTTAGATATGATGCAAATCCAATCTAAACACTCATATATGGGGTTGTTCAGCTATGGTTTAGCCTTATAGGCCAAACAAAAGGAAATTGAACACCAACAGAATTGAGCAACTATTTTATTAGGTATTCACAGAAATTCAGGATTTCAAATTTTGACATCTCACTTAAAAATTTATTTTTGAGATGAGAAATGTAAAATTCTTTGAGGATGTTGAGTTTGGGAGAGAAATAAGGTTAAATACATCTGAGGATGAATCATTTATAAACTGATCAATGCTTTTAAAAATTTACAAGTTCGCATTCTTGTACTTGATAAAGTAGCAAATCAGGAACCTCGAGAGATGATATTGAAAATTACCCCATTAAGGTTGATACATTAATTGAGGATAAACTCAACAACCTCAAGAATTAAGGTTATTATGATATTGCCCTAAATCTATTAAAGATTCAAGAAAATACAGAAGATTCCATAAAGTGCAGTTATTGAGAATCTAATGTAAGCTGAGGTCTTTATAAGACTTGATTCTGTTTTTATTGTTGGTATATTAGACAAATATTTCAGTAATTATGGTATGGATCACCTAAGGCAACAATAAAGATATTAAGTTATATACATAGAACAAAAATATTCAATGCTCACATACATAGCTCATAAAGAATTTTGATTATGATTTTGTCGGATGCTAATAAAGTAAATGATCCACTTTTGGATATGTATTTCTTCTAGTTGGGGGAAACTATTTCATGGAGAAGTGCTAACCAGACACTTTTACAACACTTCAACTATGATAGTGAAATACATAGAATGTTGTGGAGCATCTAATTATAGAATATAAATACGAAATATTGTCACTAGACTTCAAATTATTAAGGTATTGAAACACCACTAAAGATTATTGTGACAATAATTCAAAGGTCTATATTCTAATAACAATAGGAACTTTAATAAGTCAATGCCATTGATAAAGTTCCTAGTTGTGAAGGAATATTATAGAGTGACCATATTATTATAGAACATATAAGGACATACTCATTTATAGCGGATCTGCTAATCAAGAAATTATCACTCAAGGTCTTTGTGAGTTTACTGCTCATACAAGTGTTATGTTGTTTAAGGATTCTTTGATTCAGTGGAGTCTGTGTACAGTTTAAATGTTCTAACCGAAGTAACACATTTTTGTGTTATGGAAAATTCCGTACGGATTTTGAGGTATACAATTTGTACACTGTTCGGTTTTGGTTGATCTCAGTAAAGTTTAAAGTTGGACCAGTTGGAAATAGATATGTAAGATCACATTGCATATAATTTCCATCCTACGCACCATGATTGATCGTCATTAATTATATTGGTATATGTGATTACTCATGGGTTGATTTACGCATATAATGTGATGAAAACCTCTTTAGTCCTATATTAGTACAGTTGATGGACAAGATTGTTTTCGGGATACCTTAAAGTAACAGCACTGTTTGAGCTCAATAGGGTAATGCACATTTATCCGATTATATATGTAGTCCAAGTGGGAGATTGTTGGAAAATTTCCATTTGGTGGACTTACATATATAAAATAAAATGTGTATGGTTGTTTTATGCTAAGTCCAATTAAAGTGATCTACTAAAGTTTAACTATGGACTATTAAAGATATCAAATAATCATGGAATTAATGTGTAGATACCATAATAAAATATTTAATTTGTTAAGGGACCAAATTAAAAATCAAAAATATACACGGTTAAATCACTACAAGAAAAATACGAAATGGCAACGGAAAATTCCATTGCCCTATACCTGATTTCCGTCACCAATTGAACGGGGGCGTAATGGCGATGGAAAATATCCGTCTTCTAAATCTAGTCGCTAAAAAAAGAAAGTGACGAAATGTTCCATCGCCAATTATAGCGACGGACCTAGCGACGGAATTTTCCGTCGCCATAAATTATCGTGTAAAATGGTCTCCAATTTAAGGTGACAGATTAAGCGACGGACTTGGTCCGTCGCCTTTAGTGGTAATGGACAAGGCGGCAGAATTGTTCCATCACCAAATAAAAAAATATTTTAATTTAAAAAATATATTTTGAATTTTTTTATTTTTAATTTACTTTTTTTTAATTCATTTTTCTTTTTAAATATTTATCGGTACCCAAATATAATAAAAAATTATAAAACTAAATATATATATATATATAATTGTACATAATTAATTTAATACAAATATAATATATATATATATACACTAAAAGTGTAGCATAATAATAGTAATACATACAACTAAGACCCCGACCCGCCATCAAGCCCTTCGGATCCGTCACCAGACCCTCCGAATCCGTCACCGGTATCACACGACTGCTGACTGAGAAGGCGTTCAAGTAGAGACTCCATCCTGACCTGCTTTTCCAGCACCTGCTGCACAGTCGCCTACTGGGCACTTAGCTTCTTATCCATCTGTGCCTGCAGCTCAGCTAGTCTCGCATCGAGCTCTGTCTGGTACAGCGACCCGAATCTCTGACTCGATGATGATGAGGATCCTCCAGCTACAGAACGGCGACGAATGACGCCTGACGGGGGTCATGTTCCCTAGCCCGATAGCGCGCCCTGTCCTGTCATGCGTCAGTACCCGACGGAAAATCTCGCCCATGTCTATCTTCCTACCCTCAGGTCTCCACTCCGCAGCCAAGGCGTCACACTTGTCCTTTATTTATCAGAATAAATGTAATTTATTTTTCAATATAAATTATTTATATATACGTATATATATATATATATTAAAATATTAATAAAAACTTACTTTGTTCTCCCTCGCCTTGGCTGTGGCCAATGGTCATCCGGACAGTGAAGCTTGAGGTAGGTTTGGTAGCGCGCCTCCCACTCAGACAGATGTTGCTCTCTAACCTGATTAAACAAAATAAAACGAAATTCATTAGAAAGTGTTAATTTATAATGCTATAGACTTGAATAATTATTATAACTCGTATCAGATCGCGCATATGATCCACGACACATGTGACGCCTCCGTGGTGAATCTGGCTGGACGATCCTGGGCTATCGGACTCAGTCAGGTGGTTCCTCTTGGCCAATCGAACCTTCTCCTGAGTCTCCTCCACCTGCCAGTACGCTACCCATACAGGCCAGTGCTCAACTCTAAAAAAATCGGGCTTCTTGTCCGTAAGGTAGTCGTCCTTCTTCATATGATAGACCATGTGCCTGTATCGGTCCCGACACTTCTTCCAGAATAGCGGAAACACCTCATCATTTGTGTGAGTCCACCTAAACTCCTTCTGTATTAACTCATGTTCGATACATAGTCATCCGGGAATTTTAGTTCTTTCACCCATTCAAATAGAACATGTATCTCCTTCTTGTCTAGAGTGTAACTCGTTTTTGAGTACTTTCCCGTGCACTGATCAAACTTCAGAACAGATCTGTTACAGTACACGTTCAATTCTTGTCCTGACTTTGAAGTATTTTTTGTTTTTCCCTTGACATTCGGCACGGTATTGAAGATATTGTCAAATATATTCTTTTCTATGTGCATGACATCTAAATTGTGATGAATTAATAATGAACTCCAATATGGCAAATTCCAGAATATGCTTTTTTTTTTTTCCAGCCACACCCTGTAGATTTACATATTGCAACATTATCATTCGACTCAGTAACCTTCTTCAACCTCAATCCCTCTATTTCCCTCAAAATTTCAACTCTGGATTTCTCTTGTGGAGGCTCTTTCCAACACGTCTTGTTCTTCATGAATGCAGTTTTATTTTTACAAAAATAAAATTAGTTTTCAAAAAAAGTCGAAATATTTACATTTATCTAGCGGCCGGTTATGTTTAATTGTCAGCAAAATGATTTCAATTTAATTTCGCCAAAGTTAGAGGTCATCTATTGAGTTACGACTGCTTGAAAGTCTATTAATTACTTACATTGCTAAAATTAGAAAAATACAATTAAATTGTGGAAATCATTAAAAAGTGAGGTTTTTTTAAGTGTAAATGCAAAGAGTGTAATTGTGACTGATATGTGTAATGTGTAAATATTTAACTAATTAAATACGTTTTGTTTAACAATTTCATAATATTAATTAGAATAATGCTAGCTAGCCAGAATCTAATTTGTTGATGATTAATAAAACTGTATTATTAATAAATTAATTATGTTAATTATTAAATGTTATATTTTTACTATATTATCCTTCTGTCATGAAATTAGTGATTTGTAATTAATTATTAAAATCACTCCAGAAGCGGATCGGAAGAAAGGGGCGCAACTTCATCTTCTTTCTTTTCTTCACTTCTTTATTTTTTTTCCATCTTCGATTTCTTTTGAATTGAAGCGCATATAGAGTTGCCCTAATTATTACGGAGGGCATCAATGTAAATTTATTGAATAATTAGTATTTTATTAATTAAATTAATTAATTATTAAAAATAATAAAAGATTATGGCTAGCCAGAATCTGGCTGAAAATCACTACTCAATTAATTATAATCCTATTCTTAAGCAACAATTATGTTAGCACCAAATTTCTGCCAGTTTAAAATATCTTCTAAATACGACCAGGCGGATAAGAAGACAAATACGGGGTAACAACAGTATCTTTCAAAACAAAAAAAACGAAAATTGATCATCAAATTATCAAATAAAAATGCTGAAGTGAGAGTTTACGCGAAACAAGGTTGAATGCTCTTGATGAGACACCAACAATCCAACTTCGAATACTTTCAAATTCATGTTGTTGTTGAACGAACTTAAATATTACCTGCAAAATTAGCTTCATTAAAATGATTGATCAGCAAGTATAAACAAATCAAACTTGAATATGAAAACAATAATCAATTATTCTATATACACCACTGATCCTTAAATTTTGAGATATTATTTCAATTGATTGAAAATCATAGACATAATCTTATTTATGTTCCTTCCTAAGTAATTGAAATCAACCATATAATTGTATTCTGGACTTCAAGTCCTATATACATTAAGATAAATAAAAGTAATATAACTTTAAATGAAGATCGACATGATCCATACTTGCATTAGAAATTATATATATGTATATATATATATATATATATATATATATGAATGGCTCAATGATCAAATTTTTATTTAAAAAAAAAATAGCATGCGTACAAACTGTAAACCAACCTCCATATCCTCGACCCCATTTTATGATATATTGACCAGTGATCTGAACTGCTCACGAGGTATGTTCCTGAAATAAAAATATGATCGAGCTAGGTTTACATACTCAATAAACACTTATTAATTATATTCATGACATTAAAATGTGCATTAGTAAAACATGATTAAAAAAAAGGGTAAAACATGAACTCTGTAAAACACTTTTATCCATCTTCCTTTTGTGGTAGGTTTTGCTTTACCTTAATTAATATATTGGTTCCAGATTGTATCCATATTTCTTATAATGTGGAGAGTGTTTCGTTATCTTAATATATTGGTTCACGTCTTTATCAAAAAAGAAAGTAAAACATGATTCAAAACTAAATCATTATATGACTAATAAAAATATTAATGTTTGCAAGGTACTACATATTTCTATTACGGGTATTCACTTCTTCTAGTCCCGTTGGCAGTAATTTGAATTATATATTTTTTTAAGTATTCAATATATATGTAAACTCTTGACATTTGCATGCACTGAGAGATATACCATAATTTACTTCATTTACCAGGCCATAGGGATCGGTTGCAATTTCATGGTGCACTTTTTTATGTTTTACTTCGTGTTTCACTCTCAAATTTGGAGGTTTAACTTTACAATATTGCACTCTCAATATATCATAAAAGGGATAAGGTCCAATTTGGTCCTACAACTATACCTAAAATCTCAGTTTGGTCCCGAAACAAAATTTTGGCCCAAGTTTTTAAAATGTATCATATTAATCCCTCAACTTTTTAAAATGTATCATATTAATCCCTAAACTAATTACCGTTAATGTCCGTCAGTAACGGTGTTAAACTAAGGAAAAAAAAAGTCCAAGTTGGTCCTATAACTATACACGAAATCTCAATTTAGTCCTGAAATAAAATTTGTGCTCAAATTGGACCCATTTTTTTTTTTATTAAACCCTAATTAGATTAATTCGAGACCAATGTCAAGCCACATATACAATTTATGTATCCGAAAGTTTGAACATCCTTTTCAATAGTCTCAGTCAAAATTTAATAATTTTAGAAACCAATACTAAGTTGTGGAACTATCTAATCTACATAATGAAATTTTGATGATATATAATTATAAGCCAAGACAAAAAAAATGTACGTAATATTATTATTTCATGATTAGTACAAGAAGAAAACTAGTCAGTTTATATTGTTTCTATCATATATCAATTCTAGGTAAGTTTATTGATAAATATTATATTCATTATAATATCATTAATTATATTGACACATTGGAGAAAAAAATATACATTTACTAATTATATCATCCACAATCATTTGAGTATCTTGAGACATTCTTCAAATTTTTCATAGACTTTATTAGTTAATAAAAAATGAAAAAGAATAGTAAAATAATAAAATTATTAATAAAGTGAAAACGAGACTAAAATATTCCACATTGAACAATTAAAATTTGGGTTAAAATTTTATATAGAGATCAAACTGAGATTTCGAGTATAGTTGTAGGACCAACTTGGACTTTTTCCCTAAAATTAACACCGTTAGTGAAGGATGTTAACGGAAATTAGTTCAGGGATTAACATGATACATTTTAAAAAGTTGAGGGATCAATTTGGGTCAAAATTTTATTTCGGGACCAAATTGAGATTTCAGGTATAGTTGTAGGACCAAATTGGACCTTATCCCTATCATAAAATGGGGTCGAGGATATGGAGGTTGGTTTACAGTTTGTACGCATGCTATTTTTTTTTTAAATAAAAATTTGATCATTGAGCCATTCATATATATATATATATATATATAATTTCTAATGCAAGTATGGATCATGTCGATCTTCATTTAAAGTTATATTACTTTTATTTATCTTCATTCAAGAGAGCTTATATTCTCTCATCCCTATGCACATGAAATTTCTTGCACTCTATGTGTTTCACTTCATATTTCACTTCATTTCATGTTTTACTTTTTCATGTTTTACTTCGTGTTTCACTCTATGTGTTTTAATAATTGAGATTTAATTTCAAAGTTAAGGTAAAAAAAAGAGGTGGGGGAGGGGTATTATCATCCGATCTTTGTAAAAATGATGATGTTATTACTTTTAAAAAAATCTTAAAAACTTTCAATGATCATAACCTGTTCGTTTATAATCGGATTAAAGCAAATAATATACCAAATTAAAGCACTGTTCATGCTCTTTAATTCAAGATTAGTCATGGATATATTTATGCGAATAAATATGGATAAAAAATACAAAATATACATTTTTACATGTATCCATGGTGAAATTGCTCTTGTTAGCTTATAATAATGTTTCATCAACATTATGATCACGTATGCTAATGAAGCATTTATTATATGGTGACATATTGTATTCACTGTTCTAACGAAACATTATCATAATGTTAGCGTAGTACACATACTTATATTGCTATCATGGTTTATTACATTGCAATTAATATTTATTCCATCAAATTAGAGTTTATAATTTTTTTATGATTTAATTTTGATTTTTAGTTACTAATTGATTATTATGGTTTATTTTATCCGATTATAATTTATTATTTATGGTTTATTTCATCCAATTATGGTTTATACCTTATGCTAACGAAGCATTGTCATATGTTGTAGCTAACATAGTTTATCCGTACTACTGACAAAATTATATCATAGTGCTAAAGCGGTACATTTATATTGCTATTATGATTTATTGCATCCAATTAGGGTTATAATTATTTTTTAGAATTTAATTCTATTTTTAAAATTATTGTAGTTTACTACAATTATGATTTATTCCATCCAATTAGGGTTTATAATTACTTTTTAAATTTTAATTTTTTGTTAACAATATGAGAAAACTTTCATTAGCATTCGGATAATGCTTCATTAGCGTGATGATAATAATCATGCTATCAACTACTCAATGCATTTTTTTATATAATTACTAAATTACGTTAATGCCCCACCCAGAAAACTTATCAAATATTCCAAAATCGCCATAGCCCCTTTTAAGTAAATATGCGCTTTTGATTTTTGTTGATTATATGGTGTAAGATGAGTTCCTAGTTCTCACACTAGGATTTATTTAAGTAAATTTCTAATTTTTGTTGATTATATAGTGTAAGATCATGCGTTCGTAGTTTTCACACTAGGATTGGTTTAAGTAAATTTATGATTTTTGTTGATTATATCATGTAAATCTACAGTAGGTCATTGTTTCTCATAAATATGAAACAAAAAAACTAAGCTAATTAAATAGCAAAACTAAAGTATAATTTAATTAAATGACTAACCTTTGAAAACGAGGCTGGTCAACATGATCCCAAGAACACTCAATGTGAATCTTCAAATCTGCATCCATAGGAAGTGTGGTGACCCCTTTCCTCTGTTGCATTTGTTTTGCCCAATGCATAGCGTATGGATTGCAGTCAATTACTTCAATGGTTTGATTGTTGATCAAAGTACTAGGGAGTTGTTCTAAGTTGTAGCAGTGCTTAATGCTTAAATGCCTGAGTTTAATAAAGTTGACAGTTGTAGTTTTCCAGCGCACTAAATCTGTATCTTCAATTAAAATATATTCAAGTTTCTTGAAAATGCAGTAGTCGCATGGTTGCCATGTGTGCCCTTTAAAGGCATAACATTGCAATTTGAGCACTTTCAAATTGTTTAATTTGTGAATTATAAAATCCAAGCATTCCCATGGGTATCCCAGTCCACTCAAACTCAATTTTTCAAGATTTTTCGACAACACTGACACAAGAGTTGGTGGGGTAACAAGTCCAACAGCCTCAAACACAACCTCAGGATTCACAACAACACATTTAAGTGATTCTAGCTTGCTCAGATCAGATATATGAGTCATGTGATGAATATGATTAACACCATCATCATCAGGTGCCAATTCAATTTGAATTCCCAACTTTTTCAGATTGGGAATTCCTCTCAAAACCTCCACACTGCAGCTTTGAAGGCTCACATCTAAGAGAGTTTCAAGGTAGGGTAAGATAGTACCACAAGTTGGACTAGGCATGATGCTCCCTGAAACCTGAAGATGTCTTAATTCCTTCATATCCCATATCTCCATAGGCAAATACCAACCATCTCCATAGGGTTTGATCCTCATATGCTGACTAACAATCAAGAATTGAAGATTCAACAGTTTGGATATAGAAGCAGGAATCATTCCATTACAAGTGATGGCAAAGTATCTCAGATGAATCAGCTCCACTACTTCAATTGGGAACTCGTAGAAACGGATTGCTAGAGTATCTAGCACCCTGAGCAACCTCAACTCGAAACATACTGATGTTGGTGGTGGGTATTGATTATACGGATTACTACAGAGGAGAGAATGAGCAGTTGAAATGGAGTCCCTCATCGCATCATGAATGCCTTCACAGCTGAACAAAATGAAATTGCGAATGCAAAACCTGCGTTGCTTCTTTATACCTTGGGTTGAATTATAAGCATGAGGAGTAGTACTGTTGAAGGCATGGAAAAAGTTATTCCTCTCAGCTTCACTGTTGGAGAGATGCCATAAAATAGAATTGAGGCGCACCGCCTTAACTCCATAACCAGTGCCCTTTTGGCAGACCATAAGTAAACTTCTATTAACAAGCTCCGACAAACATTCTGCAGCAAAATCTTCAACTCTTTGAGATAAATTGGGTTCGAGAAAGCCCTCAGCAATCCACAACTTAACCACTTTGGAGGTGGAGACCTCGTAATTTTCAGGGAAAGCTCCCATGTAGAGAAAGCACAGTTTCAAGTAGTGAGGCAAGCTCTTGTAGCTTGGAAGTAGTTTATTTGATAATCTTCTCAAGGCATTCTTGAAATCAGAATTCTTCTTCGCTACATCGTTCCAATATTGCAGAGACAAGTTTTTGGATACTAGGTTGGCTACCTTGACAACTGTAAGAGGAAGACCATCACAGTTCTCAGCAATTTTCTTTCCAGCTTTCACAAGCCCTGGAGGGCATAAACCTTTACCAAACACCTTCTGACAAAGAAGATCCCAAGTTTCTTCTTCATTTAGCAAGTGCATGTTACGAACTGAGTCAATTTTTTCAGAATGAGCAACTTTTGCTAATCTAGTTGTCACCATAGCTCTACCCTTGATGTTTGGAAATAAATCTGCCAAGTATTGCAAGGGCGTTTCGTCCCATACATCATCCAACACAAGGAAGAACCTCTTGTTCGATAATTCTCTGCTCAAATCATGATCATCTTCTTTAATTTCTGGATCAATCTGAGTGAGTATATCTTTCAATATATCTTGTGATCGATATTTTGGACCCAAAGTAATCCACACATAATGGTCGAAACGAGGCACATATTTTCGGTATTCAAAAATCTTCTTAACAAAGGCAGTCTTGCCGATGCCCGCCATTCCAAAAAATGAGATTACTTCCATTTTTGGAAGGAATCTTTCTTGAAACAACACCTTCTTGATTCTTTCAATGTTAATGGTAGCGCAAACATCGACAGAATCATATAAGACATCCTTATCAAGGGCTGATTCATATGTTAAGTTGGCGAGGTCTTCTTCGATTCTAGTTCTCTGTTCAAAATTTGAATACAAGAGTGATTGATCCCTCTCATCGCGCTTGTGGAAATTGAATTAGACCATCATTCATCCACACCATGTCTTGATGGAATGACCCGACAACAAGCAATGTTTTTTTGAGATTGTGTTGGATTTGGTTGATTATGGTAGTTTAGTCAAGAGTGTGTTTGGGTTGGTGGATTATGCTAGTTTAAGTCCTGACTGATAAAATCATTACACTTAATCACATGTTTGATTCAATGGATTGAAGCTCAATATTGATAATGGCCCCCCAACTCCAATCATACGTTCAATTAATAACTCATCACCTATATTTATCCTATGAAGCACCATTTTTAGAAAAATATGAAATTACCTATCTATCATCATGTCAAACAAATTTCATAATTGAAAATGGACTATCAAATGAGAAATGAATTTGTATCTACATTATCTATTAGATAGCAAGTAACATAATTACAATTTTAATAATTATTAATGAGAATATTCACATGTAATCATTATATTAATGTGAACATTAATATCTAATTAAGAGAGGGCTTTCAAGGAAAAAAATTATTTTGATTAATTATTTTTATGCGTCCATTAAATCCCATGTTTGGTTAATTATTTTTGTTCCTTAGCTTGATTAATTATTTCTAATTTCAAAATTTTAAGTTTTTAAAATAAAAATAAATGTAATTTAACAATTACTAATGAAATTTTTATATGGAGGACAGTTTATATAGTTTACTATATTTTAATCACAATCATTTAATCTAAACAGAATATTAACAATATATGTTAAATAATTAAAATAACGATCAATCAATCCAAATATATGATTATTTATATTCGAACATTGCAATCCTACTATATCTAAACAATTTTATTTATCCATATACACCAAACGGTCTTGAGTGTATTTGCTTCTTTTTTTGTGTCATAAAATATTCTAGTTTTCTTTTAATTATCTAAAGAAAAAGATTAATCTTTCGATTTGAATTATGATCAAACATTGATTTAATACAATCATTGGATGAATTAGTTTATTTATGTCTCTCATTTCGGGCTTTATGTCTATTTAATTTGTTAGATGGAATCATATGTGTTTGTGTTCGTATATATTAGGGTTAATTGTCTTAAAATACATAAATTTTAGGGTTGTTTTAATTTTTTCACACATTTTAAAAAATGTAGTTTTAATAACATGAACTTAACACATGTTTGATTTTTCACACGATTTTCAAATTTAGATCAATTTAATATGACGTGACTGTTAGAGATTGGAAAGATTGTGCTCAAGCAAAAATCTACGTAAATTTCAAGCAAAACATTCATTAAATATATAATATAAAAAATAAATTAGAGTATGGAATGATTGTATTTGACTTTTGCTGATCACTAATTAATGTGAATCATAATAACCCATTTGTGATTCCAAATTCTTCAAATATAATTCCCAGTCTATCATCACTATCACCAATAGATGAAAATTGATCGGAATTTGAAAATCATGTGAAACATCAAACAAGTATTAAGGCGTGTGAAAAACCAAAACACCCCTAAAGTTCATGTGTTTTAAGGCAATTAACCCTTTATATTTCAAATACCAAATCATAGGGAGTAGTTATTATGCATGTGGACCAATCCCCATGTGAGACAAACTAATCATAAACTTCAATTTTGAGTTTATTAACAGTTAAAATTTAATTTTGACTCCTAAATCGGTCTCATATATAATTTTTTCTGTTATATACTACCTCCGTTTCATAATGTTTGTTGTTTTAGGTTTTTTTTTTTGTTTCAAAATGTTTGTTGTTTTATATAATTTGACATCCTCTCTCCCATTTTTAACCCTCTCAAATCCTAAAAGATTTCTTGATTTTAACTTGCCTATAATATATGAAGAGAGAAAAATATATGGAGAGAGAAAATATTGTTATTTATTAGGAAAATATAGATGAATTAGATTTTATGGCATATATAAGAGATGGGTATATTTGTCCATAAAATTAATTCTTAATTTCAGATAAAAAAAACAAAACAACAAACATTATGAAACGGAGGTAGTAATAATTATATGATTTTATACCTAGGGTGATTTTACATTTAAAATAACTAATGCTTTAAAAAATATTATTAAATCATACATATTTAGATAATCAAGTGGAGTATTAACATTTTAGTGTAATACTATACATAGAAATATAGTATCATACTCTTTTTTTAGTTGGAAATTGAGGGAATGGTGAATCTTATACTTGAGATATATTTCTTTCCGCAAGTTTTCTATTATTTGGGTGTTTCCAAGAAGACACTTAATAACATAATCTTCGGGATAGACTATCATTTATATTACAAACTATTTTCAAATTTATTTTAAGGTATAATGTTCATTTTACTTCTTTAACTATTTGTTTGAACCATTTTTGTCTCTATTTATCTTTTCACCAATTCTCGTGTGCACTAGATGCACATTAGACAGTTAGCACATTGACCATAAAAATCATCAAAATGGGTGATACCTTTTAGGGATACAAGTGATACTATTTTGAGTGATACTTATGTTACGGTTGATACCAATTTTGACATCAGGCTAATACTTTTTAAGGATACGAGTTATACTTTTAGACTTTTGAGTGATATTATTTAATGCTACAGTTGATACTTGATGAGTGGTGTTTTTGCACAACATTTTGTGGTTTGTATGAAGTGATTTGAAGAGTATTGCATGTGCTTTAACACAATTTACGTTTTTAACCCCTCGGTTTGGAAGTTTTATTTCTTGTTTAAGTTTCACATGAAATGAAGGATGAATTAATGTCTTTTTGAGTGATCCAATGCCATGATAAGATAGAGAATCGAATGAGGAATGCGCTGCAAGTTAAATCGCCTCAATCAGATAAGAAACGGGGAATACGGAGCAAAATTGTGAAAGGTGTCGGTGCCGAACCGGAGGCGCGACCGGCTCACTTACGCCTCCGGCGCGCCTCCAGGCACGAGTCACAGTGCGACCGGAGGCGCGAGCGACCTGCTTTGACATTGGGGCATGTTTTTCTTTGTTCGGGACGCGACTAAGGGCGCAACTGGGGACGCGATCGAGCCGGTGTCGCGCCCTCACCCTAGATTTTCAGATCTGCGAGTGTTTCCTTCTTATTTGGTGATTTTTCTTCATTACCACATATTCATTCCACAAAAAAATAAACGCCCAACTCCACACAAAACAAAATCATCTCCTTCCTCACCTCAAAACTCTAGCCACCCATCAAACCCACACCATATCTAGGATTTTCGTCTAGTTAGGGTAAATAAGGAGCAATGACTTGAAGATGGAGTGAAGAGGAGATGAGTGGAAGCAAGGATGGAGTCGAGGCTCAACTTCTGAGTTGTACCTAGTTTCTATTATTATTTTTATTTTGATTTTCTTTGAGATGATTTAGTCCTTCCATTTGTATGATGTTAGGCTAGATTATTTTGTATTTTTGGATTGAGACTATTTGGGTATTTATGCATTTATTTTTCTATTGATTGTTTATGGCCCTATTTTATTTCTTGTGCTTATGTGTGAGTTGATTAATTGATCACTAATTTATACGATTTTAGCTATTGGTTCATAATTCGACAGATGAGTCTCAATGAACGAACCCTGGGCACGAGACACCTTTGTTAATAAATTCGAGAGAATTGAGACTTAAAGTGAGGGCTTGAAATCTTAGGATCTTTTGGCAAGTACATGTGTAGGATTCGATCGGAGACGGTGAACCTAGCCTGTAATCTACAAATTTAAGTGTCTCGAGAGAGAGCTTATGATGCATTAGAGATTGCTCTAGTGAAATTTGACACAAAAAATAGACACTCAATAGGATCATTAGTGCTAAGTACTTGAAGAAATCAATCTCGAGAGTACCTCTACCTTCTTGTCCCTTTCTCCATTTATTTTTCCCATTTATTTATTGCTTTTCTTAGTTTAGATAGGTTAGTTTCTCTTTTTATTCGTCGTCTGGATAACAATTGAGATTTGATGTTATAGTACGCACAATTAATTCTATTTAGTCTATGTGGATACGACACTTGTTCATCACTATCTACACAATTCCGTCCTCTTGCGGGTTGTGCTAAAAAAATGGCTGATCAAGTATTTGGCGTCGTTGCCGGGGCTAAATGATTTAATTGTATTATTATGATAAGAATTTTATTGTTAATCTAGACATTGCTTTTTAGTTCTTATTTTTCATTTCTTGTTTGTTTGTGTTTTGTTTTCGAAGGTTGAGCAAGCACGTGGAGTGGGAGGAGAAAATGTTGAAGGAATCCGAACGTTGATGCCTGGTGTCATCTTACATTTCTTAATCATTTGTGAGCTTGTCTAAGGTGAAACACTTTTTTCCTTCAAACTTATTCTCACGTAGTGTCGAATAAGTTTGGGGGAAGGAAGTGTAGTTATCTTGGATCTCTCTTTCCTCTTTATCATTTGTTTTATGTGTTGCATTACATGTAGATTGTATTAGTTTGGTTTTATTTTTATTTTTGTCTTGTTTGTTTGTTTACACGTTTAAATGCTCTAAATAACTAGAAGTTTTTGGATCTTGACTCTTGAGGAATTGTTGAGATTCTATGAGATTTGAATTGATGGATTGCTCAGGATGAGTTGATTTTCATTGATTGTTTTGAAAACTTAGGTATGATTGTGAATTGTTGAAGTATACTTTTGATGGATTTTTTGAATTCTTGTACCTTTGGAATTTGTTGAGCTTGTGAGATTTGGGCCTAAAACTTGGTCTTATTTTATTCTAATGTGTTTTTCTTTCATACATGTTTTCTCTAGAACTTGCTTTTATGTCTTTCTTAAGACCGTGTTGGTGTGCTTTGAAATTAGAAAATGATTAAAGGCCATCATTGTTAGCCAATTATTCACCCAAATTTCTCATGATTACCAACACATTATTTCCCTAGTAGCCACTTTGAGCTTTGAAGCATTTTTTTTGTTTGAGCCTTGATAAATCATTGGATGAAAACTTGTGGAGAAGGGAAGAAATGGAGAATTGTTGAATGAGTAGGAGATGTTTTGGTTAGAAAGAAAAACAATTTTCTTAGGAAAATTTGTGAAAAAAAAAATGAAAGAGAAAAGGAAAGAAAAATGGAGAGAAAAGTGAATGAAAAAGTCTAGAAGCTTTATTCAGAAAAAAAATGTAAAAATTTATTGTTGTTGTTGTTAAGGTTGGAAGAAAACTCAAATGAGTTTTACTGAGGAACACAAAAGAAAATTGGGAAGTGAGACATCAAATGTATTAAGTTGGGATCAAATGTTCCAAACTTTTGAGTCACTTAGCCAAATTTTCCCACCTTCACCAAAAAGCTCACATTACAACCTCTCAAAAGACCTTTTTGATTCTCATTTCGAGCACACATATTTACGGTGGAGATATTTGATTAATTGCAAACATATGGTAGATTACATGTCATGAAATGATTGTGAGTGAATACACGTCCCATTCTAAACACGTATGTGTTTGAGAAAAAAAAATACCTAGAGAGATGACAACTTTCAAAGGCATTGTATTCTTGAATCCATCTTAGGTACATTTAAGCTTTGAATTTCATACTCAAATACATTTTCGTTTAAACACTATGAGGCATGAGCCATCTTTACAAATTTCATCATTTCAATATTTTCTCTTTTCTTCATTGTTTGGGGACAAACAAGCTTTTAATTTTGGGAGAGTTGATGAGTGGTATTTTTGCACAATATTTTGTGGTTTAAATGAAGTGATTTGAAGAGTATTGCATGTGCTTTAACACAATTTGCGCTTTTAACCCTCCGATTTTGAAGTTTTATTTCTTGTTTGAGTTTCACAGAAAATGGAGGATGAATTAATGAATTTTTGAGTGATATAATGCCATGATAAGATATAGAATCGAATGAGCAACATACTGCAAGTTGAATCGTCTCAATCGGGCAAGAAACGACGGAGAACAAAGCAAAACCGTGAAAGGTATCGGTGCAGAACCGGAGATGCGAATCGCAACGCGACCGGCTCACTCGCGCCTCCAGACAGGAGTTGAGGCATGACCGACGCACTCATGCCTCCAGGCACAAGTCGCAGCTCAACCGGAGGCGCGAGTGACCTTCTCCGATACTCCTACACTTGGGCATGAAAAACACCGATTTTTTTTATAATAACGACTGTTATTTCTAACTTTAAGTTAGAGATGAAAAATCTATCGTTAAACATCTAATTTTTTATTTTTTATTTTTAGCGACAGATTAGCAACATAATTATTCCGTCGCTAAATCCAATTTTGATTTTTTTAATTTTTTTCAATTATTACTTAATGATGAATTAAAAATGATTTTTTTAATTTATTTTTAGTTCTATTTTTTCTAACTACTACTTAATGACGAATTTGAAATGAATTATTTCATTTCCAAATTAAAGAAAATATTTTTTTATCACTTTAATTTTACTTTCATAAATATTATTAATTATAAATATATAATATTTGAGAAAATTAATTAAAATAATCTTATATTAAATAAATGATGTAATATAATTATATTTTAAAAGAAACATACACCATTGAAGATTATAAAATATATTTTAATAAATGAAGCACAACAGTTTTTGTGTGTATGCATGTGTATTCTATATGAATATTAACATAAATATACATTACCACACTCCGTTAAACTGCATATCATAAAGCTATGCATTCTAGGGAGTCAGGGGGTTTGAATCTCGTGGGCAACGAATATTGGAATAATATGTGGAGTGTTGGGCTCACGCTCGTCGCTAAAACGCTATGTTTTTTTTGTAGTGTAAGGTTAAAGAGATGACGATCGATCCTTATCGGGTGTTAAAAGTGATAAATGTTAATGTCTACAAAATTGAGTTGTTGACGCAAATATGTTAAAGAGATCATATATCCTTGTTAATATGTGGCGCGTGTAGCTCACACTTCTCGCTACAAGGTTAAAGAGATGAAATCGGTCCATATTGGGTGTTAAAAGTGATAAATGTTAATGCCTATAAGATTGAGTTGTTGAGACTCATACACGTCAAACACTACAAAAATTCGAATTTGAACGACGGATCTTTCCGTCGCTAAACATCAAAAATTCGTTGTTAGTCCTTTTAACAACAAAATTAACGACGGAAAAATGTTAGCGACTGAATTAGTGATGAATTTTTTTGTCATTAAACTTATCGCCAAATTCTATCGTTAGAAAAAAAAACTTAGCGACATAATTTTTCCGCCGTTAAAAAAAAAAAACTGAGCCTCACTAAACCGTGTGGCGAGCAAAGCCGAGCCCAGGGCGCAACTAGAGCCAAGCCGCCGAGCCAGGATTAATTTACGGAATTTCGTATGCAGTAGATTCAAACCCGAGCTCTAGGAAAAGAAGACTTTATACCTTGCACCTCTAACCAAGTGGGATTGTTGACATTTACGTTAAGATATAGAAAATTATATATATATACACACACGAAACCTATTTTGATTGAATTTTTATTTCTAAATTAAATAATTATATATTATTCATTTATTTTAATATTTATTATAATTTTTAATATTTTATGTTTATTATAAAATATAATTATATAATATTATATATTTATATTTAATAATATTTATAAAAATAAAATTAAAGTGATAAAAATTATTAATATATTTTTTTTTATAAAAAAGTCATTAATTTGTAATTTAAAAATAAAAACTATATAAAATAATAAAAAAATTATAAAATTATAAAAACAAATCTAAAAAAGTAAAATAAATAAAAATATTAAAAAAAAATCACATTCGTAATTAATTAATAATTGAAAAATAAAAAATATTAAAAATATTTAAAAAAATAAATTTGACAGTGTAAAATAAAAAAATTAATAATATATAAAAGATTAATTTCAAATTTATAATTAATTAGTAATTGATAAATTAAATGTATTAAAAATAGTACAAAATATTAAAAAAATAAAAATCGAATAAATCCGAAAAAATAAAACAAATAAGAAAATAAAATTTTTAAAAAATTGATTTCAAATTCCTAATTAAGTATTAATTGGAAAATATAAAAATTAAAAAATTAAAAAAAATCAAAATTAATTTTTCCGTAGCTAATACGTCGCTAAGATAAAAAAATTAAAAATTAAAAATGAAAAAAATAATGTTTAACTATGGATTTTTCCGTCTCTAACTTAACAACAGAAAAATCCGTCGTTAGTCCGTTGTTAACATAAAAAAATAAATTTTAAAAATTAAAATAGACGTGTAATGATGGATTTTTCCATCGTTAGTCCGTCATTAAACATCGTAATCTTAATCCATCGTTGATTTTTCGGTATTTTAACGACGGAATATTATCCGTCGCTAAATCGCGTTTTTCTTGTAGTGAAAGAGATCATCAATCCTTGTTAATATGTGGCGCGTGTGGCTCACACTCGACGCTAAAACCCAGTTTTTTGTAGTGCAAAGTCAAAGACATGACGATCGGTCCTTATCGGGTGATAAAAGTGATATCTGTTAATGCCTATAAGATTGTCTTATCGAGTGTTAAAAGTGATAAATGTTAATGCCTACAAGATTGAGTTGTTGACGCATATACGTCAAAGAGATCATTGATCTTTGTCGGGTGTTAAAAGTGATAAATGATAATGCCTACAAGATTGAGTTGCCTACGTTCAATGTTCGAGATTTAACATTTATGTCGACACATACGTCAAAGAGAAGAAGATCGATCCTTGTCGGGTGTTAAAAGTGATAAATGATAATGCCTATAACATTGAGTTGCCTACGTTCAATGTTTGAGATTTAACATTTATGTCGACACATACGTCAAAGAGAAGAAGATCGATCCTTATCGGGTGTTAAAAGTGATAAATGATAATGCCTACAAGATTGAGTTGCCTACATTCAATTTTCGAGATTTAACATTTAATTCCATATATATCTTAAATCTCGAACATTGAACTGAAGTCAGAGATGAGTTCTTTCCCATATGGAGAAGGATGATGTAGTGCAGATTTTTCTTTCATGACTTTCTCTAATTGCGTTTGAAAGCTAGTTTAATTATCTTTCTTTCAGTATATTACTGGTCCTTGGAATCTTAATATTTAGGAAATTATGACGGTTTGAATTAACGGTCAAATCAAGAGAGCCACATTTATATATAGTTGTTGGTTCTCAAGCGTCTTTTAGAGCTTATATATAGTTGGTACTTTGTAGTTGATTGCACAGTTGAGTGTTTTAAATATTTTGATATTATAAATTGAGAATAATAGTTATTTATCCCTAGTTCCTACTTCCTACCTAGAAGTCGAGTATGGCATTTTTATTCATTTTTCGTGTAATTCTACCCTCATCACATGTACCAAATGAAATCCTCTATCCCATTTGGTGTTCCACTTTAGTTTTTATTCGATTTTTATCAATTTTTTTCTTCAATTTCAATTTGCTATGACTTAGTTAAATTTTATAATTATTATTTAGGGTTTATTCCACCCAATTAGGGTTTATATTTATTTTTTAATATTTATTTCTTATTTTTTAGTTAATATAATTAATTAATATGGTTAATTATTCCAAAAGTAGGGTATATAATTTTTAAAAATTTTAATTTTTAGCAATAAATGTTGATTATGATTTGTAATAATATAATAAAATTTATTTTTATAACAAGCATTTTAAAAATATTAAATTTTATAGTGAGACACAATAATGGGACATAAAAAATGGATTAGAGGATTTGATCCCTCACATGTACACCTGTGATATTTTCTACGGTATGTAAATAATTAAACATATAACAAGATATGGTAATTAAAGTAAAATATGTATGGAGATCGATGTATAATTAACTTGAAAAATAAATGAGCAAAAATATAATTATGTACCTCTGATAGTTCATCAACCACATGGAAGAGTGGATGGTCCCCATCATCTGCTATCTGGCTCCACGCCTCCGGAGTCCTATCAGCGCTCCATAGGAAGAGGAGGACTTTGGACATCACAATCGGCAACCCTCGACAATTCCGGATAATCTTCCGCCCCGCATCTTCTAGTTCCGGCGGGAAGGGCCCCCACCGAAACAACAGTCGCCGGATATCTTCCCAGAACGTGTCCTCACAGTTCAAGACATCACCTATCATATAAACATCAAAGGGATTGGGATGCTTCGCCACATCGATCGAGCTGGTCGTCAACAACACTAGGCCTCCGTTACTCTCCATCGGAAGCACAGTAAACAAGTAATCCAAGATCTCAGTGTCCCACACATCATCCAACACCAACATGTACCTCTGCCCCAACAGTTTTGAGTAGAGACAGCTCCTAGCAGTTTGCTCGTCGCCTTGAAACCACGTCGGCGCTCCATTGCCACCGCCGCCGTCTAGGATTTTTAATACTTTATTGAGAATACGCAGGAGAATATCCTCGCGTCGATAGGTTGCGCCCACCGTCACCCACACGCCGAGGTCAAAACTCTGTCCTCGCTCTTTGCCTACGTCTTCGAAAACCCTCCACGCCATGTACGATCTTCCCGAACCCTTCAATCCAACGATCGAAAAAATTCCCCAATCGTCTGGCCTCACGGGCCTTGCCACCTGCGATTTCATATATCTAATTTCATCAGAATATCCAACCATCTCTACACCATCATCAACCTCTGAATCATCATCATCATCATCGACATCTTCTTCTTCTTCAGGCGACGGGTTGTCTAATTCCGCCGCGTAATCCTCTCCCGACTTCTTCGCAGTTTCAGCAAACCGACTGATCTCTTGCCTCATCACTTGCTCCGAGTCAGCTAGTAGCACATCTGAATATTGAAGGAGTTCGAGAAAATCTTCAAGTTTGTGTACGGCATCTCTGATTTGCCCATCCAAACTGTCCAACCTCTTGCCTCCACCGCCGCCGCGATCGTCCAGTCGTTCGAGGATTTCCTGGAGAGATGCCGCCATCTCGTATGCAGATCCCAGGTTTTCTCGAGTGGAAGAGTCCAGAGAAAATCTAGACGAATGTAGAAGGCGTTGTATTGTTTGCTTAAGAGAAATCACACCAGCATAAGCCATCTTTCCTCGATTCCTCACCCACTCATACAAATAACGTTAATTTCCCAACTTCTATATAGTTAGTTGGGAACGGCTCTTAACAATGAATGAAGCAAGAAATCCACATGAAAAAGCAAAAGAAGGAACCTAGAATTTACTTGGAAGAGAGTTGTCTCTTGACGGTGTCTTTTCTTTACTTTTTTTTTATTTCTTCCCACTAAGCCCAATAGCACAAGATCCAAATGAGAGAGAGTGAGATGGAGAAAAATATTAGACCGATCCATCTCGGATAATAGTTAATTTAAAAAAGGGTTAATTACTAAATAAATCACCACGTTTACACCTTTTTGCAAATTAAATATTATGTTTAAATCTAGTCAATTATAACACTACGTTTTAATTTGTGTGGAATTAAACATTTCCATTTTTTTCGATGAGTTAAATATGACGTATTTGACCTAAAAATCATGTTGGTAGCCATGTCAATACACACGTGTAACAAACAATGTCGATTTTATTAATTTTCTAAATATATTTTCTATTTTAGAAATAAATAATTATATAAAAAATGATTTTTTTCAATAAAAATAGAAGAGAAAGTAACAAAAACGGCGTCATTTGTTACACGTGTTTGTTGACGTGGCTACCAATGTGATTTTTAGGCCAATTACGTCATATTTAACTCATCGAAAAATTTGGGAATGTTTAATCCGATACAAATTAAAATGTGGTGTTGTAATTGATCAGATTTAAACGTGGTGTCTAATTTGCAAAAGTGTGGAAACATGATGATTTATTTGGCAATTAACCCTTTAAAAAATGACAATTAATGCCAGGTAGATAGGAGAGTCAACATCTTTAACCATCATATTTTTACTATAATTTGATGTATTATTTAACAATCTTTATTTTATTAAAATTATTCTTTTAGCCATCATATTTAATTAACAATGGTGATATTTTTTATTTAGGGGAAAATTGGATATCGGTACTTCTCTCACGAGTCACGCACTTTATAAAGTTGCTTTCACACACTATATAGACTTTCCAATTCTTTAAATTTTTTCATCTTGAAAAAAGAGTTGCTTTCACACCTCATTTTCCATTTTCATGTCGATCACTATAAAGGAGCTTATTAAAGTTAGAGATAAAGTGGTATATTGGGCCAAGTGGAAAGAATCCAAAATAAAAAATGAGAGTTTCTGTTTGCACCCCCATATTTACTTTTTGCACCCCAAAAGAAAAAAAGAAAAAATAAAATAGTTTTGAAGTTACTTAAATGCCCTTTGTTCAAAAAGAAAAAATTAAATGTGATTCGAAAATGAAATTTCGAACTCATCGTGTTTGTTCGAAATTTTATTTTCGAACATACATAATTTTTAAAATAAGTCACGTTCGGAAATTAATTTTCGAACACATCATATTTGTTCGAAAATTGATTTTCGATCGAAAAATAATTTCCAAACGGACTCCATGAATTTTTTTTTAGTACCGTTCGAACACAAGACTTCGAACATATCCATTATACTCGAACAAAAGACTTCGAACATATTCAGAATGTTCGAATACACAACTTCGAACGGAACGCAATTTTTTTTATGCTTTTAATTTTCAGATTTTATATATTTTTTTAAGTAAGGGCATTATAGTCAATTTTAGAGGTGCAAAGAGTAAAAAAAGGGGTGCGTGGAGAAGCTATGGTGCAAAGAGTAAATATGGAGGTGCAAATAAAAACTCTCTTTAAAAATATATATATATATATATATATTAAAGAAAAGAAGACGCGTTGAGTGTTTATGGCAAGAGACCATAGACTTGAAGGAACCTAGAATATACTTGGAAGACACTTGTCTCTTGGCGGGTCAACACATGTTCTTTTCTTTAATTTTTTAATTCTTCCCACTAAAGAACATCCCCGGGTACTTAACTTGAGTTAGAGGCGGAACTTATTTTAACCATTTAAACTTCAAAAAAATTTATTTTAGTTAATAAGTTTTAAATATATTTATTTGAAACACTTTAGATAAAAATACCCCTATCTACACGTACGCACTGGACTCAGCGTGCAGGTGTGCGCGCACGTTAGCAGTCTTGCACCTACTCATGCACACCCGCGTGCTCACACTGCGCGCTGGACTCAGCGCGCAAGAGTGCGGACGCGTCGATAGCGCGCACCTGCGCCCCTGCAATGCCCAGCGACCGCTGAATCGGGGGCCAGCGCATGCTGTAAGGCTAGCGCCGGCACTGGGCATCGCACGCGCGGTCCCCCGACTCAGCGGTCGCTGGCCCCGTCTTCTATATACAATATACAATTTTCTCCTAAGTATTGCTCATGCGCGCATTTAACAGGGGCAATATAGTAATTTTGACTAAATAATATATATTTAACAATTTGTGGTTAAATTAAATTATTTAAAAGTTTGATAGGCTAGTTTATCCCATTTCCACCTTGGAGTTATGTACCAATATTTGGTAAATCATTAATGGGGGACAGCTAAAAAAGAAGGTAAATGTAATTTTGGTACATCTGAACGTACCTAGAAAAAATGGGCCATGTTTGTCCTTTCATCCATTTCTTTTCATTTTCTTTTATGCTTTTTTACTTTTGATGTATTTCCTTTATTTTGTTTTTCTTTTTTCTTTCCTTTTTATTTTTTATATTAATAATATATATATATATATATTATTTTATACCCAATGATTTAAATTAATTTTGTAAAATTAGAATAATTCCCAATTAAAAAAAATGAAAACCAGTATTTACTAATCGCTTATTTAAATAACTATCGACACTTGTGTCTCGTAAAAAAACAATAAAATAATAATATTGAATATTTTAATAAACAAAAAAATATTAAAATAAAAATTAAGTTAATTATATATAAAAGTAAGAAAATATAAATAAAATGTAATAAATTAAAGATGATTTTAGAAATGGGTGATACGATGATGGGACCCCTAAAATAATGTAAATAATGTATGTACCATAGATGATTGGGGGAGGTTATGACTACTCACACTCACGGTCCAGCCAATCGATCATCAAAAGCGACAAAAAAATATATTAAAAAAAGAGCAAGTTGGCAACTTGATTGAAGAATCGGTTGGTTGACCAACCAGTTGATCGATCCATACTTACCCATTCTCCTATCATGTCTCTTGCCACGTGGCAGCATTTCATTAGTTAATCATATTTTTATTGGATAAAATTTTATATTATTATTATTTTGGATAATAATATTTTAAAAAATATAAAAATTATATCATAATTCATATTTTTTCATTGTCTATAAAATGGACTTATTTTTACATATTTTGAATCATACTAAAAAACCATCAATTCTCACTCATTTTCTCTCATTTGAAATTATGTATCCAAATGATTCAAATTATTTTTCAAATTCCCGAATTCCAAACTCCCAAAATTATCGATATTATCAATATTATCAAAACACACATTTTTCTCCGAATCTCAACTAAAATCCAATTTATGAAGAAGTCCAACCATCACAAAATATCTCTCGTAATTTATTTCAAGATGTGCAACAGACAACCACAAATTAAAAGACATCAAAAAACATTTGATCTGTGAAAGAAGATGTAGCTCTAATGCAAGCACGGTGTTTTGTTAGTGAAGATGAGGCTCGTGGAAAAAAAAGTGCCTCTATGTGGGGAAAAGTGCACAAAATTTTCCATCAATATATAGCAGAAAATAAATTCATGCCATTTATGAAGAAGGTGGTTGCAAATTTCAAGATTTGATTGTATTTAATGAAATCATGATTAAACATGAAAAGTGGGTTTTAAATCTACATCATGATGCAACACGTTTACATCCTGAAGACGATGAAGGTAATGATGAGAGCGGGGGCAGCTCAAAAAGATAAAAAATTAGCGAGGATGGAGAATATTATAGTAGCTCACAAATTCCAGAAGCTATAGAAACTTCAAGTAGTGACCGCTCAGAGATTCTCCGTCCTACACATAGAGATAAGGCGAAGAAAAAAGAAAAAGGTAAGGCATCGCAATCTACATCTACTAATGAAGTTGCAGACACTACAAGAAAAAAGGTAATAGACGACGCGGTTTCCACGTTGTCTATAAGAAAATCAAGCATTGTCTATAAAGGTGTAGTCTATAAGGGCACGGTTAAAGACGACTCGGAAACTGCGTTGTCTATTGTGTCATAGACAATGGTCACAAGGCTAACGACAGCGTGGAATCTGCGTACGTGGAATCTGCATTGTCTATTGAGACATAGACAACGGATATATGTTAATAGATAACACTAAATAACTGTTGTCTGATCATTAATAGACAACAGTTTTGAAACTGTTGTCATTTTTCGAACATTTTTAATTTATATATTTTCTTGCTGTTTTGCTTATGATGTTATGATATACTTATAATATTTCAAATAATAACAAAAATATAAAATTGTCTCTAATAAATTTATAATTCATCATACCAATACCAATGTATATACACAAACGATATATTTATCCATGTAAAAAGTATAATAATCAAAAGTTCTATTGAACTACTTTGTCCAAGTAACAATTATGAAGATTAATAATTACAAACTATGCAACTCCAAAATTTCATAAACTTCATCTCCATTTTTCAAGTCCATTCCTCAATTGGTTCACTATTTCAAGTATCACTATTCTAGCAAAATCAACCATCCAACTTCCATCAAGACTTCACCAAAATGCTGCAAGTTTGACAAATTAATCAAATATATGACAAAATGAATTCATCAAAAGCAAATCTTAAGACATTAAATATTAAAGCGAACAAAGTTAAGCTATAAAAACATAAATGGTCATCATGATCAATAACTTTATCAAGGGAAGATTTCAATAATAAGCCAAGACAGATTTGGCACAAGATAATGATTTATTTTGCTCAATTTCAAGGAATTATCTATAATCTCCCATCACCCAGCATCATATCATTATTTCAGAAAAAGCAACAATTAATGTTAAGAAAGCTTCGATATATCATTGTTGCTATATTTTCCTATGTGATGGGGTGCTATACGCATATAGACGTGCAAGAAAATACCCAGAAATTTTCTAAATAATAGATGTTATTTTATGAAAATCGAGCAGCATTCCTTAAATGTTGTGTATAAAATTATTCAATCGCCCATGTGCCTTCAACAAATAAAATACAAAGTAACATACTAATTTATAATATAAAAAGGAAAAATATAATTAAATAAAATGAGATGAGATCAGGCCGCAATTCTTGGCACGATGATGATGATGTCAATATCAAGAAATATATTGTCTACTTCAAAAAAATTATATTCTACACTTTTAAAATACCAACATCAATATTTTTAAAAAAATAACAAATGTATCACAATTTCTGATCTGCAGTAGAGTGGAATTTCCATCTACTTCCATTGTTTGTTAAAATAGCCAGCAGCTGTTTCGGCGGTTTTTTTGGCCCTAATTGGTTGAACATCAATAAATTTATCATTTCATATGTTAGAGAGAGAAAGATTAGAGAGATGGGTTTGCCTGCCTTCAAATCTCTTATTAAAGCCAGTCAGTCCTCTTTCTAGAGAGAGAGAGAGAGAGAGAGACCGAATATCAGAGAGATGGCTCTACCTGCCTTGGATTCTCTTAAGCTCCAATTTAAGAACTATATAGATAATCCTTACTCACGTGTTTCGGTTGCTCCCTTCGCTCGAGAAATCCTAGAATTTGCATACGATCAAGTTCAGTCCACTGAAGAAATTGCCAGAAAAATGGTTTTGAGCAGCACGAGCCGTTTGGATCTCGAAATCAGAGTCGCAGTTCAAAAATTACAACGCAAAATGTATTCACTGAGGGACATGAAGATAACACACACTGCTCTGCATATCGATTTCCCCAGGGACGAGCTGGAGGCTCTAAAGCGAGATGCCCTTTCCTTCGCCGGAATGTTGAAGAAGATGGCGGCGGAGTTCCCCGTTGCTGGCGAAGACAACGATGCTATTGCTGCTGCTTCATCAAGCACCAACGATCCAAAGATGGTCGGATTATCCGACCAGTACGAGCAACTCAAGGACCGAGTCAAACGTTCTACTGCACAAATTGTGCCCGTGGTTGTGGTCCTCGTAGGGATGCCTGGCATTGGTAAGACTACTCTTGCTACAAAGGTATTCGAAGATCCAGACACTGTGGCTTGCTACGACTGCCGTGTGTGGGTCACAGTGGGCAGAAAATGCCGGATCAAGGAAATCCCGCGGCGCATTCTGGCCGCGGTGAATCCAGATGCTGCCAGTGATCAGGATCTGGATGATGAGGAAATAGCTCGGTGCTTGAGAGAATGCCTCAATGGCAAGAGATATCTCATTGTGTTGGACGATGTCTGGAACCAATACATGGCGTGTCACTTCAGATCCCATAATGAATGCAATTCATTTAGATTGGATCCTTTCCCTCAGGGTGGCCTAGTGATGATTACAACTAGGATACACCAAGTAGAAATGCACGAGGGGAAGTTTCCCGATCATGTCCTAAAAATGCGGCTGCT
Organism: Perilla frutescens; assembly: GCA_026008535.1. Lineage (NCBI taxonomy): Eukaryota > Viridiplantae > Streptophyta > Magnoliopsida > Lamiales > Lamiaceae > Perilla > Perilla frutescens. The sequence continues at coordinate 53,784,645 of BRKX01000015.1, forward strand.
CAACAACGAAGAAAGCTGGGATCTTCTCTGTGAGGAGGTGTTTGGTGAAGAGCAATCTTGCCCTCCTCAGCTTGAGGAAGATGGAAAGAAGATTGCCGAGAATTGTGAAGGCCTTCCTCTTACAATCATCACAGTTGCTGACCTCCTATCCAAAGAGGAGAAGACCCCAAAGTACTGGAGAGATGTTGCTGCAAAGAAGAATCACAAACTTTTCAAGGATGCATATGAAAAAATATCAAAGGTACTGTATTCGAGCTACCAAGAGTTAACTCATGTGTTAAAATCGAGCTTTCTTTATATGGGAGTTTTCCCTCAAAATTTTGAGATCCGTCGATCCAAGCTCATAAATATGTGGAGTGTTGATGGATTTATTGAAGCAGATGAATGCAAATTTCAATATCCTAGTGCAATTGAATGTTTGGAAGAACTTGTTTGCAATTCTCTTGTTATGATCTACCAGAGCACCGTTGGTTATGCCTCGGCTGTAGGTAGACATCAAATAAAAACTTGTGGCCTCCATTCTTCCTTGTGGTACCTGTCTAGGAGAGAAGCCACGAAGAGCAAGTTCTGTCACGTTTTAAACGTTCTTGATGATTGCTCGGATGCCTATTTAGATGGCCAAAGTCGATTGTCCTTCCACAACAACATTTTATTCGGCATCAAAGACGTGTGTCAATCAGTGGAGGATAAGTGCACATCCACTGCGCATTCTCTCCTATGTTACGGTTCATATCAGCCATATCAAGTACCAATATGCTTTGGTTTGAATAAGCTTCAAGAACTCGATGCTCTTACAATCCGTTTCTACGAGTTCCCAATGGAGGTACTACAACTAGTTGATTTAAGGTATCTGGCTCTAACTTTCAATGGGAAAGTTCCTTCTTCTGTATCCCGACTCTCAAAACTACAGTTTTTTATTGTGGATCGACATATGAGCATCAAATCTTATAGAGAACTGTCGACGTACCTGCCTATGGAGATATGGGACATGAAAGAGCTAAAGCATCTTCAGGTCATGGGAAGCGACTTGCCAGATACTTGCGGCTCCTTGGAAAGCTTATCGACACTTTCAAATGTAAGTGCTCACAGTTGTATCGAGGGGGTTCTTAAGGCAACTCCTAATCTCAGAAAATTAGGGATTCGAATTGAATCGGTGCCTAATGATGGTGGTGAATCATTGAACTGCCTTAGTCATGTTTGCCTTCTCGAAAAACTAAAGTCACTTAGATGTGTCGTCCTGAATCCTGAAGTTATTCCCTCAGTTGCTCCTCCCTCAAATTTCCCATCAAATTTAAGAAAGCTGAGTTTGAGCGGGTTAGGCTATCCATGGAAAGAAATGAGCAAGATTGTTTCGTTGCTATCTCTGGAAAAGCTTAAATTGCGAAACTATGCTTTTCGAGGGCCCAAGTGGGAAGTAAGAGGAAACTACTCCTTGTATAGTCTTAAGTCTCTTGTAATTGAAGACACTGATCTAGAGGAGTGGATAATTGGAAGTGAGAGCTTAAAACAACTTCAAAGCCTCAGAGTAAAACATTGCTACAAATTACAAAGGATTCGTTGGGAATCTGATAGGCCGCGTATAATATGTCATTGGGCATGTCACAATTCACTCAAGAAGATTGAACTAGTCGACTGCAATCCTTCCGGTATAGAGCAAATGAAGAAGGCTTTACCCCCATGGAAACAAAATGCATTAGCTGTCCATTCTTCATGGAAAGATGAGAAGCTCAAGTCATGACTCCCTACTCAGCTCATTCAAAAAGGTCTCTCTCCCCCTCCCTCCCTCTCTCTCTCTCTAGATATATTGGCAGAAGACATGCAGATTGCACAATAAGCTATGGTGACCTGATTTTTGCATAAACATTATGCTCAGTGCTACAATTGTTCTAATTTTTTTGGATATTCAGTGTCCCTTGATCTTGAATCAATGTATTTAATCCAATCTATGAGAAAATTTTCAGCTTTTTTTCCCCTCTTCAGTACACATGTATGCTGGAAAATACCTATTATAGTGGAAAAAAAAGTGTCTTCGCCTTCTCTAAATCTCCAAATTAACACAACAATAATTTCGATCTCCCATTCAAATAATTTTGCATAATTAACATGATAAAAGAAAAAAAAAGGTACCTAATTCGTCAAATCAAGAACAGATTTAAACACACCTTCTAATCGAGCTCGTTGCATACAATAATCCGCCGAGTTTGCAAGCTACTGCACAATGACAGAGTCTCCAATTACTATCATAGACAAAAAATTAAGTAAATAAATGCACTTCAAATTAGACAGTACTCAAATTCCAGATAGATTCAATCAAATGAGGTAAATTCCTTGGAACAGGTTCTAGATAAATTTCAGATAGATTTGTTGATCGGAAGCATTCAAAAAGAAGATTAGAATAGAAGATGTTATTGAATCCCATGTTCCAAATCATTTTTTCTTCCTTCTTTTTTTCACAAATCGAACGGATTTGGAGACGAGAAACGGATCTGAGACATGGAATTCAATAAACATCTTCAAATCTATATATCTATGCAGCTCCGATTTGCCCAGAGGTAATTGTAGAAGTTGTTCAAGCAAAAAGAGGAAATTTGGATATGAAAATATTATGAGGAAATCGATAAGATTAATGTGGGAAAATATTCAACTTCGAAGGACTGAAGTGGGCCTACGAGCTGGGCTTGTGGATAATTAAATTCCATAGCAAGGTACACTATATCTCCGATTTTAATTAAATTTGATTATTTATATTTTATTTTTTACTTTATTTAACAATAAAAGTTTCGATCCAAAATTTTGATATAATTTATCTTTAATACCAACTAGTATTGCACCCGTGCGATGCACGGTGAGAGCGGGATACACATATTTAAAATTTTATTAAAATATGATCACAATAAAAAAAAAATACTGCTTCAATTATCGTAAAAAAACAAAACTCATGCATAGTGTAAAAAGAAATAAATACTCCCTCTGTTTCGTTCTATTTGTTGTTTTAAATTTTAATCTAGAATTAGCAATTAATTTTTGGACTAATATATCCCTCCCTTTTATATTACATAAAATCATATTCACTTATATTTTCCTAAAAAGTTGAAATTTTTTTCTCTCTTCATATATTTGTAAGGTTAATTTGAAAGAGAGGACGTCAAAATATATAAAATAACAAATATCTTGACACAAAAGAAAAAACATAAAACAACAAACAAAATGAAATGGAGGAAGTATAAAAAATAAGTATAAATCCTAATTGAATGGAATGAACCCTAAATAATAATTATAAAATTAAACTAAGCCATAATAAATTGAAATTGAAGGAAAAAAAAAGAATGAAAATCGAATAAAAGTTAAAATGGGACACAAAATGAGATAGAAAAAAATGGATAGAGAATTTCATTTACTTATATTTAGCAACGAACACAATATTCACTAATAACATAGTCACTAAATTACGAATACCGATCAAAAAAATCCGTCTCTAATAACATACTCACTAAATTACGGGTCTTTCAGTTGCTAACTCTAGCTATGGACTTGTAATGGAAACGTCGGTCGTTAACGTTAGTAGTCCATATTTTGCGATGGGCCAAATTAAATCATTGATTACACTGTCCGTCATTAACGTCTAAGACACAATATTGTATTATATCATGAAATATATTTTAAAAAATATTAGCTTCTATATTTGTATCTAACCCATTTTTAGGGCATTCGTTGTACCTATCTTACATCATTATTATTATTATCATCATTAGATAAAAGATTACATGATCGATAAATAAACATGTAATGTGCGTGAAAAGTACTACTCCCTCCGTCTTATTTTGATAGACTTATTTTTTTTTTGTATGTCCCGATATATAGGCATGTTTCTATATATATTTAGCTAATTTACTAATATATACACATATTTAATATGTTTAGTCGATTAGGAATTAATTATTTAATATCAAATAATTAAATAGGGGCATATTAGGAAGCTTCTTGATTAATTATCTTTCCTAATACTTTTCTTAATCCCCGCGAAAAATTATAATCAGCCTATCAAAATGAAACAGATGGAATAATATAGACGCGGAATTAAATATAATTTGCAATAAATAATCCAAATATAAAGGCGTGAATTTCAGTACGTATTTAGTCTGTTGGATTGATATCCATTATTAATTGAAACTAAAGAATACACGACACCAAGTTAAAAGGCAAGATTGGAAGATATTTAGATAAATAAATTACACATTAATCAAATAATACACACCTTGTTTTGCTACTCATTAATAATACACATTAATGAATCATTTGTCGGCAACAATTATAATTTACGCAACTTTCAGTCTTTGACAATTTACAATCAGTCGTTTTGTCAATAAATTTTTCAATCAATTCACTGACTGCTTCATCACCCCAAAATGTACAATTGATACGGTGTCCACTTAAAATTAAAAAAAAAACAATTGGTTAGAAAAAATTACATTGCTAATAGAAGAAAAAAAATTATAAATAATAAATATAGTACTCAGTGTCTTGCAGTTGGGCATCCACAAGCTTGGTAGGACGTCCGTTACGTTGTATTTCTCGGGGCTCCGAGTGCTTTTCAACTTTTTCAATAATATCTGTTATAATAAAAATTTATATATATTAGTAAAACCAAAAAATCTATATAATATAAACTGAAATGCTAATATTAAGTGTAGTTAATACCAAAAAGCAAACCGGACCAACATCTTGCAAAGATGTGAAATCTCGAAATTGGAACATGTAGTGTGGAAAACCATCATCCACGATGGGGATAACTTTCGTATAGGAAGAAGAAATGAATTTGAACAAATGTTGGGTTGTTCTATATTTCATCATATTATCTTGTATATCAAAAAATTGAAAAGCGTATAAACCACCTTCCACAAATTCGATATTAAGCCGCTCGAGGTCTGTCCTCCTCATGGTACCGTGTATACAGTCACCGACACGGTCATGGAGAATAATCTCGAAAGTTGATTTAGCATGCGATCTTTCATACGGGGGTTGTTCGTACATACGAACAACCATAATTAACTTTCAATATCAATTCATATAGGGAATGGCTGGTTTCCCTAACCCTCTCAACTAAACTGAAAAATGGAGTCATGAAGTTATGGTTGGGAATGAATTAATTTCTTGTAAAATGCAATAGCACGTTTAATTTGTATGTGTAGCATACAGATCTATTTATAAAACCGTACAAAGAAAAATATTTATGGTATGAATTGAATTTTTGGATGAATTAGATTTGTTCCATTATATATGATTTATATATGCACACATATCTTTAAAATATATGTGAGAATATATTGTTGATGTGTGAAAATTAATGAGGATATCTATATCTATATATTATCTAATAATATCTAATAATGATATCAATTCGAAATTCCTAAGTGATGGTATATTGCAGGTAGTTTAGTATTGCGGGGAATATTTATATATGAATATTATGAGTAGATTTTTAGGTTAATATTTAATTAGATTTAGGTTAATTAGATTGTACATACATTTAATTAAAATCTTATATATAATTAAAATATATAATCTAATATTAATATTCATATATTAGTTCCTAAAATAAATAGATATGGTGTATGTGTATATATATAATGAAATATCTATCCTAATATCTATCACAAATAACATGATTTTATATAACATGTTATAATTAATCTTTGTAGGTATACAAAGATTTCGTTATGGACCAATATTTGGTCCATATATATGTCGGATATTTAATGTATATGAATATATTTGGTCCATATATATGTCGGATATTTAATGTATTTGGTCCATTAATATTTACATTAATTTATATGAATTAATTTAGTTAAGCAAAATATATTATATAATTTTTCAGATTAGGGAAGTTATTTTGGGCGGGAAAAATTAGTCCTTAACTATCTTACTTTTAGATATTATATAGATTTTTTTATTGTCCAACCGATAAAAACTAATAATAGGAAAAAAAATGATGCATGTATGTTAATTGATTTGATCAATTTATTTCATGAAATTTGGGCAGAAATTAAACACTTATTTCTATGGTTGTAAACGAATCGAATCAAATTGAATACCTTGTTGACCAAGCTTGACTCGTTAAAAAAATTCAAGCTTCAGCACAGATCAAGCTTGGTCCAAGCTTTTTTCTCTTGTTCGAACTCGGCTCAACAAATATGTCATGTTCGAATTCTACTCGTGAAAATATTCGAAAATTTACTAAATGAGCCTGAGATCAAATGCTCGGGAAAAAAATATTCAATTTATGCGTTTGAAATATTTATAATATTTGCGAACATATTTATGAACATGTTCGATTAATGTCGAATTTCAACATGTTCACAAACTGATTGAATTAAATATTACTTTATTTGAGCTCGACTCAAAAATTTTATCGAGATAACTCATTTAAAAAATGAATGAACTTTTTTCGAACCAAACTTTAAATTGAATTAAATATTACTTTATTCGAGGTCGACTCAAAAATTTTATCGAGATAACTCATTTAAAAAATGAATCAACTTTTTTCAAACCAAACTTTAAATTGAATTAAATATTACTTTATTAAACCTCGACTCAAAAACTTTATCTAGATAACTCATTTAAAAAAATGAACGAACTCTTTTTTAACCTAACTTTAAATAACACGAGGGTGGATTTGTTACTTTGCCGCCCTACTTATTCTTCCAACCCCATAAAATATGTGCATAAGCTTTATCGGCATATTTGGAGATGGTTACTTTTTGATGATGATGTCTTCTTCGTAAACATCCAACGTCTAGTCTCTCCACGCAGAGAAAAGGTGAAAAAAACACTCTCTCTCTCTCTCTCTCTAGGAATTCCATAGTTGCAGTGTTTATCATCAGTTTATATGAGGTCGTAGCTAGAGAGGGATAGGAGATATGGCTTATGCTGCAGTGGTTTCTCTCAAGCACACGTTACACCGCCTTCTCCATTCTTCAATTGGCTCTTCCAGTCAAGAAATCTTAGAATTTGCATGTTTAGAGGTGAAGTCGTTACAACAGGTTCTCAAAAGACTGGATAACAGCAGCAGCAGAAGCAAGAGGTTGAATGCTTTGGACGGAAAAATCGCAGAGGCGGCACACAAACTCGAAGACTCACTCGAGTTCCACGAGTCGACTCTGTTTCTTCCAGCACCAGAAATCGACCGAGATCTGGATCTGGAGGAAGGAATTAGGCAAAAGATTAAATCCTTCGTTGAAATGGTGAAGAAGATGCAGGAAGAGTTCGTTAATGAATTGGAGAGGCAGTGGACGCCTGAAGAAGGAGAAGATACAGTAATTACTTCGTCGAGTAAGAATTTCAGTGTAGATCTGGTTGGATTGTCTGATGAAGTTAGTGGATTGAAAAAAAAACTGCTCGGAGTTACGAGGCCAGACGACTTCGGCGTTTTCTGGATTATTGGAAGGGCAGGCAGCGGCAGAACAATTGTTGCGAACATCATCTTTGAAGAAGTGTGCATAAACCAAGAAAAATCTATGGAGTGTGGAGCGTGGGTGACGATTGGCTCAAATTATGACTGGAAAGAAATCCTAGTAGCTATTCTTCGTCAAGTTGATGAACCTGCTAAGGTCTGTTTTTATACATATTCTGTTAATCCAAACCTAACTCCAGGATTAGGAGATGAGGAATTGTTAGTTGATCATTTGTACACGGCTTTGAATGGTAGAAAATACATGATTGTGTTGGATGATGTGTGTGATACAATGGTTTGGGACTACTTGAGAAGGGCATTTCCTAAGCAAGATAATGGAAGCCTAGTCTTGCTCACAACAAGTGTAGAGGAAGTAGCTCTGTCTGCAGACAGTTTCCATATTTCTCGTATGCCAGATTTTGATGAATGTGCTGTCTGGGGATTTCTCCGGTTGGTTATTTTTGGCAGGCCCGACTGCCTGCCAGAATTCGAGGAAGTTGGGAAGAAGATAGTGAAGAATTGCCAACGCCTCAGTTTGGTGCTCATCAAGGTACTCCTCTTCATGTCCAGAACTAAGAACACGCCAGAGCAGTGGAAAGACCTAGCAGAAGATAAAGATAATCCTGTTTTCATGGTTGCTGATGAAATATCGGAGGTACTACTTTGCTCAAGATGGTAAATTTTAAATGATACATCCCTTCGAGTTTGTTTGAAATGATATTGAGCTTTAAAAATTGTGTTTGAACTTGTTTGGGGAGTGTTTATGTATCTTTTGTTTTTACCAGGTTTGTAGAATCAAAGAAGACTTGTACAGTTCTGTACCGGATGATGATCGAAGAGCCTCAACTATTAAGGTGGTCACAAAAATGGTGGACTTATCGCGTCAGGCTGTAGGAATCAAGATGCAAATGTTCCCAGAAAGGTTTCATCCAAAAATGGAAATTTTTTCCGTCGTTGCGATGGCAGGGCTTGGTAAGACTGCTATGGTTAAGAAAGTTTTTGAAGATCCACAAATTTTGCTTCATTTTGACCACCATGCATGGATCACTTTAGGCCCGAATTATCAATCGGAAGAATTCTTGGTGGATATTCTGTCTAAGATATATATTCATGTTGATAAAATGCATTTGAAAGAAAATGAGAAATTGGTCAAGGATTTGTGCACACAATTATCCAATAAGAGATGTCTCATTGTGATGGATGATTTATGGAGCAAAGAACCCTTGCATTGCTTGCAGCAGCTGTTTCCCGATACCAAGGGTGAAATCTTCGTGACAACGAGGCTATTTGAAGTAGCAAAATGTGGAAGCTGTGATTTTGTTTACAAAATGCCCTTCCTAGATGAAGAACAGAGTTGGCTTCTTTTTTGTAAAAAAATGTTTGGGAGTGAGTTATGCCCTCTGAAACTAGAGAAAGCCGGAAAGAGAATTTGTAAGAATTGTGAAGGTCTTCCTCTCTTGATCCTCACAGTTGCTGATCTTCTATCTGAAGTCGAGATGAGTGCAGAGTATTGGGAAGAGGTAGCAGAGAAAAAGAATTCAATTTTCATTGAGGCACAAGCTCGAATGTCAAATGTACTATCTCCGAGCTACAAGTACTTACCTCAACATTTGAAAGTCTGCTTTCTTTATATGGGAGTTTTTGCTCAAGATTATGATGTCCCAACTTCCAAACTCATCAAACTGTGGGCTGCTGAGGGATTTCTTGAACCAAATCCATCCCAAACTGTAAAAGATTTTGTTATGGAATGTTTATCAGAGCTCGTAGACAGAAGTTTAGTAATCCCTTGCAAGAAGGGATTCAAGGATAAAACGAAGACTTGGCGTCTTCATTCTACCTTTGGGCATCTATCTAATAGTGAAGCAATGAAGAACAAGATTTTCCTTACACTTAGTTTTGACGCCCATAATTCAGAGGAAGAAGGTATAGAGGGATGTCGCAGATTATGCATTCGCAATGGAACCTTATTCTGCATCAAAGATTTGCAAGATTCAATGATGTCCATCCCAACTCTACATTCTTTACTCTATACTGGTCCACGTCATCAATATCCAGTGCCAATATCTTTAAGTTCGAGGTTGCTAAGGGTACTAGATGCTCTTATGATCCGTTTCTACGAGTTTCCCGTTGAAGTAGTGACTCTAGTCCAACTAACATATCTCGCCCTCACTTGCAACGGAGAACTCCCCGGTTCCATATCCAAACTTCAGAAACTTGAGTGTTTGATTATCAGTCAACACCTCAGCATCAAATCGCCAGAACATTGTTCATATTTGCCATCTGAAATCTGGGATCTAAAGGAATTAAACCACCTGCAGATCGTGGGAGGGTGTCTACGCAATCCAAATTGTGGAACTATTTCCCCAAAACTCTCAACACTCTTAGAGGTGGATGCTCAAAGTTGCACCAAGAAGGTTATCAGAAGAATCCACAAGCTGAAGAAGTTAGGAATTCAAATCGAGTTGGCACCAGACAACAACATCAAAAGCTTCCATTCTTTGAACCGTATTTCCCGTCTCCGCAGACTGGAATCACTTAAATGTGTGGTCGTGAATCCTGAGCTCATGCCTGAGGCTATTCCCCCGCCTGCTCCTCGTTCGATGTTTCCATCAGGCCTTAAGAAACTGAGCCTGAGCGGGCTCGGATATCCGTGGGAGTACATGAGTATAATTGGTAACTTGCAGAATCTTGAAGTGCTCAAACTACGATGCTATGCATTTCAAGGGCCAAGATGGGAAACAAATTACTCGGAGTTTAGGAAACTTGAGTATCTTGTAATTGAAGATACTGACCTGGTTTGCTGGAAACTCAATGTGCCCTGCTTCCTAAAGCTTGAGCATATAATCATTAAACACTGCTATAATTTTGAAGAGCTGCCTCTTAATACTGTGTCCAAAGTTAAAATGGTTGAAGTGGAAGAGTGCAACTCTGTAGCTATGAGATGGGCAGAGGAAATGAAAGAGAAGCATGCATGGACAGCTTATGGCATGCCAGCTCATAAAAACAAAATCAGTTGTTCATGGGATTCTGGGAAATTCAAGTGATGACTGCCACCATGGTGTAAAAGGTTCGTATATTTTTTAGATACTCGCAGTCGCTACTTAATATTAGACGTAATTGTGTGCTTAATAATAAGTTAAGGTTTGTCATTTTCATGAGGAGTATTTCTATTCATAACGTGTGATAACTTTCATGTTCTTGCACCATGTGATTTCTTGTGTTTTGAATCCTAAGTTTTTTTTTTTTACTCTATAAATCTTTTGAAAGACCATCTAATTGTTTTCTTCAAAAACTATTGTTTGACAAATTGGAAAGTGCTGATGTGCTATTGATTTTATTAATTAGCGGAACCCTTGTGCCCATTCCGTTGCATTTCGTGTGACATAATTAGATTTTTATTTTTATTTTATTAATAAATTAAAAATTAAAAAAAGATTTTTTTTTTTAAAGCAAAGGCTTAGCACATGAAATGCCACATGGAATATAACAGGTGATCTGATATAATTAACGGATCCGGTCTCAGGTGCCTAACCGTGTGCCATAATTAGTTTTTTTAATATACCTTAATTGAGTAAAGGATAAATCCTAAATAAAAAATATAAATTAAATTAAATCATAAAAAAATGAATGTTTGACACAGGAGATGCCATAGAAAACGTGACGGGGATCTCGTGTGCATGAAAATACCCTGGTCAACTTATAAAAGAAAGGTGCAGATCTATATAAGAAATTTCCGAAACCAAAACAACCTTGAGCTAGAACTCAATGAATATTATGGATCATGAAGTATTATATATACAACATAAAATATATTTAGTTTTTTTATACATACTCGGTTAATTAAGTTTTATTTTTACATGAAAATTAATACGATCTCAAGTTCTCAATACACACCGAAAATGATGATGATTACTAGCTTGAAATATATAAATAACGGTGGAAACATAAATCTTGATTTCTATTCTTCGAATTCCCCCTTTAGTTGAACAGCTTTTATTATCACCTGCAACATTAACTTTATGAAAAAAAATAGGAGTACTGCAACAGAAATAAGGCTGAGATATGAGATAATTAATTAAGATGCTGAATTTCGTTGATCTAAAATTTTGGTACTCAAAATTTATCCATGTCATTAGAGACAAATTAATATGCATGCAGTCACTATAAAAATATAGTTTAGTTATGGGGATAAAATTTTATAGTTCACATTTCATATTCCATTATCAAATTTAATATTTTAAAAATGTTTATTACAAAAATAAAATTTATTATAGTATAACCAATGATAATTAACATTTATAAAAATTATATACCATAATTTATGTAATTTTGGAATAAAATCAACTCTATTAATTAGTTATATTAACTAAAAAATAAAAAATAATAATTATAAGATTAAATTAAACCAAAACAAATTGAAATTAAAGAAAAAAGATAAAAAAATCTAATAAAAATTAAAATGGGATACCAAGTGAAATAGAGAATTTCAATTGTGATTTATATACATTGTCCACTAAAAACCAACAGTGTAGTTGATGGCTTTTTAATCATGTATGAATATTATAGACTTATAAATGATTAAGATATATAATTTGTTTTGATTTAAAAATATAACGTTGACAAAATATAGTCACACATTTGAACCTTAATGAAAAGTTTAACACTTTCATATCCTAAATATTATTCAACCATCGACAAACTATACACGTAGTCTATCGCTTGCACTATGTGCACTGATGAAATAAAAATAAAAAATCGAAATCTATTCTTAAATGGAAATTAAATTAAATTAAAATTCAATGGAAAATAACTACATTAATGAACGGTTCAAATTTCCTGTTACATTTCTTCGTATTTCACTATTAAATTTATGATTTTAATAATATTTATTATAAAATAAAAATTAACTATAACAGAAATAATCATAGACATCATTTATTAACAAAAAAATGAATTAAAAAATTATAATTTAAAATTGAAAAATATAATTTTTTATTTAATATTTATACATAATCAAATCGAGTTGAGTTTGAGCTTGTCGAGTTTGCTATTGAGTTCTCGAAAAATCGAAACTCAACTGAGCTTGAGTCGAGTCGAGTCAAGCTTTGAGTTTTCTTATCGAGTTTGAGCTCGATAAGGCTAATACTCGACTCGTTTACACCTTTAAAAATAATTGCATTAATGAAAACCTCGCATTTATACCTTTAAAAATAATTGCATTAATGAAAACCTCGCATATATATATCATGTAAATAAAGTAAATGAGATAATCAAAATTGAACGACTAACCTTTTATGCCGAAGTAGCTAGCTAGTGATCACTAATTTATAGCTAGGTTCTATCATTCCATGAAGAGTGAATTAGAATTTCAAGAGTTTTCATCCTTAATGTCTCCCAATTCTTGTCTTTCATTGCCTTGGCCCAATCCTCAGCCAAAGGGTGGCTCTCAACTACTTCAATCTTTTCAACTCTGACAGACAAATAACTAGGGAGCTGTTCTAGGTTGTAGCAATAGTTAATGCTTATGTGTCTAAGGCTGAGGACATCGTTGGGCATTTTTATATCCCAACGCACCAAATCAGTGTCTTCAATTGAAAGAAATTTAAGTTGAGAGAAACTTGTAGAATCTATTTCCCAAGCCGGTCCTTGAAAAGCATAGCATCGCAATTTGAGCACTTGGAGATTTCGTAGTTTCCCGATTATGCTCATGTGCTCCCACGGGTATCCAAGCCCGCTCAAACTCAACTTTTTAAGACCGGAAGGGAACATGGAACGAGGAGCGGGCGGAGCAACAACGTCCGACATGAGCTCAGGATTCACAACGGCACATTTAAGTGATTCTAGTTTCCGAAGACGGGAGATACGGTTCAAGCAGCGGAAGGGATTCTTAGTACTGTTGTGATCATTTGGTGCCAATTCAATTTGAATGCCTAACTTTTTCAGATTAGGGATTCTTTTCAAAACCCTCTTCGTACAGCTTTGAACACTCACATCTAAGAGTGAAACGAGGTTTGGTAAACAAGCCCCACTATTAGGAGGAGGATTAGGTAGCTTGCTTCCTGAAATTTGAAGATGTTCCAGTGCCTTCATATCCCATATTTCCTTTGGCAGCAGATATGAAGCATTTCCTGATGATTTGATGCTCAAGTGTTGCCTAACAATGAAGAACTGGAGATTCTTCCGAAGTTTGGATATGGAAGAAGGGAGGGTTCCGTTGCAAGTGAGGGCAAGGTATCGTAGATGGATTAGTTCCACTACTTCAATTGGGAACTCGTATAAACGGACTGAAAGAGCATCGAGTACCCTGAGCAACTTCGAGCCAATATACAATGGCACCGGATATTGATGAGGCGCACCCGTACATAGCAAGGCACGCCACGTTGAATAAGAACCAACCGCATCTAACACTTGTTTGAACCCCAATAAAAGGCTTTTGCGAATGCATAATCTGTGATGAGGGTTCTGTACACTTATACTACTTCCCATTGAGCTATGATCAGTGTAAGTATTCAAGTTGTGGAAAAAGTTGCTCTTCATGGCTTCATTGCAAGATAGATTCCAAAACACAGAATGGAGACCCCAACTCTTATCATTCACCAAATCAGAGCTCTTCTGCCGGGCCATAACCACATTTTCTTGAACAAGATCCTTCAAGTATCTGGAAGCACAGTCTTCCACAGTTTGAGACGGGTTTGGTTCAAGAAACCCCTCGATAGACCACAGCTTCGTGAGCTTGGACGTGGAGATCTCGCAATCCAGAGGAAAAACTCCCATGTAGAGAAAGCACGCTTTCAAATGCTGGGGTAAGTTCTCGTAGCTCGGAAGCAGCGCCTTTGATAATTCATTCCGTGCATTCACCATGACAACATGAGTTTCCTTATGATTCGCCACTTTTTTCCAGTACTCTAGAGTGATCTCGGATTTCGACAGGTGGTCTGCAACCGCGAGGATCAGAAGAGGAAGGCCTTCACAATTGTCAGCGATCTTCTTCCCGACTATCTCGAGTTGAAAAGAACACGGCGTTTCACCAAACACCTTCTCACGAAGAAGATCCCAACTCTCTTCTTTATTTAGCAACCGCATTTTCTTGGCTGTGTCACATGGTCCAAAAAAGGCAACCTTCATTAGCCTAGTTGTAACCATGAGCTCGCCCTTGATGTCTGCAGGTAGAAACCTTTTTAAGTAACGCACCGGCTCTTGGCTCCATATGTCGTCTAGCATAATAAGGCATTTCTTGTAGGATAACTGGGCGCATAAATCCGCAGCTAATTTTCCATCTTCATTATTTATAGCATCTCTATCTATATGAGGGTATATTTGAGCAAGAACATCTAGCAATATTTGTTGTGATTTGTATTTTGAGCCTACATTGACCCATGCACAGCAGTCGAAACGTTGCAGAACTGATGGATCATCAAAGAGTTTCTTCATAAGAGTAGTCTTACCAATGCCGGCCATTCCATGAAGAGTCGTGATTCCCATTTTAGGAAATATCCTGTCTGGATAAAGACAATCCTTCACTCTATCGAATAGAATAGAGAAGTCTAACAGTTGCTTATCGGGCGGTAGTATAAATTCTTGTGCGTGAATTGCCTGCCAATAAAAAGAATATATATGATTAAAATACGAGGTTGTCAACAAGCATTGCAAACATATACATATGTTCCCCCATCCCATTTTGATAGGTTTGTTTTCTTTTTTCGTATGTCCCGATATATAGACATATTTTTATATATATTTAGTTAATTTATTACTCCGTCTGTCCCACTAATGTAGTCCACTATTTCTTTTTTAGATGTCCCAAATTGTAGTCCTATTTCTAAATTGAGTTTGAAGTAAAATACTCTTTTACAAATATGCCCTTATTTAATATTTTTCAAAATCTACAATTTAATTTTTTTATATTTCATTATCAAATGACTTTTCTTAATCTGTGTGAAAAGAGAAAGAGGACTACATTAGTGGGAAGGAGGGTATAATATATACCCCTATTTAATATGTTCACATTAGGTATTAATTTAATGTCTAATGTAAATAAATAGGGCATATTAGGAAGTTTCTTGATTAATTATCTTTCTCAGTCTTTTTTTTTAAACTCGTGAAAATCTCCAATCGGCTTATCAAAATGGGACGGAGAGAGCATGTAATATGTTACATCAATAAAACCATCATCATCCAACACGTGCATCTAATACTCGAGTAATTTTAAATTGGTACAATATGGTTTATTTTCATGTACATTTTGCCATTAGGGTAGGAATTTTTTGTTCTAAATACGCATTTTGGGATTATAAAATTTTAATCAATTGCTTGATTGTATTTTTTTTATTAAATATAATTAGTTTACTCACATTTTTTTTTTTGAGTTGGGAGATAGAGGGATTGAGTCGTACTCAGGTCTCTCATCTTTATAAAGATGAAAAATATCAACTAAGCTACATACTAGTGGTGAGATATCAAATTAAGTTAAAGAGTAAACAATTACTCCATTTTGTGTCATTGTCATTCTGGCATTTTAATTTTATTTCGTAAAAAGTGTCATTCGACACGCTCATTTACCCACATTTAATATATTCAAACATTCATATTTAAATCATTCAATGTATTCACACTTATTAATATGTACGTGTGCATTTATACAAAACGATACTTATTCACATATACATAGTGTGTTAATTTGGGACAAATCACAATCATCAACCATGCATCCAATGAGATGATTTAATGGATTGAAAGAAGATAGACAATTCATATGTTACTTTAAAAAATGCCATGTTAAAATTCATATGCACGTTTCAAAAATACAATGCTAAAATTGAACGTACAGATGCTCAAATTCAATATACCAATGTTAAAACTATCAAGCATATCATTCAGAAAAGAAGGATACTAAGATCTTGTCCACTCATCTAATTAATTTAAATGGTTCACATAGCCCCCTCCACTAATTTACAAGGCTCACATTGCCCTCTCTTTGACTATTTGGTTCATTTAGCCCCTCGACTATCTAAAATGGCTCACATTGCCCCTTCTATGAATGGAAAAGTTAACACCATTAACAAATACACATACTAAGATCTCCACATACTTACACACAATACAATTAACCAAAATTGCTACAAATTAATGAATTATAGTTAATAATTAAGAAAATAATAAATACTAACAAATTTATTAATAAATTAATTAACACATAATAATAGTAATATAGTATGAAAGTTTCAATATTTATAATACAAACACACACACAAACATATCGAGATAATTTATAAAATTATTTTGAATTTTGAAATTTGATTATTCGATGATGAATTCTACAATAGAGATTGAGTTTTCGTTTATGATGATTTAATATTTTGGAAATATTTTGGAAATGGAGTATGATTTATGAATTTTACATTTGCTTTGGTTTTCATCTTCAAAAGTCATTATACAGTGATATTAATTGATTTGTGACTTCATTTTACCATTAAAAATGAAGTCGAATGTTTAACTGTAAATTTAAAATATGCCGATGATGGTTTTCGGATTAAAATAATTTTATAAATTATCTCAATATATATATATATATTATAAATATTAAATTTTTCATACTAGATGATGATGATGATTATTATTATTATTATTAAGTTGTGGGTATTTAATATTTCAGTAATTATTAACTAGTAGCAATTTTGGTTAATTGTAAAATTGTGTGTAAAAGTATGTGAAAAATCTTAGTGTGTGAGAAAAATGTGTATTAGTGTGCGTTTACTAATGGTGTTAACTTTTCCATCCATATAGAAGGGGCAATGTGTGCCATTTTAGATAGTCGAGGGGGCTAAATGGACTAAACAGTCAAAGAGGGAGCAATGTGAACCTTGTAGAATAGTCGAGGGGGTTATGTGGCCCTTAACCCATTCTTAATTTATACACTAGTCAGGATAGTATTTACATTTGATATCTTCCCTTCTAATATATAACATTAATATAACTATAGTTGAGATATGCAATGGTATATATACCTCTGACAGTTCATCGTCAACCACGAAGATAGCATCATTTTCAGCGGCAGCTAGGCCGCACCAGAGCTCTGTTGTCTTCCTGTGCTTCCGTAAAACGGTCATAACTCTCGCAAGAACAAGACGAAGGCCTCGACAGTTCTTCGCAATCTTCTTCCCAGCCTCCTCGAATTCTGGGGAGACGGACTCATCATTCGCTTCGAAAAGCACAGAAAGAATATATCCCCAGATGAAGTGTTCATCCAAGAACGTTGGCAATTCGCAAAGGACGAAACTCTCATCGAACTCAGCTACTTCCATTAGGCTCGTCGTGACGAAGACTAGGCTTCCGTCGTTCTGCTCCGGCAACGACCTTCGTAACCGGATCAGAATCTCTGTGTCTCGTATATCATCCAACCCTACGATGTATCTCCTTCCTTTCAAACTTGTGTAGAGATACTCACATAATTTCTCTTCTCCTAATTCATCCAGAGAGAAACGCGCGGGTAAAAGTATCAAGTCACTACGTTCTGATCGTGGTGGTGAGTACCTCTCAGCGGGCCATGGCTCGTTTATTTGAGCGATGAGGTTGAGAAGGATTTGTTTGAGTTCATAAGTTGGCCCTATTCTCACCCACGCGCCGCAGTCGAAAGATTTCTCGATGTCGTCGTAAACGCTCTTGGCCAGAACTGATCTCCCATTGCCGGCCAACCCAAAGAAGGAGAAGAAACCGAAGTCGTCTGGCCTTATAATTCTAATCAAATGATCTTTCAGATCGGTGAATTTATCGGAAAATCCAACCATCGGAATTTCCCTCGTTTAACTTCAGCTAAAGCATCGGAATATTTTTATTTTTTCGTGTGCGTGTGTGTTTTTGTGAGAGGTGAATAGTGGTGATGGGAATTTGGAGATGAACTATGATATGAACGTACATACACAGGTGATTTATGTAATAAAGTTTTTTTTTTTTTTTTTATTGAATATTAGTTTGAATACTTCATAACTTCATATGATTGGATGAAATTTTCTATTTCACGTTTAGTGTTTCAACCTGTGTTCCAGGATCGAATTTATGAATTTTTCTTCAGTTTTTTTTCTGTAAATTTTAATTTATTGTGTTTTTGTTTAATTTTACACTTATTATTTTACATTTTGTGTTTAAACCCGTGTTTCACGATCGCGTTTATGGATTTTTCTTCCATTTTTTCGGTCAATTTTAATTAATTGTGTTTTGATTTAATTTTACACTCATTAATAATGGTTGGTTCTGCCGGATTATGATTTATATTTATTTTTTACTATTTAATATTCAAAGAAATCATTATCGTGGTTGGTTATTTTATAAATATGATATATAATTTTTAAAATTCTAATCTTTTGCTGATAAACGTGACTAGGTCGAATATGTTATAATCAATTTTTATATTTGTAATATCTAGTATTAAACTTATAATTTCGATATTGTAACACCAAATGTGGAATAGAGCGAGATCTCATCAGGCTCATCCTATTTTAATTTTCCAAGTAGTAAGTTTCTAATATTCCCTAAAAATTACTCTCTTATCTTTCATTCTTGGTATTTTGGATTGCATGTTCGGAATTTCTTGGATATGATCAAATAGATGATGTGCATATTGACTAATTGAAAGGCAAAATTTCTACACTTGTATATAATATATATTTAGGTTGGTAACATGTCCATTGTCGCTCACCTAATACAACAATTGGTATGAATATAATAGTTGGAAGAAAAATATGTCTCTTTGGGGATGACCTAGTGGTGACGTGATGTTATCTTGAGGCCAAAACTCTTAAGTTCGAATCCCACCACCAACATCACTAGGTGTGAGCGTGTCACACCTGGCCTACTTGGCCTGCCAAGTGTGGTTTATTTCCCCTGTGTGGTTTGCAGATTATTACGCAGGGGCTGGTCGGAGTGTTTACGGGTTACCCTCGACATAAAAAAAAATATTGAAAAAAATGTTCAACTGTGAGTCTGTAAGTGTGCTTTACCTCTTTCGTGTGATTTGTAAATTACCACACAGGAGCGAACAACTTAATTAACCAATGCACACCCTAGATAGCAATTGTGGGTTATCACAATCATCATGGATATGATATGATGGATATGATGACAAGTTTAAAGAGATTCTCAACCTTGCCGAAAGGTGTTTTATCATAGCTAGGGCTAGGGGTGAGCATTCGGTTTTTCGGTTCGGTTCGGTCCCGAAAAGTTAAAACCGAAGAAAACTGAATTTTTTAAAAATAGAATCAAACCGAACCGAATTTCTGATCAAAACCGAACCGAACTGGACCGAAATATTTCGGTTCGGTTCGGTTTTGAACCGAAATTTTTCTTAAATTTTCTGATTTATTTTTTTGCTTTAAATTCTCTTCATTCGATATAATTAAATATGTACAAATATGAATTAGCTAATTATTAAGATTCAAGTTCAAAAAATACTAATAAACAATTAAATAAAGGTCAAAAATGTGTAAATTCCAACAAAGCCAAGCTGAATAAATTATGAAGTCCAACAATGTCGAGTATTTTTATTGCTAATATATATAAATTCAATTTTTCGGTTCGGTTCGGGTATTTTTCCTCTAAATTGAACCGAAATTGAAAACCGATTTTTTGATAGAAAAAGAACTGGACTGAAAAAACCAAAATAATTCAATTCGGTTCGGTTCTCTATTTTCAATACTTTTTGCTCATCCCTAGCTAGGGCATAAAATAAAACTTCCCTCTCGAGTAGATATTGAAAGTTTCTAACTTCAAATAAGCGTTTCATAATATTTTTTAATTGAAATTTAGGAATTCAACAAAGCTAGTATATATTATATAGGATCGCAGTTGAAGAATTATGCAGGAATTATAGGCGAACGTTGAATAGAACTTAAAAAAGATTATCGGTACATGGTCGATGCACATTGGCCAAATGGAGATAAGATCTATATATGGAGAAAATGTCAAGATTTGTTAGCAATTTGATCCGCAACCTTTGCACAAATTAAATATTAAAATGACATTACATTTTATATTGGTTAATTTTGACCAAATGAAATCATCAATTCCACTTGTTGTCCCGCTTTCATTTTTATTAGATTTTCATTCAATTTTAATTTGTTTTGGTTTAGTTTAATTTTATAATTATTATCTAGGGTTCATTCCATCCCATTAGAGTATATATATTTTTTAGTTAATATAATTGATTAATAGTGTTGATTATTCCAAAATTAGGGTATATGATTTTTAAAAATTTCAATATTTAGCAATAAATATTAATTATGATTGGTTATACTATAATAAATTTTATTTTTATAATAAAATATTAAATTTGACAGTGGGACATGGAATGTGGACAAGAAGATGTTATCCCAATTTTGACCCAACATAACAAAATTACTAAGTATTTGTTAAACTAGCATTATCCACCGTGCGATGCACGGATAAAATTTATAAATGTACATATATTATGTCATAGTAATATTTTAATTACAAATTTACAGTTCATAGAAATAAAGATTACACTTGATTACCCAAATTTTTTCTTATTTTATCACTTTTGTCCCGAAATTTTAAAAGTTACACTTCAATAGCACTAATGCAATTTTTCGATGATTCAAATATTAATGTAGAATGCCGCTCTCACCTTTAAATGCCTCCATACCTCCGCTTAAGATTTCCGGCATTCCACGATAATATTTAGGACATCGAGAAATTGCATTGATGGTTTTATGGAAATATGATTTAGGCGGAAAAATACGAACTACTATTGTTAGTATACTTATTTGTCTTAATATATATTAAGATTTATCATGTAAATTAAACAAACACCATTGCGCAACATATTAATAAAAATTAAATGCTAGAAAATACTTAAAAATGATAAACAATTTTTAAATTAAAACTTAATGTTAAAAATAAAAAAGAAACAATTTATTTCTTCAAATAAAATAACATATTTACTTAATCAATTTTTCTAATTAATTATTTGGCTAGCGGGTTAAATTTCAAAGAATTGCTTGGAAAAAAAAAACACTGATTTAATTTTGTGAAACAAAATTAAAATGCTAGAATGACACTTATTCAGAAACGGAAAGAGTATATATAAATGGGAAATTTTGGAGACTCTTTACCAATTAAGACTTAGTTGGAAAATAACTTAGTCATAGTAAATCTCCTATCATGAGCAGTAAATGAGATAATCAAAATTGAAAGGACTAACCTTTTCTATGGAAGTAGTCATACTTTAGGTTCTCATCATTCCATAAAGACTGAATATCAAAGTCAAGAGTTCTTATCTTTCTCTTCCAATTCTTCTCTTTCATTTCCTTTGCCCAATTCTCAGCTAAAGGGTGGCTCTCGACCACTTCGATCTTTTGAACATGGATAGGCAAATAAGAAGGGAGTTGTTCTAAATTGTAGCAGTGTTTGATGCTTAGGGACTACAGTTTTATGATGCTGGGAAATTTGATATCCAAACGCACCAGATCAGTATCTTCAATTGAAAGAAATTCAAGCCTAGGGAAATCATGGTAATCTATTTCCCAAGCTGGTCCCATAAAAGCATAGCATCGCAGTTTGAGTACTTCAAGATTTTGCAGTTTACCGATTATGCTCATGTACTCCCAAGGAAACCCGAGCCCGCTCAAACTCAACTTTTTTAGACTTAAAGGTAACATAGGAGGAATAGGTGGGGCAACAACTTCAAACCCTAAGTCAGGATTCACAACCACACATTTGAATGATTCTAGTTTAGAAAGGCATGAAATATGATTCAAGTAATGGAAAGGATCACTATTGTCATCATTTGGTGCTAATTCAACTTGAATGCCCAACTTTTTCAAGTTAGGCATTCTTTCAAAAACCCTCTTTGTACAACTATGCACACTCACATCTAAGAGTGATGAGAGGTTTGGTAAAAGGTCCCCACAATCTGGACTAGGTAGCTTGCTTCCTGTGATTTGAATATGTTTCAATTCCTTCATATCCCAGATTTCCTTTGGCAAACATGACGAATTAGGGGAGGATTTGATGTTCAAGTGTTGTCTAACAATCAAGAACTGCAGATTCCAAAGCTTGGATATGGAAGCTGGGAGCTCTCCATCACAAGTGAGGGCAAGGAATCTTAGATGAATTAGTTTCACTACTTCGATTGGGAACTCGTAGAAACGGACTACAAGAGCATCTAGTACCCTGAGCAATCTAGAACCAAAATATAATGGCACTGGATATTGATGATATGGACCCGTACATAGCAAAGCACGTGATGTCAAAAACAACGTCGTTGCATCATACACATCTTTGATTCCCAATAAAATGCTATTGCGAATGCATAATCTGCGTTGGCTCTTCAAACTTTCCATTGAATCATCATCATACTTATTATTCAAAACGTGGAAAAACTTGCTCGTAGTGGCCTCAGTGTTAGATAGATGCCAAAAGACAGGATGGACACCACAAGTCTTATTAGTTTTTAAATTAGAACTCTTCTTATGAGACATAACCATAGTTCTCCCAACAAGCTCCATCAAGCATTTGGAAGCAAAATCTTCCAATGTTTGAGACAAACCATCTGGTTCAAGAAATCCCTCTGCAAACCATAACTTCATAAGCTTAGAGGTGGATATCTCATGATCTAGAGGAAAAACTCCCGTGTAGAGGAAGCATGCTTTCAAATGTTGAGGTAAACTCTCGTAACTTTGAACCAATGCCTTGGATACATCAATTTGTGCATTCATGACAACTGGTTTCTTTTCCTCTACTACCTCGTTCCAGTAATCTAGGGTTTTCTCGGATTGGGATAGGAGATCTGCAACCGCGAGGATCAAAAGAGGGAGGCCTTTACATTTCTTAACAATCTTCTTTCCAACCTTTTCAAGTTGATAAGGGCAAGTCTCTTCACCAAACACCTTCTCACGAAGAAGATCCCAACTTTCTTCTTCATTTAGCAAGCGCATTGTTTTCATCCTATCATAATTTCCAAAAATCCCAACGTTTAATATCCTAGTTGTAACCATGAGTTCACCCTTGATGTTTGGCATAAATCTTTTCAAGTAATGCACAGTGTTGAGAAATGGCCCATTTGTCCTGTTCCGGCCCAATCATAATTAAATCCTATCTACCCGGCCCAACCCCAAACCCTTAACCCTAATTGACGATCCAACTCCCTAATCTAAACAGCATTAAGGCTGTTGGTAATTCCCTATGCTCTAGAAGCATCTATAATATCTCTCTCCCCTCTCACTCTGTACACACTCGATCTTGCAATCTAATCTCAGATTCTCTCTCTCTCTCTTTCTGGATCTTCTCACCTCGCTCCCTCGGTTTCTCTGGCCGGAGTTCTGCCAATCGGCTCCTGTGTGGCCGCTGAGTGTAAGGGAGGAGTGTGCTGAGAGAGAGAAAAGGGGAAACCCGTCGCCTTCCCCAAACCCTAGCCGTCGCTTTCTCTTCCCCTTTCCCCAGGACTGTTTTCCGGTCGCCGGAGAGGGCTGCTGCCGATCCCAGTGGGAAAATCTGAGCCGCTGTGCCTTGTGCACCTTTTCCCACTACCAATTGCTTCCTACTCTTTATTTTTCCTCTCTGTACTGTTCCTGCTGAGTTTACTAACTTATTCATTTGATTGTTCTACAGATCTGTGGATACCAGTGCCTGTGAAGAACCTTGAAGGTTCCATTGACCTTCACCTCTGAGGCCGAAGCCGCTGCCTTCTCTGCTTGAAGAACCCTAGTCTAGTTACTGTTGTTATTGTCTCTTGTAATCTATTTCTGGGTTCAAGCTACTTGAGTAGCAAGTGTCTAGGAACCGCAAGGGGTAGGGAACCAAGAGGTGTAAACCCTAGCTAGGCGATACCACAACAGTGGTATCAGAGCGAGGTTTAGGCCTAGCCGGGGGCACCCTCCTGCCTCCATTCCTAGCACCCCGCCGCCGGTAAGGGCCGCGCGTACTTCGCCCCCCTCGGGCTCCGATCTAAGGGTAAGTCCGGCTGTCCCCTGCCTGGGAAGCCGGCTCTGGTATCTTCTCGAAACCCTAAAACTTCTTGGTGGTATTCTGTCGATTCTGTGCCTTAATTGCTTCCGCTTACTTTCTGTCTCTGATCTGTTCCCTGGCATTCCAAGCCAATACCCTTATCTGTTGCTTACGGTCGGGACCGTCTGGATTCCCCTGTGGGTCTCCTCAAAGCGGGTTGTCCCGATAGCAAAGATAAGCAAGGACTTTTCAGAAGGTCCTGAGCTTGCTAGTTGGTTTTTTCTCTATTTGTCCCTCTCTGTTTATTTTTGCCCCCTGTTCTTGCTTCTATTGTGGAACCCCTGAGGTTTGGTTCCTGGTGACTTTGCAATAAGTCTGTGGTGGTGTTCTTTGGTTGAAAAGGTGTTAGGGATTGACCTGAGTGACCCCCTGCGCCACAGATAAATCTGTGTTGCGAGCTGGGATAGCCTCAGCTCAAGATTCCCCAGGTGTTCCTTTTCTGGCCTGAGGAAGCTTGTGCTTCCTGATTACTGTTTGTTTGTGTTCTGGTGATTATTCTGGGAATCTTAAGTGATTCTGTGAAATTTCTGTGTTTTAAGTGAAATTTCTGTGATTAAACATGAATAATCTGAGTGCTGTCCCATTCAATGGGAGTGGTGATTTTGGTGATTGGCAGACCAGGGTTGAATGTATTTTAACTAAAGAAAATTTATGGGATGCTATATCTGAAAGAATTAATGAGAATGAACCAGATAAAAATCTTGCTAAATTGAATGCTGGTGCTAGAGCTACAATTCTGTTAAATCTAAGCAGTGCTATTGTGAGGCAAGTGTCCCATCATAGATGTGCTAAGGATCTCAGGGATGCCCTAACTGATCTGTTTATTGCAAAATCTGAAGAGCATATGTATTCTCTGCAAAGCCAAATTATGTCTTTTCAAATGGACCCCTCTAAAGATGTTGACACTAATATGCATGAATTCACTAAGCTGTTAAAAGATGTTAAACTTGCTGGAGATGACAAAATTGAAGCTTATGCTCCTCAAATCCTGCTTGGTGCTATTCCTGAGATTTATGCTGAAGTTAAATCTGCTTTAAAGTATGGTGGCTGTAAACTTACCTGTGACATGATTGTGTCTGGATTAAAGGCTAAAGAAAATGAAATTAAGAAATTAAGCTCTAAGCCTCTGCAAAATGAAATTATGTATGTAAATAAAAACTTCAAAGGAAGGCCCTATGTTGATTTCAATCTAGAAAACCCCAGTGTATTGAATGCAGAACAGCATAACAGAGAATCTGAACTTGAAGAAAGACATAGGAGGGAGTGCAGAATTGATAAATCCAATAATTTGTTCCAGCCTTCTTGCAGTCGTTTTACCCCTCAAAATCCTCAAAGGCAAAACCTTTATCCTCCCAGAAATCAACCTTTCAGATCCTCACCCCAAAATTTCCAATCCCAAGACCAAAAATCTAAGAAAACATGTTGGAATTGTGGGAAATCTGGTCATTTCTCTAATAGGTATAAACAACCTAAGAAGGGGAGGGGTTTTGGGAATCATCATGCAAATCTCACCATGCAGTACAACCCTGAGTGTTTTGGGTGTGACAACAATGAACCTGAATATGATAGGGGAGAAATGTATATGGTTCACACTACTTCTGATTTTCAATTCATAAATCTGTCTAATGCTGTGTCAAACTCCATGCTTGATTCCGAGTGGCTAATTGACTCTGGATGTACCTTTCATGTCACTCCACACAAGCACATTTTCTCAAATCTTAATCTGTCTTTGTGTGGATCTGTTGCATTAGCTGATGGCCAACAGTGTGATATTGAAGGAAAAGGAGACATATGCCTGAAATTTGAAAATAATAGCATAATCAATCTGCAAAATGTGAGATATGTGCCAAAATTGAAGTTTAATCTCTTATCTGTCTCAAAATTGGCTGATCAACTGCTTTATGGATCTGTGAACCAAAAATGCTTCAGTTTTGAAATGAACTCTGTGCACTATTTTGATGCTCCTAGAAAGGGAGATCTGTACTCTGTGATTGCTAAACCTATGCCTATCTTGTCTGCAAACTTGGTCCAATCTGATAAAACTCATCTTTGGCATGCAAGATTAGGTCACATGAGTAACAAAGGTTTAGAAATCTTAAATAAAACTGGAGCTTTCAAAAAGGACAAAATCTCCTCTGTGCCATTTTGTGAACCTTGCTTATTGGGAAAACTGCACAAATCCCCCTTCCCTCTGCCTGCTGCCTATCCTAAGATAAAATTGAGTTCTCATATTCTTGAATACTTGCATGCAGATGTTTGGGGACCTTCAAAGGTCCCAACCCATGGTGGTAACATGTTTTTCTTATCTATTATTGATGACTTTTCAAGAAAAACATGGGTTTTTCTAATGAAAAATAAATCTGATGTGTTCATGAAATTTTCAAAGTGGATTGCTGAAATACAAAATCAAACCAATATGAGAATTAAATGCTTAAGAACTGACAATGGTTTGGAATTTTGTAACCATGCCATGGACAATCTATGCAGTGAGATGGGTATTAGAAGACATAAATCTGTTCCCTACAACCCCCAGCAAAATGGGGTTGCAGAGAGGATGAACAGGACTCTCCTGGAGAGAGTCAGGAGCCTGCTTGCAGGCTCTGGGCTTGATAAGCCTTTCTGGGGGGAGGCCCTTATGACCTCTTGCTATCTGATTAATAAATCCCCCTCTGTGCCTTTACTTGGAAAACAACCTGATTCTGTATTCTTTAATAAACCAATCTGTCTTGATAACTTGAGAGTTTTTGGCTGCAGTGCTTATGTTCATCAAAAGTTAAGTAAGATAGAGCCAAGGGCTAGAAAATGCATATTCCTGGGATATCCAGAAGGTGTAAAAGGTTATAGGCTATGGGATAGATCCTTGCCTGGGTTTAAAACATGTATTAGCAGAGATGTAACTTTCAATGAAAATGACTTTCCATGCCTATTGAAATCCTCACTCTCTGATGCTCCTTGTGAGGTGGAGAAACCTGTTGATTTTGCTTTCATCCCTGATCTGTCTAAGGTGGAACCTCCCCCTCTAATTGAGCATAACTTGCATAAAAACATGAATGAGCATGAAGAAATAAACCATAATGACTCTGCCTCTATTGCTTCTGATAATGTGAATGCATCTGAATCCTCCAAGTCTCTGCATGAACATGAGCATGATCATAACTCTGTTTCTGAACATGATTCTGAGCAAATCAACCTGGATAATTATGTGTTGTCAAGAGATAGAGTAAGAAGGGAAATTAAAGCCCCTTCCAGGTATAATGGATGCAACTTATCATTTTATGCTTTCAATGTGTTTAATAACCTTGATTCTGCTGAACCAAAAACCTACCAAGCTGCTATTAATGTCCAGAATCTGAAAAATGGATTGAAGCCATGAAATGTGAAATGAAATCTCTGCATGATAATGGAACTTGGATCTTAGTTGAGAAACCCGATGATTGTTCTGTTGTGGAATGTAAGTGGCTTTTCAAGATAAAACAAGAAATTAACAATGTTAGATATAAAGCTAGGCTGGTTGCAAAAGGATTCACTCAAAAAGAAGGTGTTGACTATAATGAAATTTTTGCTCCTGTTGTTAAGTTTACCACTGTGAGAATAATGCTTGCCTTAACTGCTCATTTTAATTGGGAACTTAAACAAATGGATGTCACTACTGCCTTTCTACATGGAGAACTTGAAAACAATATCTATATGCAACAGCCTGAGGGCTTCATTGATGAAAAACACCCTGATCGTGTGTGCTTGTTGAAAAAATCTTTGTATGGTTTAAAGCAATCTCCAAGACAATGGAACATAAAGTTTGACAACTGCATGAAAAATTTGGGCTTCTGTAGAAGCAAATTTGATCACTGCCTGTATTATGTGATATCTCCTGTGCCTGTATTCTTACTTCTGTATGTGGATGATATGTTACTGATAAGCCCATGCCTGAAGACTGTGAAGCATGTACAATCTGAACTCTGTGCCAACTTCAATATGAAAGACTTGGGAGATGCAAAGAAGATACTAGGTATGAATATAGAAAGAGATAGGGCTAAGCATACTTTGTTACTACACCAATCTCCCTATGTTGAACAAGTCCTGAAAAAATTTGAAATGAGTGCATGCAAACCTGTTTCTGTTCCCCTTGCTTCTCATTTTCAGTTAAGTAAAGATCAATGCCCTAAAAGTGATTTTGAAATAACAGAAATGGCAGATATCCCATATGCCAATGCTATTGGATCTGTCATGTATCTGATGATAAGCACTAGGCCAGATATAGCCTATGCTGTATCTTGCCTAAGCAGATATATGGCCAATCCAGGCATGCCCCATTGGGAAGCTCTAAAATGGTTATTAAGATACTTAAAATCCACTGCCTCTTGTGGTTTATCTTTCTCAAAAGCTGAAGATGGAGTTAAATGTGTTGGCTATGTAGACTCTAATTATGCAAATGATAGAGACCACAGAAAGTCCACCACATCCTATGTGTTTACCTTATGTGGGTCTAGCATCAGTTGGAAATCTCAGTTACAAAGCATTGTTGCATTATCATCAACTGAATCTGAGTATATTGCTGCTACTGAGGCTGTCAAAGAAGCTATTTGGTTAAATGGTGTTTTGACTGAAATTGGTTTCATTGATGATAAACCCATGTTGTTTTCTGATAGCCAATCTGCAATCCAACTATGCAAAAACCCTGTTTTTCATGATCGCACTAAACATATTGATGTAAGATATCATTTCATAAGAGACATTGTAGAGAAAGGAGAGGTATTGCTTAACAAGATTCCCTCTGAATTTAACCCTGCAGATATGGGCACTAAGTGCCTACCAGTTGCAAAGCTGGAGTCTTGCATGAAGTCCCTCAACATGGACTTTGGTTAACATTCATGGGATCTGAGATGGGTTCTCACAGTTGAATCTGTGATACTAAGCCCCATCCTTATTTCTGAGGCAGTCGTGGCCTCAAGTTGGTGATTTTCCTTGGTACTTTTAGCTAGGTTCTGTGCAAGTTCATGATGGTCAATGATCCTTTGAGACCAGAAACTTGTTATGTGGGTTGGTCTCACGTTGAAGAGACTGGATTAAATACGCATAGTGTTTAATTCCACCTTCTCATAATGTGACTTTGTGTTACATTCATGAGTAAAAATACAAAGCAATGATGATAATCTCGTGAGTTTCTTTTTGGCAGGTCCTCTTCCTTGGTGATGGAAACAGTCCAAAAGGGCCAAGGTGGAAATGTTGAGAAATGGCCCATTTGTCCTGTTCCGGCCCAATCATAATTAAATCCTATCTACCCGGCCCAACCCCAAACCCTTAACCCTAATTGACGATCCAACTCCCTAATCTAAACAGCATTAAGCATGTTGGTAATTCCCTATGCTCTAGAAGCATCTATAATATCTATCTCCCCTCTCACTCTGTACACACTCGATCTTGCAATCTAATCTCAGATTCTCTCTCTCTCTTTCTGGATCTTCTCACCTCGCTCCCTCGGTTTCTCTGGCCGGAGTTCTGCCAATCGGCTCCTGTGTGGCCGCTGAGTGTAAGGGAGGAGTGTGCTGAGAGAGAGAAAGGGGGAAACCCGTCGCCTTCCCCAAACCCTAGCCGTCGCTTTCTCTTCCCCTTTCCCCAGGACTGTTTTCCGGTCGCCGGAGAGGGCTGCTGCCGATCCCAGTGGGAAAATCTGAGCCGCTGTGCCTTGTGCACCTTTTCCCACTACCAATTGCTTCCTACTCTTTATTTTTCCTCTCTGTACTGTTCCTGCTGAGTTTACTAACTTATTCATTTGATTGTTCTACAGATCTGTGGATACCAGTGCCTGTGAAGAACCTTGAAGGTTCCATTGACCTTCACCTCTGAGGCCGAAGCCGCTGCCTTCTCTGCTTGAAGAACACTAGTCTAGTTACTGTTGTTATTGTCTCTTGTAATCTATTTCTGGGTTCAAGCTACTTGAGTAGCAAGTGTCTAGGAACCGCAAGGGGTAGGGAACCAAGAGGTGTAAACCCTAGCTAGGCGATACCACAACAGGCTTTTGGCTCCATAGATCATCTAGCACAATGAGGCATTTCTTATCGGATAAACGTGCGCTCAAATCCGTAGCTAATTGATCTGCAGCTCCTTCTATATCTGCTTGATCAATGTAATTTGGATCTATTTGAACTAGAATATCTTTCAAGATTTGTTCTGGTTTATATCTTGACCCGGCATTGATCCATACACAATGGTTGAAACAACTCGAAACTGATGGATCTTTCAACACTTTCCGAACAATAGTTGTCTTACCAATTCCGGCCATTCCATAGACTGACATAATTCCCATTTTAGGAAATAACCTATCCGGATAAAGATGCTCCGACTTGATTCTGGCAATAGTAATAGAGAAGTTATGAAACAAATTTTCGGACCATACTTCATCATCCTGCCGCAGATATTGTTTTGCTTGAATTGTCTGGGAATAAAATGAATTAACAATTAGGAACCCCATTAGATTTTGAAATAACACTATGTCACTATATCACTCTTTCATGAGCTTCACAAAGATGGTTCTCATATATGTTATTGTATGGATGCATGAAGAGTATTGCCTTATGGACAACCGGGATGGAGCCAACCCTGACATTTTGAAGGCCCATGGCAAAATTAAAAGAGGGGCCTAAGATTTTTTTTCACGTGCATGTTGAAGTTTCTTCCAATCCGTTTTAATCATCCTAAATCTTGAAAAGGTGCAATCAATATTTAGAAAATCTAATTTGTGAATTTTGTAAGTAACAAACACTTTCATTAATTAAATAATCATAAAAGAAAGATATCAATGGTATTAAAAAAATGATTCAAAATGGTAGTAACTCAAATTTTCATTATAATATTAATTTTATGTTGGGATTTTGGTGAACTCGAAATTGGGGAACAAAACTACTAAACACAAAAACTAGTTTTTCCTTTTTTGTTTAAACAATTTTGATAAAAAATAAATAAAAAATAAGTCTTTAATGGTTTTGGATTTTTGTTTAGAGCATGAACGGTTGATTAATGGTCCAATTGCAGTATTGAGATTAATACAACGTAAAATTTCAATAAATTTTAACAAAAAAATTAAACATAGAAAAAAAAATTAAGCAGTGAAATTAATTACTAAAATTGATTTTACCTTGAAATTGCCCGTATGAGAGTGTATTTTTTTTAAGAATTACCTAATTAATTTTTACTTTTTTTGGGCGCCTGGGCAGCCGCCCACCTAGCCGCCCTCAGCTTACAAATTTTGACCATTCAGATAGTTTGACATGAAACTACGTACCAAAAGTACTACGTACCAAAAGTACGCGATAAGTAATCCTACCTCCAATACGCGATAAGTAATCGTACCTCCGATATTTCATCTTCAACCGTAAAAACGGATTCACGTTCAGCTATCTCGTGCCAGAACTCCGGCATCCTCCGCTTGCCCGATCTCAACAGCAAGAGCATAATCCTCGCCACCACAAGACCACGGCCTTGACAATTCTTCGCAATCTTCTTTCCAGCTTCCTCAAATTCTGAGATGTCATCGTCAAGGCTGACCATCGACAACCGAATAAAATCCCAGATGAAGTCTTCATCTATGAGCGTTGGTATTTCGCAAACAAAGAAACTCTCATCGAACTCAGCTACTTCCTTAAGGCTCGTCGTGACGAAGACCATGCTTCCGTTGTTCTGCTCCGGCAACCACCTTCTCAACTGGATCAGAATCTGTGTCTCGTATATCATCCAATGCAACGATGTACCTCCTTCCTTTCAAACTCGTGTAGAGATACTCACCCAATTTCTCCTCTTCTTCTTGAAGGAGCTGCTGCAGTTCACTGACAATGGCCTCATTAAAATTTGTTTGAATGATGAGGTTGAGAAGGATTTGTTTGAGTTGATATGTTGGCCCTATTCTCACCCACGCACCGCAGTCGAAAGATTTTCCGATGTCATCGTAAACGCTCTTGGCCACGACCGATCTACCGATGCCTGCCATTCCATAGAAGGAGATGAAAACGAAGTCGTCCGGCCTTAAGATTCTGGTCATGTGTTCTTTGAGGTCGATGAATATATCCGATAATCCCACCATTTTTACACCTGCAGAATCATTACTTGTTGATGGAACTCCATCATCATCATCATCGGAAGAATTAGGGTTTTGTAATTCTTGATTGTAGTCTTTCTCCATCTTCTTCACTGCTTTGATGAAGGAGATGATCTCTTGCTGTACTTCATTAAAGTCTACCTCTAAAACTGCCTCTTCTTCAGAAGTAGAGAGGAAGTGGAATTCCAGTGAATCTTCGAATTGATGTAAAGCCTCTGTGATTACTCCTTCCAAAGAGTTCAATCTCTTCTTGCTGCAGCTGCTATCATCATCTGATTTTCTGAGAACTTGTTGCAAGGGTATCAGCTGCTTGTATGCAGAATCTAGGATTTCTCGACTCGAATAGACAACGGAGATACGAGAAGAGTTTAGGAAGCGTTGTATTGTTTGCTTCAGAGAAATCACCGCAGCATAAGCCATGTTTTTAATCAATTTTCACTTCTTTTTTTTGTGCGTGTATGTTGTTGATTTGGAGATGAACTAAAGTCTAAAGCATGAACATAGGTGATTTAATTAATGATATGTAATAAAGTTTTTTTTTATTATTGAATAGGTTATGGGGAGAGATTATTCTATATATTATCTTGAATAATTAATCATCCATGATTGCTCATCATATGACCCTAATTTTCAAATTAAATAGTAAGTTTCTAGAAATCCCTATTAAAAAATTACTTTCTTATTTATTATTCTTGCTAATTTGGATTTGCTAGATTTGAATTTCTTGAATATGAAATGTATGGGATATTGACAAATTGAAGAGTAAAATTTCTTGGTGCACTGTCGCTCACCTAATACAACAACTTGGTATTAATAAAAGTTGAAAACAAATTATATGTATGCTTTTTTGGCAAATCGGTTCAAATTTCATGTTACATTTCTTCGTGTTTCACTCTATGCTTCACCATCAAATTTATGATTTTAATATTATAAAATAAAAATTAATTATAACATAAATAATCATAATCGACATATATAAAAAGAAATTGAATTAAAAAAATTATACTTCATCTGTTTCCATTTAAATGTCATTTTGGATGAATGCACACAAATTAATAAATTAATTATATTAGCTAATACACCTTGTGTGAATACATTAAATGAGTTAAATATAGAAGTTTAAATGCATTAAATGGTGACAAATGTGAGAAAAATGTGAATTTTCTATCTCGAATTTGTAGAATAACACTTTTTTGAAACAAAATTAAAATGTTATAATAATACTTATTCAGAAACGAAGGAAATAAATTTTATTTTGAAATAATAAATCATAATAATGGATTATTAATTCAAAACTGAATATTAAATACTACAAAATAATAATAAATCCTAATTGGATGGGGTGAATCCCTAAAAAACAATTGTAAAATTAATCTAAATCATAAAAACATAAAATTGAAGAAGAAAAATACAAGAAAAGATTATTAATTTGAAACTGAATACGGAGTGTAATACAGAGAGTGCAACAAGAAATCTCTTATACAATACCGAAACAAATTACAACTTCCCTTTCAAGTAGATATTGAAAGTTTCTAACGTCAGATAAGCCTGTAATATTTTTTTATTGCAATTCAGGACTTCAACAAAGCTTATATAAATTATAGGAAAAACTATCGCATTTGAATAATTATATATATATATATATGATATCGTTCAAATGAGGACTAATAGTTGGTATGAGAATTAGGAACCATTCCTGTCCATGAGATCAATTAGATTTAACGGTAGAGATTGGGAATTTCAGCTAAAATCAGTCAACCTTATTTGAAGCATTTTTTAAGTGTTGGGACATACTAGTCATTTTTCAAAACAATCCCACTATATACGGTCGTTCCATTTGAAATCAGATTTTATGATTTGTATTACCTTCTTCATCAATTTTCTTCATCATCGGTATTGGTCATGGATATCAAACCAGATTTTGTAATCCATCTTCTTCCACTATCAAATCTGCATATTGTGTCATCCATCTTCTTCGTCTGTTTTCTTCAATTATCAAATTTGATTCACTCATGTCGATGTCGAAATCTGAAACAGTGAAACGATTAAATTTTCTCTCTCTCTCTCTCTTTGATTTATCGCAGCGATTGTAAGGGCTCACTTTCGGGCTCCCATTTTTTTCCATGTGAGGTGAATTGATTGTGCGGGATCTATACATCGATCGGGCTGAGAAGTTGAGGCTATTTCATTCACATACCTCAATTTAGTTCTCAATTATTCAATTTAGGTACATTTTTTATGATTTTATTTTTTATATTTTTATAGTTAGTTTATTTGAATTGTTTATATTTTTTATATTAGTCGATTGAAACCAGAATATCTATATCCAATCGATTGAAACCATAAATGGATAATTCAGTTTTTTTTTTTATATATATTTAACCCCATAATGTGTTTTAGTTTGTCATTTGAAAGTTGGCATGATGTTCATGTGAATTTTTTTTATGTTTTTTGCATTTGTGGTGTTCCAATTGAGTTATTATGTAATTGGCGATTCTCATCATTTCGCTAAGGTAAACCAATCTCATGTAGGTACTTTATAATAAACAAGCATTGAAAGTACTATATTTAAGCAACGTGGTAACCTTACGGATGTGTATGTGTGGTTGTTGATCGAACGATAAACATTTCATTCGTGTTATACAAACATAAAAAATTATATATTTAAGCAATGTGTTTATGTTTTATGCAGTAATTGTATTATTATGTCTATGTAGGTTGTAATGATGTGTTTTTCTTTTATGCTGTAATTGTATTATTGTGGAAGACATTAAATATATTTTGTATGATATTATTTCCGAGTTTTATAGTTGTTTGAGGTTGGTTGAAGGGGACTTTCAAAAATATCATTCATTGTTGCAATCCATTAGAAACTTCAAAGATGTTTTAAAACTAGGTGAAGGTAATGCATCAACTGAGAATGTGAATAAGAGAATGCTTGATAATTATTATCATTCATATATGTTGGACAAAGTGACTATTAAGCCACCAGTTCTAGTGAAGAAACAGGGAGTGACATTCGTCTCAAATTAAGGAAGCGGTAAGCAATCGAACGGAGTAAGAAACCATTAAGAATGTGCAGTAAATGTGGGGAGAAACCAATCGCGATGCTAGAAATTTTTTCAACACATAATGAAGGTTGCATATTTTTTATTCTATGAAGCAATTGGCATATGTTACATTTTATATGTGATGTAATGGTTTAGTCAATGAAGACATTCTTAATAATTTGTACTCTTTAAGTTATGTCGTTCTTCAAAATATATCGATCATAAAAGAACAAAAAAATGTTTCAAAGCAATAATGTATGTCTTTCGAAACAATAACCTATATATTGCAAATCATTGTTTATATTTTTTTCGTAGCGACAAATAAAGCATTCCAAATATTTTGTATATGCGTTACAAAGCATTGTTGCTCTCTTTTCTGTAGCATCGAGTTAATGAGACTTATTATTGTAATACCATAATGCTAGGAATTGTCCCAACATATAATGAAGATTGCATATTTTTTTATTTTATGAAGCAATTTGATACTTGTAAAAGTTTATATGTTATGTAATATTTTACTCAATGATGACGTTCTTAATAATTAGTAGTCTTAAGCTATATCGTTCTTGAAAATATATTGGTTACAAAAGGAACAAAAAAAAAGAGTATCTCTTTCAAAGCAATAATGCATCTCTTTCAAAGCAATAACATATATATTGTAAAGCATTGTTTATATTTTTTTTGTAGCGACAATTGAAGCGTTCCGAAGATTTCACATATGCATTACAAAGCATTGTTGCTCTCTTTTCTGTAGCATCAAGTCAATTAGACTTATTGTGGTAATAAGGAACTGACTTTTGGATAATTGTTTCAAATCCAATATGATATATTCAATTATTATGCATTTTTTCTATATATAATTTATGTGCTCCAAAGCAATGTGATATACATTTTATATGTCATGTAGTGATTATGTTAATGGAAACGTTTTTAATAATTAGTAGCCTTTTGAGTTATATTGTACTTCAAATGTATTAGTCATAAGAAGAACCATAAAAATAAATAAGTATGTTTTGCAAAACATTAATATATGATTTCCAAAGCAATAATATATCTATTATGAAGCATTGTTTCTCTTATTTTGTTCTTCGAGACAATTTAGGCATCCATACATATCACTTGTGCTATAAATCATTGTCTCAAGCTATAATCCATCCGTACCGAAGAAATACTATATCCAGTTCTGAAATTAATGAATAATTCTATTGCCGCAAAACTAAGTAGACTTTATATTTCAAAAGATATTATTTCATATCATATCGGTATCTTCAAAATACCACAAATGTACCCGCAAACACACATGTTCAAAAACATACCCATGTGTCTACATTCCCAAAAAAAAAAAAAAAAAAACATTCATAGTTTATTATTCAACACTAGATTGCATTCTTCAAAAAATCGCTAACATTTATTTGTGTTTTCAAACAAACTATGGAGAAGATAGACTAAGACTTATTGACAATCTCATCCCCATAGATATTTAATTCAGATGTCAGCATGACTTCACAATATTTCATCTGGAGACGATTCATTTTTTGCAACATTACCTTTCTCCAGGTCGAAATTCTAAAATTACACAACTCTCGCCATATATGTCTTCATGTAGTGCATTAAATATATACCACATCATTATTGTTTGTCTCATCCCTCTATGGCATTTGCAGCCTCTCCATGCATTCTCATCGCACAACTACCAACTTCACTTTTTAACCCCTCAGTCTTCATATAATTACTAAATATTCTTTGCTGCGACATATTCAAATAAGTACATTTCACTATTCAGAAACTATAAATGAAATATAGCTTTCCCAACCATTATACACATGCATATATAGCAATGAATTAATTTTAATAAAGCACCAACATACATGATATAAAACATTATTTCAATATTATTGAAAATAACATTTTCAGCTTCATGATAACAAAACCATCACTTTAAATTAATCAAGCACGTAAATAAAAATGAAATTTTCATTGTTCTTGCTCTAACATGAAAGAGGAGAATAATTCAGCTAAGTGATCAAGCTTACCCATCATGCCCTCTTGCATCTTGGTAACAGATTGAATCTACTCTCCAAATCTTGATTCAGCTGCATCCCGTTTTAAGTTTTATGCATCCTTTTTTAAGTTTTTTTGCCTGCCTAACTTCTTTTGGGCTTCCTGCAGTTATTTCAACTTGGTGTTTTCATCCATGGCCAAGGATTGGTGGCTCTGGATACCAAATGTGATGTTCTCAGCTATTCCCTGTGAAGTTTTAGTTTTTTTCTTACCTATCATGTAGATCTTTGTAAATCTTGTAGTATTTGAGCAGATTTTGTAATAAAGTTTCAATCTTAAGATTAAATAATGTAACAGAAATGGAGGAAAATTAAGAAGAAATGAGAGAATAACGAAGAAGAAACGTTGGGAGGAAATTAGAGTACTTTCTCATTACTTTTTTACTAGGGCAAACTTAATATTTATATTCCTTTAAAAGAGGTAGGGACCACACTTTAGATTTCAAAATACCCTACTAGCTAACATGGACTATTGTCCTTGATTTAATTTAAATAGATGCAGCCCATTATATCAGCCAAACATAGCTGCTTCTTCCATTCTGATCCGCCTCGATTTATTCGAAGCTTGAATGGTCAACTCTGCTCCAATCTCAATTTCACCTCCCAAATCCCCGACTTGTGAGCCAACTCTTGGGATGTATATATTGATTTACGGGATGTTTTAGATTATATACTTTTAAATATGGTTTTAATTTTGATTTTTTCATGTTCTTAGTGTTCTTTTTTTTTTATGTCGAGGGTTACCTCGAAGCTGTTACAGAGGTATGCACTGGGTAAATCTTGCCCCATGTGTAATAGCCTGCAAATCATACAAGGGAAGTAAACCACACTTCAAAAATCAAGTGTGACAGACTCACACCTAGTGGTGTTGGTGGTGAGATTCCAACTTGAAAAGAGAGACATGTTCTTAGTGTTCTTGAACATACTAAAGTATGCTTAAGCGAGGGAAAGTAAGAAAAATTGGATATTGGTGTAAAAACGTGTATTGGGCGTGTGTGTTCTTTATTTTTATTTTTATTATTAATGAACTTTTGACACCATTTAATAAAGAGTACAACATAATAAGTGTTAGTTCAAGTGAGAACCTTTATTTGATGTGACAAATACAAATAATTATTGAGCATTAAATCTGACAAGATTAATGATGGAAATTATTTTTCTCATTTAAATTAAACTAGCATTACGCACCATGTGATGTACAGATAAAATTTATAAATATAGATATATTATGGTATATTAACATTTTAATAATAATTTATTAAAATAACCATAAAATAAATTGAGATGATATTCGATTTATTTTGTTAGTAATATAGTAATAATTTGAACCAAAAAATATATAATATTAAAATTTGAATTATTTCTATACATATATTTATAATAAGAGATATGAGATATAGAAACGCGCATCAATTCTCTCAACTTCGCCGGTGTCTGAGCCAGCAAAATCTCAATCGCCTCATCCACGCTCTTCACCTTAAACAACCCATCATCCATATCCTTCTCCTCCAAGCAGACGCCGGCGCAGCCGATCACCATCCTCTCCATTGCCTCTGGGAACTGCGCTGCCATGTTGTACGCCACGAATCCGCCATAGCTCAGCCTCACCACGCTTATCTGCCGCACCCCCACCGCCTCCATCTCCGAAGCCCAGCATAGCCACCCCGCCCAAGCCCTGGATCAAATTAGGAAGCAAATTAGAGATTTGAATTGGGTGGGAATTTGGGATTTCCCTTCAAAATTTGGGTGACTTGTGAAATTAGGGATTTGGTTATGTTGGTTCAGAATCCCGACTAAAAAGAGGCGCGTGTGAGTCACGTGTGACCGCCTCCGTTAATTCGTCTAACTGGCGTTAAATCTCCAGGGATCAAAATTGATATTGTCAAACCTATGGGACTAAAAGTGAACGATTTTTTTGAAAAATGACCAAAATTGACACTGTTGGACCAAAAAGAGAGCAAGGCGTGTCCTGTGGGACCAAAAGTAAAATTTTCTCTAAAAAATATAGTAATTGATTTTTTTAATTTCTCTTATAGTTTTTGTTTAACCAAGAAATTCAATATTAAAAGAGAATTATTTTTTATACAAACCTTTTTTTAGAAAATTAAACAGACAGTTTGAGTTTGACGTGCTGGACATAAATATTGTGTACATGTTTCTAATAAAAAAAAGGATGAAAATGGCAAATTCATTCTCTCTACTTTTCTATACTTTTCTATATAATCTGCAAAAATTAAATTATAATTAATCACCTTCTAGTTAAGGTCTATAATTAGATTTCTCCTTTTCATTTGTAGTTTCAATATTTTGTTTAGTTAGGATTGATTATTTTACATTAAGAGTCTTAGTTGGCATACACAATTTTCGATTAGAAGATCTCATGTGACTTTTAATAGTCAAAGGAGCCATGTATCCCAAATAATCGAAGAGGGGCAATGTAAACTCTTAATAATAGTTAGTGCGTATAAAATAAGCCTTGACTATTCTGCAAAGCTTACATTGCCCCTTCTTTGACTATTTGATCCATTTAGCCCCTAAACTTTCTAAAATGACTCAACATTGCCCATTTTGTGGATGGAACTAACATCATTAACACACACCAACACACATTTTTCTCACATACTTTTCAAATACTCCAACAAATGGCAATGTGAGCAATTTTAAAAAGTCATGGAGGGCTAAATGGACCAAATAGTCAAAGAAGGGGTAATATGAGCCTTGAAAAATAGTCGAGAGGACTATGCAATACTTAATCCTAAAATAAATTAACAAAAAGAAGGTGGTTTGGTACTAGTTTTTTTTTTTTAACTGGTGCCTGGTTTTCAAAAACTGATGTCGTTCTAAGTGACTAAAAATGAAAGAACACAGCCAATTCACAAAAATTTTCCTAGCAGTGAGCCACAAATAAACATGAGTAATTAAGGGAACACCATCTGATTAGGGGGTGAGGAAAGGAAGCATTAGTACTAGTGGTAGGGATTAATCCGAGAATTCTTGCAAAACAGTATATATTCACAACTACATAAAAACCTAGGATGTCAAACACAGCAGCAGCAAGTGGACAGTTAAACTAAAACTAAAGTAGAGCACTTCAGGGATTTTTATCAGAGGCATCAGAACCTTGAGAGGCATGGGAAACTTGGGCAGCATCAGAAGATTCAGGGGAAACTTCAGCTGAATCGAGCAATTCAGCAGGCTTAAACCTCCACTCTTTAAGTTCGAGATCTAGACCAGGTGGTGTATAGACCATTGCTTGAACAGTCTTCACAACATGCCCATCATCGACATCAGAATCAGCATCCGAACAAGACACAAATTCCTTGACAGTAAAGGTCAAAAGGGTACACAAGTGGCGAGTCTCAACAATTTTGTCAAGATCCTTGAGCTCGTATCTTGTGCCGGCGCCGTGCTTCTGCAACACGTACAAGGGTAAGTTTCTCTTAGAATAACACAAAGGCAAGTTTAAAAACATGATAACACACATATATATATATATTCATACAAACCTTGGCCTGAGCATTGATTTCCTTAACTGCAAAGCATGTTGATTTCATCACACCCTCCAAATAAAAAGCTTCCTCCTCCATCGCGTAAGACAAAGTAACCGGAATGAAAGGAGATCCCAACACGGACGGAGGAACACAGTCAACATCATAACCCTATAGAGGAGCACAAATATTGTAATTTACAAATAAAATGTTAGCTCTGTCAAAGCACAAATATTGCAATTTACAAAGAAGAAGAAAAAAAGACCCGTAATATTCTGATATTCTGAATCGATCAGCAAATAGTAAAAAATATGATCAAGGAATCAGTATTAATGGAGAGAACGAATCAGTAATTAGTAAATAGGAGAATAGCTATGAGAAAACCCCAGATTTTAGAATTCCAACCTCAACAATGAAATTGATGAAATTGAGCAGATCAATCAATCAGAAAATTGTAAAACATATAATCAAGGAATCAGTGTTAATGTAGGGAATGATTAATTAAGAAAAGATGAGGATAGCTATGAGCGAACTCTAGATTTTAGAATTCCAACCCAACAATGAAATTGATGAAATTGAACAGAACAATCAATCAAAAAATTATAAAACATATAATCAATGAATCAGTGTTATTGTAGAGGATGATTAATTAATTAATTAGAAAAGACGAGGATAGCGATGAGCAAACCCTAGATTTTAGAATCCCAACCCCAACAATGAAATTGAACAGAAACAGATCAATCAATCAATCAGGCAACAAACTAGTAAAGAAGATGATTGATTACCTATGGGTACGTACCCTGCTTTCGCGGACTTGTTTGAGGAATCTCTTGAATTTTTGATGAGCTTTTCCTGAAGATTTTCCGATGCAGCGGGGGCCGAAGTATGCTTCATCATCAAGGTGCTCAAACTTTTCGAGATCCCATTCTTCAATGTACCTATTAATCATTCCATATCTGTACTGCGGGCATTTCTTAATAGATTTCCACTGTGGCGGCCATAACTCCGACATTGCAGACCATCTAGCTTTTGCGGTGGAAATTGGAATCGCTGAGAAAGGGCAGGGATCGCCGGATCGAAAATATTCTTCTAAGACTTCCAAACCCTACATTACCTATATATCTGTCTATATCTATATATATATATATATATAGGGGTGGGTTCAAATAGGAACCAATCGCCCCGTGAGAACCTAGGCACCAATCTAACATGCGAGATTTATATTGCTAACACCAAGAGATTATGTTGCTAACATGAGGTAAACTCATTTTGTTAACTTGACGAGATCATAATATTAGCAACATATTGCTAACATG
The DNA here is from genome assembly GCA_026008535.1 of Perilla frutescens. Taxonomy (NCBI): domain Eukaryota; kingdom Viridiplantae; phylum Streptophyta; class Magnoliopsida; order Lamiales; family Lamiaceae; genus Perilla; species Perilla frutescens. Next base: position 53,827,117 of record BRKX01000015.1, read on the forward strand.
TTAGCGATTATACACATTGCTAATATGTGACTAATAATTTGCTAATATGTGTGGTTCCTAGGTTCTCACGGGAGGATTTGGTTCCTATTTGATCATTTCCCTATATATATATATATGTATATGTAACTGGGCATGGGCATTCATGGATTTGGGCTGGATATAAATTTATATTTATTTTTTAAAAAAAAATAAATTAATTTATTTTAATTTTAGGATTCACTAATTTTATTTTAGGATATAAAATTTTTAAAAAATAAAATAAAAAATATAAAATAGAAAATAGAAAATCAAAACTAAAAAAATCACCAAAAAAAAAAAAAGATGGGCGCATAAGGTCCATGTACCTATATATGTGTGTGTGTAACTGTGGGCATGGGCATTCATGGACTTGGGCTTTAGAATATAAATTTATATTTATTTTAAAAAAAAATTAAATTAATTTATTTTAATTTTAGGGCTCACTAATTTTATTTTAGGATATAAAATTTTTGAAAAAAAAAATAGAAAATAGAAAATCGAAACAAAAAAAAACTAAAAAAATTGCCAAAAAAAAATAGATGGGCGCGTGAGGTCCACGTACCGCGCGTGGTGGGCCCACACGTCGTCTGAAATCGAGTGAGTTGGGCTGAATTTCTACTCTTTATCATTCTTTTTGTAAAAATTTAAAAATTTCATGTTTGATATAGTTTAATTTAATGATTATTATAAATATAATTCTTGAATATTAAATAATTTATTCAATTAATTTGTGGTAAATTATGATATATTTAGTATTAGTTTGTTAAAATTAAAAATTTAGACAATAATCAATGGAAAATTCTAAATACATTCTCGTTTTACTCTTCACAGCCTCATCTATATCTATATCTATATAATAACACACTTCTAATAACACATTTTTCCCGCTCATTTACCAAAGGGTTTTTTCGTCGATTTACATTAACATAATTAATAACATTGTTTAATGGCATCATACTAATTTATAAATAATTGTATGCATGTGATGCGTATAATCTCATATCTAATTATGTAGTTCCCATCTACATAAACATATAATAATATATATTCCGTCATTAATTAAATATAACAACGGATTCTCAACATATTTTAGCCTATATTTCCAAATCATTTTTAATTTAAATAAATAATATTAATATTACTGTAATTAATTAGTGTATCCAGACAAACCATAATGTTTACCGTAATTATATTTCTCTTATTAATCATTTAATTTTTACGATAAGCACTATTTATGATATTTTTATAAAAAATAAATCATAATGCATAAGTATGGAGAGAGTTTTATAAACCATAATGCTTATGATATGAAGAGAATGATATTTTACAGGAGAAATGTATAGTACAGTATTTAATGTTCGTTTCTACAATTAAATCAGTAATTATAGATTGCAAATCGGTCCATATTTACCTTAATTAATTTGATTATATAGAACTAATTTTAACAGGGGGTATATATAGCACAAATCAATCAAATCAGTAATTAATTGGAAATCAATTCATATTTACCTCAATTTAAATGTTAATTTTATGTATAGCACTAATCGAATTAATCTAATCATCGGTTAAATATATAATATATATCTATCATCCAATCTTATTTAACAATCAACAATTTATACATAGAATCTCCACTAAATATTACAATTTATATAAATCATCCATGCTTACCGGCTTAATGATCGATGAAGCATCAATTTTATTAATTTGAGATTCTAAACACGTCATCATTCCTCTTATATATATGCACAGTTCAACTCAGCAACTCACATGCTTATTATTATTTTTATTTTATTTTTTGTTTTGATGAGCACAAATTCTAAAGTTATTCCTTTTTCTCCAACTATTTAAACACATATACATTAATCGATTTATGTTGCAGATTACAACTTCACATTTGTGTAGTTATGGAGAAACATTCGGCAATGAAGCTGAGAAGTTGGTGCATCGAAATTTTTTGCATTTTCGGTGGTAAAGTGAAAACACGACGCTGGCATGGACAAATCAGAGTATTTTAGTATACTTTTATTTAAGTTGCAGACAAATAATCAAATAAGTAGATATTTAAGAATCTGATTTTGCAATTGTACTATTATGAGTGAAACAAAAGAAGGATAATATTATAATAAACAAACGCCTATTGCAATTTAAACCATATTTTATTGTGTATAATACATTAACTATTTTTTCTCCTTTATTTTCTATTTATAATATTATATTTATTATCAAAAAATAGAGAGAACACATTTGGCGTGAAGAAAGAGAATTTTCATTTCTCTAAAAATTATTTACAATGATAAGAAATACAGCTATTTATAGTATAACAATTCTATTGCTAGTTGCTACTTTGTAAAACACGCTTCTAACTACACAAACAAAACAAGTAAAACATGCTACTTCTTATTTGATTCTTTACACGCCCCCGCAAGCTGGAAGATGGTAGAAAGTCCGAGCTTGAGAACCATATTACGAAACGCAGCAGGAGTAAGTGACTTGGTGAGAATATCTGCCAATTGGAGTTGAGAACTCACGTGCATAGGCTTGACCATACCGAGAAGAAATTTCTCACGAATAGTGTGACAATCAATCTCGATATGTTTTGTTCTTTCATGAAAAGCAGCATTTGATGTTAGATAAATAGCTGCTTTATTATCACAAAAGAGAGGCACGGGTTTCAGACGCTTGATTCCAAAATCTTCAAGCAAAGAAGTCACCCAAACAATCTCGCAGCATGCTTCAGTCAATGCTCGATATTCAGCCTCAGCGGATGACCGAGAGATCGTGCGCTGTTTCTTGGACCGCCATGATATCAATGAAGAGCCGAGAAATAGACAATATCCAGTGACTGATTTCCGTGTGTCAGGGTAGGCCGCCCAATCCGCATCAGCAAACATACTGACTTCGAGAGAGTTGGTACTAGAGAAGAAAATCCCAAGGCCAACAGAGCCCTTTACATATTTGAGAACCCTTTGAGCTGTAAGTAGATGGTGGGAGCAAGGCTGAGCCAAGAACTGACTAAGCTTGTGGACTGAGAAACATATATCTGGTCTGGTCAAGCATAGATAAAGGAGCCGCCCTATTAATCGCCGATACTAAGAAGGATCCTGCAAAAGTTCGCTTCCCTCTAGAGAAATCTGAGACGCCGATTCAATAGGAGTCGAAAAAGGTTTGCAACCCAGTAAACCTGCATCATCCAACAAGTCGAGAGCATATTTTCTTTGACAAAGAAAAATACCTGTCGAGTTACGTGCTATCTCAAGACCCAAAAAATATTTGGCATCTCCCAAATCTTTATATTTGAAGTGTTTCCCAGAAAGGCTTTAAACTGATCAACCAAAGTTGTGTTGTTGCTCGTGATGAGAATATCATCCACATAGATTATGAGACCAAGAAAATTATTTCCTTCTTTCTTGGTAAAAAAAGAATGATCCGAGTTAGATTTTTGAAGCCCAAATGATTCGAGTACTTCAGTAAACTTGATGAACCATTGACGTGAGGCCTGTTTCAAACCATAGAGTGATTTATGCAACCGGCAGACCATAGGAGGAGAAGAAGGAGAGTTCTCCCCCATACTGGAAAGTCCCGGAGGAAGGTCCATGTGATAAACCCACTTACAACCAATCGTCGACTTTCCAGGAGGCAAAGGGGTGAGAGACCAAGTTTTGTTCTGTTGCAAGGCCTCCAATTCAGCACGCATAGCATCTTGCCAATGGGGATGTTGAGAGGCTTGAGAGTAGGAAGTGGGTTCAGGATTAGAGGTGAGGGCATGTATATAGGACTTGTAAGAAGGGGAGAGTGAGTCATAAGAAAGCTGATCACTTAAAGGATAAAGGATAGAGCCATTCATGTTGCCACACACATAATCATTGAGATGAGAGGGCAATTGAGTAACCCGACCAGAAGAAATACGGAGAGGAAGCACAGAAGATGGAGGAGAATTATTAAGAGGAGAGGAAGAAAATTTATGAAATGCAGAATCAAGAAACGAAGGAGCAATGGGTTGAGAAGAAAAAGGAAAAACGTGCTCATGAAAAATAGCATGGCGACTAATAATGAGTTGATTAGTGTGAAGATCAAGGAGTTTGTATCCTTTATACCCCGAAGGATATCCAAGGAAGACACATTTGTGAGCACGAGGAGAAAATTTATGTCGATCACGAGATAAAGTAGACACAAAACACAAACAACCAAAAGATTTTAAATGTGAATAGCATGGCTCGTGGCCAAAGAGAACTGCATATGGCGTAGAATTATGGAGAATTGCAGAAGGTGTACGATTGATGAGGTAAGAAGCAGTGAGCACACAATCACCCCAATACTCAATGGGTACATGGGACTGAAAAAATAGACTACGGGCAACGTTGAGAAGATGTTGGTGTTTGCGCTCTACACGAGCATTTTGTTGTGGAGTTTCAACACAGGAATGTTGGATAAGAGTACCAAATTCAGCACATAAAGGTGAAACGGAGAATTCAGAACCATTATCACAACGCAACAATTTGATCTTTTTGTTGAATTGAGTATGAATAGTATGGAAAAATGTGTTGAGAATGCCAGGAACCTCAGATTTTTGAGCAAGTAAATAAGTCCATATAAAATGAGAGTGATCATCAACGATGGTTAAGAAGTACTTATAACCGTGAGTAGTACAAGGAGTAAAAGGTCCCCAAACATCACAATGTATAAGATCAAAGATGCTGGAAGCATGAGAAGAAGACAATGGAAAGGATAATCGTTTCTGTTTTGCCAATGGACAAATCATACAAGTATTATGAGTTGATGTGGAAGGTTTCAACAAAGGTACAAGGAACTGAAGTTTGCCATGAGAAGGATGACCTAGTCTAGAATGCCAAATATCTAAAGAGACAGCAAGATGAACAGCAGGTGTAGAAGATGGAAGCGACTGATCAAAGACGTATAAATTTCCTTGCCGACTACCCATCCCAATCTGCTGCCCCGTGGAAATGTCCTGAATAGAAAAAGAACGAGCAAGAAAATTAACTCGACAGTTATTAGAAAGGGTTAAAGCACTCACAGAGAGGAGATTATATGTGAAATTTGGAACATATAGAACATTGTGCAGCAACAAGGAATTGGAAATTTTAACAGTACCAACACGAGTGACTGGTACAGATTGACCATTGGGAAGATGTACCAAGGCATGAGCAGTAGGTATAGAGGATTGGAAAAGTTGCAAAGAGCAACAGACGTGATGTGTAGCACCTGTGTCAACTAACCAAACATAACTGGAACAGAAAGATGAACCAACAAAGGAAGAAATAGAAGTACCACTAAAAGGGGGTGTGGTATCTGGCTGTTGCAGAGAAGGAGAAGAGGATTGAATCTGAGTTTGCAGGAGACTGATCAACTGGTGAATTTGATCAGAAGAAAGAGTAGAAGCAACATTCCCCATGGCAGGCTGATGCTGACTTCCAGAAGAATCCGTAGAATCAGAAGAGTTATAACCAGTCTGATTTATGCTACGTTTGTCAACAAATTGAGTAGAAGTTGGAGCAAATTTTCTTCGATCTTTCCCATAGCCTGGTGGAAATCCATGCAACTTGTAACATTTATCCACTGTATGATTAGTCTTACCACAGTGAGAACAGAGAAACTTGTCTCTGCCTCTCGCAAATTGATTGTTACTTCCTGCTGCATTGATTCCGGCCTGCTCACTGGCTATTGAAAGAGGATGTTGAGCTGGAGTATTACCAATCGAACGCTGGCGTTCTTCCTGAATAATAAGCGCAAACACATTTGAAAGTGAAGGCAAAGGCTTATGAGAGATAATCTGAGATCTGATTTGAGAATAAGACTCATTTAAGCCGACCAAGAACTGCATGATGCACTCTTGTTCCTGATGAGTATTCCATTTGCCTGCACTATCACAATTGCAATTTCCACAATCACACTAACTAACAGGTTGATAATCCTTATATTCATCCCAAACCACACACAATTGTGTATAGTAGGTGTTTACATCATTAGATCCTTGACGCAAACACATTAAGTCTTGCTTGAGTTGATAAATCCTCGCGACATCACCTTGAGAAAACCGATTATGTAAATCATTCCAAATCAATTGAGCAGTGGAGAGATACATCAAACTGGAGCAGATTTCAGGTATAACAGAATTCCGTAGCCATGAAACCACCATGCTGTTAGCTCTAATCCAGTATTGAAACAGAGGATCGTTAACCTCTGGTTTCGACAACGAACCATCAATAAATCCGAGCTTATTTTTGGCCGTGAGTGAGGTGAGCATCGATTTACTCCAGTTGTTGTAGTTGGCCCCATTCAACGGAGCAGACACCAAGAGCAACCCTGGATGATCCCCATTGTGGAGATAAAGAGGATTGGAAATGTCTTCCAAATAGAAAACTTCTTTGCTGTTGTTTCCGTGAACCATGGTTGTGAGAACGGTGAATTGATCGGAAAATTTTGCAGAAGAAACAATGGATTTCGAGAAGAAAAAGCGATGAGATCTAGATTATGAAATACAGAAGATTTGCTTTGATACCATATCAAAAAATAGAGAGAACACATTTGGCGTGAAGAAAGAGAATTTTCATTTCTCTAAAAATTATTTACAATGATAAGAAATACAGCTATTTATAGTATAACAATTCTATTGCTAGTTGCTACTTTGTAAAACACGCTTCTAACTACACAAACAAAACAAGTAAAACACGCCACTTCTTATTTGATTCTTTACATTTATTAATATGCACATGTATAATGAGGACGCATTTACTAATAGTTAAATTGTAAAATTAATCTCAACAAATAGCATGATAACCTCCACAATTACTTTAAGAAGAGTGGCTTTGTAAATGTGGATTAAAATTATAATTTATTAATTTTACCACTAGAATGTAGCTTAGTTGGTATTTCTCATTGTAAGGATGAGAGACGCAGGTACAAATCTAAATTTCCCCATCTCCTGACTATATATATATATATATATATATATATATATACAATTTATTAATTTTAGTACTAGACTACTTTGTATTTCATCATAAATTCTAACACACATGTATTGACTATTGCTAATAGTTGAATGTTCTCATTATATTTTTAACAATATTTTCCATTTATTTGCACTGTCAAAAAATGAAATGGAATACACTTTAGTTTTGAAGATTGGCACATTTAGCAATAAACAATACTCTCTCTGTTTCATTCATATATGTTGTTTTAATTTTGTTACTATTACTAACAAAATTATTGCTAAAGATAATTAAATAAGTAAATGTCCTAATATGCCCATATTTATTTCATTTGATAATGAATTAATGCTTCAATGTAAATTTATAGATTTAATGATTTTTTAATGTTTCATTTTGCATGATCTTTAATAGATATGTTTTATACTTTTGAACTACATAGTACATTATAATTATTTTATACTTATAATTTCAAATAAATATATTTATGTGTATATATATATATATATATATATATATATATATTATCCGTGTATCACACGGGAGTTATTCTAGTTACATTATAAAATACAAATATAAATATGATACAACTTTTTAGCCCTTAGGTTAGTGTAGTTAGGCTAAGGTTTTTTTTTAATATCAATATTGAATAATAAAAATAATAAAAAATAAAAAAGTACGTGGGCTTACCCGCCCTGTCGCGAGCTTTACCAACCCAAGCTCGTCCTGCCACGGGATTAAGAAAGAGAGTCATCTACCCATATTCTATACAAAAGATTTGGGTTTATAAACTTTATGCATAGGATAGTAGGGAGGTGAAGCGTAGGGTTACCTTCTTACCTTTTGGGGAAATTCTACCATAGATGTTAGGGTACTATCCCAACAATTAATATATTTTAATAATATTTAATTATCTATCACACATAGTTTTTATAATTTTAAAATAATGTATTAGTTGTTGGGGTAGTACCCCAACATGTACGGTAGAATTTCCCTTTTAATGGAGTGTATGCTGTAAATTGTTTATTAGAAGATTTTAAAGTTGTCATATATATAGAGAGACACATACACACACACACTCAATACCCCTCCTTCACCATTCGTCTCAATTAGCCCCAACTTTTAAATTTAGTTCCGATTGCCCCCTCCGTTAACTCTCACTTTCTATCTCCTTCACACTGTCTTCTGATGCCATAATATATATTCTTTTAAGATTTTTTTTGGCAGCTTTATTTAATTTATTTTACTAATTATTTTTTGGGAGAAAATTTAAATTAACCACATTCAATTTGTAAAATTCTTTTTTAACCAAGAATTTCAAACTCTTCTTTTCTAACCAAACATGTTGTTAAATGTCTAATTTACCCTCATCTTCAAAGTCAAAACTTGCGGCTACAACTCTTGGCCGTGAACTAATTTTTTTAGGTGAATTTTATTTTTCTTTTGAAAGTATCATCATGCACTCGGATTTTTTGGCCGTGAGACATTGAACACGGTCGAAACAATTTGGCCGTGAATTAAAAAAAAATTCTAATTTTTTTTTCTTTCCAAATTAACACGTCTATTTTTTCTTGCATTTTCATTTATTCATTTCGACTGGCACACGTTGGTGGTAGTTGAATTTTAAATGACATGTTCACAGTCGTTAGTTAGATTTTAAATGAAATGTAATAAATATAACACACCAAATGAGTATAAGAACTGTTGACCGAGCAAAAATTTATATCTAAAATATATTTTACTCTTCTCTTTGATCTAAAAGTTTGGGAGCAATTTTAGTTTCAATTGGGGACAAGAAAATCCGAAAGGCAAAAACATGGGTATGTTCCAATTCTTTTTTTTTTTATGGTTGAATTTGTTCAAATATTAATATGTATGGAAAAAATTTGTAAAGTATGTTCTAATTAATTTTTTTTTATGATTTAATTTGTTTAATATATTATCATATATGTAAACAATTTGTAAAGTATGTTCCAATTATAAAAGTATGGTTTAATTTGTTTAAATATTATTATGTACGGAAAAAATTATAAAGAATCATAATCGTTGTTTCAAATATGATAATCCGAAAAAAAGAGATTAAAGAAAAAAAAAGGAAAATGAATTGAAAAAAAAAATATATAGTGCACGGTTATAAACCGTGAAGTACACGATTTACAACCGTGTAGAACCAAAAAAAATATAAAAACAAACTTGAAACAAATAAATTGAAAAAAAAAAGATTGTACACGGTTGTAAACCGTGAACTACACGGTTAACAACCGTGTAGAAGCCATTAGAATATTTTTAAAAAATAAACCGTGTAGAAGGCCTTGAAATATTAAAAAAAAATTAAAAAAAAAAAGGATTGAGCACGGTTGTAAACCGTGAACTACACGATTTACAACCGTGTAGAAGGCCTATAAATATTTAAAAAAAATTGAAACCCAAAATAAAAAAAAATGAAAAAAAAGAGTGTACACGGTTGTAAACCGTGAACTACATGGTTTACAACCGTGTAGAAAGCCTTTAAATATATAAAAAAAAATTGAAATAAAAAATAAAAAAAAAATAAAAAAAAAAGATTGTACACGGTTGTAAACCGTGAACTACACGGTTTACAACCGTGTAAAAGGCCTTTACATATTAAAAAAATTTGAAAAAAAAAATTTACACGGTTGTAAACCGTGAACTACACGGTTTACAACCGTGTAGAAGCAAAAAAAAAATTAAAAAAAATGTAACAAAATGATTTGAAAGATTTTTAAAAAAATAGTTCACGGTTTATCTTTAAAAACTAGTATGTCTCCCGCGCGATGCTAGGTATTATTTTATTTTATCATGATTGAAAAATTAAAAGTTTAATCATGATTAAATATATATTTGCAATACACACGTAGGTGTATGAAACAAACGTATAAAAAAAATTAATGGATTAAAAAATTGAACTTTATTTTCATATATATACAATAATTATCTAAACAATTAAACAAATAATTCCATATCCATCACCTTGGAATCAATAATAAGGATTATATAAAATATGGTGCAAAAGAAATTAATTTATCTCATTCGGTTTGTAGATGTTGAGTTAAAACTTGTTTCGAAAAATTTAATCTAACCAAATATATGAAAACATCCATAAAATCCAATAGACTTAACCATGCAGTGCACATCTTTTTATGCAACTGTGATTTGGATGAACCTATATATTTTATATTTTGATTAATTAGAAATGAATGTTTATATAATTTTAACAGAAAATAAAAATGGTAAAATTTACGTAATTAATTGGGTGAAAATGAAAATTTACACAAAAAAATATTATGATTGCACATAGTTTATTTGGCCACAAAGTTTTACACTTAATCGATCACAATATAAATTACCAAAATTTACAAAACATGGTCATAGTATAATTCAAATAAATTAGAACATTCACATCTAAAGAAACTTTTTACAATTTATACAGATTAGTGCAACCGAATAATATAGGAATCCAGAGCATTATAATTAAAATTAGAATAAATCTAAGTATATATATAAATATAAAAGTTAGAAATTGAACTTCCATAACTTATTATGATAAATTCATAAATTAAATTGTTAAATCACATGTCCTATCATGAATAGAAATAATTTAATAAAATTAAAAAATTAAAAATTGAAAATAATAAATAAAAATAAAATATCAAAAAACAAATAGAAACTAATTAGAAATTTATGTAAATATCATAATGCAAGCATCAATTATAACACAATATAATTAACATTGCCAATTAATATGCATACATTTCTATATTTGCCCAACTGAATCGAAAATAATGAAAATATCTCTTTAGGGAACAAATTTAGGACAAAAAAAAGACCACAAAATAACTAAAATAAATAAAAAAAAATGCAGAAAAGAACTGTAATACCAACCTGTTGCACAACTTATAGGATCGATCTCTGGACCTTGGTCGCACGTGCATGCGTAACTGCCAACTGCACCAGGCAGTCCGTTTGTTTGTTTTGTGGCATCAATTTTATTATTTATTTTTTTGTTGCTAATATTTGTTATTTACAATTTTACCCCTGCGATTTTGCTTTAATATATGTATAGATAGTTCACGAACAAAAAAAAAAAGTTTTTTTTTAAAATCGTGGAGAATGATTTTTAAAAAAATAGCTCAAGAACAAAAAAAAAAGATTTTTAAAAAAATAGTTCACCATGGTTTCCAACCGTGTATAAAAAAAATTAAAAGAAAAAAATGAAACGAAATGATTTTTTTTTTTTAATGAATGAGACGTTTCTTGATCTGCAAATGGCTTGGCAATGTATAGTTGTACAACACAGTGGTAGATGGGAGAGATTAGAGTACTTAGATGGTGAAGATCAAGTTGTGCATCTTTCATTCAATCAATTATCTCGTGATAATTTGATACAGGAGATTCATGACTTTATGGAGACATCTCCAACTACTACTTTGTATATATTAAATTTTTTGATGAGGGCAGGTGATGGAAGAAAATTGATGGGGCTTATTAAGACAGATGTTGATTTAATTCGCTTAGTCCAAGAGCAAGATGAGCCTACGGTGTATGTTACACTGAAGAATATTCAAGAAATTCCAACAACCAGTGAAGTGCCTTCATTTGTAGATACACATGATTATGATGATGAATTAGATGATACATCTGTTGAGGAGGATGAAGATGATGATGACAACTATGAGAGTGAATTACGGCGCACTCAAATTACAGAGTTCTGTGAATGGATTCGTGAAGCGGGGAATCTTGATGAGTTTGTGTCCATTCTGGAGTAGGGTACGTGGTCCTCACAACATGTCATCTCTAAATGTTACTCCTGATGAAGAAGGTCCCAATGTAGAGGGCCTGCCTGTCACTCGTTGGATGATCCCTGTAGACCATACTGATGACGACAGCCCAATCATAGACGATGATCAGGATGAGTTGGATGGTGAGAAGCTTGCGGTTGGGAAAACATTCTTGAAGAAAGATGATGTGATAATTGCTGTGGGAAATTGGCACATGCAGCGGCAAGTGGAGTATTATGTTTCACGTTCGACTAAGAGCCGACTGGAATTCATCTGTAAGAGAAAAGATATATGCGGTTTCAGATTATATGCAAAAGAAAAGGATGGATTATGGAGAGTGCAAAAATTTGAGGATAATCATACGTGTCAGCATGACTTAACATGTAATGCGCCAAGAAAAATATCTTCGAAGGTGATGGCTGACTATTTTTCGAAGAAGATACGATACGAGGGTGTTATGTTGAAGCCTAGAGCAATGATTGCCGAGTTGTTAAGGGAGTATGGTATTGATGTGGAGTACGGTGTTGCTCTACGTGCCAGGAATCTTGCTATAGAGATGGTTTACGGTGGTCATGACAAGTCTTTCGAGATGCTTCCTGCATATCTATACACGTTGAGAGCAAACAATCCTGGAACTGTCTATGAGATCCACAGGACTAGCGATCATCATTTTAAGTTCATGTTTGTCGCACTTGGAGTTTGCATATCGGCATTCAGACAGTGTATGCGGCCAGTTGTTGTTGTTGATGGTACGCACTTGAAAGGAAAAAAGCAAGGGTGTTCTGTTCGTCGTGTCACAAAGGACGGTAACGAGAGGTGTTTCCCACTAGTTGTTGGTGTGGGTCCTGTTGAGAATGATGAGTCATGGACATGATTTTTGCAGCATTTCAGAATGGGATTTGGGACTCGAGATGATTTGGTCTTTATTTCAGACCAACATCAAAGCATCAAGAATGTTGTTGCAAGAGTGTACCCGGATGCCTACCACGGGTTTTGCTATTACCACATAGCAAAGAATCATGCCAGACACGGTAAGCATTTGATTGTTATGTTCAGACAAGCTGCATATGCATACAGACAAGAGAGTTTTCTCAAGTATATGTTCAACCCATGAACTTTGACTGATCCCACATTCAAATAAGGGTATTATGGTGAACAAAAAATTACTTGGTTAAAAAAGAAGACTCTACAATTCGTGGTTAGAAAAGAATTTAACGAGATAAAATTGGTTAGAAAGATACATTCACACTTATTTTTTATCATTGTTTCTATTACACATTGAAATACTTCTTAACATTAATTTCACGTATTACGATTTACGAAAATTTGCATATTTAATATATTTTGCATTTGCTAATTGATCATCTTGATATTTTAATTTCAAAATTTGAACTATCATCGATATTTTGAAATGTAAAAGAGTTTAACTTACAACAATATTTCACTACTAAATAAAAAACGAAAAGTATCACCATCAGTAAAATTTTATTTGAGGCCACATGATTGAGTTATTTTCATAATTAACTAATGACTTTAACTCCTTTAAGGGACATTTGCTTTGAATAATAGATTAGATTGATAAAAAATAATATAGTCTAATTCACCAGATAGTTTGATTGATTGAATCATTTTAAAGCTTGAATCCTTCAAATACTCAATCACATACATTGTCAATAGTCTATCATCCAAAATAAATGCCTCCTAAGGACTTGTTTACTTCAAGGATTTACTATTGGGTGGATAGATAGTTTAGAGGATGAGGGGATGAATAAATTATATCCCACCTCTTTAGGTGGGATACATATCCTACAAATAGGCACTCAAAACTCATTTTATCACGGGCCTTGGGTTATCCCCCATTTTAATATCATGCAAAGTAAACATATGATAACTTATTAATCCACTCTTATCCATCAAAATAAACAAGGCCTAAGTGTATTAATAGATCTAATCATCTTAAATACGTGGGTAATACCTCATGGTGCAATATTAAATTAAGCTACATTTGTATAAAAACAAGTATATAATTGAATGGAGAGGGAAAATCAGAGCAAATTTTAAAAGTGGAGAGAGCTAATTGATACAATTAATCAAGGAGTGGCATGAGGCCCGGGCAATAGTAAAAACAATATATGTCTCATTGTCTACATTTATTTATTAGTGAATTAGCATTATAATTAGGTCAAATCAGACATGCACTGGACTGATACATATGAGGGGAATGTCCAAAACTAATCTCTTCTAGCACTAAAATCAACTTGTTTTCTTTTTTCTTTCTCTATCTACTATAATTAATTGGACTAAATAGACAATTATTATGAAGTGCCTCTTGTGAATTCACAACATTTGATCACTAGAAATTAAATTGGCAATGATAGTGACCAAAAAAGTCCGTGCTAAAACTGTTTATTTATTTAGAATTCGGCATATAGACTCATCAAAAATTCAAATCATAAATTGTCTCGTGACTCTTAACTAATAAACTTTTTTCTCTTTCTTTTTCTTTTTGCCAAAGAATTCTGCATTTTGACTAGTGGAACTAATAAGTTATAATAATACAATATTAAAAAATTTATCAGAAAAAAAAAGAAAAAAAAAAAACAACAACAACAACAACAATAATAATAATAATAATAACCAGCCTTTTGACAATATTAAAAAATTTATCAGGAAAAAAGAGAAAAAAAAACAAAACAATAATAATAATAATAATAATAATAATAATAATAATAATAATAATAATAATAATAATAATAGCCTGTCATTTTAATAATATTGAAAAAAATTATAAAAAAAACAAATGTTAAAAAATTAAAGCTGATAGTAACTTTCAAAAGCTGAAATGAATCTAAGCATCTGACAGCAGTAGCACACCCAAACACACATGTGACTGACTGGGCCCATTATTTTGCCAAAAATCACAGATTTACCTGATAAATAATCTAAAGTAACCCGATGTCAAGGAGTTTTAACTGAAATAACTCAATCTACTAAAAATTGATTGTAAGTAGGGGTGGGAAAAAATACTGAAATATCGAAATACCGCACTTATCGTACCGAAAAATATTGAAAATGTCGAATTTTCGGTATACCGCAATTTTCGGTACGGTATGATACCGTATCGATAATTTTCGGTACGGTATCGATATGAAATTTGAAAATTTTCGATATACGGCGGTATACCGAAAATTCGGTATACCGCGGTATTCGGTATATAACGATATTTTTTATATATACCGGTATTCGGTATACCGAATTTTTCGGTATATACCGATAGTTTGGTATATACCGGTATGTCGGTACATCGGTATATATCAATATTTCGGTATATATCGGTATTTCGGTGTATCGGTATGGTATGTGAAATTCGGTATTTCGGTATACCTTAAAATTTCGATATTTTCGATATACCATGAAAGTTCGGTATACCTAGAAAGTTCGGTATGTTCGGTATACCGTGTAATATTGGTACAGTACGGTATACCGAAAATATCGATACGATATCAATATCTATTACGGCGTATACCGAAACTTCGGTATACCGAAATTCGGTATACCAAAAATTTCGGTACGAGAACGGTATGAGATTTTTCGATATCGAAATTTCGGTACGGCATACGGTACGGCGTGAAATTTTTGGTATGCCGTACCGACCCACCCCTAATTGTAACCCCTAAAAGTCAATTATGTGGCCTAATAAATTTGATAGACCCCAAATACTTACTTTAAGTTTATTTTTAATTAAGACCCAAATATTGGGCTTTTGAGCCCATTAATGAATACTATTATTTACGATTCAATTATTATCTGATCGAGACGAACAATCGCATTAGATGATAGTGCTCGTCTATATGAATTCATAAAACTCAATTTCTCCTGAATGAGAGTTCAATTGATCAAGATATTATTTATTTTCGAATGGATTAATTGCCTGAAAATACATAAATTTTCGGGTGTTTTTAGTTTTTCACACGTTTTAAAAAAACGTAGTTTTAATAACTTGAACTTAGCATTTGTTTGATTATTCATATTGTTGGGTTAGCAATCCAAGTCCCACATCGGAAATATATCCAAGAGTTGGCTTGGATATATGGAGTTCACCTACCCCATTAGTATGAGACCTTTTGGGAGATGCCCAAAGTGAAAATCGTGCGGGCTTGGTCCAAAAGCGGACAATATCATACTAATGTGGGGGAAAGGTGAACTCGAGGCCCACTAGTCGATGAACGGGTACCCAACATTGGTATCAGAGCTCGGTTCAGTCTGGATAGTGGGCCACGATGGTGTGGGACGAGACGCCTCAAACGTGGCCTCACGGTTGTCTCTGTGACTGTGTCTTCGTGACTGTGTATCGTTGGAGGGTTGGATGTGTTCCTTGGTTTGAGAGGAGGATTGTTGGGTTAGCAATCCAAGTCCCACATCGGAAATATATCCAAGAGTTGGCTTGGTTATATGGAGTTCACCTACCCCATTAGTATGAGGCCTTTTGGGAGATGCCCAAAGTGAAAATCGTGCGAGCTTGGCCCAAAGCGGACAATATCATACTAATGTGGGGGAAAGGTGAACTCGAGGCCCATTAGTCGATGAATGGGTACCCAACACATATATTTTAAATTCTGGTCAACTCAAGTTGGCGTGGCTGTCGAAGATTTCCACGTGTACATCAATGTAGACACCAAATTTTCTTAAAATACACGAACTTTTGATTGATTTTGATCGGATTAGAGTGCCGAAATTTGAAAGTCATGAGAAAAACAAAATAAGTGTTAAGTTCATGTTATTAAAGCTACATTTTTGTGATGTTCTCAGCTATTCCCCATGAAGTTTTAGTCATTTTCTTAACTATCGTGTAGATTTTTGTGAATTTGGTAATATTTGAGCAGATTTTGTAATAAAGTTTCAATCTTGAGATTAAACAATGTAACAGAAAATGGAGGAAAATTAAGAAGAAATGAGAGAATAACAAGAGAATAAACGTTGGGAGGAAATTAGAGTACTTTTTCATTACTTTTTCACTAGAGCAAACTTAATATTTATATCCCTTTACAAGAGACATGGACCATACTTTAGATTTCAAAATACCCTAGCTAACATGGACTATTGTCCTTGATTTAATTTAAATAGATGCAGCCCATTACATCAGCCCAACATTGCTGCTTCCTCCACTCTGACCCGGCGTGATCCATTCGAAGCTTGAATGGTCAACTTTGCTCCAATCTCAATTTCACCTCCCAAATCTCCAATTTGCGAGCCAACTCTTAGGAACCCAAAAGATTGACATTTTCTTCTCCAGCCTCTTCCTCCGCAGCGACCTTTCTCAATGACGCTCCTCCCTCACCATCCTTACACATTACTGATCCAACCTGAGTGAGAGTCACAACATACCCCCTTCATATTTTGATCCTCGTCCACAAGGATCGAAATTTTAGAATTTTCGTTTGATAAACTTGGTGTCCTCCCATGATTCCTCCCACTTCACCATAATCTGCTCAACCTCCTCACGACCCTGGCGTATCGTCCTAGAGTCCAGAATAGCGAAAGGACCAATCTGAAATAGCCTATCAGGAGTAACTACAGGTAACTTGGGTAAGACTATGGCTCCCTCACTGACTTTCTTTTTCAGCAATGAAACATGAAACACATGGTAAATTCAGGACCCTTCAGGTAGCTCTAACTTGTATGCTACTGGTTTTATTCTTTCCAAAAATTCTATAGGGACCATAGAACTTAGAGGATAACTTCAATTTTTTCTTGAGTTGGACTGAATTATGGCGATATTGTTGAAGTTTTAAGTAGATGACACACCGTCATTTTGTGTGCAAAATTACACCCATGAGTAAAGCCCGACAGATGCTTAAATTTGGAGAAAATTACAATTTCAGCCCCACAGGACATGCCTTGATGGGAAAATGGTCCCAATACTCTCATATTTGATCCCAAACGAAATAAAACTTACAGATTTGGTCCCATAGGATTTCATTTGTGCACTTTTAGTAGCAATTTATAATTAGTCCGTCAAAACTTAACAGATTAGAGTCATGTGAGGAGCTCATGCCCGTCTAAAATAATAACCAATTAAAGTAGTGAGCCCTAATTTCTAAAATCAATCAAAATTCCCAAATCAACATACACATCTCTCTCTCGTATGTCTCTCGCTCTCTCGCTATTTCCCTGCACTCTCTCGCTATCTCTATCTCCCTGCACTCTCTCACTATCTCCCTGCACTCTCTCATTCTCAAATCAACAACACCTCTCTTTTCTCGCTATCTCCCTCCCTCTGCCCCTCTCTCTGTTCAATATCTCATTCTCGTAAAGTTCAAAGACAACTAAGAAAATTAAAGCTTCGATTTCATCTCGATGTTGTGGAGGAAGTGCTATATACATTTTCCCCACCTGGATTTTCGTAAGTTTTCTCACTTGTTGCTTGCAATTTTGATAATTTTGTACGATAGTTTAACAATTCAACCCCAAGTCAAATTATTTTTTTTTGAGGAATTTTGCAGTGAAAATTGGGTCAAGGAATAAGACAATTAAGAAATTTAATTATACGTCACTTTGACAAAATTTTGTGTGCATAAGACTTCTACCTAGTGTCATCTTCTCCAATCCCTACAGCTAGTAGTCAGAGTCTCCCCTGCTATGTCTGTAGCAAAGTTCAGCGCTTTCAATGGTTCGAGACTCCACTACTATTGATAATTGCTGCTAGTCTCTTGTTAGCCGCTTCATCTTAATCTGCCGCTAAAAACCCCATTCCCGTGTTATTCGTGAAATATGGAGGAATACCATCCGAGGATATATAGGAATAAGGTTAGAACACAAAGGTAGCAATTGCTTCAGTGAATACATTTCCAATATAATATACCGATTGCAGCACCAGCTAATTTGAAAAAAAAATTCTAAAGCTTTTAAGGATTGAGTATTTTAGTGGAGTATCGAGAAAAAAAGAAGATGGGCTTAGGAAAAACTGTGAAATTTCTTGATAAACCATCTTTTAATTCTTGAATCTCAATAAACTCAAAGATTCATTCTTTATTTAGATTGCAGAACAAAATATGGAGAGGCAGAATGGTGGTGAAGAATGGAACTTGGCATTTTCTTCTTTTTATTTTTTGTTAATTTTTTGGGAAACTGACATTTTCACAGAGTGGAGACCATAGTCATTCTACTCCTGCATTTTCATCTATAAAAAAATAAGTTATTGCTTGTTCAACAAAAATTCAACTTTAAGCCAATATTCTAAGTATTTTTGTTGGAAAAAATCAATTTGAATATATGTGAAAATAAGTTACTGCTTCTTCTTTATTAGGGCTCCTCCTCCAATGAGTTTCCATCCACATCATTTTATTGGTGGTTCTTCATCTGTTGTTGTTGCAAATAAGGGTAAAGAACAAGAATCAATGTAGGTGTTCACTCAAGGAGGTAAAAAGTTTGTGGCCTTGTCTAGCTTGAAAGCGTCTTCACAGAAGGGGAAGGGTGCAAAATGATGGCATTGCTAGCGATATTTAACTTTATGATTATGATTAAATTGTTTAGTTTCAGTTTCAAAGGTGTTTTTACATATTTTGGATCTCTGAAAATATCAAATTTCACTGTTTTACTCTACTTTTAGAATTGATTTTTGTGTATTTTAGATCTCTGAATCTGGACGAATTCTCTATTTTGGAAACTTTGGAAACTCTGAAATAGAAGCGGTGAAAGAGAAACTTTGGTAGTTTTTTTGGAGCTTTGGTTGTTTGATGATGAAGCAGGCATTTTAATTTTCTTGTTTGAAGATGAAGAAGAATTTTTCTTGCTTTTTGGTTAAATTTTTTTTTTGCTTGATGTATTTAGATTTTTTCTCCTGTCAATACCATCAATCCCCCCCCCCCCTCCCTCTCGGCCAAAATCTTGAATTTTGCCTTGAGTGAACCAATTTTCCATTAATGCCACAAACATGCTACATGTTGTGTCTTTCCATTAATGTGTGAAGAATACGTTTATATTGGTTGAAGAAATTATTTTCATTTTGGCAGATGGATGAAAATGATGCGCTGTGATACCTCAATTTTCATAAAATAAAATAATAAAAATAATAAAGAAGGAACGTCTTTTTTATTAAAATATAAAATATTTGATATTAATACAACGGAAACTAAATAATAAAAGCTCTTTAAAATCAATAATCACACGTCACCACGTACATCGCCCGAGTAAATCATCAACCTAAAAAATATAATAGCTTTGGGGTGAGTGCTATTGATTAAGTGGTGCTCGCATTTATCCAAGTTATATAATTATAACAAATCATAATTTGGGTAGCCCGCGGCTAATATATTGGGACATATACAGCTCATCAGCCAATAATAATTGTTGTAATCCGTAGATTAATATATAATTGTGAACCTGCATAAAAGTATATCAATGATTAACAATAATGTGCGTCACATCGTATTCCCCACCTTAACCTTGACTTGACCTTTGACTTTGAAAAAATAATACGGGTTAGTTAAGTCCACGCGCCGCCTAATAAAATAAAATATATAATCATTAACATAAATAATAAAAAATAAATAAAATAGATAAATATAATAATTAAATAATGCATGAATGCAGACTAACACATTCCTCACTCTCGGCCCATTTACACAACCTAGCCCAATTCTAACTATAAGTCTAAGTTGGCCCATTAGAAAGCATAAAAGTCCACTATCATTTCCCTTCTCCAATTACTTAAACCCCTCGGCCACTTCACCACCATGAAGAAAAATACTTTCTTCTTCCTCACTCGGGAAATTCTTAGGTGGATTGCATCCCCACTACTATTTTCAATCAATTTTTTTTTTTTTCAATTTTTATCGGTCGGTCGATAAAATAATTTCAATTTCGAACTGTTACAATATGTATTTAAGTGTCATAATAGGTAATTAAAATATCACGATATATTAATTGAAGTGTCACAATAAATTTTTTCGACCGATCAAAATTTTTGACCGAAACTTTTGGATTTGGACAAATAAAAAGAGGTGCAAATAGCTTAAAAATAATATGACCCAGGACATGTGTCACCCCACCACAAGAAAGTGGTGCAATGCATGTGTTCCACCTTAGAATTAGCCCTCCTCACTCTCTCTCTCTTGCCTATCTCACTAATCAAAGAAAATAATTTATTCTCTCTCCTAACTCCCTCTCCCTCTCTCTCTCTCTCTCTCTCTCCCAGAACACTCCTCTCCCTAAATCAACGATAAAAACTCTCCTCCTCCCAAAATTCTTCACGACAACAACCCAGAGTCTCCCCAGCAACCTCCTTCTCCCTCTAAACCTCTGCCACCGACAACACCTCACTACCACCGCCGCAGCTCCTCCCCTGAAGCAGAATCACCGCCTCCCTCAACTCTCCCCAACGAATGCAAAGGTAAAAAAACAAATCATATGTGTATATATACCTCAGAGAAAAATTACTTTTGGTCTTGAGAATGCTTTAGAAATGAAATATTTTAGAACAAGATGTTGAAATGAGATTGATGGTGTGAGTTGAGCATTTGGGACCTCTTTTATAGCCAAAGTTTTGCAGCTGTTTAATGATAGAATTCAATTCTGGAAGGATTCATCTTTCATTTCAAGAAGAAACGACCGATTGTGGAGCAGCTCTCGATCCCTGTGTCTGCTCATTTTTCCTACCTGAAGAAGAGAGGAAGATGATGAAAAGATTGGGTCAAGAGCAACCGTAATGGACCCGAAATAAATAATTGGGCTGAAAAATAAATACATAGTCCTTTGGGATCAAATTAAAATAAATATTGAGCTACTCAAATAAAGTATAAAGTTTAAGCTTTTTGAATAAAATAAAATAAAATAATGCTTACCAACTATAATAATAATAATAATAATAAAATTATATAATAACATTAATAATGATGATTATAATCATGATAATAAATATATGTGCGACTTATAGGAATGCAACCAAAAATAATATAACATGTATTATAATAATAAATAAATTTTAGAAATGAAAATGTAGTAAATTTTATAAAAAAGTTTCAGATCGCTACAGCCCAATGATGCTTTCGTGAAACTTTCAAAGACATATCATGCTCCATAGTAAGTTCTTCCAGTCATATCACGCGCTTTATGCGTTCATAAGAGAACCCCCAATGGTGGTACATAACTCAAGTTATGTACCATTTTTTGATACATCACCATTGGGGGTGCTCACTAAAAAGAAGTAAATGAAAACTTGGTACATCTGCATGTACTGATTTTAAATGGGTCCCATATGTCCTTCCATCTAATATTATATTTTGTCTTTGTTCATTTTCTTTTATTCTTTTATTTTTATCTATGATTTCTTTTATTTATTTTTCATTCGATTTTTCTTTTTTCATTCTTTTCTCATTTTTTATAAATACTATATTGTATATAATTTATACCAATTGTTTTAATACTATATTATAATTTTTAATTACATTTCACAATTATTTTAATTTTTAAAATTACCAAAAGTTAGAATAACATTAGAAAATGAAAAAAAAATAGTATAATTTTCCATTTAAAAATTGAGTATTTGTCGATGTTTGTATAACATGATAAATTAATTTTGTAAATTTAGTATAAATTTCCATTAAAAATTTGAATATATGCCTATACAAAATTGAATATTTATCGATAAAAAATTAAATATTTGTCGACGTTTGTATAACATGATAAATTAATTTGCCGACGTTTTTTCTTCTCATTTTTTTCTGTCATGGTATAGTTACATATCAATATAAATGTCATTGTTTTATTTTGATGATTTGGTTATAGATTTATTTTTAAATAAATTAGTATTGAAAATTTTAATAAATAAAAAATATAAAAATATAATTTAAGTTAATTATATAGAAAAGTAAGAAAATATAAATAAAATTTAATAAATAAAAGATATTTTAGAAGTGTGCGATATAATGGCGGGATCCAAAAGTAATGTATGTGCCATGAATGATTGGGGGAGTTTGAGTAGCTAAAATAATAGATACATAACTTTTGAAGTGACGGTGACGATGACGTGGAAGAGTTATGTACCAAAAATTGGGTACACGAATGAGGATGCTCTCTAAGTGACATATATTGCATCACTCATGGTTGTAATTGTCGCCCAAACTACTTTTTAATGTGTTGGACCGGTGACGTTATAACTATTCATTTCGCAATTCAGGTGATGAACGCGGAAAGCTAGAAGAAGAAAAAAGCATCATCATCTGATGTGTGATTGGTCACAGGTTGAACACATGTCTTGAAATTTCATAATATAGTTTTGTATTCGTCAATAAAATGTTTGTACAACTAACTATTCTTCGTATTGTTCTTAGCCAGTCTTAGGCCTTCTCTTCTCTCCCAGTCTTCCACTTTTCTCAAGTTTTTTATTTTCTTAAGAGTATGACGACTCTAGAAATATGTGTCTGAAGTCTGTATTGTCTAGCTTGAAGTCTGCATTAAAAAAGAAGAAAGGGAGGACTCAAAAGGGTTGAAGAGTGTTCTGCTCTTGTTGATTTTTTGGTCTTTGCTTTTAGTTTATGAACTGTTGAACGATTATTTTAGTTTGCTAACTTGCAGTTTATTGTTGGTTTTGATAATTGAAAATGAACTTACAGTTTATTGTTGGTTTGTGAACAATGCTTTGAGTTTATGATTGATGCTTTTAGTTATCGATTTTGGCACATTGAAATTGAGCTTTGAATTCATTCATATTTGTTTGATGAAGTAGCAGCCATGGATGGGTGTTTTTGTTTGGGATTTTTTGCTTTCTTTTGATGGTGGTAGTTGTGTTTTGATGGTTTGGTAGTTATGTTTGTGGGAATTTTGGCTCCAAAACAATGTTAAATTTCCCTCCAAATCGTTTCAATTTTGCCTCCAATCACTATTAAAGATTTTTTGAATTTTTTTTTGGACCAAAATCGATACTAAAATGGGACCAAAATCGATAATTTTTTTAATGAAAACCGTAACGGTGGGACTTAAAATGATACTTCATGTCTTATGGAACCAAAAGTGATAGTATTGGGACTAAAATCAGGCTCGGACGTGTCCTGTGGGACCAAATACGAAATTTTCTCACAATGGAGATTTACGTGCCAGTAGCTCGGATTTTTTTTTAAATTAGTGTTCTAGTAGCGTATAATTATTTGGGTTAAAAAAAAGTAGCTTAGAATTAGTATGTGTGTGAATTGCAACATTAATTTAATTAAACAATTATGGCTTATTAAAATTATATAATTAATCAACTATTTTTTACCCTTATAACTGCTATAATTTAAAATCTTAAAAAACTCATTCTATTTATAGTTTATTTTCTCTCCATAGCCTTTACTCTAATGGCTGAATATCAAACCAAATAGCTCAATATGAACTCGATTCATGTTTGTTCTTTAAAAGCTCGTTTGAGCTCGATTTGATAAGCATATCAAACAAGATTGAATATGATTTTTTTGTTTAATAAGATTTAAAACTCGGTTCGAACTCAAGCTCGAGCTTGATAAATAAAACTTGAGCAAACATGTATAAAAATATCAAACTACTCGAGCTCGACTCGTGTTCGCTTTGATCAAAGCTCGTTTGAACTCGACTTGATAGGTAATCAAACAAGCTCAAACATAAATTTTAAAGCTCGATATAATTTCAAACAAGCTTGAACATATGTATGTTCGAGTTCAGCTCGACTCAACTCATTTATAGTTAGGGATGTCAAACGGGCCAACCCTATCGGGTCATCGGGCTTTTTGATTCTGGCCATTTCGGGCTAAAAATTATTGGCCCTAACCCTAACACTTCGATTTTCGAGCTAACCTATCAGCCGACATGTTTCCGATAAAAGTTAAATACTTTTATAGTCCCATGAGAAATACTCAAGAGTTATTAGTACAACTCCATGGCTCAATTGAAGCTGCATCATTGAAAAAAATGAACCAAAAATTGTGACTATATCCAAATCAAGCAAGAACGAATCCAAAAAGGTAAATTCTCAAATAAAATATAAGTCTTCCCACTTGTTACATAACTTAACGAAATTGAAAACAACTCATCGATCAGACTACAAATTTCAAGCATATGTTTATGGTTATTTTTCAAACCAATTTTACATCCTAGTTTGTTGAACTGAAATCATTATTCTATTTATTCAATCCTTATCTTTGAACAAATAAATAAATAGAAATCAGCAAACACAAAATTTTCAATTCCTTTGCAAAGGAGCATCAAAGTAACAGTTAAACCACAAATTCACAAAGTATACAAGCTCAATTCCAACTTAAGGTAATGATTGAATTTTTAACTTGAACTTTTCGCAGTCAAGAACACTGAAAAGAAAATAGCTAAGCTAACTATTTTTTCCTTATTTTGAAGTTGTTCTCAAAATCGAGTGATGAAGCAGCCGGAGTGGAGATGACCGTGGAGTGAGTCGAGTGATGAAGCAGCGGGAGTGGAAATTGGCGATGGTCGCTTCTCAGTTCTCTCTAGCATCTAGGGTTGAATTGGGATTGGGATTGAAGTAAAAAAATTTTTAAATGAAACCCCAGCCGATTTGGGCTGGCCCATTCAGTTAAAATTCAATTCGGTCCTAAAATAATGACCCTAATCCACCTTTTTTTTCAGGTGGTTCGGGCCAGCCCATCAGATTCGGACTAGATTGACATCCCTATTTACAACCCTACTTACCCTACACCATCAGAAAATACCCTTATCAGGGACTTGATAACTAAAATTAACTCTCATGTTGATACGACCCTAGGTCGATTCCTCATAACATGTCTCTTTTCTGATATTGATCATTTTATAAATGAGAGAATTATTGTAGCAGATGAGGTTATTGTGAAGCATGCTGTGACTAAAATTAGGGATGATGGTGATGTCGTTCTTACATATATATTCATCTTCATCTGATGTTGTATTGATGATATTACAAGCCCATGATCTTGGAAAACAGTTTCAGAGTTGTGATTAGGGTTGAGACGGTAAGATATATCTTACTTTTTTCATTATATCTTTACCTTACCTTACTTGTACGGTATGGAGAAAATTCATACCGTTACCTTACCTTAACATTCGGTATACTTTCCTACGGTATACCTTACTTTCGGTATGAAACAAATGGCATACATTTACCTTACCTTTATTTCGGTATACCTTACCGATATCAAAATACCTTACCATACCATCTTACGATATATCTCATGTATTTACTAAAAATATGAAACATTCCTAATAACGATCAAATATAATTTTTAAGATAATTTATTTCATTGTTAAGAATATATCAAAATGTTTAATTTCAATGATAATAAGTAATAAATTCAAATACCATATTTTCATTTTATATTTACTATTTAATAGATTGAATAATTTTAGATTTTATATATTTTAGTGTATATGTAATATGTTTGATTTCTTGATTTGATAATATTAATTGAAAATATAAAATTGAATGAAAATATAAGATTTTTAGTCATCACTTATATGATATAACTTCAAATTGTTCATCTTTTAGGTGTAGTTTATATATAAATTGATAAAATATCATAAACTCAATAAATATTACAACGTTAATTTAGATATTATAAGAATTATTTACTAAGTATTAAATAAGAATTTATTTATTATTACTATGCATTAAGTATAACATAAGATTAATTATAAGTGTTAGATATTATAAATTTACTAGATATTTATATAAGTATGTCGTATTTACTAAGTATTATATATTAGTCATTTATAATTCACACATACATACATATATATATATGTATATATTTAATATCACAAATATTAACTAACTTATGTGTAATAATATTATAGTTACTATATATTATATTATTGTTTGTTTTCTTATTGCTTATTTTTATTGATGAGATTGCAAACTATAATTGTATTGTAAATCTAAAATTATATATAAGAAATGTTAAGAATATTATTCATCACATGATTTTATAGTGTATCTATAAATTGTATAAAATATTATAAACTTACTAAATATTACAAATTTTAAATCGTTTACTTAGAAATCGTAAGAATTATATACTAAATATAAGAACATATTTATCATTAATATACCGATATAACGGTATATCGGTATATATCGTACCAATGGTATTTACTGGTACAACGGTATATGCCGAACTAATGGTATATACCGAAAAAGTTTGGTATACCGTCGGTATCGGTATACATCGGTATATCTCAGTTTTTAAAATTTCATATTGTTACCTTACCGAAAAATCTCAGTACGGTATTATACCTTACCGAAAATATCGGTATACCTTAAAATTCGGTATTCTGATATTTTTTTGGTACAATAAGTACGGTATAACTGTATTTTTCCCCAGTCCTAATTGTGATAGTTGATTCACATCCCAAGCATGAAGGACAATTGTACATACACTCGTATACATAAATGTTGTACTCTTATGTCATGCATGAAGTGACGAGTGTTTTTGGGTGCATCTTGGATGTTGTCCTTTTTTCTTTTTTGGATGTCCGGCCCAATATATTGATGGTTTGTAATGACCCGTTCTTAAAAATCTTTAATTATTTTTAGTATTTTAGTCTCGTCGTTACTTTAAATTAAATATTTTACTTTTAAAGTGCGTCGCCAACAGAGAAATTTAAAATTTAATATCGAATTACTTATAATAGAATAAGTTATTGAATAAGATATTAAATCCATAAATCCTTATGGAATTAAATCAATTATAATCCAATAATTATTCAAAAATCTAGAAACTGAATAATAATAATAATAATAATAATAATAATAATAATAATAAATCTTTATCCATAGAACAGTTATTTTTCACCGTAAACTTCCATCAAAACCATGTTCATTATTCCAGTGTAGAACTGCTCAACCTTCACGGTTTCTTCATCTAAACTCACTCCAAAAATCATATGAATTCAATAGAACCAAAATATTCAAAGAACCACCCTCCGAAACAACAATGAAACATCCCACTGTTCACATCAAACCTTTCAATTCAAAGCTTTATTTCTACCTTTGAATCAAGAAGAAGAGCATACCAATTCCATCAAGAAGTACATCGAAATTAAGAGTTGGAATTCAAGTCTCAAACAAAAATTCAGAATCAGGTATTCAACTAAGGAAAATTCTCATATCCTCGCAATTATTCTTCTTTAGATATTCATTTCTATTTCTCCTTCTTATACCGCAGAGAAAATCAGAAACACTCCATTTTGATCAGAGAAGAAATTTCCGTCACTTTCATAACAAGTAAGCCTTCAAATTTCCACGATAACCTACATCAAACCACTGCATTTTATTTCTCAATTTCCATGAATATTAACAGAACGTAAATTTTAACAATAAATAGAAAATATAAGCATTAAAGTACCTCTAGACTCTGTTTTGCTTCGTAAAACCAATCTAGAAAATAATCCTTCAAAATTCATTGAAACTGATGATAGACCTTCAAAAATTTGATCAGTTGCTATGCTTCCTTCATATGATTTAACACCCCATTAATCGAATGAAATTGAAAATTCATCTCTAATTAGAACTCTAGCTTTACGTTCTCCAATCTTTACTGGTATTTAGGTGATTTAATGGGATATTTTAATGCTGAAAAATATGATCTGGGAAGAAATAGATAGAAAATAATTGATATAAAAAGAAAAAGAAAGTAAAGGGAGAGATAGAGAAGAGTTGCAGAGATGAATCTGATGAGATTAGGAGAGAGAGACGGCAATGCTAGGGATTTTAAGAAAAAGGAGTATTGATTTGGGATTCTATTTCTTAAGAAATAGTTTGTTTATTTAATAATATACACAAATTCCTAGGTCATAATTAGTCTAACTCCAAAACCTTTCATTAGTATTTAAATTATTAAACTATTGTATTACATTAATTATTTAAGGCACAAATATTATTTGAAATGGTATATCCGAGTCCACCTATCTTATTCATATAATTTATCTAATTATAATCGAAGTTTCAGATTTTAAAACTTTAATATTCTAATAAAGTTAAACATTAAAATAACTTAAGAAATATAATTATTTAATTTAATTAAATTGAATTCTCTGTTAGGCAAAGGCGCATTACTTCCTGCAAGATCTTAACATTTTACACTGAAAAGTCGAGTCGAAGGTCTTCAAAGTAAAGGTGGAGAATTTTATACGCACGTGATATTTATTATCCATTATATATTATGCTTGTGATTTATTGTTCGACTGAGTGTTTATGTGAAAGTGAAAGTTAAAGTATGCCAGGGACCGTTCATAGGTCCGGGACCGTAAAAGTTGTCCTTGGGTCGCCCACCGTGCATGTGTATATGCATATACTTGTTCAGAGACCGTTTATAGGTCTAAGGCCGTGATAAGTTGCCTTTGGGCTGACTCCCCACTGTTCAAACAATTATTATTATGTGACATGGCATGAATGTCTGAATATGAGTTACTTGTTTAATATGTTTTGGATAATGCGTATTCTCCACTGAGGCAATGTTTGGTATACTGATACGGATATACCTACATTAATAAAATCTGGATTGCTTTGAAAGATAATTGCATATTAGCTATTTTAATTGTGTGTTTGGTTATTAAGATAAATATACTAAGATTGTTTCACACATGTGTTTGGTATATTGTTTTATTTGGTAGACTAAATTCTGGAATGAGTAAATTAGTTTAGGCAATGTTTGGTAGCCTAGATAAAGGCATATATACTAAGATTGCTACGCCAGAAACTGTATCCGAGGGGGGCCGTCGGATACATTATCCAGCCGAATCAGTAAATTACACCCCGGGCCTCGCGTGAACGAATAATGGCTACCAAACACACGGCTGGATACCTATACTAATATGCCTTTATCCAGGCTACCAAACATTGCCTGAGTGTATTCGTTATACTCATCCCATTATTATAACATTTCAGGTTGAGGAGTTCGGTGATGGTGACGTGGAGATGGATGTGAACTAAGTTTCTATTTAAATATTTAAGTTATTAGACTTGTTTAATTTCTAAACTTTTAGTTGATGTTATATTTCTGTTGGATTATGGATTTCTAACTTTAAAATATTTAGGAGTTTAAACTATTTAAATCGCTTCCGCTCTATGTTATATGAATTATTATGATTTTCTAGTATTAGTTTTATTACATAATTGAGAAAATGTTTTAAATTCTCTTTTACATGTTAGATTTTATAAAATAAATAGCATTCTATGTTTATAAAATTAGGGTGTTACATGGTTTCTATATATATTTAACTCATTTACTTATATATACATCTATTAATTATTATGTTTCCGTTAAGTATTAATTCATTGTTAAAGAAATAAATATGGCATATTAGGAAGTTTGTTTATTTAATTATCTTTTAATTTCCAATCATTTTCTTAAGCCTAGTGAAAAATCCAATCAGCAATGAGACAGAGAGAGTAAAAAGTTGTGTTTATTGGACGAGCATACATTGTACATATGTTGTGCTAAACTTCAAGATGATCTAAAATATAATGATAAATTTGATATTGATATTAATTGTTTATTTTCTGAATTGCAAGTGTTACAAATGTGTTTACAAACAAAAATAAATACAATCATTTATGTTCTTGAGTTTGTTAAAACGTTGGGCTGCTTTCCTAATGTTTCTTTTGTATATTGAATATTATTGATTGTTCTGGTGTTACTGTAGCAACGAAAAAACTCAAAAATTAAATTAATTAAAGTATATTTGCATTTAACTATGTCTCAAGAAATATAATGGACTAGCCACTTCAAGCATTGAAAATCATATATTTGAAAAACAAAATGATTTTAATGATCATATTTATGATTTTGCTTCTTAAAATGTTAGAATATCTAAATTATTTCAATAATAATTAGTTTACACACACACACACACACACACACACACACACACATATTTGTATATTTGTAGGTGTTAATTGTACTTTTTCAAGATTTAGGATGGTGAAGACAATGATCAAATAAACTTAAAAGATGCTCATGAAAAATATATTAGGACCCCTCTTTTTCGTTTTGTCATGGGTAGAGACGGACGCAAAAAATTTAACTTGGGGGGCGAAATGTAAGAATTTTAATTTTGGGGGAGCGAAAAACAGTACTACAATATAAATAATATTATATTTATTTAATAAATTATATATATACATATAAAAAAATTTGGGACAAAGGGGCGGGTACCCCACCAGCTCCCCCTAGGTCTGTCCCTGGTCATAGGCCCCCGAAATGTCGGGATTGGCCCTAAATGTTAATAATATAAGAGGATTATCTCATTAATAGGAGAGGCTCATATTACTAACATGACGAGATCATAATGTTGATTTAATATATGTTAAAAGTCATTCATATAACATTATTTTAAGCTCAAACCTAATACATACAAAGCTCGTTGAAGAGCAATTATATTCATCAGTGAGGTTTACCTGTACCACTGATAGCTGCTACGGATTTCTTTAATTACTAAAATTATACAAACAAAAATCGAAAGTAAATCAGAATACAACGTTTCGTGAGAATTATCATCGAAATTATTAGAATCAAAGATAAGAAGCAATTAATTCTAAAATCAATGGTACAAAACAAATTAAATTGCCTAAAAGAGTTGTTTGGCAAAATCAATGGAGATACATCCAGTGGTCTACACGCCATTCCCACTAAGAAATTAACTCAAAAATTTGACCCTAAGCTTATAATTGTTGACAACCATATGGCAGACAGAGATGACGTGGGATTACACAAACCATATTCACTACAAAAAAATTTCGGTACAGCGACAGATAGGTCTGTTGTTAATTCTGAATTTTCCATCATTAGAATGATCTAACAACGAATTAACGATGGACGGTATCCGTCGTTAAACCTTCAGTCGGCATGGTGTGTCACCAACCGCAGGGTCCGTCGTTAGATCATTAACGACCGATTTAACGATGGACATGTCCGTCGTTAAATCAGTCCTCATTTCTGTCGTGAGGAATTATTAACGACCGATATAGTCATCGTTAAATCGGTCGTCAATAATCTAACAACCGATTTCATCCGTTGTTAAAAAAGGTCGGGTCTTTTTTTTTTTAACGACGAACTTGTCCGTCGTTAATTAATGTTTTAATTTTATTTTATTTTTTTATTTTTTAACGACGGACGCGTCCGTCATTAGTGTTTTTTTTGTTTCAATTGTATTTATTTGAAAATATTTTATATTAAATAAAATAGATACAAATTATTATATAAATATTTAGTTGGAATCATAGAATAAACATATAAAAATAATTATCCAAACTCATACATACAAAACATAACAAGGTTAAATGTTTAGATAATATATCAAACATAAAAATAAAAATATCAGTGACAATCAAAGACGAATAAAAACAAAATGGATCCTACATGTGTGGAGGAGGCTGAGGCTGAGAAGATGATCCACTGGCACCGGCGTCCGCGAACCGACGCTGCATCTCCTGCATCTGCTGGAGAAGAGCAAGCTGCTGATCCATCATCTCCTGGTGCTTCTGCTCCCAGGTCTGCTCTCGCTGCTGAAATCGCTCCTCATGTGCCTGCAGTTCCTGGATAGCAGCCTGAGAGTCGTAATACTGAGAGCCCACTGAATCAGCGCTGCTGCTCCTCTGAGTACGTCCGATATGGGCAGCAGCTCGGTTCCCCAGCCAGAACACGCATCTCTTCTCCACGCCCACGATATCGATATAGATCGATGTCGTGTCTGGTGGCACCTCAGATGAGTCGGGAGGCACCTGACTCCTCTACTCAATCGCCTCACGTACCTCTCCCTATATTTATTAAATGATTAAGTAAACATAAAATGTCATATGAAATGAAAACACACCTACATCAAGTTTGAATATACTTACAGCGATGCGCTTCGACTTCTGATCGGAGTAGTCAGCGTCACTGCTGCCATGCAGTCTCATAAAGGTCTCCCACCCCATCTGACCAGGTGTGAGACCCCTCTCTGAAGCCTAAACAATAAAATAAAGATATTAATTAGTACTCACACAAAAATTAAACATAATACTTAATTAATTTAAAAATAAATTATAATATTAATTAAGAGAACAAACCAATGCTGCAGCATGCACATGAGCACATTGGGAACTGCCCTTGTGCTTCACTATTCCAGTACCAAGGCCATCCGGCTCAGGCATTCGATTCTTGCTTGAAATCTCGGCCTTTTTCGTGACCTCTGGCGTGTCCCAGTACGCCAGCCATGACCCCCAAGCATCCTGAGGGATGCACACAGGTCGACCCTCCCTCCTCTGCTTCTTGAACATGTACACCATATCCTTGTACCGCACAGCTGCCTTAACACTCCATAATCCCTCTATTATAGGAGTGAGAGCGGGATCCCAAGTGAACTCCTTCTGCACAAAGTTAAATAAACATATATCATACAACATATATATATACATATTTTATTTAAATATAATTTTATATGCATAAGACATACCGTGAACTCCTCAAAATATCATTTTCTAACATCCGCTGGCACCAACTTTCATGAATAGCCAGTCGGATGTATATATCTCTTAAATGCCACAGTGATAGCACTCAACACCTCATGAGCCGGCATCATCACACTTCAAATGAAAAACACAAATAAATTATTACAAAAAATTATATAAAAATATAAAAAATACGAAAATGATAAAAAAAAAAACAAACCCATTCTCCACATGTATAACCCGTCGGCCAGTAGGACCAGTAATATGTCCTACAAAAGAACCCTCCAAGTCTAACTATCCAACTCCACCACTAAGTCCGGCGGAGCCTGAAGATGGAGATGTTGCACAGGCTCTGCTGGAGCCCCGTGAAGGACGACCACCACCTCTAGCTGATATCTGAAAAATTAAAACAAGTATGCTTAATAAACAAATACAACACAATGAAATGAATTATATTATTGCTAATTATGCAAATGAACTTCACACTAATCATCACAATCACTATCATAATTCTCATCATCGCTAATATTGTTATGATCTGAGGCGTTAATGTCTTCTTCATCATCGTCATCATTTTTTTCTTCTACAATATCGATCAAACCACCATTTGGATGAACTGGTAATGGGTCATCATCTATCACAGGAAAACGCAGATTATCTACTACATCTTCTTAAAATGGAGGAGATATGATAGTATTAGATTCTACTGCAGGGACTTCTACATTTGATCATGCTTTTATTTTACACACTACCCACTAGTCACTCTTAGAGCGATTCAAACTCGGATAAGAGCAATAAAATACCTACTTTGCTTGTTTTGCCAGCATGAACGGATCATTTCCAGAATATCGCTTCTTATGGTTTATGGAAAACATTTTAAAATTAGGATAAACAGTTGTTCCAGCCTGTGATGTGTCAAACCATTCACACTTGAATAAAACCGTTCTCTTGATCGGGAGACCAGGATACTCCAATACCAAAACCTCTATCAAATGTCCATAATAGTCATAATTGTTTATGCTATAATTTGTCCCTTTAACACAAACACCGCTATTCACTGTAGCTCTATGTCATCCATGTTCAATAGTGTGAAATTTATAGCCGTTGACAAAAAAACCATGATAAACAACAACTGAACATGAAGGGCCTACTAACAGATCTCGCATGATCTTGTTCATATTATTAGTGGGATTTTGAGCCTGATTGAGAAGTATGAGAGAAGTTCAGAACAAGATAAAATTAGATAGTCTACAAGTGAATTTCAGGATAACACTTACATAGTTGGCAAACCAAGTGGGAAACTCCTTATCGATTTTCTTATCAAGATCAGAGAATGATATATTTGGGAATGTTGCTTCCAAGTGGTCAATGAACAGACTTGATGAAAACATAGAAGTGAGAATAAATATTAAGAGCATAAATTGAGAGAATATAAAAATTAACAGATTAAGAGCAATACTCACTTTATGTAAATTTGAACTTCAGTACAGTTGAGTAAAATGTATAGTCGTGCAGCATTGTACTCATTATCTGTCAGGAATCTTTTGCTAGATCTTCCAAAAGGCCGTCCAGGATGCGTAAAAATTGACAGAAGATCTAAACAATCACCTGTTATATCACCTCGACCATCATAATTACGAGGCACATTTCTATGTCTCGTAACTACATGATCCTCGAAGTAATAAGAGCAGAATGTGGATGCCTCCTCAACTAAGTAGGCATTGCTTATTGAACCTTCGACTCGTGCTTTATTTTGCACATTATTCTTTAACTTCCATAAATACCTTTCAAAAGAATACATCCACCTATATTGTACCGGTCCAGCAATTCTAACTTCATCAGCTAAGTGGACAGACAGATGTTCTATCGAGTCGAAGAAACTTGGAGGAAAAATTCATTCAAGCTTACACAAGATGATTGGAATATTTTCATGCAATCGACACACATCATCAACGTTCAAGTTTCTGCAAGTCAATTCTTTAAAGAATAAACTCAGTTCTGTGATTGTCTTTCAGACATTAGGTGGGAGAAGTTCATTGAATGCTATAGGAAGGAGATATTGCATAAAAATGTGGCAATCATGACTTTTCATCTCGAACATCTTCAGTTACTTCATGTCCACACATCTGCTCATATTTGACACGTACCCGTCTGAAAATTTCAGACCCTTTATCCATTCAAACAACACATTCTTCTCATTTTTGTCAAGTGTGTAGCAAGCTTTTGGGTATTACCTGTCGACTCATTTCTTTTGAGTTCCGATCTGTGGTAGTATTTATTCAACTCTTCTCTCGATTTTCCGGTATCTTTTGTTTTCTCTTGTATATTCAACACAATATTGAATAGATTGTCAAACACATTTTTTTATATGTGCATGACATCCAAGTTATGTCGAATCAGAAGGAACTCCAGTATGGCAGATCCCAAAAAATGCTTTACTTCTTCCACCCGCAACCCTTGGATAATGTCACATTATCTTTCAACTCGGTAACTTTTTTAAGGCCCAATATCTCAATATCTTCCAAAATATCTTTGCCTGTTCTTGCTTCAGGAGGTAGTGTGATGACAACCTTGTTCTTTGTGAATGCTCTCTTATTTCTTCGAAAGGGATGAGCAACATCCAAGAACTTTCGATGGTTATCGAACCAAGATTGCTTACCACTACATGATAGAGTAAACGCATCTGTATCTTCCATACAATGTGGACAAGCAAGTCTTCCAGCGGTACTCTACCTGGATAACATTGAATATACGGGAAAATCACTAACTGTCCATAGTAGTGCAGCTCGCATCTGGAAATTTTATTTCATTGAGACATCGAAGGTAGGCACACCTACTTCTCACAAGTTGATCAATTTCAATATTAGTGGTTGTAAAAATACATCCAGCTTCTCTTTCGGATTGCGTTGCCCTGGCATAAGTACTGTTAGAAACATGAATTGTTCTTTCATGCACATCGACGGAGGAAGATTGTATGGCGTAATAATAACGGGCCACGAAGAATATTGTTGGCCTGATTGGTCGAATGGTTGGAAATCGTCTGTCGAAAGACACAAACGGACATTTCAAATTTCTGAGGCAAAAATAGGAAAAGAATTGTTCAGATGCTTCCATGCAGGAGAGTCAGCTGGATGTCGCATCACCCCGTCATCAATTGATGATGCATGCCAACGTATATACATTGATGTAGCATTAGATGCATACAATCTCTGCAATCGAGGTATAAGTGGAAAGTAGTACATTTTTTTGCGAGCCACTTTTGTCGTTTGTCTCTTCTCTATACGCCGACCGACTTGCTTGAATCGAGCTTGGCCACAAATTTTGCATTTTGCCAATTCAGTATCACCCTTCCAGTAGATCATGCAGTTATTGATGTAACAATCAATCTTCTTAATAGGTAACCCCATCCCGCGAAGTAATTTTTTAGTGTTGTAGATGTTCGAGGGGACCTAATTATTTTCTGGAACAATCTCCTGCATCAGCTGTGTTATCTGATCAAAGCACTTTTCTGAGATGTTGTTCTCAGACATGATGGCCATCAGACGTGCCACCACTGATAGCTGAGAGTATTTCTCATAACCGGGCCACAATTCTTTATCTGCAGCCTTCAACATGTCGTAAAAGCGTTGTGCATCAGGATTCGGAGTCTCTTCATCAAAATCCATGGTGTTTATGTTGTATTGTGGACCAGCAGCATCCATCACCATCGAATGATATGAATTTACACATTCATCATCGACCACATCCCATTCAATACGCTCGGGTCTATTAATCTCCCCTTGAAATGTCCAAGTATCGTAATTCCAAACGAATCCGTGTTTCGCAATGTGGAGTCGAAAGGTATACGGTTCTTGAAATGGAATATTCTTGCATTTACGACATGGGCACTTAATTTTATCTCTATCCATGAAGGCAGGTTGGCTGTAAGTAAACTCGATAAAAGATTCAAGTCCGTTCAGAAAGTCCGGATTTAAAACACCATCGCCAAGATAGCACCGATATATCCATTGACGATCTAGACTCATCTTTTATCTACCTACTCCTAACAATACAATGAAATTGAATTTAGAAAATGTAAAAAAGCAATTCTGTAAAAAATTCGGCAGCACCTATGTGTAAATCATAGTCCCAAGTTTTCGACTCTACGCTAATTGATATATGTTCATCTAATCAACAAATACCAACAAAATTAAACAATACCAACAACACAATGAAATTAAATTTAGAAAATTAAATAAGCAATTCTGTAAAAAATTCGGCAGCACCTATGTGTAAATCCTAGTTCCAAGTTCTCGACTCTACACTAATTGATCTATGTTCATCTAATCAACCAATACCAACAAAACCAAGTAATAAAGAGGGATCCAGAAGCCCTTGTCCCAGATAAATTTAAACAAGTAATAAAGAGGGATTCAGGGACTCTCCTCATAGACAAATTTTACCAAGTAAAATTTTCATTATTTTTATAAAATATTTATTGTGTGCTATTACTTTATATTTCACCTCAATTATTGCAAGCATATTATTTTTTGGATTTAATGAACACCACAACATAAAATAAAATAAAAATTTTAAATAAAAAGAAATCTCTGTCAAAAAATAACAATTAAATATGTGGTTGAGTTGGTGTTTGGGTTTGAGTTTAGAATTTAGTATCTGATAATGTGCAGGTTCGAGTCTTTTCACTTTTATAATGTATTTTCATTTTTAATTTTGTTTTAGATTTATAATTTTATTTTTTCTCCCTTAATAATCCTAAAGTTTTTTTATTTCATTTTTAATTTTGTTTTGGTTAGTTTTAGGATTTCCCCTTAAAAATCCTACAGTTCTTTTTTTTTTTTTAATTAGGTTTTTCCCCTTTATAATCCTACACCCTGTGAACCCATGTTTCTTATTTCGAATATTGTATTTAATTTAATTTAATGATTTATGATATAATATTAATATGTATAGATTTAGGGCTCTGCCACCATTATTCACAAAAGAAACAACCTTTCAACTTTCATAATCGATTAAGCTCCTCAAATCGATTCGCTGTAAAGTTTTTTTGTTAATTTGTTGACTATTAATGAATGCATTTTTTTTTCTAAAAAAAAAGGAATGCATTTTTGTTTATTTATTTTTGTTATTGTGCTATTATATATTTAATGATTACATTTTTGTTTACTGTGTTATTAATGACGCACTTATATGCAAAATAGGATGGATAACAATTTTTAATACCCATGATTTTTGTGCAAAATTGTGTGCTAATTACATAATTGTGTTGATAAAAGAAAAGAAAAGAAAAGGGAAATCTAAGGATTGTCCCGGTGGGAATAATTTAGTGGTGGAGTAAAGTTATTCGGAGGTCAAAGGTCACGGGTTCGAACCTCCTCAATGTCACTGATCGGGTGTGTGAGTAAAAAAAAAAAAAGGAAATCTAAGGATTTAAATATATGTGGAAACTTAGCCCACATCAATGCTAATTAGGCATTAGCCCACCATTATTGACTAGTAGAGTTAAATAGATTTCCACATCACGACAAGAGTAGTACCAGCTGCATTATTAAAATTCCAATAGAGATTCGTAGTAGATCTTAAGTTCTTAAAATGAGCAGCACATCGCCAATCAATTAATAGTTGCACTTAAACCAATTTCACTCTAATTTGAAATTATTTATCCTAATTAATTATATCCAAAATCAGGGAACATATCACACGATGATGCTCTTGGTTCTTGTTTGTCTTTCACGATTCTTCCTCCACCAACAAGAATATAATATATGTTGTAACTAATTACATAATTCCAGATTATCAACATAATTCCAGAAAAAAAAAAATTAACAGCAATAGGAGAGCAAAGGCAGCCGAGAGAGAGAGAGAGAGTGAGAGAGAGAGAGAGAGAGAGAGAAGAGAGGCTGTGGGCAGCAGTGCGGCAGCGGAGGCGAGGGAGAGAGAGAAAGAGACAGAGACAGAGACAGAGAGAGACCTGTCGTGCAGGCTGTCGAGGGCGGCGTGTAGTCGGTGGCGGGCTGTCGAGGGTGGCGCAGGGTCGGCGGTGGGGCAGTGGCGGCGGCGGAGGCGAGGCAGAGATCGAGAGAGAGAGGCGATTAGAGAGTGGGCAAGGGAGAGAAAGAGGGAGAGAGAGAGAGCGAGAGGGCTGGTTGGCGGCGGTGGTGCGGTGGTTGTCGACGGAGGCGGGTCGGGTAGGGTTGTTCGATTTGGGGTTGAAAGATGAAATGAAAAAGAAAGCCCGCTTATATCGTGAACTTAACGACGGACGCGTTGAATATTAACGACGGATATTATCCGTCGTTAAATTAAATATGAATTAATCATTAAAAAATTAAATATTAATGACGGATACATCCGTCGTTAAATTAAATCTGAATTAATCATTAAAAAAATTGAATATTAACGATGGATCTAATCCGTCGTTAGTATTAATGACGGTCAGTCCGTCTTTAAGACGTCGTTAAACCTACGCGCGAAAATTTTCAGCAATTTTTTATACCTAAAAAAGTTTAATGACGGCGAATCGGTCGCAGGTCCGTCGTAACTAACGACGGATTGTAATCCGTCTCGAAAATCCGTCGCTATACCGAGATTTTTTTGTAGTGATTCACCCCCTCTTGTACTTGACCTCGGCCATAGGTGTCAAGGTACGACATACTTTAATTTGTTTGTCATATCTTATACCTTAATTTTCGGTATGATAAAAATCATACCGTTGCCGTACATTTACCTCCGGTATACCTTAGTTCGGTGTACCTTGAGTTCGGTATGATACATAATGCATACCTTTATCATACGTTTATTTCGGTATACCTTACCGTACCTTAGTTCGGTATATCTTACTGTAACCATATTTCAGTCCGCACCATACCGACATTTCACGGTATATCAAAATTATCATTATATTAAATATTTATGATGAATATATACTAAGTATTATAGTACTATATATCATATCTCATTTTATTTTTAATTTTGTCAATAATTCATTACAACTTTTAGCCTAAAGATTAAAGAAGAATATAAAATTATTATTTTATTACATTAGATTTCACATTGTTTAGTTTTTAGTTAGGAGTTTTGTATTAATTATTTGAAATATAATATTTTCCTAAATTCTTATTATGAACATATACTAAGTATTATAGCATTGTATATATATCATATCTCATCTTATTTTAATTTTTTTGATAATTCATCACAATTTTTAGTCTAAAGATTAAATAAGAATATAAGATTATATATTACATATTACATCTGATTTCATATTGTTCAATTTTTAGTTAGGAGTTTTGTATTAAATTATATGAAATATAATATTTTCCTAAATATTTAGACTGAATATACTAAGTATTATAACATTGTATAACATATTTCATTTTATTTTAATTTTTTTGATAATTCATCATAACTTTTACTCTAAAGATTAAAGAATAATATAACATTATTATTTATTACATCTTATTTCACATGTTGTTCAATTTTTAGTTATGAGTTTTTAATTAAATTATATGAAATATAATATTTTCGCAAACGTTTATGCTGAACCTACTAAGTGTTATAGCCTTGTATAGCATATTTCATTTTATTTTAATTTTTTTGATAATTCATCATAATTTTTAGTCTAAAAATTAAAGAAGAATATGACATTATTATTTATTATAAACATACTGAGTATTATAATATTGTATATAATATCTCATTTTAGTATATTTTTCTATTCATCATAACTTTAAGAAAATTAAATGTCACCCTGATACACACTACTCATTCACGATTATGCTACATTTATATTTCATAATGTCTAAATTATTATTTCTTAATACTTTTTTTCACATCTAATATGTTCACAATTTAATAGTGCACGATTTTTAAATTGGGAAAAATGATAACATAATATATTGTTATGTTATTTTTACATTCCATAATGTTTAATTTGTTTTTTTTTTTAAATCCACATTGAAGCGGTTCGTAATAGACGAAAATGGTGATTTGATTTTGGAAAATAAATTTGATTTGATTTGATTTTCAAAAATAAATTTAATTACAAGCATCTTTCAAACGTAGGTAGTGAATATTCTGGAAGAGATATTACAAAATAACATATATTTAATTTACACACATGAAAGTCAATATAATCTCAAATTCTTAATACAAATGCCCTAAATGAGCTAGGGTTCTTTATCGTTTGTTTCTTTGTTAGATATAAATCTTCACCCGCAACATTAACATCATGAAATATTGTTGGAGTAGGACAGAGATCAAGCTGAAATATGAGATAATCAATCAGTTCGATGCATTCAAATCTCATCATTATTGTCATCAAGAAATAAAAAATCGAGACGCATATTAGATAAATCAAAATCGAATGACTAACCAGTTTCCATGAAGGAGTCATCACTTCATCATTCCCATGAAGATTGAACATCAAGTTGAACAAGAAATTTCAAATTCCTCTCCCAATTCACCTCCTTCATTTTCTTTGCCCAATTCACAGCCAAAGGGTGGCTATCGACTACTTCGAACCTCTCAACACAACCGGGCAAAGACGAAGGGAGTTGTTCTAATTCGTAGCAGTGCTTGATGCTTAGATGTTGAAGGAAGTAGATGCTCGGCATTTTGAAATCCCAACGAACTAGATTAGTATCTTCAATTGAGAGAAACTTAAGTCGGGGGAAATTCGTGTAATCTATTTCCCAAGTTGGGCCCTGAAAGGCATAGCATCGCAATTTCAGCACTTCAAGATTTGGCAGTTTACCAATTATACCCATGTGCTCCCATGGATATCCGAGCCCGCTCAAACTCAACTTTTTAAGGCTCAGAGGGAACATGGAAAGAGGAGGTGGGGCAACAACCTCTGACCCGAGTTCAGGATTCACAACAACACATTTAAGTGATTCTAGTTTGCCCAAACAGGAAATAAGATTCAAGTTAGGAAATGGATTACTCATGTCATCATGATCCGGTGACAATTCAATCTGAATCCCTAACTTCTTCAAATTAGGGATTCTTTCCAAAACCCTAGTCGTGCAACTATGAACACTCACATCTAAGAGTGATGAGAGGTTTGGCAAAAGGGCCCCACAATCAGGATCAGGCAACTTGCTTCCAGAAATCTGAAGATGTTTCAACTCCTTCATATCCCATATTTCCTTTGGCAAATATGAAGAACTACTACTTCTAGGGTTCTTGATGCTCAAGTGTTGTTTAGCAATCAAGAATTGAAGATTCAAGAGTTTGGAGATGGATAGTGGGAGCTCTCCATCACAAGTGAGGGCGAGATATCTTAGATGAATTAGCCTCACTATTTCATCCGGGAACTCGTAGAAACGGATTGCAAGAGCATCGAGTACTTTGAGCAACCTCGAACCAAAACATAATGGCACTTGATATCTATGAGGCGGGCCGGAACATAGCAAAGCACGCGCAGTAGATGCATAGGCTGTCGCGTTGTTCACACCTTTCACTCCCAATAAAATGCTATTGCGAATGCATAATCTGCGTTGGCTCTTTACATTCTCCATTGAAAAATTAGTGTCAACATCACTATCCAATGCCTGGAAGAACTTGATCTTCATGGCCTCATTGCAAGATAGATGCCAATAGACAGAATGAAGACTGCAAAACTTATATGTTACTAAATCAGATCCCATCTTAACCATAACCATGCTTCTATCAACAAGCTCCTTCAAGCATTTTGAAGCAAAATCTTCAAATGTTTGAGATGGATAATTTGGTTCAAGAAATCCCTCAGCAAGCCACAAGTTCATGAGCTTGGATGTAGGGATCTCACAACTCTGAGGAAAAACTCCCATATAAAGGAAACATGCTTTCAAATGTTGAAGTAAACCCTCATAACTCGGAAGCAATGTATTGGATATTTCCTTTTGTGCATCCACGAGAACTTGATTTTTCCTCTTAGCCACCTTGTTCCAATACTCTAGGGTTTTCTCGGATTTTGAAAGCTTATCTGCAACCGCGAGGATCAAAAGAGGAAGACCTTCACAGTTCTCAGCAATCTTCTTTCCAACTTTCTCGAGCAGAAGAGGGCAAGCCTCCTCAGCAAACACCTTCTCGCGAAGAAGATCCCAACTTTCTTCTTTATTCAGAAGGCGAACTTTGTAAGCCCTATCACACGGCCCGAAACGGGCAACGTCTAATAGCCTAGTCGTGACCACGAGTTCA
Source organism: Perilla frutescens (assembly GCA_026008535.1). Classification (NCBI taxonomy): domain Eukaryota; kingdom Viridiplantae; phylum Streptophyta; class Magnoliopsida; order Lamiales; family Lamiaceae; genus Perilla; species Perilla frutescens. The sequence continues at coordinate 53,870,508 of BRKX01000015.1, forward strand.
CCCTTAATATTTGGTGCAAATCTTTTCAAGTAATGCACCGGCTCTTGGCTCCATAGATCATCTAGCACAATGAGGCATTTCTTGCAAGAAAGCTGCGTGCACAAATCCTCAACTAATTTTGCATCTTGTTTCATATTTCTTTTGCCGATGTTGGGATGTATTTGAGCTAGAATATCTATCAAGATTTCTTGTGAATGATAATTGGCTCCGACATTGATCCATGCAAAGTGGTCGAAACGATGCAAAATTGAGGAATCTTTAAAAACTTTGGTAATAAGAGTAGTCTTACCGACACCAGCCATTCCATAAAGAGTCATAATTCCCATTTTAGTGAAAAATCTTTGGGGATAGAGATTCTCTTTGATTCTCTCGATCAAAGTGGAGAAGTCGAATAGAATATTGGCCCATATTCCATCGTTCTCTTCCAAACATTTCTTTATTTGATTTGCCTGCCAATATGTATATGAATGCAACAAGAAGGGAGTTAGATTTTTGTAAGATAATTAGTTAAACATGATAAAATTAAGGGTTAATTGCCTTAAAATACACAAATTGTGAGGTGTTTTTAGTTTTTCACACGTTTTAAAAAACGTAATTTTAATAACATGAACTTAGCACTTATTTAGTTTTTCACATATTTGATTTTCAAATTCCAGTACAATCTAATTCTACCAAAATCGATCAAAAGTTCATGTATTTAAAATAATTTGGTGTCCACGTAGATGTATATGTAGAAACCTCCGACAACCACGTCAGCTTAGTTGATCGAAATTTGAAAATATGTGAAAAATCAAACAAGTGTTAAATCCATGTTATTAAAACTACGTTTTTTAAAATATGTGAAATGCCAAAAACATATGTATTTTAAGGCAATTAACCCTAAAATTAATAGCACACGAAATCATCTATCGCACACTCATTTTTTTTTCTTTTTTTTCTTCGATTTAATAGGTTTGATGATCTGCTAACAATTGATAACCTTATATTTTACTGGTTCAAATTTTCTGTTACATTATTTTTAGTAATTCAGTCTGTGTTTCATTATAAAATTTATAATTTTAATAATATTTATTATAAAATACAAAATAACTATAACATAAATAAATATAGTCAACATTTATTAAATAAAAATTGAATTAAAAATTATAAATTCTAATTAAGAAACCATAATAATAAATTATTAATTGAAAAGTAAAGATTAAATACTAAAAAAAAACAATTATAAACCACAATTGGTTGGGATGGATCCTAATTAACAGTCGTAAAATTAAATTAAAGCCCACGAAAAAGTGAAATTGGAGGAAGAAAAATGCAAGAACCTCAAAATTGAACATAAGATGAAACAAAAAAAAAATGTAACAAGTAATATCATGTGATACTTTACATATGTTACATAATAAAATTAATTATATAAATTTAATTATTAACTAGTGTTAACAAAAATATTTAAATTTTATTTTTCTTAATTACAATTACAACTTTTTTATAATTATTTCATGCTTTAAATAAAATGATTTAAAAAAAAGTAAAAGGAAAAAATTAAATAAAATTATCATCATCATCATCATTATTATTTCATTTTTTTTTATCATATACTTTTATTATTGCCATGTCAATATGAAATTTTCCAAATACATATGGATGTCATCGCATATACACTGTCGAGATGATGGTGATGATGATGATGATTGATTATTATTATTATTATTATTATTATTATTATTATTATTATTATTATTATTATTGGGTGAAAACGAGGAATATAATATATATTTCCCTTTTCTATTTTACTTGTTAATTAGAGTCAAATTTTCTGAGATCTAACTAGCTATGCAAAAAAAAAAAAAACATGATGTTATTAATTGGTATATAGTATATATACCTCCAATATTTCATCATCAACCTTGAAAATGGGATCATCTTCATCCGCAGCAAGCTTTTTCCAGAACTCCAATGTCTTCTCCGATCTCAATAATGCGATCATAACCTTTGCAATCACAAGTCGTAAACCTCTGCAATTCTTAGCAATCTTCACTCCAGCTTCCTCAAATTCTGCAGAAACCAACCATCCACCGCTCATCATCATCAACCCTATATAACTCCAGCTTAGCAGTTCATCCCAAACCACTGGTATTTCATACACGAAGAAACTCTCATCGAACTCAGCTACTTCCTTAAGGCTCGTCGTGACGAAGACTAGGCTGCCGTTGTTCTGCTCCGGCAACCACCGTCTCAACTGAATCAGAATCTCTGTGTCTCGTATATCATCCAACGCTACGATGTATCTCCTTCCTTTCAAACTTGTGTAGAGATACTCACCCAATTTCTCCTCCTCTTCTTCTTCTAGAAGGACCTGCGGTTCAGTAAATTTCGATTTTGATCCCACAGGACATTCGTTAGTCCATTTTTGATCCCGATATATCATTTTTTAAGTTCCAAATTCAGTAAAATTTCGGTTTCGGTCCCGCTTTTGGGTTCAAATTTCATGTTACACTTCTATGTGTTTCACTATGATTTTAATAATAAATATTGTAAAATAAAAACCAATTCTAACATAAATAATCATGGTCAACATTTATCAACAAAAATAAATAAATTAAAAAAGTTATAAAAATTTAATTTTGAATTAATCGATCGTAATAATGAATTATTAATTGAAAATTAAAAATTAAATACTAAAAAATAATTATAAACTCTAATTGGGACGATGAACCCTAAAAAGATCTTAAAATTAAACTAAATCACAAAAAAATGAAGAAAAATATATAAAAAACACATAATTTAAGAGTGTAGCATGGATTGTAACACAGAGAGTGTAATAGGAAATCTCGATCAAGTGCCCGTTTTTGGCGAGTAAGTTTCGATTTTGATCTCATAGGACATGTGCTAGTCTGCTTTTGGTCCCGATACTATCATTTTTTTAAAATATTATCCAAATTTAGTCTCATAAGTTTATGTTTTCGAATTTGGTCCGATGATTTTAAGGCCAGAAGCAAAACCAAAATCGAATTTTACTCCATTCGGGACAAAAAAATAATAGTATCAGGACCAAAAGCCAACTAAGTAACGCATGTCTTGTGGACCAAAATCGAAATTTAATTATTTTTAGCTTTAAAATCAGATCAAATTAAAAAACCATAGACCTATGAAACTAAAATTGTATAATATTTGTATAAAAAAGGACCAAAAGTCAAAATTTACTCACGATGGCCTCATTAATATTCATTTGATGGATGATGTTGAGAAGGATTTGTTTGAGTTGATTTGTTGAGCCTATTCTCACCCACGCGCCGCAGTCGAAGGAATATCGCTCTTTGCCGTTGATGTATATGTCGTCGTAGATGCTCTTGGCCACGAGAGATCTGCCGTTGCCGGCGTCGCCGAAGAAGGAGAAAACGCCGAAGTCTTCCGGCCGTATGATTCTGACCACATGATCTTTGAGGTCGGCGACTGCATCGGATAATCCAACCATCTTTACCACTCCTGCAGAATGATCAGTTGCAGCTGAATCTTCTTCTTGGAAGAAATTAGGGTTTTGTAATTCTTGAATGCAGTCTTTCTCCATCTTCTTCACTGCTTCGGTGAAGGAGGTGATTTCCTGCAATAGTTCCTTGTTCTTGTTTTCTCCATGGATTGAGAGAAGAAGAAACTGGTCTGAGGCATGGGATTCGAGTGAATCTTCAAATTGATGTAGAGCCTCTGTGATTTGTGCCTCCAAATTAGGGTTCAATCTGTTGCTGCTGCTGCTGCTGTCGTCGGATTTTCTGAGAACTTCTTGTAAGGCGGTGAGCTGATTGTATGCAAGTTCGTGTAAGATTTCTCGGATTGAAGAGATGATGGAGATATGAGAAGAATTTAGGAGGCGATGCAGTGTTTGCTTAAGAGAAATCACTGCAGTATAAGCCATTGCATGCACGAATTGAGAGAGAGAGAGAGAGAGAGAGAGAGAGAGAGAGAGAGAGAGAGAGAGAGAGAGAGGGGTAGAAGCTGCTAGCTTTTTGCGACAAAGAGGGTTTATGGTAGGATAAAAGTGGATGTGATTTATTTCAAATTTAGTATTTCAACTTGTGTTGCAGGATTAAATTTATAATTTTTTCTTTTTTTTTCATCAATTTTAATTTATTATGTTTTAGTTTAATTTTATGATTGTTTTTAAGATTCACTTCATCAGGGTATATAATTATTTTTTAATATTTAATTTCAAAGAAATGATTATTATGATTGACTATTATAAAAATATGATTTATAATTTTTTTAAATTTCAATCTTTTGTTGATAAATGTGACTGGGCCGATAACATTATAATTATTTTTTATTTTTGTAATATATATTATTAAACTTGTAAATTCGATCGTGTAATACGGATTGGAAGATCAAATTTGAAATAGAGGATCACATCCCGGATAAAAGAAGTCAGGAAATGCACGCATGGGATTTTCTGTTGCATTCTCTGTGTTATAACCCGTGTTGCATTTTTCAATTTCAAATTATGAGTTATATATATATATGTGTGTGTGTGTGTGTGTGTGTGTGTGTGTGTGTTAATTTATTTAATTTGACAATTGTTTTTAGGGTTCACGCCACCCAATTAGGATTTATAATTATTTTTTAGTATTTCATTTTCAGTTTTCAATTAATAATTTATTGTTATGTGGTTGATTATTTCAAAATTAAATTTTATATTTTTATAATTTTGTTGATAAATATTAACTATGATTATTTATTTTATAATTAATTTTTATTTTATAATAAATATTATGATATTACTTATAAAATCATAAATTTAATAGTGATACACAAAAGTACCTTAGGAAATTTGAACTAGGAAACAAATGGTGGTCTTTTGGTATTCTTTAAAAAAAGGCATATCGTTTGTAGTTAAGAATATCACAATATTAACGCAATGAAAAAAAAAAATTAAACTACCACAATATTGTGTCAGATCCTACGTTATATTGAACTTGTATTCTGATCGTGTACTGACATTAAAATTATTAGTTTTTTTTTTCAATTTTGTACTTCAATTTTAATTTTTTTTGTTTAGTTTAATTTTATATTGTTACTTAGGTTTATTGACTTCATCCCACTCAATGAGAATTTATAATTATTTTTTATTATTTAATTTTTATTTTAGACTTTTAGTTAATATAATTGATTATTAGGGTTTATGATTCTAAAATTATGGTATATAATTTAATTAAAAATAATAATTCTTAGCAATAAAAATTAATTATGCTTTTTTATAATATAATAATTTTATTTTCGTTATAAATCTTCTTACTATATTTAAAAATAAGATAGTATACTTAAAAAAGAAAGTTATTTTTTTTCCGCCCAAATAACTTTTCCATAACTAAAAATATATAATTTATATTATTAAAATTATATAAGTTTTAATGTTGCGACATGATTGAAATACAGTTAGGACTAAAAAATCTCATACGCATATTTTGTATTGTACGTATAAATGGGGAATCCAAAACATAAATTTTATATACACACATTATTGAACTAAAACAATAAATTAATGCAAAGAGCTTATTTTGAAGAATATAATAATGCAATATGGATCTGATCATTTATATAAATATTATATTTGACAGACCAGCTTTCTTAATTTTGAAAATGAATATACTGGATCATTAAAAATATAGTAATTTACTCCTAGCGAGTCCATCGCCCAATTAATTAAAAGATGCCTTTGACGTACGGGAATGGCAATCATAATTTAAGTCAAAAATTAATTTATAATGCAAAGAACTTATTTTGAAGAATCAATCTTTTATTAAAGAAATATAAATTAAGTCAAAAATTAATTTTATAATTAGTATTTAGAATTGTGGAATGTCAATCAAAACTGTGGAAAACTTTGAAAAAAAGTTGGGCAGCATTGATTTGCATCCAAAAAATTAAATACTAATTTTCAAAAAAATTAAGAAAATAATTCTAAATAGAAAGTTGACTCGAGTGATCTTTTAAAAGTTGGTTAATTTTTTCTTGCGGCTTCAAATTTCTTATTACATTTCTTCATATTTCACTATTAAATTTATAATTTTAATAATATTTATTATAAAATAAAAATTAAGTATAACATAATTAATCATGTTATCAACAAAAAATTGAATTTAAAAATGAAATAATAAAAAAAATTATAAATCATACTTGAGTGGGAAAACCATAATAAACAATCGTAAAGTTAAACTAAATCACAAAAAAATAAAATTGAAGAAAAAAAATAAAAGAAAAACTCGTTATTTAAAATTGCAATACAAAGAGTGCAACAGAAAATATCACGTGATTGCCTTGATCCATATAAAGTTTATACAGTCTTAATATTCGCGAGGTTGACATTTCCTATTAGATTTTTTCGTATTTCATTATTAAATTTATGATTTTAATAGTATTTATCATAAAATAAAAATTAATTATAACATAAATAATCATAGTCAACATTTATCAACAAAAAAAATGAATTAAAAAATCATAAAATATAATTTTGGAAAAAATCAACTATAATAATGAATTATTAATTGAAAATTAAAAATTAAATATTAAAAAATAATTATAAACCCCTAAATGGGTGGGATGAACCTTAAAAATAATCATAAAATTAAATTAAATCACAAAAAAATAAAATTAAAAAAAAAACTCATAATTTAAAAGTGTAATATAGAGTGTAACAAAGAAAACGTTACAGAAATTTCATGTGATATTGACATGGGTTTACATTAATAACTGTGCTTATTGGAAAGTTAGGCTAGCAAATTTTTCGACGTCGGCGAACTCTATTATTGCAACAATTTTAGTATTATTTTAATGGGTTTATTGTTAGACTTTTTCTTTACCAAAGCCCAATGATAGCAACTACTTGAAGAAAAAAATGTGTTTCCCAAGTGATAAATCCTATATTAGTGGTTAACTAAAATAAATGATAAAATATTAAAATTTGTTAGTTAATAAATCAAAGAGAATTATCAATTTAGGACCTGAAAAATGGGTAATTTATCGATTCAGGACCCGAAAAATGAAAACTCTCAATCCAGGACTTGAAAGATGAAAATTCTCAATTCAGGACCTCAAAAATCACGAATTTTGATTTTTTTTATTTTTTAATTAATTTTATATTAATTTTCAATAAAAATTCCTTCATTAATTATCTATTAAATCTAATAATTTTTTTTTAAAATTAAGTAAAAAATAAAAATAAATTAAAATTCGTGATTTTTGAGGTTCTGGATTGAGAATTTTCTTCTTTCGGATCCTGAATTGAGAGTTTTCATCTTTTGGGTCCTGAATTGATAGATTACCCATCTTTCAGATCGTGAATCGATAATACTCCATAAATCAAATGGTATTTTTTCCTTGCCTTACATTCTCCTATACAAAACTTACTTTCAAGTAGATAAGTTTCACACTTCAAAGTTCAAATAAGCATGTCATAATTTTTCCCTTAATTATGTTGGTCCCGATTTATTTTCATTTCTACTAAGTAAATGATAATGTTATGTTTTTTACACAATGTCGTTAGAAAAACACACATCAATATCATTTACATAGCAGGAGACAAAAATAATTAGAACCAATATAATTAATATCTACCAATATGGCCTTATATGTCACCAAAAGCTCTTTTGCAAAAATGTCTTTAAAAATTAATATACAAAAGCTCTTTTCAATTTTCCCCCAAAATAAAATTCTATTCACAACCCCTATTTTCTCTTTAAAATCACCTAAATTAATTAAATTATAATTATTAATATTTTCGATATTTTTATCCCTACAACCCCCAACCAATTTTCTTTTATTAACAACCCCCAGCCATTTAAAAAAGTGGTAATATATAAAACTAGCCGGTCAAACTTTAAAAAAATTTATTTTAGCCACTAACTTTTAAACATATTTATTTTAGCCAGAATGACATTTTTACCCCCCGCGTGTTGCGCGCATTGTCAGCGCGCATGCGCGCAACCCTAGCGCGTAGTGCTTTGCGCGCAATGCCAGCGCGCAGAAGGTCATTTTCGTCCAAAGTGGCTAAAATAAATATGTTTTAAAGTTAGTGGCTAAAATAAATTTTTTAAAAGTTCAAGTGGCTAAAATAGTTATTTGCCTCTTTAAAAAATATAACAAAATAAAATAAATACCTCTCCTTCATAATAAGAAAAAGAAAAGGAAAAATAAAATATTTCTTTTCTCACTCAAGCAACACAACCTTAATTTTGAGCCCAAACAAAAGCCCGTCAATTTTATTTTATTTTTATAATAAAAACCCATAAAATGCGATCATCTCATTATGAGAAAGCTCAGTAATACTAGCTCAATAGTACTCCGTCCATTTTCTGAATAAGTGTCATTCTATCATTTTAATTTTATTTCAAAATAATTGTCATTTTACAAATTTGAGACATAAAATTTACATTTTTCTCACATTTTTCCTCATTTAATGTATCCAAACGTATATATTTAACTTATTTAATGTATTAACAAAAGGGGTGTATTAGGTAACTCAATTAATTTATTAATTTGTGTGCATTTATTCAAAATGACAGTTAAATGAAAATGTAAATAGTGTTATATTGTAATCGCACATTATAAATATTTATTACGTTGACCAATATTATACGATTTAAAGCGAATTTGAAGTAGGAAAGATGCGAAATGGCAAGTGTCAAGACAGATTGCTATTTTTTGTGAACTTCACAAAGAAGCTTGGAATATTAATATTTTCTGGCTTTTCACAAATTAACTATTTTTCATAACCTAAAAAAATCCAATAATAAAAATTGAAAGCATAATCATGAAGTCAAATTAAACCAAAGAATATGAAGAAATCAATCTCTTGTTTAATTTGAACTAATTGATTATAGTGTTCAATTCACCGTATATATATTTCCATACATAAATACATACATATATATATATATATATAACATGAGTATATACATCATTAATCATAGCTAGTGAGTATTATATTCGAATTATTCTAAAAATTATATATAGTATAGGGTTCTATCTTGATATATAAGTAGAGCATACAATATAAGTGGACACAGTTGAACCGATGTCGACGAAATAGTATTATATTTTGTATTTTAATTATTATATAAGTGCACTTTCTTTATATAAATGTTACATTTGATCATACAATTAATATAATTAAACTTCTAGTACATTAGTATATATACAAGGTAAATGAATATTATTTTGCTATAATATATAATTCTAATGAGAAGGGCGGGCAGCATGAAGTGGTTGTCAAAATCATTAATTAAATAACACACTTTTATATTAGGGCATTCAATATATCATTTTTATTTGACAATAATCTTTTTGACTTTGTTTCCCTATTTTTCTCTTTTCAAATTGAGCCAGATCAATCATTAAATTAAATCAACATGCGCTTGACAATTCAGCAGATATACTTATAATATAAATTTTTGTATTTAATTTGGTAAAACACAAAATAGCGTACAATTCAAATGATTTTCGAATTAAAATATATTTTCACATATTCAATCTCTATTTTTCTCTGATTCTTCTCTTCAGTAGTTGATTTTCAAACGGTCTTTAAAATCTTCAGAGTAGATTTGTCTTTTTTATTTTCTCGGACTTGTTGTTTGAATTTGGTCTTCGAAGTTTTCGGGAGAGATTTATATCATCGATCTTCTTTGACTTGGTATTTGGACTTGATAACGTTACCCAGCGACCGACGACCTTGATTTGGAGACTTGAATCTTGCCAGAACACCTTGGATACGACCTTGATTCCGAAGACTTGAATCTTGCTATAACACTTTGGATATTGGGACTTCATAACGTCGTCTGAAGGGTTTGAGAACCTTGATTCCAAATCAGATTCCTGGATTTGAGATGACTCTGGCGAAGGCTTAAATCTTGCTAGAACACCTCTGGCAAAGAACGACTTAAATGCTGAAGAGAACTTCATAGAGAATTTTTCTCCAACTTCTTGAACTCTTCAATTTTGACTTCCGATGTGATTTTCAATTGATATAGAGGCTCCTATTGTTGTAGGTAGGAGTATCTAGTGCTGACGTGACGTGACACGATCTCATTGACTCTTGAATATTGATATATATCTCTTCAAAGATATTTACTTATTACCAATTTATCATATAATAATATCTTTATTATTTAAATATTTTATCCAATTTTTGGATTTCATAAGATTCCAAAACTAAATAAATATATAAAAATCAATAAAAATATTATATTTATTTTATAATTTTTGCCGCCTACAATACTATACATATATATATATATATAATTTCATGTTATGACTTATGTGTGTTTATCTTATCTGATGTGATTGTGTTTTCGGTAAATTTGCTAATTCTTGTGTGAAGGATACGTTTAAGTTTAATAAACACAATTTTCGATTATGGATTGGTTCGCATAAAGTAAAGGTAGTTCACAACTAATGTGGCTTAGGCTTTAGTCAATTTCAAGTCGATTATGAGCATGCAATTTTATTTTATTTTATTCATATTATTCTATAAGGTCAACTTATAAGAATATATCTGTCTACTTGAATTATTTCATCAACTTTAGAGAACAATGAGAATTTAAGATATATATGGTCCATACAAATGTTAATCGACAAGTATTCCGGGTTCGGTCAAGGAATATATTATCCATTATCTCATCTCGTATTATATTTCACGTAGAATGTACGTATCGAACTCGATGAAGTTATATAGTTGTAAATGCATATTATTGTTGTCCTTGCATAAAGTTTTATAAGATTTGAACTATAAACTCTCTAAGTATTTCGTCGATATTAATTACATGATTGCGTACTTCATTTTAGTATACTAATTAATGTGTAAATTTATCGTATAATAATGTGTATAGAAAGAAAAATATTATTATAGATAACAAGACACTAAATTAATATGTGAAGTTCTAAGTGGATTATATAATATGAAGTTCCAAATTACAATATGATCATCCCTATTTCGATATGTGCATGCCCTTATTTTGTGCTAACAAAGGTTGCATATCGATTATATTGATCGTGAAAATAGTACTTAATTTATTATAATATATTTGAAACATTCTCTAGACACCCACCCGGAAAAGAAAACAAACCAAAATTTTGATCATAAGTGAATAATTTCTACCCCCTCCGTTCTTTTATATAGACTGATTGGATTTTTCACTAGAATTATGAAAATGATTGAAAATGATAATTATAAACAAGTAAAATTTCTAATTAATATGCCTAATAAATTAATGTTCAATGTAGACATTAAATAAGTGTATATATATTAATAAATGAACTATTTATATATATAAACTGACCTATATATTGAGATATTCAAAAAAGAAAAACAAGCATGTGTGAATGAGAAAGGGAAGTATATTGTAGCCCTTGATGCCACGTGCACGTAAATGAGTTGTCAAGGAAGATAAAATGCAACAAAGATTGATCAAGATTTTTGAAGCAAAGTCAACTTATATAGGTGGCTTATTCAACCATCTCCCATTTAGAATCTAACCTTTTCACCTTTTCCAATTTCTACCTATATATATGTAGTGGTTTTAGTAATGAATTGTAGGAAAAAACACAAGAGTAAATGAAAGAGATGGGAACAGAGGCCTTGTATGAAGATGAAGAGCCTAATTTGATAGCCAAGGATGACTTGCCTAAATCTAATTTATGGCTTCTCATCAAGAATAGAAAATGTGATGAATGAAGAGCCCTATTGGAGTTTCTAGGCGTCATCCGTTGGCTATTCAAATAGGTTCTCGTTTCTCATGCTAGACCTCCTCTTCCACGCGTACCACACGATCGATCGAGCTCATCTATTTTAAGATATACTCCCTCCATTTCTGAATAACTGTCATTCTAATATTTTAGTTTTGTTTAAAAAAAAGTGTCATTCTACAAATCCGAGACAGAAAATTCACATTTGTTCTCATTCAATGCACTTAAACATCTATATTTAACTCATTTAATGTAATTTAAGTAATTTATTAATGTATATTTATCTAAAATGACACTTAAATGAAAACGGGGGAGTATGTCATGACCTGAAAACTGAGTAATCTGTCAATTTAGGACTTCAAAGATAAAATTTGTCAATTTAAGTCCTCAAAAACAACATTTTTCGATTTCTTTTTATTTTTTTTAATAATTTTCAATGATTTCTTTGTCGTATTTAATAAATAATTAATGAATGAATTTTCATTGAAAATTAATATATAATTAATTAAAAAAATATATACCAAAATTCATGATTGTTGAGGTTCTAAATTGTCAGTTTTTATCTTTCAGGTACTGAATTGATAATTTCATCTTTCAAATTCTTGATTGATAGATTACCAATCTTTCAGATCTTAAATTGACAATTCTCATATATATATATATAACTCATGCGCATAGCATTTTTTTTAACTTATTATACACTCATCACAACACACATCAACAAATATATATTGATGTGTGTACTCACATATATAATGAATAAAAAAACAAATTAAATGCACTTCATATAATGTAGCATATGCACAAATCTCCTCAAATTAATTATCCACGTCATCACATACATTACCCAATATTGATCGACATAATAAATTGACTGAAATACTTAATTGAATTAATCGACACAATTAATTTTTTTTCCCCCAAAATGACAAAATCTAGAATATCATTATATGTTTTTAGCTATTAATAGAACAAATTAAATCTACAATTAATACACATTATCACAAATGTTGGGCCTTTAAGGCCCACTGATAGTAATGGGCCCGGCCCACTTGAGAGTATATAAATAACGACTTCACACAGCATGTCCGTACAAAGTCGCGACGACTGACAGTGACATCTCCCTCAGAAAACGGAAAGGAAAAAATTTCGCAATTGAAATTCCGCCGGAATCAATGGCGAATCATTTCCCGTGGCCGATCCTCGCCGTCGTGTGCGCGATCTTAATTCATTCCTCAGCTTTTGCGGAATCGGCGAATTCACCGTTTCTCGTGGCTCATAAAAGAGTTTCTCGCACGAAGCTGAATTCGGATTTGGAGCGTGTAGCCGTCTCCATCGACATTTATAATGCTGGATCCGAGTACTACTCTCTCTCTCTCACACACGCACACATGCACACAAGGAATTCATTATTTTATTTTCAATTTAGTAGTTGATTGCTGAAATTGTGCTTGTGGTTGATCGTTTTGTTAGTTTCGTAAGGTTTCTGAAATTCGTGGTTTTCTTATGCGATAAATGGTGCATTGATGTTTCGTTTTCAATTATTTGTTTGATTTTGTGATACATTTGTGAACTGCGTTTTGTGGTTGTTGTTGTTGTGCATTCTTTTATTTTTTATTTTTATTCGTGGGAAATTTTGCATTTGATTGATTTGAAGAATGCTCTGAAGAGAAGCCTCAATCCGTATTGTGTAGGATGAGAAGGAAATAGACATGAATAATTTGTTCGCTATATTTGGTGCATAAGTGCATTTGTAATTAACAAAATTAATCTTTGACTGAGCAGAAAAGGAAAATGGCGTGGGATTTCTTCTGCAAAATCTGATATATGGAATCACATAATTAAGTTGAATTCATTTAGAAAAATATTTCCAATGCATTCTAGCAATTTAGAATGCATTTGAAAAGCCGTCTTATTCATGGCTTTCTTGAGATATATATCCTTATTTTTGCTCTTTGATTATTGTTCATTGGTGAGATGATTCAGTTGATTAGGCAAAATAAATGTTTCTGTTTTTGTTGCTTGGCACTTTTAGTAAATTTCCAGCATAATAAGAATATCAGTGTGTTCTTGGTTGGATCTGAGTGCAATTGCCTAGATTAGGAGTTTTGGTGTTCTTACAAGTTACAACAGGCAACAATTTGTAAGTCCTTGTGGTTTGCACTTGATTGAACCATTTACCATCGAAAGTAATGAGATATTCTTAATCACAGCCCTGCCTACGATGTTACACTCAATGATGATAATTGGGCTGAAGAGATTTTTGACACTGTCATCGGCAATACATCTAAGAATTGGGAAAAGCTTGATTCGTAAGCTTCCAAAGTTTATAATTTATATTTCCAGAGTTCATTCATCAACCCTTTCTTTTTACTGATTTGAAGTTTGTCCCCATTTGAACTCAGTGGATCCCTTGTGTCCCATTCGTTTGAGTTGGAGTCTAAGGTGAAAACTGTGTACTATGGGACACCTGCTTTGATCACTTACAGAGTTCCCACAAAATCGAACCTACAGGTATATATGCTCTCTTCAAAAACCGAATTACCTTAAAAGGTCTATGTAATAATGCCTATGATCTTTTTTATTTTTACAGGAAGCATATTCAACTCCTATTCTACCACTGAGAACTCTATCGGACCCAACCACGGTGAATAAAATTGAACTTGTAATATTCTTGAACTTATTGTCATGAAAATACTTCATTTAACCTTAAATAGATTTCATATGATACTGACTTGGTTTTGTTTCCCGACTCTCTTGTTTCATTGGATGCAATCATCTCGTGACGTGCAAAAACTCAGGCAAAGGTAACAACTCTCTTTCTTCATTAGATAAATTTATCTCATGCAAAGGTAACAAAATACTTAAAGTTGGATATTGAGTTCATCAACATGATTGACTGATTGTAAATGCCATGCACCAACCCTCTTCTTTCTTGATCTTGAATTTGTTGGAACTAGTATGATATTGATCTTAATTCTTAACTTTCTCCCATTTTCAAAAACTTGCAAAATTTCTTCAGGTTTTATACTCCCACCATTTCTTCTTTATCTTATTGAATCTATCTCTGCAGATGTTCCTGGCGAAATACGGTTCACATATTTCAGTGGTTCTTATCGTGATCATTTTCGTGAACCTTGTCACTACTCCGGCCAAAGCCGGTGCAGGGAAGAAAAGGCATTGAGTTGCCCACATACCTTCAATCTTCAGAGTTCTCAAATGCAAAAGTGACTCTGCACAAGAATTTTGAGCTGTTACATTTACATATACTTTTTAGAGGTAATATTGAGTTGTAGACGATATTTCTGAACTAATATGTGGTGGTGAATTTTCTTTGTCCATTGTTCTCTCTTAATTATATATAATATTTTTCTTAAATGTGTTTTTCGGGTCGTGTCATTTTCTTCTTAATTTTCAATGATTCCAATTATGATGTTATTTGTTTTATTCATGGGGATAACATAAAATAATTTCGTCGGACAAATTTGAGTATAACATTGTATACTTTAAACATTATTTTATTATTTTTATTAATTATTTTATTCGTACAAACTATTTATTATAAATTATCTATATATTTTCCTATCGTGCATCACAGAAGTGTAATAATACTAGTTGTAAAAATAAAATGCAATTGTCCATTTGTCAACCAAAATACCAGTTAATGTTCAACTTATTCATCCCAAATTTTTTAAAAATTAAAAATAAAAATCTAAATATATAAAGCCAAAATATGTATATCCTAATTTTCTCAACCATACATTTATTATATATGAAAAATAAAAAAAAAAGGCAAAAACTGGAGTACGCTCGTTGTACCTAACTACAAAGGTCAGACGAAAATTTATAATGTTAAATTTGGTTAGTCAAATTAATTTCACTCTTGTTTGTTGGTAAGTTGATTAGATTTATTTTGATAGTAATCATAAGTTGGGAATCAGGGGCGGAACCAGAAATTTTTCAGGAGGGCCGAATTGTTCTCCACTAATATTTCTATATATAATTTTTTTTTATTTTTAAAAAATTTTACATGTATTTTTTATATTTTTTTCGGATTGAGGGAGCCATGGAGAATGTTTTATTAATTTAAAGTCCGAAAGAATGATGTGTTAACTATCAATTCAGAAACTGAAATATGAAAACTATCAATTTAATTTCTCGTAACTATCAACCTACGTATCTTAAATCATTTAATTTGATTCTTATTTTATTTTTAATTAATTTTATATTCATTTTAAATAAAATTACTTCAGGAATTATCTATTAAATTTAATAAAAATAATTAAAAAAAATCAAAATCAAAATAAATTATTTTTAGGTCTTACATTGATAGTTTCATTTATTGATGGTCCAAATCTATAGTTTCCATGTTTAAGAATACAGGTGGATAATTATTTATTTTTCGCGCTCTAAATTGATCAAATTTCTTTTTAGAATTAGCTAACGTATAACTAAATTGATAAAAAAAAATAACTAACTAAAATTCCAAAAAAATCATGAAAGTTTTATTTTATTTTACCTATAAAGCCAATTATTTAAGCCCTTTTTTATAAAAGAGCATCCGATCCTCTCCAGCAATTGAAATTTCAATTATATTTAAATATAATATTTCGGTGGAGATAATTTAGTAATAAAGTGAGGTTGAATTAAAGATCACGGGTTCAAATTTTCCCAATGCCACGGCTGTGTGAGTTAAAAAAAAAACATAAATTCCAAAAATCAAAATCTAAAATTGAGCAAGAAAATGCAAAAATCAAATAAAAATGTCAGAAAATCCAAAAAAAAAATTAGGAATTTTTTTTTTTGGAAATTTCAAAATCGGTAGAAAAGAGGAATGGTCAAAACCAATCTTCTCCCTCTTATTTTTCCCTTCTCTCTCTCTCTCACATATTTTTCTCTCTCTATCGGGATCTCAGCCAACGGGGCTCCGATCCTCTTCTCGTTCCACACCTTAGGAGCAGATCACCGCCGCCTCCGCCGCCGCTGATTCCAAGATGATCACAATTCCTTATGTCACCGCTCTAACCACGTACTTCAGCTACGGCCTCCTCTTCGCATTCGGCCAGCTCCGCGATTTTTTCCGCAGAATTTTGGACTGGTGGTCCAAGAGCAGCCTTCAGGTATCCTTAGTGTATATTTGAAGCCGCGTGTAATTATTTCTATGTCTGAAGTAGTTTGTTAAAATGCTTGTCTGAGGGATTTGCTTTTGATGTGATGTGTTTTGGTCGATTTTGATTATGGAAGGGCTACGCGCCGATCTGCTTGGGGCTGGAGGATTTCTACGTTAGGAGATTGTATCTACGGATTCAGGTTCTCTTTCTCTCTCTGTCTCTCTCCCTGTATGTATATGTATATGTTGCTGGTTCTGTAATTAGCATCTGGATTTTATTTTTCTGTTTGAATTTTGGGGATCTTTAGTGACAAAACATATTGTGATAAATGGAACTTCTTGAGATTTTTTAATAGAATATTGATTTGGGAACAGTTCCATTTCTGTTAAATACCAAATGGCTTGTGTGAACTAGATTTCATGTTCTCCTTTAATGGCCAATGGTAGAAAGTTTCATTTGGAAGCTTGATTATGTGGTGAGTAGGAAGTTTCAAACTTTGTCGCAAGGCTGAGAACATGTCATTTGATCTTCATCAGTTGGAGTTGATGTTTGTGAAAAGCAGTATTTTTATTGGTGTAGAATAAAAATGTTTCTTTTAGACATCATCAGAAGTAAAAAATTATGAGTTCATGCAATAACATCCGTGTGATTTGCAGGATTGCTTTAATAGACCAATATCAAGCTCTCCTGATGCTTGGTTCGATTTGGTGGAGCGTGTCTCCAACGACAATAACAAAACATTAAAGTAAGTATTTGTTTGCTGGCATGACAAATCTGTTGCTTTTTCTGTTTTTCCCTTTACATTTTACTTAATTACTTCCCAGTTCCATAATTTGATTTTATACACCTATCTTTAATATGATAACAATTGGTGTCAAGTTGATATGACAACCCATGGAGGTCGAATTGAAGATAATCATTTTTTTTTTATTTCTGAAACATGATTTCTCCATGTAAGCTACTTTATTTTGGAAAGCTATCCTGAGTAAACACTACTTTATGCAGCCGAACCACAAGAGTGAAAAGGTGCCTGAACTTGGGATCATATAACTATCTGGGGTTTGCGGCGGCAGATGAATACTGCACACCTCGTGCAATTGAGACATTGAAGAAGTTTTCTCCTAGCTCCTGCAGTAGTCGGGTTGATGGAGGTAAATTTGTTTCCTAGCTATACTATGATTCAAGGAAAGTATATTGCTCTTAATTCTTATATTGATATTTAAAACTATGTGAATTAGGCACAACCACATTGCATGTTGAATTAGAGAAGTGTGTAGCTAATTTTTTGGGGAAGGATGCTGCTATAGTTTTTGGCATGGGCTATGTAACAAATTCTGCCATTCTTCCTGTATTAATGGGGAAGGTAAGCCAGTTAGTTGGACTGGTATTATTGGATGGTTAGTTATTGTCAGTGACTCAGTGGTACTTATTTTATTTCAAAATTTGCAGGGAAGTCTGATTATCAGTGATTCTCTGAATCATAACTCTATAGTTAATGGCGCTCGAGGATCTGGAGCCACTATACGGGTTTTCCAGCATAATAGTATGTCTAAAATCCCTCCTTTTTTATTCTGAAGTGAAATATCTTGAAAGATTCTTGAATAATTTATCTGGTCATCATCCTTTCTTTAGCACCGTCCCATTTGGAGAAAGTTCTGAGAGAACAAATTGCTGAGGGACAACCAAGAACCCACAGACCTTGGAAAAAGATAATGGTTGTAGTGGAAGGTATCTACAGCATGGAAGGAGAACTGTGCAAGCTCCCTGAGATTGTATCCATCTGCAAGAAATACAAGGTAAATATCTAAGTGAGACAGCATCTTCTCTATGTTTAATAATCACCATTTTCTCTTATGCTTAAACAAACTTAAATTTTCATCTGTTTCAATCATTAAAAGTTTTGATTCAAATGTTGTTTTGAAGGGCCTCTTCATATTAGGATCATTCTAATCATAACATCTCTATTTCTTCTTGGAAAGAGATTCAAAACTTCACTTTTTGAGGCCTGTTAAATGTCAACTCAATTATTTATGTTTTTGCTATTTCCTATATTTGACCTGATCTCTTCTGTTCATGGGATTTTGCTTTGTAACAGGCATATGTTTATCTAGATGAGGCACACAGCATTGGGGCTGTTGGTAAAACTGGAAGGGGCGTATGTGAGCTCTTAGGTGTTGATACTGCAGATGTAGATATTTTGATGGGAACTTTCACAAAATCATTTGGATCGTGTGGTGGCTATATTGCAGGATCTAAGGTACTTTTCATTAATCATTATAACTTTACATTTTGCCTGTGAATGTGCCTACATACTAATCTAAAACATCATTAGACTAGAGCTATACAACTTTTTTCCAGCATATGACTATGTACAAATATAACACATGATAATATGAAATGCTTGCTTTATAAGTGTTTTTTTACAGGTATTTATTTGGATATCTTCTCTTGAATTTATATATTGTATTCTTGTATGGTGTTTTACAGTCTTAATTTCTAAATCATTGTCATTAGTTGATTGCCTGAAGTCATTCTTTTCAAAGAGAAAACACTTTTATGTCTAGTGCCTTATAATGAAAGACTGACTACTTTCTTACATGTTACTCATACCATCTTAGTTCACTCTGTTATCACTTCTGTGACCACTTGTTGTCTTTTTTGCAGGACCTTATTGAATACTTGAAGTATGCTTGCCCTGCTCATCTTTATGCTACCTCAATATCGCCACCTGCTGCAGAGCAAATCATATCTTCCATTAAGGTTATTCTTGGAGAAGATGGTTCCAGCAGAGGTGGAATTTGATCTGCCTTTAATTGCTTAGATATCTGTAATCTGTCATTGCTCTCTATTATACCCGATCATGACTTTTTACATCAAGTATTTTGTTATGACAGGGGCTCAGAAACTAGCCAAAATACGTGAGAATAGCAACTTTTTCAGATCTGAATTGCAGAAAATGGGTTTTGAGGTTCTTGGTGATAATGATTCTCCAGTCATGCCCATAATGCTCTATAATCCAGCAAAAATTCCTGCTTTTTCACGAGAGTGCCTGAAAAGAAATGTAAGTCCTATAGTTTATTCAGCTCCAATATCTCTCAAATCTTTGTAGCCTAGGTTTGATTCCCTTTTTGCATAATATCCCAGGACACAAACAAATATTTTCAAATTTTCCAATGTATTTTCTTTCTAATAGATCACATTTTCCAGTAACATCTTCTTCCAGAATACCCAAAAGCTGGAGAAATACTCCCTGAATTTTACATCTGAATATGTTTAATTGCACGTGCAAGTGCTTGGATTGTGTTGTTTATTTCGTTTGCTTCTACAAGTTCGTTTATATGTCTTCACGTGTGGTTACACCATGCAGGTGGCTGTTGTGACTGTCGCATTTCCTGCCACCCCTTTGCTTTTGGCACGTGCACGCATTTGCATCTCTGCTGCTCATACAAGGGAAGACCTTGTTAAAGCTTTGGAGGTCAGAGTCTTATCCCATACTAGTAATTTTTTTATTTAATTTTTCCCTTTCTCCCTTTCCCTCTTATTTTTTTGGGGTTTATTATTTATTCCACTTCTCTAGTTTAGAGTATTCCACCATCTTAAATCAAACTAGTTGTTGACTTGTTTCAAGGCTTTCATGCAGTGTGACGGTTTACTAGGTTTTTCGGTACAAGGTGATTATAGATCACTTATTGTGGTTCCTAATTAATCCTACACACTCAATTCCTCTATCAGGTAATTAGCGAAGTAGGCGATATGGTAGGTATAAAATACTTCCCCGCCGAGCCAAAGAAACAGCAGCTGGAAGGAGACAGAGTGAAGCTGGAATGATAAGAAACCTCTTTGTCACTTATCAGTGTGATGTTGTCAAAGTCTCCAAAAGTAGGTTTAGAGTGATTTCCATTAGTTTCGTAGTATCATCTGCTACTTCCAGTGGGGCTCTACACGAGACGTGGCCTGTAAGTTTTGCTTCGTTTTTTGTACATAAATTTGTAATGTGATTTTGTTACAGGAGATGAGTGTGCTAAGTTATGTTTCTTTCTTGTCAGAAACTGGAAAACTCTCTTTGTTTAACTATCTCTACAAGATGTATAGCCTTATTTCTGGAAATTCTTTGATACTTAAAAACTGTCAGAATTCATATTTTCTTTTTGTAAGTTTTCTATGTGCTATTTTGCTGTGTAGTTATCAAAATTAGCTGACATTTCTTGGCCAGGTATTTCAATATTTGTTATAATTTCATGATCTTATAACAAAAGAATATTTGGTTTCATTAATCTTTTCCTATATTTGTATGCTTCTTTTTTTGCTTGATTTGTTATTATTTCCTCCAATATCGTTTTGTTTCATTGCTACTTGAAAGAAAGTATATCATCTACTTGAAATATCTTTGGATTACATATAATTTATCCTAATTTGAGAAAAATAGCCAATTATTTCAAAATTAACAAAACAATATCTACTTTTTCAAAAGTTTTGCAAATCTAATATTTTATCAATTTTATGGCCTGAAAATTATATGTAATTGATTGTATTTTAAGGTTTCTTGATTAGGGGATTTTTTTGTGGTTAGGGAAATTGAAATATTAAAATAGAACTAATGTCGTATGATTTGAGGGGGTCGTAAAATTGATCAAATATTAGATTTGTATTTATTTTTTTTTAAAAAAAGTAGGTACTATTTTGTTAATTTTTAAAAAATGTGTTATTTTTGAAAAAGAGTCTAAAATGTAGTCATTAATTTGTAAATTATCCTAATTTTTTAGTGAAATTATTGAGAAGATTAAAGTGAAAACTTCACACAATACTGAGAAGATTTTCTCATATGTTGAGTAAATTTAGTGAAATGTTTTCAATTTCTATTAGTTCTAGAATTCTTCTTATAAAATCTTGTGATTGGTTTTATTAAATAAATAAATAAAAGAGTACATAATTGCAATTTCTCCTTTTAAGTACTCCACAGAACTAATTTCCGAGTGAGGGTTATTCGAGGTGAGGTGAGGTATGATGAGCATATTGTTCGAAAAACTAATTTGATAAATCATAATCAATTTGCTATTATTACAATAATATATAGATAGTTATTTTAAGTTGTAACTATTCCACATCGAGTAACTTAACAAATTAAAACCGATAGAGAACATATGGATGCTTATTTTGGACAGGACATGATAGCACGATACGAACATGACATGAAAATAACGAGTTAGTATTTGACCTTATCGTGTTTGTGTCGTTATCATGTCAATACGACACGATAATGACTTGAAATTATCGTGTCCTGTTTCATGTCAACCTGCTAAACACGATAAAATTAACATGTTACCTGATAACGACATGATAATATGTCAATCCGATAATACATGATAAGAACATGATAACTTGTTACACGAGAATATTATTAACATTTTAAAAATATATATATTTGTTATTTCAGTTTCTCTTTTTTGTATATATTTTTTTAATGAATTAAATAATTAATATAATTATGTAATAAATATATTTTTTAAGTTTATTTTTGTAGTTGTTATATAGATTGGAATATTTATGAAAGATGTAGTTTTTTTTTTCTAAATTATTGCTTTATTGTCGTGTCGTGTTGATATGGTGTCTTGTCAATACGACGAAAAATCATGTTCGTGTTTATACAAAATTATCGTGTCCGTGTTCATATTGAATAGATTCTTATCGTATCGTATTCGTGTTTAGTCTTATCGTATCGTGTCATTATCGTGTCGACACAAAACATGACCCGTTAATACGAACTGCTAGGCCTAAGAGAACATAGTGTATTATGTACGTGAAGTATATTTATAAGCGGAAATTTTTTGGAGTCTAAATTCATTCTCTTTCTTGTTGTCATAAAACAAATGGTTGGTTTCTTGCTCGAGTACAAATTTAATTGTTATGTCTATGATTTATTGTTGAAAATTATAATGTAATGCATAATTTACACCATACATGTATTTAAACCTAATATAAACTAAAATTGATTAACGAAAACCAAAATAAAATTTTCATTGATATATGAAACTAATAAAAATTTAATTATCATCATACCATTATATTTTCTCTATTTTAATATATTATATATCCGATTATTCTTTCAAATATATTAGTAGTTGATTGATAAAATATAATACTACTACTAATAATAATTAGTGGATAAAATGTAATAATATATATTTATAGATTTATCGTTTTACAGGGCAATAAAATAACTAAATGAGTAAATGGCTGTTTCAAAAAATAAAATCTAAATGGCAAAAAAAGAACAAATTACATTTTGACACTTGGGGTTAGGGTTCTTTTCAGAAATACTTCACTTTTTTTTAATTAACAAAACAATACTCACTTTTCAAAAAATTTACAAATCTAACATCGATCAATTTTATGGTCTAAAAATTATACGTAATTGATTGTATTTAAGATTTTTTGATTAAATGATTTATTTTTATGTGTTTGGGAAAATAAAAATATTAAAATATAATAAATTACGTACGATTTTCGGGTTGTAAAATTGATCAAATGTTAGATTATCAAATTTTTTGACAAAGTGAGTACTACTTTATTAAGCATGAAAGGAGTAAAAAATATAGATATTAAAATGTAATTTACCAAAAAAATCATATGTAATTGATTGTATTTAACATTTCTTGATTGAATGATTTATTTTTATGAGGCTGAAGAAATAGAAATATAATAATACAATAAATTATCCATGGTTCCCGGTCGTATAATTGATCAAATGTTAGATTTGCAATTTTTTTGAAAAAAATGAATACTATTTATTAATTTTGAAAATTTTAACTATTTACGAAAAAAAATCCAAAATATAAGTAAGAAAGTAATTTATTTAAAAGAAAAAAAGAAAAAAAAAAAGTAATCTAAACAAACAGTGTAACTAACTAACATTAAAAAAAGAAAAAAAAGAGACTTGATCACGATTCACGACATAGAAATGAAATTTGTGGAAGAAGTGGAAGCGCAATTACTCATCAGATCAGCAGCAGCCATTGTTCCAATCTTCCTCGCATCTCCATCGCTTTCATAAATCTCCACTCATCAAAAAAATTGCAACTTTTTGTATAAAATTTGATTCGATAATCACAAAACTTCGCATCAATGGCGACTCGTTACTGGGTGGCTTCTCTCCCCGTCGGCCAAGGCTCATCGGAATCTTCTATTTGGAGTCGCCTTCAAGAATCCATCTCCAAGCAAGCCTTTGACACCGCGCTTTATCGAGTAATCATTTGATTTACGTCCAATTCTGCTCGCATTTGTTTGTGGTTTCCTGTGAATTGTAGATCTGATTTGGAAATTTTTTAATTTTTTTTGCTTTTTTTACGAGCTAATTGAATAAAGTTGGTTTTTTGTTCGGATCATGGATGTGGGTTTTATTGGATTTTTGCAGTTCAATATTCCGAATCTGCGCGTAGGCACCCTGGATTCGCTGTTGGCATTGAGTGATGATCTATTGAAAGTGAGTTGTTTGAAGAATTTTAAGTGATTTTTTTTCGTTTGCATTGTTTTGGGGGGTTTGAGAGTTGGATAATGAGATTCTTTGTCGCAGTCGAATAACTTTATTGAAGGAGTGTCGCACAAAATCCGGCGACAGATTGAGGAGTTGGAGAGGGTGTCTGGAGTTGTTAGTAGCTCTCTTACAGTTGATGGTGTTCCTGTTGACTCTTATCTCACTAGGTGATTAATCTTTCTTTAAATTTGACTGCTCGAATGTTCAACTGTGTGAGTGATTGGATTTCGTAAATATTTGATGATTGGTGTAGGTTTGTGTGGGATGAAGCAAAGTATCCCACAGTGTCACCACTTAAGGAGACTGTGGATGGAATTCATGGACAAATTGCTAAAATTGAGGATGATTTGAAGGTATTCTTGCTCGTCTGAAGTTTAATATTAGTTCTATTTGTTTGATGTGACTTTGTCGTTCGAATCTAGAAATCCTTTCTTTGATGTAAATTTTATCAGAATGTTTTACCAGTGATGATAGGAGTCATGTGATGTATTAACTGGGTTTTTGTTTCTTTGAACTTGTGACTGGAAGATAGAATCGCAACTGTAAATATTACCAGATTAGCTTATTTAAGGTTAAAAGAATCTAGGTTTTCTTATTTTTCAGATTACATCAAAGCACTCGTTCATTTTCTTGTTAAGAAAAAGATACACATCTTAGATCTTACCAAGAAATCGGATCAAAATTGCTCCTTTGCTCAAAATAATCCTAGAAATTCCAATGATAGGGTTAAATTAAACAGAGATAATTATCTGCTGTACCATCACATGCCACTAACTTCAGATGCTAGAATTCTGTTGATTATTGTATAGTTGGGACTAGAAAAGTTTGAGGAACACAAAGTCTTAGTAACTCTGGAAATATATCACCTGTTTCCACGAGTATTTTGATGGACGAATAGGTTAATGTTAGCTTCTTTATGCGAAGTAAATATTGACTCAAGAGCCAATTCACTAGTTGATCACATTGGATCATCTACTTACGATCATGACCAAACCCTACTTTAGCAATGTATTTTCCTTTTCAAGGTTGAAAAGCTACATGCAGAGTAGAGTCATGATTGGGGTAGTAATCGAAAAATTGAACCTTTTAAATATATATAAATCTATGTAAAGATCTACCATGTCCATATTAAATACTCATGTGAAGATTTATTGGTTTTAGGAACAACTCCTTCAATTTGGGATTACCTATTGTATATCACAATAATTTCTCCATCAGTCTCTCTGTTTTGACCCCATTCTTTTTGTGTATTTTAGAAATTCAATGTATATCTCTATATTGTCTCGAGCCCTTTACTAAGCATGTTACTGTTGGGTGGATTTTACTTACAGGTTCGTGTTGCTGAGTACAATAATGTGCGCAGTCAGCTAAATGCCATTAATCGAAAGCAGGCTGGAAGGTATGTTGTGGATCTTAATCATAGTGATCTGCAATTTTGGTATCTCTTATGGGCACGGTAGGGATTCAGCATGCTGTCTGTACTTATTAATCAAGTGCAGTACATGTGTTTTAGTGAGGGCAGGGTGTTGTTGCAAGATATGTGATGGCTTTTTTGAAAAGAAATATATGAAGTTTGCATTTAACTGATTCGTACAAACTAATCTATTGGGAATGAGAACTCAAGTCAAATAACTAGCACAAATGTTCTAAAACTAAGTGATTGCTAACTTGATTTTCATGAATGTTCTAAAACTTCGGGACTATGATCCTCTGTTTTCCTTCAAGTCAAATAACTGGCACAAATTGTAGGAGAAGTTCATTTTATATGCATTACCATGTATTATTTGTTTACTGAACCAATTTTTTTTTGGAGCTTCTTTAGAATAAAAGTACTCCTTGCTGAGACTTGGAGAAGCCAAAATTGGAAGCTGCAAAACTGCAGTTCTCAATAGATCTTAACCCTTTAATTGAGAAAAAAAAATTAGGCGCACTTATAATATCTGAAGTCTATCTGGAAATGTCACCTGACACTGTTTGGCTGTGGAGAAACCACTGGATATCCACTCAGGGGTGATATTTTTCTTGAAAATCTTGATGCATCATGCATCAATGGAGCTTCTCAATAGATCACGGATGCTACAATTTTTAATTATTTCTGTATGAAGGCTTCATTTTAAACATTGAAGTTGCAGAAATGTGATTTCATGATAAAAGAAGATCAATTAATTTTCTAATAGATATGAAAGATTGATTAGAGGATGGGTTTATCAAGGAAAACATGAAAGAGCCATAAAGCCTGAGATCAAGTTCAATAGCCTAGTCTTCAGCATTTTAAACATTCAGATGGTTTGGCATATTATAGGTGCAATACAGCTCTTGTGCTGTATGTCTGGTATTATGTCTTCTATTTCTGCCTACACTATTCTTTTCTCCTGCAATGTGAATATGATACGCTGTCATGTCAGCTACAGAGTCATATTTACTCCAGCTGATAAGAGTAGCAAGAGAAAGATTATGTTTCACTTGGAAATGGAACTTTGTAGTTCACATGATTTCTATCTCTTTTACTCTGTACTTGTGACCTACATTATGCGGTAATTGTGAAATTTAGTGTCAAATAAAAGAGTAGAAGTATGCTGTACATTTGATATTTTCCTTATCTACTGGATGGAGTTATTAGTAATTTATTATTCTGTTACTCCTCCACTCTCTCTCCCTCTCTAACAAAAATGAATTCTCATGCATGAGAATATACTATTGCTTGAGAATATACTATTGCTTGACCTTGGATGGAATTGTACTATTCTCAGTGGAAGCTGGGAAAATAGTTGCAGCATCCTCAAAGATTACCATGTTTATTGAATATAGAGAGTCTTTTGTAATTAACTTAAAGCTGAAATTTATAGCTGATCCAAATAGTTTGATTTTGCAGCTTAGCTGTTCGTGACCTTTCCAACATGGTGAAGCCTGAAGACATCGTTAATTCAGAGCACTTGACAACTCTCCTTGCAGTTGTTTCAAAATATTCTCAGAAGGATTGGCTATCAAGCTACGAGACACTGACAACTTATGTGGTAAGTCCTCCATGTAATATTTGTGAAGCAAGCATGTTCTCTCTCATTTGCACTCTAGGGCCACATTAGCACATTCGGTTGTTGAAATTCTATGTCTAACCATCTTTTTCCCATACCAGACTTGAAAATTAGCATGTTGTTTACTTGGTGGCTGCTGTAACTTTACTGTTATTTTTCTTGAAATTGAATATGTTCCCATTAGTAAGTTCCACCTTTTGATAGAACTAATTCTTTTAGGTTCCCAGATCCTCCAAGAAGCTCCATGAGGACAATGAATATGCTCTATATACTGTAACATTATTCAATCGAGATGCTGACAATTTTAGAACTAAGGCTCGCGAAAGAAATTTTCAGGTGAGGTTGCCATTTCTTATGCATTCCGTTCCTTCTCATGTCTTCTGTTTTCAATAATATCTCACAAGTATGTGTGACGTTGAGGATTTGTGATTTACATTTTCTGGTATGAAAGAATTCCACACTGATGATCAAGTTTTATGTGACATAGGTTCGTGATTTTGAATACAATCCTGATACACAAGAGTCTCGGAAGCAGGAGCTTGAAAAGCTGATGCAAGACCAGGAGGCATTGAGAAGCTCTTTGTTGCAATGGTGCTATACCAGTTACGGGGAGGTATTTTTTTCCTCCTATTAAGCCAAGGTTTTATTTATTTTTGTTTCTGCTAAAAATATTGCTTCCCAGTTCCACCTTCCAGCATTGAAATGAACTCTTCATATTTTCCAATGCAAATACCTTGTGATAGATCATATGTTTTCTATCTGTTCATTTTCAATTTTTTCTCCTGCAATCCTCTTAACACATTTTAAACATTCTCTTGATTGCTCTAGGTTGTATTTTTATTTATTATAAATTATGTTTTTTTTAGTGGTTAGGTGGAGGTTGTTTTGCTGAACACCATCGTGGTGGAAGCATTTAGATCACCATTACTATTGGCATGTTGATAACCTCTTTTTCTTCCATTCTTACTCTATGTAATAAGCCTCAATTAGATCTTTCTCACGACCAGCTTTTGAAGAAATAAAATGGTTCCTGTTTTTTTAGTTTTGAAAATTAAAGTTTTCTTTTTAATGAGTCATTGGCCCACACAAAAATCATTAAACTTGAGATGTAGATTTCTCATGCTGAACTTTTAATATACTTCTCTGTATATTTTTGGTGGTTCGTGCTATCTCAAAAAATGAAAGAAAATCAATTCTCAATCCTAAATTTCACTTTCTTCTTACTTTTGCCCACAAATCTAAAACATATGCTTCTTTCTATTTCCTTTTGAGTTGAAGCCTTTCCCGGCAATATTTTACATTGCCTCCCCCAAACAAATGCTACACATAACCACACATAAAGGAAAAAATAAGCTAGGGAAAAAAAAGTGCAAATAGCTCCCTTGACTATTTCGTGGGAGGCATATTACCCCCTCTTTGATTATTTGGCTCAAATAGCCCCTTGAACGTTAAAAAGTGGATCAAGTAGACCCTTCTTTGGATGGAAAAGTTATTGGTGTTAACAAACACACATTAACACCTCTGATTCAGACACTTGGATATTTTAACACACTAACCCACATTTTTTGTCACATACAAAATCCAATATAAGATAATTGAAAAGAAAGAAGAAAAATGAAGAAATTAAATACGAACAATCCAAACACAATCCTTGAAATTAGAAGTAAACACCCTCAAATTTCCTATTATGATGTGTTGTTGGCTGCTTTATAAATCTTGGCTCAGTATCTTTCTTTTTCTTTTTCCTAAGTGATTAATTTATGCAAGAAACTTAGATTTGACAAATATGATATTGGACAACAGCAGGCACCAGCTGAAACTTTGGTGGAACCTGAAGAGTTTAATCTCTTTATCATATTTTCTGCTTAATCATACATCAAAAATATATTTGCTGTAGTTATAAACTTATATCTAGGGCCGTAAACGAATCGAATCGAGCCAAACACCTTGATGTTCGAGTTCGGTTCGTTAAGGAATATCCAAGCTTGAGCTTGGCTCGAGCTCGATTCGAACTTTTTTTTCTCTTGTTCAAGCTCCGCTCGGCAAATATTTGTCATGTTAGAATTTGGTTCGAGCTCGACTCGTGAACTGCTCGAAAAGGTCTTGAATGCTCGGAAAAAAAAAGGTTCGCTTAATTTACATATTCGAGGTCGGGCTCGAAAAAAGAGTTTATTTAATTTATCCGTTTAAAATATTTATAATATTCATTAACATGTTCGTGAATATGTTCGATTAAGTTCGAGCTCAAACATGTTCAGGTTGGGCCGAATCCTACTCTGTTCGAGCTCGGCTCGTTTAGAAAATGAACGAACTTTGAACGAGTTTCTTCCGAATCGAGTTCCGAATAGCTCTATTCATTTACAACCCTACTTATAGCATGTCAAAGAAAATTAACCTAATTAATTTCGGTTTTTGGGCTATTGAGATTTTTGAAATAAATTAGTATAAATCGTCGACCTGCAAATTAACTAGATTCCAATGTAAAAGTACTTATTATTGTTTCATCTATACATTTTTTACAATTTCAAAAATCAAGAGGGTGTGTGCTTCTAATATTTAGGATTGTGTTTGGATTGTTCATATATTTTTTTTTTCCTTTTTCAATTTATCATCATTTATTTTCATTAAAAGTGTGTTAAAAGATCCAAGTGTGTGTGAATAAGGGTGTTAGTGAGTGTTTGTCAACACCATTAATTTTTCCATTCAAAGAAGGGGTCTACTCGATCTACTTTTTAATGTTCAAGGGCTATTTGAGCCAAATAGTCAAAGAGTAGGCATATGAAATGTCGAGGGGCTATTTGCACCTTATCCCTAGAAAGAAAAAAAAAAAAGAAATTCAATTAGTTATCCAGGATTCTTGGCTTGTTATTTGGATTCTTAAAACCAATCTTTATTTGTTCAACAGGTTTTTAGCTCCTGGATGCATTTCTGCGCTGTACGTGTTTTCAGTGAAAGCATCCTGCGATATGGTCTGCCTCCATCATTTCTGGTAAATTACCTGTCCCTAAAACATCTGTTTCATGGTTTTTTTTTTCGTCTTTTACTCGACAAACCAACTGTATGCTGAGAAGCCCTCTAAATTTTCTATTTCAGTCTGTTGTGTTGTCACCATCTGTGAAAAATGAGAAGAAAATTCGTTCCATTCTGGAGGGTTTGTGCAGCAGTTCAAATAGGTACTATTTTGGTTCGCCACTAAGCTTTGCATTTATATTCATTTCTTACCACTGTCACTATTCATAACTGGGATAGTTCAATCTGATCTGGATTATGTGTTTTGCCAAAAAAATGCTAAACCATCAATTTATGAACTTTGGCATCTCCGGAGTTCACATTGATTAGAAGTGGTAAAATTAAGTGCACATCTCTCACCTCGTGTCCATTTCTCATAAAGGGACAAATTTACAACCTTTGCATGTGTTAAACACGTATAGCATTTACTACGAAATGGAAATGGATTGGTTGGTCTGGCATTGGTCCACCTTTTGAAGCAGATACGGTGTTTCTCGTTTTACTGACTCAAATATGCTCCTTCCAGAAAGCACATGTCTGATGGTCCCAGATCATATGAGCTCTGATCCATTTCAAATGTTTTGGTAGGGAAATACACTTTTTGTTGGTATGTAATTTGTCTTTGTTTGTGAGTGCAGCGCATACTGGAAAACAGAGGATGAAGGAGGGATGGCCGGTTTTGCAGGCGATGCAGATGCACATCCTTACGTCTCCTTCACCATAAATCTCGTCTAGGCTGAGTCACCTACCGGTATTGTGGTCCATTCGCCTCCTTCTCATGGCCTTCAGAAATAAGGACCGTTTCTACACTTGTACAATAGAGTAAATTATCCTATTCATTCCTTCTTTAAGCATTATTATTCGCTGCCTGTCGAACATTAGCACGAAGGTTTCTCGTCGATTTTCTCCTCTTTGTTTGCATGAGAATGAGAACATTAGCAGATGAGTGATCAGTGATCTCCTCTCCTATTTATGCTGTTAAGTTGCGTTGAACAACCGAATTCAATGTATTATCACTGAGGAATTGTTAGTGAAATAAACCATTTTCCCCACCAAATTCAGTTGTTTCTTCTTGTTTTGTGAGAATGATTTATTTCACATTTTTTACTGTCCCAGTAAAACCAAAACATATATACTGTTCAACTTCTCAGATTGTCATGATGAGGTAAAATTATTGTCGTCGGCCAATGGGTCATGTAAGCTTGAGATCGAAGGTCTCGAGTTCGAATTTCACCAACGACTCCCGGCTCTCCCTCTCTTGAGTAAGATATTGTCATTTACTTGTGGAAATGTAGGAGTTATGGGGAAGTCAAGTTGAAGCCCTAGTGTTCAATTGTTGCATATTTTATGTACAATATATATATATATATGTATATATATATATATTGACCATTTGATGCATTTTGTTTTGGAGTGCATTTATTATGTTTTGAAATTATAATTACCACTTTGAGAAGAAAAAAAAAAGTAACCCTCATCAACTGCAAAATGCAGTAAATACATGTCACGGAATATATGAAATTTACAAATTAAGAACTCTAATATTAGTTGAGCTAGGTCTTACTAAAAACATCATCACGAAATTTTAATTTGAATATTCAAAGAAACCCAAGAATAATATAAACTAGATTTAGTAATACAGATACCCCAATATTTGCAACTTATTATAATTACACCCCAACATATATTTAATAGCAATCTAACCATCAACGCTCATTTTCTCCGCAATTCTAGCCTCCATCACATTTTTTGACGATTAAAGCTGACTCGAAGATGAAAAATTGTTAGGGATTGAAAGGAGACTATTTGTTGAGTCAGCTTTCAGACTAGACTAAACGGAAAAACTAACGTAGGGTTTAATTGTGAATAAAATGAAATATTGAGGGTTAAAAAGATATTAAGTATAAGTTGGAGCATACTTATTTTAAGCTGCAAACGGATATTAAGTGTAATTAATCTTAAGCAACGTACAATGCGTCATTACATACGCATCCAATATAAATAAATAAAATAAGGGATAATTTCATTTTTAATTTTATTAGAATGGGGTCAAAATATTTTTAGTCCCATGTTTGATTTTTTTGGTTCCAAAATTTATGTACTCGACATTTTTGGTCCCACATTTTATTTTATTTTTTGACTTTTTTAGTCCCAAAACTAATAATTTACTTCACAATTATTTAGAGATGTTAATTTTGGAACGAAAAAGTCAAAAAAAAAAAATAATGGAATATGGTCCAATTTAGTCCTACAACTATACCCAAAATCTCAGTTTGGTCCCGAAATAAAATTTTGGCCCAAATCGATCCCTCAACCTTTTAAAAGGTATCACGTTAGTCCCTAAACTAATTTCTGTTAACGTCCGTTACTAACGACGTTAGTTTAAAGAAAAATGTCCAAATTAGTCCTACAACTATACCAAAAATCTCAATTTAGTTCCGAAATAAAATTTTGACTCAAATTGGACCCAATTTTTTTTTTATTAAACCCTAATTAGATTAATTTGAGGCCAACACCAAGTCACGTGTACAATTTATGGATCCAAAAGTTTTGGGCATCTTTTTCAATAGTCTCAGTCAGTATTTAATATTTTTAGAAATCAATACTAAGTTGCGGAACTATCTAGTCTACATAATGGAATTCTGATGATATATAATTATGAGTCAAAGCAAAAAAAATCTAATATTATTATTTCATGATTATTATAGGAAGAAAACTAGTCAGTTTATATCGCTTCGATCATATATCAAGTCCAAATAAGTTTATTGATAATTATTATATTGATTATAATGTCATTAATTATTAATTGTACACGAAATTATATTGACATTGGAGAGAAACATATACATTTACTAATTATATCATCCACGATCATTTTAATATCTTGAGACTTTCTTTAAAGTAATCATAGACTTTATTAATTAATAAAAAAGAAAAAAGAATAGTTAGATAATAAAATTATTAATAAAGGAAAAATGAGATTAAAATATTCCACATTGAACAATTAAAATTTGGGTTAAAATTTTATTTCGGGATTAAACTGAGATTTCCAGTATAGTTGTATGACCAATTTGGACATATTCCCTTAAATTAATGCCGTTAGTAACGGACGTTAACAAAAATTAGTTTAGGGACTAACGGAGGGATTAACGTAATACCTTTTAAAAAGTTGAGGGGTCGATTTGGGCCGAAATTTTATTTCGGGGCCAAATTGAAATTTTGAGTATAATTGTAGGATCAAACTGGACCTTATCCCAAAAATAAAATTTGGGACCAAAAAAATCAATAACATTGTATTACGTGCTTCGTAATCGTCTCATATAATATAGATATGATATGCTCATTTAATTTTTCCAACGTACAAAACATTCAATTATATTTTCATTCTTTATCCATTTTTGCAATTTCAATCTTTACATTTTTTGCCCTAAGTTTTATTTTCTCCACTTTTGTGGTCCTAAATTTTATTTTTCAATTTTTTCTGTTCCAAAATTAATATTCTCAAATAATTGTCAAATAATTGTGAAGTAAGTTATTAATTTTGAGACTAAAAAAGTCAAAAAATAAAATAAAATTTGAAACCAAAAATATAGAGTATATAAACTTTGGGATCAAAAAATCCAAATATGAGACTAAAATTATTTCGACCCTATTTTAACGAGACCAAAAGTGAAATTGTCCCTATAAAATAAATAAGAGAGAGAGAGAGAGAGAATATGAAGTAAAATAAAAATATATATGAGATCGTATTGTGAATTAAAATTTATAAGACGGATTGAGATCCAAAATAAATCAATATTCCATAACACCTTTATAATTTTATTGTATTTGAATTTAAATCTTGAGTTCATATTATAAAATTGAGAAGTACTTGTGTGCACTATCACGCATATTGACCGAATCAACGCGTTGACCAGTCAACGTCGGAAAACGTGCGTTGACCTGGTCAACTTAAAAAAAAATGCTTCAAAATCAATATCAACTGTAACACTAAAAAGTATTACTCAAAAGCCTAAAAGTATCATATGTATCCTTAAAAAGTATCGGTCAAAATATATAAATAAAAAACCCCCTCAAATCAGTATCAATCATAATACTAAAAAGTATAACTTAAAATTCAAAAAGTATCATCCGTATCCTTAAAAAATATAACTTATTTTATCATTTTTTTTCTGCGGGTTAACCGATCAACGCGCGTTGACCCGGTTAAACATGTTGACCGTCTGATATAAGCTTATATACATCTAGTACATGCAAGTTTTTACCTATAAAATTTAACCCGTAAAAATATCTCACACAACATTCCATAGAAATAGGAAATGGGATCGCCTGTTGCAAATCATGTTGCAATTCTTCAATATTTTTTTAAAAAAATAAATTTTTTTATTTTTTTTATTTATTATGATTTGTTTTAATTTAAATTTTATATTTAAGGTTCATTCATCTCTGATTAGAGTATATTAAAAAAAAAATAGTTATGCAACACCAAATATAACAAAAACACAGGATCTCTTATGTAGAAATAGATACACATTTTATGGTAAAAAAATGTGATAAAGGCGGCGGTTTCCATTCGCGTAGTGGGAGTCAGAATTCAATAATGTTTGTGGTCCAAACAGAGCCTTAGCGGTTCAACTTCTCCACGTTTTTCAATATTATCAAAATTCATCATTGCCTCAACAAACTTACCACGTACACCCATTCAATGTGCCTTTTTTTTTTCCTTCAATATTTTAACACAATTTTAAATTTAGACACGAATTTTCAAACGATATAACTAAAATATAATTTTGTATTTTTTTTTCACAAAATAGACACAATTTGTAATATTATGAAAATCAAACACAATATTCCATACTAATCTTTTTATTGTATTAATGAAATTAAAAGTATGATTATGCTATATATATGTAATATTTTGCAATATTTCATGTTATATGTCAGTTTTTGGTTCGTTAAAAAATTTGGATGTCGATTTTATAAAAAAAATTATAAGATTGTATTTTAATTGCAATGTTTTAATGCCCGTGTCTAAATCGCAAATCTTGTCAAATGTTATGCATTTAATCGTCAATGTTACAAATCCTGACGAGTTAAGATCCATCAAATATTACATATTTCGATCTAGGTCTATATATATATATATATATATATATATATATATATATTGATATTTGATTGTGTTTAGATTTATGTATTAATCTCGTCTAATAGATTTTGATCAGTCGGACTATCAAACAGGGGTGGGAAGGGGGTGGTGGTGGTGCGCTGCCCCCAACCATTTTTTTTTATATAGGTTTTTAATTTTTTTTTAAAATAGTACTTAGGGTTATTAGTGAAAAATAGTCCGACCAGCCAAATGAAAAATTTATGCCCCTGCTAACAGGTCAAGATTCGCCAAACGGAACTTATATTCTTATTCAAGTTCATATTTGATATCATATTTATAATTTTACCGACGTTTGAATTCGGATATCAAATACTCTCTCCGTTTCTGAATAAATGTCATTCTAGATGAACGGACACATATTAATAAAGATATTAATTGGATAATCAAATTGCCTTATACACCCTTATGTGAATACATTAAATGAGTTAAATATGGTTGTTTGGATGCATTAAATGAGGGCAAATATGAGAAAAATGTGAAATTTTTATCTCGATTGTGTAGAATAACACTTTTTGTGAAATAAAATTAAAATAATAGAATGACACTAACTGTGAAACGGAGGGAGAGTATGAATTTCGTCTGACAAATTATGAAAGTAACTCAATATATTGTTCTAGACCGATTTTTACAACACTCGTTGTTAGTTAATTACTAGTACAAAGTTGATAAGTCGATCAAAATGGTTTTAACAAACAAACACCCAAAATTCATTAAATCCGACATGCCAACATATGCAATCTGTCTTAATTTGATGAATTCATCAATCACAACGTTGTCTAATCATATCATACAACACTTAATTTGACGCCACTTCATGAAATTTATCAAACATGCGATATATATATTATCATGTTTCAATATTATATTTTAATTTATTTCATTATTAACATAAATAAATAAATGAGTGATTAAATAACCGGAACATGGTGCATCAACTTGCAGGTTATTAATTTTGACTACTCATTTATATCGACCAACAAATTGGTTTCAACTCATTAATACATTATTGAGGGACCATTATATTGTCCAAACAAACAAAGTTATAAAATATATATATATATATATATATATATTATAAAACTACTAAAATAATAACATAACATTGCATAAAATAAAATAAAAATAGAAGAAGACAAAGGAGCAAGGTGGGGTTGAAAATCCTAGTCAAGATTAGGACAACCCCATATGGCTTAGATGCATTACATGAAGACACTAACTTATGAAATCAATTGTCACCTTCTTCTTCTTCTTCTCTCTCTCTCTCTCTCTCTACCCTACTCATTTCTCTTTTCTCCTTCTATGTAGTCACAAATTAAGGAGACAACCCTATTTTCATATCTTAATGCACCATGCCGCCACCACCAAATGCACCGCCGGTGGGGCCGTGGCCCCGGCCCGACCCCATCAGCTCCCACTCCCACCATCGGGCGGCCTCTAGATCGGGACCACATGAAGTCCTACACGTTATGATATTATAATATTATATATATATAATCTTGAATCTTATATTTAATTTTAATTTGTAATAGAATTCAAATAAATTTCAAAATAAAATAAGCAATTTACGTAAAATTATATTAATGGAACATGAATATCTTGGTTGGTCAATGTGTGGTGTGTCCTGTCATATGAAACCCTAATTGCTTCTCCCTTTTCTAGTAACCTTTAACTATTTTGATTATGTCCGTAGTGCAAATACAAGCAAATCGTCAATGTTATAAACGTTGTAAGTAGAGTTGTACGTATTTTAATCAATCTATAGTAACTACATTGATGAGAATATATATATTTCGTAAATCTATTCATATATGAAGAGTGCACGGTTGTGGGGCATCACCGCATCAGGCATGTGGGCACTGTCCGTTGAAACTCCCTCGAATTTACAGCAACATCATGTAGGGGGAGATGGAAGATTTGACTATATGATGCACTATTTATTATGCAATTAATTGCAACTAGCACAGATCACTGCAATATAGGTAGTAAATCAGATATCGTTTCCACAGAGACTGCAATAAAGATAAACAAAAAGTACTAAGCTAACACGTCTCTATTATTCAGGCTAACTAAATGAGAAATTACTAATCCTAGACACATTAATAAATTAAAATCAACTAAATGAATCAAATATTGCATGTTCGAGCCCAAGCTCGAATACTAAAAAAATCTCGTTTAATTTACATGTTTGAGTTGGAGCTCGAGCTCGAAAAAAAAAGGTTATTTAATTTACTCGTTCCAAAATATTTATAATATTAATAAA
This sequence comes from Perilla frutescens, assembly GCA_026008535.1. Lineage (NCBI taxonomy): Eukaryota > Viridiplantae > Streptophyta > Magnoliopsida > Lamiales > Lamiaceae > Perilla > Perilla frutescens. Next base: position 53,908,345 of record BRKX01000015.1, read on the forward strand.
CATGTTCGATTAATCCCAAGTTCGAACATGTTTGCGAGCTGACCAAGTCAAATATTACTCTATTCGAGCTCGGCTCGATAATTTTAACGAGCTCAATTTGAGACTCGAACTCGATTCGTTTAGAAAACGAACGAATTTCGAATAAATTTTTTTCCAGCTGAGTTCTGAGTAGCATGTGAATGGATCTGTTCATCTGCACGCCTTTCTAGAGGAATTATTTTCTTCCTCCTCTATAATATATAAACGCTCCATAAAAAAAACGAGAGAATGAAATGATTAATAAATAGTATATGTTTGTACTTATCAAATAGTAATATATACATCAATAAAAAACGTGATAAACAATTAATGCAGTTTGACAATAAATTCAGAACATCTGTGTATAAATAAAAATGAAGAAACTTAAAGAAAATAATCACAACATCATATCACAAGCGTCAATATATACTCCCTCCGTCCCAATTACATAGTCTCATTTCTCCTCGCACGTAGATTAAAAATATTTATGAAAATAAGATATATATTAAAGCTAAACTTTCAATAATACCCTTATTTAATATTTATTACTTTCAAAAATTAAGTTGTTAGTTTTTTAATTTTCAATAATTAATAAGGGTGTATTATTTGTACATTACCATGAAAATTAATGTCACTTATAGTAATGAGACTATATAATTGGGGTACCCAAAATAGTAATAATGACTATATATATATATATGTAGATATATATATATATGTAGGTGGTGAAATTTTAAAATATTATATATAATATTTTTATTGATTTTAATATATTTATTTAGTTTTGGAATCATATCAAATCCAAAATTAGATAAAATATTTAAATAATAAAGATATTATTATATGATAAACATTAAGTTCTTTGGAAATAAATAAATATCTTTCAAGATATATATCAATTTCCAATAGCCAATGAGATAGTGTTACATCAGCTCTAGATCTCTCTTCCCACAACTATAAATAGAGGCCTCCATATCAGTTGAAAATCACACCAGAAGTCATTTGAAGAGTTCAAGAATTTGAGAACTTCCATAAGTGAAATTCTCAAAGATATTCAAGGCGTTCTTGTGACATTCAAAGACGTTATTTACCAAATTCATCTCGAAGACGGCGTCTGATCCACAAGCAAGACCATTTGAAGAGTTCTAGAATTTGAGAACTTCCATAAGTGAAATTCTCAAAGATATTCAAGGCGTTCTTGAGACATTCAAAGGCGTTCTTCACCAAATTCATCCCGAAGATGACGTTTGATCCATAAGCAAGGCAGTCAAATGCGTTCTTCATCAAATTCATTCTGAAATTAGCGTTTGATCCGGAAATAAGGCGTCGGCCCTCCGAGTTAACGTTATCAAGACTAAAGATCAAGTCAAAGAAGATCGAGGATACAAATCTTCCCCGAAAACTTCAAAGGCCAAATCCAAACAACAAGTCCGAGAAAATCAAAGAGACAAATTTACTCTGAAGATTTCAAAGACCGTTTGAAAATCAAGTTTTGAAGAAAAGAATCAGAGGAAAAATAGAGATTGGATCCGTATAAATAATTTTGATCCGAAATCATATTATTTGTACATATTTTGTGTTTTATTAAATTAAATACAAAAATATTGTGTTACAATATAATCAGCACGGATATATATATATATATATATATATATATATATAATGGGACAAATGGAGAGTTACTAAGGGTGTCACATTAATTTGATTTATTTACAATTTTCATTCGATCTTGAGAACTGCCCTACATATACAGTTATAGATAAAAGTTTAAAATATGTGTGGAATTTCTGATAGATATGTATTGTGATTAATTCAAGAAAATAATGAATGTTGATTGAATTTTGTGGTGTGTGATGGTAAAAGACATGTTGAAAGAGACAAGATAGGTGGAGTTAATGCAAGAAAATGACAAACGAATGGGGAAGAACTAACAAGAGATTCTTCAATTCTTATTTTATTGATCCATTCATACAACAAACCAATTAATTAATTAAATGATTGATAGAGATATATATGTCGATCTCTTGTTGGAAATGAACATTTTGTTTCGCTCAATCATCTTTATATTGATGCTACGTACATTTGATGTTATATATATATATATATATATATATATTGGGTGAAAGAAAATTAATTAGTCGAGTGATAGACACTTATACATAAAAATAATTACCTTAAGATATTTTAGAAAAATGTATGTGTGTGTGTCATTTTCTTAGTTTCCCAAGTGAAAAACTAAAGCATATATCAATTAAATGGACTCGATTCAATTACATGTATTTATAAGCTTCATTTTATGAATTTAATGTCTAGGTGCAAAGGCATAGTTTTCGAGATATATATATACACGCGCGCGCGCACATACGTTTCCTTATTGAAAAATAAATCATTGATCTTTTGCCCCTCAGGGATGAATCTATAGTGGTGTAAATTTGAGATCGAATGTCTCGAGTTCAAATCTCATCAATACCGCTAGGTGTGAGTTTATTATATGCACCTGATTTTTTAAGTGTGGTTTACTTGTTCTATGTGGTTGTAGGCTATATATAAGTTGTTTGTAGGCTTGTAGGCTATACATAAGGTTGTAAACGAACAGAGACACTCTCGAACTACTCAGAGCTCGTTCGTTTTATAAACGAGCTGAGTTTAAGCCTCGAATCGAGCTCGATAAAATTATCAAGTTGAACTCGAATATAGTAGCATTCGGCTCGGTCAGTTCATAAACATGTTCGAGTTCGAGCTTAATCGAACATGTGCAAGCTCGATCTTAATCGAACATATGCACGAATATTATAAATATTTAGAATAAGTAAATTAAGTAAGCCTTTTTTTAGATTGAGCTCAAACATGTAAATTAAACGAGCATTTTCTTTCAGCATCCGAGCTTCGACTCGATTACTAAATTTTTGAAGATTTCATGAGCCGAGCCCGAGCTGAATTCGAGTAAGATAAAAATTTATCGAGCCAAGCTCAGATAATAGGAAAAAAGTTCGAATCGAGCTCGAGCTTGAATATTCCTTAACGAGCCGAGCTCGAACATCAGGGCGCTCGGCTGTGCTTGATTTATTTACATCCCTAGCTATATATAACACGAGAGTGAGATTTCTCCGGTGCATGCCCTCCAATTATCCTCGCGAAAGAAAAATAATCATTTTGCCATGTGAGAGGTGCACATGAAGCTAATTGATTATAATTCACGTGTATGTCGTTAAGCTGTTGCATCATTGATTTTCAATTCTTCGTTGATTAATCCATAGCTAGATTTTTTTTTACTCACACATCTGATAATCCATAGCTAGTTTAAGCTATCTGATTCATGATATATAGTCAAATAAGTTCGAGGCATAATTTACGAGGTAGGAAAAAAAATTATATAAATTTGAGCATACTTATATTATTAATTTACCTGAATTACTTCATTCTTTTACGTACATTCTGGTTCTCCTCCTCCAAAGGAATGTTGTCACAAAATTTAACCGAAATTGATTAGTAAAACCAAATATATTTATTATGAACATGACCGGTTATATCCAACAGATTTCAACAATCCATGTGAGGGAAAAAATAAATTTAAAGTACATATTAAATATACCACCTTTCATTTAGAACTATAAACAGTCTTCCCCACATGCATGTTTTTAGCTATATATATATATACATAATTACATATATATATATATATATATATATAAGCTTCACCAGGCAACATATATGTAGACTATAGTTTCAACATATATATATATATATATGTATGTATATAATATGTATATATGTGTGTGTCACTGTACAACTGAGTAGCATGCTTTAACTTCTCAGTCGTCCAAAACATATATCATTTATGTTGCATCATATCTCGTACTTAATTTAATTTATTCACTCTGTGTACATAGATGGGGTGTGTGTATACATAATATACAATATGAAATAAAATATATATCAACCATATATATCAACCAAATTAATATATATCAAATGGATCGATATATCTTAATTAACGTGTTTCATTCATCGATAAAGTGCCATATATAACAGTAAAATTATAACGTATTATATTAAGACACGGCTATACTTTAACTATTGACTTACGACAAAATAAAAGGATAAGTGTTTGAATTTTTTTTATAATAATAAGATGGATTACTAATCACTCTCAACTAACCATAGTTTGACACATAGATAATCACGGTGTAATTGTAACGGATTTCTCCAACATATAGTAGTAGGAAAAAAAGGTCCATAACCCTTATCCCAAAGTAATGGAGCCACATATATATATATAATAATATATGGAAAATTATCAATTCAGAACTTGAAAGATGGATAATCTATCGATTCAGGACCCGAAAGATGAAAACTCTCAATCCAGGACCTGAAAGATGAAAATTCTCAATCCAGGACCTCAAAAATCACATATTTTGATTCATTTTTATTTTTTTAATTAAATTTAAAAATTTCTTTATTAGATTTAATAGATAATATTAATGAAGGAATTTTCATTGAAAATTAATATAAAATTAATTAAAAAATAAAAAGAAATCAAAATTTTCTGATTTTTGAGGTCCTGGATTGAGAATTTTCATCTTTCAGGTCCTAAATTGATAAATTACCCATCTTTCAGGTTCTGAATCGACAATTTTTCTATATGTGTGTGTGTGTGATTATTAAATAATTAATTAAATGAGTGATATGCATACCAAAAAATGTAAGATATGTCCATGTATATCTTTAGTTTTAATGCATTAAAATAAACATGTTTAATTTATTAATTGAAAAATAAAATATTAACGACACCGTGTCCGTGGTTAAAATTTTTCCCGATTTAATTAATTGAAAAAATAAAATATTACGTCAATCGTTAGATATCAATATACTGGTTTTCTTCCTCCCTTTTCTCATTTCACTCTGAGCCCTAAATTCCAAAATCACCGCCGATTTCTCCACCCTCCGTCATGCTGCCGACTGCCTCTCTCCCGCCGACACTCCGCCGACATCCCCCGACCTTAACGGGTCCGTCGTTAAGGTCTGAGACGACGATAAAGTTTACGACGGGCATGTCAGTCGTTAACACTTAACGACCGTCTGTATCCATCGTTAGGTTTGTTGCTGATGAAGAATTTAACGATGGACGGTGTCCGTTGTTAGGACAGTCTAACGACGGAAAAATGTGCTTTACCAACGGACCGATCGATCCGTCGCTAAAACGCGTATTCCTTGTAGTGATAATATTCTTTTTTTTTTACACAAAATAAAGTGATTTTATTACCAATCATCTCCCTTAACCAGTGAAAAAAATTCAAGTATACATCGTCTCACATCGAGTACTAAAATTTACTAGACTATGAGCAACACAATTAGCTTCACGTAACATATGCTGGAAATCAATAACAAAGCCACTGTTGACAAGTTCAGCCAAGGGTTCCAACTTTGCCTCCATGTAAGCCTTAGTACTCCTCCTTTAGCTAACAATCTAATTGCCAACAACGAATCCGAGTACACCACAGACGGGAAAAATGTTTTCTTGTGAATCAAATTATAATATTCTTAAAGTAGAGAGATAGTACAATCTAACAATAACCATCATTCATTTACACGTGGAGCAAAAGTAGAATGTGTTAATGTTAAAGGTGTTAGATTCATATGTTTCTTCGAGAAAAATAGATGGAACATGGAATTGTAGATTTGGATTAAGAAGCAAAACAAACTTTTAATGTGGAAAAGGAGTACTAATCATGCATGGCCATGGATGCATCCACGTTGGCCAATCGTGAGATAAAGTGATGGACCTGTATGGCCATGTCACATCTAGATCATGATGAGTCATACAAAATTTTGTATGATCATATTAATCATAAATGTACCAACTACTAAGGTAGTATTCTAGAGAGGGACACATTTGCTTTGGAGGGGCTTAAATCTAATGTGCGACACAAATTTTGTGGGGGTGGGGTGGGGGTATATTATATTATATATAAATAAATATGTATGTATATATATTTCTAAAAAGATGATTTTAGTAGGGTTTTGATGATTCTTGATTATGGATTTTCATAATTGGCAATTTCATTTCCATTGGTGGAGAATTGGAGGGGGAATAAATATCTATAGGCAATTAGGTATTTGGTTGATTGAGCAATTTTGTGGTCTTTAATTTCTTGGATTAGAACAATCAATACCCATTAATATTTTTATTTAATTTAATTTGATTAATGGCTAAGTACGAAATTATTATGGGCCATAACTATATATAAGTGTACATAACGTTTCGGGATTTCACGTTCATGCATGGGACCAAAGAATCACCTCGAAATCTGTTAAATCATATATAAATGTAGATTATATTGAAATTAATATTGTTAAATAAAATACTTGCGTGATATAATATAGTGCATAATGTGACCATCACTCTCTTTTATAATAATGAAATATGTGTATTCAATAAGGAAGAAAAAGTAGAAAAGATGCTCATTTGGGATAGTCAAGCTTAAACTAGTAGTGGAGTGATGTATCTTTAGAATCGAAAGTGTCAAGTTAAATCAATTTTTATCACTTTTATATATATATATATATATATATATATATATATATATATATATATATAAAGAAGGCCGAAGGGGCCGTTTCTTGTTGCCCTGTCCATTATTAATTGTTTGAGTTTAAATTAAGGATAAATTACACTTTGATATCTACATTTTCGGTTCTTTTTAAAAAAATAGCCTACTTTTCAAAATTAACGAAACAGTACCAATTTTTTCAATTTTTGCAAATCTAACATTTGATCAATTTTACAGTCGGAAAAATCGTACATAATTGATTGTATTTTAAGATTTTTTTAATTGAAAGTTTTTTTTTACGCGGTTGGGGAAATAGAGATATTAAAATTCAATCAATTACATATGATTTCCGGGCTGAAAAAATTGATCAAATTTAGATTTGTAATTTTTTTTTGAAAAAGTGGGTACTATTTTATTAATTTTGAAAATGTGGGCTATTTTGAAAAAGAGCAAAAAATGTAGGTATTAAAGTATAAATTTCCCTTAAATTAACTCTTTTTTCTAATTAAAATGAGTTATATTCCTAACTATATATATATATATATATATAAGAACGGTTAGCACATGATTAGGGTAATTAACCGATCCTTAACCATAATGGAGTTCAATGTAAAGATCCAAAAGTTGCCGACATGAGGCCAAAATAATTGGAACAGAAATGACTTTACATGACTAAATATATTAATAATTAGTCAATCAATATAAATAAATCAAGAGACATAATTTATCATACGAAATTTATTTAATAGGATTGATTATGATCGATGAAACCTAACAAACATTTATGTCTCAAGTTGGCACCTACCTAACTCTTGTTACGCTCAATTACAAGGCTTGTTTGTTTGTATATACTGAGGTTATAATAATAATGTATATTATATGTTTTTTAATTATGTGTTATTGTCTCTTAAATATAATCGTAATATTGAAGTTTAACTACCCCCCACTAATTTGGAGATTATTTTAGGCAAGTTATTTGAAAACTACTCCCTCCGTTTCTATATAATTGTCATTCTAGCATTTTAATTTTGTTTCAAAAAAAGTATCATTCTACAAATTCGAGACATAAAATTCTCATTTTTCACATATTTACCCTCATTTAATGCATTCATACATTTATATTTAACGCATTTAATGTATTCACATAAGGGTGTATTAGGTAACTTAATTAATTTATTAATCTGTGTGCATTCATCCAAAGTGACACTTAAATAGAAACGGAGGGAGTAATTTAAATGATATATACATTAAGAAGTGGGGGAGCAAAAAAAATGACAGTACTTATGAGGGTTTTGTATATCGTTCAAATTTCTTGTTGTATTTTTTCATGTTTCACTATCAAATTTATGATTTTAATAATATTAATTATAAAATAAAAATTAATTATAACATGAATAGTCAATTAGTCATAGTTAACATTTATCAACAAGAAAAATAAATTTAAAAAACTGTAAAATTTAATTTTGGAGTAATCAACCAGAATAATGATTTATTAATTGAAAACTAAAAATTAAATACTAAAAAAATAATTATAACCCCCAATTGGGTGGGATGATCCCTAATAAACAATTATAAATTAAACTAAATCATAAAAAAAATAAAATTGAAGATAAAAAAAAATAAAGGAAAAACTCATAATTTGAAAGTGCAACATAGAGTGCAACATAAAATCTCATACATGTGACGATATATAAAGGGCTAATTGCTAAAAAATTCACGACCTTTGAACGAATTTGCAATTTAAATATCATTTTTAAAACGTTGCAATAATAACTCAACATTTTGATTTGTGGCAAAATAGACATACAAAAAAAAAAATCAACGACTAGAAAATTGACGTTGCACAATAAGAACTCTCAAATTTAACACTCTAAATCTGAATTAATATGAATATGTTGAAAAATATATTGTTACATCCCAAATATGATCATCGAAAAAAAAAATTGGGGTTGTTGAATTTGCTACAAATCAAAAGATTAGATTATTATTGCAACGTTTTAAAAATTGCGTTTAGATTACAAATTCATTCAAAGGTCGTGAACTTTTTGGCAATTAACCCATATATAAATACATACGTGCATATAAAAGAGAGGGATGTAGATTCGACTTTTGAGGAATGAGTCTCAATGGATAGTGTACAAAGCACCCTAAAAAAAGGAGAATTATCAATGCGGGACCTGAAAGATGGGTAATCTATCGATTCAGAATCCGAAAGATGAAAACTCTCAATACAGGACTCAAATAATAAAAATTCTCAATTCAGGACCTCAAAAATCACGAATTTTGATTTATTTTTTATTTTTAATTAATTTTATATTAATTTTCAATGAAAATTCATTCATTAATTATCCATTAAATCTAATAAAGAAAATTTTAAAATTAATTAAAAATAAAAAGAAATCAAAATTCGTGATTTTTGAGGTCTTGGATTGAGAGTTTTCATCTTTCGTGCCATGAATTGATAAATAACCCATCTTTCAGGTCCTGAATCGACAATTCTCCTAAAAAAAATCGTCAATATAGATAGAAGTGTATGTATATGTAGAGAGAGAATTAATGTGACATTTGGATAGAACAAATTGATGAGTTGGTGAGTGGCAATCAAAGCAAAATATTCATTTTGGATAACCGAGTGATCATATCTCTACTTATCTAGTTGAAAAATAGTGTTAATTAGAAAAGACTAAAACCCATGTGATACAAAAGATTAAAATGTCTGCCTTTGACATGCACACTTTAATTTTTGGCCAAGTGGTTCAATTAATTAAATTTTAATTTATTTAATTTTTAACATATATTGTAATACAATAAACTCGATCAATGTAGAATTTAATTATTTGTATAAATATGTGGGACATCCCACCTTAAATTTGTCTTTTTCTTTCTCTTTTAGGAAAGTTGATTGCATTATTTGATGTTCATGGAGAAAATTAAAAATGTTAGTAGTTGGAGAAGCAGGAATTGCTTACAAGTTACAATAAAATTGATTATGATTTGGATAAACATAAATAAAGTGATTCAAATGAGCCCATAATTATATTGTCGGTTGAATTATCTTATCAGATTTAAGATTATATATAATTAATATGATTGTATTAAAATTAAATATAAATGTAAGTAATAGGTTTAAATATCCGACTCTGCTTATCAATAGATACATGATAAATATATATAGAGTAAAAAGGAATAATTTGTAACTAAAAAAGGAAAGCAAGGGTATTAATTTAAATAGATTGGTAGGCAATTTGTCAAAAATAAAAACTAAATTGAATGACCAAAAATATCGGATGAGATCCTCTAGTTTGAAATGTATGTCCCAACCGTGTTCCAACATTAAAAAAATATGCAGTTTTAATAATTTTTATTTATTTCTATGAAATGAAATTTTAAAAAATTATATACATTAACTTTGGAATAATCAATTATATTAACTAAAAAATGAAAATTAAATACTAAAAAATAAATATAAACCGTATTAATGGTTGGAATGAACCCTAAATAATAATATAAAATTAAACTAAATCAAAAGAAATTAAAATTGAAGAAAAATTAATAATTTTAACGTTGTGATACACACTTTGGACTAGAGAATTTCATGTGCAAAAATATATTATACAATATGCACATTAATTTAGATGCAATCGATGTTTTAATTGTAAAAATTAAGTAGGTTAATTAGTTCATGTTATAATTGAGTACTTTTTTTTTTCAAATTTTCAGATTAATTTCATAACTTTTTAGCATGTACTTAATTTTTCAAATACTTCCCAAAAGTACTTGTCATAATTAATATACGATCTGCATATGTATATACATGTATTGTATTATTTGTGTGTGTATATATATATATATGTATGTATATACCCACATAAAAGTAGACACGTATAAGCAGTCATGTCATAAGAAAAACATCAAATCAACGACAAAAGTCAGGAAATGGGCAAGAAAAGAAACCCATAACTGTAAGATTAACTGTAATAACAGACTATCACAGTAAAAAAAGAAAGTTCAAAAAAAAAGTGCACTAATCAACAACCAAATACATACATATCTTGTTATTTTACAGCAACATTAACAAAATATATATATAAATATATATATATATATATATATATATATTCTGCCTAAAATTCTAACCACCACAACCTCAATTATGGGTGCAGAAAATCTGTTGGAAAACAAAGGATCTGAAAAGAGAAAGATTTCCTCATTTTTTTGTCGCTTCCATTAATTTCTGAGGAATTTTTTCAGCACCCTCTACGGCTATGCCCACTTCTCCATCTCGAATTTATACCGCAAACTACCTTTAATTTAGTATCCTTTGCTCCTTTTTCTTTCATCAAAAACAATCTGAAAAAAATAAAATAATAATAATAATAATATCAGAAATATTCGTGTGCAGAATCGATATCGATCAAATGATAAAAATATATATATAGTAACTTTTTCAAGATTTTCTTTTTACTTGTATAATTTTGAGGAGTATGACAAGATGGGGTAGCTAGCTTTTGGGATTATTCTCTGAAAAGTAATGGAAGCATAAGTTTTTAAGTTTGTGAACTATATATTGATTTTTATTTTATTTTGTAAAAAAGGGATCATGTATATATATATATATATATATATGTGCATGATGTATAAAATATGATTAAGAGAAAATTAAATAATGGAAGAGACAGTGAGTTCTAACCAGATAATTGTAGGACACATGATGTTGGTTTTTTACATCAATGGGAAAGAAAACAAGTTGTTGTTGATTCCTGACTGATTAATAATTTTCTGTCTTTGCTCATCCATTTCCCACAAAACCTGCTGTCTATCACCCTGAAAATGATGTATTTTTTGTCCATGTTAAGACACACATATATAAAAAATTTAATTTATAAAAATAATAATAATATTATATATATATATATATTCATACCATGCATGAATAAATATTAATTTAAATTTGCGTTGATAAAAAAAAATTGTGTACCTGGGGTAGAGCATTTGGAATTTGAGATTGATGTAAGAGAAGAGAATTATCTAAGACATGATAGGTATTGGCTGTTGTGGGGCTGCATTCTTGCATGCCTGCTGGCAATGGTGATGCCAAGCTATTTAAATTCTGCATGCATTTATTGGGCACACAAAAAAAATTATTTTAAAAAAAGAAGTAATCTTGATAAAATTTTCAAATGTGTATATATACATATATATATATGTATGTATATTTATATTTAAAGAAATTTATTGCAAAACAAGGAACATTCTACATACCTGATCAGGCCTAACCATGAATGATTCCAGGTCCATCCCAAAATCATAGAAGATGGGATTAACAGATGCCAGCTTCATTGAAAGAAACTGCAAAAAATAGACAATAAATGTAAATAAACAATATAAGTTAATTAAATTATTTTTTTTCTCCTGGTTCAATCAAGAACCCAAAAGGGAAGGAGGAATTAATTAAAAATAAAAAATAAAAACCATAATATATATATGTATGTATATTCACCTCAACTTGATTTTGGAGTGATTGGACATAGTTTATTATTTCATCCAACATGAGGGCCTTTCCAGTTACCTGTTCATCACTCAATTCCACATGAACATGTCAGTAGAAATAAAAAAAAATGTATATATATATGTATATGAAATATAAAACAAATAGAGAAAGATGTGTATTAAGACAAAATTCTTGAATTTTGACCTTGTCACAACCAGGAACAAGAGCTTGTAGTAGCTTCATTCTCTCACTTATTCTCTCCCTCCTCACCTAAAAAAATTTAACAACCTAATTAATTACTAATTTAAAGAGATTAACACACGTGATTAAAATGTCCGACACGACAAAATAGTACAACACGAGACGTTATTATAATAACTAGATAGTTGGACGAAGCTTCAACGCCTTGATTATCAAAAAAAGTGAAAAGTAAAATATTTATAATTAATTAGTATATATATATATGTATGTATATATATACCCTCTCAGCAAGGCTGTGGCTATCTGTTGCCTGGCCCCTCCTAGCTCTAACATGGATAAAATCTGTTGGAGCTTCTTCTCCTGCAGCTTTCATTTTCTTCTGCTTCTTCACTTTCCCTTCTCTCATATCCTTGCATCACAAAAAAAAATTAAAAAAAAATTATATTTTTTTCCATAATTAATCCCATGATAAAATCAGTTTAATTTCAACCTTGGACTGAGCAGAATTCGGACAAGAACCCTCTTTAGATTTCCTCTTCTTGCAGAATGGGAGGGGGTGTTTTTGATTGGTTTGGTGGTATTTATGAGTGACAACGGATACAGAGGAATCCATACTGTTCTTGTTTTTTGCTGCATTTAAAACGGGGGAATCATCATTATTTTTATTACTGTGATTATTAGAAAGAGGAGAGGGAGAGAGAGAGGGAGAGAGAGAGGGTGGAGTAGTAGTACCAACACTACCATGATGAAGGTGATTGTGTTGGTGGAATGGAGATAAGGCATTGTTTGGATCATGAAAAAGGGCACACATCTTATTAATGGTGGAGGAGGGAGAAGGAGATGGAGAGGGGTTGTTTGGCAGGAAAAATGATGATGGTGGTGCGTCGAGTTGCTGCTGAAATGATGAAAAAGCTGCCATTGTTTTTCTTTTATTTTTTGTGGAGAAGAATTGGAATTAGGGTTCAAGAAAGTGATGGGAGAGAGATTCTTGAGAATTGGGTTTTGATAGATTGAGTTTTTTCTTTCTTGCTGAACGAGGAGAAGGAAAATAATGATGATGGGTCTGAGGCAATCTCAAGAGGGACAGGTTTATATAAGGATGAAATGAAGAGAGAGAGAGAGAGAGAGAGAGAGAGAGAGAGAGAGAGAGAGAGAGAGAGAGAGAGAGAGAGAGACTTTGCTAAAATCTTCTTTTCCATGCAGTTACTTTATATATTTGACTGGTCTAGTCTCACACACATACACATATTACATATACTTCTCGTATTCATCAATGTGTGTCGCAAATCATATATGGGTAGAGAAATTAAATAAAGGGAAATCATTATTTGACGTGATGAATGCATAACGGAGTTTAGGTCTCGTGTGGTATATATGTGGAATATTATTGCATAAAAATAGTGTTATTTAAAATATATCCCACATGTAACATCATTTAGTTTCTTTCCCTACACAAGTAATAATAATAAGAGCTTCCCATATTAGTGCTTAATTATAATTGTTATTGTATATATATGTGTATTAACTAACTTCTCATATTAATAATTTGGAGGAGGAATTTAGGTAGATCGATATTAATAAATAATTTTGATGTCCATACACACAAATATAACACAAATATAATGATTATAGATCTCTCTCTATATATATGTATATGTGGAGAGAGAGAGAGAGAGTCTTGTTAATTAGTCTACACACTTATATGAACACTCATTGTGAGCACCGCCTATGTGGAAGTGTTATGAAAAAATTATTACTAACATATCTAATTATAATTATTATTTATCGATAAGAATTAAAATTTTAAAAGTTATATACCCTAATTATGAAATAATCAATCCAAAAAGTGAATTCTTAATTAAAAATATGAAAATTAAATTTTAAAGTTTAATTGGGTGAAATAAATCCTAATTAAAACAATCATAAAATTAATCTACACAAAGAAAAAATAATAAAAACCAATGATGTGGCCGTCACATAGGAGTAGAGATCCTCTAGTCCTAATTTTGTGTGTCAACCGTGTGCCAACATTAATATTATATATTGTTAATAATATTTTTTGTAAAAATAAAATTTATTATTTTATAACTAATCATAATTAATATTTATTACTAAAAATAGAAATTTTAAAAATTATATACCTTAATAGTTTGGAATAATCAACCCCAAAAATTAATTATATTAACTAAAAAATGAAAATTAAATATTAAAAAATAATTATAAACTCTAATTAGGTGAAATAAACCCTAAATAAAATTGTAAAATTATACTAAACCTATAGAAATTAAAATTGAAGAAAAAAATAAAAGAAAATATAATAATTTTGAGATTTGATACACGGTTGGCACACACAAATTGGGACTGGAGAATCTAAGTGGTGGCGAGAGGAGGTGCTCAAAATAAGTGTTTTTTTTAGCCATTCACGTAAATTAATTATAAATTAACTGTAAACAATTAATGTTAATTTTAAATATCATGTGCAATGAATGTTATACAAATTAATAACCATGATTGGTATTTATTTATCATCAAAGATATGACTTTTCTTCTTTTTTTTTTTCTTTTAGTTAATTAGGGGAAGAACTTGAAATATCTCTATATATATCGCTCACCTTTTAAACGCGCATCAAGTTTAATATTTTATCATAAACTAAGTTAACGCAACATGCAAAAAGAAAACCTAAATTAACAACTAATTATATATAATACAAAAAATCTTATGCATCGAAAAATCACTTATTATACATTTATACCCTTAAAAATGATGTAATTGGTGGAGTGGGTGAATTCGTAACCTAAAATCATTAGTCCCAACCAACACTATTTCGGTCGAGTTCATCTTATAAAATATATAGAGGCAAAATTTATTTTAGCCATTTAAACTTTTAAAAAACTTATTTTAGCTAGTAAGTCTTAAACATATTTATTTTAGTCACTTTGGACGAAAATACACATGTGCGCGCTGGCAATGCGCGCAACAAGCAGGAGCAAAATGGTAATTCTGGCTAAAAAATATATTTAAAAGTTAGTGGCTAAATTAAATTTTTTTAAAGTTTGACCGACTAGTTTTATATATTTCCACAAATATATATGTCAATTACGGAGTTAGTGTTTACTACATCCATGTGGTTTGCGAGCCTAAACTGCACGTATAGAAAATATGAATTTATTTAATTATTCTTGTCATCAAATAAAAAGTTTATAAGACTTCTAGAAATTCACTTATTTTGAATTGGGGTGATTACCAAAAAATTCATCATCTTTGAAGGAATTTACAATTTAAACACAATTTTTAATACGTTGCAATAGTAACATATATATATATATATAACCTTTATATTTGTAGCAAAATAAACATTCTTAAAAAATTTTGAAAATTATGAAATTGATGTTGCACAATAAAAAATCATCATATTCGGCATCTCAAAATTGAATTAATATGTATACGTGGAAAAAATATAGCCATATCATAATTCTAATCATCGGAAAAAAATTTAGCAGTATTGATGTCGAATTTGCTACAAAATTAAAAAGTTTCATTATTATTATAACGTTTTAAAAATTATATCTAAATTATAAATTCAGTCAAAGTTGATTTTTTTTTTGTTTTTTGCAATGAACCCTTTGCAAACGAGTCTAAAAAATTTCTGAAAATATATATTAAGAGGCTAGGGCATGCGCTCTCTCTCTCTCTCTCTCTCTCTCTCTCTCTCTCTCTATATATATATATATATACCAAATTTAAAAAAAAAATTAATTAAAAATCTTGAATGGCTACTGCAGTAGGGGCCGTAGAGAGCCTTTAGCCAGAAAGAAACAGTACGAATTAAATAGATATGTCCCACTCGTAGACTTAAATGTAAAATATTTTTCTTTTTGTGAAAATAATTCTTATAAATATTTATAGAAACGGTGTGAAATTAAATATACTTTAATATAGTTAGAAAGGGGAAAAAAATATTGAGGATCAAAATTGATCAAAAGAGCCAGTCATTTCAGAACTAATTAATGAATAATATTTTATGGGACCCCAAATTATGCTACCCTAGCTAGTCTTTCACACAAATTAATTAAAATATTGCATTAAAAAGAAGTAAATAGTCAAACCAATTTTTCAGCACTATGCTCTCATTTACTCACATGATACGAAAGATTAAATATTTTCCAAGATCGATAAATAAACAGAAGTATATTGAGGAAATAAATGACGTGAAAGAAATATAAATTTGGGACAAAAAAAATGAATAGTAGAAAACTATTTGGATGGGATATATGAAAATAATATCAAACAATTTTAATAGTCATTTGTTTTGAGCTTATTTTCTTTTTTTGAAAAGAAAAAAATCTTCATTCATCAATTAACGCCCTTAACCAACGGGGGAAAGTCGAGTTCCAAACAATCGTAGCATCACCTCGAGCGCCAAAGCGAGATAACGAGTGAGCAACAATATTAGCACAATGATAAACATGAGAAATAGATCGAATATGCCCGGCATTAGCAGCCTGGGCTAATGGTGGTATCTCCATCTCCATATAATCCACCCCCTTGTGTTTATCCGCAAGAAGGCTTACAACGAGCAAGGAATCAGAGAAGATATCTCGATGATTTTGAGCTTATTTTCTAAGTCTAGTCTGTTTCGGATTAGACAGTATATTAACCTAGCATCTATTATATATTTCTTATTAGCTAAAATGATAATATATCATCCTCAATTGTTTGTAGCTGCAGTCAGGGGAGGAACCAGAAAATTTTCATTAAGAAAGTTGGATTATTTTTTACCAATAATCCCACATACCATTTTAATTTTATTTTTAATGAAAATTTACATGTAGAAAAAATGATTTGGGTGCAAGGCCCCGTCAGCCCCCGAACCAGAATTTTTTTCAATAGGGTCAAATTGTTCTTCACTAATAAACTATATATTGTTCCTTCCGTTTCTGAATAAGTGTCATTCTTGATCAGTACACACATATTCATAAGTATATTAATTAGATAATCAAATTACCTTATACACCCTTACGTGAATACATTAGATTAGTTAAATATGATTGTTTGAATGCATTAAATGGGGGCAAATATGAGAAAATTTTGAAATTTTTACCTCAATTGAGTAGAATGACACTTTTGTGAAACAAAATTAAAGTGCTAGAATAACACTTGTTGTGAAACGGAGAGACTGTTCTTTTGTAAAAAAAAATGATTTGGGGGGCCCACCAACCTTCGAACCAGAAATTTTTTATCGGGCCAAATTATTCTTCACCAACAAGATATACTAATTTTTTTTTTTATTTTTTTTAAAAATTACACGTAATTTTTTTTTTAATTTGGACCACTAGCCCCCGTCCCACCCCTGTATGTAGCTAATGTATTGTTGGTAGGACTGGCAAAATGAGTCCGGCTCAGTCCACTTTTCGGGCCGAGCTGGGCCAAAAAAATTAGGCCTGAAAAAATTCCAAACCGACCGAAAATGAAAGTGACCCAAACGGGCCGTGCCATTTGGTCCTAAAACCTGCAAAATTACACTAAACCCACAACCGGCCCGGCCTGACCCGCTTTTTCGGGCCGGCCGCCCTATATTTTAGAGGTTCGAAAATTTTCGAATCGGACCAAATTTTTCCACCGGACCGGGCAACCCGAATTGCCGGCCCTAATTACTGGTAAACTACGTAAATTATGTGTTCTTATTTATCGTTGTAATCTGTCATTTTTTTGCATCCATCCGTATATTATAATATATATATATATATTTTATCAATTACGATTAAGGATCTATCTAAAATTTATCGATATATAGAACCGTCATATCAACCCTAGCTTGACAATTCCAATACATTAATTGGTGAAGACCAAAATGATCGAATTTTCCATTAGTTATTAGCGTCGACACTAGAAATTTAAGAGAGAGAGAGAGAGAGAGAGAGAGAGAGAGAGAGAGAGAGAGAGAGAGAGAGAGAGAGAGAGAGAGAGAGCATTAATGATGTGAAGGTTTTGTCTGAGACAAGTCGATGCCATTTTGTAGTGATTTGTTAGCAGAGTGAAAAATGAGTAAATTAAATAGTGAACAGTTATACAGTTGCAATGTCAGTATTTCGCTTTCATTTCCTTTAATTCATTCACTCTCACAGAAATACACGGTGCATACGATTTAGGTAAATCTACAATTATTTTTTATTTATTACCACCATTCATTCAGGTAAATTCTATTTAATTTAATTCTACAAGAAAAATGCCATTCCCCCTTGGTTAATTTTGTCTTTTCACTATATTTTAGTACCAAATCAAAACAGAGTCCAGAATTCTTTTTTTTTTTCTAATTTTGGACGCAAACTATAGTTATTTTAAAGTTTAAACTTCCTAAAAATGGAATTACTAATTTAAGAATTATTGATTTAAAAAAACTAGCTGCTGATAATTAATTAGTTAGTTAGTTATTTGGATATCAAGCAGGGGACAAAAAACTAGATCAAGTTCGACTGTTGTTTAATTCCTCCGTTCCATTTTGAGAGGTTTGTTTGCCTTTTGAGATGTCCCGATATATATATATATATATATATATATGCATGTTTATATATGTATTTAGCTAATTTACTAATATATACCCCTATTAATATGTTTATATTAAGCATTTATTCACCATCAAAGAAATAAATAGGGGCAAATTAGGAAATTCTTTGATTAATTGTCTTTATCAATCTTTTTCTTAATCCTAATGAAAATCTCAATCAGCCTATTAAAATAGGACGGAGGAAGTAAAGCCTTTGTCAAGTTGAGAGCCGAGTTCAAACATGATAATGTTTGACTTGTTAGCTTGCGAGTCGATCTACTCGTTATAATTTGTGTTTGCAAACATAGCTTGTTCGATAACTCGAGTTTGAGATCGACTCGTTCATATATGTTATCAAGCATATTCGTGGTCTCAAGCTCCAAGTCTAGCTCATCATTTACTAATATAAAAATTCGAATAAATTATACCTTGATATTTACATTTTAGGTTCTTTTTCAAGAATTGTTCACTTTTTCAAAATTAATAAAACAGTATCCACTTTTGAAAAAAAAAATTGCGAATATAACATTTGATCACCTTTATATATAGCTCGAAAATTGTACGTAATTAATTGTATTTTAAGATTATCTTCTTGATTTGATGATTTTTTACGTGGCTAGAGAAATAGAAATATTGATGAAAAATTACAATAAATTATGTACGAGCCGTAAAATTGATCAAATATTAGAGTTGCAAACTTTTTGAAAAAATGTTCAAAATGTAGGTATCAAAGTGTAATTTAGCCTGTAAAATTCATATAGTTAATAAACTTATTTATATTTAATATATATGTTTGTCAAATTTGAATTAGCTAGGCTCATTTCACATAAGCAAATCATATTTAGTTTGAATCAAGTTAAAACAATAACCTCAAACTTAATTATTAGAGCTTAATCGAATTTGAAACAAAACTCAAATCTCTTACTATTTTGCTCAAGTAATTAATTTAATTTATAGCCCAAAATATTATTCAGTCTTTCGAGTTACATTATGTAAATACCTGAAAATTAATTAATAGCCCAAAAATATTATTCAGTCTTATCTATTGCAAACTGCAAAAAGAAAAAAAGAAAAAAAATTAAGAATTAAATAACTTAGAAACGAAGGCATAATAAAAGGTTAGCTTTATCTTAATTAATTGTTTGTGGATGGAAAAAAAAATTGTCACCATATAATAATTGTTCTACTTTTGAAAATCAAATGTAAGATCAATTTCTGACGTCTCATTCCTTAGAAAATCCAACTAATTAGACGACTGTTTTAATGAGAATTAAAGATGAAAAAACAAGATTGTATATAATAATTCATAATTTATGCTATAACTACAATCAATGCTAATTACGTGGCACAGTTATAGAGATTGTCCAAATTACTTTTGTTATAGATTTATTTTAATTAAAAAAAATCAAACAACTTTATTACATTGCAAAAATAGACGAAACAATCGCAATGAGCCACGGTGGAATTATTATCAATTTTTTTCATAAAAAGTTGATCTCAATCTATATATGGCATCCTTTTTTGCACGTGGAAATATAATCCATATATAAAGATTAATATTTGTAAGTTGGAATATATATATATATATATATATATAATTTTTGAGAATGCATATAAATTAATTTCAGATTTGGTTATATATGGGACAATACAACATAACAAGATAGAATCTTGAGATTCAACAACATGAACAAGTTGTCTACTCTCGGAAACGCCCAAGTGATGAAGACTCGTGCATAGGGCTATAAACGAACCGAGCTGAGCCGAATATCTTAATGTTTCGAGCTCGGCTCATTAGGAATATTCGAGTTCTAACTCGATTCGAGTTTTTTTTTCATCTTGTACGAACTCTGCACGAATAATATTTGTCATGCCCGAATTCAGCTCAAGCTTGGCTCGTGAAATGCTCAAAAATTTCCTAATTGAGCCCAAGCTTGAATGCTCGAAAAAAAATAAGCTAGCTTAATTTACATATTTGAGCTCGAGCTAAAAAGAAGAGCTTATTTAGTTTACTCATTTGAAGTATTTATATTATTTTTGAACATGTTCAATTAAGCTCGAGTTCGAACATGTTCGCGAGCTGGCCGAGCCGAATACTTCTATGTTCGATCTCGACTCGATAATTTTATCGAACTCGATTCAAAAAAGCTCGAGCTCGGTTCATTTAGAAAACGATCGAGTTTTGAATGAGTTTTTTTCAAGCTGAGCTTTGAATAACTCGCGAGTGGCTTTGTTCGTTTACATCCCTATTCATGTATAAAAGCCGAGATGTCTCAGAGTCGAGACCCACCGATCTCCGTCCCCCCATCCTCCAACTCAGATAAATAAATAGATAAAATATGAACAAGTTGCCCTAAATCTTTGATAATTGATAGCCCTAGCTCAAGAACAAAACATATGGCATGACATGTTTCTTGATATGTCACACTTGTAACTAATTAATTCAGGTCTTTCAACGCTTCTTTAAATTAAGTCAATTTTACTTCAACTATTTTTTGTCTTAATTTTTATTCGTGAACGTTTTCTACTTTTGCTCATATAATTAAGGAAAATTATCAATTCAGGATGTAAATATATAAGTAATCTGTCAATTCAGCATCCGAAAAATGAAAACTATCAATTTAGGATCTGAAAGATGAAAACTGTCAATCTAAAATTTCAAAAATCACGTTCTTCGGTTCAATTTTATTTTTTAATAATTTTAATAATTTCTTTACTATATTTAATGGATATTAATAAAGTAATTTTCATTGGAAATTAATTAAAATTAGTTAACAATAAAAAAGAAATCACAATTCATGATCTTTGAGGTCTTATATTGACAATTTTCATCTTTCATATCCTAGATTGATAGTTTTCATATTTCAGATCCTGAATTGACAGATTACTCATCTTTCAGGTTCTGAATTGATAATTCTCCTATAATTAATCAAGGTAATTATATATATATGTTGCATCATATCTGAGATTAATTTTATCTATTATCTTAAATTATTTTTATACATAATAAACTTACTTTAATAAAATCATGCAAATGAAAGATGGGTAATCTATTGATTCAGGACCGGAAAGATGAAAACTCTCGATCTAGGATTCGAAAGATGAAAATTCTCAATCCAGAATCTCAAAAATTATGAATTGTGATTTTAAAAAATAAAAAGAAATGAAAATTCGTGATTTTTGAGGTCCTCGGTTGAGAATTTTCATCTTTCGGGTCCTGGATTGAGAGTTTTTATCTTTCAGGTCCTGAATTGATAGATTACCCATCTTTCAGGTCCTAAATCGACAATTCTCCTAGTAAATAAACATAGTGTTCACGTTCTCACACGAAAAAGAGTGCTTATTTGAACCATATATTTATACATATATGTAAAGATAAATTGAATTTAGTGGATAGAGAGCGATGAATCTAGAATCCGATTTTACGTAAATAATTAAATTGTTGAGTTAGACCAAAAATTAAATAAAAAAAATAATATATACCACCGAAAAGCAATTGTATCTCCCATGCCGACGGCTTATACACAGACAAAGCCGCAAATGTTTTGAACATGTGAATTAGATATCAATTAATAATAAAATCTTCCTTTTTATTTTTTTTTTATTATTGTTTTGTCTTCTCCATTTATGAATTATGAAACATTTGAAATTTGTTTTTTTATGCAGTTAATTAAGGACCACATATAGGCTAGATTGTCTTTATATATATGTTAAAAAAACTTAATTAAATAATATATATCCTGCATGAATCATTAAAAGTTGTTGGGCTACATTATATTTATTAATTTCCTACAATAATCGTTGTTATAAGTTTTAGATTATAGTAGTAAGTAATTAATTACTTTTAATGTTTAATTTTCTTCTGTATTATATTTAATAAGTATTTGAAAAACGGATATAATAAATTCATGCATGCAAACTTCTTCGAGTAAAAACATACTGCTTATTACTATAAAAAAAATAAAAAATAAAAAAAATCAGCTAATTAGACAGAAAAATAGTATTCAATGTTGAAGTGCTTGGAGTAGTTTAATTTATTTGACATATTTTTGCTATATATGGAACCTAATTAATTGTTGCATTTCTAAATTGTTTTGATGTGCATTAAATTGGTTCAATTGTGATGTAATTTTGGGACTTTCCAATTCCTAATTTAACTTATAGTTTTAAAAAAAATTCTATCTTCTCTCAAATGACAAAAAAACTGGGCTAAACAAATTGGACTTTACCCGAACGTGGCCCAAAATATGTAGAAAAAAATAAGAAAAATTATCAATTCAAAATCCGAAAAATAGATAATCTATATATCGATATAGATTTTGGAAGATGAATTTAATCGATTTAAAGCTTAAAAGATTTATAACAATCGATTTAAGGCTCCATGATTTAAAAT
The DNA here is from genome assembly GCA_026008535.1 of Perilla frutescens. Classification (NCBI taxonomy): domain Eukaryota; kingdom Viridiplantae; phylum Streptophyta; class Magnoliopsida; order Lamiales; family Lamiaceae; genus Perilla; species Perilla frutescens. The sequence goes on from BRKX01000015.1 coordinate 53,931,544, forward strand.
CGTTAAAACTCAATATGGATAGATAATTATCTTTCGTGCGTTGGATTGCTAATTCTCATAAAAATAAATATGCATCGTAAATTAATGATTTCATGACTATAAAGCTAACATACACTAATACAATTCTAGACTGATACAATAAAATACGAGATGTAACACATACAACAAACTATATACGTGCATTTGCACAATGAATCGAGCAAAATGTTTCATCTACCAAATATCAACCTGCTCAACACTCACATATTAGTTCTCTCTCTCTAGATATCTCTCTCTCTTCATTTTGGTGCAGGATCAGTGGTTCCACCACCACCACCGCCAGTGGTAGGCCTGCAAGAAAAACCGAGTTCATCCTCGTATCAAAACATATCACGGGATTGGACTCGAACAAACTTATCCGCGGCTTAATATCAGTAGAAGACGAAGATGAAGATGAAGAAGAAGAAGACGGAAGACTTACAGCCCGAAAAAGACTTTGCATGCATCGTAGATCACCCATTGTGCTCCAGTGAGAGTTCCAATCATCACAATACGAAGAGGGAGCCCCCCGGTGCACAGACCCCACAAACCTAGCTTGTTCACAGCCTGGGACACAAATCAACATAGCTGAAGCATATGAGCATCAATTGATCAAGAAACTTATAACTAAACTGATCTGATTGTATTTGTACAAGGCACTCACATCAGCTACCGTTGCTCCCTTGGCGTTGTTCAGGAATGAGACCAAGTTATCAGCAGGGTGTGAGACGGCAGCGCAGAATACCCCGGCTATGTAGCCCCCGGTGAAACTAACCCCGAGCTGCAAGCTGCTGCTGCACTGCTCTTTTGGAGTTGGAATGGCATACTTGTATATGGCTTGCACAGTATTCTCAAATGTGGCAAACTTCATCATTGTATCTATATGTAGCAAACCAAATTATATATACAGTTTTTTTAGATGATTTTTTTAAGGATAATAAAAAAAACAGTAGGCTTACATGGAATCTGCCTTCCCCAAAGTGGAACAATCCCTTTGTAAAGCCTGCAGATCAAACACAATCCAACACAATGATCGAGCTACCTGAATCGAGCTCAATATAAAAGCAAGCAAGAGAGAGAAAGAAAGCAACGCGCATACCCTGATATGCCTTCAGCCTTGACAAGTTTAGGAAGTCCATCAGCCATGCCTCTAGCGAAGCCAGGTTGAGTTTGGACTCGAATCTTGACTGCCTCAAAGGGGCAGAGAGCTATATCCGCAATGAACTCAGCTGATGCGGATCCTGCTAGGTAGATTAGCGTCTTGTACTTGGCCGCGTGCTCAGGTCCAGCCGCATCAGAGTAGTGTTTCTTGAAAATTTCGTATAGTCCATACTTACAAGCTCCTTGAGCACTGTATCCGAGCAGAGTTGGCGCCCAACCCTTATAGAAACCTTTCACTCCTTGCTCCTTGAGCACAGTTCCAAAACCAGAGCTCACATTCTTGTACTTTGCAGGATCAATCTGAATTATATATGAAGTCAAATTATGAAGCAGCTAAGATAGATGCATGTAGATACAAGTAAAAGAGCTATATATGTGGTGATCAAATTCCAGATATATGCAGTTTGTTTCAGATGTTTTCTCCCTAGTATGTCTTGCATTTCATTTGGTTTCAAATATATCTTTCAATATTTGATTTGAAGCAACACAAAAATCTGATGTAGAACTCAATGTAGACATATATACTACTCAGAAAAAGCACATATAGTGAAACCAACACTGAAATGAACCATTAGAATATCTATATGTGTGATAAACTCGTGAGTGAAAGGTTATGAGTTTGAATCCTCTAGGTCGAGCCCATTACATAAGACTTAACGTTTATGTACACGTGTTCGAATATTATAAGAAATTGCACTAATTTAATTTCACAGAAAAATAGTAATTAATAGCTCAATTAATTATGCTTATTCAAAACCCCTCCAGCAATGTTTATATTTATATCTCAAAATCAGAGGAAGCAAATTTAACCAAACTCACATATATGATCTTAAAAATTCAACACCACCATAAATAATCCACAAACCAAAAGTAGTTACGGCTGTAAATGAACTAGCCGAACTCGAACTTTTTTTCGAGCTCGACAAAATAAACGAGCCAAACTCGAGTTTAAGGGTGTTCGGCTCACTAAGTTCGACAAATAGTTTGAGTTCGATTATAAATGAACTTGTTCGCAAACACACTCACGAACATGTAAACGAACTTGTTCACGAACACACCCACGAACCTGTCCGCGAACCTATAATCGAACTTACGTAAAAAAAGCCAAAAACTTTGAAGTTTTGTTGAGATCAAGGATTGAACTCTAATTGAACTTATATAACGAACTATATCGAGCTTTTACCGAATTTTTGTGAAGCTTTTATCGAACAGTTTGTCAAACTCTTAATCAAGCTTTAATCTAACTCGTAATCGAGTCGAGCTCGAATCTAACTCGATCACAAATCCTTTTAGTCGAGTTGAACTCGAATAAGGAGCTGAAACTCAAGTTGAACTCGAACTCGAATCCGATCCCAAAAAAAAATGGCTAAACGAACTCGAATACGAACTTGAAGATATCCGACTCTATTCGGTTCGTGTTTACCGTACAGTAATCCATCATATTAGAGAGAGAGAGAGAGAGAGAGAGAGAGAGAGAGAGAGAGAGAGAGAATTGAATTTAAAGTTAACCTGCATGTTGCACTTGACAACATCCATAGGAGTGACGGCGGCGTGGGTGAGACCACAGCACAACAATCCTCCGGCGGCACAAGCTGCATAATACGCCGGCGAGAACATCTGTATCCCGCCCTCCGCCGGCGACGGAATCATGAAACTCGGCCTTGGCCCAGATGGGTTCTCGGTCACGCTCTGCTCCAAATTCACCGCTTTCAACGGCGAAGTGTAGAGGAAGCTCGGGATCAACGATCGCCGTGATGGGTTCTCTGAAAAATCCATTCTTGGAAGTGAAAATTGAAAATAAATTCCGAGAATTTTGGAAGGGGGGGAAGAATCGTTGATTTGTGCGATATTTCATATTTGGCTTGCCCATTTATAAATAGGATCTAAAGTCAAAAAAGAAGTGTTTTTGGTTTTTCACATTTGTTGGCGGCTGATCGATCGGAGTTGAATTGAGACGATGACTTGTATGATGAATGATCAATTCTCTTGCGTTTGCCGTTTCGATTGTGCTTTTCTTTCAGCTCACGGATCTCCCACTGCCAAGAAACTTCTATTTTTTTTTTTGAGTTGAAACTTCTAAATTGCTTTTGAGTCAACATGGGAAAAATATGCAACGAGAGACTTACATGGGAAACATCGGTAAATTATACTGTAACTATTTGCAGTCAAATTTTCTTATTTCCAATCTTTATCGTTCTGCTCATAAAATAATTTTAGTTTTGAACTATCACAATAGATAATTAAATATCATAATAGGTAGTTGAAATATCACAATATATTAATTAAAGTGTCACGATATATTTTTTCGGCCAGCTGAAATTTTTAGCCGAAACTCTCATTTCTGAACATAAAAAAAAGGTTGCAAATAGCCCAAAAATGGTGGGCCAGGGACACTTGACAGGAGCAGAATGAGGAGATGCATTGCATCCCCTGTATAATAGAATTTACCGGAAACATCCGACGTGACATTCGGGGATGTTCGGTTTTATTTCCAACTAATTTTACACCCGCGCGTTATACGGTCGTGACGAAATATGATCATATGATTCATATTGTTTGTTATCTTTCAATTTCTTTATGGTTCAAATATTTTTTTAGTATAAAAATTCGTAAATTGTAAATAATTGAAAGAGACTAATTTTTCACACTGTTCATGATAAGATATTTTTGGGAGGGAAGTGAATAGTAGTAGTCTATTTCATTTTAGCATATAGTAATAAAAATTTGAAATGACTCCAACTTTAGATTAATACGTTTTAGGAATTGACTAAAAAATTAATTTTTGCATGGAAGTGTTTAATGTAAAATTTTTGGGCGGGCTAATTGGGAGCGAAACTGTAGTTGTACTACTTTGTTTTAATATATATATATATATATATATATATATCAATTTTGAGTTCAATTTATGAGGTGTATTGGTTTCTGAAAAAAAATGTAACGATTTTGTTATATGATAAATCATTTTAATATTTAGAGTTATATGTTTGAGAAATGGAAATGTGGTTATTTGATTATATTTTCAATTTGAACTTATGGTTGAAATGAAAGGATAAATATTTATGTGGTTATGATGCATTAATGGATATTTAAATAATGGGACCCATTATATATGTGTGTGTGTGTGTGTGATTGAATATGTTATATAAGATTGAAAAAAGTGAAACTGAATTTGAAAATAAGTAAAACAAACTAATTTTCGATATTTTAAATAATAAAAGTAATTTTTTTTTTCATTTGGAAATGAAACAAACAGTGCCTTAAAATTTACTACAATTTTATTTAGATATCTAAATGTTGTTTGGTGGCAAGTAGAGCTCTCAATTGCCCCACCTGAATCCACGAGCCAACTGTGATGAAGCGGCCCAATTCGGCCCAGCCTGAAGGTGTTCGGGGCTATAAAATCGTTGCCCATCCCAACCCAATTTTCGGGTCAGACTGCTCTGGGCCGAAGACTTATTTTGCACTTTTTACTGGGTCGTTCGGCTCATTTAGGACAACACATTTTTCAGGATATGCATTGTTTAAGGCCTAAAAAACCGTGGTTCAGTCCGGTCCAAAATCAGGCTAGACCGGGCTACTTTCACCACTTCCAATCGCAAGTGATTGGAGATGACAAAATTAGTCCGACCTAGACCAATTTTGGGACGAGTTGGATCAAGATTTTAATAACCCAAAATTAACCGGCCCAACCCAAAACAGAGAATGGTTCGAATGATTCAATAATGGATAGTTAACAAACACAGGAATAGCTCCTCCGATTACTAACGCAATCTACGTTTTTGTTAATTTAGTTATGATTTTTTTTGTTTCTTTTCTAAATTTATAGTTCAAATCGAATATTCATTTGTTTTATGATGATGTTAGAACTCAGTGCATGTTATGAACTAAAATAAGCAATTTCAACGCTATGCGACAACAACGAATTTTATATTTTTTTTATAGAAAAAAAAACTCAAAAAATTGTATAATAAAATTGACAAAAAATGAATCATTTTATAATTTTTATTTATAGACTTCCTCCTTGGGCTGACAGCTCTTTCTCTAAATTAACGAAACAATTCCATTTCTTTAAAAATTAACATTTAATCAATTTTATACCCCAAAAATTGTACGCAATGAATTGTATTTTAAGATTTATGTTTGGATGATTTTTTTACGCGACTAGGGAAATAGAAATGTTAAAATATAATCATTGCATAGGGTTTTCGAACCAAAAATTTGATCAAATATTAGATTTATAATTTTTTTTTTGAAAAAGTGGGTATTACTTTGTTAATTTAAAAAAAAAATGTGCTATTTTTTAAAAAGAGTCAAAATGTAAATATCAAAGTGTAATTTACCAAATGATATGCCTTAAAATTTGACAAGATGGCGACCCTAGACCCAAAAAATACTTGCAATAATAATAATAATAATAATAATAATAATAATAATAATAAAATTTGAATTGATAGATGGTCAGTTCTTAATCTAAAAATTGGAACATTTTACTTTCAAAAGAATCCACAAAATCTCATTTACATGACAACATTACTATTACTGTTTAATTAAATTGTATGATTAGTGTTGCTGTTAAGGAGATACTAGTATAACCCATATGCGATGCACATGTTTTAATTTTACAATGTTAAGATTAATTCAAATTATTTTTTATCAAAAAAATAAATACAATTAACATGTGTATGTACATTGTGGCACCACATCTACATTATTACACCAAATGAAATAAATAAATAAGAGCATAAGTGTTGAAATAAAACTTACCTATTTTTGTAGCCAATAGTAAAATATAATTGAACTTATCAACAGTTTTAAATATCATGTTAATGATATGGAGTATTTGACATTCAACTTGCAAAATGTAGGCTAATTTATTGTAAAAATTATTTTGTGTGTGTGTATATTTTTCCAAGCCTTTGGCATAAGCACTTAGGCTTAATGACACTTTTAAAATACTTATGAATTACAATTAAAATCTGAGGCTGAATTATTTTTTTTAGAAATGACGAACTCTACAAAATTGATTTGTATATGCTAGCTCACATTCTAATATTTCGTAAATAAATAAAGACTTTGAAATTTCATAATTGATATATTAAATGAATATTAAGTTTTGACAATCAAGTCATCAAATGTTATATATTTAACATGATTAAGGTGATTGATGATGTAATTGTGGGTTTAAATATTTAATGGATTGATAATTAATTAATTGGGGTAAGTCGGTTACATATATAATCACATTAATCATTTTAATTTAAATATTATTAATCGGCTATTAAATGAATATTATTATTTATTTATAAAATAAATAATATCATTTTGGATATTGGATTAATAATTTATTTATTGAATCAATTCAAAGAAAACATGGTTCGTTGACTCCATATATAATTTGTACATTATTGACGTGTCTTAATTTGATAATTTTTGAACCTACTATAGTATAAAAAGTGATTACTTCTTTTTTATATTATTAGTAATATTAAATTGTAGGAATCATTGCATAAATTTTTTACTCCTATATTAAATTACATATCGAAATTTATATTCTGAGTACGTTGATTAGGTTAATAAAAATTAATATTAAATCAATTCTTCATATATAATATTGATAGATTGGTTAATAAATATTAATATTCCATATTGGGCAAGTGTTTTTGGCGGGAAAAGGGTGGGTTACTAATTAAGGTATAACTTCTTGCTTTTATATATATTAAGATAAGATGTGAACAAATAACTAACCAATCTCATCTCATCTTATATATATAATAACAGGGATAATTTCACTTTTAATCCTACTAGAATAGAGTCAAAACACTTTTTGTCTCATATCTTTCGTTTCTCGTTTCATAGTTTATTAGCTCGATACTTTTGGTCACAAGTGTTTTTTTTTTTTTCCGACATTTTTAGTCATAAAACAAACATTATATATATTTTCTTATATTTTTTTTCAATTCTTTTTCCGTATATTTTGTCGAGAATTTTACTGAACAAAAACCGTATATTGGCAAGAAGTTGAAATAGTTTTGTTAGGCATTTTGCTGGATATTTATTGGGCATTTTGCTTGATATTTTGTTGAATATTTTGCTGAAAATTTTTGAGATATTATGTTATTTTGTTGGGTATTAGGCTGATTTTTTGCTAGATATTTTTCTCTTTTTTTATTAATGATTTGCTGAAAAAATGAAGCCAAAATGTCCTCTGAATAAATAAATATATATCTATATATATATACACATATACTACATTTGAGATTAAAAATGTCGAAAAAAACACTCGGGATCAAAAGTGTCGAGCTAATAAACTATGAAATAAAAAACGAAAGATATGAAACCAACCCTATTCTAGTGGGACTAAAAGTAAAATTATCCCTATAATACAATACTTTACATGAAATGCAAACCAATAAATTACCTATAATTGTATATATTAATGTAGATAACCTACAATATTGTCAGTCACATTCACACCACACCAAACAAATTAGGAAAAAATAAATATATCCAATTAAAGTTGGCTTCCTCAAATATTAAATTATAAAAACCCAAAGTTAGATCATGGCTAAAAGTCACATGCCTCCCACAAATTTAGGAATGTTTTTTTTTTTTTTCAATTTTGTATACTTTAGTTTAATTTTATACTTATTACTAAAAATTATATGTAATTCTAATTGAGTAGGATAAATTTTAAATAATAAATATAAAATTAAACTAAAATATAAGAGATTAAAATCGAACAAAAAAAATAACTAAAAAATACGAGGATTTTAACTGCGTATTTTATGTTTAATATTGAAAACCAAAAGTAATAATTATAATTAGACAAAAAAAGTGGCACAAGGAAAAAAATATTGAAAAAAAACACCAGAAAGAAGCCAATTTCAATTATTTTTTAAAAACCGAAATAAATGAATTTTGCTTTGATCCATCTCAAATTAACCTCTTTTGCGTTTCTTCTCTCTCTCTGTCAAACTCTGCTTCGATCCATAGCTATCAGCTATCGATCCGAAACGACTTTCTGCCGAAACGGTATGCAATTTTGCGCGCTAAATTAAGGTACTTCCAATTTGTTGTATGTTATTTTGATTTCAAATTTTTGGATTCTAACTTTTTTTTTCCTGATTTTTTAGGTAGCCAGATCGAAATCTGGTCGGAAAGCGGTCAGTTCCTTCTGTAACGGGCCGGAATTTCGGCCTCCAGCTGAGGTTTTTATGTCGTGATTCATTTTTAGGTTTTATCGTGTTTGATTTGGCAAAAGAGGATTGTTTCTTGATTAATCCGCTTGGGTGTTTTTTTTTTTTTGTAGGTTTTAATTGGATTGGATTAGGAAGAGATTTTGGAAGTTTCAATCTTTTGAAGATCTGCGCTTTTTTGGTTATTAGAAATTTCTGATTAGGTGAAGTGATGGCAACTCCTGGGGGACCTAGGCCAGGGAATTTCCCCCCGAATTATAATCCCAATTCCCTTGCTAATAATATGCAAAACCTACAAATTAATCAGCCTAATCAGCAGCAATCGAACGTTGGTGCTAGTGCTCCTAGACCGCCTCCGAATTCTACGCCATTCGGCCAACAGGCTCCGGCTTTTGCTGGTAGCAGACCAGGCCCGCCCCCGCCTGGTGTATTTCCAAGGGGTCCCGTACCGCCTAATGCTCCTGCTCAAACTACATTGCCCCCAAATATGGTTTCTTCTAGACCGACTGGTCCACCACCTGGACCTCAGCCTCCTCCCTTTGCATCAAGACCCCCACCACCTGGGGCAATGCCATCATCATATGGTGGGCCTTTTGCTCCCCCGCCTTCTGCGTTGGGGCCTCGTCCTGGGCCTTTCACGTCTTCCCCTCTGTCATCTGCTCCGGCTTCTCCTTCCCATGCAAGTGCTTCTGGGCCACTTAGTAATGGACCGCCTACATTTGCACCTGGGATGACTCAAGGTGGGCCGCAGTTCCCTCATACTATGGGTAGTATGCCAAGGCCATTAGGTGGACCGCCACAACCACCACCTATGATGTCGTCTAGGCCTTCTTCTCAGCCGCTGCAAATGCGCCCTAGTTTTGGTAGTCCACCTACTGCAGTATCATCTGCTGCTGGGCAACCAGCACTGCCATTTTCAGGGCCACCACAGAACATGGTGCCTCCTCTGGGTTCATCACCATTTGCAGGACCAAATACAGGCATGCATCAATCTATGAATTCTCCTTATGGGATGCAGACGTGGCCAGCACAACCACAGCAGGTTAATTGCATCAATCATACCGCTGTTCTATCATACTAATCTACTATATTGATTTTTTTTTCTGTAATGAGTGACCTCCATCTTTAATTGCTTTCCCTGTTTTTATACAATCCTTGAATTTGTATTTCAGCTGATTGTATTTATTACTTGAGAAGTGAAGGGCATATAAATTATTATGTTTGACCAAGTGTGGTATTTTTTAGAATATATATATTAGAACTAGGACTTGGTGCAATATCTACTTGCTTCAGAAGTAGATATATATATATATATATATATATATATATATATATATATATATATATATATATATATATATAGATGACAGTACAATAATTTAGTTTCCTTTCAAGGCTTGTGTTTGCAACCAAGGAATACATTGCTTTCTTTCTTGCAGTTTTAGGTTGTTTGGACTTCACTAGTTAATCGAATATCCTGCCAGTAAATACTATCATGATGCTATCTGAGTCTATGTTAAATTTGGGGCCATTTTTCTAATAATGGTAACTTGGTAAGCATTGTTTGAAGAAAGAACTTAGTCATGGCACAAGCTCTCTCTAAGTTTTCATCAATATGTCATGTTAGATGGTTTTGTCTGGTAGAAGAATGCAACATTTTTTGGACTTGCACAGATATCCCAGATTAACCTGAATAACCTTGCTGCACACTGTAGAGTTAACTATTATGACGTAGATGATTTTACATATAAACAAGCATTAACTGGATGTTGCATATGAATTTAGATTCACTCCAGTTTTAACTCAAGTCTTTTGGCTTTTGTTGATGCAGCAGCTCAATAACATCACCCTTTTTTTTTTCTTCAATCAGACTTCTTGATTTTACACTCTAAATCTAGTGTTAATGTCTAGGTGGTTCCACCTCCTCCAATGCCTGGGCCTATGCAACAGCCTCCACGGATGTTTGGAATGCCACCAGGGGGAACATCACTTCCAAATCAATCTATGGCTCTGAACCAAGCAGGGCAATCTAAAATTGATCCCAACCAGATTCCCCGCCTTGCTCCTAGTTCTGCTGTAATTTTGCATGAGACCCGTCAGGGCAATCAAGCAAACCCTCCTCCGGTAATTAGTGTTTCTTGCTTTGGTTTAGTCTAATTCTTGCTTTTAAAAATAAATAAATAATTTTTTATCTGTTATATTTTCCCTAAGGTGTATTCCCTGTCCAAACTGTTAACCTAGTGAGATATTCTTTTATCACTTCAAATGTTAAGAGAACTTTATTTTTCCTCTTCTTACTCATTTTCTTCTTCTTTGTGAAGCCTGCAACAAGTGACTATATTGTTAAAGACACTGGAAATTGCAGTCCACGCTACTTGAGGTGTACTATCAATCAGGTTAAGTATTTAATTGCATCATTGGTTGAAGCTTTTTTGACAATTTTTTTTTACCCGTATTGTTTTCAACCCCTATTCTACCTTTTATGTGTGACTTCATCCATAAATTTGCAGTTGCTAATAACAATGGAGGTGTTCCTTTGTTTTATTAGGTTCCTTTGACTGTGGACCTTCTATCTACATCTGGAATGCAGCTGGCTCTGTTGGTTCAGCCTTTAGCTCTTCCACATCCATCTGAGGAGCCTATCCATGTAAAGTGAAGTATTCTATGTTTCTTCTTCTTATTCTGTTATTACGGTAGCAAAACTAGTATTTCCCATGTACGTTGCACGTATTTTAATTTATTAAAAATGTGTTTAAATAGAGAACATGGGAAAAACATTAAATAATATATTTTTTATTTTTTAATTGTAGCATTTTATTGTATTTTTGAGGTCGACAAAAATTAAATATTATTGAATGAAGAGTCAACAAAATTATTAAAGACGCCGAATTGTTTTAATTCGTAACCTTCAAAAAAAATTATTTTAATTCATAAAAAATATATCATAAATTCATAATACACAAATTAAACAAAATAAATTAAGCTAAAATAACCAATTACATATGGATCAAACAAAAAAATTACTCCACTATTACACATTAATATAAAGTAAGACATTAAAAACGAAAATAAAAGTTATAATTGAAAGTTGAATTGTAATCTTGAAGCTTTTTTTGTCCTCTTCATTCCTATTCTTTCTTGCAGAAAACTTAAAACTTCTTCAAAATCTCTACAAAACACACACAAAAAAACTTTTCATATATTTTTTATACCTATTTAAAAACTTGCAACCTTCAATCATTTGAAATAATCTCCCAAATTATGGAACTCTAATGACTTTGGAATGAGGTGTGCTGGATGAAAAAATTGATAGGATGCAATTATATATAGATGAGCATGAGGTGGTAAATTTGGAATATTATAATTATTTATTTAATATTAATTATATAAAACGCAAAAATTACAATCTAACAACTAGTATTGCTTGATAATTGGAAACATTTTGGTTAATTGATGACTTATTCTGAACAATAATTATTGATTGATGATTGAATATATAGCCACAATCAATTGTTGTGGTTAATTAGTTAATTTAAAATTAATGTTTCTATAATAAAAAAAACGCATTCGTCCAGTAAAAACATATGTTAGTTATAGAAACATTAGATATTATGGATGTTTATGATTTTGTATTTTTGTTAAGTGTAAATGAACTGGACAATGAGAGGGCTTTTGGGCATAAAACCTTGATTTTTATATATTAAGATAAAAATTATAGGATAGATTATAGATATTAATTATATCTAGTATTATATAGCTTACAAAATATAATATAAAATGATATTATAGATTGATTATTAAAATAATTATAGAATGGTATTATTATTAATGTAATTATATATAAGTAATATAATATGATTATATATATATATGTATAGATTGATTATCATATTAAATGATTGCATGAATTTGACAATCATATATAAAATCATCATTTTCGGATTTTTTAGATAATGATTTTCTAATTAATTAATTAATATAAATATTTATTATGTAATAACTATTATATTTCCGTTTCCGGCAATTACAAATGGGAGGGAAATAAGAGGGTTAAATATTATTATGTAATTCTTTATATGTGTGTGTGTGATTTTAAAGCCAATATATAGAATAATAATATCAACTATGATAAATATGAATTATATGATAAACTTGCTAAATTCGGAAGGTGTGTTTTTGTGGGAAATGGGAGGGTTTCTACTTTGAGGACCATTGCGTTTTCATATATATGAAGATTTGGGACTTGTTTGCGTGACTTATTATTTGAAGAATTTTGATGTTACTTAAAACCTTGAGGAGAGTTGGCTCCAAAAAAAAAACCTCGAGGAGAGTTATATTACAGTTCTTCTGCATTTATTGTCTAACACACTGTTATCTGTTCCTAATTCGTTTAAGTTGATCTCAAAGGTTTATTTGTCGTGCAACATGCTAAAATCATGTCCGACTATCATTTCCATGCTGCAGTTGCTATTTTTAGATTTGAGGATTACATGACCTTTGTCAGGATAATTTCGTTGGTGCTGAACTAGTTTATTTTTCTTTGTCTTATTGCTGCTAGGTTGTAGATTTTGGGGAAAGTGGTCCCGTTCGATGTTCTCGCTGCAAAGGTTACATTAATCCTTTCGTGAAGTTTATTGACCAAGGAAGACGTTTCATTTGTAACTTGTGCGGTGAGAACTACTCTTTTTTTTTTGGTAGTTAGTTGTCATTTTTTTTGTGGAGTTATAATAGCATAATTTCACAAGTACAAATCCATGGGGTGCCCAACGTCTGTTTTTGCATAGTTAGAAACATATGGAAATAACTTGTGAATTTATCTGAATATAAATGAAGCAGATATATTGAGCTCTATGAAATCCCAAAAGGATGACCTATAATTGCTCTAACCTAGGTTCTTCACTGCCTTGGTGGTGGGAGTTATCTGCCGTGTTTACTGGTAGTTGTTTCCTATCTTGGATAATTATTCAATTCTGAGCTATGGTCACATTGTCCCTATATGAATATATTATCAGCGAGCACTTCTAACTAGGGGTGGCAGTTCTTAACATGCCGGAAAAAATAATGGGTTGGTGTTTATGCTTATTGTATTGACATGATAAGGCAACGGAAATTATCATATCATGTCGATATGGTAAGAATTTATTAAATGCATTTTATCATTTTTGGATGCTTCTATAGTTTTTCTTATCATGTAACATCATATAATATTATATTTTTTTGAAATAAATTATATTTAGTAAATATAATTTTTTATTCATGTCATGTTGTGCCAACATATGATATTTCCTATAATGTTGGGCAGATTCTTATGGTGTTGTGTTCATGTTTGGGCATTTCATGTCGACACAAAACACAAATGCCAGCCCTACTTCTAACATTCTCATTTTTTGATTTATTTATTAATTTTTTTTTTTTTTGGGTTGTGGTGCAGGATTTACGGATGAAACTCCACGCGATTATCACTGCAATTTAGGTCCAGATGGCCGACGCAGAGATGCTGATGAAAGGCCTGAGCTATGCAGAGGAACGGTTGAATTTGTTGCTTCTAAGGAGTACATGGTAAGTGTCACATGTTCCCTAGATTTGAACCCAGCAAAGATTGGATTGGGATGAAGTGATTGTTAATAGGAAATCAAGGCTGGGATTCTATTACTAATTAGAACCATTCACTATGCTAAAGGGTACTTCTATCAATGTGAAAAATGAGTATCTGTTTCTTCTTATGAAACATCTGGGACAAGGTCTCTTATTTTGGGAATAAGGTAGATAGTTGCACTATTTGATGAATGAAAAATCAATGGTTCTTCTGCAATAGTTTGTTCTTATTTATCTTTCCGTAGCTTGACTTTTCTTGATGATTGTGCCAACAGCCTCTTTTTCTAACAAGTACATCCATATATATAAATTAACTACAAAGATTTAATTAAAGTTTAAAAATTTATGCAGTCACTTCGATTGGTTGTTATGATTCAACTAGGACATGACTGGATGGCAAAGGGGGACGAGGAGACAAATTAAAGTTTTATAAGATGTTATATCTAATGAGAAAATGCTCTTTGTACTATATTTACCACAATACTCGCTTTATTGGCATGTAACTTGTATATTCTACAATTCTGAAGTCTGGCATAGTTTTCCAATACTTACTAACATTATTTTGATGAATTAATTTCTGTGTGCATGTTAGTGGTCTAGTACTGCAGAGCTTCTATTGCCTTTATTTTTCCATGAATTATATAACATTCTTATTTTGTATTGTCTCATGTTTTAGCTTTATGTTGTTTCAGGTGCGCGATCCAATGCCTGCTGTATTTTTCTTCCTTATTGATGTATCCATGAACGCTATACAAACTGGTGCAACTGCAGCAGCTTGCAGTGCCATCAGCCAAGTGATAGCCGATCTTCCAGTAAGTTCATGCCTGGACTTTTCACATAACCTTCTGTCAGGTCCACGATTGTGTGCTGGAATTAAATCATGTATAAGTTTCTTACTAAAAGGCAAACTTGGAGGTGGGTGTATCTAATAATTTCAGAAATGAACTCAGGGAAAACAAAATTGCATATTTAGCTTGGAGTTGCATTAATGTGGTTAATTGCTCAAATAAGCTCTGCTAAAATGTTTTATCTTTTATCTTTTTTAAAAGGTTCCTGTATCCCAATTAACTCATTGGTTAGGTGTTGTGATATTGACATGCAATTGGTAATTATGTATAACATTTTATGGATTTGCAAGAGCTGTGAAACTAAAAACGTAGATAATTACTTTTACCCATTTTTCTGGTATTTTTTGGTATTTGTTCCAAAATGGGTTTCAGGCAGGTGGAGTATAATTTTCTACCAAGTTAAGAGGACCACTTGTTTATTATCAGAGAGAAATGTCAATCTGATTCACTATCTTTTCCTTACAGAATGGTCCTCGAACAATGGTGGGTATTGCTACGTTTGATTCAACCATCCACTTTTACCGTCTAAAACGAGTTTTACAGCAGGTTGGTGGAAAATCTTCAGCTTTTTGGGCAAAGAATAAAAAAAACATTTTATGTGTTCCTTGGAACTTTATTTACTCTCTTACTTTGCAGTTATGATATATAATTATTATTATTATGTTCTCCTTTAGTCAGTTTTGTGTTGGTCTTGGTTTTGTACTGTTTAGGAGCCACAGGTTTGATAGATCACAATGGCTTCCGTCAGTGCGTGGGCTAAACTTTAATTTTTTCTTCATCTGTTTTGTTTCAGCCATTGATGCTCATTGTTCCTGATGTACAAGACGTGTATACCCCACTCGAAAGTGATGTTATTGTTCAACTTTCTGAGGTTGGTGTCATTCTCAGTTCAGATAAACGTTTGTTGCATGCAACATATCCCCCCCCCCTTCCTCGGTATAAAAACACGTTTTTATTTTTAATTTTTTTTGGTGACTAGGCTTGAGGTATTGAAAAGGATCAGGAGGGAACTTACTGCTCTCTTATCTTATAAACTTCCCAAATGATATATATTTTTTTTTTGTTTTTTTTTTGGTGATTGCAGTGCCGTGATCATTTAGAAATGTTGCTTGAAAGCATTCCTACAATGTTCCAGAGTAATAGAACTGCTGATTCAGCTCTTGGTGCTGCAGTAAAGGTATGCGCATGTAATGTTATTTTAAGTTTATACTTTTCTAACATGTAATATTTACCGTTGTTAGTTGTTGGCTAGAATTAACTGGCGGATGGAAGTACTAAGTGCATCATGTTCAATAATGATCACCTTGGATATGTCTCAATTGATTTTGAGCATATTATATTATACTCAAATCTTATTATCCTGTTTCTTATTTTAGGCTGCTTTCCTGGCAATGAAAAGTACTGGCGGCAAACTTCTTGTTTTCCAGTCAGGTAAGCTTTCAAATATAATTGTATTAGTTTTATGAGTGTGCAAACCTCTGTCAAACTAGCGTACTGATATATATGATATTGCAGTTTTGCCGTCAATTGGCATTGGATCCCTTTCTGCTCGAGAAGCAGAAGGCAGAAGCAACATGTCAGCTGGAGAAAAGGTCTTAATGCTGCATAATCTGCATTATTAGGATTGTGATACCATGATAGTTTCATAATACATTTTTTTATTACTCATTCCCTTTTCTCATGTCCATCTATAATTCTTTTATCCTACCTTCGATTCTTGGGTGTAATAGCAATTTTGATTCCCTTCTCTTCTGCCAGAAACTTGATCATCAGTTTTTGGGTCTGCTGTGTAAACAGAAATAATTGTGCATTTCCTTTGAATTTCATATGACCAATAAATGTCAAATGCAGTAACTAGTTGTTTGTCCTTTAATCATGATTATTTAAGCCTTGTAATTATATCTGAAAATTGAGGGTGGCCAGCTTCTTAATAAGATTTCATTTTTTTTCGTCCTTCCACTTATGAATCATTGTAAAATGATAATTGTAATGTGGATGCCTTGTAGGGTTAATAAGCTAATTTAATGTCACCAGGTCTATATTTAGAAAGAATAGTTTTTAGAGTTAGTGGAAACTTGCTTAGTTCCCTTAGAAATTTCTTCCTACCCAGCAAGTTGCCAACTCTACATGATATTCTATAGCTACAGGCCCAGAACAGTCCAATACAAGACTGGTCCCAAAGGACACTTACATAAATAAAGCAACAACTTATTAAATAAAATAGCAACTGATAAAATAACTCTTTAACTGATTCCATTCCATCCCTTATGCATGGCTGATTTTTTTATCATAGGTCAGTTCCATGAGAGATAAAATGTCCTATTAATTGTATTCATGCTTGATTTCAGGAGGCTCACAAATTGCTCCAGCCTGCTGACAAGACTCTAAAAACTATGGCAATAGAACTTGCAGAGTACCAGGTGATAATATAATTTCTGATGTTGACAAACCATGACAGTGACGCAATCTTACCAGCCAGCTTGTTTCTTTTCTCATATTTCTCATTCCTTCCAGGTCTGTGTTGACTTGTTTATTACATCACAAATGTATGTGGATATAGCTTCTCTCTCTGTTATTCCAAGGACAACTGGAGGCCAGGTAATTGAAAAATGTTCAAGCTATTAAACATTTAGTACTACAACTGACCACTATATATTTGGCAATCATATCACCTTTAAGTGATTGATTATTTAGCCTTTTTTATGTCTGATTTCTGTTATTCCTTAGGATGTCTCGTGTTATTTTCGAAATCTGAATCTGCGATTTAACTCCGCAGGTGTACTATTATTATCCCTTTTCTGCCCTTTCTGATCCTTCTAAGCTGTACAATGATCTTCGGTGGAATGTCACAAGGCCCCAAGGTTTTGAGGCAGTGATGCGTGTTAGATGTAGCCAGGTGAGCTTCTAGAAGTGCAGTTTTTGAGCTTCCTATTTATGTAACAATATTCCTTCGGCAAACATTTACTGCATTTAAGGCTAGGTTATATTTTATCTTTTTCTGGATAGGGTATTCAAGTTCAGGAATATTCTGGAAACTTTTGTAAGCGCATACCAACTGATGTTGATCTACCTGCGGTATCTCTCTCTCTCTCTCTCTCTCACACACACACACACAGAGATAAACACCCACACACAAAATATATCCTGAAGTATTGGCTTTGTTGTAGATTTCTGATGTGAATTAAGGTGATCAATGTCTTGCTTATCTGACCTAGCCATTAACGAATGAAGTACACTGTAGTTTGTTCTAAATCCCCACTAATTGTCAGTTTGCTCTAAATGCCTACTAAATTGTAGTTTGCTCTAAATCCCTACTAATTGTCAGTCAAAATAGTTAAGTTTTTCAATTGTTCGGAAGTTCATCATAGTTCCTTGTCCTTTCATGTCTGCACTGGCATTTCCAGCTTTTTTCTGCCAAAGCGAAATTCATAGAGTCCTGCTTTTATTGTGCAAAAATGTTGTCACATTTTTTTAATAGTGTAAATACAAAATAAGAGGCTCCATATATTTACTAATTCTACGATGTTTTATAAACTTGCTCCTTCCGTTTAAATTCTGGAAAGCACCTTTGGGTTTCTGTACATTTGGTGGTACACTAAATCGATCTTCTTAGTAAGAATCTTTATTAAGAAACCAAGTTTCTTATTGCTGCTGCACATTTGTCTTTCCTTGCTCAGATTTGTTTTAAGTCAAATGATCTTCGTATTTTTCCAGATCGATTGTGACAAAACGATTATGGTCACCCTAAAGCATGATGATAAACTGCAGGAAGGCTCTGAATGTTCTTTTCAGGTACCACTTCATGTCTCTGCTGGAATTCCATCCACTTGAATCCTTTTTTCCATGCCTTATGAAAAATAGTTCTTTTATTTACCTGGGAGAGCAAGACCTTTTTAGCTATGTCCGTTTACTTGTTATCTTTGTAATCATTATCCACCTAATCACTTTGTGTGATAATGTTGTCTAGTGTGCCCTTCTTTACACCACTGTATATGGACAAAGAAGAATCAGGGTTTCAACATTGTCCCTGCCTTGCACCAACATGCTCAGTAATCTATTCCGCTCTGCTGATCTAGACACACAATTTGCTTGTATCATAAAACAAGGTACTTTGGCATTATGATTTTCCTGAGAATGCTTTATTAAATTTGTTTGTTGCATGTAGGTATTTTGTATTGCTAGGTGGCAGCTGCAATGCTGTTGAATTTAGCCCATGCTATTTCTTCTTTCTCCTGTTCCTTCTACATTTTTCTTAGCTCCATCCAGTTTGATTTCAGTTCTCTATATTTAAGAAGTTCTGGTCTGTAGACATCTAGCATCAATATTTGCCACTGACTGTTGCTCTGACATTTGTTACCTGACAGCTGCTAGTGAAATTCCTTCGGCCCCTATTGCACAAGTCAGGGATCAAGCTACAAATGTTTGCATCAACATTTTATACTCGTACCGGAAGTTCTGTGCTACGGTGTCATCGTCTGGACAACTTATTCTCCCTGAGGCGCTTAAGATGTTGCCTCTTTACACGCTTGGTACATTCTGAGTTTCTTTTAACTATATGTATTGTAGTTTCTCTTGCTAGTGTTGTATTACCCAGGCTCCCAGTAAATTTGTGAACATCTTATGCGGTCCTAACTCCCCATATTCCTGGTTGGCTGGTTAGACTATTTTTTTTTTTCATTTACTGGCTAAAGTACCTCTTTGTGAAATTACGCTGATATTTTAAACTTAGGAACTAGTCTTCTTCCCAATGCAGTTATTTATTGAATTCATTTGTGCTCTGAGTATGCCCTTTCCATCATAATATAAACAGCCAATTTGGCAGCATAAGGAGTTTCAGAGGAGAGTTGAAAAACTGAAAGCTTTGTAGTTTTTTATACAGTTTCCTTTGAGATTTAGTCGAGTCAAATTCACTACTATAATGAGGGGGTACTCTTGGAAATTGGAATAAAATGCCAATATTTGACAAATGAATACTTGTCTTAGGATGTCCCTGGAAATTGGAATAAAATGCCAATATGCTTGATTTTTGCACAACGTATATTTTTGAGTGCTGCCTTTAAAGTCTCTTTTCATGTTATGTTTCATATTTAGTTTTAACCATTTGCTCTATGCCTTCTCAGCTTTACTCAAAAGCACCGGATTACGGTCTGATGGAAGAGTTGATGATAGGTCCTTTTGGATTAATTATGTCTCACCTTTACCTACTCCTTTGGTTATCCCGTTGGTGTACCCTAGAATGATATCCCTTCACGACCTTAATGAGAAGGTATGGAGTTTTAGAGACATGGTATCTTCATTGGTTTTAATGTGTTTCCCCATCTCATTTTTAATGTTGAATTCTCAGGAGTTAGATGATTCCATTATTCCCACTCCTATTCCACTTTCGAGCGAGCACATTACGGCTGACGGAATATATCTTCTTGAGAATGGAGTTGATTGTTTGATTTATGTTGGTGACACTGTTCAGCCAGATATTTTGCAACAGTTGTTCGGCATTTCATCAGTTGAAGAAATCTCTAATCAGGTACTCCATTGAAACACTCGTTCTTACCTGGATTTCCCTGACTTGTGAAAACGTGATCAAGGTCTTATACTACGTGAATTCCCATGCATTGATTTGTTTGAAGAGCATCATCTACTTGTAGTTCTTACATTCTTTAGATTCGTGATAGCTATTTCCCTTTCGTCGTACTTGTTTGCCCGTTTTTATGTTTTCGCTTCTTATTTTGTCCTTTTAAACCACAGAGTTCGTCAGCTCTACTCATACCATGCAAAAGAAAGAAAAAGGCTAGCAAAACCGTATATGTACAGTAACTAATTATGGCTATTTGTCTTTCATCAGTTCATTTTGCAGCAACATGACAATCCCTTGTCAAAGAAGCTGAATGACATTGTAAATGAGATAAGGCGCCTGCGATGTTCTTACCTACGGTATGACAAATTTTCATTATTGCTCGTATGATATACAATTTTGTTCCTTAAACCTTTTTAATTTCTTTCACATACTCAAAACTTTTCTCTTCCCTTTCTTACTCTGCAGCTTGCGATTGTGCAAAAAGGGCGATCCATCAGGTTAGTTTATGACAAATTCACCACAACTTAACTCGAGACCCTAAAATTCCGTGGAAATGTAATTATATTTATGGGAAAATTTGGATAATTAATGAAAGCATACGATTCTCTTGCCGGTAGAAGAGAGAATCTTGGGTTCAATAGATACAGCTTGGTGTTAGAAGCTGATACTTTTGCAGTATCTAGGAGTGCAAGTGAATCGAATCGTGTATTACAAAGTTTGAGTTTGGCTAGTATATTATCGAGCCTAAAATACATCTTCTTGTCCTTCCCTTTTTAAAGCTTCATTTTTCTTTGCAGGGATGATGTTTTTCTCCTACCTCGTCGAAGACAAGATGGCGAGTGGCTTGTCATACGTCGAGTATCTAATACATATTCATCGGCAGATTCAAAGTAAAATGGCTTGATCAGCTATGGGAGAAAGTTTTGTCTACTGTTTTTGATACCTCAGAGGAAGAGAAGTGCATGAGCTGAAGTCGGCGGAATCTCGATTTTTCGCCGTGACTCTGGAAGATCTGGATCGATGTAAGCTTTCTGTTTTCCGTTTTGAGTGAGAGTTGGAGGTTATAATTTTGTGTAGAGGATTGTTACTTTTGATGGGTTTCTTCATAGAGGTAAGGAAGGATAGAAATAAAATGCAAAATAGTTGCTTTTAAGTTTTTGGACATCCTTATTTATAATCTTTTGTTACGTATAATGTTGTATAATTATTTAGATTTAGTGATCATTGTTGATCCAACTGTTGTAAGGCTCTCACCATCGATGGAAGAAGTAGGACTTACAATTCATTGAATTTTCTTTGAATTTTGTGATTTTTTATTTACTTTTTTTTTAGGTGGGGATACAAATATTTGGTTGGCATCATTGATTGGATCAAACCAAAAGAATAATAATATTTTGAAAAATTATCAATTCAGGATCTGAAAGATGGATAATCTATCAATTCAGGAATTTGAAAGATGAAAATTCTCAATTCAAAATTCGAAAGATTAAGGCTTTGTTTGTTTTTATTTTCAACATCAATTTTCAATTTTCAGTATTTCTTGTTTAATTTATGAGGTGTATTGGTTTTTAAAAAAATGCAACAATTTTGTTATGATGAGTGATTTAACGTTTAGAGATATAGGTTTGGAAAATGGAAATATGTTTGTTTGATTATATTTTCAATTTGAAATGTATGTTTGGGATGAAAAGATAAATATTTGTGTGGTTATGATGAATTGATGGATATTTAATTAATGGGTCCTAAACAGGGCCTAAAATTCTCAATTCTGAATCTAAAAAATCATGAATTTTGATTTCTTTGATTTTTTAAATTAATTTTAACAAGTGTTTTTATTAGATTTAATAGATAATTAATGAAGGAATTTTCATTGAAAATTAATTAAAAAATTAAACACAAATCATGATTTTTGAACTCCTGAATTGAGAATTTTTATCTTTTGATTCTTGAATTGAAAGTTTTTCATTTTACATGTCCTGAATTGATAAATCACTCATCTTTCAGGTCATGAATCGACAATTCTCCCAATATTACTTTTCCTATTTTATTTTATAGTTTTTGGGATACAAAGATTTTGTAGCATGTAATGCCAAAGTGGTTCTCTTTCTAAATAAACCATTTGAACTATGATATAGGTATATTTGTATGTTTTGAATAAATTAATTTCCAATTCATTAGAGAAAAATTAAATAAATATCTTTTCATTTAAATTACAGAAAAGAGTGGGGGAGGCTTATGTAATTATTCTTGACGGTGTTTGGTTAAGGTCTCAATCAAACCTTCAAGTCATTTTCTCAAAATTTCAACTTTAACAACTTGAACCCCAAACTAAATGAAAATTAAATGTTGGCATAAATGTGCTTCATTATTTCCAAATAGATGGTCAGATATTCTATTTTGGATATCTCAATTATATAATTACATTACTGTAATTGTATAGTTTGTACTGTTTTTTTTATGCTCTTGAAAATAAACATCCTACATTATATAACTATTATAGATTTTTAGTATAGCACTTACAAATTATAAGTATGAAAGTTCCTTTCGCGGGTCCAAGTCTTACTCTTATTGCCCAATAATCGTAATGCACGCACATGTTATTGGAAGATTAATTATACTTTAGTACTCAAAACACTTTAGTAATTTAGTACCCAATATTTCAATATATATATATATATATATATATATGTGTGTGTGTGTGTGTGTGTGTGTGTTTGGGCCCGCGCGCGCCAGAATTGACCCTATCAGGCGGGGCCGGGCCACGAACTTATAAACCCAAAATACTGTCAGGTGGACCTAACATGGCCTGAAAAATATATTGGTCCGAATGGGTCGGACCGCCCAATGAAAACTATGCAAAATAAGCCTTTGGTCCATGGAGTAGCTCGGACGGCCCGAAAATTGGGTCGGGTTGGGCTTCCTCCGCACATTTGGCCCATGGACTCGGGACGGTCCGACTCATTTAGCAACTCTATACCCATCGTTCGCATAATTTAACAAATGTAGCATGTGAGTAAATTCCCAGCATCTCAAATCTGACCTGGCTAGTCGGGACAAGGAGATTGTTATCTAAGCAACTAAAACATAAACTAATCTTCTTGATCCCGGCAAATCACGTTAGATTTGGGGTGCCAAATTTATTAGATTATTCAAATGTTGAGTATCGATGTGCAATTTTAAAAAACCTTGAAACAAAATTGTTAACGGCACTCGAACATTGGGTACCGATGTATAATTAATAAAACGATAAAATATTGTATTTTGTGAAATATAAAATAAAAATAAAAATAAAATCTTGATTTCATCGATTGGGCCTTGGCCCAATTTACGAAATGAAAGCAAAAGCCCAAAGCCCAAAATCTGCACATGATTGTTATTGATTGCTGTAACTCTCCTCTAAACCGACCTTCTCTGTAGTTTCCCATTTCGTTTTCTTCCCCATTTTTCCTTGCTCAAGAAGCACGCTCTTGTTTGAGCGGCACGCGTTCAACCCTATAAATATCTCTTCTTCACAAACGCATCGAGCAATCCAAATTCTTCCCATTAATTCATTCCATCAGTTGCAAAAAGAGAATTATCTCAACAAAAAAAAGAGGCCCAGATCACTCTTCATTTCTCATTCAATCGGGTTGGATTGGGGTTTCCGTTTCTCCGTCGTCTCGTTAGGTGAGCTGTGATTTTCTATTCCGTGATGTTTTCGTGTGTGTTTATCTGTTTTCTTTTTTCTTTTTAAAAAAATTCGGTTTCTTGATTGATGAAATGGTGTTTGTCATCACATAATTCGATAGTTAGGGTTTGCGATTGGTATTGATTTATCGATTGTCGTGCCATTTTCTTTGTGTTGAATCTGTAGGGGAGTTATCTGATTGTGTGTTGTGCGATTTTTTTTTTTGCGGTGTAGTTATAGGTGCTCGAGCGGATAATAGTCTGGCATCTTTTGATCAGAATATGAGCTCGGAGCAAAATAGAGGGAGGGAGAACAGTAATTATCGGCCTAGGCACAACAATTTACCGCGGAACAACCGTCGTGAGTGGGTCCCTCGGGGTTCTGCGCCTGTTGTTGCCGCCGCCGCCGTGCAGGTTCCACCGGCAAGTGTTGATGTTGCTAGCCAGAATGAGAATGGAAATGGAAATGGTGGGGAGTTGGTCGATAGGCCTGTTCAACCTGTTGTTCCGAATCGGAATAGGGCCCATGGTGGATCAAGAGGAAACCCGGCCCACCGACATTTTGTTCAAAGGGAGAAACAGATGGTGGAGAGGAGGCATACTCGTGATGATAATGGTAGGATGTCGAAGGGGGTTAACATACCCCAGCTTGTGCAGGAAATCCAGGATAAGCTTACTAAGGGATCAGTTGAGTGCATGATTTGTTATGACATGGTTCGAAGGTCTGCACCAATTTGGTCGTGCTCCAGCTGTTATTCAATTTTTCACTTGAATTGCATAAAGAAATGGGCTAGAGCTCCAACTTCTATTGATTTGATGGCTGAGAAGAATCAGGGTTCCAATTGGCGTTGCCCTGGGTGCCAACATGTGCAGCTCGTGTCAGCTAAGGAGATTCGATACATGTGCTTTTGTAGCAAGAGACCAGACCCTCCTTCAGATTTATATTTGACTCCGCATTCTTGTGGAGAGCCGTGCGGAAAACCATTGGAAAGGGAGCTTCCTGGTAGTGGCATGAGTGGCGAGGATATATGTCCTCATGTTTGTGTTTTGCAGTGCCATCCTGGCCCTTGCCCCCCTTGTAAGGCATTTGCTCCTCCACGAAGGTGCCCTTGTGGGAAGAAAGTCATTACCACCAGATGCTCCGATCGGAAGTCTGTTCTCACTTGTGGGAAGAAGTGTGAGAAGCTTCTTGACTGTGGTCGGCATCATTGTGAAGGAGTCTGTCATGTCGGCCCATGTGACCCTTGCCAGGTCCTTGTTAATGCTTCTTGTTTCTGTAGGAAAAAGATTGAGGTTCTTCTTTGTGGAGATATGACTGTCAAGGGAGAAATCAAGGATCAAGATGGTTTATTCTCATGCAACTTGTCTTGTGAGAATAAACTGAACTGTGGAAATCATAGTTGCCAAGAAATTTGCCATCCAGGTCCATGTGGGGAATGCGAGCTGCTGCCAGGAAAGATCAAGGCATGCTGCTGTGGTAAGACAAGCTTGAATGAGGATAGACAATGTTGTTTGGATCCAATCCCAACTTGTTCACAGATATGTGGCAAGACCCTGCCTTGCAGGTTGCACAGCTGTCAGAATGTGTGCCATTCTGGGCCATGCGCACCATGTAATGTGCTTGTTACCCAAAAGTGCCGTTGTGGTTCAACCTCTCGAACTGTAGAGTGCTATAGAACTGCTCCAGATGGTGAAAAATTTACTTGTGATAAACCTTGTGGCCGGAAGAAAAGCTGTGGCAGGCATCGGTGCAGTGAGCGTTGCTGTCCTCTTTCTAGTTCCTCGAATTCTTCCATGATTGATGGGGACCCACATTTATGCACAATGCCATGTGAGAAGAAGCTGAGGTGTGGTCAGCATTCTTGCATATCACTGTGTCACAGTGGTCATTGCCCTCCTTGCCTGGAGACGATTTTTTCCGACTTGACTTGTGCTTGCGGTAGAACTTCTATCCCTCCTCCATTGCCATGTGGTACACCTCCACCTTCATGTCAGTATCCTTGCTCAGTTCCTCAGCCTTGTGGTCATCCATCTTCACACAGCTGCCATTTTGGAGACTGTCCTCCGTGCACAGTTCCTATTGCCAAGGAGTGTGTGGGTGGACATGTAGTCCTCCGGAGTATACCTTGTGGATCGAAGGACATTAGATGCAATAAACTATGTGGAAAGACGAGGCAGTGCGGCTTACATGCATGCTCTAGAACTTGTCATCCAGCCCCGTGTGATTCTTCTGCTGCATCAAGTACGAGTTTGAGAACATCTTGTAGGCAGACATGTGGTGCACCAAGGAGAGATTGCAGGCATACTTGCACATCTATTTGTCACCCTGCCACTCCGTGTCCTGATGTAAGGTGCGAATTTCCTGTCACAATCACTTGTTCCTGTGGCCGAATAAATGCAACAGTTCCTTGTGATGCTGGTGGTAGCAGTGTTGGATATGGTGCTGATACGGTTTTTGAAGCTTCTATAGTACAAAAGTTGCCATCACCTCTACAACCTGCTGAAGAAAATGGCCCAAAAATGCCACTTGGTCAGAGGAAGCTAATGTGTGATGATGAATGCACGAAAGTGGAGCGGAAAAAGGTTCTTGCTGATGCTTTTGGTGTTATTCCCCCGACCTTGGACGCGCTTCACTTTGGTGATACTGCATCTCTGTCTGAGGTGCTTTCTGACCTTCTGAGGCGTGACCCTAAGTGGGTCTTGTCTGTGGAAGAGAGATGCAGGTATCTGGTCCTCGGCAGGGGCAGGGGCGGGATAAATGCTCTTAAAGTCCATGTGTTCTGTGTGATGACTAAGGAAAAAAGAGATGCAGTGAGGCTGGTAGCAGATAGGTGGAAGCTTTCTGTCAATGCAGCTGGATGGGAGCCAAAGAGATTTGTTATTGTTCATGTCACACCGAAGTCAAAAGCCCCAGCTCGCATGCTTGGTGTTAAATCTTGCAATCCTAGTAACATGTTGCAGCCACCGATTTTTGATCCCCTGGTAGACATGGATCCCCGGCTTGTTGTGGCTTTATTTGATTTACCTCGGGATGCTGATGTCAGTGCGCTGGTCCTGAGGTTTGGTGGGGAATGTGAACTAGTCTGGTTGAATGATAAGAATGCATTAGCTGTCTTCAGTGATCCAGGGAGGGCAGCAACTGCCATGAGGAGATTGGATCAGGGTTCTGTGTATTATGGTGCTGTTGCAGTTCCTCAAAACGGTAGTGCCTCAGCAGTAACGTCGGGCGCTAGTGCATGGGGATCATCCAAAGATGCTGCTGTTCCTGCTTCTGCTTCTTCTGGAGCAGCACTGAAGGGGAACCCGTGGAAGAAGGTCGTATTGCAGGACTCCGATTTTAAGGAAAGTTCGTGGGGTGCTGAGGAGTGGTCTGCTAATGCTGCTGATCCCAAATTGCATCACTGGAACGAGAAGGAAGCTCCGGTTATTGCCTCGAGCAACCGGTGGAGTGTCCTGCAGACGGGGAGCAGTTCAAGATCATCCGATGCTTCTGCAAAAATCGAGAATCTTCAGAAACAGCCGGAAACTCCTTCCATGTCTGCTTCTAAGGGAGAGGAATCGAGTTTGAATTCGGCCTTGCTGCCGGAAGGCGCGAGCAACGACATGTCGAGTGATGTAGTGGATGATTGGGAGAATGCCTATGATGATTGAGAACCATCTTTTTTGCTCTCTCAGAATAATGCATTTAGGTGCTGTTGTAGGAGAGGAAAATATATTTTGGTAAACATTTTTTTGCATTCTCCCCCTCAAATTCTTCCTTAATTGTTGATTCTGTGTTGTTTATTAGCTTCCATTAGGCTATATTTCATGCCTCTAAAGGCCATTTGCAGCAGGGAATTTTGGTCCTGCCTTCCGATTTTGCCATTAGGGGATTGTTTTTTTTAATACAGTTTCCTCTTTGATTCTCTTCAAAATTGTTTCTTGTTTGGCTCCTTTTGGTGCAATCTGTTAAAGCTAATTGCTGATTTCATGTTTTCTTTTCTGAAATATCCGTAGATGCAAGTAGGGTGTCAATTCCGGCCCGATCCCGAGCCCGTCGAACTGCGCCGAGCAACTGGGCCCGAAAATTCATAGGTGTATAGAATTCTCTCTGAGAGATGGGTTGTGGGTGGGATCGTGGTGTTGAAATGCCGGGCGGCCCCACTTCTTCTAGCATGTAGAATTCAAACTCATGACCAATGATCACCGTATCGAGCAACCGGGCCGGGTCTGAAAATTCATAGGGCTATAGAAATCTCTCTAAAAGATGGGTTGTGGGTCGGATCGTGGTGTTGAAATGCCGGGCGGTACGGTTTCTTCTAGTGTATAGAATTCGAACTCGTGGTGTTGAAATGCCGGCTAGCACGATTTCTTCTAGTGTATATAATTCGAACTCATGACCAATGATCATAAAATTGTCACTGCACCAATGACGCTCTCCTAATAAATGAAGCACCATACGGAAAAGGTGAGCCGGGCCACCTGTGGGCCTATTGTATTTTTTCTTTTTTTGGGCCAAAAAGCCCGGTCCATTCGGACAGCTCTCATTTTCAGGCTGGGGCGAAATTATTTCGAGTCTAATTTTTTGTAGTCCGACCCTAGCCTTGTAAGTAGGTCGGGCCGGGCTGAAATTGTCGGCCCTAATTGTCTCATTAGCTGATTTTAAGAGCTTATAAATCCTTACATTTCAAAAGATGTATAAGGCATGAAATAGTTCATTTTTAGGCTCGAGTTGTTGAAATTTCGGAGCAAATGAAATGATAGTGATGATTAATTTGTAATTATAATAGTATAAAAAATAAAAATAAAAATAGATTATTAAGTATCATCAGAGAGAATATCATAATGAGAATACAGTCATTTTGTATTTAGGAGATAAACATCAATTAGTATAAAAATGTTTCAAATTATGACAAAGGAAATTATTTAAACATGAAGGGGGTTACAGTTAGCTCAAGTATACAAATGAAATGTTTTTTTTTCTCCTTTTCTTTTTTAGAGGAATATTAACTAAGTTATTACAAGCGTGTGGTCACAATATAATATGGAGCTAAACATCATTTAATTAATATTTCTTTTGTTGCATTATAACAGTTTAATACTTTAATATATTATACCAACATGCAAATACATACATGTATATAGAGGTGGCAATAGTTCCGGAACCGCCGGTTTCCGGTTCCAAATATGTGGAACTGGAACTGAACCGTGAAAGCACGGTTACGGGACGGTTCTGGAACCGGAAACCGCTGGTTCCGAAACCGACGGTTCCACGGTTCCAGACAGTTCCAACCGTTTCAATTTTTTTTTAAATAATAATTAAATTTCACATGAATTATTATAATGACAGTACAACTTCTAATTTTGAGGGATGAGTTGAAATTTAGTTTTTTTTCTTCCCATTATAATATGATATAATAAAACTTTAAATGATGTAATTGTTATTATAATTATTTAAATAAAATTTCAAAAATAATAAAGTAAATACATAAAAATAATATTAAAACAACTTGAAATTAGAGTTTAATTTAATTTCAAATAAATAACTTGTATTCAATTGATTTTGTTTATCATATGATTCATAAGAAATTAGGAGGTTATTTTTCCCTTTTAAAATTAAGGTATATATATAAATTGACAAATAATAAAAAAAATTATATTGATAATTTAAATAAATTATTTTTATAGAGTTGATGTACCCACAATACGGAATTAGAAATATCAACAAATAATGAAATTTCTAATAAGATAAATTGGTGTACTGATAACCAATAACCTAATATCCTTTTATAGGATAAACTAAACTATTACTTTTGATAAAAAATCGTTGTGGGACATTTGGTTTGAGAGTTGAGAGTTAGAATATATCTTTTTTGTTCCACATCGATTTCATATCAGAGCAATGGGTTAGACTTTTCTTATAAAAGAATATTGGTTTTTAGTTCATTTCACAAAGTTTTTTTTTTCTAATAATATTTGGTTATGAAAATCTCATATTATATTTTGGATTTCTAATTTATGAATATTTTTATTCGAATTTGTACAAGTTTAACATTAAAAAAAAAAAAAAAAAAAATTGGTGGTTCCGGTTTTAACCGCCGGTTCTGGAACCATTTGCCACCTCTCTCTCTATATATATTAACTTCTCCAATTCCAAAAATATATAACATGAAAATAATATATAATATAAATGAATATTGTGCGATTTTGGTGGTTCTCATACTAATTACTATTAGTCGTCAAAAATATATAGTAGCTAGTACTCATGAAACAATATTACAGTAACACAAAAATAGTGAGAATTAACAAGAGAGATTGTTAATCAAATTGAAATATATATAAATATATATATAGATGATTAAACTCATTTTCTTCAATCTACTTCATATATATGCATCCATCTGAATTCACTTCTCTTCATCTGAGCTCAGCTTTCCCTTCCTCCTACACACAAATATACTCATGATCATCATCTACATTGTTAGTTTATCTTAATATATATACATACATATATATATATATAATGCAATAGAATCGTCAACTCATTTCCCATAACTTCAACAGTCAGCAATAATCAATTGATTAGGAGAGAGAGAGAGAGAGAGAGAGAGAGAGAGAGAGAGAGAGAGAGAGAGAGAGAGAGAGAGAGAGAGAGAGAGTAGTACGCGTGTAAATCAAGAAAACTAACTGCGTTTATACAAATATTAATCTTTATCGTTTATATAACACGTACGAAAAAGCTTTGCTCAGATCTAGATATATGCTTCTCGGAATTTATTTATTTATTTTAGCAAAAAAGAAAAGAAAAAACAACAACAAAAAATATAAGAAACTAAAGAAAAAAAAATAAGGCGTTATGATACATATAATCCTCAAACTTACCACTAAAAAAATGGAGTTTCATTTCATATATATATATAGATATGTATTAAAAAAAAGATTAAATTAAAAGCCCTTAAAATTATATTTTTTTACTTACTAGAAGGTCATCAAGTTGAGAATGCATGAGATTAATGAATGCCATGGATTCTTGCTGGGGTTCCTCCATCACTTCTTTTAGCTTGTTTAGGCTCATACAGTAAGCTTCCTGCACAAATATATATATAATTTACAAATTAATATATACAATAATATTAATCTACATACATGTATTTAATTAATATAATTGAATTGTAGTAATTAATTAATGATACCATAAACTGATCCAACTCTGATTGATCATCGCCTGTGTTAACATGCTGGTTTGGAAATACAGTCGGATTTATCATCACATTTTCAATATTACCTAAACATAGCTGCAAAAAAAATAAAAATTTAAATTTAAACATTACCCATTTTGCAGTCATAGCTTATGATCATTTATTTGCCATTTTCTTTGAATTTTAAACATTATATTCATATAAATTTTCAATATTACCTAAAAAAAAATCACATTACCCATTTTGCAGTCATAACTTATGATCATTTAATTACCCTTTTCTTTGAATTTTAAACACTATAGTCATATAAATTTTCAATATTACCTAAACATAACTGCAAAAAAAAAAAAAAAAAAACACATTACCCATTTTGCAGTCATAACTTATGATCATTTAATTACCCTTTTCTTTGAATTTTAAACACTATAGCCATATAAATTTTCAATATTACCTAAAAAAAAATCACATTACCCATTTTGCAGTCATAACTTATGATCATTTAATTACCCTTTTCTTTGAATTTTAAACACTATAGCCATATAAATTTTCAATATTACCTAAAAAAAATCACATTACCCATTTTGCAGTCATAACTTATGATCATTTAATTACCCTTTTCTTTGAATTTTAAACACTATAGCCATATAAATTTTCAATATTACCTAAAAAAAAATCACATTACCCATTTTGCAGTCATAACTTATGATCATTTAATTACCCTTTTCTTTGAATTTTAAACACTATAGTCATATAAATTTTCAATATTACCTAAACATAACTGCAAAAAAAAAAAAACACATTACCCATTTTGCAGTCATAACTTATGATCATTTAATTACCCTTTTCTTTGAATTTTAAACACTATAGCCATATAAATTTTCAATATTACCTAAACATAACTGCAAAAATAAAAAATCACATTACCCATTTTGCAGTCATAACTTATGATCATTTAATTACCCTTTTCTTTGAATTTTAAACATTGTAGTCATATAATATAACTATAGAACTTATTTGAGAGAGAGAGAGAGAGAGAGACCTTCAAGCAGTTCAAGTGAGACTCAAGCAAGAGGCTATACAAAGAATGGCAAGCAATTTCTCTCTTGAGCACACACAAACTCTGATGATCATCATCATCATCACCATCATGATGGTGGTGATCACCATCTCCATTTATAGAAATGTTTGAATTTTGCACAAAGCTTTCTCCCTCTTGACTGTCTTGTTTTGTTTCCATTTATATCTCTCCCCTCCAAATCCCACCTAGAAAGCCCTTTTTCTCAATTGCCTGCAGCACAAAATACTTTACATATATAGATAGATAACATTTGTTGGTAAATATAGGCAATGGGATATATATGGTTTAATTTAATTTAAAAGAAATAGTTTGAATGACTGATGAATGCATTGAGTTATTATATCATGAGTCAGAAGAAGACAGTGGGAGTGGAGTTGAGTGGGCTTTTTGCCTCACCATTTATATCTTGAAAGTTACATTTCA
This sequence comes from Perilla frutescens, assembly GCA_026008535.1. Classification (NCBI taxonomy): domain Eukaryota; kingdom Viridiplantae; phylum Streptophyta; class Magnoliopsida; order Lamiales; family Lamiaceae; genus Perilla; species Perilla frutescens. The sequence continues at coordinate 53,964,282 of BRKX01000015.1, forward strand.
TGAGCTTCTTGGAGACTTCAAAATCCCCATTCTCTTTCTCTATCACTCTTTTTAACTGTTCTACTTGGACACTTCCTAAGCCTCTCTTCTCTCTCTCTACTTTTCTGACCCCTCCAATATTTTTTTCAGAACTTCTTACTGTGCTTACACATGGGTCATCAAATTCTTGAAAAAAAAAATTCATTTGTTTTTTAACTTAGGAGTGAAATTCTTGATTAATTTTTCAGAAATTTTCAATAATTTTTTCAGAATTTCTTACTGTGCTTACACATGGGTCATCAAATTCTTGGTTCTTTTTTTCTTCTTTTTTTTTTAAAAAAAATTAGGAGTGAAGTTCTTGATTAATTTTTCAGAATTTCTTATTGTGCTTACACATGGGTCATCAAATTCTTTATTTTTAATTTTTTAAATTAGGAGTGAAATTCTTGATTAATTTTTCAGAATTTCTGACATTTTCAATAATTTTTTTCAGAATTTTCTTACTGTGCTTACACATGGGTCATCAAATTCTTTATTTTTTATTTTTATTTAAAAAAAATAGGAGTGAAATTCTTGATTAATTTTCAGAATTTCTGAAATTTTAAATAATTTTTTTCAGAATTTCTGAATCTTTCAATATTTTTTTCAGAATTTCTTACTGTGCTTACACATGGGTCATCAAATTATCTATTTCCTTTTCTTTAGGATAAAAAAACTAGGAGTCAAATTCTTGATTAATTTTTCAGAATTTCTGAATCTTTCAATATTTTTTTCAGAATTTCTTACTGTGCTTACACATGGGTCATCAAATTCTTTTTTTCTTTTCTTTTTTAAAAAAAAAAATTAGGAGTGAAATTCTTGTTAATTTTTCAGAATTTCTGAATTTTTCAATAATTTTTTCAGAATTTCTTACCGTGCTTACACATGGGTCATCAAATTCTTTCTTCTTCTTCTTTTTTTTTCTTATAATTTTTTTAGGAGTGAAATTCTTGATTAATTGGTTTTGCATTTCCTTGTATGTTTATACATTAGTGCAAAATAGGGTTAATGCCCAAATAGGCCCCTGAACTTATTTGGGGATCAATTAGGTCCTCCAATTTTTTTTGGTCTCAATTAAGCTTCTGAATTTTTAATTTGAGCTCAATCAAGCCTTTCTGTCAAGCACCTCACAAACGGACATTAGTTCTCATACAAAACGATGTCGTTTTGTGTTTGTCTAAAAAAAAAATTATACCCGCACGTCTCAATACGATTATCAAATGCAACGAAAAACTCGACAAATCTGGTAATGAATCGATCATCAAATGCAACGAAACTCATGTCAAACATTTTCTACTCTGAAAGAGCTTTCCAAGGGTAGGTCGCACGTCTCAATACGATCACTAGAGTGGCGGGAATCACGTCTGAAAGTTGACGCTGCAGCTGGTGCGCGAATAGTGCAATTCATAACTTTGCCGTTCAAATTCGTCGGTCACAAGCTGAATCGGGAGTCATACCATATATCAAAACGTTCCTCTCTTCTATAAGACCAAAGCCCATCCATTAATCATCCATGAAAGGTGCTGGAATGATTGAATTTCGGTCAAGAACATGACGTTGTCATCTGCGCAAACAACGTAAGAACAACACTTTTTCTTGGCAAAATTCGCCGTTGATAGCAACTTCCATCTACCGAATCATACACCAAATTTCTCCTCTCATCGAGATTGATGTTTTCCCTCAACCAATTGATGAAAACAGCTCGTCAATCGCCCAGAATTTGGCCGGAAACCCACGGCCTCAAAACTTCAATTTCAATTCTGAAATAATCCAGATATGATATATTTAGACAAACACAAAACGACATCGTTTTGTATAAAATGACGTCGTTTTGTGTGAGAACTAACATCCATTTATGAGGTGCTTGACGGAAGGGCTTGATTGAGCCTAAGTTAAAAGTTCAGGGACTCAATTGAGACCAAAAAAAGTTGGAGGACCTAATTGGTCCCCTCAAATAAGTTCAGGGGCCTTAACCCCTGCAAAATATTGGCATTGGTCTATTTAGTTATTCTCTCTTAATAAATTATCTTTTTTTTAAGAAAAATGTATCTTAGTAAATTATTAATAATTACAACAAATAATAGAATATTTACTGTATTTTGTAATTTTCGCACGAGTTTTAAATCGATATAATTAAAACTTTAGTTTTTTTTGGCAATTATAACATTTCTAATTTTTTTAGTGGTAAGGCTACGGAAAGTTCTACGCTACCCAATGGGTAATACCCAATGTGGCACAATAGATCTATTGTGACACTCTCAAGTGTCCTAATAAATGTATTAGAACACTTGAGAGTGTCACAATAAATCTATTGTGCCACATTGAGTATTACTCATTGGGTAGCATAGAATTTTCCATAAGGATACTTAGCTTCATTGGTAAAACAACATCGTTTTAGTGATACATATCGAACAAATTTTGAGGGACACAATTTAGGATATAATTGTAAAAAGTTAAAAGGTAGTGATTTTAGTTAATTGGGTAAATTACACCGTGTCTCCCAACCTTGGGGTTTTACCAAAAAATATATCGATCTTCAATTATGTATAATTTGATATCTGACATTTCAAATATTTAACAATTATACTATGGAGTTTGATTTCAAAACTAAAATTGAAAATCGAATTGAGCTCAAAATGATTTCAAAAGTAAAACTGTGAGGTAAAGAATCTAATGGTGTAAAGAAATGTATGGCTAAAATTAAGCACGATTCGACTTTTAATTTTAATTTTGAAATCGAACTCTGGTAAATGATTGTCAAAATTTTGAAAGATCAAGATCAAGTTGTAAGTAGTTGAAGGGCACGATATTTTTATTTGAAGTCTCAAAAGTTAGGTCACACGTAATTTAATCTAATCAATTACAACATTTTAAAAAGTCGTATGAAATTATAAATTCGAGTAAAAATTGTGTTATTTACAACCATATAATCATATGATAAAAGGTGATATTGTGTCGTCCCTTCAGATACACCCAAGTGGTGAAAATTACCGTACGAATGAGAAAAATGTCATGTTCGAGACTTAATGTTCGTATTTCATGATAAATTAATTTATAACTATGTCAATCTTTAATTTATTTTTTTAAGGTACTGAAAAACAATATAGAAAATTTAACAGAAATATTACTATGAAGTTATAGTAGTATGTTCTAAAAATAAATCTCCAAGACCTTGAAAATCTTGGTGGACCTCAAAAATAAATCCCCAAGACCTTCAAAATTGAAAGTTATAGTGAGTGACCCCTAAAAAATAGTAAATCCAAAATTTGGTTCTACTCGATATGATATATGTAATTTGTAAGGTCATCTCCAATAATTTATTTCATTTTACAGTAACTCTATCTCTATTATACAGTAAAATCTTCGCTTCATCTCCAACAGTATACTCTAAATTCTACTCTAAAAAGGAATATTCTATAATATTCAATTTTTATGTATTTATTTTAATCAAATTTTTTCCAAAAAAAAATAACTATTAAAATTTCTGAAACTAAATAATAATACAATATATAAACATTTCATAATAATATTGCAAAGAACAAAAATTACATACTAATATTGTAAAGAACAAAAATTACAGACTAATATTGTAACATAGAAAAAAAATATTTTTAATTTGATATACAAGTTTTTATTTTAATATTTTAAAGAAATACATAAATTAAAGTATAGGATAAAAAAATAAAAAATCGATGAATAGTGATAGAGCACCGCTATTTTATAGAGATGCACTGTAGCATGCCCTAAAATACAACATGGTTTAGAGTAGCTATTGGAGTAGGATTTCGGGGAAATATACTCTTTATTTAGAGTTTAGAGTAACTGTTGGGGTTGCTCTAAAAAAACACCCATAAGGTTTTCACATTAACTATTCCAGATCCCATATGCACAGAAAATGCATAATGGATCGATGTTATCTTGAATTATTCAAAATATATTAAATAGATATTCCATTAATGGAAAACAATATAAATTTGGGTTATTATTTCGGGCTAGTGCTATCAAATTGTCGAATTATTCGATGTAAATTCTATCACGTTAAAATTAATAGATTTGAATAATTATTTTCTCGGGCTATTTGGATCATCACCCTATTAATTCGGGATTGAATTGAGATCCCTATTAGAAGCATAACCAAATCCTTGAAGGGTGTTTGGTTTGTTTGATTGATTAAATTATCAGGTTCAATCAGTTGTTTGGTTCGATTGATTTGAAACCTGATATTGATGATAGCCTAGGTTCTCATCGTTCATTTGTTTGATAAGTTATCACCATAATATTGGGATAATTATTCTCCTTAATTACCAAAAAAAAAAATCAACACCTTTAAACAAATTTTTAATTTATACACAACTTTTAAAATGTTACAATAATAATTTAATTTTTTGATATGTAGCAAATTCAACACCCCAAACTTTTCTAGCAATCGTAATTACAATGCCTTACTATTTTTTTTTCCCACGCATACAAATTAATTTGGTTTTGAAGTGTCTAATATATGAGCTTTTAATATGCAACGTCAGTTTTTCAGTTGTCGATATGTCTATTTTGCTACAATTCAAAATATCGAGTTATTATTGCAACGATCTAAAACTCATATTTAAAATGAAAAATTCATTTTAAAAGTGATGATTTTTTAACGATCAATCCTTGAACTAATAATGAAAATCTTTTCACTCAAGAAAAAAATCTATCTTTTTTTAAAAAAAAAATTCGATCATTGACAACACGTTCATCAATTTTCACCAATAAAATTCAGATCAAGGAATGCAGCAACGTCAATTCACCTTTTTCTCCCCCCTTTTTTTTTTGCTTTCACGAAGAAATGTCTGCTCAATATCAATCAACTTAGGCCCCGTTTGGTTCGGTTGATGGGATATAAAATATTGATAGGATAAAGTAGGATTACACTGTTTGGATAAAAATAGCCAAGTGTTTGGATTGCTTGATTGTGATTTTAATAATTTAGGATAGATTGTCAATATTGTGTTTGGATTGAAGGATTCTGATTAAAATGTATGGGATTACCTAAATTGTCCCCACATAAGATTTTCATTATTTGTTTAAGTTGTTATTTTTATTGTAATTTAAAAAATAAATTAGTTCTTAAATTTTCATTAAATAATTTTAACCGGTTGTAATTACTTGTATTAATATTATAAACTATTTACTAATAATTTTTATAAAAGTGAAATAGTAAACAAACAATATTAAAAAAAATTTACATAATAATAATAATAATAATAATAAGGTTATATTGGTAATTTTAAAACTTACATGGAAAGGATGAATTTAATCCACCCAAAAATGGGGTGATGAACAATCACCTAAATGGGTGATTGGAGCTCGGGCCCATCATCAATCTCGAGCTCCAATCCTTCAAACTAAATAGGTGATAAGGGGGGATAATTTTAACAATTTCCCTAAACTAAGTTAATCCTTCGTACCAAACAAAGCCTTAATTTAGGTACCTCCTCTCTCTTTCGATCTCGATCTGCTTCTTGTGTATTCTTCAATCGTATTTTCATGATTGAATTGAATTCCTCTGTTTTTATGAAATGTTGTGATTAGAGTAAGCCATACTCTTCATAGTTTCAATTAGTTCTTTTTTGCTTATTTGGTGCAATTATTTCCGTAAAAAAGAAGGAAAAAACAAAGTTCTGGATTGAAATTTGAAACAGAATATTTTTTTCCAAGGATAGGACAAAAGCGAGTTGACGTTAATGGCTGTTGCTATAATTAAACTGGTCCACGCCACCTAATTTCCCCTCAAAATGATGCAGTGGTGAAGTATTTGCTGCTGCACACAACACACAATTCTGTAAATGGTTTCACACAGTGAAGTAGTTGGTGCGCACAACAGAGCTCTGTAAATAGTTTATGAGGTACGCATCTTCTTCTTCTTCTTCTTCTTCCTCCTCCTCTCTTTTGTGAAAAAATCGCAGAGTTTAAGTTTATATGTACGGAGGTGGTGGTGGTGGTGGCGTCCGCCGTGGTTATGTTATTACGCCGCCGTTGTTTGTTGTGCGATTTTGCGTGCCGGCGGAGGACAGGAGAGTTGCGTGCATCAAAACGACACCGGATTGGGAAAAATTTGATAAATTGAGTGTTGACTTAATTTTGGAGATTAAGAGATTTTGACTCAATTGAGTATTCTATTTTGTCCTTCTTCTATGTGAAATGACAATTTTACCCCTTCATATACTATGAATCACATTTATGATTACATTCAGATTTTTTTTGTAAATTATTTCATTTCAATTAGAGTTTTTTTTTTAATTCGAAAAAAATAATTATTGAGAGTCGAGCTCGCGCGAGCGGTTGAAATAAAAAAATTTCAACTAATTCACTTCAACTTTAGAGTTCTCAATTTTCATTTTAGCGTATATGTTAATTTCAAAAAATTTAATTATGAGTCTATGAGTTAGCACCGGGTGAGGGCACCGTGATTCTATTTTAGGTGTCGCTAATTTGATTTTAGGGTATATGTTTATTTCAAAAAAATTAGTTACGAGTATGGTGCACGACCCCACTTGTTAGAGTTGGACGATTGCACGTCGACGATTCAATTTTAGGATTTCAATAATTCTATTTTATGATATATATATATATATATTTGAGAAAAAAAAACTAAAAAAAATATATATTAAAACTATGAAATTGCATTTTACGCCTTATGTTCGGTGAAAGTCGTTTATAATTTTTATTTTATGAGATAATACAAATGAGTTATATATGTTATTTTTGGAAAAAAAAAAATTATCTCACTTTGGTATGATTTACTCATTATCCACCACTACAATTCTCAGAGATTTCTTATTACACTTTCAAATTATGTGTTTTTATATGTTTTTTCCTTCAATTATATATTTTTTTTTGCAATTTAGTTTAATTTTAAGATTTTTTTTAGGATTGACTCCAGTCAATTAGGGTTTATAATTATTTTTTAGTATTTAATTTTTAATTTTCAATTAATAATTCATTTTTATGGTTTATTAATTCAAAATTAAATTTTATAACGTTTTAAATTCATTTTTTTTTTATAAATGTTGACTTAGAAATTATTTTTATTATATAGTAAATATGATTAAAATCACAATTTTTTTAGTGAAACACGTAACAGTATAACAGAAAATTTGAACCCCACATGTATCTAATCAGAGGCCCATAAGGGGGCTGGGGGGAGCTCCATTTTTAATAGGAGTAGTCGGAATTTTTTTTCTCACAGCCCCCAACGTCGGACAACCGGAGGAAAGAAAGAAGAAAAAAAAGAAAAAGATTGATGTCTTGAAAAAGAAGATATATATATCATATATCTATTGTATCTATCTATAATCTATTGACTATTTGACTGATAGTATTTTAATAATATATGTAAGAGTTTTAAAAGTAAAAAAGTAAAAAGGTGTTAATTAGTTTAGTTAAAAGTTAAAACACGTTTTAAATTAAAAGAGATTTCCCTCTTAGTAATATTTTCTTCTTTCTATGTCATATTATTAATATTTTTGTTACTTTTTGTAAAGTTTTTGCCAGATGTTAAAATTTAAAAGGTTTAAAATTTGTGGATTGCAGTGCCCTTTTCAATCAACTTATTCAAGGTTAGTGTTTGTTTACTATTTTATTGTGTAGAATTTGTTGGGTGTATGATATTATTAAATTTATTTTGATTTGTTTAAGTTACTTTACATTCTTTAAATTTGAGCCTAAATTAGGGTTTTACATTCTTTAGTTTATCACTAGTATAATTTTGATTTTGGATATCATTTATGTTGTGTTATTATGTATAAATATGTCATGGTGAAGAAAAAAAAAGACTATATATAAAATAGTGCAGGGTGTACAACCCCTTAATATTTTTTTCTGGTTCCGCCACTGTATCTAATTATCTCGTTTTGATTAAAGTGTATACACTACACTTTTTTTTTGTCATGTTCTTTGTTCAACTTTGTATTCAACAAGAAGGAAAAATGGTTCGACTCTGAAGCAACGTTATAAGAGGAGACGAAGTAGAAAAGGAGTGTGTTTGGTAACGGTGTTAAGATGCCGAGTCCTCTAAGTAAGCGATCGGGGACTGCATGGACTGCGTTGGCACATATCATAACGGCGGTGATTGGCTCCGGCGTGCTGTCTTTAGCATGGAGCATGTCGCGGCTGGGATGGATCGCCGGCCCTCTGACTATGCTTGCGTTCGCCTCCGTCACTCTTACTTCCGCCATTCTTCTCTGCAACTGTTTCCACTCTCTTGACGTCAATGGCGAGATGCAGAGGAATGGATCATATTTGGAAGCAGTGGAGAGCATTTTAGGTATGCAGTCAACTTCATTTCAATAGTTTATATGCAAATAATTGTGTCAACTTGCCTTCCAATCTGTTGTTTTCTTTGTTAGTTTAGTGTGTGGCGTCAATGACTTGAATTGTGAAAAAATAATCCAAATGTGAAGACTTGATTCCTATTTGTGTGTGAATGGAATCTTGAATTCTTGATCTTGATGAGGAAGAGTTAAGGGCTAGAGTTGGACTCACTCAAACTAAATTAACTCTCATTGTCCGAGATGGGTCAAGATTTGAATACGAGTTCATATTCAATGACATGTTTGTAATTTTGTTGGTGTTTCGATTGTATTTGGATTTGAGTCTTGATCCAAATATGTATCGAGCGTAAGAAGTGTGCTCTCTATGTATGCTTCTCAGGAAAGAAGAATGCTTGGATATGTGGCATTATTGTACGAATAAATTTCATCAAACTTGGTATTGTCTATACGATTACATCCTCCATCAGCATGAGGTATATATATATACACACATGTTGATATATATATATATATAAGCAGATTTCTTGCCCCATTTCACTCCTAAATAAAAATGTATATATATACCACCATTAACTTACATCACTTCCACAGAGCAATACTGAGATCGAATTGTTTTCATAACAATGGCCATAAAGCAGCTTGTTCATATGGAACCAGTTACTACATGCTTATATTTGGATTCATTCAACTCATTGCTTCCCAAATACCCGATTTCCGGAATATCAAATGGCTTTCCATCATTGCCGCGATCATGTCCTTCACGTACGCTGGTATCGGATCAGGCCTCGGCTTGGCCAAAGTAATAGGTACGTCCATGATTGAAACGAATGATCTTTCGGGTTCTGGATTGATAGCTAACCTATCCGTTTTACAGAGAACGGAGAAATAAAAGGCAGCATTGGAGGAGTGCCAACTTCTACTACTGCTAAGAAAGTGTGGTCAATTTCACAAGCACTAGGAGATATTGCCTTCGCCTTCCCATTTTCTGTCATTTTTCTCGAGGTTATGGTGAGTGTTTCATTCATTTGCAGTTAGTTTTATCAATTCTTGGATCGATAGTTTACCTATCTTGATGTCATCGGTTCGGAGGATACTCTGAAACCGAGTCCACCGGAGAAAGTGACAATGAGGAAGGCATCCGCAATGGCAGTCTGCAGCACAACTTTCTTCTACCTGTGCTGCGGAGGTTTCGGCTATGCAGCTTTCGGGAACTCTACCCCGGGGAACCTCCTCACCGGGTTTGGCTTCTACGAGCCATATTGGCTCGTAGACTTTGCCAACGCCTGTGTAGTCCTCCATCTCGTCGGAGGATACCAGGTGTTCAGTCAGCCGCTCTACGCGAGCGTCGAGAAAGTATTTGCCAAGAAGTTCCCAAACAGTGGATTTGTGCACAACAACTTGAAGCAGTTACCAGTTCTGAGGCTCAATCTTATGAGGTTGTGCCTCAGAAGTGCGTACGTCGGGTTCACGACTGGCTTCGCCATGCTTTTCCCGTACTTTAACCAGATCGTCGGGGTGGCTGGCGCGATCAACTTCTGGCCTATCGTCGTGTATTTCCCGGTCGAGATGTATCTGGTGCAGAAAAACGTCGGGCCTCGGTCTGCCAAGTCGATCGCTTTTCGGGTTTATTGCTTCGCCACCTTGATCGTCATCTTGTTCGCCTTTGTTGGCTCAATCAAAGGTTTGATAGCAGCAAGATTTGGCTAAGATCAATTATTTTGATCAAATTTATATATGACTTAGGAGGTGATTGGTATGAAAGAATGGAATCAGGTATGAATGGAATGTACTTAGGAATGAAATAAGGGTTAATGGAATGACGATTCTTATGATTAGTGTGTCTACGGAATAAAGAACGGAATGATGGATATTTTATGTAATTTCAAATTTTCTTATAATTGAATAAAGTGTACGTAGTAGCTAATAAATATTAACACGTGCTTTAATTTATTATTTATATTTCTAAACACCATTTTTCTTTTTTTAGTATACAATTTTTTCTAATTTTTTTAGCAAATCATAATTTATTTATTTTATAGAAAAAATTTATTCTAAAATATTTCATTAATCAATATATAATAATTTGTATAAGTTAATAAAAATATTTTTAATTCATAGAAAAATACTTTGGCGTTTCAATTTTTCATTTGAATATATTAAATTATATTAAATACATAAATATTTTATGTTGTATTATAGCATATTTTTATGTTACATTTATTTTGGCATCACTTTCATTTTTGTTCAACAAAATTATAAAAGTTATCAAAATTTGATTTTAATTTTTAACATATATTTTTAAATTATATTTAAATAAATAAATAATATAAAACTAATTAAGAAATAATAATAATAATAATAATAATAATAAATTATTTATTTTGTTTTTTTATTTATTTTTCTAAATATGATAAAATAATATTATAAGACATGATTATGTATAAATATATCATATATTAATTTTTTTGATCACTGAGAATAGTTAAATTTGTGGGGTGGGTAGAATGACTATTCCCCTTCCTTTGAGGATATGAATTTCATTGAGAATGGTGATGGAATGAACATAGGAATGATCATTCTATTCCACCATATTAGTTGGTTAAACCACGATGTTAGGACAAAATTTTTAAGAAATCTAAGAAGCAAGTCGAACATCCAATTGCACTCTTACATTTAGGGTTATAACCGCCGCTCGCGAGCTATTAGTTGCTTGGGGTGAAAAAAGCCCGTTCATTTTCTAAATGACCTGAGGTCGAGCCTAGAATTGAACTGGCATTCAAGTTGAGCTCGAACAGAGTAGTATTAGGTTAAGTCAGCTCGCGAACATGTTTGAGCTCGAGCTTAATTGAACGTGAATATTATAAATATTTCAAAAAGGTGAATTAAATAAACAATTTTTTTGAGCTCGAACTCAAATATGTAAATTAAGCGATAGGCTCAATTAATAAATTTTTTAGTATTTCAAGAGCTAAGCTCAAGCCAATTTTGAGCATGATAAATATTTATCAAGCCGAACTCAAACAAGAGAAAAAAAGCTTGATCGAGCTCCAGTCGAGTTCGCACTCAAATATTCCTTAATGAGCCAAACTCGAACATCAGGATCGACTCGGTTTGTTTACAACCCTACAACCCTAGTTATATTATTGTACAAGTTCTTGATCCTTGATGCCAAGTAGAAGAAGATAATAAATGATCTATCATTATTCCATTTACTTATGAGTTTCATATTATGACATTTCCATTGATAAAATGACAAGAGACTAATTAGCTTATTCCAAAGTTTAGAGAGAGAGAGAGAGATTTGACTCATTACATGATTGAAAGTGGACAACTCCTTTGAGGCGGCATCACAGGTTTCATGTAAGGAATCTTAACACATGGGAATTTTTTATTAAAAAAAAACTCCTAATAATTCAAGAAGATCATGCTCATAAGCCCTCCAGCCACAATGCAGATTTCAGTGATTTATTTACTATCAACATACATTTCATTGAAATAAAATTTTGCCCAAACAGTCAAAAGAGAAATTGTTTATTAAACAAAAAGATCAAATTATAGATTATCCCTGTACAGGCAAGTGCACATAAAAGCAGAAGTAAACTCTACTTGAAAAACTGGGGAAGCTATGGAATCGAAAACCATTTATTTTCAGGTAGAAACAAAGACGGTGGAGCTGTATTTACCCGATTAGTTGGAAACCATGCTCTCGGATTCTTTAACAAAGCCGTCTCCGGTCCATTCTTTATCAGACTGCAAACCTTTCTTGATGGCCTTTCTTTCTTGTATGGCTTCTCGTTGCCTTCTGACTAAATCCGTATGCGTGGTGAAGTACTCAAGCGAAGCCCTGTTCGTATCGGTCAAGTCGAGAAAAGGTTAAGCAACAAAAAGGAACAGCACGTTCGTGTATGCAGAAGCTATTCAAGTGATTACCCTCTGAAATCTTCGATGGATGAGAAATTGTGTTTTCTCATGAAATCCTGCAGCTCGGAGCAAAGAGTCTTTACGAGGCCGTAGCCGTGCATCATAACCCCAGTGCAGACCTGGAGTTCAAGCTCTTGTTAGATAACTCTTTCGTTGAAAATTGCAGCAATCAACCAAAAAAGAAATCAGATAAAGAACATATTTCTCTATGTAATAGGAGTTTATGCTACATGTCTCTATATATAACTGCCAAAATTTCTCAAATTTACTATGTAATCTAAGAAAAAAAAAAAGGATTTCTATTCTCTCTCAACATTTCTGATTGCAGGGTACCAATGTAGCATGCTCTAATGCATGCCATCAAATTATGTATGTGACTATGTGTCGGTAAAATCAGCGGATTAATGGTTAAGAACTTCAAAATCGTTTAGAAAATACGACAAGGAAATAAAACAGTTACACAGTCTAAAGTGTTAGAGTGCTAATTTAGGGCAGAAGAAACATTTGGTGCTATGCAGGAATGCAGTAAATAAACAATGCAAAAAATTTATTTAGGTAATGATCCATGAACTTATCTATAGTATTGAAGAACAATAATAAGAGAGAATTAGTTGGTGAACTACCTGCACTGTGTTTGCACCTAAGAGTAAGAATTCCGCTGCGTCAGCGCCTGTCTCGACCCCTCCAATAGCAGAGAGTGAATAATCTTTGTCATTGAATTCATCTTTCATCATTTTCGCGATGCTCATCACTTTTGCAAGTGCAATGGGGTGCACCGCCTTCGAAGAATAGCCACCAGGTGTTGAGTATCTAATTTGGCAGATAATGTGACATTTTAGGAGCACGAAGTGGATATATATGCATTCTTGTAATAGCATGAAGTTAGATATACATTCAACCAAAAGAAATAGTAATTTGATAGCAAAATCATACCCCTCGACACATGGTTCAGGTCTCAACGTGTCGAGGTTGATCCCCATTACACTCATTATAGTGTTTATTGCAGCAACCCCTTCACATCCGGTTTGCAGAGAAATTCTAGCAGGCTATACAAGAAAATAAGTGATTAGCATGAAATTACTGACTCTTGATAGAACAGTTCTCTTCAAATATAGGTTGAATTTGGCTTGAAAAACTTTAAAACGAAAACATCATGAAAACCTCAGTAATATCAGTGATGTTTGGAGTCATCTTGGCCCAAACTGGAACAGTTGCTTTTGCATTAATCCACCCACAAACTTCCTCCAACAACGCACAATCTTGGCCGACTGCAGCACCCATTTTACGCTCTGGCATCCCGTGTGGACATGAAAAATTGATTTCGATAGCATCCTGTAAGTGCATCAAGATTGAGACCATAAGTTCCCTTACAAATTACGATACAAATTTTTTTTAGCATTATTTAAACACTAAAACAGTTGCTACAGTTTCCTTACAATTCCAGTTTGCTCAACTCGATCAATGAGTTCCTCCCACGCAGCTTTGTTGTACTCTTCCATGATTGAAGCAATAAGTATCCTGTCCGGATACTCTTCCTTCAACTGCTTAAATTCTTTCAACATTGTTTCCAGAGGCCGGTCGCTTATCAGTTCAATATTTTCCCACCCTATAATCTGCCCTTTAGCTGATCCGTTCACTCCAGCCCGTAATCTGGCATACCGAGGAGTCACATTTACAACTTTTGCTGCATCCAACGATACCTGCTCATAAAAATTTACAATCATGAGTTTTCACCTTCATCACCCATAAAACTTCAAATAAGCATCAAAGATCAAGAAAAACAAAAAAGAACTATTTGCAATTTGAATATACCCCTCTACCCTACCTCACATTTTTCTTAATAAAATGAAAAATGAAAAAAGAAAAACAACTTTCCATTCAAAACACATTTTTTTGGTGTTACATCACAATTTCTCTCTTTTATCTGCATTCTTCAATTTTACATCCATCTGTATATCCATGTCTTGCCATAATTATACATCATATTAGAAAAGAGTTCATCAAGATTTGTAAGAATGTGAAAACCAGAGCCGTAGTGATCCAGTAATTTGGAGAAATCAATAGTCAATACAGAATATGTCAAAATTTATTTTATTTTATTTTATTTTAGGAAAAATATATCAAGATTTTACTTTGACTTAAATCCAGAACAATTCAATATGACTTATCTACTTCCGGAAAAAAAATATAAATAAAAAATAAAACACACATGACTTATCTATTTCCACATATTTCTGATCTTCAAGGTAAATAAATAAAAATGAAGAAGAAGAAGAAGAAGATAAATCTCTCGATCTTCACGATTTAAGGCTAAATTTTGCAATTTAAGATTATCACCTTTCTGCAACTAAATCCGATACCAAAAAGTTAATTAGAAAAATAAAAAGGAAAACATTTGCATAAAAAAATAGAAAAAAAAACTCGGAATCACATAAAACCTTATTAATTAAAAGAAGTAATAATTTATCAAAATCTACTATTTTAGGTTTTTAGCTAAATCTAGATTCTAAGCCACAACTGCAAACATTTCTTATTCACTAATTTAAGAAGAGCTAGTTTACAGGAATCGAACAGTGCAGCAATCGAAACACGAAGCATCAATCAAAAACGGCAATGAGGAGTTAGGCAGCTACCGTTTTCGCGATGACGGCGCCCCAGCCTTCATCGAAGGCGCGTTTCATGACGGTGTAGTTGGTCCCGGGCGGACCCGACCCGATCACGAACGGATTCGGCATTTTCAATCCGTTCACCGCCACGCTGAGATCGGGCTCCGCAGCAGCAGCCGCCTCAGCAAACACTCTGAAACCAACTCGCTGCCTGCTCACGCCGTGACTCGGCGTCCGGCGCCGCCGAGTCGCCGGAAACTCCGCCGCCGGATTGTTGATCTGGTGAGTCAGTCGCAGAGATGCCATAACAATTTTGATGAGGAATTGGAGGTGGTGGTGGTGGTGATGATGATGATGATGATGATGATGATGGAGGTGGCAGATGCGGATGAAATTGAATATCTTGGAATCAGAGTTGAATTTAATAACGAAAAAAATTGGGTTGGAAACAAAGAAACGCATACGAAATTAATTATTGATTAAATATGTTTTTTTTGAGGCAATTTGGATTAAATATTTAGAATAATAGTTGGCGTATAAAAATGTTGATATGATATGATTGGATACTTTTCAAGAATTATGTGCTGTGAATTTGCGGCGAGCTACATCTTAATTATTTTGATTTTTTTTTTAATGACTAGTTAGGATAAGTTTCATATATATAAATATATATATTGAAGAATTGTCGATTCAGAATCTGAAAAATAGGTAATCTATCGATTTAGGATTGGAAGATGAAAACTCTCAATTCAGGATCTGAAAAATTAAAATTCTCAATTCAGGACCTCGAAAATCACGAATTTTGATATCTTTTTATTTTTTAATTAACTTTATATTAATTTTCAATGAAAATTTCTTCATTAATTATCTATTAAATCTAATAAATAAATAATTAAAATTAATTTAAAAATAAAAAGAAATCAAAATTTGTGATTTTAGAGGTCATAGATTGAGAATTTTAATCTTTCGGTCCTGAATTGAGAGTTTTTATCTTTCAGGTCCTGAATCGATAGATTACTCATCTTTCAGGTCCTGAATTGATAAATTTCCATATATATATATATATATATATATGTCAAAAATTTGCATGCACTAAATGAATATAAGCTTATATTAGACAGTCAGCGCGTTGATCGGGTCAACCCACCAAAAAGAAAAATAGTGAAATAGGTGATACTTTTTAAGAATACAGATAATATTTTTTGAATTTTTAAGTGATATTTTTAGTGTTGAGATTGATATTGATATTGATTAATCTAATTTTGACGGATTTTTTTTCTAACCGATATTTTTTAAGGATACAAGTGATACTTTGTAGTGTTACGATTGATATTGATTTTAAAAGATTTTTTTTTTGCGAGTTGACCTGGTTAATGCTCGTTTTCCGACATTGATCCCGTCAACACATTTGATGATGCATCTAGTGCACACAACTGCTTTTCATATATATATATATATATATATATAATTCAAATAATTTTGAACAAAATTATGGATTAGTTTAGAAGCTTGGCTCCTGGGATAAGCGTAAAAATATGTTTTAAAAACAATTTGATGCATGTAAATTACATTTTAATAAGTTCTTGTTTTTATTTTATTTTATTTAGCCCTTATTTAATGGGTCTAATATAATATTTAATTTTTTCGTTAGTTAAATAACACATCATCGGCCTCATCATATCTTAAATAACACATCATCATGCTCTTTTATTTATTTATTTTGTACGGAATTAATCTCAATTGGTACAAGATAGTTTTTACTGATGAAATCATACTCATATGTAATAGTATGCAAATCAAACAAAATATATAAATCATGCTAATTTTGATATCAGGAATCATCAAATTTCTTTATTGTAAGCGAACTCTTGTAACTATAAACATATATATATGTTCTCGATCATTACAAATTAACAGTTAGTTTTTTCTTTTTAAAAAAGAAAGAGAAACAAAAAGAGAGAATCTCCTAATTTAAAATGTTGATTTCTTAATTTAGTTATATTAATGGATGTTTTATTATCATCTTTCTAGCATCCAATTCTTCCTTTATCCAAAAACATTAACTTTTTTATTTTCAGATTCCTACTTAAATTTTTATTGTGTGTATTATATCATGTTTCAAAGACATCCACACATTATATATATAAAGGTGATCGTAGAGGTGACAAAATCAGCCCGGCCCGATGGGCATCGGGCCGGGTTGGAACATAATTTTCTAGGCCCTAAAATGATTTCGAGCATGGTTGATCGGCCTGGAAAACATTGGCTTAAATGGTCTGGGCTAACCCAGAGAAAAAAATGCAAAATTAGCATTCGGCCCACGGGTGGCCCGACCCAAATTTCGGGTTGGGCACGACTGTCAATTTTTAGGCTCAATTGTTTCGGGTCGGGCCGGGTCCGAATGACCTATTTGATAGAACTAGGGTTAGGTTGTGATGAGCATTGTGCTTGGTGTGAGAATTAGACACTACACTTATTTACGATTCACTCAATTTCATAATAATTGATATTTTAGATTTTACAATAAAAATTAAGAAATAAAAGAGAGATAAATATACTATATTCTCTCGCCACCTCTATCAAATTATATGGAAAAAATTTCATCTATAAAAGATAAGTTAATATGTAGGAGATTTTATAATATTTTAATAGGGGTAAAATTGGGAGAAATGATTTGAAAAAAAATCTAAAACGTCGAATAATTTGAAACAAAACTAAAAGGCAAAAACATCAATTATTATGAAACTGTGGAAATATAATTTTATTTTTTATCTTTGTGTATTTTAGTACTAATTAATACTAAATACAATTCGTAGTAAAACACAACAAGATAAACAATAAAAATAAAAAACATTAGCACTAAACCACAATAACATGAGCAATAAAATAATAGTAGATAAGCATAGTGTTCACGTTCTCAAACTAAGACTAAGATTTGGTCAATTTACGGCCGAAAACTCATGTGTAATTGATTGTATTTTATGATTTATTGATTGGATGGTTGGTTTTTATGTGGATGGGGAAATAAAAATATTAAAATACAATTGATTACATAAAATTTTTGGGTCCGAAAATTTATCAAATGTTTGATTTACAAAAAATTTGAAAAAGTGAGTACTATTTCATTAATTTAAAAAATAAACTATTTTTGAAAAGGAGCTCAAAATGTAATTTACGCTATTTATATGTACGTGTCATGCAGTCTCATTCATTTATTAATGTAGACAATTACCAAGATATATTTTTTGTCTTGTGCAGATATAAATTGAATAGACAATAGATTAATTATAATTGACGATTATTCATAATTTATTATCCAAAATTAATGTAAATCCAAATAGTAAGATACCCAAATTTATTAATAAGTGGGGTTATGTCATTAAAAAATAAAAGCCTCGAATAAATTCTTCGAATAAAATGCCAACGATTATAAAGGGGGGCAATGGTCACATAAATGTTCACCTTGTCTCAATAAAGTGCAATGTTAGTTAGAAAAATATCTAAACTTTATTGATATGTAACATAAGAGTATTATTAAATTGAACAAATTAGTCTATTATTCTTTATCCTAGTTTATCTGAATATGATTCTTCTGCCACCAATTACTTTGATATCTGGCTAAATCGAAGAAAATAAAAACAATTATAACAAATATATTCATTTTAACTCTTAGAGTTCATATACATATGTATCATTTTATTTTGAGGAAAATTACACCTTATATCTCAAACTATTAAAGTTGTAACAAAAATGTCATGAATTATGACTAATTCCACCTAGGGTTTGAACAGGGCTGCTTGCAAGCTATTCGGAACTCGGCTCGAAAAAAACTCGTTCGAAGTTCATTCATTTTCTAAACGAGTTGAGTTCGAGTCTCGAATCAAGCTTGGCAAAATTATCGAGTCGAGCTCGAACATAGTAGTATTTGACTCTGCCAGCTCGTGAACATGCTCGAGCTCGAGCTCGAGCTTGAATATTATAAGCTCATTTTTTTCAAGCTTGAGCTCGAATGTATAAATTAAACGAGTCTTTTTTCGAGCATTCGAGCTCATGCTCGATTAGTAAATTTTTGAGAATTTCACGAGCCAAGCTCGAGTCGAATTCGATGATAAGTATTTATCGAATTGAGCTTGAATAATAGGAAAAAACTCGAATCGAGCTTGAACTTGAATATTCTTTAATGAGTTGAGCTCAAACATCATGGTGTTCGGCTCGATTCGATTCGTTTACATCCCTAAATTTACACCTTATGTCTCAAACTCCTAATGTGTTTACATTATATCTCCAAAATAACTGACAATTAATAAATTTGTCCCGATGAGTCAAATTCCAATAATTAAAAATCTATAATGATTTGGAACAAACTTGTTAACTTAGTAATTCGAGACATAAGATATAATTAGTTATAGTTTGTGACATTTTTATAAAAATCTTAATAATCTGGGACATAAGGTAAAAAGTGTAATTAATAACTTTTTTCTTACTTGGTGCTTTGTATTTATATGAAATTCTTAATATCATCTACTACATGTGTGTGTAAAATTTACGTTTTTTTATTTTTTGGATGTCGAGGGTAACCCGCAGCCGCTACCGTGGTGCGCACTGGGTAAACCCTGTTGTGTCGTTTTACACCTCACTGGAATTACAGAAAGGTAGAAGAGTAGAATAGCAACAATTACAATATCACTGGAATTACAGAAAGGTAGAAGAGTAGAATAGCAACAATTACATATTTAACTGAATTAAACAGAGCAAGAAGATAGGAACCGATGTGCAGATTCTGGCAAGCCGAGTCGAAGGGACCTCTCTCCGCAAGACAAATACGCCCCGGCTAGTGCTCACGGTTTGGCGGTTGTCTTTCAACTACGCTCCGGGAAGACAAATACGCCCCGACCGTTTCTGTACCGTAAAACTGATACGGCTAAGCCCCGGAAGCCCACATACGCCCAAAGTCCAATTGCCAAGATCCAAGTCCGAGGACGAGTCGAGACAAGCAAGGGCTCGGGCTCGGGCTCGGGCACGGGCAGGCGCGCGCGTGTGTGCGCGTGTGGGCTCATGGCCAGTGGCGGAGCCAGAAATATTGCTCAGGGGGGCCCAAATTTATAATGTAAAAATTCATAAATAAAACGATACAAAATGAAAATCCCAAATATATAATGTAAAAATTCATAAATACAACGATACAAAATAAAACTAGTACAAGTCTACTATTCTTAAAACATCACAACGTCTGAAAATAAAAAGATAAACATGGCAACCTCATAACATTTTCTCTTCTATTCTTCATATTCTGAAATCGTTGCATGATAGTTTCATTAGTAACATTCAAAATGATTTTGGTAAAGATGTTTAACAAGTAATATTCCGAATTGTAAGATGATTTTTAGTGGAGGCAATAGCACCACAACTGTCAGCAGAAAAAAAAAATACTAAAACACAAACTTTTACAAAAGATTCGACCCAATTGTTCATAAACTTTCGTCCATAATTACGGGTTTAAAAAATCAAAACACTCAAAAACAACAATGGTAGGAAAAATTAAAAAATAAAATGCGATTTTTTTTAAAAAATTTTTAATACTAAATTTAATATTAGTATTAAATTTTAAATTTTAATATTAATACTAGATTTAATAATACTAATACTGAATTTTTTAAATTTTAAAATGCGAAGAGTATGGTTTTTAAATTTTTTAATACTAAATTGAATATTAATATTATATTAATTTTTTTTTAAAAATTCCAAGGGGGCCCAGTGCCCCCCCGGGCCCACTGTCCCTCCGCCCCTACTCATGACCCACATCCTTGTGCACTTGATTACTTCACTTAAGTGTTAATACACTTAAATACATTTCTTAATTTGATTAAGAAATCAATGTGGGATTATTTAATGTGTCTTAAACACATTATCCCATACACCATAAATGCCCAATCGTGTGACCAACTTTAACCATTTATTTCTCACTCACCGAAAATCGGATTTGAGCAAATAAAAATACTACGATTATCTACTCACGACATAGAGCAATCGTACGGTATTTAATTTCTCCAAAATTAAATATCCCGGTCACGAAAAATCGGATAAAATGAGTCACACTCATTTTATTAAATCCTATTTTCCAACAAACCCCGCCCCTGTGTAATAGCCTGCAAACCTACACAGGGGAGGTAAACCACACTTGGCAAGCCAGGTGTGACAGGCTCACACCTAGTGGTGTTGGTGGTGGGTTGAACTTGAGACCTTTGGCCTCAAGAAATACCACTCCACCACTAGGCCATCCCCAATGGGACAAATTTACGTTTTCTTACTCTCATAAAAATTTGTCCAAAACAGTGTGTTTATTAGACAATTTCACTATCTCACCTAAAATATGTTACTATGAGGGTCTAGATTGTATATTTATTTATTTTCCAGATTATTGGGATATCGACAATTAACTCATGTGAGATTTTTTACAAAGAAATTTATTTTTAGCCATTGTTATCTTTATATGTTGTTATTTCCAATCGGAGTGCTTTGATATTTTAATTCACTTACCTCTAACATTGTGTGTGTAGGAAAATGTTTCATTTATTATTATTATTATTATTATTATTATTATTATTATTATTATTATTATTATTATTATTATTACATTTTGAATAAAAATATAATTTAATTTTATTAATTTTGGATCAATATAATTATATATTTTTCTATTTATCATAAAATTTTATATTAAATACACGAATACAATACATTATATCCATGCATCGCACGGCGGGGAATACTAGTTTTTATTACAAACCCTAATAGACATGCTATCTAATTTTTCCTTTTATTTTAACACACGATTATTAGTTGTATATAGACCTCAATAAATTAAAATTCCCAAATTTGCCACTGAGTGTCGGCAGGAGCCTTTTGATACTTTCTGCGTTATTTTTTATTTTATTTTTTTAGGGAATTTTTTCTAATAATGCAAATTATTTTGTCTTTATTACACACATTTCATGGTACCATGCCCAAATGAAGAAAAACAAAAAGTCTAGGACGACCCAAATATGTAGCATGTGAATTTTCTTTATTAACTTTATTTACAAATATTATTATTTTAGTTTTTAATTATCATATATATTTTGAATTGATAATTCATTATCACGATTCATTATTTCATAATTAGAAGAAGTATTATCAGATTTTAGCCTGATCTTTCAAGTAATTCATAAAATGTTCTGATCTTTTATAAATAAAAATTTTAATATCTGACTTTTAGAATATACAACAAATATAGGCTAAAATTAATTTTTAGGATTTTCGTTGCCAACGTGTATCTTTTTGTCTGAATTTTTTTAATGACGTAAAAAATACTTGTGTCACGTCAATTAATCAAATAAAATTAAAACAAAATTGTACTTCACTTCTCACCATATGTATACATGTCAGCAACTAAAAGCCTGAAAATTAATTTCAGACTAGATATGTTTGTATATTCAAAACATCATGTATTAAATTATTATTTATAAAAGGTCGGCACATTTTTATGAATTACTTTAAAAATCAGGCTAAAATCTGATAATACCTCTAATTAGAATTATAATTTTGTTAATTCATTTTTTATTAATAAATATTGATTATGGTTGATTATATTATAAAAACTTTCGTAAACGCATAAATTTAATAAGATAACACGGAACGTAACAGAAAATCTGAACCGGGTGCCTAAACCATGCACGCAAAAAGTAAATGACCGAATAAAATTACCGCGCAACGGTGAACGAGCGAACTACCACATCACATCACATATATATAAGAACAAAAATGAAGTGTGATAATTAAAATTGCTCAATCAACACAAATAACGAAATAAATCTGTAATTATATATTAGTTGCAGAAGAAGAAGATGGAGAGAAGAAGTAGAAATAGAGGAAGAGAAGATGATGAATCCGAAGAAGATGAAGAGTTTAATGTTGAAGATCTAGACGACTCCACCAAATCGCCATCTTCATGGAAAAACCTTCACCCTTTCAAGCTTCTCAGAAAATATTCTAGACAAGAATCATTGAGCCTCAGCCATGGCTCCACCCGCCATTCCCATCCATACATCTTTCGCCCCGACAACAGGTTAGAGAGAGAGAGAGAGAGAGAGTACTAATTGAATGAACTAGATTTTGGTATGTTGCTTGAATCCCATATTGAGAGAGAGAGAGAGAGAGAGAGAGAGAGAGAGTACTAATTGAATGAACTATATTTTGGTATGTTGCTTGAACGGATTTCATCCCATATTGAGAGAGAGAGAGAGAGAGAGAGTACTAATTGAATGAACTAGATTTGGTAGGTTGCTTGAACAAATTTCATCCCATAGAGAGAGAGAGAGAGAGAGAGAGAGAGAGAGAGAGAGAGAGAGAGAGAGAGAGACTATGTAGATTATGTCGTTAATTAATTACTTTCATCTTTTTTTTTCCTAGTTAAGCTTTCTTCAGAAAATTACAACTCAATCAAATGGAGAGAGAGAGAGAGAGAGAGAGAGAGAGAGAGATTGAATGAGGTAGATTTTGTGGTGCAGGTGGTATGTTGCTTGGACGAATTTCATCCTAATATGGGCAGTCTACTCCTCCTTCTTCACGCCGCTCGAATTCGCCTTCTTCAGAGGCCTGCCGGAGAATCTTTTCCTTCTCGACATCGCCGGCCAGTTCACTTTCCTCATCGACATCTTCGTCTCCTTCTTCGTCGCCTACAGAGACCCCCACTCTCTCTGCTTGGTCTACGATCGCAACCTCATCGCCACCAGGTCTCTGCCATTTATATAGACTTGTTTTCCTTTTCTAAATGTTTCAATGTATAAGCCCGTTTCTATATATATTTAACTCATTTACTAATATATAACCCTATTTCAAACTTTTACATTAACATTAATTCATGAAATCCGAGTGAAAAATTCAATCAGCCTGTATGAATGGGACTGAAGGGAGTGTTTTTTATTTTATCTTCAAATTCTTCATCTTCTTCATCATCGTCCTCAAGTCTCGATTTCTTGTTTCACCTTTCTGGATGTCTCAATATATAGGTTGCTTTCTATATATATATTTAACTCATTTATTAATATATACCCATATTTAATATATTTATATTCATTATCAAATAAATAAATATGGGTATATTAGGACATTTACTTGTTTAACTATCTTTTTCAATAACTTTCTTAATCTTAGTGAAAAATCCGATCAGCCAGTGTAAATGAGACAGAGAGGGTATTCTTTATTTTTTCTTCAAATCTTCATCTTCATCATCATCCTCATTTTGCAGGTACCTCAAGTCTCGATTTCTTGTCGATCTTCTAGGTTGCCTGCCATGGGATGCCATATACAAGGTGCATTACTTACAACCATCTCCTAGTTTTCGTGTTTCATTATCATCAATGTATCGCCTGAGTTAATTTCTGCACATGATCATCGATTAGGCCTGTGGTAGCAAGGAGCCGGTGAGGTACATGCTGTGGATTCGTCTGAGCAGAGCAGTTCGGGTTACAGAGTTCTTCGAGAAGATGGAGAAGGACACGCGTATCAACTATCTCTTCACGAGAATCGTGAAGCTTTTCGTCGTAGAATTATACTGCACGCACACGGCTGCGTGCATATTCTATTTCCTCGCTACGACTCTGCCTCCTTCAGAAGAAGGCTACACATGGATAGGAAGCTTGCAATTAGGCGATTACCATTACACAAACTTCAGGCACATTGATTTGTGGACCCGTTATATTACTGCCCTGTATTTTGCCGTTGTCACTATGGCTACCGTTGGTGAGCTCTCTATATATATAATTTTAAGGTCGTCATATTATATCTAGGGATGTAAATGAACAGAGTCGCTCATGAGCTATTCAGAATTTGACTCGAAAAAAGCTCGTTCATTTTTTAAATGAGCTGAACTCGAAGAGAAAATATCGATTTTGGTCACACGGGACACGCCCCAGTTCGGTTTTGGTCCCGATACTATCAATTTTGGTCATTTTTTAAAAAAAAATCTCTCAATTTTAGTCTCATAGGTTTAAGAATATCAATTTTGATCTCATGATTTTAAGACCAAAAAGGGACCAAAATCGAACTGAGGCGTGTCAAGTAGGACCAAAATTGATATTTTCTCTGAACTCGAACATAATGGAATTTAGCTTGACCAACTTCCGAACATGTTTGAATTCGAGCTTAAGCAAACATGCATGTTAAACGAATTTGTTCATGAATATTATAAATATTTTTAAATGGGTAGATTAAATGAGTTTTTTTTTTAGCATTCGAGTTTAGTAAATTTTCGAGGATTTCACGAGCTGAATTCGAGCATGACAAATATTTATCAAGCTCAGCTTGAACAAAAAGAAAAAAGTTCAGCTTAGATAATCCTTAACGAGTCTAACTTGAACAGCAGGATGTTCAGTTCGTTTACAACCCTAATTATATCTATGATCCTCGTGCAGGCTACGGAGAAATCCATGCTGTGAACACGAGGGAGATGATATTCGTGATGATGTACGTCTCCCTCGATATGATTCTGGGAGCTTACTTGCTCGGAAACATGACTGCCCTGATCGTGAAAGGGTCGAAGACAGAGAGGTTTAGAGATAAAATGGCGGAACTGATCAAGTATATGAACAGAAACAAGCTGGGGAAGAACATAAGCAAAGAGATCAAGGGACATGTTCGATTGCAGTATGAGAGCAGTTACACCGATGCAGCTGCTCTTCAAGATCTTCCACTTGCTCTGAGATCTAAGGTATGTAGTGAAGATCTAACTATGTTGTTTGTTTTCGTGTCGTACTATGATGTCGGATTTTTCCTTTTCCTAAAGAGGAAATATATT
Source organism: Perilla frutescens (assembly GCA_026008535.1). Classification (NCBI taxonomy): domain Eukaryota; kingdom Viridiplantae; phylum Streptophyta; class Magnoliopsida; order Lamiales; family Lamiaceae; genus Perilla; species Perilla frutescens. The sequence goes on from BRKX01000015.1 coordinate 53,989,973, forward strand.
TGCAGATTTCGAACAAGCTGTATGAACCCTACATTAAGAAAGTTCCTCTGTTCAGAGATTGCTCAGATGGATTCATCAAGAAAATAGTAAGACACATTAAGTTTGTGGTTGAATGGCTCATTTGTTTCTTTGATTTCATTATTTTGGATGAAGTTTAGATTTTAATTGAGTGGGAAATTACAATTTGATATCTACGCGTTGTCTTCTTTTTTTACCAAAAAAAAAAAGCCAAATCAAAATTATCAACAAAATAATGCCCGGGTTTTTAATACTTTTGCAAATCTGTCATCGGTTAATTATGATTAATTACATGAACTTTAATGCAAGACTTTGAAATGTTGAATTAAAACACAATCTTGTAATTTTTTTACAAAACAGACACAATTTGCAATTTTATGAAAATTGTACATAATTTTTCATACAATTTTTATTGTATTAATGAAATTCAAATTTTGATTATGCTATATACATATATACAATTTTGTAATATTTCACATTATATATATAACAGTTTCTCGTTCATTGAATTAAAATTTTTGGGTATCTATTTTGCAAAATATTGCAAGATTGTGTTTGAATTTCAACGTTTCAGAATTCGTGTCTAAATTGCAAATCATGTCAGAGTTCATGTATTTAATTATAATTAACCTTCTATCATGCACCTCTTTTTCAGCTCCAGAAATCTAACGTGGCATGCCGAATGCGTATGTGGAAACAATTGATCATTAATCACACGTCAAACCAAAAAAGATCGTCGTTTTGGTTTGAAAATTTTAAAAATAATAATAAATTTTTCATCATTTTCGAACCAAAACAACTTCTTCATTTTGGTCACGTACGCATTTAGCGTGCCACGTCAAATTTCCGAAGTGGAAAAAGCAGTTGCATGTTAAATTTGCAAAAACTTTAAAAATTGAGCATTGTTTTGTTAATAGTTTTGATTTGAGTCGTTTTTTTTAATAAGGGCCAAAATATAAGTGAAGTAAAAGTTTTGGAGATATATAGGCGATCGGAGTGCACGAAGAGTTTTTTCTTCCCGGAGAAGTGATAGTCGAGGAGGGAGCCGTCGGCGACCAGCTTTATTTTCTCTGTGATGGCAAACTGGTAATGCCAAGAGAGTTATCATCATTTTCACAAAAACTTGTGTCAGGTCCAGTTCGGGTCAAGATCTGTTAGACGGTACTCATATCCGATGACATGTAACATATTTATCATCATTAGCCGGTGTTGGTGTTCGGTTCATGTTTGGATTCGAGTATGAATATTGTCTGACGGATCTTGACCTGTCAAATAGTCGGATTTCCTAAGCTGAGAGTATGTGCAGGAAGAAGTGAGAAACCTAGAAGATAGCCAGTTGGAAGGATCTGCTCAAAATATACCTATTCACAGTTCAATAGGTGACATTTCTGTGCTTTGCAGCATTCCCGAGCCTCGTACTGTCCGTGCTTCGGAGCTGTCAAGGCTGCTACGTATCGACAAGCAATCACTTACCGGAGTCATCGAGATACACTTCTCCGATGGGCGTATCATCATCGACAATCTTGTTGAGGTGAGTTGATATGATCTTGCCTCTTTTTCACTATCATCTTCTTTGTTGATGCTGATAACCCGAATTTATTTGAGTTGAGCCCCAGAGGCTCGTGGTGCAATGGATTTTTTCCCTACATAGTTGGGGATTTGCCCAATCCCAATAGCCACAATACATCCAGTTTCATCTAGGGTTTTGGTGGTTGTTGCTTTGGTTGTACCTTATTTTCGATTCATAGTGAAATTCTCCCTAACATGTAGTTTTTTCCCGTCTTTAATTTTCTCATAAATTTGTTTGTTATTTCTCGTTCTTCATATTTACTGTTTCTTGTCATAATTCTATAACATTCTTAAATAAACTTCGAGTCAACATGCAGGGAAAAGGGCATAATCTTCGAAAAAAGATACTTGAATCGGCTATTGCTAAGCAGATTGAGAAATGTGAATCCGAGTTGGCCATGAGATTGAACTGTGCGGCTAATGATGGTGATCTGCACCGGCTTCGACATTTGATCGAAGCCGGTGCAGATCCCAACAAAGCAGATTACCACGGGCAATCTGCTTTGGTAATGTTATATTATCATATTCATGAATACTGCAACATTTATTGCAGTATTCTGTATTAACTTGTAAGTGATTACCTCTTTGCAGCATCGCGCTGCAGCAAAAGGGTATGAAGACATTGTTGAATTCCTCATACAAATAAAGGTGGACGTAAATCTCCGAGGTAAATAAATAAATAATTTTTTTTTTATGATCGACATATATTCCATCTTCTATTCCAACCATGAGCTAGCGACGAGAATAGTGACCAACTTCGTTGTTTGTAGATAATTCTGGAAAGACCCCGTTGTTCGAGGCAATCAAGAACGCCCATGACGGCGTCGCGTCCTTGCTGGCGGATGTCGGGGCTTCGTTACACGTGGAGAATCCCGGCATTTGCATGTGTGAGGCTGTTGCAAGAAAGGAGTTGGGTTTTTTGAGAAGGCTTTTGGGAAATGGAATCAATCCCAACTCCAAGAATTATAATCTTCAAACACCTCTGCACTTAGCTGCAGCAGAGGGATTGTTTGAAGTGTGTGTGTTGCTTCTGCAAACAGGGTCTAGTGTGTTCGCCATAGACAGGTACATATTTATCGACACATGCATCTACCGTGTTTCATCTCGTATTTTATTTTAACGAGACACGTTGTTTACACGTGTAGATGGGGCAGAACTCCGTTAGACGAAGCCCGGGTAGGGGGTGACATTAATTTAGTTAAACTATTGGAAGATGCAAAGCATACTCAAATGTCTGAGTTTTCTTCAGCCATCAAATAAGTCTTGGTATGGTACGTTTTCTTTATTCAAATTTTGTGTTCCATCTCGTATTCCAACTATTGGATTCATATCATATGTATTTAAAAAATTAAACAATTGTCCGCCAAAATGAATCAAATGGTTGGAATACAAGATGAAATATGAAGTTTGAATAGAGGATCTCATCCGCATTATATTTGTACTTACTAGAAAATGAAATAATTCAAATTATTATTTTTATTATTATAATTTGATAATTAATTTTATATTTCTTGAATTGTGATGCAGTTGTTCATGGCAGAGAACAAAATAAGAAGCCAAGTAGGATTATTAGAGAATAGAGGGAAAGGGGTTTTTAGCAAATAATGATGCAAAAAAAAGGATATAAACATAATTTTAGTGAAAGTGGGGGAACCTATTGTAATTTGTACCTATAAGTATTTAAATGGGTGCATATTTAATATTTCTTACAAACTTCTTTGTATGTGTAAATTTATCATGTATTTTCCATCAAAGTCACTTATGCTAATATTGGGGGAATTTCTAAATATAAAAATCATATCTTGTAATATAAGATTGTTCCATGTTTCTTTTTTATTACAAGAACGTCTAATTACAATGTAATTCTCAACATTTGAATGTTTTAAAAATAACTTAACGTTTTAATAAATATAAATTAATTCTCAACATTTGGATATTTTCAGAGAAATAATCAGACGTTTAATGATTACAATTTAATTCTCAACATTTTGACATTTTAACATAAATGACCCAACGTTTTCGATGAAAATACAATTTCGGTCAATTCCCTTCACATTTATTCCAAATAAGCTAGACAGCATATATAACTGACTGACATTTTTGCCTAAAAAACAATCAAAATGATTTTTTCCTTCGAAAATATTGGGTCATTTCTCTTAAAATGTTCAAGCGTTGGAAATTAAATTATAATTATTAAAACGTTCGGCTATTTCTATTAAATCGTTCAAACGTTAAGAATTAAATTATATTTATCCCTCTTAATTAATGAAAACCAAGAAGGAAAAAAAAGATATATACATACATACATATATATATATATATATATAGACACACACACTATGCATTTCCCACCGTTGGACTAATTTATGGCACAAATTTATTCAGTAGGTTTATTCTTAACTTTTAAAGCTCATATTACCACTGAAATTCTCCCTGAGGTAAAAATACTCTTCCATTATTATTTTATTTGAAATTTTTCCTTCACCAACACGCAAAAATGCATTTATATTACTTTTCAAATAGTTCAAGATTTGACCGTTCCTTCTTCCATTTCCTCCTAATAATAATAGGAAATTTGTGACTCTATAAAAACTGCAGATTCTTGATGAAAACTGCAGAGCTTGAGATGGATTTCGAGCAAGAAACTAGGCGTGACGACGACGATGAAGACGAGCACGAAGAAGAAGAGGAGGAGGAAGAAACTGGTGAAGGGAATAACAACACATCTCTTCTTGCAGGGCTCAATCTTGTTCTGATCATGTCTTTCCTGTCATTGTCTGAGGAAGATCGTTCGAATTTCGACCAAATCCAAGAATTCGAAACGGGGGATTTCGATCAACAGCAGAAGCATTGCGTGTCGAAATCGAGCTTGCAGACAAGAAGGCGACGAATGATGAACCAGCTTCCTGCTGTTGAAAGGCAATCATCTAGGGTTCATACCAAGATAAGAGACTCGAGGTATATTCGAAATTCTGTCGTTTTATTATGATCGCACGGATGCTACACCTAATGAATTACACCAAATCTACTTGGAAAAAGCTTAACATGTTCGTTAGATGTTTCTAGGGCTATAAACGAACACGTGAACACAATGCCGCTCATGAGCTATTCGGAACTCGGCTAAAAAAAATTCATTCGAAATTTATTCGTTTTCTAAATGAGGCGAGCTTAAAAATCATTTCACGGCTGAGCTCGAGCCAAATTCGAGCATGAGAAATATTTATCGAGCCAAGCTTGAACAAAAAAAAAAGCTCGAATCGAGTTCTCAGCTCAAACTTGAATATTCCTTATCGAGTCGAGCATTCAGCTTGACTCGATTCGTTTACCACGCTAGATATTTGAACAAGAAAAAAAAAAGGCTCGAATCGAGCTCCAGCCAAGCTCAGCTTAAATATTCCTTATCAAGCCGAACTCGAACATCAGGGCATTTGGCTCATCTCGGTTCGTTTACAGCCCTAGATATTTCACAACATGTCCTTATTCTTAATTATTTTATGAAATTTTACCCTTTTTTTATATTTCGACATTATTTTGATTCTTACTTCACCATTTTCACGATTTGATCTCAGGCACTGCAGAAGATTCTGAATTTCCAAAAACAGAGCATGGCACTCTACTTCTGCATGGACAAATTTTGTGTGTGTATTTTTCAAGACTCATTTCTTCGAGGCAACGCTAGATAGGAGAAGGCATCAAAATTAGAGTAGTTAGATCAAATGTCTTGACAAAAAAAATAGGAAATGATTTATCGTAAATTAGATTGAACTACTTGTAATTGTATATGCATCAAATTTGGATTTCAATCACAAACGATTCAAGAATACAATTAGCAAAATAAGTTGTCTCAGTTGTTTTCAGACCCGCCTTGAAATAGGAAAGAATAAATGCAGTTTCACGCATGAACCGGGTTAAGATCCGGATATGGGAACCGTATGACAAATTTCAACCCGTCAGACGGCCTGACATGAGAAGTCGACTACCTTTCGATTCAAAAGGCAAGCCTGAAAACAAGGGGTGATTTTGATTAGTCTTGGTCTGCTTCTTCTATTTCTTCATCCTCCGGCACCCCACGAAGATAAAGAACGTTATTGCATCTGCAAGGCAACATTGGATGAAACTGTTACGAGCCTGGGAGAAGACGAATCAATGACATGAAAAAACTCACTTCTGCATCATCTTTATTGAATACAATGTTAACATTTAGGAAGAATTATAGAACTCCAGAACTTAGATGATCAGATCCTCAGCCTAATATCTATTGAAGTCAACTTTTATCAAGCAAGTGGAAATTTATTTGACTAAATATATTCATATGGAACACCTCAGTTAAATCTTGTAAGATAATGTGCATGTGTTGGTTATTGTAACGCACAATACAAATATGAGAATAGCAATACGAAGAGGAAGGTGACTATGAGAGAAGAATTAGCAAATGAACTCAATGAATACCTAATTAGAATCTCTCCAAGACTTCCCGTGCACTGCCCATCAATGTATTCTTCAGCATTTGCAAGCTGAGACGAAAATGCACATCAGCAACTAAGATGAAGAGGTTAAAGAGATAAAATCGCAACATCCCTCTTGGCTACAATCATTATTTGTTTCATACATCATTACCATTATTTTGGGGGGAATAACGTTAGTTTTTATTTTGATTCTTCAAGCAGCTCTAATTTTAGAAAAATATTCATGAGATCTCGAATATCCAATAACTCGTTGATATTTATATCCAACGATCCAATATTAAGTATACCTTGAAGCAAAATTAAGAGAAAAATGCAGTAGATTGTGCATTACAAGAAAATCAACTTATTAGTTTGACAGATGCTTTTACATTACTATCGATAAGCATGGAACACAGCTAAGCACCGAATAAAGGAACCTTTTACCGATATGGTGCTTACAATATGGATATTAATTACAAAAAACCCTTTTTTAAATCACACATAGCTAAAAGATATATAGAAATATTAATGAAGAAAATAGTAAAAGATATATAAAAAATAATAATAAAGAATAAACAAACATAAACCCCAAATTTCTTTACAACATATATATGGGAAAAGCTTCTTCTCTATTCAAGAGCCTACTATAGATCCCCTCAAGTTACCACTCAAAACCAATCCATCATTCAAAAATATATTTTGGTCCAATAACTCAAAGTCGTGCACCATGGCCCTATGTGTTTTTAATACAACTAAAGTAAAGGAAAATTTGCAAAGAATAACTAAAACTTCAAGTTCCAGCAGTTACCTGCAAGTTCATATAAGAATCCACTGATACAAGATAACCTGAAAGTGAAGGCAACGTACTTACATATCAAATAAGAATTAATACCGTACAATGCAAGCAATAGACGAGAGCAAATGCGCATAGAGTACAAAAAAAGGGTCGGTCAATTAAGCCAAATACCTTTATATTCCATTCCCCACTTGAGTTTCACCATAACAGGCTTTCCAGTCAAGTTGTTCAGAAAAGGCTTCGGATTAACTGGGACAGTCTATAACACAACAGACGTAAAGATCAGAGAATAGGCAAGGATACAACTATCAAATCTAAAACTACATCGCACTATTACAGACAATGAAATAGTTTAGATCCCTGCAGCAAAGTTCAGCACTTGAAACATTTAGAACGCTAAATCGTGATATTATAAAAATACACATTCAGTCAGCTAAAACAATAAGCTTTCACTGGTGCTTCTTTCCTTATTACAATCTCTCAGAAATCAGAATAAATTTTAATATTTTTTCACAATAATTTTTTAAAAATGAAATAGTTCTTCCAATAATTTCTAAATTATTGTGAAAGCTAAAATAGAAAAAAAAAAAAAAAAAAAAAAAAAAGACTGAAAGCATTAAAAATCCAGTTAGCGCCTGGAATAAAGCGTAGTTTTTTCAGTGGAGAACGGTCCAATAATGCAAATTGGGTATATTTAAGCACAAAAATTGAACTTCAATACTGCAAAATTTTAAGAACAAAAATTGAAAGCATAGTTTTTTCAGTGGAGAACGGTTCAATACTGCAAATTGGGTATATTGACGAACAAAAATTGAACTTCAAAAAAACAACCATAATCCCGTGCACATACACATTATACACGCCTTCAACAACGGAAATTTTGTACGAATAAAAAAGAGAAACACTTACAGCCATTGCAGAACACACACAAACACACTCCGCGAAGGGGGTTTTCTACGCTCTGAAGGCGAATTCCAAATCGAGGGATTTTTACGTTTTAGGGATTTGAATTTGGAATTGAAAGGGGGAATTTTTATTTTGATTAATATCTCTATGCACTTTCACTTATTTGATACACTCTTATTTTTACTATTTGCACGTCACTTATTCCATATACTCCTATTTTTACTTTTTGCACTACGTACATTTACATTAATATCCTCCGGTCTAAAAAATATATTCGAAAACACAATTTCGAACAAGTTCAATTTGTTCAAGAATATTACTTCAAACGACACTTTACTTGGAAAAATTTGTAGTTGGTTCGAAAATTGAAGTTCGAGCATTCTCACTGTATTCAATCTTTGAACACAACTTTAAAAAGGGAAAAAAAACCTATTCGGAAAAATAATTTCGAACATGTTCAACTTGTTCGATAATATTAATTTGAACGACTCCTATACTTCAAAAAATATAAAGATGGTTCGAAAATTGAAGTTCAAACATCCTCAATGTGTTCGAACTTTGACATTCGAACACCTTGAACACCTTATTTTTCAATTCAATAAAAGCTGCATAGAAGCTATAGGGTGGATCTAGGGTTGTAAACGATTCGAATCGAGCCAAACACTCTGATGCTCAGCTCGTTAAGGAATATTCGAGGTTTTTTCCTTTTGTTTAAGCTTCACTCGACAAATATTTGTCATGCTCGAATTTGGCTTAAGCTTGGATCGTTAAATGCTTAGAAATTTACTAGTTGAACCTAAGCTCTGATGCTAAAAAAAAGCTCGTTTAATTTACATATCCGAGCTCGATCTCGAAAGAAAAAAAAAGATCTTATTTAACAAACGTATATGAAATATTTATCTAAAGTTACATGTGATCCATATGTTATTTTAACATTTTCCAGATACATAGTACATGAATAGTCTTTCAAATCTAACGTGTATACACAATGTACATGAAGGAATGTACATACATTTGATTTTTTAAAATTCACGAATCTTTTCTTAATTTGTATGAAAAAAAATAATCATGAATCTTATCTATCTTTTCAAGTCACGTGATTTATAATATGAAGGGACACATTTTTAAATAATGCATAGTATATATTAGTTTTTAAAAAAATATATAATTTTTATATGTGAATATCTATTTAAGAATAATCTCCCTATAATATTATTTTTCTCTGTCCCAATAATATTACCGTATGGAGATTTTACTATATATAATTGCTTAGTTTTTTTTTGGATATATATATATGTGTGTGTGTGTGTGTGTGTGTGTGTGTGTGTGTGTGTGTGTGTGTGTGTAGGTTTTGATTCAGGTGAGAAATGAGAAAATGTTTATCATATTGTAATTTACTGCTTAATATGTATACTTTTATTGCATAATTATTTTGTCCCACGTGTGCAATGAAATTATAACAATTAAGCAATAAAGCATTTAAATAATAAAATTATGGCAATTAAAATAAAATAAAATACAATACAATAAGCATTTTTCTCATTTCTCACCTGAACCAAACAGTATATGTATATGTATATATATATTATTAGTCACATATTAGCAGTGTGTATATTCTCTAACATATTAGCAATATGTTGTATGTATAAATGATGTTACACATGTTTATTTTAAATGTGGTCCAATATTATATGTGTGGTGTTTAATACGTGTCAATTTAATATTATGATCTCGTCAAGTTAGCAATATGAGTCTACCTCGTGTTATCAACAAAATATGTTGATCTTAGCAATATAAATCTTTCATGTTAGCATATTAATACAATACTAGAAAAGACAACGGTTTTAAAGCGTTGTATATTTAACTCCGAGAATTGGGCTCAAAATTCGAAAAAACATAACCGAATTTCTAAATTACGAAAATAACCCGCCTTCATTAAGTTCTCAAATATTACAAGTTTGCCACCTTACTTTGACTAAATTATGGTCATTAGATCTAATCAAATCTAAAATTAGAATTGGTTTCTAAATTTTTAGCAAGGATTTGGTTTCTATTTGATCCTTTATATATATATATATATATATAGGGGAAGGATCAAATAGGAACCAATTCCCCCTGAAGGAACCTAGGAACCAATCCTAGCCTTAGATTTGATTAGATCTAATGACCATAATTTAGTCAAAGTAAGGTGGCAAACTTGTAATATTTGAGAACTTAATGAAAGCGGGGTTATTTTCGTAATTTAGAAATTCTGTTATGCTTTTTCGGATTTTGGGCATAATTCCCGGAATTAAATAAAAAACACTTTAAAACCGTTGTCTTTTCTGGCGTTGTATTAACATGCTAACATGAAAGATGTATATTGCTAACATCAACAGATTTTGTTGCTATCATGAGATAGACTCATATTGTTAACTTGACGAGATCATAATATTAAATTGACACGTATTAAATACCACACATATAACATTGGACCACATTTAAAATAATATTGTGTAGCATCATTCATACATACAACATATTGCTAATATGTTAGAGAATATACACACTGCTAATATGTGACTATTAATTTGCTAATATGTTAGTAACACATTGCTAATATGTGAATAATGATATGCTAGCATGACTTAAATTCTCAAATATTACAAGTTTTCAAAATAATATTAAACATTGATAAAGTTATAATTGTTTATGAACTTAACTATATATAGCTCATACTTTAACTATTTTCTCATGAAAGCAACTTAAAATTCAAAGTCGTGCATAAAAAATTTCATGTTAGCAACATAAACACAAGATATGAGCAATATTGTGATATCATATTAGCAAATATCTGACAGTTACGAGTTGAATATACATGAAAAATAATTTTTTATATTTTTCATCAATTTTTGCTCAAATAAACATATGCATTATGGATCTTAAATGAAAGAGCATGAAAAAATCTTTAATTTGATATATTTTTTGCGTAAATTGGATAAAAAATGAATAAGTTATGATTATTTAAAGTTTTTAGGAATTTTTTTAAAAGATGATGTCATCACTTTATTAAAAAAATCTGGAATTACCCCTTATAATTCGAATTTTACATATTTACAACTATGCCACCGCTTTTTTATCCACCACGTCATCAAAATCCTTGAATTTGATTGGTTCCTAGGTTCCTTCAGGGGTTGGTTCCTATTTAAACCCATCCCTATATATATATATATATAGGGGATATAGGGGTGGGGTTATATAAAAATAACCCCTTGTGTGAGAAATGAGAACACATCTCACACCACACATCCATCAAAAATCAAAGGTCCAGATTTGATGAAAAAGACGGTTGCAATTTTGTAATATCTGAAAAAAATTTCGCGCGGGGGTATTACTGTAATTTGGTAATTCTTATAAAAATCGCGGAGGATTTGATAACAGATCGTTATGCTAACGAAGCATTATAGTTATGCTAATTAAAGTTTTCAAATATTGTTGGCGAAAAAAATATTCTAAAAATTAATTATAAACCTAATTCGATTTAATAAACCCTAATTAAATGGAAAAAATCATAATTGGATGAAATAAACCTAATTAGATGAAATAAACATTGATTGGATGTGGTAAACCCTAAATGAGTTGAAAGAAATCATAATAATAATATATTTGTACTACATTAGCATTATAGTTTTAGTTCGTCAGCATTGCGAATACACTATGTTAGCATATGTCAATACTCTATCAACATACATTATAAATTATAATTGGATAGGATAAACCATAATAATCAATTAAAAACTATAAACAAAAAATTAAATTTCAAAAGAATAATGATAATTAGATGGAATAAATCATAATCGAGATTAAATAAACCATAATTGAGATTTAATAAACCCTAATAAATTTATACTATGTTAGCATTATGATAATTCTTTGTTAGCACATCGAATATATTATGTTAACATATGACAAATGTTTCATTAGCATACGTTCATAAGTTATCATAATGCTGACGAAGAATTATTATATGCTAACGAAAGCATTTACAACCTGGGCACGTGTAAAAAAATTTCTTTTTTATTTTTCGTTCGTATTTTTCCATCCAAACATAGCCTTTCGACATCTTAAATGAAAGAGCATGAAGAGAGCTTTAATTTGATATATTTTTTGTATGCATTGGATTAAAAACGAGGAAGTTATGGTCAATTAAAGTTTTTAAGAATTTTTTTTTAATTGCTGACATCATCAATTTTAATGGATTTGGACGAAAATAGCCCTCCTTCCTTATTTTTTGCCCTATTATTTACGAAATTGTCACCTTAAATCTCAACCATTAGATCATTAAATTGGATGGTGTGAGATGTGTTCTCATTTCTCACACCAACCATATGTTCTCATATGATCCATATCCTATATATATATATATATATATATATATATATATATATATTTATTGCTACTTAGTTTGACTAGTAGTTGTTTGTTACCTATAGCAGCTAGCACCAACCTTGTCCCTTAAGTATAGAAGCAAAGAATAAAAGGAAGCCTCACCATAAAAATTATCGAAGTAATTAGCGAAAATATCAAAACCGAAAAAATGGCGTTGCAATGGATGATTCTGGCGTACGTCGTGGCGGCGGAGGCGGCGTTGGCGATTGTTCTGACGCTGCCGTCGCCAAAAGCGATACAATCGCGAATTGCATCACTCGTCTCGCTTATTTTGCAGCCCTCGCTGTTCATCATACCCTTCTCCGCTTTTCAGCTTCTAGGTATACGCAATTTCTTCACTTTTTTTTTTGTCGATCTGTAATGATATTTGCGTTTGATTTCGCAATTTGAAAAAAAAATTGTTTGAATTGATGCTAGATATATACTGGAAGAGTGAGCATCGGCTGAAATGTAGTGGCGAGACCTGCACTGCAGCTGAAAGGGATCGATATGAAAGATCGGTAATCTGCTTTTTCATTTTTGTATTTGTTAAATTGATTATATTATGCAACGATTAGTTTGTTCTTGGAAATGACTGTGCTTGTTCTGAAACTGGATTTGAAGATATAATCGTTTTTTTGTTCGATTTTTAGGATTTAATGTTAATTATTATTATTATTTTTTGTTAAGTCGTTCCAGTCAATCCAACTGAAATTAAGGCATGATGCTTGATCCTGGATCGATATGTCAGTTAATTGAGTTTAGAATCACATCATCATATTACAGATATAGTAGATGAGATATGTACTAGTTGAATGTGCATAAACTGAGACCAATTTTTGCTTAATAAAACAACTCAGATGAAATAATGGATGTTGGATGAACTCTTGTAGCATTCCTTTTATTCATGAGTTAATGAAAGAGATCTGCATACTGGGACATGGGATTCTAGTTTCTAGATGAGCTTTTTTTTTTTTTATGTCGGCTTCATAGATGAACGAAGCATAGTTATCTCTTTGTTTATGCTTCAAATATTTCTTGTGATTTGTGATATATATATATATATATATATATATATATACTTGTAAATAAATCGGAATACTATGTTAACCTCCAATAGTAGTTGTATCCTGTCATCGATCTCAGACTTTGATAGTTGTAACTGGCTGTTTAGTATATCAATGAAGTATTCTATATGTAGCTTTATTCATCATGCTTGCCACAATGCTATCTCTTTCTATCTTCTATTATTAGATTGTAACGGTTCCTAAAAAATGATGAAGAAAATCAATGTAATGCAACTTCATGGTGCTAGTGCATCCATTCTAAAATTTATCGTTCCTTTTTATGTTTCTACATGCCATCTTTTCTGAAGCTATTGACCTATAACATAGTCTTACTGGTATGCTACTCGTCTAAATGTTTACCTTGCTGGAGTCATTTTGGTTGTTTGTGCATTCATCCGATTTCTACCGGATGAACCTAATCCAGAATATGAACCATAAAAGAAGGCTATTAAACTGATCACGAGAATACCAGTTACAGTACCTATTATCCAAAGAGGAATCCTTCCGGTAGTATCGGCCATTTACTCTGTCTCTTGTTGGAACTAATTGTTTACCTAAAAAGAAAATTATGGTTTAGGATACATGTAAATCTGTATGCTTAATAATGCATGACCCCTAGAAATTAGTCTTTGGTGATTTTGGGATGGCATTGACTATCTTTAACCTTTCATGGAGAGTTCAGTCGCACAATCATTTAAATTTTGAACATACTTGCTAGCAATTCAATTTGCTGATCTATGTTGTTGGTGCTGAGATGCAGTTCTACAAGGCTCAGAGGAACGTGATCCTGTGCCTCTCTGCTTGCCTTCTTTATTGGTAAAACGAGTTAATCTGGCATTTCTATGTTCGTATCTGATTTTGAGTCCTCGAGTTTTTGCTTTCAGTATCCTTACATCGTGGTTTGTAAAATGCTATGCCACAGGTGCATCTACCGCGTCTGCAATTATCACAAGGAGATTCAACGCATGGAGGAAGCGGAGAAGAGGGCCAAAGAGGAGTAGAGCAGAATGGTATTTATGTATGCTATACAAACTTTTTCGTGACTATCGTTGTTTCCTCTGTTCGTGTAATTTTTGTAGCTCTTTCGGTTATGTATGCATCTATGGAATGCGCAAAGTGGAGCTCGTCGTCGTCGTTTTTAGGATCGAGTTCGTATCTGTAACACCATAACTAGTTTGCTCATGAAGAATTATACCTTGATGTTGAGAGTTACATGTAGGATCGGTGAATAAGATCGTGCTTATGTTTATAATTTGAAGATGGCATTTTGCCCCCCGTTTTGGGTTAGACGAGATTTTCTATTCCAATTTTGGGTTCTAATCATTAGATTTATGTCTTGTGAATACAAGATTGGAATAGATGATCTCATCTCTATTTTAGAAAAGAGGGAAAATTATTCATCTAATATATGTTAAATTGGTAAAATCGAAAATATATTGTGTATTTTTTAGTTATCAAGAGAATAGCCTATGTTGTTTTCATTGTTAAGAATAATTTTCCCACGTTTTGCTATATTTTAAAAATAAAATAAAATCGCACATGATTTTTTTACTAATGTATTACAATTACCAAGTACATGAATCTTTGAAAAAAATACGAAAAACTAAAATGATGTAAAAATTAAATATTTATTATATTATTTCAGCTCATTGAAGTTATATACTAATGCAGTTTATTTTAGGATCAATTATGATTAAATACATAAAGTTTGATACAATTTGCAATTTAAATACAAACTTGAAATGTTGTAATTAAACCACAATCTTGCATTTTTTTTTCTTTTTTTGTAAAATAGACACAATTTGCAACAATATGAAAATCAAACACAATATTTCGTACCGGTCTTTATTGTATTAATTAATAAAATTAAAATTATGCTTATACTATATAGTTATACAATCTAGCAATATTTCATATTATGTATCAATTTTTGTTCGTTGGAGAATTTGGAGTGTCTACTTTGCAAAAAAATAAAAAATAAAATGCAAGATTGTGTTTTAATTACAATATTTCAAAATTGTACGTGAATTATAAATTGTTTCAAAGTTTATGTATTTAATAGTAATTAATCCTTTATTTTAGTTTGGAGAAAGTTAAATTGTTACCCACAAACTCTATCTATTTCTATAAAAATCGTAGTTGTTTGAAGGGGTTTTGGAACTGGCTAAATAAGTTACTATTACATATGTATAACCTATTTTTTGAACTTATAAAAAACAAATACTTTTACAGTAAACTATTAAGTATCTATACTATATATAAAAGCACAAAAAATCCAATTGCAATTGATTTGAAATTGATTTTGATGACAATTTTGTAAACAAATACTCACATATCGATTTACTTTCACCGTGCAACGCGCGGGTCAAGTATTAGTTTGTATAAAAGAAGAACATAAATATCGGTAAATATATTGAATTATCGATATTGACTTCAGTAAAAATTTGGAAAAATAAATAAAATTTCCACATGTTATATTTCTCCCAATTTTTTTTTAAATTATTGATATTTTATAACATATTAAATATACCTTTTAATGATTGTTTAATTTATACTACATACTAAACAAACAATGTAGCTATTTTCTGAAAATTTAATAGAATTATTTAATTTGAAGAGCTCGATGCCAAACAATGTATTAGTCAATTTTGTTTTTCAAGGGAATTTCTATTTGCATCGTAATTTTTTTTAATTAGTTATAAATTTACCTAATTCGCGTTTCGTTTGAATTCATGTGTTTAAATATGATAGATATGTTTAAAGTCGTGTGCTCGAATACTTAAAAAAATTTCACAAAGTCTGTTTGAAAATGGATTTTCGAACACACCATATTTGTTTGAAACTGTGTTCGAAAATCCATTTTCGAACGAGACTTACTTTAAATTATGCATGCTCGAAAATGAGATTTCGAACAAATATGGTAAGTTCGAAATTTCATTTTTCAGTAAAGATATTTATGGTGCAAAAAGTAATTTTAGTAGTACAAATAAAAACTCATTTTTTTAAATTAATTGATAAATAATAATATAAAAATATACCTCCAAATTCCAATCTCTCACATTCTTCCACCCCCGACGTCGATCTCTTCCACACCCGCCCGCGCTGTTTCTCTCTCCTCTCTCTCTCTAAGAAGATGGAACATGGCGACGATATCGCCGGAGAACATCGTGAAAAACACGATGATGAGCGAAGGCACGATGACGAGGTCACAATTTTAGTTTCAGTTCTTCGTTGAATTCCCCCCTTTTAATTACTCACAGTAGATGCTTCTGTTCCGTATCTGTTCAATAAAGCCCTCGCTTCGATACGGATGCCGAGCGAGAGCTTTACCTGTAATAATGGCAGTGTTTATTTGTTTAGTAATGTTTTTTTTTTTTCTTTGCGTTCCCGGTCTTGACTATGAATTTTGTTTTATATAGTTAATGTTAAAATTTGGGAGTTTGTTGATTGAGAAATTTGGTGCAGGAAGCGGTCGCCCGGCTTGAGGAATTTAAGAAATCCGTTGAAGTGAAAATGGCTCTGCGTCAGAGTAATTTGAACCCTGAGAGGCCTGGTTAGTATTCTCACTGAAAGGAATTAAGTTGAATTCGCAGCTTCTACATTGACAAACTTAATTTCCCCTATTGAATATCGACCTGGGAATTTCAAATGCAAAATCGTTCTATTCGTGGTTGGAGGTTACAGATTGTAGAATGCTAGCTTGTTGAAAAAGGTTTAGAATGCCATAAGGTGAATTAGGTTGCCTAGGGCTCTGATGAATTGCCACTACTTATGGGCTTATGGCCATCGTTTCTGCTTCTGGACATTGTAGCTTGTGGTAGAATCTCAGGTGTTTGCAGATTCGAAGATGTTTCGTCCATAGTCTGACCGGTGCTTGAGATACTGAGTTTTGCATATCTAGCTTAACAGTTATAACACGCATATGTCAATTTTGATTCAGCTGAATTGGAGTACTCTTAAGATACAAATCAACATGTTGAAGTGAAGGAACTGGATAGCTAACATCTACTGTTCTGTTGTCCTCTGAGATATTTCTGTGCTTATTCTGGAATGTGACACTTATTTAGGTTCATGCTGTGGTAGTTGTACTATGGATAAAGCCTTTTTTTTCAATCTAAGTGCTGATATAGTTATTGGTCGATTCCAGACTCAGGCTTTCTCAGGACACTGGATTCTAGTATCAAGCGAAATACAGCAGTTATTAAAAAATTAAAGCAAATCAATGATGAGCTGCGAGAAGGCCTAATGGATGAATTGCGCAGTGTTAATTTAAGCAAATTTGTCAGTGAAGCTGTAACTGCCATCTGTGAGGCAAAGCTTAAATCTGCTGATATACAATCTGCTGTACAGGTAGATATTCATTTAGCTTGCTTGTCTTCTACTGTACTGTCTTTGAATTAATTATCTTCTCATTATGTCTCCTGTTGTCTCCTGAATTCATTTACTGTAAGATTATGCTACGTGCTCATGGAAAATGGTTGTAGCTAATAGCTATATGTCTGAGCCGTGACTGTGATCTCACTGTGGCTCCATATCGACAGTAGTAAATGAATTATGTGAAAGATTATAGTAATTATTATATTATACATGCTGGACTTTGTTAATGACTTACAAAATAGGGAATAGTTGTTAGGCACACAAGGGGTAATCCTAAGGGATTTAGAGCCTTGGGGGCGCACCACTCCAATAAGGCACCTGCCTAGGCTCTAAGGCGTGTGCCATAGAAGAGGCACAAGGCACAATAAGGCTTGCCATTTTAAGTTCATCTTAGGTTTTATTCTTGTAGTTACTATTAAATTGAACTTAGATAGTTAGATTGATGAGTGGCTATATAATGGAATATGCTTTATGAATGATAACTTATTTAGCCGGACTAATAAGTCCATGGTTATGATTTTATGTTTAGTTGCCATGTTTCATTTTAGTTTCTCTTACCATGGATTTAAAAATGAGTTCAAAAAATAATCTTATTCTAGATTTAGAATATATTGATGTCTATAATATGATTTGATGCAGAGGAGCTTTAACCTATTAGTACTTTAGTATGAGAATTTCTTTAAAAAACATAAAGGAAGAGCTATGATTTTAAATGAATTACGTTAGTTTCATTTGGTCTCCTGTGTTACCTATGGATCTAATAAGAATCTTCTGGCATCAGATTTGTTCTTTGCTCCATCAAAGGTATAAAGAATTTGCTCCCAGTCTTGTTCAAGGTCTCTTAAAAGTTTTTGTACCCGGAAAATCTGTGGAGGATCTAGATGCAGACAAAAATTCAAGAGCCATGAAGAAACGGAGTACCTTGAAGCTTCTTCTGGAGCTTTACTTTGTTGGGGTTGTAGAAGATAGTGGTATCTTCGTGAACATCATTAAGGATCTTACTAGCACAGAGCATTTAAAGGATCGTGATGCAACACAGACAAATTTGTCCCTTATTGCTAGTTTTGCTCGACAAGGAAGGTTTCTTCTTGGATTTCCACTAACTGGGCAAGATATTCTTGAAGAGGTACATCTTATGTGTTTTGTCATTGGTTGTCCTCTATTTTTAATTACATCTCTTTGTCTAACATCTTCTGTTGTGCTGAGGTCTCTACTAATTTTAGTAAATCAAATATTATTAAGGCTTCACCTGGATTTATGTTCATTAACTGGATTGTGAACTGAAATGTACTTTACAGTTAGGTAGTTACATGATATAAAAAGATTGATAATTCATATATACTTACATTGGCCAAACATAAGTTTGATTGCAGTGGCTGCTCTCTGTTTCATGATTCTAAATTCAAAACGTAGCCCATCCATAATTATTGACATGAAATGGCGTGTCACTAGCCAAAGACGTTATAGATGCGCAAACTATCTCTGGTCAAGTTGGCCATTGGAACACGTATTGTAAACTATGATGGATTGGGATGGTTGCTCCATTACTTTTTTTATGAGACTTGGCAGCGTGTTCTTGCTTTTAGCTGTGTAAACTTACATGCATGAATTTGGAATTGAGTGCATGTGATTTATAATTTTGTAGTTGCATTGACTTTATTGTGCTGGTGTCCATGATTTGCAGTTTCTCAAGGGACTTAATATAACAGCAGATCAGAAAAAATTCTTCCGGAAGGCAATACAGACTTACTATGATGTTTCTGTGGAACTTCTTCTATCTGAGCATGCTGTAAGGACTTCGGAGTTGAGTTTTTGGTGTTAGATTTCTGTTGTATCTATTAATTTCTGGATTTTATTTGTGCCCTAAGTGTCTAATCTTTTTAATTCCTGAATGGCAGTCACTTCGCCAAATGGAGCATGAAAATGCAAAGATTTTGAATGCCAAAGGTGAATTGAGTGAGGAAAATGCCACATCATATGAAAAGTTGCGGAAGTCGTATGACAATCTAAGCCGTGGCATCTCATCGTGAGTTAACTGTCATCATTCCAACCTAGACTTGCATGTATCACAATGCGTTAATTATGCTATGTATCTTTAGGGTTTCTTATTTATTTTGCACCTGCCATTACTTTTTAGCATCCTGTACCTGTACTTAGTTTTATTTTGCCTTATGTGCTGAATTGTATAATCTTTTCTTCTGTAGTTTAGCAGAAGCACTTGATATGCAACCTCCTGTGATGCCGGAGGATAGTCATACAACCCGAGTCACATCAGGGGAGGATGTTTCATCTCCTGTTTCCAGCAAAGATTCTGCCACTCTTGAAGCTCTGTGGGATGATGAAGATACTAGAGCCTTCTATGAATGCCTTCCAGATCTTAGGTGGCCGATTTATAATTTGATTCTTGTGTTTGTCCTTAAATGAAGTGGCATGGGCTAAAATTGTTGACTGAATTTCTTGATTAGAGCATTTGTTCCTGCGGTGTTGCTTGGAGAGGCAGAACCAAAATCGAATGAACAATCTTCAAAGGCACAGGATCAGTCAGCTGTAAGTACTTCAACCCTACTTTTCTCCAATATTAGTTGCATGTACATAGGATGATAGGAATATATCATAGATTCTCATATGCTAGAAGCTCCCTCTCTTATTTTCTCCTTTTCATTTCAAGGTTTGATTCATAAGGAAATAAGGAATGTTTATTGAACAGTTTAAGTGCAAATCTTAACCCAAAGAAGGGTCTTAGTTATATATTTTTCTTAAGATTTCCATATAATCTGTTTCTTTCTCATGAAATTATTGCCCGAATGTGATGATATCATATGTTCCAATGACATCCTAGGGTCCTATTCAAGATTTGGAGGGGTTTGCCTATTTTGAGTTTCTCAGTGCTTTGCTTTGTTATTCTTTATAATATAGTGCTTAGATGTTAACAGAAATTTTGGTTGCCAACTCACATGGTTAAATTTTTGGAAGGATACGGCTCCTGAATCAGATAAACAGGTTGTTATGCAAGAAAATCCTGAGGTTTCTGCTGATTCTGCAATTGTACCAGAGGATAAAGAGGGCAAAGATAATGATAAAGAAGAAAAGGACAAGGAGAAAGCCAAAGACTCTGACAAAGAGAAGGGAAAGGACAAGGATGCTGAAAGAAGAGGAGAAAGTGAAAAGGATAAAACCAAAGGTCTTGATGGAACAAATCTTGAAGCTTTGCTCCACAGGCTTCCAAGCTGTGTGAGCCGTGATCTGATTGACCAGCTCACAGTAAATTTTCTTTTTCCTGCTCAAGCATCTTTCTATTTTTCTTGGTTATTTTTACAACATCTAGATGTTAGGATTAATATCTCATCATAATTTTCCAGGTTGAGTTTTGCTATCTGAACTCAAAGTCCACTAGGAAAAAGCTTGTGAGGGCCTTATTTAATGTTCCGAGGACATCTCTAGAGCTTTTGCCCTACTACTCACGGTTGGTTGCTACTCTGTGTACTTGTATGAGAGACGTATCGTCCATGCTCTTACAGTTGTTGGAGGAAGAGTTCAATACTTTAATTAATAAGAAGGTGATCTTAACAGATTCTCATTTATAGTTTGAACTTTCATTGTATTCTTGCCAGATGCATCATATCTTCTATTCTTGTTACGCTGCAGGATCAAATGAATATTGAAACAAAAATCAGGAATATTAGATTCATTGGAGAACTTTGCAAGTTCAAAATTGCTCCTGCCAGCTTGGTTTTTAGCTGTCTAAAGGTACAGAAATCATACATATACTGTGTGTGTGTGAGTGTGTGTGTATAACAATTTGCAAGCAAGATGCAGTGCAATTAACTATTGGCTACTGGCATATCCCACTAATCTTTTGCCTCTTGTTTCATTGCAATGAATTGAACTCTTGTTTCAGGCTTGTTTAGATGATTTCACCCACCATAATATAGATGTCGCTTGCAATCTCCTTGAGACGTGTGGTCGTTTTCTCTACCGGTCCCCTGAGACCAGTGTTCGCATGTCAAACATGCTAGAGATACTGATGCGCTTGAAAAATGTTAAGAATTTGGATCCCCGTCAAAGCACCTTGGTGGAAAATGCTTATTACTTGTGTAAACCCCCAGAAAGATCTGCAAGAGTCTCCAAAGTTCGTCCTCCTCTACATCAGGTAGTTTGGCTCTCCTTGGGCTGTTATGATCTGCCAATAGAAATGGTTTTAACCTTGTAACTATTGTATTCCACAGTATATTAGGAAACTACTTTTCTCAGATCTTGATAAGTCCTCCATCGAGCATGTGCTACGACAGTTACGTAAGCTACCTTGGAGTGAATGTGAGCCGTATCTATTGAAGTGTTTTTTGAAGGTTCACAAAGGAAAATATGGTCAGATTCATTTGATTGCATCACTTACTGCATGTCTGAGTCGCTATCATGATGACTTTGCAGTTGCTGTTGTTGATGAGGTTAGTTTCTTGATGTTTGATCTAACCAAATATTTTGCAGCTTTTTTATATTCACATTTAGAGTGTGTTATTAACAAATGCATTAATTGGAAAAACATTGATTGAGGTACCACTATCAACCATGCTGCTTTAATCTGCTTAACTGCTTATGTACATTCATAATTTTGATTTAAAGACTTTTCACAATCTTACCCTAGATTATCTGACTTAAAATTATGTGTCTGTTCAGGTTTTGGAGGAAATTAGAGTGGGACTAGAGCTGAATGAATATGGAATGCAACAACAGCGGATTGCATACATGCGTTTCTTGGGGGAACTGTATAACTATGAACTTGTCGATTCATCCGTCATTTTTGATACGCTCTATCTCATTCTTAATTTTGGCCATGGAACAACAGAGGTGTGTAGTTATTACGATGAATCACACAGTTTCTCTTTAATGTTTAACGCACTACAAATTGAAGTGGCTGACTTTTTCATGCTTAATTTGCCTTTGATGAGCTTGACATAGACTACTCCTGTGATTTGCTTCTGAGAATAAATGAAGAAGCTTTGATGACATTGACTCTCTCTGTTTAAATATACTTTCTGCAGGTCGCTATATGCAAGATTTTCTGTCATATTAAATATCACAGTTCCCTTACTGTTATATTTCTAGCGATCCTCAAAAACTATAATGCTGGTCATCTATTTTGGAAGAGATCAAATTTTGATAACCTTTTTGCATTTACTATCACCTGTTTCATACATCAGAAAATATTAATCTATTAACTGGTAATATTGCGAAGCATCAGAAGTTATTTGACCTCTAATCTTGAAGCATCATGTTTAGTTCTTCAAATTTTGAAAGGACATAGTTGGTGGTTTAAGGGAAAAGAGGACCGTGTACGTTGTATGGATTTTCTCCTGATGAAGTAATCACTTTATGCTCTTTTATTTAAATGGAACATTTATTGTGAAGTAATTGGACAAGGATATGCACCACTTTATTTTGTTTATTCTATTCCATGACATCTAACAGGGTCCTGAACTTTATAGCTTATTATACATTTGTAACCAAATTCTGTTTGTTGTGCTAAGAAACTAGAATGCTTATTCACAGAACAAATTAAAGATCATTTTGGGTATATTGTATGCTAGAAATATGGCTACTGTTGCACTGTAGAGACTATGAATATTGTCATTATAAGGTCCTGAGCTATTTATATCCACCTGATAAGAAATCTTTCATGCTGGATAACTGGGTTTGAAATCTATGTTGAATAGAACTTGTCTCGTGGTGTTTTTGGTATTTGATACATTCAGTTGTCATATTGTCCCTATATTGCTATAAGACTTCGAATTTTGAGCAGCATTGACCGGTTTGCTTTATTGTCATGATATAGCAAGAAATGTTGGATCCTCCAGAGGACTGTTTCCGTATCAGAATGGTCATCACACTTCTTGAGACATGTGGGCATTATTTTGATAGAGGTTCATCAAAAAGGAAGCTTGATAGGTTCTTGATACATTTCCAGAGGTATATTCTCAGCAAAGGTGCCCTTCCCCTGGATGTTGAATTTGATCTGCAGGTCAGTTCTAACTTGTGTTATTTCTTGGTATATGAAGTCTGGACTATATTGTCTTACCTAGATTGCATTTTCCTGATACCAGTGATTGAACTTAGGATAACTGTGCACAGTGAATTTATTAGTTATTAGGGCCTTGAGTTGGGTTTGGTTTACACTTATAAATTCATATTTATGTAGAATCGACCAAATTGTAGGATGCAAATCATTTCAAGCCTTGGGTTTAACCTTTCAGTCTCTCTCTCTCTCTCTCATTGTTAAGCAAAGAAGATTTACTGTATTCTGCATAGTTAACTAGTTTGCAGCCTTCGCTTCGTTGGTTGAAAGTCAGTATATTTAACTCGTGAAAGTAGTTTTTGGAATTTTGTAGCAAGACCATAAATTAGTAGAAATTTTAACTTTTCCAATTGAACACTGTTTCTGTTACACCTTACAAGGAACATAAATTAATGATTTTGTGCTAATGCCTTGTTCTATGCATTGAAATTAAAACAATGGGTGTGTATTGTTTACCATGTAGACTTTTATGACGCATTGTCTTCATTGGCAAATCTGATATTTTGTCTGCATGTCCATCTTGAGGTTGACATGGTTGAGACAAACTTGATAAGGCCAGTAAGATCATGCGACACAACCATCCACATGAAAACTGCTAATTGCCACCCATCACATGACATGACATGTTACAAATGTGTTTGCCTCAATGCTAAATTATACGCAGTGCCTGATATAATATGAGTAGATTGGAAATGCATATTTGAAATGTGTTTGCCTCAATGCTAAATTATACGCAGTGCCTGATGTAATATGAATAGGTTGGAAATGCATATTCGAAAATTGATTTTTCCCATTCATTCCTGGGCTATCTTGTATTGTGGAACTTCGGTTATGACTTCAATCATCTGGTCTTACAAATGGAATAAATTTTCAGGACTTATTTGTTGAATTGAGGCCAAAAATGATCCGGTATTCATCATTTGAGGAGGTTAATAATGCTCTAACTGAACTTGAAGAGCTTGAGCGCAGAGTTTCAACAGAGAAAGCTCACAGCGAGAAGCACTCAGACTCAGAAAAACCTCCCAGTAGGACAAGTTCTGGCACTCTATCTGTCAACGGACAAAGTCTTGCTAATGGCACGGAGGAAAATGGTGAATTGCACGAAGATGATGTTGGGGAGACTGATAGTGACTCTGGAAGTGGCACCATTGAGAACATTGATCATGATGACGAAGAAACTGACCAAGATGAGGTTGGTGAAAGTGAAGATGACGATTATGATGGAGGTGATCCTGCTTCAGATGAAGACGACGAGGTGCGTGTTAGGCAGAAGGTCTCCAAGGTAGACCCTGAGGAGGAGGCTGATTTTGACCGAGAATTGCGGGCTCTAATGCAGGCAAGATTTTTTCAATTCATTTTCCATAAGTTATCAGAAAATAGAAAATGACGACTAAAATATCAAATTACAGAGACTAAAGTAAATTTTTTAATGGATGCAGGAAAGTTTGGATTCAAGAAAGCTAGAGTTGCGCTCACGGCCAACAATAAACATGATGATACCGTTGAATTTGTTTGAAGGCCCTGCCAAAGAACACCATGGGAGAGGAACCGAAGGTGAAAGCGGTGACGAGGCAACCGATGAAGGGACCGGTGGAAGTAAGGAAGTCCGGGTGAAGGTACTCGTGAAGCGCGGTAACAAGCAACAGACAAAGCAGATGTACATTCCTCGCGATTGCTCTCTGGTGCAAAGCACGAAGCAAAAGGAAGCGGCCGAGCTTGAAGAAAAACAAGACATAAAGCGGCTCGTCCTAGAATACAACGATAGAGAAGAGGAGGAACTGAATGCAGGGACGCAACCACTAAACTCGTCTCACAGTGGAGGTAGAGTCTCGAACAGGGGCCATCCATGGGATGGGCACCACAGGTCGGGAGGGCCACGCCATCGGCATATCTATCATTCAGGCGCCGGTCTTTACTATGGAAGCAGACGAAGATAACTCTCTTCGACAACCAAAAAGATTGCGAGAGAACAGAAGTTAACCCGACCAATCACTAACTGATGAGAACTGAACTGTGCTAGCCATGTTACTTGGTCTTGGCACGACTAGAAAAGATTGCACGATTATCGAAGTCGGCGTGGTGGCCGTTTTATTCGGCGGCGGAAGAAGTGCTCATGAATCGTCACGTAGAGTTTAGGGGTTTGAGAGGTGTTAATATGGTTTGTGTAAGATCAATGCTTCTAGCATTTAGTTGGGTTTGTTTCAAGAAATGTAGCTGGAAATATGCTATGCTAAAATTGCTCTTTTGTCGAAATGATTTGCGTGCATGTATGATATATATATATATATATATATATATATATATATGTTGCATTTAGTAACTTTATTCTCTTAAGAGCTTTCATATAGTCCCTCCGTTTCTATATAAATGTTATTTTGGATAAATGCACATAAATTAATAAACTAATTAAATTATCTAATACACTTTTGTGTGAATATATTAAATGAGTTAAATATAGAGGTTTGAATGCATTAAATGAGAGTAAATATGTGAAAATGTGAATTTTTGGTCTCGAATTTGTAGAATGATATTTTTTTGAAACAAAATTAAAATGCTAGAATAACACTTATTCAAAAACGGAGGAGTATTTATTTTTAACGAAAAAATTCGTAGAACTCATTGTGATTTTTTTTTTCGAAATATAAGAAAATGCACTTGTTTAATAAATATATTATGAAATCTTTCGGTTATTATAAAATTAATATAGAATAATCATTTCCATCAAGTGTAACTATATGTGAATCATACTCGTGGGGGTAATAATTTTTTATACAATTTTTACCGGATAAAAGACAATTTTAACTTTTATTAAATATAAATATGGTTTATATTATTTAAGAAAGAGCTCCTTTGATCAAACTACTATTTTTTTGCTCTTTTGAGGATATTTTCTACATATTTTTAAATATTTATTTCTTCAATTTTGAAAAGGGGGTGAAATGAAAAAGGATGTAGAACTGAATCAACATTTCAATTTGAATCATTTGTAACCCAAACCTACCAAACTTGCTCTTATGATCTCAAACAGAACAGAACCAAATTTAACATTTCTATCCAACTTAGGTTACTCTTAGCAGAGAATTCTTGGTCTCAAGAAGCATCATCTCGAATACGAATCATCGAGTTTTCGGGTGAATTCATAGCCAGATCTCCCTGTTGATGAACTGTCAGAGCATCAGTAGGAAACATTCAAGAGCTCGATTTCCAGATCATGCCGTAAAATGCAGGGATCAGTAGTACGAAATGCTGTACACGAGCTTCCTATGGTTTTGCCTCTCGAAGTTCATAATTAGATCATCAACACATTCCTCCCAGTTTTCAGCAGCCTCGATCTGCATGCAGTTTCGCACACAACAGTAAGCAGCGAAAACTAGTGATGCTTGAATTTCTGGTTAGCAAACTATTGTACCTCTTGACATAATTGTAGCGCGAGCCTACCGCCAATTGCTGCCTCCTCGTGGTTATCTTTTACTTCCAAGTTGATGACTAAAACGGGCTTCAGAAGCACCTGGTTCCGATTATGTAGATCTGCAACGTGTGCACAGACATTGAGCTGATCGATTGCAGGGAAGGTATGTATGAATATTTGAATACAAGTAACAACATCTAGAACTATAGGGAATCAACTTCACAATCATAAGATCCACATTGACATACAAACCTTCAAGAACCATATCGAAAACTTTTTCTTCAAATGTAAGTACCACATCAAATGTACCATCGGCTGCATTTTCTTGCCAACGTTGAGGGGCAGTTTTCACACCTAAGTTCCTCTTGAGCATTGGTAGTATTCCATTTCGCCGATATCTGTACCGTTGAAACAATTGAAACCAAAACACTCAAAATATAATGACAACTTTTCGGCTTACTTGAGTACACATCTTCAGTTAATCAGTTGTTCACTACCATATCAGTGAGATATTAAGCATCAAGATTCATAGCACCTGATCAGGAATAAATTATGTGACTCGCCCCATATCTTTGCTACACTCATCTATGCTATAATCCATACTAGGCCAAGTAGTAAGTATCCTGAAAGCACGATTCATACCTCTTCTCCAACTGTCAGAACTAACACAGATAGAATTATCAAATGAACTGATACAAAAATTTCCTGTCCAGCAAATGATTGAATTCAAAACTTTCCCGTATTCTCGTATGCAAATTGCAGCAATCTCATCAACATGAAGTGCAATGCTTAAGGCCATCTATCATAATGCGAAATTTATAGTACTTCTCACTTTAATTCGAGTACACATTTTCAAGAAAACCTTGCATCCATAATCGACCATAACAGCAGTTGAAAAACAGATTATGAAACATTTCATCACACAATTTGTCTTTAAATTTCCCACACACCATGAAATTATCCACAAAATCATTGCTATCTACACCATAATAGAACTGACATTGATGCTAATCATTTTGGCCCGGCATAGTCACTTGTCTATCAATGTTACCACCCCAAAAGAGCCCACAAATTCAGTGTGATGCTCTATATCTCCTCTGCATAAATTTTCTCCTCACTGCCCTCTAATTTCACTGTACATTCCTTTGTTGGCTGATAACCTATCATACCATCCTAAGACGAGCCTAATGAAACAGCTACACTAAAGTTCAAGTCTTTAACCAACCAACCTAAGAACATTACTTTTACATCTTATATTTTGCCAGCATTTCACATATGATTTGCCAATTTTGTAGCTAAGCAACTCCCACAGAAAGTGCAGTCAGCAGTGAACTTACATAAAGCAAAAAATCATAACATCTACCAAATATATATATAAAAAACAGCCTTTGAGTGTGTGTGTGTGTGTGTGTGTGTGAGAGAGAGAGAGAGAGAGAGAGAGAGAGAGAAAGAGAGAGAGAGCTAATCGCATAATATACCAAATTTACAGCAATCCCAGAATATAAATTGGCATACAAATATCAATTTCTCAGATATAATATATTCTCGATTAGGAATAATCACAAAGTTATTTATTTCGCAGCAAGAGAGAGAGAAGCTTACAATTCGGGGTCTTTGCGGCGGAGGTCGTCGAACATATGCTTGTAGGGGGTGCCGAAATCGTAGACGTTGGGTTCTCTGAGGGAGGGTCCAGGCAGCTTAACGTGCTGCCCAGTTCCGTACGACGCCACGTCGAACCCTTCTCTCTTCAGCAGCGCGTGCGCCTCCATGCTCCTGTTCTGGTTCGACGAGCACACCATTGCGTGCCGCAGTTTCATCTCTTATCCCCAACAATTCTCCGATCGATCACTCAATTCATTGATCTCCTCTCTCTCTCTCTCTCTCTCTCTCTGGCTTAGTATAGATGTAGAAGATGAAGTTAGTTTATTTGGGCTTCTGTAAATATCTATCTGGCCCAGCCCAATTTCAGTTAATGATGACTTAATCATATTTAATATTTCTATTTTTATAGATATATAAAAAAATTCTCCAATCAAAAAATCTTAAAATACAATCAACGTACGTTCTTCGGACAAAAAAAGGGTACTATTTTATTGATTTTGAAAGTGAATTATTTTTGAAATAGAGTTCAAAATATAGGTATCAAAGACAATCCAGTATATTAAAGAAATCAAATAAAAATATTTTTAACTAAAAAAATTGAAATAATTTTAAGTTTGTAACTTTAAATATATATATATATATATATATATATATATATGAAATATATTTTAAACAATTAATCCTCATACATCTTAAATTCTCAAACTAAAACAATCCATATTGAAGAATCCCAACATATAATTTTTTGAATGAACAAATTATAAATTATATTTTTTTGAATGAAAAAATTATAAATTCTGAATTAAATATTTTTAAAAGTTCGAATAAATATATATTTATTGTCTAGAAATTAAATACACACAAATTTGCAATTTGAAATATCAGATACACACACACACTCAATTTCAATCACATTAATATATTTTAATTAGTTAGATCTTTATGTAGTTTATTTTTTCAAACTAAATTTATATCTTACATCGCTAAGTCCATGATTTTTTTTTTTGTGAAAATACACCAAACATATAATAATAATCGGATTAGGCTAAACGAGCAAGCCAAGCCAAATAATGTACAAAATATTATATTTTATGTTGTAATTTATTGTTCAAATGCCGAATATTATATTAAGATATGAGCTACATTAAATTTTTATTTTTTATTTTCACATTTTTTATATGTTCGAGACAATTTAATATATTTCTAAATTTAGTAGAGCCAATTTATTATTTTTTGATATTGATATATTAAAACTTTTGGATCTTTTGCCATCAAAATTCCGCCTATTAATGAATCTTTCATAAAATATTAATAAATATTCATTTACGAATTAAAAATATAAACAAGCAATACCATTCATTGATAAGTGTTATTATAGATAAATACATACATACTAATAAAGTAATCAAATTACCTTATACACCGTTATGTGAATATATGAAATGAGTCAAGTATGAATGCTTGAATGCGTTAAATGAGGGCAAATATAAGAAAAATGTTAATTTTACACCTCGATTGTGTAAAATGTCACTCTTTATGAAACAAAACTAAAGTGCTAGAATGACAGTAATTCAAAAACGCAGTGAGAATAATTTTACCTTTTGAATTTCATACACAATTACCAAGTGATGATATATTTATAATAGTCCACAACATTTTATGAATATTGTGGACCATGTAGTATGTATTAGAAATAAAGCGAATAGTGCAAAAAGAATACAAATTTTATGCTTAAATTATGTTATTCACAAAATTGAAGATAGATCGGAAGGTGAAGATGAAATTAACATTGTTGTGTTAGTTGCAAATGGCCAAGAAAAGATTCAGGATGAAGAAAATTCTTGAAGAAATATTTTCTGGGTTGACTTTTTCATACTTGAATATAATTTCCTAATTGTATTATTTTTTTAATATTTTCTAAAAATTGTTAGGTACCTTCAAATTTATTTTAGTGTTTTCCACACATTTCATAGTTTAATTTAACATAATATTTTTTATGTGAAATGTTTGGCTCATTGAAGAAATAAAATATTTCTACACATTTCATTGGTGAATTTAACATAATTAATTTTATGTTTTTGTATAAAACTCTTAATACTTTTATTTACAATAAAGTAATTAATTATTTTTGTCTATTTTTTGTGTTGTTTAATTTTTTATGGTATCATATAACAATGATTCATTTCAGACAAATAATTTCACTTATTCATATTGTTTTGTGAAGTGGTTTATGGCTCTAAAATCCTAATATATTGAGTTTCATTTATATGTGTGACTTCATGCCTAATTTGTAGAATTTTGATTATGCATTCAAAATATGATGTCGAAAATGAACAATTTTTTTAGTTAACAGATTTATATTGTAATAAGCTTCAAATCTACAAGAGCATGTATTTAAATATTTCTATACTACCTTATTTAATTCAATAAATTATGTATTCAACACATTTCAAATTTTGTAATATTTTTACTATAATAGTTAGATATACTATGTATATTTTACATATCATACTTAAAAATTGATCAATGTTTAATTTCACACTACGTATAGACCAATGTTTTACAACAATACAATTTAATATATTCATACTCATGTGTTAGGATATGTAAAATGATATGGTGTCGAAGATTGATGGAGGTTGATGTGTTCTCTACAAATAAAAGTGACGATAATGAAATATTAATCAAATTGTGGAAGCGTGCTGCTCAAGCGGTGATAACTCTCCATCGATGATGTCCTTTTCACTTCACACAAACTGGAGGGATGATGAAATGCACATATAATTAACAATTTTTAAAAATGTGTTTTACGATGTTGTGTCATTTTATTCTTAATTTTTTTTTATCATTGTACCTAAAATTATAAATGATTCTAATTATGTTTGTAATGAATTTTGGGCGAACCGATTACGTTGTTCGTTTTGTTCAACATAATGAATGAAAGTGTAAATTTATTTATTTATGGATATGAGTTGTTTGTCGATAAATTAGTGAACAAACTTGAATATAACATTATATTATTTTCTTTATACATTTTACGATTGTTTCTATTAATTATTTAATTGTGATTTAATTATTTTATTCGTACAAACTACCTATTATAAATCATTTATATATTTCTCACCGTGCATTGCACGCGGTGTAATACTAGTTACAATTGATGCCATACATTACGAAATTATCAAATATATATATATATATATATATATATATATATATATCAGTTATGATTTGTGGACATAAAATAGGATCTATCAATTATTATTATTATTATTATTATTATTATTATTATTATTATTATTATTATTATTATTATTATTATATATATATATATTTCCAGGTGTAGACTGTATATTAATTTTTAAATAAATTATACAGGTAAGTTAGCCGAATAGCGGTCAATTATAGTATATATTGTATATACATGTAGTATTATAATAAAATATTACATATCCTATATATATATATTATAGTAATATATTAGTTAAATTTATAGACTTGGGTGACTTTATTTTTCAATTTTTACGTCTATATACAAATATAGTAGAAGGAAATATATTATAATATATACGAACAATAAAAAATAAATATATAAGGTATGATTACAATATACCAAATTGATTACAAAAATTATTTAATACCTACCATAATTGATTACCCCAAACTTACCATAATTACGATTACAATATACCATAATTGATTACCCCATCTCTCTCTCTCTATATATATATGTATGTATTCATGGCTAGCCTGCGATATACCTACATAGAGAGGGAAAGTTGATAAACCCTGAATAGAACTCTTTTGGATTTTCGATTCGATTCGATTGTTGTATAAAAAATGAGGATGATGAGTAATGGTGGGTTGTGGAGTAGTTTAGAAGATGAAGTTTTGAAAGCGGCGGTGATGAAGTACGGGAAGAATGAATGGGGGAGGATTTCTTCTCTGCTGCATCGGAAATCGGATAAACAATGCAAGGCGCGCTGGTACGAGTGGCTCGATCCCTCAATCAAAAAGGTATGTTGCGAGTTCCTAATTTTTTTTATTTTTTTTAATTTTGTTGGATTTGATTGATTCATCGATCTTATGCTATGTAGCATTTTTTTTTATTTGGCTAATTGCTATTATATTGTGTTGTAGGGTTTCGTTTTTTTTTTTTTTTTTTTTCTGGAGTTTTGTTTTTTTAATTGGATTCGATTGATTCATTGATCTTATGCTACGTAGCGATATTTCGTTTTTTATTTTTGATTTGGCTAATTGCTATTATGTTCTGTTGTAAGGTTTCGTAATTTTTTTTTTCATTTTTTTGGAGTTTTATTTTTTTTTACCTTATTACTAATATCTATGATTGATCATATGCTATGCAGCAATATTTCGTTTTTTTTTTTTAATTTTGGTTTTGGCTCATTGCTGTTATGTTCTGAGTTCTGTTGTAAGGTTTCGTTTTTTTACCTTCGATTTGATTGATTCCTAATATCTATGATTGATGGCTAATATTATGTGGTAATAGATATAGTTGTTGTAGAGAAGTAATGTTGGGATTTGGAAATTGACATATATTTATGGATTGCTTTGCCTTTGACAGTGGTTGATTATCTCCATCTTGAATGTTGATAGTAATACAGTTTCTAACTGTTGGTGACATTGCATTGCAGATTGAGTGGAGTCGGGAAGAAGATGAGAAACTCTTGCATCTGGCCAAACTCATGCCCCTTCAGTGGAGGACCATTGCCCCGATTGTTGGCCGAACGCCATCTCAATGTTTAGACAGATACGAGAAGCTTCTGGATGCAGCCTGCGGCAAGGTTGATGAACCTGCAGGTGGTGACCCCCGGAAACTGCGCCCCGGAGAGATTGACCCCAATCCAGAATCAAAGCCTGCTCGTCCTGATCCCGTGGACATGGATGAAGACGAGAAGGAGATGCTTTCTGAAGCTCGGGCACGATTAGCCAACACTAGGGGCAAGAAGGCGAAAAGGAAAGCTCGAGAGCAGCAGCTCGAGGAGGCTCGAAGGCTTGCCTTGTTGCAAAAGAGAAGAGAACTGAAAGCTGCTGGGATTGACCTATTATGGCATAAGAAGAGAAAGAGAGGAGGGATTGATTACAATTCTGAAATCCCTTTCGAAAAGAGGCCCCCGCCTGGCTTTTATGGTGTTACCGTTGAAGATCGACCAACTGAACTAGTAAATTTTCCAACAAGTATTGAGGAATTGGAAGGTGAAAGAAGAGATGACAAAGAAGCCCGGTTGAGGAAGCATGACGTCTCAAGAAACAGAGTAGCACAGTGGCCGGACGCTCCGTCTGCAATGAAGAGGTGCAAGTTGAATCTCCCGTCCCCTCAAATTCCGGGAATAGCTAATGATTTTCTTAGAAATGAAGGAAATGTTGCCAACCATAATGAAGGAAATGTTGCCAACCATGCAAAGAAGTTTGATTCCTTGCAGAAAGAATTTGAAAATGTGAAGAGAAAAGTTCAACTGTACGAGCAGCAGATTGAAGTCGTTACAAATGGCTATCAGATGCGAGCTAATGAGCTTTAGGCACAAGTTGAGGCAACCTTCAAGAAGATGGACACTGCGGGAATAGAACTTGAATGCTTTCGAGCGTTGAAGAAGCGAGAGGCGTTCGCGGCAACACACAGGATCAGCAACCTCTGTGAAGAGGTTCAGAAACAGAAGGACCTCGAGCGCACGTTACAGAAGAGAATGCATAATATATCTCATTAGTTACACTTTGTTCCTTTTTGTTCAATGTACATAAATATTTGACAAATCTGCATATGATTTTTTTATCTGTTCTATGCATATGATCTTAAGTTAACCTTCAAAATGAATATTCCTCTTCATCAAAACAATTCTAGTTAGGAAAGAATATGGTCAGATTTTTTTTTTTTTTTTTACTCACACACCCGAACTACCCGACCTATGGTATTGAGGAATTTTTTGTTATTTTCTTCTATTCTTCTGATTTCAACCACAGATGTATGAATGTAATCATGAAGGGAAACACGACTTTACAATTAAAAGGGAAGCAATAACTAACATAATGACCAACCAGCGCATGCCACGTGGACATGATTAAGTAAGCTAAAACAGAGCTTAAAAACACAAACTGCAACTATCATGTTCTGAACTACCAGCTGATTGGTCAGTGCTGCAGAATCATTAGGCTCTAAATCACGGATTAAGGATCCATGAATGCAAATTTGTTACTAACAAAACAGTACGGAAATCAGCAACAAAATAGGGTTCTGAATGTTTTAATGTTTCTTCCACGCCCAATATTTCAGGAAAAAAAAAACGAAAAAATATGACCCTTTGATTGACGAAAGTGAACCGCGATTGAAAATGGAGCCCAGAAATCGTGTCATCATCTGAGTTATTATAGAGATTAGGGGAGACGGCGGGCAGCGGCGGCGAAGGCGGAATCTAAAATCTTCTCCTCCGACTGTTACGAGGCGGATAATTCTCCCGCGTTTTTCTGCAACATTCCATTTTTCTGCGACATTTCTCCCGCGAGCTGACGTAGGCAGATAAGAAAGCGATTCTCCATGAGCTTCAATTAGAAGGTAATTTCTCTGTTTTGCCTTAATAGGATTACCCGCTCGTGACAGTAATAGCTCATTCCTCGTGTTTTCTTTTAGCTCTAATTTGTGGTGTGATCTTGTGGATGCTTTGCATTGTTATTGTTTAATTTTACCAGTTGATCAAGTTAACCCCTTCTGTTTATGGCTCTAATTGTTGTGCTTGTTACTTTAAAATTTTGCTAGTTGATCAAGTTCACTTCTTCTGTTTATGGCTCTAATTTTTGTGAGGAATTTGTTGTGCTTGTTACTTTAAATTTTTGCTAGTTGATCAACTTAACTTCTGTTTATGGCTCTAATTGTTGTGATGAATTTGTTATGCTTGTTACTTTAAAATTTTACTAGCTGATCGGGTTAAATTCTTCTATTTATGGCTCCAATTGCTGTGAAGAATTTGTTCTGCTAGTTACTTCTAAATTTTACTAGTTGATCAAGTTAACCTCTTCTGTTTATGAATCTAATTGCTGTGGTGAATTTGCTGTGCTTGCTACTTTTATTACTAGCTGATCAAGTTTACTTCTTATGTTCATGGTTCTAATTTTGTGTTGAATATGTTAGCAGTTGATCCATTGTGTTAACTTGCTTTTCTATTTTACCAGTTGATCTGTTGAGTTCAATCGATGATGCCTGAATTGGGAAGTGGAAATAAATTTGGAGAGGTGCCAATCTATAGGCATGACATGGTTAGAAGCCGATCCAAAGAATGGATCGGAATGGTAACTGAGGTTGCCGGTGATGCGAGTTTAAGTGCGACTGATGATGAAGGAGATGTTGAACCAGATTCCATGAAAGGTTCTTGCAGCTTATCTGAGGCAATTTACTTCTCACTTTAATTCGAGTACACATTTTCAAGAAAACCTTGCATCCATAATCGACCATAACAGCAGTTGAAAAACAGATTATGAAACATTTCATCACACAATTTGTCTTTAAATTTCCCACACACCATGAAATTATCCACAAAATCATTGCTATCTACACCATAATAGAACTGACATTGATGCTAATCATTTTGGCCCGGCATAGTCACTTGTCTATCAATGTTACCACCCCAAAAGAGCCCACAAATTCAGTGTGATGCTCTATATCTCCTCTGCATAAATTTTCTCCTCACTGCCCTCTAATTTCACTGTACATTCCTTTGTTGGCTGATAACCTATCATACCATCCTAAGACGAGCCTAATGAAACAGCTACACTAAAGTTCAAGTCTTTAACCAACCAACCTAAGAACACTACTTTTAGATCTTATATTTTGCCAGCATTTCACATATGATTTGCCAATTTTGCAGCTAAGCAACTCCCACAGAAAGTGCAGTTAGCAGTGAAATAAAGCAAAAAATCATAACAGCTACCAAATATATATATAAAAAACAATCTTTGAGTGTGTGTGTGTGTGTGTGTGTGAGAGAGAGAGAGAGAGAGAGAGAGAGAGAGAGAGAGAGAGAGAGAGAGCTAATCACATAATATACCAAATTTACAGCAATCCCAGAATATAAATTAGCATACAAATATCAATTTCTCAGATATAATATATTCTCGATTAGGAATAATCACAAAGTTATTTATTTCGCAGCGAGAGAGAGAGAGAGAGAGAGAGAGAGAGAGAGAGAGGCTTACAATTCGGGGTCTTTGCGGCGGAGGTCGTCGAACATATGCTTGTAGGGGGTGCCGAAATCGTAGACGTTGGGTTCTCTGAGGGAGGGTCCAGGCAGCTTAACGTGCTGCCCAGTTCCGTACGACGCCACGTCGAACCCTTCTCTCTTCAGCAGCGCGTGCGCCTCCATGCTCCTGTTCTGGTTCGACGAGCACACCATTGCGTGCCGCAGTTTCATCTCTTACCCCCCCAACAATTCTCCGATCGATCACTCAATTCATTGATCTCTTCTCTCTCCTCTCTCTCTCTCTCTCTCTCTCTCTCTTTCTGGCTTAGTATAGATGTAGACGATGAAGTTGGTTTATTTGGGCTTCTGTAATAATCTATCTGGCCCGGCCCAATTTCAGCTAATGATGACTGTTTAATAGAATTTTATCGATTTAGGGCCTGAATTAGTTTTCTGCCCGATAATTTACATACTCGTTTGTATTTTAATATTTCTATTTCTATAGACATGTAAAAAAAAATTCCTCAATTAAGAAATCTAAAAATACAATCAACATACGATCTTCGGATAAAAAAAATCGAATGTTAGATTTGGACTTTTTTTTTTAAAAATGTACTATTTTGTTAATTTTGAAAAGGTGAACTGTTTTCGAAAAAGAGTCTGAAATATAGGTATCGAAGTATAATTTTATATATTAATTATATTATGCGTGTGTGCGTGTATGAACTATTATATTATATGTTATGTAGATTGACATACATTTAAACTATTAATTAATATTATATATCTTATGTATATTTACATTTTTGTATAGTATGTTATAAATATGATATATGAAATTAAATTATTAATGTACAAAGTGCAATTAAGCGGTAAAATCTAACCATTTATATTTTGAGTACCATTGTGATACATCAAGTCATCAACCTGTAATACAGTTGAATTTAACCCAAAAGGAAAGTGAAATACTAGAGCCCTCAAAAGGAAAGTGAAATACTTAATATTTACTGTACAGTATTGCTCTCTCCGTTTTATTATGATTGTTGTTTTTAATTTTTTTATTTTATGTCGAAATATTTATTATTTTATATATATTCACACTCTCTCTTCCAATTTTTTATCCCTATCCCAAACCCTAATAATATATGAGAGAGAAAATGTTATCTTTGTTTTAGGAAAATATAAGTGAATAAGATTTTATATCATATATAAAGAATGAGTATATTAGTCCATAAAATTAATTGTTAATTCTAGATTAAAAACTAAAACTAAAACAAGAATCAACTAAAAATTGAATTGTTAGGAATCACATATAACAATAAACAGCACCAAAAACATACTAGTACATTGAATTTCTTTCTGGTTAGCACACAAATCTACCTCTTCACATAATATTGACTCTAACTCCCCTCTTATATGCATCTGCAACATGTAACCAGAAATAAATTTGAATGAATGGTTGTAATATTGACTCTAACTCCCCTCTTATATACATCTGCAACATGTAACCAGAAACAAATTTGAATGAATGCACGTAACCAGAGATAAATTTGAATATATGTAACAAACATATTGCTGAGTTGCTAAGTGACTATAATGTTTTCAACTTCTTTAAGTCACTGTTTAGGGATCGTACAAGAATAATTCTCACAGGCACACACACCATACATGTATAGAGCCAAATAAGTGGTTCATACTATACTTAAAGCTGCATCAAATGCTCAAAAACCTCGGAAGTCTGCTCCGATTTCATTTAAAGCCTTGAAAAGTTTCAGTGCTATTTTGGCAAGCCCTGATTTCATACTGATTGAATTAGGGTTGTTCATTTTACCCGCAGGGTAAACGGGTAAAAGGGCAGGGTAGTACCCGAATTTTTGGGTAAAAGGTAGGGTACTACCCGTACCCGCTAAAATTTGTAAGGGTAAGGATAGGGTATGGGATTAGCATATTACCCTATTACCCTACCCGATTACCCTATATATTTAAATATATATTATATATTAAATATATTAAAAAATATAAATCCATCAACAATTAAACTAATATTAATTTTTTAATTAAAATAAAAAAAATATACTAACAGTCTAAACTAGGGCACGCTAGAATCCAGAGCAGAGCAGAATTATCGCTCAAATGCTCAATCTTCATCTCTGCGACTCCGTCTGACTCTCTCCTATAGCTCCGACCGGCGACCATCTCTACTAGTCGCGACTCCATCTAACTAACCAAGGTTCTCTCTTAGACTCTCACACTGTTCACTCCATCTTAGGAATATGCTAAAGTTAATTTTCTTTTTTGGGTTTTTCTTGAGCGATTAAATTTGCCTAGTTTCTCTTGGCATCTCGCTTTATAGATATTATTTCAATCATTTGTATGTGAGAGATATTTCTGATTATCTGCTTTTTTTAAAATTTTTGTGTAGTTTCTATCTGAATTCCTTACTTGCGGTTGTCTATGACTGGCTATGGGAAAGATTAGAGGGTTTGATACTTTGATTTCTATTTGAACTCATATTTAATGTATTTTCATTTTACTAATTATTGTGTTTTACTTCTAGGATCAGCAGCACCATCTAAGTCACCGCCATCATTGTCGTCGTCGTCATCATCATCTAGAGTTGCTAAAGGTGGGCATGAGACATCTTATTCAAGTGATAAAGATGATGAAGATGAAGAGGTATATAATATGAGAAATTAAATTTAATATTTGAGAAATATTATCTTCCAATTAACTAATTCATAGTTCATGTTTTTTTTGTTTTTTTTTTAGGATTCTATCATAACCTTGTTTTGAAAAAGTTGACTGAAGATATGGAAATATAGCCATTCCGTGCTCCATACAAGCTATATTTTGGGAGTTTGATGACTCTGATTTGATTTATTAAGATGCTTTGTTTTGTTTCAAAATTTTGATTTGATATATTGTATCATAGATTGGGATTTTTATTCAAGTTACAATCCTACGTTTTTATTTGTCGGCATTTGGCAGTGCCTTCAACATACTGAAACTCTACGTTTTTATTCATCGACATTTGGCAGTGCCTTTACTAATTTAACCTTAGTAAAGGGTAACCCGTTTAGGGTAATAGCCTTACCCTACCCGCTTTAAAAAATAGGGTAATAGGATAGAGTATGGGCAGGATAAAATTTCATAGGGTAGGGTATGGAAAAGGCATACCCGTACCCTACCCTACCCTACCCATGAACAACCCTAGATTGAATATGTCAAACCACTGCCACTAGCAGAAGCATCCTCTGCCAGACCCTTCAAATATGCATCAAAATCCTTGAGAATATAATGACCATGCTTTCTGAAGTGCTGAAAAATAATGAATTCAAAGTTCTGTGAACCATCAAAATGCTTGCATGGGCAAGCATTTTAAAATGAGAAAAAACAGAAAAATGGCAAAACAAGAAAAAAAAGATTTTTTTAAAATGAGAAAAAACAGAAAAATGGCAAAACAAGAAAAAAAAGATTTATTTACCTTTGGGGGATTTCGCATCTGATGCATCATCGTCTTATAGTTTAATATAATTACGTTCTCATAGTAGCACTGTGAATTTTTCTCCTCTTCGGTTGTACCACTCTGCTTTTCATATTCTGGCTCATTAAAGTATGACTTCGAATTTAGTAGTAATACCTGAAGTGAGACTAACACTTGAAGAATGCTTGATTTGCAAGGATCTCACACCTCATTTCCTCTTTTTGTCCCCGTATTCAAAAGGACTAAGACAGACCATTCCTTTCTCTCATAAATTTGGATTTATTCGCCATTCTCTGGAATGGTAGAACACAGACTATGAATTAACATTATGAGTTTCTATTTGCATTACTGAATTTACTCTTTGCACTTCACTTGCTCAGTGCACTCCTAATTTTACTCTTTGCACCACGCACATTTACATTAATACCTTTCAGTCTAAAAAAACATGTTCGGAAATATAATTTCGAACGCGTCCAATTTGTTTAAGAATACTAATTCAAACGGCACTTATACTTTGAAAATATGGAGTTGGTTCGAAAATTAAAGTTTGAACATCCTCACTATGTTCGAACTTCGATTTTTAAACACACCTTTAAAAAAACATGTTCGGAAAAGTAATTTCGAACATGTTCAACTTGTTAGACAATATTAATTCGAATGACTCATATACTTTAAAAAATATGGAGTTGATTCGAAAATTGAAGTTTGAACATCCTCATTGTGTTCGAACTTCGACATTCGAACACCCCTGGATGTGTTCAGACTAAATTTTTTATTAAAAAGATATTTAATTAATTTTAAAATTATTTTATTTTTTCTTTTTTCAAAATTAATTTCAAAGAGTTAAATTAGTGGTGCGCACTTTTAACATTATCAGTGACAGTATAGTATATTTTAAAAGACGCTTAGTGCAACATGGAAAAAATGGACCAAAGATCTGAAAAATTTTACTTCAATCTTTTGATAATTAATTGAGTTGAAAATAAGTAAATATGAAAGCTTCCTTACAGGGGATATCTGGATGTTCTCTGGTGGAAGGTGAAAATCAAATAGGAAAAACCCATCTTAGTAAACTCCTACTATAGCAGCCATCAAAAGATCAATTCTATCTTCACAGACATAGACGTATATACCCTCTGTAAACAGTACTTTAGCTTTTAAAAGATAGTTTCTATACCATACAACATGATAACAAAATTTAATATGTCAGAGAATTAGAAAAACTACATATGACTATACCGAGCAAGTTATTTAGAAGAATGTCCCAATCTTGTTGAACTTTTTTCAGCCATTTCTTGACGGTATTGTTCTGAAATTTTTGTTCAAGGACTTGTGAGATTCCGCAAATAAATAATGAAACATGATATTTTTTAAGGTATAAATCAGTAGTTAATTGAGGAAATATAAATAAAACCTAATATGAAGTATAATTTCTTAATGATACTATATTATCTATATGAGTAGCAATACTAACATGTCCATGTGCATCCCGAAAGTGTGATCCAAAGGATCTCAAATGATATCAAAACCACTTAATGTTGAAACAAACTCTTCATGTTCACCCTCGATATCATAACAAGGCTTTTGATAACTTGATTTTCTATGAGAATCCCCTTTTAAGGCTAACTCGTTAGTTTGAACATCGTCATCATTTTTCACGTCTAAGTTTAATGGATCCGAGAACATTCATTCCAATGAAAATCTTCGAGAATCAAGTCCGGTTGAAGTTAACGGAGGAGTTGAGAGAGCCACATTCTCAACATTGTTCTCATCCCCAATCTCACGTCTACCATCACTAGCATAATCTATTGAGTGGTCCTATATATATGTGGGCCCACACGTGCGCGTATTTCAGAAATTAAAAATGGTAAATTTTAAGGTGAAAAATTTAAATAGGCAATTTTAATTTAAAATTTGGGTAGTTGGGCAAGATTTAATAGATATGAGAAATATGGGCAATATATACTTATTATGTACCCTTACATTTGTAATGGGTCCACAAAATTCAAATTAAAAAGAATTTTTGAAAAGACTTACACCTTTTGTACTTTCAATTTTAAAATAATTACATAAGTAGAATTTTGGAATAAAAGTCACTTTCATCTCTCTCTCTCATCCATTCTAAATCTGGGGTAACGATAGTTTGCTTGTAGCATAACTTTAGTTGATTGATAGCATAATGATAGTTATTTGGTTCTATTTCAAGAGACGGGATTATATTATACAAAAAATCAATTTCTTTGAATATCGTTATTATTTGAATGACTATCGTTATACCCATAACGACTGAATTTACATTATATTGTTATCATTATGCCCATAAGCATGTATAGTATAATTACCGTTATGGTATAGAAATTGGTATCGGTATGCCCATAACGACTGTATTTTGTCTACGATTTGAAAAATTGGTTGTCACAACTCTATTATCGTTATACTATTTTTAATTATCATTATGAAATCATTTATATGTTATCCATATAAATGTTGTTATGCATTAAATATTAACATTATGCATTGTTTGTAATTATCATTATGCAAAAAAACTTATCGTTATGCATTTTATTGAGCAAAACATTTTAAGCTAACGCTATGGTTAATTTCATAATTTTTACAATTATTGTTATGCCTTCTACTTATGTTATGATTATGTTTTTTTAATCATAATGCAATATAACTTATGTCATCGTTAATTCGTTATGGTTATAGTTAAGCATTAAAGTTATCACTATGCATTAAAGTTATTATTATGCTTTTTAGTCAACATATTATGTATAAATACACTAAACTTATCGTTATGTCTTTAGCCAACATTATGCTTTTATACAATAAAGTTATCACTATGCCTAAAATTATCGTTATGCCTAGTAAACATTAATGTTAACGCCATGCTTCAGTAAAATAAAACTATCGTTATGCCTAAAAGTATCATTATGGCTTAAGTCAATGATATGCTTCAATACAATAAAGTTATCGTTATGCCTAGTATTATCGTTATACCATAACGTTGGATAATTAAAACCTAGAATCATTTACCATAACGTTAGTTTCACAAAATTAACATTATTAATTTGGTGGAATCATTATGCATTTAATAATGCATAACTGTAATGTTAGTTTCAGAAAATTAACATTACCCATTTGGTGGAATCATTATGCATTTAATAATGCATAATGTTAATTTTAATATATGAAATCTTTATTTTAATATGTTAGGTGTGTGTAAATTTGTTGTGTAGTTAGTAACAAATGTTAAAGTACAATTACATAATGATTGAGGTGTGAGGACCAAACGTGTTATAAGGATATTTGAGACATTTACACCCCAAGTTACCCAAATAACCCCATATTCTTATATATTGTTTTTATTTCTCAATCACTATTTACTTTTGCCTACATTTATACATTTAGACTAAATTTTATATACTTTAATATATTTAAAATTTGTACCTCATCATCATTGTCAATAGTTTTCCAATTTGTATCAGTATTAACTCCAATAGAATCATCATCATCATAGACAACGCATATGTCTTCAAGACCAACCTAATATGACAACACGATTCTATTAAAACCATTAATCAATATCTTACCATCAACCCAAGCGACTTCTATTTCACCATCTTTTAGAACAATGATGCTTCCAAGCTAAGAGAGATACGAAAATCCAGTTGTGCTTTCTGTGCTTTCCATTTCATGAGGTTTCCTCAAGTTAAGAACTTGATCTCCATAACAATATTGAAAATGAGGATGTTTCTCGATCTCATACACACTCACTACGTCCTCGTCCAATCCTCTAAGATCCTCTATGCTGCAAACATGCTTCAACCACTTGACATGAGTAGTTTGATCTTGGACAATGTCAGTTTTTATAACCCAACGTATCTAGACTCAACATCATCATTCTCATTCTCAACAATCTTCTCAACCACATATTGTCCTTTAACAAATTCATGCCCCCCAAATTTTAAATGGGGACTAAGAATGTCGAGTCTGCGTTATCGTGTTGTCCTGTCAGGCAACATCAACTTTTGAATGTGATCTGGTAATTATAAGTGGGCTTTTCATCTGAATCATCATGTGTCAGGAGACATCGATCACCCAATATGTGATGTGATAATTATAAGTGGTTTTTCATCTGAATCATCGCGTGTCAGGAGACATAGATCACCCAAGTGCCACTTCGTGTGTGTAGAGAAAAATATCAATTTTAATTCACTTGGAATATGTTAGGTAGTCAG
Source organism: Perilla frutescens (assembly GCA_026008535.1). Lineage (NCBI taxonomy): Eukaryota > Viridiplantae > Streptophyta > Magnoliopsida > Lamiales > Lamiaceae > Perilla > Perilla frutescens. The sequence continues at coordinate 54,034,550 of BRKX01000015.1, forward strand.
AGTGGTAGATAAGTCAGGTTCATACTCGGTAGATGTATTTCGGTAGAAGATTGTCGATCCTACAAAAACTTCAATCACTGTAGTTTCCAATTGACATTCCATGATCCTTGTAGCCACTGAGAACTCTTCAAGATTGAAGGAGATATTATCTTAACATATGGTTCTGGATAATATAAATATCCATCATAAAATATGATCTTCCCAATTGGTTTAAATGGTAGTTAGTCAATTTTCATTATTTTGCAAATAGAGCTATCATCGAACCACATAGTCAAAGTTTCAAAAACACCTTGAATCATGCCTAGCCAAAGCACTAAGGACAAATGATCACCAACAGCGGAGTCTGAATGCGTTTAAGAAATCTAGACGAATGATCTCCTACCATACAACCAAAGCACTAATGACAAACTTTGGATACCTTAATTTTTTGAAAAACTCATACATTTACCTTAATTTTTTGAACAACTATCTCTCTCTCTCTTATTTGTGTTTCTAATTGCAGTTAACATCTCTCATAGCGATCATTTCTTTAGTTTCTTTTGCTGGCTTTCGAGGGACATTATGTTGTCAATGTGTTCGTGTCTATTGCGGGCACCCTTCATTTTGGAGCTCTATTTGCCGTTGCTCATGACTACGCCAGCCGTAGGGTCGGGGCGGATGTGGCTTGGCATCTACCTACTCGGATGGAGGTGTCACCATTTATTATTTGGGAGCTGCTGTCACATGCGTTATTGACATGATACGAGTCATGAAGAACTTAGAGCATTTGAGTCATTTTAGCATCTGTCCCGCCATTCTAGCGATTGCAGTTGGTGTGAGTGCTGTTGTTGACCGCATAGGGGAGCTGTTTGGATTTTGAGTACTGTTGTAGGAAGTATGTATTGTTTAGGAAAACTTTGGATATTATATGTTTTGGGATTTTTTAGGTAAACTTTGGATATTATATGTTTTAGGATTTTAAGTACTGTTGCATGCGTGTTAATATTTTTAGGAAAACTTTGGATATTATATGTTTTGGGATTTTTTAGGTAAACTTTGGATATTATATGTTTTAGGATTTTAAGTACTGTTGCATGCGTGTTAATATTTTTAGGAAAACTTTAGATATTATATGTTTTGGGATCTTGAGTATGCTGCATGCATATATGTTGTCTTCACATGTAGTCCCAAATAAGATGAATATACATCGTTTCTAAGAACAACTTGATCACCAACAACGAAGTCTGTAATGTATCTAAAGTGTCTAGATGATTTATCTCTTACGGTCTTACCATAATCCCATCGTGTGTTGATAAATCTACATTCACATCGACATAAACCACAACACCTACACCTATTTGGCCTATCTAATCAAAGATGATAGCTATATAATCTGAAGTAGAAATGTTCTCTCAATGATTTCTAGGTCATCATTAGTTTTTGTCATTTCAGAGTCATCCATCCATCTAGAGTACTCTTGGCCATCAGGTATGCTTGAAGTCATTACCAACATTTTTTTACATATTTTTTATTATTTTGTACAATTAATTTTTATCGTTTCAGTATCATCATCATCGTCAATCACACTCATACTCACGTTGCCGGCAACCTCAGTTACCATCCTGATCCATGTAAAATTATGAATAAGAACTAACGATATTAAGTCCAAGCCTTTTGTAATTGCGTAATCTTACCAGACAACATCAACTTTCGAATATGATCTGATAATTTAAAAAGACTCCGATCACCCAAGTACCACTTTGTGTGTGTAGATAAAACATCAATTTTAATTCACTTGAACTATGTTCAGTAATCAGAGTGGTAGATGAGTCAGGTCCATACTCGGTGGATGCATTCCGGCAGATGATTGTCTATCCTTTTTAGACTCCAATCACTATAGCTTCTAACTGGACGTTCCATGATCCTCTGCAGTCTGCAGCAATTGAGAACTCTTAAATACTGAAGGAGATATTGCCTTCATGCGTAGCCCCAAATAATATAAATATCCATCGTTAAACATGATCTTCCTAATTGGTTCAAACAGAAGTGAGTCCGTTTTTATTATTTTTTCAAAAAGAGCCATCATCAAACCACATAGTCACATTAGAAACATCTTAAATTGTACCTAACCAAGCACTAAAGACAACGTGATCGCCAACAACGAAGTATTGTAATGTGTCTAAGATATCTAGACGAATAATCTTCTACCACAATCCATGCTTTAACACCTAATTCATAAGACGTGAACGTTGGTTATGTGTATAGTTTAAAAACGGAAAGTTCAACTGTTGGAAAATGATAAACTAATTTAAATGCATATTTTTTGTTCGTCGAATTTGGTTATAACAAGTTGGTTATTGTTTCTTTAACGTATAATTAAGCTTTAATTAATAAAAATATTGAATTTTGGATAGCTATAACGAAAAAATATTTTTTAAATATAAGTCTTTTATCTAAGCTTTTCATAAAATAATTAATTAAATTTAAATAAACAAAAAAATGAGTTCAAAGTTTCAAATATTTTGTTTTAATGTTTTATAGGAACAAGTTTCAAGCTTAAATCGGAAAAAAAAAAATTAAATTTCTCATTTTTATTATAGATAATTTTAATGAAAGCTTTTATAACTAGCTTGCAAGTGAATGAGTTAGTTTGTATTGTATTATAAGAGAATTAATGTTGTATAAGCAAAATGAATATATGATCTAATTTGTAATTTATTGGAAGAGGATAAATTGTTTTAATTTATAAGTATGTTAGGAGAATGGTGATTTAATTTTTATTTCCAAGACATGATATTTGGAGATGATGAGTTGAATAATTAAAAAAATTAAAAGATGAACTCTATATTTCTTCAAATAAATGACCTAACTAGATTTTACCTATTTGCTTATTTTATCTAATGCTCCCCATTTTCTAACTGTTAATTCTACAATCCTACCAAAGACATCTAGCTAGGGTTTTGTTAGAATATTTTAACAAAAAATCTAGATTTTATCTGAGAGTAATCTAGATCTAATTATAAAAGAGTTATCTATATATCTATCAATGAAACTAATAAATGTATTTCTTTGAGAATTATTTTTATTGTAATACTATCTTTTTTTTATAATAAAAAATACTCTTTAACCAATCTATATTTGATTGTTTGTTGACTTGTAAAATATACAATAAAAGATTATACTATACCTTCAGTACCAAAAAAATGGTCTCTAGTGACAATATTATTAGCGACGATGAATGTCGTCACTAATAATAGACTTAAGTAACGACATGTCGTCTCTAATAATTACATGTCATTTCTAATGACATTTTTTATGACGACAATGTTGTCACTTAAAATAATTTTTAATTTATTTGGGACGAACTTTTAAGGACGCTCTATTTGCAACGATATCAAAAAACATTTTTAAGTGACAACAATATCATCATAAAAAATTTATTAGAAATGACATGTGATAATTAGAAATGACATGTCGTTACTAAAAGTCTAGTATTAGTGACGACATTTGTCGTCGCTAATAATCTTGTCTCTAAAGACTATTTTTTTTTTGTAGGGAAAAGGGGAATAATGATGTAAGATAATATAATGATATTATTATAATTGAATTACTTAAACCCTCTTCTATTATTAAATCGATTATTTTGGCTATGCTCATGTTTTTTATAATTAATGGAATTGATTGAGATTAATTTATAGGAAAATCATGGAATTCGTGAATAATTATTTAGGCAAAGATTAACACAATGCATATATACACATTAATAATTACAACTTTTGAAATACTTCTTGAAAATATTTTTTTGAATAATAAAAAAACTTTAAAAGATGAACTTTATACAAGATAACTTTCTTATTTTGGCATGACAAGAAAAGAGGTTCAACACTCTTATTTATACTTGGGATTTATTGAAATCAATAATAACGTATATAGCTAGATTGCGTGTGCTTATTTGATCGAATGCTTCTCATTCGCTAACTTGCTAATTCTAATCAGATTTTAGTTAGAAGAATTTTAACAAAAAAATCTAAATATTATTGGATAATAATCAGGTTTTAGTTAGAAGAATTTTAACAAAAAAAATCTAAAAATATCATTGGATAGTAATCAGGTTTTAGTTAGAAGAATTTTAACAAAAAAAAAATCTAAATATTATTAGTTGGGATCAGAGTCCTAATCGGAACGTAATAAACCCTAATTGGGAATGGTGAACCCTAATGAAAAATATCATATCAATTTTAGCCTCCTACTTCGATCATTTTAGCCTCATGCGATTTTCATTTTAGCCTCATGCGATTCTCATTTTAGCCTTAGAAATATAAAGAGAGAAATTTTAAAATAACCAAATCCAAGTTGTAAATTTTTTTTCTAACCAAGAATTTTGAAATATTCTTTTCTAACCAAACAAATATGTAAAAGTCTAATTTGCCCTTTGTAAATGTTTGAAAAAGTCAAACATGACATGCTCCCCCATAATCATTATACACGCGCACATACACATGTACACGTTCAATTTGGACATGTATAAATTGAAATTAAAAATGTACACGTTCATTTTAGAAAAAAGAATATACACGTTTTGAATTGTGTTACACGGTGGGTCCAAAACAATAAACACGTTCATTTTTTTCCTTTTGTAACACTTTAAAAAAAATATAAAAAAAAATTGTACACGTTCATTTTAGAAAAAAATGTACACATTCATTTTAGAAAAATTTATACACGTTCATTGAATTGTACACGTTCATTTTAGAAAAAAATATACACGTTCATTTTTCCTTTTTTAACACTTTTACAAAAAAAATATATAAAAATTATACCAAAAAAGTATACACGTTCATTTTAGAAAAAGTTATATACTTTGAGATCAACTTTTTGCATAAATATTGACCGTGTATAAATAAATTGAAATTAAGATCAACTTTTTCAATTTGTATAAATTGAAAAAAGAAATAGATTACACGGTGCTAGAAATAAATTTGTACAATTTGTATCAACTTTTTATTGTATTGTATTAAAAAAAATGGCATGGATCGTGTACTACATGGTGGGTGACCGTGTACTACACGGTCCATGCTAAAAAAAAATTCCAACAAACTACACGGTGGGAGAGTATTACACGGTCATAAACCGTGTACTACACGATAGATGACCATTGTCGTTGTCCTATTTTTTTTCCTTTCAACAATTATCCATTTCAATACCAAAACTCAATTCAATTCACAATTATAATTACTCATACATCAATTAACTAATTAATTGAATGAAATTATACTAATTAACAAAAAAAAACTATGAATTCAAAACCTACCTCTTCAAAGGCATCCATTTTTTTGGAAATCGGCGGCGGCAGTTGGGAAAGGCTATCTTCATCGTGTAGATGTATTTCACTATAAGTTTCGAACGTGTAGATGTTTATGTTTTCAATTGTGTAGATGTGTATATGTGTTTGGACGTGTAGTCCGTGTAGATGTATTTTTGAATTTTTCAATAACTTTTGACTGGTCCCACATTTGACTGAGGGTATTTTGGTGAAACAAAATTAGTTTGGTTAAAAAAGAAGAGTTCACAATTCATGGTTAGAAAATAATTTTACAACTTCAAAATGGTTAGAACGATATATTAACACAATATAAATTACCAAAATGAAGAAAAAGATGAAGTCGATGAAGACCAACATTGACCATAAAATCGAATTTTGGGAGAGATGCGTATGATTTGGGATCTATCTTGAATATTTTTCAAGAATCCTGCTACTAATTGCTAATTTTATATTACATACCAATATAAAAAACTAATAATCTATATGCATGTTAACGTAAATAACTACTGATATATAATCCGTCCGTTTCGTTTTATATTTTATTTTAGAATTTTAATTTAAAATTAATAATTAATTTTTTGGACTAATATATCCCTCACTTTTATATTACATAAAATCATATTCACTTATATTTTCCTAAAAAGTTAAAACAATTTTCTCTCTCCATATATTTGTAAGGTTAAATTTGAGAGATAACTTGCCAAAATATATAAAACAACAAGCATTTTGAAACAAAAGAAAAAATCTAAAACAACAAATAAAACGAAACGAAGGAAGTAACATGTATTAATATTAGTTTGAAGCATCGGGTTCGAATCCCACCAAAATTATTCGGGTTATGTCCAACTTTATATTGGTTTTATTGCTTTTATTATTCGATTTTTTGGGTCTTAAATCGATAAATTCAATTATTGCGATCATAAATTTTCTTTTAAGTTCGGTATTGATAATAATATTACATTTCACATGAATTTAATTTAATTTAATTTGATATTACAGCCCAAGTTAGATGGGCCTTATTATTTGGATCTCCAACAAAGTTGAGATAGAAGCCCATTGCTATTTTAACGTTTATCTAATTATCACCAAAATTAATAAAAGTATAATTTATTTACTTTTTAAAGGGATTAATTAATATCAGTTTACATGACTAGAGATTTACAAAAATATCCCGACCTTTCATAAATAACAAATTTAATACCTGATCTTTTAAATTTACTATAAATCAAATATATGATCAATTTTCTGACATTGAATAATTGACGTGTATTTTTTTTGTTCAAATATTTAAATGACATGGAAAATCAATCACTTGTGCCGTAACGTATCAGGATGACGTCATTTTGACGAAATAAAATTTTAAAAATTAAATACAAGCTAACTATCCAAAGTCTGAAAATAAAATTCAAAAAGTCAAGTATTAAAATGTTATTTATGAAAGTTCAGGCTGAAAACTGATATTTTACCTTTAAAAATAAAACTAACTACTTTTTACATACTCTAAAGATTTGGAAAATCCAAGATAACTATCATTTATCTAAATTAAATCACATAGACTAATTGAGACAATAATCTAAGCATCACACACATTATTTTTTTTCCCTAAAATACGTATACACTAAAATGGAATTAGTGAACACAAAAATTGAATTAATCATCGGCATCTAGTGCGGGATAATGATTTTTTTTTCAAAATAAATACACCCTAAAATGGAATCAGAGAGCCCTCAAATTAAAACGAATTAATTAAGGGTTAATTACCATGAACTTTGAGTATAATTTCAAATTTAACATGGATTTTAAAAGTATGCAATTAAGATACAAACTTTTAATTTGGGTGTTATTCGACATCTCCAAATTTAAATTTTTTTAAATGTATTGAAAAATACTATTTTTTAACTTTCTTTTTTCGTTCTATCTTTATATGGATCCTTTTTTTTCTCCTATACCTATTAAATTTATTTATGTTCAGTGTTGTATGAAATAATAGTATACTATCCCTCTGTTTCCATTTAAATATTATTTTGGATGAATACATACAAATTAATAAATTAATTAAATTACCTGACACACCATTGTGTGAATAGATTAAATAAGTTAAATATAGATGTTTGAATGCAATAAATGAGGGCAAGTGTGAGAAAAATGTGAATTTTCTGTCTCGAATTTATAGAATGACACTTTTTTTTAACTCAAAATTAAAATGCTAGAATAACATTTATTCAGAAACATAGACAATATGTCTAATCAAACACAAGTTTTTTTGAATGTAAAAAAAATAACATTAGAAATTCGTTACTATTTCTCATTTTCAAAGTTTTATTTTATTTTATTTTATTTTATTTGTATTGTTCATCAATAGTACTAGATGTTTAAAATAACTTAAAAACCACATGATTGATATATAAAAAATGAAAAAAATATATATGAATTTTATTATTTTTTGTAACTTAATTTGAAATTTTAATATTAACATTGTTATTTTTTTATAAAAAATGTGAGATGTTAAATAAAACAAAAATTAAAAGTTAATGTGTTAAATGTCAACTTTCTCAAATTTAACCTTACAAAATATATGAAAAGAGAAAAAAAATTCAACATTTTAGGAAAATATAAGTGAATAGGATTTTATGTAATATAAAAGAGAGAGATATATTAGTCCAAAAAATTAATTATTAATTCTATATTAAAATTCTAAAATAAAAAATAAAATGAAACGGAGGGAGTATAATATACTACCTCCGTTTCATAATGTTTGTTGTTTTGTTTTTTTTATCTGGAATTAAGAATTAATTTTGTGGACAAATATACCCATCCCTTATATATGCTATAAAATCTAATTCATCTATATTTTCCTAAAAAATAACAATATTTTCTCTCTCCATATATTTTTCTCTCTTCATATATTATAGGTAAGTTAGAATAAAAAAATCTTGTAGGATTTGAAAGGGTTAAAATTGGGAGAGAGGATGTCAAATTATATAAAACAACAAACATTTTGAAACTAAAAAAAAACCTTAAACAACAAACATTATGAAACGGAGGTAGTATAATAACAAGACCTTCCTAGAATATAAATACTTAATATAAAATTAGAATAAATTATTATTATAATTAATTTTTAATAATATATATCAAAATATCCGTAAATAACACGCAATCAATATGAATTATTTTCTTACCTCCACAAAACTACTCGAGATCATCTAATCCCAATTTATGTGTGCCAACCATGTATTTTAATGTTGGCACACAAAGTTGGGACTAGAGGATCTCTACTATGTAATCTCATTTTATTTTATTTTTTGAGAAAATAATCGGCTATTAATAAAAAAAAATGAAGTTTTTCTTTTTTAAGCACATATGTTTATTTGCTTAATAGCGGTTAACTAACAGTTATTTAGTTAGAGTGATCACTGATCAGTTTAAATTTTCAAGAACAATTTTATTATTCAGAAATTAAAAGTTTCGAGAAATCTAATTTTTTTAAAGTTTTTTTGTCGTGGTATCGAGTTTTTTAGAATGGCAAGCGGCGGCTCCACCGGCGGCAACGGTGGAATCGGCAGCCCACTCTCGGACTTAGATACATTTTTGGGAATCTGAGTCCGATTCTAGATGTTGATGCGGTTTGTAATAGTGAGTTCAACGAATTTTTGTCTGCTCCGCTAGTCCTTGAAGACAGCAACGTCAACGTTGACGTCGGAGAGCATCCAGCACACCAGGGTGCGGTGGAAGGCGGCGATGATGGCGCGGAGGGCAGCAACGACGATGGCTTATCGGAGGGCAGCGGCGATTCTATCGTGTTCTAACATGTTTTTTTTTTTAAGATTTCATGGTTTAGGTATTGAATCAACTTGGAGGGATCAAGCTGGGAGCACTGTATATATTGGAGGAATTATGGAAAAAGACACAATTCTCTATTTCTCAACTTTTCAATTCTCATTCATACACATTAGTGTTCACTACACCCATATATATAGTTATAATGTTAGTGATTGTTCTATTTCTAGGCTATTTTATACCATTCGATACATACACATATCTACATTATTCTAGATTTTTTTTATCTAGAATATTCATTTTCTTTTTAATTCTTTTTTATTCTAGATTCTTATTTTTCTTTTCTATTTTCTAGTTAATTCTAGACATTTCTTTCAAAATATCTAACAAATCAAGTTTAATGTTCACTCCCCCTTAAACTTGATTTATCATTCCAAGCAAACTCTTGAACTTTGATCATATCTCTGTACTTCCGTGGCTTGGTGAGACAGTCCAGAACTTGATCTTGGGATCTCTTGTATATTTCTTTTGAACCTCTTCCTTTATGATGCGCTCTTTGATAGAAGTAAGTTTCTCCGTGTTTTCTTTCATTTTTGAACAATGAATTCTTTGATCAGCCATTTGCTGACTTATTCTTCTTGAAATTCTTCTTCGCTTTACACACCCACTTATTGAAAATAAGTGAAAATGCAGGTATTGAGGTAAGTAATATGATCAAATTATAAGAGACTTGGTAACGTAAATAATTATTAAATTAAAATATGAATTTTAAGTTGAATACATAAATACGTAGAAGAAATAAAAGAACCATCTTTCATAATTTGAATGTACTAATTAAAAGTCTAATTATATACGTAAGAGTTTGTCTATATACCTACCAATGAAACCAATAAATATGGCTGATTATATATTTTTATTGTAATAGTATCTAAATAATTTTTATAATAAAAACTTGTTTGCTTGCTAACTTATAATAAAATAGATAATAAGAGATTATACTATACCTAAGTACGTAGGGAAGGTTTTTTTTTTAATGGAATTGATTGAGATCTGTATTTCTTTGTTTCCTAGAGATAATATCAAAGGAAAACAATAAATAGCCAATTTATATGCTATATATTTGAGAATTTATAAGAATAGAATTCATGAATAATTATTTAGGCAAAGAATATTACTACAAAATACATATATATGTATATATATTAGTGAATAGTGATTACAAATTTTGAAATACTAGACGTACAAAATTTATAATTAAATTAATAACACAATCATCAATCTTCTATGATTAGTGGCTCTTCAACGTTAATTTTTGGAACCTAATCTTATTAAAGCTACTAAAAAAAAATTGTGTAAAGTAGAGCGTAAGTGAATTAAAGCTAAAAAACCAAAATATTGTTTAAATAACAGAAATATACAGTTTAGTTCAATTTACAGTACCTCTATCTATATTATACAGTAAAATCTTCACTTCATCTCCAACAGTTTGCTCTAAATTCTACTCTAAAAAGGAATATTCTATAATATTATTTTTCATGTATTTATTTTAATCAAGATTTTTCCAACAAAAATAACTATTAAAATTTCTGAAACTAAATAATAATACAACATAGAAACATTTCATAATAATATTGCAACGAATAAAAATTACATACTAATATTGCAAAGAATAAAAATTACAGACTAATAATGCAACATAGAAAAAAAAACATAATAATATTGCGAAGAGAAAAACACCAATTACATACTAATTTTTTCTAAAACTCTAAATTAGAATATATTTCCCATAAATGATCGATTAATGCATTTCAACGCACCAAATGAGCATTGACATTCTTGATTTGTCTAAAACGAGCAAGATATAAATAAATTAAAGTATGTCTTCCTTATAATTTGATAACGGTATTGACATCTTTGATTATGTCATTTTAATTTTAACATAAAAAAAAACATGATCCTTTTTATTTGATGTCATTTTAATTTGATATACAATTTTTTATTTCAATATTTTTAAGAAATAAATAAATTAAAGTATAAGATTTTTTTTAAAAAAAACCGTGAACAGTAATAATAGAGACGTGCTACGGTGCTGCTGGATATATATATATATATATATATATATATATAGAGCAGCACTGTAGCAAACCTTAAAATACAGCAATGTTTGAAGGATCTGTTGGAGTGCATTTTGCCACTTTTTGCTCTAAATATGAAGTTTAGTACCACAAATAAAAGTTGATTCAGTTAATAAAATGGTCATTTAAACTATTAATATTGATCAGAAACGAGATTTTTGTTTCTTAAAACTTTTAAGCAACATTATTCATATTAAATTTTAATATTTTAGCATTCTAAATATTTTTTTAGTGAAAGTTACTCATGTAAATATGTGATCAATGATCATTGTGTTTATTTGAATCTAATTAAGTTATCTACTATAAATATATTAACGTCTTTGCATGCACTTCGCTAACCCAAAAAAAAAAATCCATGCACACGTATATCTATATATATGCATATTATCATCACCACTTCTCCAAAAAAGAAAAACAAAAAAAATATATTTATCGTTTCTTCCTTTTCTGTTTTTCTTTATTTCTTTTTTCTAAAGAAAAAAAAATATAAAAATCTCTTTTTCTTGTCAGTCAGAGAGCCTATATATATAATTATTGAAATTGGTTTTTGTGAATTTAAAAAAAAAAACCATGAATATTTTATTATTGTGCCTCTGGCTGGCGACGATCTCCTTAATTTGTTGCCAAATTTCAGCTAAACTTCCAAAATTTGAGCATCCAACAAAAGGTGATGGCACTCTCAAATTTTTGGTGGTTGGAGATTGGGGAAGAAAAGGAGAGTATAATCAATCTGAAGTTGCATTTCAGGTTTCTATTTTTTTTAAAAATTTTGATTTTGTTGAAATATGTTTGCATTTTTTTTATTTTTTTTATTATTATTAGGTGTTAGGATGATATTTAATTGATATACATTTATATGCATCATGTTAATTCTGGACACAATTTCATATTTTTCCAGAGATTTTCAATCGTGAATGTTTGATTAATATTGGTGTATATATATATATATAGTTTGCATAATTCATGATATTATTTTCTCATGGAAAATATATAATTTTCAGAAAAAATTAGAAATATATACGTTTTGGATCAAGAAGATATATAAAATAGTGAACATGAAATTACGAGGATATATAGTCATTGATCTTTTGTTTTAAAAAACAAAGTTAGGGAAAAAAATCAATTGAGGGTGGGGATGATATTTAATATTTTCAAATGTAATGTGTTTGATCAGGATTATAACAATTTCAAGAACTTTTTCTTATCGGTTTTGGTTTTAATTTTCAAGAAAATATTGGCTAGTTTAATTAGTCGTTACATATTGTTCAAGATTTCTAAATTACTCAATGATTCTTGATAGATAATGATCGAATTATATAACATAACAAACACATCATTTTGAAACAAATTTCATAAATAATATTAAAATTAAAGTTAACAGTGAAAATAAAAATATTTGAAAAAAATACATAAATAATAATTATAATAAATCATTAAATTTTTCATAAATAGAAATATTATATTATAATATTATTTAATAGTGATATACTAGAGTTATATAAAAAAATATTTTAGTATAGTCATAATGAATAAGGGCATCATTTTCTTATTTGAACATGGTACCTGGAATTTTTGGGCCGGTCTTGTATACATAAATAATAAAATTTAATTGATTTTGATACATGCAGATGGGAAGAATTGGGGAAGAATTAGCGATAGATTTTGTAATTTCAACAGGTGATAATTTCTACGATAATGGGTTGAAAGGGGAGACTGATCCCGCCTTTGTTGAATCTTTTACCAATATTTACACAGCCAAAAGCCTCCAAAAACAGTGGTATACTGGTAATTTTTCTTCACCCACCCATATAAATAAATAAAACAAACATAATGTTTTCAGGTGGAAAAAAATAAATAGAATTATTTACTTAATATATATTTTTGAATAATAACATTTAATTTTTTTTTTATGCAGTTTTAGGTAACCATGATTATAGAGGTGATGCAGTTGCACAAATGAGCCCTCTCCTTCAAAAAATTGATAGTAGATGGCTTTGTTTGAGGTCTTTTGTGGTGAATGCAGGTGACATTTTTTTTTCTTCAAAATTATTATTTTGTGTCTGTATTAATATTTGGGTTAATATCATATTTTAACCGACCCTCAAATGATTCACAAAAATGTTCTGACATTTCATAAATAATAATTTAATATACGACCTTTTGGAAATATCTTAGATTTAGCATGAATTCAATTTTAAGACTTTTAATAATTGACGTGGAATTATTTTTAAAAATTTTATTTTATCAAAATGAGGTCGTTCTGGTATGACGTGGCACATGTGATTCTCCATAATGTTTAAATATTTTGACAGAAAAAAAGTAAAAAACAAACGCTAGCTATTTAGAGTTCGAAAATCGATCTCAAGTTAGATTTGTGGTAAATTCAAAAGGGAGATATTAAATTATTCCCTCCATTTTACAATAAGTGTCATTCTAGCCATTTAATTTTATTTCACAAAAAATGTTATTCTACTAATTGAGGTAAAAAAAAATCATATTTTTCTCATATTTGCCCTCATTTAATGCACTCAAACAATTATATTTAATTCATTTAATGTATTCACATAAAGGTGTATAAAGTAATTTGATTATCTAATTAATATCTTTATTAATATGCGTGCATTCATCCAAAATGACACTTATTCAGAAACGAATGGAGTATTATTTATGAAAAATCAGGACATTTTTATTAATTAGTTAAAATATCAGGCTAAAATCGATATTAACCCTTTATTATTTTTATCTTTATTTCTTAAGTCAAAATTTTGTTAATATTTTTTTATGTGTTTTTTTAACAGAAATTGCCGATATATTTTTTGTGGATACTACTCCATTTATAAATGATTATTTTATAAATCCTGAACATGTGTATGATTGGCGCGGTGTCATTCCTACAAAGAGCTACACTAGCTACGCATTGAGGGTATGCCCAAATTCAATAATTTATTTTTTTTCTTATTCTTTCAATAATATTTTTTATAAAAAATAGAATAAACTATACTTCGATACATATATATTGGGTACTTTTTAAAAAATAGCTCGTTTTTTCTAAATTAAGAAAACAATGCCCACTTTTTCAAGAAATTTGTAAATTTAACATTTAATCAATCTTGCAGCTCGAAAATCGTACGTAATTGATTGTATTTTTAATATTCATATTTCCCTAACCACATAAAAAATCCATCCAATCAATAAATATTGAAATAAAACCAATAACGTACGATTTTCGGGCCGTAAAATTGATTAAATGTTATATTTGCAAAAATTTTAAAAAAATGGGTACTATTTTATTAATTTTGAAAAAGTGAGTCATTTTTAAAAAAGTATTCAAAATCTAAGTATTAAAGTGTAATTTACCCAGCAAATATTGAATCTTGAATTAATTTGTGCATTTCTTTTTTTTTTTTCCAAAAAAATAAAAATAAAAAATGGTGTAGGATCTTGAAGTAGCATTGAAGGAATCAAGGGCAAAATGGAAATTTGTGGTGGGCCATCATGCCATAAGAAGCGTAGGCCATCACGGCGACACTCCGGAGCTCGTGGAAAACCTCCTTCCCGTTCTTCAGGTATACACCAAAAACCCCAAAATACCCCCAAACTTCAATTTCATCATTTTCTTTTTTTATATTTTACCAAAAAAAAAATCACCCCATTTCCAACTTCCATACCACTTTTGATTTGTAGTAAATTCAATACCCACAAAATTTTCCGATTATCAGAAATCCAACGTGGACTACTTTTTCAACGCGTACATGGACTCCGATGAACTTAAACGATTTGAAATCTCTACATGCCATGAATTCCGACACGTCATATGTATTCCAAGTCGTCTAAGTCCGTCGGAGTTAATATACGTGTTGAAAAAAGGAGTCACGTCGGATTTTTAATCGACGGAAAATTTTAAGGTGTCGAATTTGTCACAAAAAAAAAATGTGGTGTCACTATTTCAAAAATAATGTTGAAACTGCAATTTACAAATAGAGTGAAAGTTTTTTTGTTTTTTTTTTCAATTTACCCCTTTTTTTTATCTCATGAACTACTTTAATAATATCTATCATAACATCAATTTTTCATTTTACATACGCACACTTATAAACGTATATACGTGTAATTATATATAACTACAAGGTAAAATTATATTTTAGTATCTACATTTTGAGTTCTTTTTTAAAAGTAGCTTGTTTTTTGAGAATTAACAAAATAGTACTTACTTTTACAAAAGTTTTGCACATTTAACGTTTTATCAATTATACGGTCTGAAAATCGTAAATGATTGATTGCATTTTAGTTTTTCTTGATTGAATGATTTTTCTACGCTGCTGAATAAATAGAAATATTAAAATACAATCAATTATGTACGATATTCAGCCTGTAAAATTGATCAAATGTTATATTTGCAATTTTTTTAAAAAAAATAGGTAATTTTTTGTTAATTTTAAAAAAGTGAGCTATTTTTGAAAAAAATAAAAAATGTAGATATCAAAGTGAATTTACAATAACTACAAACTGATGATACCATATATGTACCCATAAAAATAAAAAAATATCCCATTAAAAATAATTAAAAAATTAATTACATCTTCTATAATGGAAAATAAAATACAGGCCAACGATGTCGATCTCTACATGAACGGCCACGATCATTGTCTCGAGCACATTAGTGATGATAAAAGGTATGATGAAAGAGATATTGATCATTAATTTCTATTATTAATTCCAAAAATAATATACCTATCATATTTTCGTTGGCTCGACTCATTTACAGTCCTATTCAATTTTTGACGAGCGGGGCGGGGTCGAAGGCTTGGAGGGGGGATCTTAAAAATCTGAGTCATGAAGACCTGAAATTCTTCTACGACGGACAAGGGTTCATGTCAGTTGAAATAGGAGAAAGCGATATCGTGATCGTGTTTTACGATGTTTTTGGTAAGGTTTTACATAGGTGGAGCATGTCCAAGCAGCTTTACTCAGACATATAATGTAAAAAATAAAATATGGTAGCGGACTTACATATATTTATGTAATTAATTAGTTTCTTGTCTGTAAAAATAAAAATAAAAATAGTAGGTTTGTAATTAGATGCCTAATGCATCAGAATTGTATTGTGTACTATGTTACAAATATTATAAGATGCAGTTTAAATTAATTCGCGGATATTTTATTCATGTTCGTGACAAAAACTTGCATGCACTAGATGCATATAAACTTATATAAGACGGTCAGCCCGTAAAGATGAAAAAAATGGTAAAATAGGTGATACTTTTTAAGAATATAAATGACACTTTTTGAATTTTGAGTGATATTTTTTCGTGTTACGGTTGATACTGATTTTGACTCTCTTTTTTTTCCTTGGCCGATATTTTTTAAAGATACAAGTGATACTTTTGGACTTTTTACTGATATTTTTTAGTGTTACGGTTAATACAAATTTTTAAAAATGATTTTTTTTACCTGTTGACCGAGTCAACGTGCGTTTTTCAACGTGTCTGATGGTGCAGTTAATACACACAAATGCTTTTCATGTTTGTAGAATATGTTTTCAAAAATATTATGATAAATTTCCCCGCTTGAATATATTTAAATATAATGAATCACACAACATATTTTATTAATATTAATGTTTTTCAGTTTATAGCATATTAAACTTACACCTGGTCCGATCTCCGATGTATAATATATATTATCAAAATTGTTAATTTAAAAAGTAGATATGAAAAATAATATAATAATAGATACCAATAATTTAAAGAAAGTTGCATGATTTAACTAAATATATAAAATGAGAGTTGTTGCAAAATTTATAACAATATTATTTTGGCGAGAATTTATGTGTGATCTTTTTAATCAAAATTAAAACTTAAATTCATATTCAATGATATATTTATAATTTTATTAGTATTGAATTCAAATTTTAACCGAATTTATAAATTTTGATTTTTAAAATAGTCGCACGCAAAATTCATTCGGATATTATTTTTTACAAAATAAATTTATTCATCGTACGAGGATTAGAAAATCAAAATTTGATACGACTTGTTCATAATTTTATGCATTTTTATTTATAAAAAAAAGAAAAGCAAAAAACTATGACGTGATTACTTGAACAATTTAATTTGTCAGACATTGGGAAACTTAAAAAAAATGTATTTTCGTGTAATTTTTTTTTCACTCGTTTGGACTTGTATAATTTTTTTTTGGTAGTATCATTGAATACTTTATACTTTAATTTAATTCGCATTAATATTGAGGCTCTATTTTGAAAATTGAGCCATTCTACTTTTATTCTCATTAAATTAACTCCTTAAATTTACATTGACTCGATCATAATTATCCTATTTTAAATATAAAATCCAAATACTAATTTTTACAGCATCAAAATAAGGAATCAAAACTATAATAGAATTAAATCCTACTCCCTCCGTCCCATAATTATAGTCCATTATTCCTTTTTGGGATGTCCCAAAATTATAGTCCTATTCTAAATTGGGATTGTATTTAAATATTTTTTTACAAATATAACCCTATTTAATATAGTATGAATGCAATTAATATAGTAAAAAATAAGGGCAATATAGGATAAGTATTGTAAATTGTATATTTCCAATACATATTAAATGTGATTTCTTAATCTGTGTGAAAATGGGAAGTGGACTATAATTATGGGACGGAGGGAGTACTAATTAGGCACAAAAAAAGACTTTAAAATCTATTTTAGTAAGATCGATAGTTGGCATATATTTGTGGTGTCACAATATAAATAAATAATCAATAATGGAAAAAAATAATTCCTCGTTTAATATGTTTAAAAAATGTTTAATTACGTATAGAAGTTAGTTAATCACCATCCATTTGAGCTTTCAATATTACTATACCGTAATTATTCATTAAAAATTTAAAACGGTAGTAATTTTCATCATAATTAATACAGTATTTAATAATAATAATACCATAAAAAATCAAATTAAAGTAGCCATAAATAAATTACTTTATTTGAGCAAATGAAATTGTACATTTTTTTTACCGCCAAATATAATTTTATTTCTCACTTTGGAAGAATACAATATAGTCTCGGAGCTTGAGCCTCAAAATTGTTGGTGGATTACACTTTGATATTTATATTTTCAGTTCTTTTTTAAAAATAACTAATTTCTATAAATTAACAAAAAATACCAATATTTTCAAAAGATTAGTAAATTTAACATTTGATTAATTTATAACCGAAAATCCTATGTAATTAGGGTTGTAAATGAGTCGAGTTGAGTTTGAACATACACATGCTTAAACTTGTTTAAAATGATATCGAGCTTTAAATTTATATTTGAACCTGTTTAATTATCCTATGTTTTCGATTCTTTTTGAAAAATAACACACTTTTATAAAATGAACAAAGAAAATACCAAATTTTTCAAAAAATTAGTAAATCTATATTTGATCAATTTTCAGCCAGAAAATCTTATGTAATTATGGTTGTAAATGAGTCGAGCAAAGCCTGAATATACATATGTTCAACCTTGTTTTAAATGATATCGAACTTTAAACTACATGTTTGAACTTGTTTGATTATTTTTCGATACCTATATTTAAAAAAAAATGAAAAATGACCCACTTTTATATAATTAACAATAAAATATTTTTTTTCCAAAAAATTAGCAAATCTAACATTTGATCAATTTTCGGCTCGAAAATCCTCTGTAAATGTAATTGATTCTATTTTAATATTTCTATTTTTTTACTCACACACCCAACATGATAGTATTGAGAAGATTAGAATCCGTGACCTTTAATCTCCAAGCAACCTCGCTCCTCCATTGACCATCCCTATCGGGACATCTTAATATTTCTATTTTCGTAAATGCGTAAAAAATCTACAATCAAAATATCTTAAAATATAATTAATTACGAATGATTCTTGGACATAAAATTAATGAAATGTTAGAATTTTATTTTTTTTGAAAAATTCTATATTGTTTTGTGAATTTTTTTACAAAATAGAAAATAAAAGTGCCACGTGTCAGTTAACAAATGAAAAGTCAAAAAAAGAGCAAACACCAACCGGGACGGCGCGGGACCTCCACCTGACACGTGTCGGTATGTCGACCGCCATTGACGAGCTGTGCGTTATTTATCTCACGCCACCTTATCTCTCTGCTCCGCAATTTTAGAGAGAGAAAAGCAATTCAACAGCGAATTTTCCTCTTCCGTTCGAGCTCTCCAGATTCTCGATATTATCGACATTTCTGCGCATCAAACTTTTTTCGGAGGAAAAAGAAGGCGTTTTTTCAAGGTTCTTCAAGAACTACCGGATTTTTTCTCCTCCCACCATTTCGGAGAGAGAGAGAGAGAGAATTCGTAAAGCCCTTCTACAAATAAATAAAACATTGATTTGAACCCGAAATCATTATAGCTTGATAGGCCAGATTGAAACAAAAACGGAATTCATTTAAAGTGAAGATAAAAATCATACCTTTTTTCGATCAAGATTGATTTTTTAGTAAGATTTCAAGTGATCAACAAACGAAAGGGAAGAAGAAGGCAAAAAAAAAAGCCCGTTAAAAACTCCAAAAAATGGCGAAGGTAGCCAACGACGGAGCTCCCGTGATGCTGACGTCAGGGGCGAGCGACAGAATCAACGCCTTGTTTTCCCTGCGCGTCTGGAGGAGTTTATGGCTGCTGATCAACGCATTTTTCTTGATCTTCGTGCTGCCGTTCCGGGAGCGGCGGAGGTGCATGGCGGCGCCAGAGTCGGCGGAGAAAGGTGGCGGTGCGAGGGAGGAGAGGCCGTCGGCGCCGCCGGGGAAGGTGGTGAGGGTGCCGGTGGGTATGGTGCCGAGGAAGAGCGCGGTGGACAAGGAGGTGGCGGCGCGACGGGCGGCGGCGATCAAGAGGGTGGTGGAGGAGAGCGGCGGTGAAGATAGTTTGAGGGAGTTTTCAATGTTTGTTTCCTCGAGAGGTGACACCATTTTTACTCAATCTTGGACCCCTGTTAAAATTCAACTCAGGTAAAATTTTCATTTTTATTGCAATTTTTTCATCTGTTTATTGGTGCAGTTGTGTTTAAAATCCAATCAGTAATTACATTTGTTCTTTTTTAATTAATTTTTTTCAGAGTTTGATTTTGCTGTTTTGGGGGTGCTTAGAGCTAGCCTATATATATGCTTGAAGAAATGTTTACTCTTTATTTGCAATGAGTTCTAGTAGAAAGAAAGTTTCAACAGTTTGTGTAAGAAAATTTTAGTTTTTCATTGATGAGGGATGAATCTTGAGGTTTCCTTGTCGATTTTGCCACAGTTTGACAGTTCTTGTGATCATATCATATATGCTTCTGTTAACGACTGGTTTCCGATTCCATTGGTTGCTAGCTCAAGAGTTTATATTGAATATTGATAGACATTGCTTTGTTGACATGCTATAAATTGATATTGTTGGCTTAACTATGGTTACATTGTGATTGGACCGCGCCCCAAGAGTTGCAAAAACCGAAAGCTGCTATTGTGAGAGTGACCCTTTATCTGCAGCAAGACTTCTGTGACAGGAGATGGGGTTGAGGGAAGATAAGGTATAGGAATATATTAGCAAGTGTTGTTGGTTCCCGATTGCCAATTGCATCCAAGAATTTCATTCATTGCATGTTTTGAATTATTCTTCAAGTTCGAGAGGAAGGATTTGGTTGCTGAGGGCTATTTAGAATCCAGGATGTTAATATAATCTAGGAAAAGAGAGAGGGTCATAACCTTATTTCTTCTTAATTGAACGATGGTATATTGTCGATTACAATATCTCGTTGAATGTCAGTGATCATTAGTATCTTTGTTTTTTCCACAACTTCATCATCCAAGTCATGTTATGAATTAGTTATTTCGGGGAAAGAAAGTGAAATCATTGGATCAATAACTACAGATTCCATGAAATGTGGTTCAATCCATTCCTCCATATTGTCATCATGCTTTTGCAAAATTTTCATTTTCCTTGATGAAAAATTATACTTCCAAAACCCGAGAACCTAAAGGAAAAGGAAAAGGGAAAATGACATGACCATGAGCGTAGTCTGAGTATTTTAAGCTATAATATTAGTGCATACACAACCGCTCTGATTTTCCTTATACTAGTCTTTTGTTATGATGTGCGAAGATTGCATACACGTTTTCTTCTTTATTGCCTTGAGTGAATTATTTTCATCCGCATCAATTGTGAGAATCTCTTCTCATGCATCTCAGCTTGCATTACCTCCCTTCTTACTAGTCGATAATGTTTTTAGTTTCGTATATATTTATTTCCGTTCAGTACATATGCCAAATTTCAGGATCAAAGTTGATGGTAAATGTTTTTCGTTGTGTAGGGGAGTGGTTGTTATCTTGCACGGCCTGAACGAGCACAGGTTTGTGTGCTTTAATATAAATTATCCGATTTGTATATGTTTTCCTGCTAGCTCTTAACCTCTGTGCATTTCTTTGCCAGTGGGAGGTACAATGATTTTGCCAAGAAACTCAATGCAAATGGCTTGAAAGTTTATGGAATGGATTGGATTGGTAAGTGGGAAACATTAGATAGTTGGAAGTGTTTTAATTTATTCAAAGAAACAATTCTCCCCACAGGGAGAAAGAATTTTCAGAAAAAGTTACATTTACGCCTTTTTGCCCCGTTTAGCTTGAATGATCGGGATGTAGGATATGCAAATTGTTAAAATTTATGGTTTATTTTTGCTCATAAAATCTTCTCTTTCTCTTTAGCTGTTTCATGGTTCTTTATGTTATGAGTATCTGACAGAGGGAGTAGAACGAGAAAACGATTTAAGGTAGAAAAAAGCTTCTACTGATATTTCTGCAACACAAATCTGTTGTTTCTTGGCATGTTTGAGAATTGAGAGAGAGAGAGAGAGAGAGAGAGAGAGAGAGAGAGAGAGAGATAGAGAGGGCATGAACAGCTGCAAAGGAGACTTTAAGTTCTTGTTGCATAAACTAAATTGCTGTTTTAGGCTTTTTGTCCCTACTTAGTTTGACATGATTGAAAACTCTTCTTTGCTGTTTCTCATGGTTCAATACATTGAATTCGAAATGAACATCGAGTTGCTAATCTGCATCAAAAACATTTTTTTATGGACAAGCAATAATCTGGCAGAAAACTCAGCCTTGAAGAACTCGAATTTGAAATGTAGTCCTCATTTCTTTCTTAGATTCATTCTCATCCGAATTACCTCTCACAGGGCATGGCGGAAGTGACGGATTGCACGCATACGTGCCTTCTCTCGATTATGCTGTTAACGATATGGTAAGCTCTCGTTGCCAAGCAATCACCCTACAAAACAGCTGTCTCGTAGCAGTTTGTGTTAATGTTGTTTTTTCTGTTCTATTGTACGTAGAAAATGTTACTCAGCAAGGTTTTAGCCGAAAACCCGAAGGTACCCTGCTTCTGCTTCGGACATTCAACCGGTGGAGCTATCATTTTAAAGGTAATATCCGATCAGATCAACAACGAACGACGTAATATCATCTGATTGTGGTTTAAACTCCCTTATAATAGCCTTCCTCTGCATGCACAGGCAGTTCTTGATCCAAAAGTTGAAAAACGTGTAGCTGGCGTCGTGTTAACCTCACCGGCAGTTGGAGTTCAGCCGTCCCACCCGATTTTCGCTGTAAGAACCTTTCTGTCTAGAGCTCTCCCAAAGTTTGGAGCAACTGTTGTAAAAATTGCATGCAAATAACAACATGAGCATGAGTAGGGGTGAGCAAAAAAGGAAAAAACCGAACTGAACCGAACCAAACAAATTTCGGTCAATTAGGTCGGTTTTTTTTTTCCGGCCCGCTTCAGTTCTCTTTTTATAAAAAATTCAATCTTCGGTCCGGCAGAAAACAGACCGAGTCTTACTTATTTATTTTTTTTAATCGTTATTTGTGGGATACTTGGGATGTTTGTATTGTTATTTGTTGGTTTAGTTTTTTATGTTAGCTATAGAGGTTTATTTATGATGTTAATTATAGATTTGTGAAGTTTGTTTATTATTTCCACAGTTAGTTAGTCAAGCAGTTACAAAAAAAGGAAAACCGGACTAGAATTCGGTTCGGTTTGGTTCGATCCTCACCCTTAATTTGGTTCACTCCGGTCCTAACTATTTTCCAATTCGGTCTATTTGATTTAAGATTTTCGGACCGAAATAGACCGAATAGACCGAATGCTCACCTCTAAGCATGACCTTGAGCCTTTGATCACAGGTGCTAGCCCCCGTTTTCGCCTTCTTGTTGCCGCGATTTCAGCTCAGCGCCGCGAACAAGATGGGCGTCGCCGTCTGCAGAGATCCGGCGGCACTGCTGGCTAAGTACTCAGATCCACTGGTGTTCACTGGATCCATAAGGGTAAGAACAGGCTACGAAATTCTTCGTATCACCGCCTTCTTGCAGCGGAACCTCAGCCGGTTGACGGTGCCGTTGCTCGTCCTCCATGGCACGGATGATTCGGTGACGGACCCCGAAGCCTCCCGGAAGCTCCACCGGGAGGCTTCCTCGGCCGACAAAGCGATCGAGCTCTACGATGGATGCTTGCATGATCTGCTATTCGAACCTGAGAAGGAAGAAGTTGTAAAGTGTATCATCACATGGTTGAATGCTAGACTTTGAGCTTGATTGATCCCTCCATAATCAAAATCACTTGCCTTGATAATAAATGAATTTCATGTTTCATTTTAATTTTATATTTAAGACATGATGTAGCTCCTTAAAGCTTCATCGATTATCAGAGAATTTGGGCTATTTATATTTATTCTCGAATGTTTCAGATAATTCAAGCTTCATCAAACTAGATCATGGAAAATAATCAGAGTTGTTAAATGGGCCGGGCTGGCCTGATTCAAGCCCATGGGCTAAATTTTATTTTGCTACCGGCTCGACTTGAAACACTCGGGCCTAAAAGCCATCGCCCAAGCCGGCCCGGATATATTTTCAGATCGGTAGGGTCAAAATCATTTCGGGTCTAAGAAATCGTGGCCCAGCCCAAACCTCTAAAAATAATAGTCCTTCTAGAGCTGTCAAATGAATCGACCCAGCTTGAGCTCATGGGCCAAATGTATTATTGCGGCCCAGTCCGGCCTGACCCAACATGTTTCGGGCCTAAATGTATGTCCCAAAACAGTCTACATTTCGGGCCACGTCAGGCCGCGTGGGGGCGAAGGTTACATTTTCAATTTTTCACTGGGCCGGTCCCACTCATTCGGGCCAATATTTTTTCGAGCTTGGTCCTGCTTGATCTGAACACATTTCAAGTGTAAATTATGGCCCAGCCCGATCCAAAATCGTGGTGGGCCGGACCGATTTTGACACCTCTAAGGCTCTAATCCTTTCCCAATTTGAGGTTGTAATAAATATGGTAATGACTTAAGTTTATTGAATATAATTTTGAAGCTAGACCTAATGAATTGGTTGGCCAACTTCAAGAAAATTGGCATTTCACCAATCAAAGCTTCTGGAAAGAAATGGAAAATGAGATTTCATCACATTTTAGGAAGAAATATCTAAAATGGGTGAACAAATGTATTTTTGAAATAACAAATTTCATTCTTAAGAATCTCTACTGTGCCGTCTCTAGAGATTAGTAAATGAGATAAATCGTGGTAGGGTTTGCCTTAGGTACTATTCTTTGTGTATTGTTTGTTGGATTGATAAAAAAAAATCATTTGCTTTCTAAATAAGTAAGAATGTAATACAACAAATACCAATAAAAAGAACTGATTACAATTTAATTCCGAATGTTTGAATATTTTAACAGAAATTTCCCAACTTTTTCGGCAAAAAAAAACCATTTTGATCATTTTTTCGGCAAAAATGTCAATCCGTTATATAGGTTCTCTAGTTCATTAGAGAGTAAATGTGATTGAAATCGACCGAAATAGTATTTTTATCAAAAATGTTGGGCCATTTCTGTTAACATATTCAAATATTGAAAATTAAATTATTGTCATTAAACGTTGGATTAATTCTATTAAAATATCCAAACGTTAATTATTTTTGTTAAAACATTCAAACGTTGGGAAGTAAATTGTAACTAGCCCAATAAAAAATAAGAACATAATTCACTAAGTGTAAAGTCATTGTCCAAATAATGAGACGTGCGTGACATAATGAAATATCAATTAAGTTTGATAATAAAATTGATTTAATTTGATTTTGTTTAATTGACTTCATGGTTTTCATTTGTTTAGTCAGATTTTGTCACTGAATATATATACTAGCAACAAGTTTGATGTTTGATTTGATTGTTTATATATATAAAAGTGTGGGCCTCTAGAATAATAAAGTAATTCAATTGGATACAATTATAATTTAATCTCCAGGTCATAGTTTATCATTTTTTTTAGCATATAAGAATTGTCGATTCATGAACTGAAAGATGAATAATCTATCAATTAAGAAACTGAAAGATAAAAATTTTCATTAAATGGCCCGAAAAATAAAAAATCTCACTCAAAAATCACGAATTTTAATTTCTTTTCATTTTTTAATTAATTTTATATTAATTTTCAATGAAAATTCCTTTATTAATTATTTACTAAATATAATAAAGATATTGTTACATAACAAAAGAACAAGAAAAACAAGAAAGTTGGGTTCATACTAATTACTTCAAAATGTTACTTCAGAGACCAAATTACTAATTACTGCTACAATTCCACACTGCAAGGGCTTCATTGTACATGTTTCGTCTTAAATAAATAATGGAATGGTTAAATCCAACAACTTCTTGCCAATATCTTTTTGCCCACTGCTATCAGCAATCTGCTTCAAACTTGTCCATGACTTTTTCCTTCTTTTACTTGAAGATTGGATACTCTTTTCTGAATCCACTGCAGTTGAACTAATTTGAGGTTCAGCTACTTTCTTTGCACATGATCTGTTCCGTTTCCTCCGCTTTGAATCCAACAACGAAAGACCAGTTTCTGGCAATGGAGTTGCTGGAGAGCTTGTTTCAAGATTCTGTCCATCTAAAGGCAACAAAGCATCGGAATCCACCTTCTCATGCTCGGTAGTCATTGCAGTCTCTCTGGCTTTCTTTAATTTCAATGCCGGTTTAGGCTTTGGTGGACATATCTCTTTGACATGGCCCTTTGGTGTTCCTCTCATCATATTTTGATGAGAACAAGAGTGGCATCTATAAACAACATAATTTTGAGCCTTCGTATTTGATTTATTTCGTCTACGCCTCCCTTTTGACTTGTTCTTCTCAATCCGGACAGTGCAATTGTTACCCGGTAGCAGAATAGATTCACATCTGTTGAACAACATAGCATTGTAATGGACCATGAATCCGAATAAACATATAACAACAATGCTTTGAACTTTCCAAAGTAATACAAGTGAAACCAAGGATCTACACAACAAGTTATCTCATATTCAATGCTCCAAACTTAAAGAAAGTAACAAGGTTGAATAACCACCCATGGATCTATACAAAAAGGTTAAACACCAACCTTTCAAGTTTCAAGTACAAACACAGGCAACTATGGTTGACATAGCACACATGCAAACTCTTGAAACCTACCATTGAGTCACATGCCACGATTTACCTTTTTTCTACTAATTCATAGAAATGGAGCAGTAGGAGCACTCTTGGACGAGGTTCATCCAAAAGTAGTGTTACGACCCCTTTTTCAAAATTTTTATTTATAAATATAGTCTTTTGATCTTGTCGTTACGAGTGATTTATATAAAATTAGATATTTATATTTTTAGTCGCGTTGCTAGCAGAGAAAAATTAATGTTTGATATAAAGAATTCATAATATGGATAAATATATGAAAAGCTCATAATTTATATTTTTAAATTCAAGAAAGTAGTAGTAATAATAATAATAATAATAATAATAATAATAATAATAATAATAATAATAATAATAATAATAATAATAATAATAATAATAATAATAAATAAAACAGTTCCTTCCAACTTGATTTTCCCCTCAATATCACATTCAGCCAACTGCAAGTCTGCAGCAGTTTTATTTCCTCATTCACTCATAAAGCATCTTTCATTTAAACATTGAACAATTCCTTCTTCACAGACAAACACAACATTTTCATTCATTTATTGAAGCAAGAAGATTCTCCTGCTAGTTCGGCTAAGGTAAATCATTTAAATTTCAAATTCTATTCAAACAGCTAACTGTAGTATTCAAGTTCTAACAATCAATCTGTTTCTTTCTCATCACCTATACAGATATACTTCGTTAAAAAAAAAAAAAAAAGTTTCAATTTAAGTTTAAAAGTAAAATCCAGAACCAGGAATTCACTCAACGAAAATCTCCATATAAAATCTTAATCTCCTACTCCCCAAAATATTTATTTATATTCATGTTCTTCTACAGTGAAAACTTTGTTTTTGAAACCAAATTTTGAGAGAACCAAATTCTTTATTTTGACGTCCAATTTTTACAGTTTTATTTGAAAAATATGAATCATTTTCTCTCATATTTGTGTGTAGTGATGGGTGTTAAGAATTTTGAAAGAGCAGATAATAATAGATCACGAAATGGTTTGAAGGAATTGGATTTAGATATTTAAAACTATGTTTCTCTCTTTTCATTATTGTGTCAGTTTTCTTTAGGAGATTTCTTTGTGATATTAGCATTTGAGAATATTAAATTGTACTAATTATTTTAATTTATGTATTATCGATTCCAAGTCATTTTCAAACTTTTTTAAACATACTGCATACATAAATTTATTATATCTCTTGATTAACCATATTATATACTTTAAAGTGTGAACTCACCATTAATTTAACTCTTGAAATTTATAATACTTAAACTTACTAAATTACTTTAATGATATCTCTGCTAGGCAAAGGTGGGTTAGTTCCTATCCTACAAGTCTTTAACATTTTGCATTGAAAAATCGAGTCAAAGGTTGTCTTCAAGGTAAATGTGGGGATTTTTCTAACTGATAAACTTAATTTCATATATTTTTGTTATATGTTAACTGTTATGTTGAATGTCATTTGTGTATGAAAATGCTACTTGCAAATCATATATATATTGAAATATTATATGGCCAAGGACTCGGAAAGGGGTCCGGGATCGAAAAGGGTCCTTGGGTAAAAGCCCACAATGCAAATATATAGAAATATTATATGGTCAGAGAATCGGAAAGGGGTCCGGATCGGAGATGGTCCTTAGGGTAAAAGCCCACAGTACAAATATATTGAAATGTTATATGGTCAGGGACTCGGAAAGGGGTCCGAGATAGACAAGGTCTTTAGGGTAAAAGCCCACGGTGCAAATATATTGAATTGTTGTATGGCCAAGGACTCGGAGGGGGGTCCGGGATCGACAAGGGTCCCTGAGCCCACTGTACAATTTCTTTGAAGTTATATATGCATTTATCATGATTGGTTGTATATTGTTAAAATATGGGTTATTACGTGTCCCACTGAGTACATGTAAGCTCACCCCTATTGTTTATACATTTCAGATTGAGGAGTTTGGTGGTGGCGAAGAACAGATGGTTGACGTTTAAGTATATATATAGTTAAATATTTAAATTATTAGACTCCATTTTATTTTGAAGCTCTAACTTATAAATTATGTAGTTGAGCATTACTCATTTGGTACATTTAAAATGTTTAGGCCTTTGAACTCATTAAAATCACTTATGCACTGTAATATTCCAATTATTATGCTATTTCCTTAAAAAGGAAGATATTAATGTATTATTATAATTTTCAAGTAAAAGTTTATATTCATATTGAGAAAATTGTTTATTCATCTTTCGTATTTATTTTTGTAAGTTAGTATTTTTATAAAATTAGTAGCCTTATAGGGTTATAAAAACTAGGGTGTTACAAGTAGAAGCACATGCAAATCACAAGTTGAATGAGGAAAACTAAGTTACTCAAGCAAATTATTATGGAACTATAATTACAGAAAGTTGGCGCTGTTCTTATTAGATTTGCAAGAACCAAGCTGCTCACTCTTCAAATCTCCAATCTCCATTAATTATTCTATCAACATATAATCTTGGACAAGTTCACTGAAGTTTTCAAGAAATAGGCACAGCTAAATGCTTGATTTCATTGTTCAATCATCAAAATTAACTCCTAAATCTCTAAGCTAGCCAAAGTAACTTATGCATATTGCTGAGCCACACACACGTAGTAACTCTTGATAGAAAACGCCACAAAATAGAATGGATGAGTAAACGAAGCAAGAACAAAATAAAATCAAGCAATTCCAAAATGATAACAATATAAACCACTAAAAACTTAACCTTTCACAAACAAACAAAGACGGGTCAGCGCGAAGGCCCAATGCTTCACTGGTGGCGGCGAGACGCTCCCCGAAGAAAGCGCCGAGTGAAGGGACGGAGGCCTCGGCCGCCGCCCACAACGCTAGGTTTTTCAGATGGTCGATCTTGCACATGGATTTAGCGTTCACATTGCCGTGTTTCATGCCACCCGGCTTCTTCCCTCCCGCTCCGCCCATCATGTGACAGAATTTCTTTTAGGAGTTTTAACAAACAGTTTGTGGGCTGGAACTATACCCGTCGCCGCCGAGAAAGAGCGGCTTAGCCTGCGCCTACGAAGATCTGGATAGAGGTGTTCCAAGGAGAAAGAAGAAGATAGAAGCGGCAGAGACGAGAAACACAGGGCAGCGGCGGAGGGGGCGGCGACTGTTGTTTATCTTGGGAAGAAACCGAATTCTTTATTTTTGAGGTAAGGGAGGAAGGCCAATCAAATAAACAATTTTAGGAATTTTTTATTTAAAAAAATTAATTTTAGGGATTTTAACAAAAAAGCGTATTCACTTCCACCGGGTACGCCGTACGCTCCCTAATTTTTTTAAGAGATAAAAGATTAAAAAAAAAACACAATTAATTGGCTCAATACGCATCAAATATTAAATATATGGCAAATCTATAATATATATATATATATATATATATATATATCTCACCTTGTTGGGGTGAGAAATGAGAACCATGGTATTTTTCATGTTGTTTCTTTTAAGTTGATAATTTTGTTTTAAATTCATCATTTCATTTTCACTATTAGCAACAATTGCATGAATTATTGCATATTTTTATCCTAAAATTTAGGCCTCAACCAAATTAAATAGCTTATGTGTATATTTATATCTTTTTTTACTTTTCCCCCCCTTTTTCATATTTTTTTTTAGTTGAGAATGATTTAACTTTTATTTTTTTTAGTTGATTGAGATCTGTATTTCTTTGTTTCCTAGAGATAATATCAAAGGAAAACAATAAATAGCCAATTTATATGCTATATATTTGAGAATTTATAAGAATACGCCTCTCCTTAATTATAATTGTAAACCATGTGGAATTCATGAATAATTATTTAGGCAAAGAATATTACTACAAAATACATATATATGTATATATATTAGTGAATAGTGATTACAAATTTTGAAATACTAGACGTACAAAATTTATAATTAAATTAATAACACAATCATCAATCTTCTATGATTAGTGGCTCTTGAACGTTAATTTTTGGAACCTAATCTTATCATCACATGGTTGAATGCTAGACTTTGAGCTTGATTGATCCCTCCATAATCAAAATCACTTGCCTTGATAATAAATGAATTTCATGTTTCATTTTAATTTTATATTTAAGACATGATGTAGCTCCTTAAAGCTTCATCGATATCAGAGAATTTGGGCTATTTATATTTATTCTCGAATGTTTCAGATAATTCAAGCTTCATCAAACTAGATCATGGAAAATAATCAGAGTTGTTAAATGGGCCGGACTGGCCTGATTCAAGCCCATGGGCTAAATTTTATTTTGCTACCGGCTCGACTTGAAACACTCGGGCCTAAAAGCCATGGCCCAGGCCGGCCCGGATATATTTTCAGATCGGTAGGGTCAAAACCATTTCGGGTCTAAGAAATTGTGGCCCAGCCCAATTTCAACACCTCTAGAAATAATAGTCCTTGTAGAGCTGTCAAATGGGTCGACCCAGCTTGAGCCCATGGGCCAAATGTATTATTGCGGCCCAGTCCGGCCCGACCCAACATGTTTCGGGCCTAAATGTATGTCTCAGTACAGTCTGTATTTCGGGCCGGGTCAGGCCGCGTGGAGGCGAAGGTTACATTTTCATGTTTTCACTGGGCCGGTCCCACTCATTCGGGCCAATATTTTTTCGAGCTTGGGCCTGCCTGACCTGAACACATTTCGAGTCTATAAAATTATGGCCCAACCCGGTCCAAAATCGTGGTGGGCCGGACAGATTTTGACACCTCTGAGGCTCTAATCCTTTCCCAATCTGAGGTTGTAATAAATATGGTAATGACTTAAGTTTATTGAATATAATTTTGAAGCTAGACCTAATTAATTGGTTGGCCAACTTCAAGAAAATTGGCATTTCACCAATCAAAGCTTATGGAAAGAAATGGAAAATGAGATTTCATCACATTTTAGGAATAAATATCTAAAATGGGTGAACAAATGTATTTTTGAAATAACAAATTTCATTTTTAAGAATCTCTACTGTTCCGTCTCTAGAGATTAGTAAATGAGATAAATCGTGGTAGGGTTTGCCTTAGGTACTATTCTTTGTGTATTGTTTGTTGGATTGATCAAAAAAATTATTATTTGTTTTCTAGATAAGTAAGAATGTACTACAAAAAATACAAATAAAAAATAATTGATTACAATTTAATTCCTAATGTTTGAATATTTTAACAGAAATGCTCCAAAATTTTCAGCAAAAAAAACCATTTTGGTCATTTTTTCGGCAAAAATGTCAATCCGTTATATAGGTTCTCTAGTTCATTACAGAGTAAATGTGATCGAAATCGACCGGAATAGTTATTTTTATCGAAAACATTGGGTCATTTCTGTTAACATATTCAAATATTAGAAATTAAATTATTATCATTAAACGTTGGATTAATTCTGTTAAAATATCCAAATAATGGTTATTTTTATTAAACGTTAGGAAGTAAACCGTAACTAGTCCAATAAAAAATAAGAACATAATTCACTAAGTGTAGAGTCATTGTCCAAATAATGAGACGTGCGTGGCATAATGAAATATCAATTAAGTTTGATAATAAAATTGATTTAATTTGATTTTGTTTAATTGACTTCATGGTTTTCATTTGTTTAGTCAGATTTTGTCACTGAATATATATACTAGCAACAAGTTTGATGTTTGATTTGATTGTTTATATATATAAAAGTGTGGGCCTCTAGAATAATAAAGTAATTCAATTGGATACAATTGTAATTAAATCTTGAGGTCGTAATTTATCATTTTTTTAGCTATAGTAACCATTCATCATTTTTCCGAAGAATTGTCGATTCAGAAACTGAAAGATGGGTAATCTATCAATTTAGGTTCTGAAAGATGAAAATTCTCAATACATGATCTAAAAAATAAAAACTCTCGATTTAAAATCTCAAAAATCACTAATTTTAATTTCTTTTCATTTTTAATTAATTTTATACTAATTTTCAATGAAAATTCCTTTACTAATTATTTATTAAATCTGATAAAGATATTGTCAAAATTAATTAAAAACTAAAAAGAAATTAAATTTCGTGATTTTTGAGGTCCTGAATTGAGAATTTACACCTTTTAGATCATGAATTGATACATTACTCAGGTCCTGAATTGATAACTCTACTTTTTTTTAATGATTGAAATTGTATTTATTAGTTCTATTTTTTTAGGAAATTATCAATCCAGGACCTGAAGGATGTGTAATCTATCGATTCAGGATCCGAAAGGTGAAAACTCTAAATTCAAGACTCGAAAGATGAAAATTCGCAATTCAGAACCTCAAAAATTACAAATTTGGTTTTCTTTTTATTTTTTAATTAATTTTATATTAATTTTCAATGAAAATTACTTCATTAATTATCTATTAAATCTAATAAATAAAATTTTAAAATTAATTAAAAATAAAAAGAAATCAAAATTCGTGATTTTTGAGGTCCTTGATTGAGAATTTTTATTTTTCGGGTCCTGAATTGAGAGTTTCCATCTTTCAGGTCCTAAATCGACAATTCTCCTTTTTTTTAATAAAAAGTATAATACCAGAGTCGCACTTCTACTAGTCCACGATTCTTCGCTGGACATTCAATCAATATATGTATATTTATTTAATTTAATTTCTTGTTCGGACAAGCAAAAAATGCATTAAAATCAACAACTATTCAACAGTCAGGTGACTTTCTATAGAAGCCAAATTTTCTCCAATTTTTCCAAACCCTCATATCAGTTTTCTCTCTCTAAAAACTGGGGGTTTTCCTAATTCTGCATTAGGGATTGCGAATTGGAGTGGACGCTCGCATTTACCGATGGATTTTCACAGCAAGAAGCTCATTAATGACCCGAACGGTTACGATTATTCCTCACCATTTTTGTTTGTTTGATTGATTTTTTTTTTGGTGAAGAAATTCGTCACCATTTTGGTCCTGCATTTTCGTTTTCGTGACTTTTTGGTGAATTTCTCAATTGTTTATCGCTTTGTTTTTGTGGAGGTTTGTGGAAGTGTGCGGATTCGATGCATGCATTTGCGTTTGAATTTCTATCGACTTTGACTTTATTCGTTTCTGTTAGGAAAAATGATTTGCGGATTCTCGCGTTCTATTTCGTGTTGTATCTGTAGATGTTACACTAAGTGCATTCCACTACCTGTATTAACACAATTGCTCATATTCGGACACGTATTAGGTGCGAATTTGTGTAGATATACACTTGGTGAAGTTAACGAAGTGTGCATCTAGAAGATTTATTTGGCATTTTTGTATATTTTGGAGTGGAATGGGGTTTTAGCGTTTTTCCTTTTGTTTTCATGGGGTTTTACTGATGTTTATTTTGAATTGTGAGTGGAATGTACAATTACTAAAATATTAATGTGTTTTGTACAAATTGAATTGTTATACATCATGACTTTAGAGTTGTACATTTTTCCGGCCGGCTTGTAACTGCTGCCAGATTATTGGATGCTTCAGCAATAGGTTTTAGTATAGTGGAACTGTGTCTTTTTTCAATTTTTGGGGACTGACTTTGAGAATGCGCGCGCGCACACACACACACACATATTATTTTTCCTTTCCAGCGTCACGAGAGATGATTATGAGATGTACTTGTTATTCAAATATGGTCAGTAATGCATGTTCTATTTTCATGACATATTAGTGCATTCAGGATTTGACTTATGTACTTCTGGCTGCAGATGTTGTGACAGAGTTCATTGAGGGTCTGGTTGAAACCTATCCTGGGTTGCAGTATTTGGATGGTTTCCCTGAAGTAACTACATGAACAAATATCATATCCTGCTTCAATGAGCACACATCTTCTTCTACGCATTGTTTCCAACTAATGGACACCTTTGTATGTAGGTCAAAGTTGTTTTACGTGCTGATGTTTCAGGTGCAACATATGACAAAGTAGCTGTAGTATCAGGTCTGAGACATCATTTACTTCTTTCTCTTTGTTTTCAGCTGTTGTTCACTTGTTCTGAGACACTGATATAGAACTTTGCCAATGAGATAGGTCATTTCTGTTTCTTCGTTTTGAAAAGTATGATAAAGACACCAACATCTATATCTTTACTTGGTTGTGTGATGCAACTCATTGAGTGGTGACTGTATCTTGCTCTGTATTATTATGTTATATATCTGATATCTGATTGTAGCTATTCATCACTCAATTGATCCACTTTTGGAAAACCAATGAATATTGTTGCAAAGGATTCCTCTACCTTCTGAGCAACAAAATCAGACGAGTTTTACTGTAAAATGAGTAAAGGATTTCAAATGTCATGTTTATCATGTTAAATTTGTATGTAACTGAAGGTATTACAACACTTTATCAGTTGGTTCCATTTGCTCCTGTTTTCCTTCTATAGCTGAAGATCATATTTAGCTGCTGCATTATTTGACCTAGAAGGAAATTGTAATATTGGCATTCTACAAGGGACAAATAGATGATTCAATGTGGGAATGGCCTATGACAGATTCTTCCTAGTTTAGATGTCAAACTTATTCGTTTGAGGGCACTATTAAGAACTCCAAGCTGTCTGTTAAGAGCTCAAGTTTTGATAGAAGTGGTATGAGAACGCTGGTGAACCTGATGAAAGTTGCTTAACACACAGGAGGTGGAAGTGGTCATGAGCCTGCTCATGCTGGATTTGTTGGAGAGGGGATGCTTACGGCAGCTATCTGTGGGGATGTTTTTGCCTCTCCTCCTATCGACTCCATTCTTGCAGTATGTTGACTTCAAAAATTGATAATAGATTATAGATGATATCATCTCTTTTTTCACAGTATATTTCGTTGTTAATATTTCTTTGGATGATCATGCTATATCTTTTTCATTAGGGAATCAGAGCTGTGACTGGCCCTTCTGGGTGCCTCCTGATTGTCAAGGTATCTTTTAATGAAGTTCTCATGTGTCTTGTCAACTTAAAATAACTTTTGTTATCAACTTATACTGATTTTATTTTATATTGGTTTACACTTATGTGGAAATATTATGCCTGGCAGTGGATATTTCATATTTCTAGTGATCACATCTTACTAATGTTGAGATGTGGGGATTAGTATGGTCATGGTCTATACTTTTTTTTTCTACCAAAAATTGATATAAAGTTGCATTCAGTTTTTTCTAATGTAACCTTATTTTATTATTTACAGAATTACACTGGTGATCGCCTAAATTTTGGGTTGGCAGCTGAGCAGGCAAAATCTGAAGGTTATAAAGTGGAGGTACGTCTTTCTTTATATGCAAACAGCTTATTCTTAAAACTTGAGGGTTAGCTGATATGGGCATACAAGGCTTGTGTTAACAGATGGTAATTGTTGGTGATGACTGTGCTCTACCACCTCCGAGAGGCATAGCTGGGAGAAGAGGTTTAGCTGGAACCATTCTTGTTCATAAGGTGTTTCAATTTCTTCTCCCGGACCATTATGAGCTTTGTTATCTTTTTTATGTTCATGTTAACCAATTTGATTTTTTCCCCTACTTCATTACCTGTTCAAATGCCTCTCTTTTTCTTTGTGTCCTCCTGAACTTTCTGCATCCATTTATAAAATTGATCTCAACAGAATAATCTGCATTTAAGTCGACCTTAAATTCTTGTTTCTAGTGTCTTTATGATCTACTTCAACTCAAGTTTCAAGTCAACCTTCTTATTTTGAAAACATCAAATTATTTTCTCTTTCGGTTCGGTGTGACTGTGGTTTTAGTCAGTTGTATTATGATTAGAATATTCTATGTCTAATCATATATTGTTGAATTGAATGAATAGGGTGGATTGTAAATTAATTATTTAGGCTGATGGTTCCTATTTTATTAATTAATTGTGAACAGAAGCTTATCTTACTGATAATAACAAAATTTCTACGTGCAAATTATTCACTTACTAAATAATCCAAATATCTCAGAAGCTAATTGAAGTATCTTGTAATTATTTACATTCATATTTTCAGGGTTGCATTGCTAATCTGATTCTCATTCGTTACCCAGTTTCTTTTAAGTATGCCTTTTGGGAAGTGTCGAAAACATCTGTCTATCGCATCTTATGAATGTTCTAGGATTAAGCTTGTTCAATTTGTCACCAAATTCAGTAGTCTTATGCTTTTGTTTCTGATTTTCTGAACTGAAATTGTAAATCACAGATTGCTGGAGCAGCAGCAGCTTCTGGTCTCTCTTTAGAAGAAGTTGCTGCTGAAGCTAAACGAGCATCAGATATGGTTGGCACAATGGGTGTCGCATTGTCTGTCTGCACATTGCCCGGTCAAGTGACTCCAGACCGTTTAGGCCCTGGCAAGATGGAGCTTGGCCTTGGAATTGTAAGGACTAAGGAGTTACTTTCGCTTTTTTTTTTTTTTTTTTTTTTCATATTTTGATTGGAAGACCAATTACTTTTGGTTATGAGTGTTTCAATTTTTAGCTATTGAATATAGTGACACAGTGGCTGCACTTACAGCATCCTAGATGCATATTGACCATGACACTTTGACTTGGAAAATTGTTATGTTTTTCTACACTTTGGTTCCTACTAAGACTTTACTTGTTGACAGTGTTTTCTGGTCCATTGAATTCTTTATAACGAATTCTATATGTTGAAAGTCAAAATGTTTTTTTATCCTCCTAGCTGTAGTAAAGTAGCTTCAATGAATCAGCAGTCACAGTCAAATGGAATTTGACCGAGTCACTGTATATTGAATGTCACATGTATGGAAAGTGATCAATATTTTCTGCATGTCTATCAGCATGGAGAACCAGGTGCTGCTGTGGCTGACCTCCAACCTGTTGATATTGTGGTCTCTCATGTCCTGAATCAAATATTGTCAACGGTATGTGAGTAATTAATATGTATTTTTTTTCAATTATAGATCTTTCCTCTCAAACTTTTCATTCTTCTTATTATTGATATATAGAAGACTTTATCTCTGTTGATTGTCATCACCTGCTCCTAGTTGAAAACATGTCTAATTTCCTGGTTTATATGTAGGAAACAAATTATGTTCCTATAACTCGTGGTAATAGAGTTGTACTGATGATTAATGGGTAAGTCTGTAGCTTCATGTCTTGTTATATTGTGACATGAATTTTGGTATAAAAAAAAAATAGAAACATTTGCTACTACTGTCTGTGTTCTTGTGTGTATTGTCCCCCCCTCCCCCTTTTTCCCTCTTTCTGGTAAACTTTGTCATGCTTGGGCATGCAGATTAGGGGCCACTCCTCTTATGGAACTGATGATCGCTGCTGGAAAGGCTGTTCCTAGACTGCAGCTGGAACATGGACTGGCTGTTGACAGAGTATATACCGGTTCATTTATGACCTCTCTAGATATGGCAGGTATGTTCATGCTGACCAGAATATATGCTTATTGACAAAAACCTGTTTTTATTATCACTCTTATTGTTTTCTGTTGCAGGATTTTCAATTACTGTGATGAAGGCAGACCAAGCAATTTTGAACTGGTTGGATGCCCCAACTAAGGCTCCAAATTGGCCTGTTGCTGCTGATGGTCAGTGTCATGCCTTTGCATGCATGCACTGCCCACTCTTTTAGGCTCCTGTTCTGGGGGATATTGGAATATATTTGTCAATTAAGATTGACTTGCAAGTGAAATAGTTATATATTGTTATAATGCTCTCAGGTAACCACCCACCTGCGAAGATCCCTGTTCCTGTTCCGCGATCTCGTTCTAAAAAGAATGATGAGGTATGTTGGACCCCATATACTTTCCTTTGGTAGATGCAGCCATTGGAGCTCCAGTCTCTTGTTAAAACCCAAATGCAAAATTTCTTGGAATTGTTCAAGCTGTTCATTAAACAATATATAACCACTCCCCTTTTTTAGTGTAGAGTGTCATAATAGTTCTTAAATGTTAAGATGAATATTTTATCAGGTGAAATACTAGCACTATAAGCTTTCCAAAAGTGTACTTTAGATAAAATATAAACATCTCCGATCAATTTGAGATCTAAAATTCTAAGAATTTTCTCTGTTTGTGATCTACGAATGACTTAATTTGTAAATGAATCAATAGCTAATTGTATTCTGGACTCATTCTTGATGCAGTTCAGTTTTATAAAACACTTCTCTATTAACCTCACTGCTTCTTGTTTGTTTCTCGTTCTGGTTAGATATTGTCTCGGCCCGAACAGCTAAGTCCTTTGGGGCATATTCTTGAAGTGGCTATTGAAGCAGCAGCAACTGCAATTATCAATCTCAGGGACAATTTAAATGAATGGGACAGCATAGTTGGTGATGGTGACTGTGGGTCAACAGTAAGTTTGTGTATTATTATATTTTTCTTTCTAGAAATTTGAATTTGAATGTGAATGTGAATGATCAAGTGAGTCTAATTTCTTCTAATAATGTAGATGTCCAAAGGCGCTTCAGCCATTCTTGAAGACATGAAAAAGTGGTAAGCCTCCTTTTCTCCATCTCTTCTCTTTCTCCTTCTGACAGACTGCTGCATTTCTGGTGTGCTAATACACGCAGCATTTGTGTAATGTATTTGAATCATTGGGCTTGGTTGAAGTAGCTGTATCACTACTCTCTCCAGTTTCTCACTGTATTTCTTCTGAATTTTGCATTCCAGTTATCCTCTGAATGATCCTGCTGAGACTGTCGGTGAAATTGGATCTTCTATAAGAAAAGTCATGGGTGGAACCAGTGGCGTCATGTATATTCTTTTTATATCTTCATTTCCGACTCCACACTTGGTTGCAGATGTTATTTATTAATAATGTGTTCCTTTTTTGCTATAATAGATATGACATTTTCTTTAAGGCAGCGTATGCACAGCTGAAGGCGAATAGTAATTCCGGCATCACAGCACTACACTGTGAGATAACTTAATGATGTATAGCTTTTACATTCGACTCGTGCATCTACCACAATGATAAATCTAAGCCTTTTGATATAGGGGCCGGTGCTCTCGAAGCTGCCATTGCTGCAGTCAGTAAATATGGTGGTGCCAAAGCAGGTTACAGGACTCTATTGGATGCCCTCATTCCAGCATCGTCTGTCGTTAAAGAGGTTAGATGCAACAGTTCCCTACTTTCTCCATTGAATGTTTGGTTTGGATCCAAAATATTTTTTTGTTAAAACGGAGAGGGCTTTATCGACAGAAATTGGCCTCTGGAGAAGATCCTGTTGAGGCATTTGTGTCTTCTGCTGAAGCCGCTGTTGCCGGTGCCGAGTCAACTAAAAACATGCAAGCACAGGTGATTATTGGGCATATCTGATGGTCATATCTATTTCATATTCAATCACTAGTTTTCTGTCTGCTCGAGTATTCGGAAGTGGATCCATTTTCGGAACTAACGAGCGAGGTTTGCAGGCGGGGCGGTCATCATATGTGTCGGCTGAAATTCTAGCATCGGTTGCGGACCCGGGGGCCATGGCTGCAGCATCGTGGTACAGAGCTGCGGTGTTAGCCGTAAAGGAGTGCAAATGAGTAAGATTAGGAGATTTAGAGGCATCATTTTTTTGTTATCTGAGGAGGGAAATTAATGAGCAAAATTTTTGTTGGGGAATGATGAAACTTTGCTAAGGGATCAGCTTTCCGCTTATGCAGTTGATGCATAAAGCTGAGAGAGCGTAAAAATTCATCGACATAACCAAAATCCAATGCTGAGAGTTGTGACGTTGAAGTTTACCATTTACTTGTGCATGCTTTCCTATCACATGTTCATTACTCCATTACTATTTTCTCCCCCCCCCCCCACCCCCCCGGCTGCCTCTGCCCTCCTCTCCCTTGTTGTCGCATGACCTCTCTCGTTTAGTGCGGTTTAGGGCTGTAGCTGAGCAGAGCCGAACATCCTGATGGTCGAGTGATTCGAGCTTTTTTTCTTTCTCTTGTTCAAGCTCCGCTCAACAAATATCGGCTATCGGCTCGTGAAATGCATGAAAATTTACTAATTGAGCTCAAGTTTGAATGTTCGACAAAAAAGCCCTTTAATTTACATGTTAGAGCTTGAACCTGAAAAAAAGGGTTTGTTTAGTTTATCCGTTCAAAATATTTATAATATTCATGAACATGTTTGTTTAATCTCAAAATTCAACATGTTCGTGAGGTGGTTGAGTTGAATATTACTTTGCTCAAGTCTGAGCTTGGTTCATTTAGAAAGGGTTAAGGGCCACATAGCCCCCTCGACTATTCTACAAGGGTCACATTGCCCCCTCTTTGACTATTTGGTCCATTTAGCCCCCTCAACTCTTTAAAATGGCTCACATTGCCCCTTCCATGGATGGAAAAATTAACACCATTAATAAACACACACTAACACACATTTTACTCACACACTAAGATTTTTTCATATATTTGTACACACAATTTTACAATTAACCAAAATTATTACAAATTAATAAATTATGGTTTATTATAGCTAAAATAATAAATACCAATAAATTGATTAATAAATTAACTAAAACATAATAATAGTAATATAGTATGAAAATTTCAATATATATATACATATATATATCGAGTTCATTTATAAAATTATTTTAAATTTTAAAATTTGATGATTCAATGATGAATACTACAATAGATATATTGAGTCTTTGTTTATGATGATTTATTAATATTTTGGAAAGGGGGTATGATTTATGAATTTCAGATTTGCTTAGATTTTTCATCTTTAAAAGTCATTATGTAGTGAAATTAATTGATTTGTGGGTCCGTTTTACCATTGAAAATAAAGTTGAACACTTAATTGCAAATTTGAAATACACAGATGATGATTTTTAGATTTAAATTATTTTATGAATTATCTCAATATATATATAGATATATTATAAATAATGAATTTTACATACTATATTATTATTATTAATTGTTAATTAATTTATTAATAAATTTCATGGTATTTATTATTTTATTAATTGATAACCATAATTTATTAATTTGTAGCATTTTTGGTTGATTGTAAAATTATGTGTAAAAGTATGTGAAAAATCTTAGTGTGTGAGAAAAATCTGTGTTAGTGTGTGTTTGTTAATGAAGTTAACTTTTCCATCCATAGAAGGGGCAATGTGAGCCATTTTAGATAGTCGAGGGGGCTAAATGGACCAAATAGTCAAAGAGGGGGCAATGTGACCCTTGTAGAATAGTCGAGGGGGCTATGTGGCCCTTAACCCATTTAGAAAATGGAGGGGTTTTTTTCGAGCTAAATTCTGAATAACTCGTGAGCGGTTTTGTTCATTTACGGTCCCCTACATGATCTCCTCTCTTGTGCGTGTGCATGAAATTTTGAGTTTTTATGCACATATTTTGGTGCACTGAAAAATAGTGTCATTATCTCTTCTCAAGTGGTTTAAATTTTTTTGCCTCAATTTGTTATACACCCTCAGATTTTCCATCGAACGAAATATTGATATATAACATGAAAGTTTGCAGAATCACATAGATGTATAGTATAATCATATTTTGAATTTCA
This sequence comes from Perilla frutescens, assembly GCA_026008535.1. Taxonomy (NCBI): domain Eukaryota; kingdom Viridiplantae; phylum Streptophyta; class Magnoliopsida; order Lamiales; family Lamiaceae; genus Perilla; species Perilla frutescens. The sequence continues at coordinate 54,076,690 of BRKX01000015.1, forward strand.
TTAATACAGTAAAAATTGGTACGAAAAATATTGTGTTTGGTTTTTATATTATCATAAATTGTGTCCGTCTTGCAACAAAGAAAAAAAAAACAAAATTGTGTTAATTATAACGTTTTAAAATTTGTGTCTAAATTATAAATTGTGTCAAAGTTTATATATGTAATCGTAATTAATCTTAAAATTTAATCTAAGATAATGATATAAATAATGTCCTTTGGTCTTTTTAAAAAAATAAAATAAAAGTCATTATTCCGTCATAATAATAATAATAATAATAATAATAATAATAATAATAATAATAATAATAATAAAGAGCTCTTAATCTGAAACGGATTCATGAGGAAGGGGGATGGAGAAAAGGCGCATAATTTTTTATTTTATCTTTTTTAATAAATATGCGTTTAAGAGAATCACGTTTTTAGGTTACTATATTTTTATATTTTGTTTGAATAGGTCTTAATACAGTTTTTGTTAGTAGATTGTTCTACGTGAACAATACATTTTATTAGGTCTTTATTTCGATTAAGGCTGTCAATTTTTGACACGACACGATAGCATGACACGAATACGCACGAAATTAATAAGTTAGTGTTTAGTCTTATCGTGTTCGTGTCCTTATCGTGGTGTCGTGTTCGTGTCGAATTCGTGTAACCCGTTAATATTATGTAAATACATAAATAAATATATTAATTATGTATAACAATTTCACATATTTATTTAATCTAAAATTTTAGTTAAAACTCAATTATTTAATTTAATATGTACTAGTAGTTGTTTTATACCGTGTCGTTGTCATGTTCGTAGTCTTATCGTATCTCTATCGTGTCGTGTCGACACGATATAAGTCGTATTTTTCTTTTTCGTGTTCGTGTTGAGCATATTCTTAACGGATCGTGCTCGTGTTTAGACTTATCGTGTCGTGTCATTATCATGTCACCCATTAACGACCCGACACGCACGAATTGCCACTCCTAATTTCGATATGACCCGTACAAAATACGTTTCACAAAAATATTATATTAGGTATTTATTTGCTTATTTATTTTTGCATTTTCGATAAAACCATGGAGTATGACTACATTTTACCCTTCAAAATGTATACAGTTTACACAATAAATAACCCCCTAAACCATCCTCTCTCTCTCTCTCTCTCTCTCTCTCTCAACACTTACATATAAAATTATAGCAAGATCAGAAGACTGAATCATTCCGACAGTAAATCAATGCAGATTATGATAAAAATAAGCAGTCACTGCTACAAGTCAAGGCTAATTAAGCAGGATAAATGATGAATTCCAGTTTATTTATAAAAAAAAATTGTCAGCAAAAGTAAAGATTTACACCTTCACAACTCCAACAACTCTTGGCTTTGCTTGTTTGAAACATTAGAAGAAGATGATGGCGACGATGACGACGACGAACTACGATTTTCTTGCTACATTCTCAAGTCATCCTAACTGCGCTGTTTTAGCCGCAACGAGAAGAGGCCGGCTACGCCTCCACGACTCGTTGCAAGTCAGACATCACGAGCCATTTCCCAGCAAGCGAAGCACCTCCCATGGCTACTGCATGCTCACATATTCCTCCTCTTTCACTAAGGGTCAGCTAAAAGACTCCAAAAAATGTGGCGATTGCAAAAACAATGAACAGAACTCCACCGACGAATCCAACCTGATTGTGACACGAGCCAAGATTCAGATGACTATTGAATTTGAATCGCCATGAACAGGATGGTTTACATAGCTTTACGTACCAGCTTTTCGGATATGTAATTCGCAAGGAACGCGCCTCCAAGTATTGCGAATGATGTCGCGATCAGGTGACCCACAATGGCTCCACTCGCAACTCCCCACGGAGACTGCAGCGTGTACGAGGGAAGGAAAACTATGTCAATATCTCCGGTTTTTGAAGAATGGCGGAATCTCCGCAGAAGAATTTCGACAAGTTATATTACCTGTGCTGCACCGAGAGCTATTGTTGCCAGCATTGAGCGATCTCCCCATTCCTGCAAAAAGGTGACTGTTCAGAAACATGAAATCTTTGGTCACACATGCTCAGCTCGTTCGACTCAACGAGTTGCAACATATTTCAAACAACCGAATCCTTTCTCCTACCGACCCACATTCTTGAATCTCGACCAACCAAGATTCTTGAATCTTCTGCGATCGAAGATGGCGGAGACTTCTATGTTGGGGTAAGTGTTTAGTGAGCTACATCACAAAACTAACTCAAGTTGCTAATGACTAGGATTATAAACGAATAGAGCCGCAGGCCGCTCGTGAGCTATTCGGAGCTCGACTTGATAAAAGCTCGTTCATTTTCTAAATGAGACGAACTTGAGCCGAGCTCGAACATAGTAGTGTTCGGTTCGGCCACCTTGCGAACATGTTCATAAATATTATAAATATTTTGAATGGGTAAATTAAATAAGTTTTTTTTTTTTCGAGCTCGAGCTCCAATATGTAAATTAAACGAGTTTTTTTTTTCGAGCATTCATCTCAGGCTCGATTAGTAAATTTTCGAGCATTTCACAAGCCGAGCTCGAGCCGAATTCGAGCACGATAAATATTTGTCGAGCCGAGCTCAAACATCAGGGTATTTTGCTCGATTCGGTTCGTTTACAACCCTACTAATAACTGATTCACGAGGTCGACACCATTAATCCGTGCTAGAACAGTCTTTAACCTAGTGGTTTTGAGGACCAGTTAGGCGGACACTAATGTGGAAATCGAGCATGATTTGTACTTCTTATAGTAGGTTTAATGTGGTTAAGTCGATATTGAGGATCTAATCAAGCATAAATGGCCGTTTTATCACCACAATATAGGAAGAAAAACAGAAATTTATTGGAACTGCAACAGAGGAAAACACTTACAGCAAAAAATACAAGGCTGAATGACTTCCATATAACTTCAAGGGGATTCGATAGCCGTTTCGCCTGCCAGTGTATCACACGGTTTGTATCAGAAGTTTGAATCATGCTCAGATAGAGGGAGGTGACTAAAGAAAATATTCGAGACGAATCCAGCTAGTAGATATTACCAATTACTTACAAACAGAAGAAATCTCCATGAGAATGCTAATGAAAAAAAAAAATCACCTTTTCCTTCACAAGCTCCTCAGCTTCAGCAAATTCATCAGATTCCTGGTTGCTCTGCTCCCCAGTTTTAGCTGCTGTCGAAGGAAGGTCCCATGCATCTTTAATCGACTTAAGACCAAAGAACATCAAAAGGGTTACAGCAGCATACTCTCCGATCGGCAAAGCTGTTCCAAGATCAGCAAGCTCTCAGAATCCTCATTGCAAGAAGAAAAGGTTGGAGAAATTTATTGACCACCATGTCTTTTTTACTTAAAAAGTGTCATATATTTGACCAGTTTCGAGAATTAAGATATTTACATAAAACAAAGATTACAAAAATATCTACTCTAATGACTCAAGAATCAAGCTTTGTTCAACAAGAAATTTCTCTCCCATTTTGGTCTCTTTGTTTTTTTCAGTGTGTAAGAACTTTGCCAATTGTCTCAGATTACATTATTTTTCATATGACATGTTTGCTTTGACTAAACAGAAAAACTACTAAATAATGGCTGATGGCTATTGATAAGAAGAACTTCTTACTTGTCTGAAATTGAGCAGGTACCGAGTTAAATATTCGACCAATTACGACAGAGAGGATAGTCATAAGTGACAGTGCAGCCATTGATCCGAGAAGGACCTGGTCAAGATGAACAAGAGTAAGTGCACAATACCTAGCAGAGAAAGGATTAGTAACTGACAGTCGATACTTCCCTATAAAATGATCACAAAACACATTTTGTTGTTGTACATAAGATTGTTTTATGCAAAATCAAGATGGTGATTAGGTTCAGAAATCCTAATAGAAAGAAATGTAGGAGAGATGATGCTTAAATTTATTTGCACAGGTTCAAGCAACATGTAGAATTGGGCTGGAATCAGTCTTAACTGAGAGAGAGAGAGAGAGAGAGAGAGAGAGAGATACCAGAACTTTCTCATATTGCATGGCCAAGAGAGCAGCAATGAAGAAAGTCTGTCAAATGAAAGCAAAAAATTAACCAAATTAAAGTTGAGCAACATCTGCCAGCCTCAACTATAACCAAATGTTAATAATCAGATCAGCATGCTAGTGCAGTTGGAAAAAGGTCAGTTGATCAAAGCAATAGCATATACCTGGACCTTTATTAGGATTAATATACTTGGACATAAACAAGACATCCCACACAAAATACTCAAAATAAGTTGCAGTAGGCATCCAGATCTCAAGACTAAAACAACACAATGCTAGTCCTCTGCTGCATGTATGTGTGTGTATGTCAGTTGGTGTTTGTGTGCATGTTTACAAGATTTCAGCTAAACATTTATCAAGAAGGCAATTTTTATTTTTTACTTTATTTATTTGCAATATGGCAAGCCCAAAACAAAATCTGAAAATGGATAAATCTTAATCATCCAGAAACGAAAAACTATGCAACTTAATTCTAAGTGATAGTAATAAGGTCATTATATAGATAAGCAATCAAACAGAAGAAGATCGATCACTGAGAAAGGTGAAAAGGATATGATATATCATCGTACGCGAACATTAGATCAAAGGCTAATACATAGATATGGCAAGCACATGTTTAATGCTGGCATACATACACTAGAGTTTAAACTAAATAAAGAGTCTTCACCTATTTCTGCAATATTATACCTTGTCACCAATCTCAGAAACAAATATCAAAGAGAATGCTGCAGTGAAGCCTGACTTTGCAAGTGCTGGTAAGAGTGCTGAAGGCCCTTTCTTCAAGAGAATAAATAAAAATGCTAAAGTGCATGAACAAAGCACAAGAGCTATAGGAAAAAGATAAGGAATTCGATCAGGGGATTTCTCACTGCCATGAAGTTGAACGAATTAGTCAGGACATAGTAACGTCTAATTGATGCATTTTGGAGCAAAAATATGAAACACAAAAGTGATGGAGATGTCTCTGCACATGCTTAATGAAAGACAACTTGGAGCATAAGAAAAATATAATTAATGTACTATACATCATGTTTCTTTTAATTGATTTTTCACACCTGATACTCTGAACATTTTTTCAAAATTTCTAGGTTCTTAAAGTACACCTTCAGCCAATATGTTTTGAGATAGTACTCATTATTCTTTAAATATTCGTATGTCTTGGGGATAGGGGAATCATGAGGAAAATAACATGATGTTCATGACACATAAGAATTGGCATTTGTCCTCCATTATACGACTCCAGCAGTAATTGGAACTTTATGATAAGCTGAAGCAAAAACTACTAACATTTTTGAAGAAGTTTCAGTATGTTGTTCAGCAGATGAACTGTGGCTGTCGTTTTCCTGCCTCTCCTCATAGCCACCAGATCCAGCTCCCACGTTTAAAGCATGTGATCTAATTAATCTGCTCCCCACAACATATCTTGGTGCCTCTCTGTATTGCACTGTGTAGAAAAAAGTTTTTATGACCATTCCCTTGAGACATAACAGGCAATTCCGGAACAAAAAACTGAATTATTTAGGTCAATTCAAAAAATGAAAAAAGAAAGAAAAGAGAACATATAGATTGATGTATGTATATTTTTTTTATCTAATGGCACTTTTGAAAAAGCCAAATCAGAGTATATTGAACTTTTTAATAAAGGAAAAAAAGGAGAAAAAATATGAGAAAACCCTCAAGCTGAAGGCTTGAATGTCACAAAGGCTCAGATGCTTCATATTATATAAATCAACCTCCCTATTAATATAACCTCAAATCCACACCCAAATGATAATTTTGTGAAGTTGTGAAAGCTTAGAACTCAGCCTAAAGGTGCTGCAAGTATATATCCAATCATGGAGTTTTACTAACTTCAATCAATGTAGAAAGAACACGAGGGCATTCCCCTAAATTTGCCTCCGGATTGAGTTACTCAATGAGGACGGCATTGCAAAAAGACTCTATAAGGCATCACACTTCTTCCTCGAGTGAGTTATGACATATGCACACAAGTTCAATTCTAAAAACTCTATTATGCAGCGCCTCATCTAAGGTAAGATCAAGAACACATAGCATTGAAGCTTCATAATGCAACTGAACTGTTCAAATAAGTATCCAACCCGATTACAGAAATATATATATTCTGCTGTGTTTCCTACACCGAGATGGAAAGAAAGGCCCGGCCAGTGATTCGGCTCTTTGAACTCAGTAAAATCACACCACCTGGTTAGAATAGGAATTCTCAAATCTTTCCTTAAGGATGAAAATCCAATGGAGTGGCCAGCTTCATCATTTAAGAACTAAATCCAGAATTATAAAAATTTATTGAAGGGCATTAAAATCAGAGAATGAATCGATCACCTTCAAAGCCCAAGATGGATTTTTTTAGCTACTCCCACAAACCCCATAAAATGCCTAGCCCAGAAAATTGCAGTAGAAACTACACAGAGTCAAGCAGAAATGTAAATAAAAATTGAGTCTTATCCTTACCGAGATAACTTCAAATCAACATATTCCAGCTCAATGTAAACAATAACAACACTAGCAAACGCATAACATTCAAACTTTAACAAAATAAAAAACCTTAACCACAAATCAAAGACTCGATCTTTATCTTTATTGAAAGGCATCAAGAAATGATAGAACTTACACGGAGAGGATGAGCTGATGTTTCTTCTGGGCGCCAAAGGAGAGAATGGCAGCTTACTAATCAACCCATCAACGGGGCGAGCATATATCTTGTTGCTTGATGATAAAATTTGGGGAGTCTGAAATGCCAAAGATTGCATTTTTTTGGTTTTTCCAGCTGCAAAAATCTGAGTTTGTTACGAGAATTGAAGTCCCATTTCACTGAAATCTTTCGTTGTGTGTAGAGAGAGATTGACGAGATGAGAGAGAAAGAAGATTGTGTTGTGTGGCTACTTCCTACTGGGCGTGTGGTGTAAGTTAGGAAGAAATTTTGGAAGCATTTGGGAAATTTGTTTTTCTAGAAAACTACTGTATTATTTTTATTTTATCCACTATTTTCAAAGATTGATAAATTATATTTTGATACTTACATTTTAATTTTTTTTTCAAAAATAGCTCATCTTTTAAAAATTAATAAATCCAGACGTTCCGATCAAATTGTCTTAAATCCAACATTCAATATGTCCCGATTGATATTATCAAAGTTCAAATAACAACAATTATGAGAAAATAAAAAAGACAAATTTACTCTAAATATTTCAAAGATATCAAATTTTGAAAAGAAGAACCGAAAAAAAAATAGAGATTAGATCTGAAAATCAATTTATTTGTGCATATTTTATATTCGACTAAATTAAATACAAAAAATTATGTTATACGTTGTTTATGATGCTATGAAGTGTCTAAAGGGTTAAATTTACATTCTCTTTAATATATTTTTAATCAGCCATACTTTTTGTGATACTATAAAGTGTGTTCCATATTTTCCTCTAAAGAAAAAACTAATTTTTAAGATTTAACTTTTCTTAGTTTTGTTTATCCAAGAAAACACGCAAATATTTTCTGAGTTTTGACCATTTTAATTAAAATAATACTTCAAAAATTCATGATCAAAACTCATTCAAAATTTCAAATACCCAACACAACTCATTTAATTAATTTAATGCTACGACATTTTTCTTGAAATTATAAAAATTTCAATAAATTTAGCCAAATGTACAAAAAAAACATCTACCTTAAAAATTCATGAGAATTTATCTGTTTCAAAATAAATAAATAAACATAAGAATTTATCAAGTAGTTGTTGAACCCTTTAATCATATGTTATTAAATTTTCGATTTTTTTTTTGTCGTATTGTATTTATGTTTCAAATGTTTAATCTTGTTTTTTGAGAAATAACACACAATTATCGAGTAATTTTTCTTCAATAACGATTATTCTCTATATAATTCACACATTAATAGTTTTTTTAAACAATATTATTCCATTAAATATTTGTACTAGAATGTTATAGAAGTCATTAATGAAATAAAATTTCAGAACTTAACAATGCAATAAAATAAAATAAAATAAAATAATGAATTCATGCAACAAAATAAAAGTTACACTATTAATAGAAAAAAAAGGAGAATTGTCGATTGAGGACTTGAAAGATGAACAATATATCAATTTAAAGATAAAAACTCTCTATTCAGGACCCGAAAAATGAAATTTCTCAATATAAGACCTCAAATATCACGAATTTTGATTTCTTTATATTTTTTAATTAATTTTATATTAATTTTCAATGAAAATTTAATTATCTATTAAATCTAATAAAGAAATTTTTAAAATTAATTAAAAAATAAAAAAAATCAAAATTCGTGATTTTTGAGATCATGAATTTTCATCCTTCGGGTTCTGAATCAATAAAGATAGATTACTCATCTTTCAAGTCTTAATAATATTTCAAAAAATAAAAATAAAAATCAATTGTTGATTGCCAAATAGTGCATTTAGCCTTAATTTTATCATTTTTTTTTGTTGATAGATTTGATTTTTATTATCTGATTTCTCTGTTTTTGTGCCATTTTTCACAGTCCCAACCCCTCTTCCCTTCCCAAGAAGAGCTTAAAATCTGAAGAAAACAATTGAAAAAACCCTAAATCGGCCGACTCTTCATTCTCCCAGTAAGTTCTCTTCATTCATTACTACAGTTTCTTGATTTTCAATTAGCATATTTACAGTTTCAATTGAGCTCTGCATTGTTGCATACGAATCTATGTAGAGATCTGACTTCAAAAGCCCCCCAAAATCCCTGCATTCAATTTGTTCTGATTTTTTCGGTATCTGATGTTCTATTCTTGCATCTTATTGGTGATTATGTAGAGTGATTTGCTTCGCTACAGTTGTATTTTCTTGTGTGGTTTTTGTAGGGTTTGCGATGATCAATTCAAGAACAGATTTTTTTTCCATCATTTGGATTGTTGTGGTGTGGATGATGTAGATGTGGGTGAAATCTCACTCGGGAATTTCGTCGAACACAATGTCAGTTTACTGAGGTTTTGTACGGTCATTTTCATAGTTTCGTGGGTTTGTAGCTATTTTGATTTCTTAGAATTTAGAAATAAGATGGATGGGAATGGGAACATGAATTTTAGGACTTGGGGGTTTGAACCCCCAACAAGTAATATCAAGAGTCAAATTGGCTTTCAGTTGATACCTTCCATGGCTGAGAAGCCCCCTTTTGGTGGTAGTGTTGGTGGTGGTTTTCGCGACCACCAACACGCGCACCCGTCGCATGTCATGTCATCTATCAATGGCGGGCCGTTGCATCACCTTCGGGTGGGTGGTAGTATTTCAGAGTTCCACAATCCTGTGGACTATTGGATGAACCAAAACAGGGAGAAGTACCAAAATGGGATGTCGGTAAATCTCCAACCCGGTTACTATCAGCAGAGTTATGGAGTCTCGCCTGAGACGTCATCTGCTCAGTCTGTCCAAATGCCTCAGCAGTTTAATTTACAAAAGAATGAAAGCGTGATGTCTGAGATGGAAGAGGTGTGCGAGGAAAGAGATGACGGTGGTGGTGGTAGCAGTGGTGTTGCAGTGGTGAAGAAGAGAGGTGGTAATAAGGCTTCAAATGCTGCACCAAAAGAGAAGAAACCAAGAACGAGAACTCCCCGAGCGCCAAAGGATGTGTCTACTCCTTCATCCAACCGGGCCAGGACACTGAAGAAGCGTGCTGAAATTGTTATTAATGGAATTAATATGGATATTTCAGAAATCCCAATTCCAATCTGCTCGTGCACCGGATCACCACAGCAATGTTATAGATGGGGATCTGGTGGTTGGCAGTCTGCTTGCTGTACAACTGGACTGTCTATTTATCCGTTGCCTATGAGCACGAAGAGACGTGGTGCAAGGATAGCGGGACGGAAGATGAGTATTGGAGCTTTCAAAAAGGTCCTGGAAAAACTTGCATCGGAAGGCTATAACTTCTCTAGCCCAATTGATCTGAGGAGTCACTGGGCAAAACATGGTACAAATAAGTTTGTGACAATCCGATAATCTTTGTGACGAAGATGCTGTGGTTGGCTACTAAATGCATGCAGCACTTTATTTCTGCTGTATATAAATGGATGGCCTGGTTAGAAGCAGAAGCATCTGGGGTAGTTACTAACTATTAAGCTTCCGGAATCGAGTTTCAGTTTCCAGAATTTTGCCTCTTGGAGGATTTTAGTTAACTGTTCACATCTTGTAGTTCAATGAAAACGGTAATCTTGTCTTGCAACAAGGTATGAGAATGATTTGTTGAGATTTATTTTATTCTGTTCCGGTTCCTAATTTACTTGTCAATCAATTTGTTTTAGATACTACTTGCATCTTGTTTCTAAATTATTTTTCAGAACTTAGCAATACTAAGAAGAAATCATGGCACATTTTAGAATCATCATATTCGTTTGCATATTAAATCCCTATTATAGGATTTAAATGCTATTTGGATGGGATAGGACATCAATTAACTGATTATTTTGATAGAAAAATGAACTCCTGAAGCCTAGGCCAGTAAAGGGACTTTGCCTCCGATTAATGATTTTATGTTGTAATGTCGACTTAGGTTAGGTGTGCCCTTTATAGTTTCATTTTGGAGTCGGACATGCTGCATCTAATCTTCAAGATCCTTCCTAGTCGCGTAATTAGAATGCATCCTTTGTTTGCTTCATTCTCGTGAAACTACGGTTCATTTGTTTAGCTTGCACTCTCTGCATGAAAGTCTTCGTGATAACAGGAATTATCTGCTGTATTGAGAAATGGAAGAAACTATATGCATGCTTCTATATGATGTGTATCTAATAGAGTAAGCTGTTCTGAGGAAAGTTTAGACTTAGTTACTGGTGTTTGGTACTGAGCCATTCTTGCTAGCTGTGAATTTATGTATATAAGCATCGATTATTTTATCTCCAGTCGATCTTTTTTCCACCCGTTATACTTTGTTGCATGAACCGGATGAAGTGAATGCATCGATCTCATATTCTTTTCTGGTTCTGAACTGTTTTGGGAGTAGTTTTTGCTAAAATCCTGCCTTTTTTCCTGCGGTTCTACCGTTAGTCCAAAACCATGCATGAAATCATTAGGTTTATGCATTTTCTAGGCTTATTTCTATATGGAGTTGTGATATTCTGGAATCATAATAGTGTAACTACTTCATTTGCCGTGGCATATGGAAATGGGTCAGGTCGGGTTGAGTCGGGTTGAAACTTTGACTACGGATCATCTTTAGTCGAGGTTCTCGTTCTCGTTCTCGTTCTCATTCTCATTCTCATTCCTCGTCACTCGACACAATGATAGTATTTTCCTTTAGAAATATGATTTTTGTGGTGTTTATTTGAAATTTGAAATCGAAGTGGGTGTGGAATTTAATGTGTCCACCTTTGGGGGTTCATGAATTCTGCACATAATCAATCAATTGCCATCCTTAGTTTTGAATTTTGAGTTCAACGGATGATGAATAACAAATATATTTAATATTTAATTATTCCCCTGTCATAATTTTGATAATCGGAAAAAAGTTGAAAGTGTCGAATTTGTTGCAAATTAAAAGGTTGGGTTATTATTGCAATGTTTTAAAAGTTATGTTTAAATTGGAAATACGTTCAAATGTGGTGATTTTTTTGGCAATTAATCCTTTAATATTTTTAGGGTTCAAGATTTAGTAGGATTGAGTAATTAATGTAAGATTAGGGATGTCAATTTAGTCCGAAACCAATGGGTTGGTCCAAAAAAACTGAAAAAAAAGGTGGGTTAGGGCCACGAATTTATGGGCCGAAATTTTTTTTAACTGATTCAGCCCGAATCGAATAGGTCCGAAATCGAAACGGGTTGGCACGAAACCGAACGGGTTGACCCGATTGACATCCCTATGTAAGATAGTAAAAACTAGTTTGGGAGAGAATTATTGGCCATAATTTTTTTTGTTAATATATTATGGTGTTTTTATTTTAACAAATAATTAATGTTAAAAAATTATTTATATTATTACTAAGAGTATTTATATTTCTATCCTAAAAGGCTAGAAATATTATATCATGAGTGGAGTTACACGACTAAGTGTACTCGTGCAGAATTACAATTTTACATTTGTTTAGCTTGTACTCTCTGCATGAAAGTCTTGATAAAAGGAATTATTTGTTGTATTGAGAAATCGAAGAAAACTATATGTATGCTTCTATATGATCTATCCTAAGAGGCTAGAAATATTATTTTTTTTAAAAATGACTATTTATATTATTTATTAAGTAATAATGACTATTTTCTCATATTAACTTTATATATATAGGGGTGAGTTGTAATGGGTAATAGTTTTTGGTGTGAGAACTAGAATCGGTGTTTATTTATTACGATTTTATAATTTATCTAATAAACACTAAAATACAACAAGATAAGAAATAAAAACGTAATAAATAAGCATGTTTTCTAATTCTTACACCAAGAACTAGTGCCCATTTAAATATACGATTATGGAACTTTAATAATATCGTAATGACAATTTGATAACTATAGTGACAAGGTATAATAAGATCTTATTATGAAAAAAGGATTTTAATTCATACTTTAAAAAAAAAAAAGTTAGCTCGTAATGTTATTTTTCAGAATGCACTACTTTTTAGTAAAAATACCATAAAATACCTTTCATGTCTTACAACCTCAAACCATCTAAAAAATATTTGAACAAACTTATAAATTCAACCAAACAAAACATGCCATTGTCATTTTACGTACTTTCGTAATATTGATCAAATTTATAATATATATATATATATATATATATATATATATATACACACACATGCACACCCTAGTCGTGCAACAATGTAAAATTATAATTCTGCATGAGTACACTTAGTCAACTCCACTCATGTAGTAGTATAAATTTGAATCGTTGCACGATTACACTCAGTTGTGTACCCTCAATTCGTGCAACAGTATATAAATTTATAATGTTGCACGAATACACTTGGTCGTGCACCCCACTCCGGCCACTTATGTAGCAATATTGATTTGTACTGCTACACGATCATATCTTAGTTGTGCACCCAAATTATATATTGTAGCCGTGTATCTCACAATTTAAGTGAAGGGTATTCAAGTATTTTCACTGAAAAGTAACTATAAATAATCTTTTTCAATATAGTGGCTACAGAAACCTAATTTACAAAATGAAAATGGTTTTTTTTATACATTACCACTAATTATATATTATGTACATAATTTCATTTTAGAATATATATTTCTTTTAACATTAGTATCATTTTGTAACATATATATCACAACTAAATTCGATTCTTGACAGTGATATCTACCATACAATTTAGATTATGCAAGAAATTAAATTAGCAATAAACATGGGATGGAATTCTTCCATTGTCCGATTCAATGTCCTGAATCATAGCATATCCAAAGTCTCTCTCTCTCTCTCTCTCTCTCTCTCTCTCTCTCTCTCTCTCTCTCTCTCTCTCTCTCACATCAAAATTTCACATTTTCACCCTTCATTCGGATTTTTTTTTCCATAGTTTTGATCTAATTAAGCAACAACACTTGCACATTTCAACAAAGCTCCAATACTTCAACCAAAACCGATCAAGAAATACAAAGTGCAACGTACGCATATTATATATATATATATATATAATATATAGTCATATACTCCCATATATGAACAATACCATGCAGTTTTGAGCTAGCAAGATATACATACATACATACATACATAAACATATATATATATATATATATAATTTTATATACATGCATGCATACCTTTTTTTTTAATTATTCACATGCAAAATTCAAGAAAACGACGATGGAGGCAGAATACAACGAGCTGAAGGCCTTCCCTTCATTCAAACACAGAACCGAGGCGGCGGCGGAAGCGGCGGCGATAAGCCGCCATGAATCGGAGACCGACGAAACTCCGAGATACCAGAAGCTGAGGTCGGTGGCCTCATTCAAACACGTGATCGAGTCGTCGGCGGCGGAGATCAGCCGCGAGGGATCGGAGAACGACGAACTGCCGAGATACACGAGTCTGAAGGACGTAATGGCGGCGGAGACCTCATCGCCCCGCGGCGGCCCCGGCGCCGCCGAGCCGGGGAACATCGCGATTCGGAACGAGCTGGTGAAGCACGCGGCGTCGGCGTACGTGCTCTCCGCCACCATAATCATGCCGGAAAATAGAGGCCGGGATTCGAGAATCAAGCTGTGTTGTGTCGGGTTCGTGTCGTGTTGGCGAATCGGCGTCGGATTGCCGTCCGACGCTCTTTGTTGGCCCCTCGTCGATTTCTTCTACCTCGTTGCTCGTAGGGTTAGGACGGTTTTTCGAGTCGAGACGAGCCAAGATTAGGTAAATTCAAATGCGATCACAATCACATTCACTAAGTTATTCTTGGTTATATAATTAATTACGTACAATTTTTGGGTCTATGTTTTGGAATTGTAGGCATTAATTACATGCATAATAATTGTGTATATATATGAATATGATATCGTGTTTGTAATTTCGAACCGGATCATTAATTCTCACAATATTAATTAGTAATTAAAGAATTAATTATGATCGATGAGAGCATGAGATTTGAATTTGTTAGGGCATAATTAATTAACTTTGTGATCGATCGATCGATATTATATTTCAATGAAATTAAATTTGACCCACTTCGATTTCAAATGCTAGCTATTCGTTGATTATACTCCCTCCGTCCCATAATTATAGTTCGTTATTCATTTTTCATTCGTCCCAAAATTATAGTCCGCTTTCTTTATATATGTGGATTAAATTTTCATTTTACTTAACATACCCCTATTTAATGTTTTTTGACATTAAAATCTCTTATGTTTTGAATCAATAAATAAGTGTATGATATGAAAAAAAATATTTAATTTTACTTTTCCAAGTACATTAAATGGTTTTTCTTAATATGTGTAAAAAGGGGAGGGTGGCTACATTTCTGGTTAATTACGTATTAATTTATATTTTATTGATTTCTTTAGGTTAAGTACGTATTTATTAATGGTTTTAATTACATATTATTCAAATTGTTTAATTAAGATAGGAACCCTTATTTTTATTAGGGTTTTAATAGTATAAAATGAGTGATTATGTCTAATATTTTAGGTGGTTCAATGTTGATAAGTTTTGGATAATTACTCATTTTATTCGATAAAAATTTGAATTTTTTGAATTCTTGAATTATATTTACATATTTTTGTTTGAGTCATAGCTTCCCGTCTGTATTGGATTCTTTCTTCGAAATAAACATTTATATTAGTGAGATTTTTGAACATTTCCCCTTTTTTATTTTATATTAAAAAAAAAGATGTTGTTTGTTATACCTTTTGGTGGATTAGGACCACAATTGCAATATATATATATATAACCTACCGACCATAGGAGCACATGCTGAGGTTCTCAAATATATATATATATATATATATATATATTTATATATATATATACATATATCTGTGTGAATGATCGAGACCAAAGTTGAAAAATAAAAAATCTTATGGTACCAAAAGATTAATGTGACTGGCAATTTTCTCATATCTTATGGTACCGTAAGTTAATTTTATAGTTTTTGCGTGGTTTGTAGGTAATTAATGTTGCGCTTATTTATTTCCTTAAAAAAATTTAGTATTTATACATATAATTAGAACGTATTTATGCGCATGAATGGTGGAACGTGTGGATTGAAATTTCATGTTACACTATTTCGTGTTTCACTCCGGGATCCGAAAAATGAAAATTGTCAATTCAGGACCTAAAAGATAAAAGTTTTCAATCCGGGACCCGAAAGATGAAAATTGTCAATTCAGGACCTAAAAAAATCACGAATTTTGATTTCTTTTCATTTTTTAATTAATTTTAACAATTTCTTTATTAGATTTAATAGATAATTAATAAAGAAATTTTCATTGAAATTTAATATAAAATTAATTAAAAATAAAAAGAAATCAAAATTTATGATTTTTGAGGTTCTATATTGACAACTTTCATCTTTCGGGTCTTGAATTGAGAGTTTCTTCATCTTTCAAATCCTGAATCGATAGCTTACCATTCTTTTACGTCCCGAATCGACAATTCTCCGAACAAATAATTAACCCGTAAACGATCTCACACAATAAATTTAAGATATTTTAGCATATGTATCCAACCTAAGTGGAGGATGTGACAAGTCTTGTGTAATAAAACTGAAGGCAACTTGATGGAGTTATATATATATACATATATATATGTATGTATATGTGTGTGTGTGTGTGTGTGTGTGTGTGTGTGTGTGTGTGTGTGTGTGTGTATATATGTAGAGTCAATTTTATTATGAATTTGAGAGCTCAGCTGAAGTTAGGTTTCAGGAAGGCCCAGTTTGTATATATGTGGTCCTAAATATATAAATAGACATTTTTGGATATTTTTATTATATCAAGAAAATGACTCTCTAAGAATAATTCCATTGTAAAACTACTTTTATTTTTGTTTCTTGTTTGTTTTGTTCTTGTTCATAACTAATCATGTTTTTTATATCTCAATTAAATATGTAACTACATAATTGGACATTAGAGATTCATTTCTTTTTAGGTATGTATTTATTCTACATTTTTTCAAGTTTCGACAAGAAAAAATTAAATGGTGGGTCTTAAATCCGAAACATGCATCTCTCATTCATACATCGATCATCGCCGGGTTGGGTGTCCACAGGAAAATCGGATGAAATTATCTGCTACATTATGCGCAACACTCTGTGCTACACATTTAAAAATATTAATTTTTTTCAGTTTTTATTTTCTTCTATTTCAATTGATTGGGCTTTAGTTTAGTTTCACACTTGTTAATTATGGTTCACTTTTCTCAATTAGGATATATAATTAGTTTTTTTAGAAAATAATAAATTATTAATTAAAAAAATGAAACTAAATATTGAAAAAATAATTATAAACCCAGCTAATTGGGAAAAGTGAACCCTAATTAATAAGTGTAAAATTAAACTAAAACACAATCAATTGAAATTGAAAATAAAAAAAAATTAAAATTAATATTTTTAAATATGTAATATATATAGAGTGTTGCACATAATATAGCAGATGATTTTTAGTTTATGTTTATATTCTCACTTCATGGATTTAGTATCACTTAATTTAAAAGGGGGAAAAAATAAAAAAAAAGTCACAATTTCCTTCATATTTATTTCAATTTTCCAACGCTTGTACGAGTCAAATTAATTGTTCACAAAATCTAAAACCCCTAAAATTGAACCACCAATACAAAATTATTTGACATAAGAAATTTTGGGTAAATTACATTCTAATACCTATATTTTGGAATTTTTTTTAAAAATAGTCAATTTTTTTAAAATTAACAAAACATAATCCACTTTTTCAAAGGAAATACAAATCTAACATTTGATCAATTTAACGGTTCGAAAATCATATGTAATTTATTGTATTTTAAGATTTCTTTAAATGGTTTTTTTTTACGTGGCTAGGAAAATAGAAATATTAAAATACAATCAATTATGTAAGATTTTCAGACCGTAAAAGTGATCAAATGTTAGATTTATAAATTTTTTGAAAAACTGATTACTATTTTGTTAATTTTGAAAAAGTTGGCTATTTTTGGCAAATAATTTACCCAAAAAATTCAGATTTGATGATCAAATTAAAAAATATATATAAATTATTCTTCCCAAAGAAAATGGCCAATGGAGGACGATGTACAAATTATATTTTCATATTTAAATTATACTAGCTATTTTCACAATCTATTTATCAACCACTGATTTCTTTTTTCTTTTGGAAAAGTTCTAACTTTTCAGAGAAAAAAAAACAAAAAATAAATAAATAAATAAATATTTTGTACTTCTCAACTACTTTTTACTTTTTCCTAAAAAAGGTAACAACTTCTCAAAAAATATAAGCACTTCCGATGCAGTTTGCCCAATGGGCACCATCTCTCGTAATTATATATATATATATATATATATATATATATATATATATATATATATATATATATATATATAATATATATATTAATTGAACTAAATTGTTTTTTATTACGTAAATATATAAAAAAAAACTATTACTTTCATTTTACAATAACTAATTAATCCTTATATTATATACATAATATTTGAAATTGTCGTTGTTTTAGTTAATTTTTGAAAGCCATTATACACATGATAATGAACTTAAGCTTTAAAGTTGATACAACAATTCATATACAATATTTTTTTAACGCAAATTCTCTTGTACATGTACTTCAGACTGTCAACGTATTGATCAAAAAAATCGTCAAAATAGATGATACGTTTTAGGAATACTTTTTGAATTTTGAGTGATATTTTTTAGTCTTACAGTTGATACTGATTTTGACAGTTTTTTTTTTGTAGCCGATACATTTTAATGATACAAGTGATATTTTGGGCTTTTGAGTGATACTCTTTAGTGTTACCAATAATACTAATTTTTAAAGATTTTTAGTCAACGCATTGATCGAATCAACCTGCGTTAACTGTCTGATGTGTATCTAGTGCATACAAGACCTGCCCTTTTTTAATAATTAAAGGGGAAAGATCTTGAACTTTTCGGCAGGGTTTTTAGTGGGCTATCGAACCATTTTCCGTCTAAGTAAACTATTCGACTTTTAAAATCGGCCCAACTATGATCTTCTATTACCTTCAGAACTTAACAATAAGTTGACAGAATCACGGGCAAAGATCCGTGACCGAATCCCGATAACAGCACCGCGCAATGCGCGGGTACATTGGAATGCTCTCATCGTGAGCTTTCCGATTATCCTGTCAATTCAGAAACCAAGTGTCAATTGACGAAGTAATTAGACGGAGAAATTTCGAAAACAAAATATTTTTGTGAAGTAGTGTTCCCAAAATGGAATTATTTTGTGACTAACAATTAGGGTTGTGAGAGAAATTAATATAATCCAATAAAGTGGTAGTGTGTGTGAATTAATTAGACATGAAATAATATTGGGTTTTAAAGAGGGGTTCAGTTTTGTCTGTGGTCCAAACTACTAAAAATTAAATTGGGCTTTCTCTTTTTCAGTACAAATGTGTCTGAAAATGACCATGCCTATCAGATTAATTAACATTACATACACTTCCAACCAAAATACTCACATATTCTCTCTCTAGATCATATATTATGTATATATATATGTATGTATATCCCTTTTTATTTAATTTTTTTCTTCACTTTTGGGTCCACTATTTAATGTTCTTTATTTAAATTCAGTATCACTATCGTATTTTATATTGCATGTCAATTCGTATATATATGTATATAGTGACTAGATTTTCTAAAAACAAGTATTGATATAATGAATGTATATATAGTAGTACTATGAGAGGAGTGTGCGACACAATCTTATATTTTTAATATATATATATATATATATATAATGCTCGTGAAGATATAAATTAGAATTGTCTTTCTTGAGATATTTGTTCATTTTTTAATTGAATTTTGTGGTTGTATATTAAAGACTAAATCGTCATTTATATCCTAAACTATTTCGATTTTCTCGAATCTATCATAAATTTATAATTTTACGATCAATTAAATACCTAAACCATTAAAAACTAATCAAATCTATCGCCGAATACATTGTTGGGCCAAAATCGAATCTTAAAAAGAGTTTTAAAAAATTAGGATAAAGATATTATATCATAGATATGATCAATTTGGCTACAACACAAGAAGAAGACACAAATATTTAGCTGAAATATCAGGTAATTTTTTGCCTAAAAATATATATGGCAATAGATTTGATTTTTTTTTAATAGTTTATGTATATAATTGACAAAAAAATATTAGTTCGGGATAGATATGAGAAAATGTAAATAATTTGGAAATATAAATTATGGTTTAGCGTATATTAAGAGGCAAAATGCAACTTTAGGTTATTTGTACTTTTTAATGTTTATTTTAATAAGTTTTGTTCAAAATTTTTTTTTCATTTTAATTAGCAAGTTCACTTACTTTTTTGATCAAAATGACAATTTTAAAAGTTCCATAACATACTAGCTCCCATATTTGTTTTTATTTGAAAATTGAAAGAAACGATAAAAAAATGGTAATCCCCAAATATTCCAAAAGAATTTGAAAAAGTATATTTTATTAGTCTTGATATAATTTTTATTTCTTCTGACATTTGGCTAAAAATGTCGTTTTTTATTTTACTTCCGATCGAGTAATTAATTTTTAAATTCGACTATATATATATATATACATATATATATATTATTTAGTTTGAGCAAACTTATCTCTTAACACTGTCATACAATAATGCCATTTTCCCAAAAAGATTTGGATCATTATCAAATAATTAATTATATTATGTTTGGAGGAAGGTTGATACACACACACACACATAAATCACCCTATAGTAATTGTTAGGTCATTTTAATTACTTTTTCATCTAACTTTCTCTTATTTCTGTCACATAGTTTTTAATTTTATTGTTGATAATTGCCTGGTCTCAGTGCAATGCGTATGGATTCTTCTTAACGTGTGTTTATGCTTGTTTTGTGTGTGTGTGTGTGTGTGTGTGTGTGAGAGAGAGAGAGAGAGAGAGAGAGAGAGAATAATGAGACAGAAAGAAAATAAAGGGAGTAAAAGGCAAAGAGTCCAAATAGTAGTAATTTAATGTGTTGAAAGAATGGGGACATGATGGGAGTTGGATTCTCACACACATGCACCCATCTCTCTCTCTCTCTCTCTCTCTCTCTCTCTCTCTCTCTCTCTCTCTCTCTCTCTCTCTCTCTCTCTCTCTCTCTCTCTCTCTCTCTCTCTAATTAATTAATTAATTACTAATTAATAAATAATTAATTATTAATCATCTCTCCCAACTCCCCTTCTTTTTTTATATCTATTTCCACACATCCAATCAACCACTTTACACAAATCCACTATTTTATTGCATTTTAGTCTCAATCACATAAATCATAATTAATCCACACCACTAATTATTAATTACGTCTTACATTGCCAAAAACAAATCTCAACTATATATCACCTGCAACACGAGCTCATATACACACACATATATATTTAATTTCGAACTATATATATATATATATATATATATAATTAAGTTATACACAAGCAAATTGAAATTAACTATTTATGATTATTAAAAACGTTATCTATAGTTAATGAGTGAATCTACCCCACAAATTCTCCATCCTTATCTCTCGAAAATTCCATATTCTTCTAAAATAATTGAGAAATGTGACTTAGCTAATAATTAATTAATGTGGTGAATATTCATTTATCGTATTTATATAAATATATAGATAAGATTTAGAGAATGGTGAGGTGGTGATATCATTGTATGAAGGGGCCCCACTGCTTTTCTATACCGGCAGCCACCAAACAGAAGGCCACATTTTAGGTGTCGAAAGAGCAAACTTTTTCTTCAGAATCTAATTTCTTCCTTCCACCACTCATCACATTTTTTTATTCCCTAATAATCAAATTTCCGAGCCCGTCACACCCGATTTTCCAAGTACGTAATATTTATCATTGTATAGCTTGTAGAATACAGACTATTACTCCATTCGTTCCGATTATATAGTCCATTTTTTATTCGTACGTAGATTAAATTTGGAGAATTGTCGATTCAGGATCTGAAAGATGGGTAATCTATCGATTCAGGACCTGAAAGATGAAAATTCTCAATCCAGGACCTGAAAGATGAAAATTATCAATCAAGGACCTCAAAAATCACGAATTTTGATTTTCTTTTATTTTTGATTAATTTTATATTAATTTTCAATGAAAATTCCTTCATTAATTATCTATTAAATCTAATAAGGAAACTGTTAAGATTAATTAAAAAATAAATAGAAATCAAAATTCATGATTTTAGAGGTCCTGGATTGATAATTTTCATTTTTTGGGTTCTGGATTGAGAGTTTTCATCTTTCAGGTCCTAAATCGATAAATTACCTATCTTTCAAGTCCTAAATTGATAATTCGCCATTAAACTTCCATCTTTACCCATATTTAAGATTTATAAGTTTCAAAAATTTAAGTAGTTAGTTTTTAATTTTCAAAATATAACAAGGGTGTATTTGTACATTATTATGGAAAATAATGTTAATTATAGTAACGAGACTACATATTTAGGACACTCTAAAATAGTAATAGGAAAACTATATAATTGAGACGGAAGAAATATATAAAAAGCGAGATTTATTCAGAATGCACCATCGAATGATGTATACTTTTTCATATTTTAATTGAGTTGAAATTAAGAAGATTTTAAATTATGGTCATCATTAATGGAATAAAGAATGGCTTAATTACGGAAAAATACATAAATATTGATACGATCTGCAATCTGGACAAGGACTTTGAAACGTTGCAATTAAAACATAATCTTGTAGTTTTTTTTTGTTGCAAAATAGACACTCCCAAATTTCCGATCGAACGAAAAAATGATATATGATATGTAATTAAATTGCAAAATTGTATATACATACAACATAATCATAATTAGAATTTTATTAATACAATAAAGACTAGTATAAATTATTGTGTTTGGTTTGCAAATTGTGTCTATTTTACAAAAAATTATAAGATTGTGCACGTCTAAATTACACATTGTGTCAAAATTCATGTATACAACTGTAATTAACCACAAAGAATTACGTTCCCATGAAATGTAACATATTTGCAAAGTGGGAGAGAGAGAGAGAGAGAGAGAGAGAGAGAAAACTTAAATGGTTCATATATGGGAGACAAATTAAAGTGTTTTAATTAATTTTCTCCCAATACATACATATATATATATATAACTATTAAATAAGCTCAATTATCTTAATAATTACAAAATATTTCAAATAAAGCCAAGCAAAATAAAGATTTCCTAAGATACACCAATTTGCATTATTTATCGTGGAGCACAATGATTATGATCATACAATATATGTTCATGCACGCAGAAAGTATACGTCTACATATATATACAAATCTTTGGTTGTGAGCGTGACAAGATTTTAAATTTATTTCGAATAAAATATCAAATTATGTCGTAAAAGATCTCCAGATTATTAAAAAAATAAAAAGGAAAAAGAGGAAGCATTTGGAGTAATTATTGTAATTAGCTAGAGATTTACATCGACATATTAAAATGTTTATTATTGGTAAGAACATGAGAAAGTAAAAGCTGAAGGGAGATCCGATTAGTAGGTGCAATAATGATTTATCGTACAAATGTTACATTTAATAAAATGTGATGTGATATATTGCAATAATTAAAATCTCTCGTTTCAAAATATTTGTTATTTTTGAATTTTTGGTTCGTGTCAAAATATTTGTTTTTTTTCTCTTAAATTTTAACCTAACATTTATTTGGGAGAGAAAGTTTGCATTTATTAAGGAAATATATATTAATATTAATATAATTTGATATGGGATAGAGAGAGATGGGGTATATTAGTCCAAATATTTATCTTTTAATTCTAACTAAAAACTCTAAAACAACGTGATAATTTCACTTTTAGTCCCATTAGAATAGAGTCATAACACTTTTTGTTCTATATTTTTCATTTTTGGTCTCATAGTTTATTAGTTCGACATTTTTGGTCCCATATCTTTCATTCTTGGTCTCATAGTTTATTAGCTCGACACTTTTGGTACCATGTGTTTTTTTTCCAACATTTTTAGTCTCAAGTGTGGTGTACACACACACAAACACATATATTCAAAGGAGATTTTGACTTTTGACTTCATTTTTTCAGCAAATCATTAAGGAAAAAAGAAAAAGGAAAATATATAGCAAAAAATTCAACATAGTACCCAACAAAATAATATAATATCTCAAAAAAATTCAGCAAAATATCAAGCAAAATGCCTAACAAAATCATTTCAAATTCTTGCCAATATACGGTATGCAAAAAAAAAAAACGTTGAAAAAAAATATAAGAAAAAATATGCTGTTAGTTTTAGGACTAAAAATGTCGGACAAAAAAAAATTGGGACCAAAAGTGTCTAGCTAGCTAATAAATTATGGGATCAAAAACGAAAGATATGAGATCAAAACTGTCGAGCTAATAAACTATAGGACAAAAAATGAAAGATATGGGACCAAAAGTGTTTTGACCCTATTCTAGTAGGACTAAAAGTGAAATTATCCCCTAAAACAACATATATTTCGAAACGAATTTAGTATATATATATATATATAAATATATAGTATGCTGGGGATAAATCTTGAAAAAAAAACTTTGAAATATATGTTGCTTTAGATTTTTTAGTTCATGTCAAAATGTTTGTAGCTTAACATATTTTCACACTCGTTCTCTTCCAATTTTAACCATGTATTATTAGGGGGAGAGAAAATCTGCATTTATATATTAGAAAAATATATCTTAATATGATTTTATATGAGATGGAGAAGGGGTTATATTGTTAGTCGAAATATTTACCTCTTAATTCTAAAAGAACATATATTTTGAAACAAATGAAGTACACGCACAATTTACTGAGGAGAAATCTTGAAAGCAAAAAAAAAAAAAAAAAAACTCTAAAATATGTTGTTTTATAATTTTTAATCTATGTCAAAATGTTTATAACTTAGCATGTTTTCATACACTCACTATCTCCCAATTTTAACCATGTATTTATCGGGCACAACGAGAAAATTTGCATTTTTTAGGAAAATATATATTAATATGATTTGATATGGAATTGAGGGAGGGGTATATTAGTCGAAATATTTACCTCTTAATTCTAACTAAAAGCTCCTAAACAACATATATTTTAAAACGAATGGAGCATAGTGTATTGAGGAGAAATTCAAAAAAAAAAAAAAACTCATATTTGAATTTATATTCTGGTGTTTTTTTTAAAATAAATAAATTAAATAGAGTATATTTTCACCATTTGTATATAAATAAAGAACCTTTATAAATTAATTTAGACCGAAAAAATCAAACATTTCGGTTCTTGTTAATTTTTAATTTAGACCATGATTTATATATATATATATATATATATATATATATATATACTCCCTTCGTTTCGTTTTGTTTGTTCTTTTATATTTTTTTTTGGTCAAAATATTTATTGTTTTATATATTTTGACACCATCTCTCTTAAATTTAACCTT
This sequence comes from Perilla frutescens, assembly GCA_026008535.1. Classification (NCBI taxonomy): domain Eukaryota; kingdom Viridiplantae; phylum Streptophyta; class Magnoliopsida; order Lamiales; family Lamiaceae; genus Perilla; species Perilla frutescens. The sequence continues at coordinate 54,101,834 of BRKX01000015.1, forward strand.
ACAAATATATGGTGAGAGAAGTTTTTTTCATCTTTTTAGAAAAATACAAGTGAATATAATTTTATGTAATACAAAAGGGAGAGATATATTAGTTTAAAAAATTAATTATTAATTCTAGAATAAAATTCTAAAACAACGAACAAAACGAAACAAAACCGAGGGTATATATATACTATATTTTGTTCAAATGTCTGAAAATGTCGTTTCCTTTACTTTCTCGAAAAACTCGATCTTATTTTCAAATTTAACTATATTGCTTTGGCTGTATCTAACTAAATTGATATATTTGTCCATAATTATGAGTGTGATTACTCTCTTTAATTGCATCAATTATCATAATGCAATATGACGGCGGCTGATTCAGGTTAATTAATTAATATTGTGTATCGGCTAGCTGTTCGAATTTGATTAAGGCTGAATTTAATTTGGACATCTATAATAAAATATATATAATTATATTTGATGAATATTTAATTTAATTGTACTAACAATAACATGATCTACTCCAATTTTGTATAAGCCATTATTGCACTGATGGGATAGTTTAAATTATTGATTCTCAAGATATTTTATCACGTGAGAATCACATGGTAAAAATAAAAATAATAATAATAATAATAATAATAATAATAATTAGTTTAAGTAAAAAAAAATATTTTCATTCAATTTAACATGTGCCGCAAATGAAAATAAATAATCCGTCTGTTTTTAGGAGTGTATGTGGTTTACCTTACCACACACTACTACACATGAGTAGGACTGTAAACAAACCGAATCAAGCTGAATATCATGATGCTTAAGCTCGACTCGTTAAGAATTATTCAAGACCTCAAGCTTGATTCAACCTTTTTTCCTCTTGTTCAAGTTCAGCTCGATAAATATTTGACTTGTTCAAATTCAGTTCGAGCTCCACTCTTGAAATGTTGAAAATTTTACTAAATGAACCTGAGCTCCAATGCTTGAAAAAAAGCTCGTTTAATTTATATACTCGAGCTCAAGCTCGAAAAAAATTGTTTATTTGATTTACCCGTTTGAAATATTTATAATATTAATGAACATGTTAGTGAACATGTTCGATTAAGCTCGAGACCGAACATGTTCGCAAGCTGACCGAGCTGAATACTATTTTGTTCGAGCTCGACTCGATGAGCTCGATTTGAGGCTCAAGCTCAACTTGTTTAGAAAATGAATGATCGAATGAGCTTTTTTCGAGGTGAACTCCGAATAGCTCGTGAGCGGTTCTGTTCATTTATAACCCTACACGTGAGTCCTAAAGTTTACACAATGTACACTCTCGAATAACGTATGCGGGTTAAGTGTAAGAATTAAGCAACTAGTTAGTTAATTACTATGCGAGCCAAATAAAAATATCCGGTTATGGAAAATTCAAGATCAAATTTCCAATCCTGTTGTTGTCAATAATTGCAACTTTATTTGCTAGCCAGTGATAAAACCAAACTTTAAATTAAACCACTAATAATTAAATAAAAAATAAAAAAAATTGAAAATGTATCAATGTTTTTGCAATAATATTCCACAAGACTAATAATTTAATGGGACGAAATTGAATTGGGAAAATAGGGCCCATTTGAGCCAACCCATCACCAAATGTCATTTGCATGAGACAATGTTTTTGTTGCCTGCCACTGTTACATTGATGTGCTTGTCTTCAAAATTATTTTTGTTTATTTAGTTTTACATTTTTGATTATATATAAACCATTATTTTAACAAATTGACATTAATTATATATAGAAAAAAAATTAAATATCTTGCACAAATCAAATATTTGTTTTTCCTAAGTCCAGGCATTTAAAAAAAAAAAAAAACGACTTAATTAACTGGTTATAAATAAAAATAGTAATAATTGTCGATTCGGGACCTGCAAGATGGATAATCTTCTAATTCAGGGTCTGAAAGATGAAAACTATCAATTGAAGATTTAAAAAGATGAATATTATCAGTCCAGAACCTCAGAATTTTGAATTTCGATTTCTTTTTATTTTTAACTATTTTTATATTATTTTCAACGAAAATTCCTTTATTAATTATACATTAAATCTAATAAAGAAATTGTTAAAATAATTAAAAAATAAAAAGAAATTGAAATTCATTATTTTGATGTTCTAGATTGACATTTATCATCTTTCGGGTCCTGAACTGATAGTTTTTCATCTTTCAGGTCTTAAATTGATAATTCTCTTAATATTGAAATAGTTGGGAATTTAACAAAATATGTTTTATTTGAGTAACACATATCTAATTGAGTTGAGCCAATAATTTGTAATGTCTTATAGCAATTGTTTGATCCCTTCAAAACTTTTCTTTCTCTTGGCTAAATTTATATGGATCATTCAATAAATATTTAACTTTTATGGATGGCCAAATTAGCCTTCAATAATCCTATTTCAGGATTCCTCACATGCATAATGATCGAAAAGTAGTAAAAGTAATAGCATATTGTGAAAAATTATATTCTTTTGTTACATATGTTGGATATGTTTAATTTAATATTTTGTCCCTTTTTGCAATTGAATCTTTTCTTCTTAAATGATCATATTGTTTCATTTCACATCTAATTATGAGGGTCATCTCCATAAATTTTGGGGCCCTAATTAACAAATCATTATATGAGAGGTTCTACTATATTTAAAATACTTTTTTTTACCTGTCATAATTCACAACGTAAAATTTAAAAAGAAAAAAAATAATTATATTCTAGTACAATAAGGGTTCGTTTGCTAAACAGTATGATATAAGGTTGAATATGTTAGACATGTGATGTGTTATACCGTATAAGATATCAATATCATGTTTGTTTTGGTGTATTAAAATATATGTATTAATAATATATAGTTTGCTTAGATGTATTAGATTCTATATAAAATTTCAATTCCTAAAATATCCTTTAATTAGTTACCATACATTGTGTAAATATTCTATAATAAGATTTTTAATTAATATCTGCAAGATTATTTTAGTTTGTAATTTTTAATAATTATGTACGGTATTATATATATGTTATACCATATAAATGGTTTAACACATGTCGGGCCCTTGCATAATCATGAGCTTTATTATTGCTAGCAGACATGATAAAGAAAAAACCAAGATAAGAAAAAAAAAACCCTAACTTAATTTAAATTTAAAAAATGGAAATCAAAATTATATCTAAATGTCAAAGCTCGTATAAATGTCACTTCTTTCACCTACTCCCTTCGTACCAATTAGATAGAATTATTTTTCTTTTTGGAATATCCCAATATATAAGTTGGTTTCTATATATTTTTAGCTAATTTAGTATAATACACCCCTATTTAATATGTGTATATTAAATATTATTCCATTGTCAAATAAATAAATAGGGGCATATTTTGAAGTTTTTTTTATTAATTATTTTTCCTAATTTTTTTCTTAATCCTTCTGAAAATCTCGACCAGCCTATCTTATTGAGACGGAGTGAGTATAAATTACCCACAAATTTCACAAAAGAAAAAAAAAAAACTTTACGATTATGGATTTTTGTACATATTTTATCAGTTTATTTAAAAAATTTATGTATCATGTGTCTATGTATTATCTAGAAGATGTCGTCAACATAAAAGTAGTATTAATTTATTGATGAAAAAAACAGCATACAATAAAAAACACTATCTTATATAATAAAGAATCTAATCTATTTCAACATATGGACTCAAGCATAATTTTGTCGATTCTATTTTAACAATAAAAATAATTTTGTGTTTCATTTCTTATATATATATATATATATATTATATGTCAAGATTAATTATTATATATACACATTATTTTAAGTAAGTGTATAAAATCTAAAGGGTGTTACTATATATAGGGATAGAATTGGAGGGTATAACCCCACAATCTAATCTGTCAGTTGGCAAGGAATCTTTCTACAATTTTCTTTCAAATTCTCCATTTCATGCCCCCAAATGAATCTTTCACATATACATACATATATATACATATATATATATATATATGCAATTCTTGGGCATTTCCATGCATTGTAAAAATTAAATGTATTTATATTATGCTAATTTTCAGATTTTTATCACCATCTCTGTATTAAAAACCAGAGAATCATGTTCCTTCAAGAACAGTCAAATGATAGACACCCGTCTTTCTTGAATTTGATACTTACTGCTTCCCCTTCCTAAACTAAATTAAATCGATCGAATGAAGTGGTTTCTTGGTACTCATCGCGGTTGTTTAATTAATTTGTTGGTTTTTTTATGTCGAGATAATCCGCAGCCGCTACCGAAATGCGTATTGGGTAAATCTCGTCCCTGTGTAATAACCTGCAAACCACACAGGAGAGGTAAATTACCCTACAAGTTCACACTTAGTAGTATTGGTGGTGGAAAACTTGAGATCTTTTACCTCAAGAAAACACCACTAGATCATTTCTAAGGAAAGTGCAAATCATTGCTTTTGTTAAAGGAGAAGGAGGAGAAAGGAAAAAAAAAAAGTAAATATAAGCTAAGGGGAAAAAAATGAATATAACATTTGCACTATATATAATTTTCAAATAAACAATAAATTAAGCACTAAGCAATTTATCAAAGTACACTGTAATTTCATTTGGTTTAATCTTTAATTAACTTAGAGTATCTTCAATGCTGGACCAAAATATCAATTTGCTCTAGAAATTCACTTTAATATTGTCATAAATTATGTTTCAAATTGGTGCTGATGGGTCCACAATATTTAATGAATTATTTTATTATTTAAAATCATTATTAAATAGATTATCTAATAAATTTAATTTAATTTATAGGTTATATATTCACTTAATTTAACTTATAAATTATCTAAATAAATAAAAAAAAATCCAATAAAAGCACAATTAATGAAACATATATAATGAATAAAATGAAGTCGCACATATTACAAATTACTACAATTAACTTAAAAACACACTATAAATAACTAAAACTACTTGAAAAACACATTGATTACAAATCATCTCTAATTTATTCACCATGAATGTATTCACGTGTAGTGGGATCGGATATAGAATCCAAATTTTTGAATAAAATCATATTTTCTTCCCTCAAGTTCTCAACAACATTTCCTTCCCCCAATGTTGCGATCAATTCGTCATTCACTAATTGTTGTAGTCTTGTAATATTTTCACTAATTGTAAGCATTTGATGATCATTTAAAGTATTTTTATTATTCTAAGCACATTATATGTTACAATTTTTTTATAGTTTTTTTTTTAAAGTATATAATTAAAAGTTATTAGTTTTGGATAATTATCATTTTTAGAAAAATAATAAATCATTAAGCATATTCATATTTTAGTTATAAAACAAAATAAAATAGTTAAGAGAATATTATTATTTGGAATTTAATTTGGTGCATAGCATTGGAGCTGCAAAAAAAAAAATAGACCGGTTGAACCGTTTTAAAAAAATCGGATAATCCGTTATATGATATTTATTTATATTTTATCTATGTACAGGTTAAAATATATAATAAAATAAACAAACTTGTATCATTATAAATATATTAAATTAAGTTTAAAAATGTACTTAATTTATATAAATTCTAAGTAAATAAAGTGTTTATCCATATTTTTTCCATAAGTTAAACAATTAAAAATATAGTAATTATTAAATTAAAATAAACTTAGAACATCAAAATATTAGATTATGAGAAGATATATATATATATATATATATATATATATAAATGTCAAAAATTAAATATTAAATTAGATGTATTTTAAACATTTATTTTAATTATATACTAAATATTGATTTTAATTAAAATGAGATTTAATTATTTTCAAGTTGAATATATGTATATATATATATATACTATTAATATCCAAAAAATAACCAGACTGAACACATAACTGGTTCGAAGTTAAACCAATTGGACCGGCCGATCCAGTCCAAATTTAAACATACTGATTTAGTGCAGAATCTACACCAAATAAGTGCTTAGCTTAGCATTGAAAATGCTCTTAATGATACTCTCATGCAAAAGCTTAAATTAGTGTGTGCGCGCGTCTATATATATTGTGAGAGAGAATGATATATTTCAATATATATAATCCAGAAAAATACATAAAATTAACCAACATTTTACAGATAATTAAGAGAATTGAAGTACTCAATTTATTTAATCACAGATGCACCCGATTTTGTACCATGCACGAAGTAAGTAATTTAAGACATGTATGTATATATATAAGTAAAAAAGTATTCCGTAGTCAAACCACAACTTTTTTGACGGAAAGCAATTCATCATTTTTTCTTTTTTACTACCAACCTATATTATTTTCCTCTTCAATTTCAATAACTTAGATGCGAATTCTTTAGTTTATAACAGACAAAATCAACCGCAACACTCAAAAACCCAAAAGTATCACACATAATCTTAAAGAATATCCGTCGTACAAAAAAGGGCCGAAATCAATATCAACCGACCGAACACTAAAAAGTATCACACGCATCCCTAAAAAATATCATCTATTTTGACGGTTTATTGTCACCAGATCAACGCGCGTTTTGACGTGTTTATATACGCGTGTGTGTGTGTGGATTAGCCTAAGTTGATGCAATCTCATTACATTTCAACCATACAATCCGACCTATGTTATCCGATCCCGAGCTAGCTAGCTAGGTCAGTTAAAATTGAAACTTCATGTTAAATCAAATCTAACAACTGAAAACTATAATGGAGCACGCTACACTGTCTAGCTACTTGAGAGAGTAACAATATATATATATATACATATATATATATATAGAGAGAGAGATGTAGAGAGAGAAATGATGAAAAATAATAATGTGTAAAATGAGAAAAGCCAAAAGAGTGGAGTCGGGTACAGTAAGATGATTAGACAGAGAAATGCGGGGGTATGAAAACAGACAAAAATAAGGCTCCTAATATGTGTACGTATATATGCAGTTGGCCTTTAGTATTTATGCATGCAATTTTCTCATCCAAAAAAAATTAAAATTAAAAAAAATAATAATTATCACTCTGTTTTTGTTCCTTTATGGGGATATATGTTTTTCTTTCTTTCTTTTCTTCAATATATCAACTTTCAACCATATATATATTGTCAAATTAATTGGCCCCCACTCTCTCTCTCTCTCTCTCTCTCTCTAACAAGTTTATTTAGGCTACAACTAGTCTTCATAACAATACCTGAGGAAGATGTGTGTTGAGAGAGAAAGAGAGAAAGAGAGAGAGAGAAAGTTGTGTGCTTTTCTTCTTTCTTTTATATTTATTGCAAAAGAGCTTTAAAAGCTGAAAGCACAAAAGCTGATTGCATATATTACCGAAAGAAAGACCCTTTTTTTCCCTTTGTTTAATTTATATATATATATATATATGTATGTATGTATAATATTTTTTTTTTAAATTTCTCCTATCTCTAGTGTTGTTGTATATTCCGATCGATCCATCACTAGTTTCTTGAATTCAATTAAATTAAACCCTCCTCCATTTGCTTGATTATGCTTATTAATTAAGGCGATCATACACAACACAGCACAACAGAAACCGTTGTTAATCATCTTTTTTAAGTATGTTGACCGACATTGATCATTCCGTTCCGCCGGAGCCCTTCTATTCCGACAACGGCACCACCAGCAAACGCAAACGCCGCCCCGCCGGAACCCCAGGTAGGTACCTAATTATTCATTATTGTTTCTCTCTCTCTCTCACTCTCTCTCTAACGTGTGTGTGTGTGTGTAGATCCGGACGCGGAAGTGGTGTCTCTCTCGCCGAAAACGCTGCTGGAGTCGGATCGATACGTGTGCGAGATCTGCAACCAGGGGTTCCAGCGGGACCAGAATCTGCAGATGCACCGGCGGCGGCACAAGGTGCCGTGGAAGCTGCTGAAGAGGGAGACGGCGGTGGCGCGGAAGAGGGTGTTCGTGTGCCCGGAGCCGAGCTGCCTCCACCACGATCCCTGCCACGCGCTCGGTGACCTCGTCGGGATCAAGAAGCATTTCCGCCGGAAACACAGCAACCAGAAGCAGTGGGTCTGCGAGAAATGCTCCAAGGGCTACGCCGTTCAGTCCGACTACAAGGCCCACCTCAAAACCTGCGGCACCCGCGGCCATTCCTGCGATTGCGGCCGCGTTTTCTCCAGGTCTGTAATCTCTCTCTCTCTCTCTCTCTCTCTCTCTCTCGGGCGCGCGCGCGCGCGCGCTAGCTAGAAATCCTGATGATCAATGGCAATTAGTACTCTAATTAATCAAACACTAATGTTGTGGAGAGAGAGAGAGAGAGAGAGAGAGAGAGAGAGAGAGAGAGAGAGAGAGAGAGGAGAGAGAGATTAATTCTGGGCATATGGGAATGAGGGAATCTTGTCTTTTCACAGAGTTTTATTGTATTCAGTGCAGAATGTCTTGCAATTGCAGATGTGAGAGAGATTTATTTAATTTAAGTCTGTGTGTGTGTGTGTGTGAGTGTGTGTGTTCTTGAATGAAACAGAAGACTGTGTGTCAAATCATTTTCTCAAGCAGTCCAAGAAATATGCAGGCAAAGATCTTGGTAGACTAGGTTTTGACTCATGTCAGTCATATCTAATTTTAAATATATTTTGCCATCTTTTTTTATTTTTAGTTTCTAACTCAAATTAATAAAATTATATACATGCATATAGTATATGCATGGATATATAAGCTAGATTTTTTAGCTAGGTAGTAATTATATTTTTATATATATAGAAAGCCCACATTCTTCATAATACATAATCCATAATTTAAAGTACAATTTGGGGTTAATTTCAATCATTTTTACATGTTCCTTCCATCTCAAATTTATATTTTTATTTCAAGAGTCAAGATGCTGATGATGTGATATCATTCTCTTCTTGTCTGTAGCACCCATTTCTTCATGATAGAAGCAATGGGGTTTCAAACTTCAAACCCCATTTTCTGTTCATAGATGTCCTTTGCTCCTACTTTTTTCCTACACCCATAATCATTACAATCTTGAATTTTTCTTTCTCCTCACTAAATTTCTTGTTATGAACATTTACATGTTACATATGATCAAGAAAGTGTAATTAATCAACTAATTATACACTCATTTCTAAATATTGTAGGGTAGAGAGTTTCATTGAGCACCAAGATGCTTGCACACTGGGACGACTCCGCTCCGAGCCCCATCCTCTACACCCGCCGGCCGTGTGCTTATCGCGGACGGCGTCGAGCCCTAGCCCCTCGAGCGACACGAACCTCAGCGTCGCGCCGTGGCAGGCGGTGGCGGCGGGGCTCGCCTTGCCTAAGCCGATGGAGCCAATCTTCTTGACCAATGTGGTGGATCACGGCTCATCCCGGCCGCCGAATCTCGAGCTCCAGCTCCTCACGAAAGCGAGCAGCAGCTGCGGCGGAGGCGGAGGCGGAGACGTTGTCTCCGGCGCCTCCACGAAGCTCGACGAGGACCACTCGACTCAGCTGCAGCTCTCCATCGGCTCCTCCGAGATCAACGGAGGCGATCAGAAAATGGAGGCGGACAACATCAACGGCGGCGTAATGACGATCAGCAGATGCTCACCGAGGGGGAGCAGCACGGCCGGGGAGAAGCCGGTGGCGGCCGCGGCGGCGAGGGTTAAGGAGCAGGCGCAGGAGCAGCTGAGGATAGCGGTGGCGGAGAAGGCCTACGCGGAGGAGGCGCGGCAGCTGGCGAAGCGGCAGATCGAGCTGGCGGAGCAGGAATTCGCCAACGCGAAGAGAATCCGGCAGCAATCGCAGGCGGAGCTCGAGAAAGCTCAGGCGTTGAAGGATCACGCCACCAAGAAAATCAACTCCGCCATGCTCGAGATCACGTGCCATTCTTGCAAGCACAGATTCCAGCAGGCCGCGGCGGCCGCCGCCGCCGCAACCACGACGACGACTGCGTTATTCGCGGAGTCGTCGTCTTCGCGTGAGAACTCGAATTCGAATTCCATCGGATTGAACTTCATATCGGCGGCGCTGCGAGAGTGGGAGGTGAAGAAAGGCGATCGGAAGTAATTAAGTTAAATAATTTTTTTTACTGTTGTATTAGGATTTTTTTACTGTTAGCCGTTATGTTGGTTAAAAAAAGTCGGGATGTTCGTGTTTCGATCTCGTATTTTATTTTGTAGCCTACGAGTATATGTTGGAATGGGGTGATGTGTTATGATGAGGATGATCGAGTGTTGTAAATTTTTTAAAAAAAATTGTTACTTTTTCATTTAATTTCCACAGGTTTATGGTTAGCTATCATAATTTGATGGAAGCTTTTTTTCAGAAACAATAATGTGAATTTGTGGGGGGATTTGAGTTTTTTCACTTTTTTCTTACCTGTCAATTTCTATGGGAAAAAAGGTATGTAATTTCTTTGTTTTTGATCAGATTCGCATTAATTAATAGTTACGTACGCAGCTGCAAGAAATATTTTCTTTCTGAGATATGATTATCATTCAAGATTGTGTTTGATTTAATAATATTGGTGAGTCTTTATGGAAAAAGTGTACGTAAAGTTGAATTTATTTTGATTTTATTCAACTTTTATCTTGTTGATGGCATTGATGAAGGCCGGGTAATTAAATGTGGTAACATCTTGTACTTTAATTATGAGATGGAAATAATTAAACTATATACTTCGTCCGTCCCGATTATATAGTCCACATTTCTATTTTGAGATATCCCGATTATATAGTTCCAATACTATAAGTAGTGTTATTTTTAATAAGAATTTATAATTTATAATTATACCCTTATTAGATTTTAGAAATTAAAAAAATTAAACATTTAAGTTTGTGAAAATTATAAATCTTAAATGTTATTTTTTCAAAAAATGAGAAATATTAATTAAAATTGACCAACTTAATTAATTTGCATGTACTTGAATTTGATCAATTCTATTGATATTCATTGTATTTGCATTTCATTAATTGTATATTTTCTTTGTTGCAAAATATTAATACATTAAAGTTGAGCTAAAATTTAAGTTTTATTAATTTTCATTAAATAAGGTTAAAGTTGGAAGTTTAGCTTTTGTTTCTTGTTTTCATAAATATTTTTAATCTACGTGCGAGTAGAAAAAAAGATTATATAATTAGGATGGAGGAAGTATATCCGTCCCATTTTGATAGGCTCGTTTTCCTTTTTTATATGTCCCGATATATAGGCATATTTCTAAATATATTTAACTAATTTAATATGTTCACATTAGGCATTAATTCAATGTCAAAGAAATAAATAGGGGCATATTAGGCAGTTTTTTGATTAATTATCTTTTCCGATTATTTTCTTAATCTCCGTGAAAACTCCCAATCAACCTATCAATATGGGACGGAGAGAGTATATCATAAAGAATTTAATCAAAATGCCAAATTGATTAAATAAGATCTGATGAAAATCCTCTGATAGTTTTGTGCATTACTTGGAGCTACACAATTAAATTTATTTATTTTTCTTCATTTTTTTTTATTCAACTATTGTGCTTTGGTTAAATCTTATACTTATTAATTAGGGTTCATCCTATCGAACTAGTGTATTTTTCAATATTTAGTTTCATTTTCTAATTTATAATTGATTATTCAGTAAAAAAAATTATATATCCTAATTGGGTAGGGTGAACTCTAATTAATAAATATTAATTAAATTAAAGGACAATAAATTAAAATTGAATAGAAAAATTAAAGAAGTATTAATATATTTTAATTGTATATATAGCATAAAGTGTAGCAGATGATTCGATTCCGAGAATATCCATGCCAACTTGCTCGTGGAATTACAAAATTGAGATATATATGAAGTGAAAACTCTTTTATGGATTCTTGAAAGGCAAGGTTCTTCATAAAGTAATTAATTAAGTTAATTATCAATGTAATGTGTGTATATATCAGAATATATTAATTTATTAAACGAATAATTAACAAATTAAATGAAATGAAAAACTGGAATTAATTAGGTAAAGAGCTAGCTAGCTAGATAGCTGACATGGGAATTCCTTGCATTTTCTTTTGTCAAAAACATGAAAAGATTGATCGAAAGTGATAGGATTTCTTGTATCATTAATTATATAATAATGAGCTTAAGTATGATTAATTAATTTATTACCACGTAATCATAATTAAAAAAGAAAAAAAAAAACATTCCCCAATTAATCCCCCTAGCTCCAAATCAAGCAAATTAAAATATAACAAACGAATTAATAAAACACAAAATGAATTCAAGAGTAAAAGTAAATGGGCTAAATTATGATTAAATTCACGAACTTTCACACAATTTGTAAATTAGACACGAACTTCGAAATGACGTTGTAATTAAAACACAATCTCACGGGTTCTTGCGAAACAGACACGGGTTGCAATACTGTGAAAACTAAACACAGTATTCAAATTATGACTATGTTATATATCTACACAATTCCGTAATAATTCGGAATGTCTATTTTGCAAAAAAGCAAGATTAATTACAACATTTTAATTAATGTCGATATCTAAATTACAAATCCTGCCAAAATTTACATATTTTATCGGAATTAATCGAAAATAAATAATTGGAAAATAGGTAAGAGCTAGTACTATTTTTGAATATATATATATATATATATATATATATATATGAATATGACTCCCTCCCAAGAAAGTAACACACAAAAATTATCTCGTCTACTCTCAACTTATGGTGTCGTTAGATTTTCTGCTTGGACTATTTGAAGATCTTTGTTGGCTGAGGTGGTCAGAAAACAACCCCCACCCCACCCCCCCCCCCCCCACCCACCCCACAAATATGTATGTATATGTGTATCTATATATATATATATATGCTATGTAATCATATCTCACATACATATACATACATAGAGAGAGAGAGAGTGTGTGTATTATTATTAGTATAAAAAATATAGGTAGGGGAGTAGATATATATAGATATACCGTATACGTACGTAGGAGGATATGTATATGTGTATGTATAGGTTAAAGAAAGAAGGAAGAATGGGGGGTCAGGAAATAAGAGTCCTTTTCGGTGTGCAGAATTGTGCAGTGATATAAATGCATGTAATAACCAAAAATGCCATGTTTTTCAGTGCCAAACTTGTCATCGTTCATCCACGACTCGTCTCTCTCACTCACACACACTCCATTTATTTCAAATTTTTCTTTGGATTCACCATCATCAGAATCAGTGTCTCACAGGCATCTTTCCATTTATGCAGCCTATGACCACACACCATCTCTCTCTCTCTCTCTCCCCCTCTCATCTCAAGAGAGAGAGAGAGTGTGTTTTTTGCGTGAAGAGAAATAACTGCGTATAGTGTAGTGTATATGTGCTGATATATATATATATATACGGGAAAACCCCAATCCCTGCCCTTAAAGTTCTCTCTCTAGCTTTCCACTCTCTCTCTCTCTCTCTCTCTCTCTCTCTCATTACTTTTTGACCCAACATTTCTTCTATAAATTTCTATGTTTTTTTCTTGGCTACAATTAATTTCTTTTCTTTTTGGATCGTGTTTTACTTCAATTATGTGTGTGTATGTATACATCAGTGATACTGAAATGTGAGATGTATTATCCGATGCAGCTTATTTAACTCGGAGTCTTGTGTGAGTGTCGGACCATAAGATGGTACACTTGGATCCAAATACTAATAGACTGTCCGACACGAATTTTTGTAATGTGTATGTAATTTATTTACCGGGCTAATTATTTGCATTAAAAATTACTACATTAATTTAGACAAATTTAGTAATTACAAATGACTTCTTCGTAATTTCTTTCGACCGGTTCATCGATCTGGTGATCAAATTTATATATGTGCACTCCGCGTGAATAAAGGTGGTGTTTTATTTACACGAATTACAATGTCATGTTATAAATGACCTAAAGGTTGTGATTTTTAATGCATATAGTTAACCCGATAAATTGTAAAAACAAAAACTTATGTTAGGTCATCGTTAACAGTTTGCTTTATTTTACAACATCTCCAGCTCTCTTATACATCAAAATCTGCATTTCATGTCGAATAGTTTGCTCTAAATTATGCACTAAAAATGAATATTTCATAACATTCTTTTTTATGTATTTATTTAATCTTATTTTTGCCAAAAATAATATATAAAACATAATAATATTGCAACATAGAAAATAATATCATAATATTGCAAAGAAAAAAATCACAAATTATATAATTTGTTTGGAATTGATTTTCCAAATATTGGAGGGAGTGGAGGTGGTTTATCAAATTATTGAAATATTATTGTATAGCTTTATTTTTATTTTCAATATTTTTATGTTTAGTAGTTATATTATATAATTTAATTAAATATCATTTTAATTTCAACGTTAAAAAAATAACACGACTCTTCTTATTTGATGTCATTTTAATTTGCTGTACAATTTTATATTTCAATATTTCAAATAAATAAATAAATAAGATTAAAAAAAAGGAAAAAAAATGAATAGTGATACAACAAATGCTACAGTGTTGCTCCATTCCCCGCCGTTGTTGGAGCATTTAATTGTTATATATATTTTGCGTTAAAAATAACGTCTCCAACAGCTGTTGGAGAAGCTCTTAGACCATTAGACGGGGCATGACGAGATTCAAACTTATATCCAATAACATAATTATATCTTTACATGCCGTATTGTTTAACCGAATCTTAACCCGTATAATGAATCATGACTTATCGATTGTTACACAGACTAACACGAGACTTCCAACGAGTATGGGTGTATAATTGACAATATAATTAAACTACCACACTTGTTATTTTTGTAAAAGAGGTCATTAATTTGCAAACAAAATATAGGCTTAGCATCATAGCTTATATAGATAGAGAATAGTATTGTTGTACTCACATATGTTACCTCAATAGTAAAATTTTCGACATGTTCAGCTACTAAATACTAAGTATTTTAATTATGCTATCTACCACACCAACATTTTGAAATAGTGTTGAACAAACACTCCTTCATTGATGATATATTTATATATATATATATACACACACATATATATATACATGTGTGTGTGTCACAATAGTTCCATTACTATATGCATATATAAATAAATATGGTGCACGTACATATGACTTCAATAAACACACACGTATATAAATAGATATAGTAACACTATTCTAGCTATAGCTAGCATGAAAAATTCAATTTTAATTGTGTTAATATGGAAAAGTAGCCGCCACGTAAAATTATTTAAAAAAAAAAAAAAAAACTTATTTTAGCCCAACTTAAAATTTATTATTTTTATCAAACTTACCAAACTCCCCTCAATAAATATTCTTAGATACTTTACTTTTATTGTTTTTGAAAATTCACACCCAAAAAAAATCGCACGACCTCAGTTGTTTTTTTATATTATTTTTTAATATAATTAACTAAGGATATTTAGGATCAAAGTAGTTAAAATAAATAATTTTAATATATATATATATATATATATGAATATATGATTTCTGAGAATGTGATTCTGAGGAAAATGATTACTAACAGAATCTTTATTCTGTGTTTGTAACACAACAAGGAAATTGTAATGATTCTCTTTTTATTATTGGATTAAATTTAAACAAGAGTAGATAATTAAATATCAAAAATATATATTGTATCTTATTTCATACTACCAATATTTATAATTTTAAATTACGAACCATATAATGTGTAATTCTTCAATTTGCATTAGTATTATAGATATTGAATGCAACATATTATTTCAATTTTAAATTAGGGTAAATATTGTATTGATGGTCCAAATATTTTTTATTGAATTGGAAATCAAAATTATCTATATAAATATTTTTTTATTGAAATGGAAGTCAAAATTATCTGTATTGATAATAGTATGGTCATCGTTTAGTCCGCAACGTTGTCTCAAAAATGATATTATTGGAATTTTGATAGAAATGCCAAAAAAATGATCAATCAAATAGTCGAATTTTGGTCGTAATTTATTCAATAAATTCATAAAATTTTCTATTTTTTCTATTTTACTCATTTTTTTATTGAAATTTTTTATTCCAAACTTAGTATTATAATAAAAAAAAAGATAATAATAAATCCTATTTTTTCAATTTAAAAATCCATTTTTTTTATTTTTTTAGTTCAAAAATATGAATCCAAACATAATAATAATTTATAAAAATAAATAATTAATAATAAATAAAGAAATCGAATAATGAAATCATTTAACACCAGATTCCCAAAAATAAGAAAAAAGAATACGTACTTGGAGTAGATATTCAGAATCCCGAAAATTTGCACAATTCTCCTTGTTTTGAGGAATGTGATTCATTTCTATATTACATAAAAAATGAACCAAACACAGTAATGTTATAAAATAGGGAATCAGATTACTTTTTAAGTCAGATTACTTTAATTTATGTTCATAATTAATTTAGTGCAGGTGGTCAGTTAATATAATGATGACATTGATGACATGTACAAATATTAATAATCCTTGACATATATTCTGAGCAAATCGAATCTAGGTTTTTTTTTTTCATTTACATCATATCATTGCTGCAACTATATGTATGGGGAGTTACCTTAATTGTTGGTCAAACAAAAAGTACACGTAAAAAATTTATAATATTTATTGTAAATAATAGTGCAAATTACACTCCAATAATTACTGTGGCAAGATTCCAATTTATCTAAATTTACCACGTGCAATTTAATTTCCATTCCATATATACCTTCATTGAAAATGAAGCAATATATATATATATATATATATTATATTTATATATGTGTGTGACGGGACAACCACCATTATATTGAAACTTTTTTGTTTTTGCCTAAAATCCATCTTTAGTCTTCTACCACATGTTAATTGTGGAGTAAAATTTTATATTTTTTTCAAGATTGTGATAAATTGAAGGTCATATATATATATATATATATATATAACATAAAATCTATGTTCCATTCTACTCTATTTCAATTTTGCAAAGTTTTTTCTGTATTTGTTCTGGAAATTATGTGTATATTTATTAAAATGACTATAATATAATATTAAAAACAAAAATATTTAATTAATTAATAGTAGGACGACAAAATGGGAATTGATTGGTTATTTTCTACTTCCTAATTAAAACATCGTTTTTTAATTTTTATCCCTTAAAAGTTAAAACACAAGACTTGCAATATGATGATATGAGTTTATATGATATTAAACTTATTTTTTAAATAATATAGTTTAGTAAAATAAAGAGCTCACTTTTCTTAAGGTTACACTAAACGTCTTCTTTTCATTTAAATAAAATACAATATAAACTATATTCTTGTAAAAAAAATTTGGAGAATTGTCGATTTAGGACTTGAGAGATGGATAATCTATCAATTCAGGAAAAGATGGAACTATTAATTCAAGATCTGAAAGATGGAAATTGACAATTTAGAACCTCAAAAATTATGTATTATGATTTTTTTAATTATTTTTATATTAATTTTCAACGAAAAATTCCTTTATTACTTATCTATTAAATTCCATAAAAAAATTATTAAAAATAAATAAAAATTTTAAAGAAATCGAAACACATGATTTCTGATGGTCTAGATTGATATTTTCCATCTTTCAGATTTTGCATTAATAATTTTCATCTTTCGGGTCCTAAATTGTTAATTCTTATATTTTTTTTATCTATATCCGATATAACAAAATAAAAATTTATATAAAACGGTCTCACGAACCTCCTTAATTCCTCCTTATTGATTGCATTATGTCTCCGTCATGGTGAATACAGTTGGTCGGTATTAATCGTGTTCGTTCGTTAAAAGCTCGATTCCATGAGAATTAAATTTGGTGAAGTTCACGAAAGTTTTGTGATGAGAGAGAGAGAGAGAGAGAGAGAGAGAGAGAGAGAGAGAGAGAGAGAGATTGAAGATGGGTCGAAGATGGGACAAGTGATAGTGTGACTTTTTGGTTGAAAATGAACAAAAAAAAATTACTTGGAAGTTGGAACTACCGCATGTGCTTACTCACTGTTACTAACCCCGCTGGCGTACGTGTTCGATCATGACAAAATGTAACATTTTTTTTCTATTAAAAGTAACTCTTTTATGTGTGTATATATATATATATATATATATATATGTATATGTGTGTATATATATAATTTATCAAAATTGTCATATAATATATGTGATAACAAAATGTTACACTAGTCTTCTGATCAAAATTGGCATATATAAACTATCTTTGACTCAAAAGATTAACCATATAGGCTCCAGTGGATATGATATTATGGATATATATATTGAGGGTTTCAATTTGTGTATTTGCATATATGTGTAGAGCATGAAAATCAAATTAAATAACTCGATACTCGACTCATGTTCGATATTTAAAAGTTCAATTTGATAAGTACATTGATCAAACAAGTTCGAACCTAATTCGTGTTTGATAAGATTTAAATTTCGGGCTCGATAAGTAAATATACAACAAACGTGTATAAAAATATCAAGCTTAACTTGATAGGTAATCAAACAAGCTCTAATCTAGATTCTAAAAGTCATATAATTTGAAACAAGTCTGAACACGTGCATGCTAGTGACGGACCTAAATTAACATAAATGTTTTTTAGGGGCCTCATTGTACTCGAGGTCGACCGAGAGGGGTGTTTCGGTGAATCGCTGCCCATGGACCCCCAAATTGTTAAGGCCCAAAATAAATTTACTTACCCAAGCTTATTAGCGGATAGTAACTCGCCATCGCCATTTGAATCGAATTCATGGTTGGTGTTCTACTATTTAGTATTTTTTCTTATATATTTGTAGGTGTTAATTGCAATTTTTTAAAACTTATATAGGATAATATATATAGACAGTTGTAGAAATTTTAAAATGCTCGTTAAAATGATAAAAAAATAGGGCCCGTCTTTTTTCATTTTGCCATGAGCCCCCGAAATATGAGGGCCGTCCCTGATGGTACAATTTATAAAAAAAAGGGAACTTTACACTTTGATATCTACATTTTGGACACTTTTTCAAAAATGACCCACTTTATTACTATTAGCAAAACAGTACCCATTTTTTCAAAAATTTTGTAAATCTGACCTCGATCAAATTTCCAGCCTAGAATATCTATGTGGCATGCCGGAATTCTTACATGGCTTTTTTTGCTCGAATAAAAAATATTACCTGGATATTCCATGTCAATTATGAACTACAAATAAAATAAATTGTTGGGCATGCCACATAGATATTCTATGTTGGAAATTTGATCCATGTCAGATTTGTAAAAATTTTGAAAAAGTGAGTACTGTTTTGCTAATAGTTATAAAGTGGGTCATTTTTAAAAAAGTATCCAAAATGTAGGTATCAAAGTGTAAATTTTTCAAAAAAAAATTCAGTCATCGACGGGGGAACCGAAATCGACTGACGCCGAACAAACCTATATAAAAAAACAATGGATTGGGACCGGAGTCAGGGGCTCCCCGAATCTCTGGATCCAGATATTGAATTCGACTCGATTCGACGTATTTACAGCCCGGTACGTGGGTGTGTTTGTAAGACAAGGGTTAGTTTCTTTAGGAAAGGGGCTTTTCTAATCTTTAAGATTTGATGCTTTTGACTTTTGGAGTCTCTCTGGGAAACTTCTCTTTTTGGATTTAAAAGCGTGACACCCCACCTCCACATGGCTTGTTTCCTCATCACATTTCTATCATATTTTTAAATCTCTTTATTTAATTATCTACTTTCTCTTCAAATTTATTTAAATATTAAAGAAAGGGGAGATACCAAAATTAAAAAATTTAAAAACGTTACAGCAAAATCATTGCTTTCATGTTCAGACATCAAAGTTTAATCATTTTTTTTTCTTTCCCTCTAAACACTAACTACCGAACTTTGTCTTAAATTAGCACCCGACATATCTTAATCTCATTTCCAACTTCTTAATTAATGGCTTTTAATTAATTAAAGTCGTATGTCGATTGCGAAATATGGGATTTGTTTGGATTTATTCCAAATCTTATTAATTGTCTTTTTCCACTAATTAATCATGACAACACACATATGTATATTATATATTCATCTTCCTAAATATTGTGGAATTATTAAATCGAAACTTGGAGTTTCATGCCAACTTTAATTACAATGTGATCACATTCGATTTCTTCTTTTCTTGATTGAACTCATATTAATTAATTTGTGAACTCAATTGAATAATAAGAAAGGAATTGGCTGCTCATTAAGCGTGTTTTGCACCTTTTCGTGTTTCACTGTTAAATTTACGACTTTAATAATATTTATTATAAAATAAAAATTAATTATAACATAAATAATCATAATCAACATTATCAGCAAAAAATTGAATTAAAAAATTATAAAACGCAATTTTGAGAAAATCTACCATAATAATGAATTATTAATTGAAAAGTACTGAAAATTAAATATTAAAAAATATTTTAAACCCTAAGAAACAATCATAAAATTTAAGTAAATCACAAAAGAATAAAATTGAAGAAAAAAATGCAAGAAAAATTCGTAATTTGAAAGTGCAATATGAAATTTTACGTGATATATATGTAGGACAGTTAAATAAGATTTATAGTAATTGTTTTCACATGACATCACCTAAACACTTTTTTTTAACACCCAAATTAATCTTTCATGAAGTAAGAGGTAATTAAAGAAAAAAAAATTGAAAATTGAAAGCAAACAAACCCTGACAGATTCCAAAACAATTGGACCCCCTCTCCTTCATTATATTGATGATTAGGGTTTGTTGGGGAATTGATTTTACATCTATAAGAGATAAAAAGACTGTCCACTCCCATTCTCTTTAGATCCTTCTTAACAAAGCATATGTCATTTCAAAGACAACTTTTTTCTTTGCCTATCTTTATTCCTTTTCCTAGTGAGTGTGTGTGTGTGTGTGACCATGTTACCACTTCTATGTTCCTCAACTTTTTGTTTGTTTTTTCACCTCTAACTATTGTAATGATGTTTATGATTTCATTTTATATGTGTGTATTGCATCATGGCATTATCCAATTCTATGTATGTAAAGTATATCTGATACGTTCATCGGTCACGAGTTATACGTACGTGCGTATATAATAAATTGATGATTCTGATCTTTTGATTCGGTTTTTGGATTTTGTTTTGGGAGGTCTGATCATCGTTAGTCTTGACCCTTTTCTTTTAAGTATTTATGATCGAATTTATGTTTCGTGCATGCATGACTCGGCTTGTTGAAATAAAGCATATCTGATATGTTCATCGATCACGAGTTATACGTAAGTACGTATATAATAAATTAATGATTCTGATCTTTTGATTTGATTCTTGGATTTTATTTTGGGAGATCTGATCATCGTTAGTCTTGATCCTTTTCTTTTAAGTATTTATGATTGAATTTATATTTTGTGCATGCATGACTAGGGTTGTTGAAATAAAGCATATATGTTCATCGGTCACGAGTTATACGTAAGTACGTATATAATAAATTAATGATTTTGATCTTTTGATTCAGTTCTTGAATTTTGTTTTGGGAGATCTGATCATCGTTAATCTTGACCTTTTTTTTTTTAAGTATTCATGATCGGATTTATATTTCATGTATGACTCGGGTTGTTGAAATAAAGTATGAGATTGGAATACGATCGGTGATGATGAGAACAATATCACGTGCCTCTCTTTCTCGATACATGTACATGAACAACGTTAGATGTGAAGGTGAAATCTTGATTGAGAATTTCCATGTAAATTAAAAGGCATGCACATAGATATTCTCATGCACAAGCAATGGCATTTTCCCTATATACCACTATATATCTTCTTTTGTTTTTTCTAGATTTGTTTCATTTATTGCGAATGTCTTGTAATTTCATGGAATAAGCATCATATTGATACACACACATACATACTTTATATATATATATATATATATATATATATATTGGTATGTAAATATGAAAACATACTTGTTTACTGTAATTTTAATGCTTTTATTTTCTTATTTCGGTGCTATTTTTTCTAATTAATATTTTTCTTATTGTATTTTGATTTTAATTATTTTAGCACCAAAATATAATAAGAAAATCACTAAAATTACAGTAAACAAGCTTATTTTCACGTTTACATACGAAGTACAGTCCCTATTATAACCAACTTACACACACACACACACACACATTGGTGTGTAAAGGTGAAAACAGACTTGCTTATTGTAATTTTAATGCTTTTATTTTCGTATTTTGGTGCTACTTTTTTCTAATTAATGTTTTTCTTATTGTATCTTGGTATTAATTATTTTAGCATCAAAATATAATAAGAAAAGCACTAAAATTACAGTAAATAAACATGTTTTTATGTTTACACATGAAGTACAGTTCCTATTATAACCGATCCCTATATATAAATATATATATATCAAAGCAAAAATGTGTTAATTAATCTTAGTGGTTTCAAGGGAGTCCAATTATATTATTTATATATGCTTGTGTTTATTTTTGAGTGTTTTGTCTTTCATGTGAAATGAGAGGTGAAGTTGAGGGGGGCACATGGAGACTAAAAAGGTCTCCTTCTTACAAAAGGCTAAGTAGCTCACCTCATTCAAACCAAAAAGAAAAAAGAGAAAAAGAAAGAAGAACTAAAGTAAGACAACCCATACTCCCTGTCCTAATGTATATTTTTTCTATGATGCTTCTTACACTTCCCAACCTCTATTTCATATCGTGTTTCGATTTTGTACAATATTTTCTAAATTATTATACCATCATCGTATATATATGCACTGATGAAATATAACACGAGCTCATAACATGATATATGTGTGTGTGTGTGTGTAATCTATCATATTGCTAAGGGAGGGTCCATCTAGCTCGTGTTTCTTGGAAATTAATGCATGTTCATATATAGTCCATCATATGGCTAGTTAAAATAGAGTAAATTTTATTTTTGATCTCATTAGAATAAGGTTAAAACACTTTTAGTTCCAAGAGTTACTTTTTGGGTCCTGAATGATATTTTTTCCGACAATTTTAGTCCCATAAGATATTTTTTCGATAATTTTAGTCTGAAACTGACTGGGATCTTTGGTGTGCTAGACAGCACAAATTGATTACAGATAGAATAACATGATGTCTTGGATTTCGGAACGCGTGTTGTTTATTTTCATATGCACGAGACACATCTCAGATTCACCAAAATTGTTAGTTTTGGGACTAGAATTGTCAGAAAAATATCTTATGGGACCAAAATTGTCGAAAATATATCATTTGGGACAGAAATGATAACTCTTGGGACTAAAAGTGTTTTGACCATATTCTAACGGGACTAAAAATGAAATTTACCCGTTAAAATGTCATGTTCGAGTATATACATATTGTTATATATGGTAATGTCATGACTCAATATATTCGAGAGGTAAAGATTGAGTATTGAAACATCACAAATCAAGGGTGGATGAATATATTTCTCATTTGATGACATTTGAAACTTCACTTGAAATCAACTATATACAATTCATCAAGTAACAAAAATAAAATGAAATCAAAATTATATATGGTGTGTGTGTGTAGTTGAGAACGATTCCATTAGTTCTCAAATCCAATTCAAACAATATATATTAATCTTTGGCTTACTCAATCTAACTTTATTCTCATCTTAATATATATTCACCATGTTTCTTTGTCCCAAGAAATAAAGCAAAGCAAGAGAGAGAGAGAGAGAGAGAGAGAGAGAGAGAGAGAGAGAGAGAGAGTAAAAAACATCTTGTGTTGTTGGGAATAAAGGGTAGCTTTTGATTTAGATGCAAGTGACAATTTTTTATTTTTTTTATTTAATGCAAGTGACAAAGTTTAGCCTACACCTCACTATATAGCTACTGCTCTCTATTCTTATCTGTCTCTTCCCCTTTAAGACTTTTTTTTTTAGATTTTTTTTTTCAAATGATTTTAGTGGATTGCACTAACAATTTTACTTCCTTATTCATATATATACTTAGATTTAGTCTATTGACGTAGATATATACCTTTCCCTACATATCCATTTTTCCTAAATAAATAAATTGACTAATCAGAAAAAATGGCTTTACATATACTTTTTTTTTATCATCTATTATAAAGTCGTATTCAATGCTAATGAAAAAGTTGAGAATTGTTCATCAATCTTCCAAGAAAAGTGTGCAAGATTGAGATTTGGCCCAACAATTAAAATGGGCTGCAAAGTGAATTGGACAAGAATGAGACTTGGGCCAAGCAATATATTTTTCTTGATTAGGGTAGGTTGGGGAAAATTCGATGCTACCCATACGCCCGAATTTTCCTTTTTATTTTTTAAAATTGTTTTCAAAATATTTTTGCAAAAAAAAAATGGATATAAATAACGAAATTAGTAGATGTTAAATTGTTAATAATGTTTGTCGCGGTTTTTTTTTTTGTCTCCTATTATGCACACGACATACGTGTGTATTTTTACGATATCGTGTGAAAAAATTCACAACATTATCGTTTACATTGTAGGAGGTAGAATAAACATAATTAGTATCTACTTAAGGAGTAAGATATATCCAAAAAAATATTACATAAACATTTTAAAAATTAAAAATGAAAATTCGGGCATGCTACCCATAATCGAATTTTCCAGTAGATTAGGGTTGATAGATAAAAGTGTGATTCTATTCACAATCCTCTTTTTTTTTTTCACAACCCCCGAGTTAATTAAAATACTAATGTTATTTTTAGGCATTTTTGCCCATATAACCCCCGACTATCTAAACACCTGGAAAAATAAAATAAAATCCTCGATGTATAAGCCCTCACTAGATTCGATGATTTTGAATCTTGGAGCTTCGTGATAGTGATCAAGTTAGACCGTTGATATTTAGGTTTGAATTTAATTTATTTATGTTGTAGTCGAATTGATTGAAGTTCGGTACTGATGATGGGTCTGAGCTTCTATTATCCATTTGAGTGATAATTTATCATCCCTACCGGTTATCTTCTAATACACGAGCTCTCATTTTTTCAGGAATGTAAAATTACCTAACTAACCCCATACCAAACAAATTTAGAACCATTCTACCCTCAAATTTGGAAATATTTTCCACCACCATTTTTATATAAAATTAATACTTTTGATTAAAATGCTTATTAGCTCGCTTCTTATTTATAGTTTTTAAATAAAATCAGTTATAACATAATTTCAATTATTTCCATTTTCATAATTTCAATTTTTAAAAGTAAAAACAAATGCAACTTTAGCAATTATTAATGAAAATCTTATATGGATGATAATTTAAGTTTTCTCCTATGTTCTGATCACAATTCTACAATCCGAACAAAATATTGACAATGTATCATAAATTATCAAAATCACAATCAAACAATCTAAACACATTATTATTTTTTATCCGAACAATGCAATCTTATATTCAATCAATTTTATTTATCTCATCTACCGAACTAAACATGACCTTAGTACCGAATCATCAACCTGATCCAAAATTATATTTTATTTTATCAATACACATAGGCCTTGTTTACTTTGGATGATAGGGATATCCCACTAATGCAAGGCTAAAATTATACAAAGTTTTGTTGAAATGAATGTGTATAACACAAACATTTACATATTTTTCCTTGTGAATAAGGACTAATTGAAGGATTCATATCCTTTCATAACAAGTGGGTTATGAGTTATCCTTCATCTCCTTCATTTTATTCATATGTTTATATATTTTATCACACCATATATTTCATGTTTTGTAAATTTAACTTTAAATTCATGGGATATCACACCCAATCCCATCCACCGAAGTAAACGAGCCCATAATGTATATATATGACAATACCATAAGCATAAATATGATGAGAGGTTATATACTTTAAAAAATGAGACCGAAACATAAAATATAATATAAGTTTCTTAGTAATTGTAATAAAAATCGCCTCTAAGAAAGTTGTACATTCGGATTTTCTCACAAATCATGTTCATCAAGCCCATTTAATTGTTGGACCTATGTCAAAACATATATATATATATATATATATATATATATATATATTTTATTTTCCAGATACTATGTCAAGATTAAAGTATACTTATTTTTAAAATTTGTATCTTGCCCACATACAATTGGGCTCTCTAAGAGATTATATTATAGGCCCATTAGGCTAAAACGTGTTTAGAAAACGAGTGAACAACTTACAATTGCACTTGCATTAATTATTTATAGATGAAAAAAGTTGATTTTTTTCCCTCTTAAATTAACTATGAAATTATTTATAAAATTATCAATGGTTGTTTAAATTCTCTCATACGAATTCGGCACTTATGATGATATTCACTTAGGGGTGTATTAGATTTGGATTTTATTAGATTTTAAAGGACTTTAAAAAGTCTATAGATTTATAAAATTCATAGACTCCACATGGAGTCTCCATTGACTTGGGAATGGATTTGTGACGATTTTAATGGATTTGAAATTCGTCTTTCCAACGCTCGCTGAAAAACAACGAGCAATGAATATGTAATCCAGCGACCGCTGGATCCCAGCCGACGCTTAACTTAAAACCAGCGACCCCTGGAAATTAGGAAGTTTAATACTATCGAGCCCTAATTTCTGATTCATCGCGACTCCTCTCCTATTAAAACACTCACAACAGTGAATTTTGAGATTCTCCCCTCCAATCTCTCCACCGCGCACCACCGCCGCCACTTTCTCCCAACTGACGCTGCCGCCGCTGCTGGAGTCCACCCCCGCTGCCACACCACCATGCATCGCACCAAAAATGCTAATGTTACCCCAGATGAGGACATCGAGGAAGAGGTGGATTACACGAAGAGCTAAACCTCATAAGATTTGAATAAGATAACCAGCGATTTTTAAACTATTTGAGGCGGCTTTGGTAATTATTATAGGTCTTATTACACCCAAGTCTTTCATTAAGAACATGAAGTATTCTTTCTTCCACCATTGCTTTGCTAAAGATACTACAATTATCACGCCATCCCCGCCTCGCAGCATCGACCATAAGTTCTAACAACACGTCGCTTTGTTCCTTAGTCCATTTCATCCTTTGTATTTTTTAGGCAAAATCCTATTTTGGGTCCCTATACTTTTAAATTTTTCTGAATTGGGTCCCTCTACTTTATTTGGTTAAAATGAAGTCTTTATACTATCAATTTAGTTAAAATGAGGTCACTGTACTATGAATTTAGATAAAATCAAGTCCTTTAGAGACTTACTTTTATCTAAATTGATAGTAGAGGGACTTGATTTTAACTAAAATTGATAGTATAGGGATACAATTTAAAAATAAAAATAAAAAATGAAAAACTAAATAAACAACAATAAAAAATAAATATATATTAAATTTTTTAAATATAAAACTTATTTAAAATTTAAAAAATAAATTTAATTATTTTTTTATAACCACCATAATTTTATATTTTGATTTTGATTTATTATTTTTTGAAAAAAAATCAAACAAAAGTTTTAAAATTTGTTTTTATTTAATTGATTGTTTTATTTAACTATTGTTTGATTTTTTTTTTAATTTACTCTTTTGAAAATAAATTAAAATTACATAATTTCATAAAAGTTAAATTATTTATTTTTTGCAATTTATTTTTAAAATTAAAAACATGAATAAAAAATTAAAGAATTTTTTGATTTTTAAAAAAAATAATAAATAAAACATAAAATTACATTGGTTTCAAAAAAATTGATTAAATTTATATTTTATTTTTAAATAATTTTTTACTTAAAAAATTAATTTATAATTATTTTATTTTTATTTAATTATTTTTTCAATTTTTATTAGTTTATTTTTAAGAAAATGAATTTTTATTTTTATTTTTAAATTGGATCCCTGTACTATCAATTTTCGTTAAAATCAAATCCCTCTTCTATCAATTTAGATAAAATTAAGTCCTTAGGGGACTTAATTTTATCTAAATTCATAGTACATGGACCTCATTTTAACTAAATTGATATAGTATAGGGACTTCATTTTGACCAAATGAAGTAGAGGGATCCAATTCAGAAAAATTTAAAAGTACAGGGACCCAAAATAGAATTTTGCCTATTTTTTACGTGATTTTGAGGTGAAATCCAATAGCGACCACCCTTCCTCTCTCCTCTTTTTGTCCTCACGTCAGTCACACACACAAGCAAATTGGATTTCGCAACTGCACACACGCCTTTAAAAAACAGATTTTCAAACTTTGTTCAATTGATTCGAAAATGATTTTTCGAACTTTGTTCAATTGCTTCTAAAATCAAATTTTGAACCATCATGATTGGAAATAGTTTTTTGACCCTCCTTCGGAGGTTCTTTGATTCTGAAAAAAAATCAAACATCTTTCATGAAAAACTTATTTTTCATGGAAAGTTCAGCAACCATAATGCAATTAGAGAGTCGGCTTCTCAGATGACAACACTAGTTTCACTTTAAAGATAAACACAACTAAAAGATATAAAATAAAAAATGATAAATGTTAAAGCTAGACAATTAATTATGAGAGTACGTATATGTGTGTATATAATTAAATAAATTAGAATAAAATAATATATATATATATATATTAAAGATTGACAAATAATTAGGATGGTTTTTGACATAATTAAATAAGATATACGTGGGATGAAATAATAATAATAACAACAAAACATAATTTCAAATCAGTATTTTACTCGAACTGTAGTAATCTGACATAATTAAATAAGATGTAAGTGAGATATAATAATAATAATAATAATAATAATAATAATAATAATAATAATAATAATAATAATAATAATAATAACAACAACAACAACAACAACAATAACAACAACAACTTTACATCAAGTTACTGAAAATTATAGATACATAATGTAGTTAGACAATCAATTAGAAGGATATATATTTCATTAAATAAAACAGAGATGGATAATGTACTACTACTACTACTACTACTAATAATAATAATAATAATAATAATAATAATAATAATAATAACAACAACAACTAATTTATGACCCGTACGATATACATGAACTTTTAAAGTTTGTAATATTTTATTTTATAATAGTTTGCAATATATGTTTAAAATTTAATATTCTAATAATTTGAGATTAAAGATTTGTAATCTTGTATATATATTAGCAATACGGGTGACTTATACTTTTCATTGTATCGAGTTATATTGTATCGTATGATTACTATTAATCATCTATAATTTTTCTTATTTTCATACAATTTCATACATGCATATCATTACATTCCTAGATTTTCCCTTTTAATTTTCAATCTTAGAAAAGTCTACTTAAATGTGCACAATAATTTCAACCAAAAGAAAAGTTGATATTTTGCACGAAAATATAATACACGGAAATGATGCATTATTTTTTATACAATTAATTACAACTAACACAGACCAATGTAATAAAACTAGTAAATCGAGTATCGTATTTATATGGACTGCAATTGTGATTTATACCAAGTACTGAACTAAAAGATTCCTATTGTCTACCCAATTTCTTAAGTGCATTATTCCTATACAGAGAATTAAAATTAAACTACTAAACTCAATAATCAAATTGAATGCAAACCGAACAAGGCTAAAAACGTTAATTATCAATCAAACAAACTAATTAATCTTAAGAAAAGCATGAATCCATTATATATTAATCTAATTCAATCAATTTTTAATTTAATCCAAATGTCGGTGAAAGATCGAAATTCTAATTACTTATCTCTGTCATATTTCAAGGTAAAAGTAGATTAACAATTTATCTATTACTTTAGTTTCTAGATTAATTGTTGATTTTCAATAGATCAACAAATTTAAAATCTCATATAGATCACAAGTACATGTATCTCTGCCAGGATTCAAATTTATTAGTTAGCATACAGTGACTATGGCTTCAATACATGAGAAATCTAAACTTGAATGTTTAAACCATATAATTGGAAGGAACATTGATGATGAATTAAATCAATATATAATTCATGCAACCGCCTTTGGGTGGATTATCTCAGCGAAAATCACTATTCACACTCGCCGATCTGTGGTTCCGGTCGCCGGATTTGGCCGTGGTTCTGGAATATCCGGCGATCAGCAGATTGGATCGCTAGATTTTTGGCGCACTCTACTGTTTTGCTCTGCTCTAACTCGTTTATCGTTTGATTGATCTGATTCAAGTTGGAGAATGATCATAACTCGATCATCTATCTTTCTAGCTTATTTTCCAACTGAATTGGATCCCAAAAGTATCCATTTTTATAGCTCAAACTGATTCTAAAAGAGCAAACCATGAAATTACACAAGAAAATACGAAACTATGATCAAACACCAACTTATGCATGCATTACTCATTAAATATAATTCAAATAAACACATAAATGTATACAAAAGCCATATTTATCAGGAAACCAATTAAAAAATGCATATTGAAAACTAATTAACAATAATTAGGGCTGATAATTTCGGGCCGGCTAAAAAAAATAGGTCCAAAATAATTTCAGGCTTATTGGGCTAAAAAAAATTAGGCCGGAATAATTTTAGGATAGCTTGACCTGGCTCGAAAATGAAAGAGGCCTGAACGAGCCGGAGTTTTTGGCCAAAGTGGGAAAAAATGCACTAAGCCCGTCGGCGGCCCGATCTACCTTTTAGGGGCCTAAAAAATAGACTCGAAATATTTTTCGGGATAGACCGGGTCTCAAAAAAATAGACCCGAAAAAATTCGGGCCAGACCTGACCCCGGTCCAGATTTTGTCACAAGCCCAAATTTTCAGGTCGGGCGCCCCAATTGCCAGCCCCGTGAATAATATGAATAACTTAGTAGAAAATCCACACACAATATTAACTTGTTAATTCATTTTTTAGCAGCGTGAATAAATTCATTTTGTTTATAGATGCATAGGTAAAATATTATGGCAAAGTAATATACAAACTAAAAATATATAAATTATTCGTTAGTGAAAGATTACGGAGGCTCATTATTGTGCTTAACTTTGCATTTTCAATGAACAAATTATATTTTATCTATTATAATTAAATAAAACACAATATGACCCATAATTAAAGTAATAAGCAAACTAAATTATAAAAATCATGAGTTCTGATAAATTCTATATCTTATTTTCGCACGTAACATCAAAAATCTTGATTAATTTTGAAAATAGATTGAAAAATTAATTGTTTTTTCATTCCTCAAATTCATTTGATATAAATTATTACATTATAATGTATATAAATTATAACAATTATTAGTTTTGATAAATTAATATAAGTTTATGTTTATGAGAATATTGTTTGGCCCGAAAATATAACCTTATTATTTAGGGTTAATTGTTAAATAAATCACCACGTTTTCACCATTTTGCAAATTAGACACCGCGTTTAAATATAATCAATTACAACACTACATTTTAATTTGTATAAGATTAGACATCCCCAATTTTTTCGGTCAGTTAAATATGACATATTTGGCCTAAAAACCACGTTGACAGTCACATCAACACACACGTGTAACAAATGACATTGTTTTTGTAATTTTTTTTTGTTGAAAAAAATCATTTTTATATAATTATTTATTTCTAAAATAGAAAATATATTAAGAAAATTAATAAAATCAACGTCGTTTGTCACATCTGTGTGTTGATGTGGCTGCTAACGTGGTTTTTAGACCAAATACATCATACTTAACTCGTCGAAAAAATTGAGGATGTTTAATCCAAACAAATTAAAACGTGGTGTTGTAATTGACTAGATTTAAACGTAGTGTTTAATTTAAAAAAAGGTGTAAACGTCGTAACTTATTTAGCAATTAACCCTATTATTTAACAATTAGTGCTAAACCCTATTATTTATAGAGACTATCTTATAATAATAATAATAATAATAATAATAATAATAATAAAACCAAAAAATATAATTTCAAATCAGTAATAATAATAATAATAATACAAAAAAAAAACATAATTTGAAATCAGCATTTTACTCTTAACTGTAGTAATCTGAACACAGTAAAAAAGAGTCATTACCTGGTTCACACCCTCTCTCTCTCTCTCTCTCTCTAACCGTTCAAAGCCACACTCTCGCACTAAAATAAACAGCAAAAAAAGGGGGCTCATCACTGTCGATATCCATCAATCTCGCCTCCATGCTTCAGCCTGCTTTCCCTCTCCCGATTCTCTCTCTTCCCCGCCCTATTCTCCCAGTTTTCGCCCCTGCAACTCATCTCCTAAGAGAAATCACGAGAAATTTCTAAAAATGGTGTTCAAGGGCAGATTTTTCTCTTCCAAGAAATCCGACACTTCAAGTCCGGATGGATCATCCAACAGCCCGCGATCTTTCGGGTCCAACTCCAATTCTCCGATCCGATCCGATAAGAAAAAACCCAAATCTTTATCGCCCTCTTTCTCTAAGGACAGCTCACCGGCGGCGTCCGCCGCGAGCACGCCAAAAAGCGCAGCTAAGAGCCTCCTGAAGAAGAAGGACTCATTGAAAGGTAAAGAAGCGGCCAATTTAAGCAAGCCCGCATCGAGCTCTTCATTGTCTCCCTCGCAGTTGAAGAAATCGGAGGTGGCGGGGCCGGCTGCGGCGGCGCCCTCTTCCGGTCCGACCTCACTGTCGGTGTCGCCGATTGTGGCGTCGTCGTTGGGGTTGAACAAGATAAAGACGCGATCAGGGCCGTTGCCGCAGGAGAGTTTCTTTAGTTTTGGGAGGGATAAGGGCGCTGGTTTGGGTGCTAGCAACTTGTCGCGGCCGTTCTTTGGCTCAGGCGGCGGCAGCAGCGGCAGCATTGGTGGGAGTGATGGGGTTTTGGCTGGCAGAAAGAAGAAGGAGAAAATGTTTCCTGAAAATGCGGATAATGGGAGTAATTCGGACACGATGTCGACGGAGAGTGGGGCGTCGAGGGACCAGAGCCCTCATGTGCTCCAGGTGCAGGAGCGATCACGCCTCCAAAATGCGGAATCATCGTCAGGAGCTGCTGGTATGCTTTTATTTGTTGACACTGATTAAAGTTTTGTAGATTGTGCTAATGACTTAGTGTACTTGTTCCATCGATCGCATTGCTTTAGTTAAGTTAATTGAGAGGTATGAGGTTTATAGTTGATGAGTTGAACTTAGGATTCGGATGCATGTTTCCGTGAGAGTTATTGGCTTCTTTAGATTCATGAGAAAAATGTATGATTTGATTTAAGTCACAGGTGATAAAATGAATAAGAATGTTTGCAATGAGGGATGATATATGATGCGCGGATCGTGTTCTTATGTAGAAATGTGTGACTGGCTGCTTTTCTATCAGATGAATGACTCGTGTGTACTCTCATTCTTGTCTGATGTTTCTGCTATTGTTCAAGCCATGGGGTGCATCTTACTCTTTTTCGTAATTTCTCATGCTATGTATCTGAGTATGGTAACTCTGATGAATTGGGATTGATATTTTGTACAAGGATTCGACCCTCTTCTTTCCCTATTTGGCACCTATTATTTGTAGTTGGTGTTCGCTCTGGGTTTTAAAGTAGCTTGCATATAATGAAGGGAAGAGCTAATCTAAGTGAAACTGCTTATCCAAACATACAATCCAAAATAAATAAGAATTCTTCATGCATATTTGTTTAGCGTGTTGTTGGTAAGTGGTTTCAAGTACATATCCATTAGTTTTTTTAATTTAAAAAATATTTGAAACTTAATACGATCCTGAAGAATAAAGATTCATCTCATTTCCCTTTAGAGAGAAGAAATTGGCTCAAGTCAAAAATTGGGACTGTCTGACTAGATTTTACCATACTTGCTCTAGAACATAAACAAGCCGGGACTGGATTTTGACTTTTAGTTAAACTGTCTGACTGGGTTTCAAAACCATCTCAACTACTCAATCTTCTTATGCTAATCACTGACCATTAGTTTATTCAAAGCAAATTTTATGGCAGTTTAAGACAACTTCAGAAATGAAATATGCTAAACACTTGTCCTTACTTCAGAGAAATTTATTAGTATTTTGTTTAAATGCAGTAGCAGATTAAATGATGGAATCATGCAATTAGCAGATCAGTCCCTCGTTTCACAGTATAATGTTTATAAAATGAGAGGATGCTTAACAGGTCACCAACTTTCATGTGCTATCATTGTTTAATTTGTAAGCTCTTGAGATCGTAGTAGAACAGACCTATAAGGCTAATTTTTCATTTTGGTTTTGGAAAAGTAAGGTGTAAGCAACTTGGCAAGTCATATTGAGTTATGTAGAATTCACTAAAATAGTTTATGATGCTTTTCTAGGAGAGGATCTTTTAAATGATGAAATGTACAGACACATAGCTTCTTCTCCTCTTCACTCTTGCAAAAAAAAATTGAAGTTAGTATTGTAATTCTTACAATATAAATAAACCTATTTAAATAAGTACATATTTTTAGCTTTAAGAATTTTTCTTCTATTATCCAACTCTTATCTTTATTATATTTTCTTACTCACCTATATACTTAGCACCTTGCAAGGCAATCTAGAAAGATTACTTCCTTTTTTCCTTATGTTCTATTAGTTTTTGGCATGCTCATGTGGACATACTCAAGCTTATAGCATGTCTGTTATCAATGATGATTTGTATAAAAAGGATTGGGAATCCACAGCCTTCTTAGGAATGTTGGTTTATGTGAAGCTGTGTTGTGGGATAAGAAGAGATCATTTTGTTGAAAGCATCTTGTGCTTAAAACCTCATGTTGTAAGCCATTCATCATTTTTACTTGGGCTTATTCAGGGCAATTTGGTTCATCATGGGGTGATCCTGGAGCTCTCAGGAATTCAGATGCTTGTACTCCAGAGATGAAGGTAAAAAGGTGTATTTTCTTTGATGCTACAAAGCATCCAATTATACAGTTTCCCCAGTTAAATTTATATTTGCATTTGTATCTGCTAACTAGCTGAATTTTAAATGCTTATGTAGACATCATATGAATGTGATAATCCAAAAGAGTCCGAATCTCCACGCTTTCAAGCCATACTTCGTGTTACAAGTGCTCCTAGGAAGAGGTTTCCCGGTGATATCAAAAGTTTCTCTCATGAATTGAATTCCAAAGGTGTACGCCCTTACCCATTTATGAAGTCCCGAAGGTTAAATAACTTGGAGGTAATTACACCTTACAAGCAATAATTACTCGACAATAGACATTTTGGTCATATTACTTCTGCATATTCAAGGTTTTTTTTTTTTTTAAAATATTGAAACAGGAAGTTTTGGCTATGATTAGAACAAAATTTGACAAAGCAAAGGAAGAAGTGGATTCCGATCTGCACATTTTTGCAGCAGATCTGGTAGGAATTCTAGAAAAGAATGCCGAAACTCATCCAGACTGGCAGGAGACTATAGAGGACTTGCTGGTGCTGGCTCGGAGCTGCGCTATGACTTCTCCTGGTGAATTTTGGCTCCAATGTGAAGGCATAGTGCAAGAATTGGATGACAGGCGTCAGGAGCTTCCCATGGGCACGTTAAAGCAACTTCATACCCGAATGCTTTTTATTCTTACCAGATGCACTAGATTGTTGCAATTTCACAAAGAAAGTTGGTTGGCTGAGGATGAGCATCTTTTCCATCTTCGTCAATCGCTTCAGCCAGAAGATAAACTAGTGCCTCCAGGTCCAGAGAAAGATGGAAAGATGCCTGTAGATATAAAAGCTTTTAAGGCTCCGTCCACAAGGAAGTCTTACAGTCAAGAGCAATCAGAGTGGAAGAGAGACCATGCTGTACCTGGGAAGTTTCAACCTTCACTTGCTGAAGTCACAAAAAACCTGGATTCTGCTGCTAGTAGAAACAGGATGGCATCTTGGAAGAAATTTCCATCTCCTTCAGAAAAAAGCCCCAAAGAAGCTGTTTCTGTAAAGGAAGAGCGTAGTGACAATATCATGCAAGTTTCAAAAACATTAGAGAGCAGAAGAGGAATCAGTGATGCTGAGCTAGCTACTGACAAGGTGCCTGAGCTTCCTCCTTCTAAAGACTCGAATGCCCCATCCACAATGCCTAAGCACCAACAGAAACCTTCCTGGGGGTATTGGGGAGATCAGCCAGGCGTATCTGATGAAAGTTCAATAATCTGTCGCATTTGTGAGGAGGAGGTTCCCACTTTGCATGTTGAAGACCACTCTAGAATATGTGCCATTGCTGATCGATATGATCAAAAGGGTCTAAGAGTCAATGAGCGCCTCATTAGCATTGCTGAAACTCTAGAGAAACTGATGGAATCTTTGTCGGCAAAGGACATGCAACAAGGTGTTGGAAGCCCTGATGGGGCTAAAGTATCTAACTCGAGCGTGACTGAAGAGTCGGAGCTTCTTTCTCCAAAATATAGTGACTGGTCCCGCAGGGGCTCTGAAGACATGCTAGACTGTTTTGCTGAAGCAGATAATGGTAATGTGGATGATATGAAGGTCTTACCTTCCATGTCATGTAAAACACGATTTGGTCCAAAGTCTGATCAAGGGATGACAACATCATCAGCTGGCAGCATGACTCCTAGGTCGCCACTGATGACACCGCGTACGAGCCCAATTGACTTGTTATTGTCAGGCAAAGGCGCTTTCTCTGAACATGGTGATGTTCCTCAGGTATATCCAAGGCTGGCAATGTTGTACAGTTCTCCTTTTCTTTCTAAGATGCCTGTTATTAAGCATGAACAATTATAGTTCACCTCTTAGATTCGTATGAAAATGTCGGAGCTTAATTTCTTAGTAAGCTTACTATGTCAAGCATCCTTCTATATTCTTCATTCATGTTTCATTTTTCTCATAGCGTTATCATCCTTACATCTACTTTTAAACGGAAAGTTAACGGTTTCAAATTCAATTTAAATTATGTATACTCATAAATTTCTTTTAATTTTGTTAAATACTTGATCTTCTAATGCATCTAGTTTATTGTGTGTTGCATGTCATTGGAGAATGTACCATGGTATGGATTGTGTTGGGATTGAGCTTGCTCTTCCATTCAAATTGCCTGCATGCTCAGATAACATGCCTTTTCTTGTTTAAGTTGAAAATTGGGTTGCCCTGCCCAACAGATTGGGGATCTGGTTAATTGAAACTCAAACTTACAATTACAATTCAACAAACACTTTTTTTTCCTTCTTCATTTCTACTTCTCTTATTTACTAATTAAAACATCGTCAAGGTTTTGATTGTGATCCTTAAATTTTCCCGAACCAATCTTTAAGTAGTATAGAGCCTGCTACTGTGAAGATATGCTGGAGGGGGAAATCAGCTTTAATACAATAAGAAGTATAATGTCCAGGAGCTATTCACTATGATTTAGTAATACAGTTGTAAATTGAGTTTCCAGTTCTTAATTAATTAATGATGGTTGACACTTTTGCCAATAATAGCTGTTGATTATATCATATTAACTTTTGGTCTTCTTTCATTGTTCTCGGAAATCATAATTACGATGCAGATGAATGAACTTGCTGATATCGCTAGATGTGTAGCAAATACCCCTCTGGATGATGATCGCTCTTTGCAGTATCTGCTTTCTTGCCTTGAAGACTTGAAAGTTGTCATAGATCGTAGAAAATTTGACTCCCTGACAGTAGAGACCTTTGGAACTCGTATAGAGAAATTGATCAGGTGAGTTAGATATCCTTTTGTTTGAACATCGTAGTAGATTAGTCATGCTAATAATTTATTCAATCTCCCAGGGAGAAGTATTTACAGTTATGTGAACTAGTTGATGATGACAAGGTTGATATTTCAAGCACTGTGATTGATGAAGATGCTCCCTTGGAAGATGATGTTTTACGTAGTCTACGAAGTAGCCCTGTACATTCTTCCAAAGACCGCACCTCAATAGATGACTTTGAGATTATAAAACCAATCAGTCGTGGTGCATTTGGTCGGGTATTCTTGGCTAAAAAGAGAACAACAGGGGATCTGTTTGCTATAAAGGTACGTGGGGGACTTCTATATATAGAGTATATATTTACAAATGTGTTCCTATGAGATGAATACGTGTTGAGGAATTTGAAGGTAGTTGACAAGTGACAACCCAAAAAGTGGATAAGAGCATCTCCTTGAAGATGCAAATGAAAAATGCGGGAAAGATACACCTTGAACTCACAGAATGGCCTGACATCCCAAATTCATCTATTCTGCAGGTTCTTAAGAAAGCAGATATGATTCGCAAGAATGCAGTTGAGAGTATTTTGGCAGAGCGTGATATATTGATATCTGTTCGCAACCCCTTTGTGGTGAGCCTTCCGTATATGATTGTGCTTTGGCTCTATATCTGCTATGGTAATCTCCTTTTAATCTTATGTCTGATGTCCTAGGTCCGCTTCTTCTATTCATTCACTTGTCGTGAAAATTTGTATCTTGTAATGGAGTACTTGAATGGTGGAGATCTCTATTCCTTGTTGAGAAATCTAGGCTGCTTAGATGAAGATGTCGCTCGCATATATATTGCTGAAGTTGTAAGTTACTTTTTGTGGCTTTTAACACTTATCTTTTTCCTCATACTTTGGTAACTAAAACACCTGCATCCCATGCAATGGATGAGTAGGTGCTTGCTCTGGAGTATCTACATTCTCTACGCGTGGTTCACCGAGATCTGAAGCCTGATAATTTGTTAATTGCGCATGACGGCCATATAAAGGTTCTTTCTTTTGGTTTCTTGTCATGATGTATGGTGTAATTTTTTTGTGCTTTTTATGTTAATTCCTCGTGGATGTACTTATTTATTTCTGACTTTGGATTTTGCTTTGTTGGTTGTCCAATCGCTTTATGATTTCACCATAGGCTCTTTTTGGTTGTGTAAATGGCATGGTGCTGAACAGGGAGGGTTAGAAATCTGGGAGTTGACAGGTTTTCAAATTATATATGTAGGTTCCTTGGGTTGTAATTTTTAGAAAAC
Source organism: Perilla frutescens (assembly GCA_026008535.1). Lineage (NCBI taxonomy): Eukaryota > Viridiplantae > Streptophyta > Magnoliopsida > Lamiales > Lamiaceae > Perilla > Perilla frutescens. The sequence continues at coordinate 54,140,662 of BRKX01000015.1, forward strand.
AAGCTTTAGTTGCTAACAGCTCACGAGCACTATACTATCTTATGATCAAGTGTGAAAGTAAATTTCATTTATGCTCTTAAACATTGAACCTAGAAGTTCTCACAGGAAATTTTCATGTGTTTTTATGATATTTTACCATTTACAAACAAGTGAAGCACATGGAACTTGATGCCTGCTTTTGTTTGTGCTCGTATTATTTCTTTATATGTGAAGGATCCTCATGATGCTTGCATTCTGAGAAGCAATAACTCTTGCTATGAATTTGAACAGTTAACAGACTTTGGGCTATCAAAAGTGGGTCTCATCAACAGCACAGATGATTTGTCGGGTCCGGCTGTTAGCGGAACTTCCTTAATGGAAGAAGATGAACCACCACTGTCTGCATCAGAGCATCAGCAAGAAAGGCGTAAGAAACGCTCAGCTGTGGGTACTCCAGACTACTTGGCACCTGAGATTCTTCTTGGAACTGGGCATGGTTGGTGCAGCCTTTTTACAGTTCTATGGTTTAATTGAGCTATATAAACGCGCCACACCAATTTAATTAGGTCGAACTATTCTTTGTCCTATGTTGTTAAAATGGCAATGTTATATGTTAAAACAAGCCATATTTTTTGTCAGTCTTCCAAAATTAAGCAGGATAAGCACCAAAAATGAGCACCAATGAAAATGAACCAGAAAACCCTAGTAATGTTATAGCTCTCACTAAGCTGTATCATTGCCTTTCAAGTGCTGCTTCTGATTAAAAAATTGCAGAGTGAAGAAAAGGTTGAGAGTGTGGCATTGCTTACTTTTTGTAGGAACAAAGCTCGCCAAAGTGTTCTGTGTTTGAATTAATTTAAATTAGTTGTTTATCCATGAAGTAGGAGTTTCCACAAGTGACTAGGAGTTCAGATGTAAGATTCTGTAGTCTGGTCTAGTCATCATTCTTTTTCTTGTTTGCGGTTATAAACAATGTGGAAAATGAGTCCTAGCATCTTTTTCCTCTTGGTATTTATGTTTTATCTTTTACTAAGTGACATTTGCTCATTCATATTTGGTTTTTAACACACGTAACAATTTCAAATGCATAACTATGTTGTTTATGTGCACCTTCCCTTAGGCTGTACTGCTGATTGGTGGTCTGTGGGTGTTATCTTATTCGAGTTGATTGTTGGCATCCCTCCTTTCAATGCTGAACATCCTCAGGTTAATATACTGTTCGAACTTTTTTCCTACTCTCTTTTTTTTGTCCTTTAATTTGACAACTTATATGTGCAATCCATATCCTGAACTTACCCTTTCATAAAGCGAGTCCATGTTCCATTGTAGGCTTATGTTCTTCTGTTTTGATTTCTGGCTTAGAAGTTTATGCAGAGTATAGGACTTTTATACTTCTGAGAAGATTTTGAATCATATTAAACTTAAATATCCTTTTTTATGTTGTTTAAGCATCCGTATTTCATGTGGAGTTTTTTCCATTTATGCAGAACGGGAAAGCTTTTTAGTTTGGGAGTTTAACTGAACTATGGGTAGTTCGTGTGTATGTGAGTTTGGCTTGGTGTATTTGGAGAGTGGAAACCTAGAATAAATTTATGAATGAATACCTATGCATGTAATTTAGGGATGTCACTTGGAGATCTCCTTTTAATTTTTTGTTGGAAAGGACATATTGTCCGGCATTTTCTATTCTCAACTTCTAGCATAGCCAACAAATGCCTTCTTTAGGATTTAAGATTAGAATAATTTCAGGGTTTTTCATTTTGTTATTATTATCAAATTTTAGAAGTATATGGTTTAGTGCTTTGTAAACCTCGGAAGATGTTTTGTTTGTGCTTTATGATATGATTTTAGGGTTCCATACTCTATATATTGAATACAATAATCCAATAAAAATCAATCACTTCATGTCCTCCAATTATTTTATCTGCCCACTTTTAGAAGTGATGAGCTTATAACGTCATTGATTAAAAATTGCCAATTTTCATGAAGGTCTGACGGAATTAAGAGTTTGGATAGAGCAAAAATAAATGTATTTCCTTTTTAAATCAGAGAGAAGAACAAATAAAGAGGAATGTAATTCCCTAACAATATAATCTATTGCCCCTCAATTAGCTCTGATAAAATAGAAATCACTCCTTGCTTCCCCTTACAAGAAATTAGTCTAAATTACTATTTGATGAGAATTAGCCAGCCATCCATGTTTTTTTTTGGCTTTGCCGTCCTGTCATTAAATTATGTTTCTTGTGTTTTCAACTTCGTTTGTAGAAAATATTTGAAAACATTCTGAATCGCAAGATCCCTTGGCCTCGCGTGCCTGATGAAATGAGCTACGAGACATATGATTTGATTGATCGGTAAGAAAATTCTTATCTATTTCTGATGCAGGGGCAGTATTTTTTACCCTGCCTGCCTAATGCATTTGTGCTTTTACAGTTTCTTCCTATCAACTTGCTTTTTTATTATTTCTTAATTTAACGATTCTACTATCATACAGTTCTTCAGGATAGAGTCAAGACTACGTTTTTGTTAGCTTTTCTTTCTTGTATGAAGTATAAAATCATCAAATTTTGTTTTTTGATATTAAATCATTACTTATTTGAGTTCTCTAAATTGTAGGCTTTTGTATAAAATTGTGTTCTTTCGACAGTCAATACAACTATGGGCTTTTGAATGGTAGCAATTTGTAATAGATTAGCTCCCCTCTGCAAAATGCTTGAATATCACATACTGCAGAAAGACTGCATCTGGAGTTTTGAAACCATGCTTGTTCTTTTTTCCCGAGTTCTGTATGTGTGGATATTCATTCGTATAATCTTCTAAATGGCCTCATGGATCTACGTGCTCCTTTTGTTAGTTCTAAGTCTCAACCTGACCTCATGTGTGGCAGATTGATCGATTTCTAGGCTACATTTGCTGATCCCTCGATCAGTTCATTTTATTCATTTTGATATCCACTGGCAGGTTACTAACTGAAGATCCTAACCAAAGACTTGGAGCTGTAGGCGCTCCAGAGGTAGTATTATGTCATGCATTGACTGATTTTTTACTTCTTTCATTTTCTACCTAACCGACTAACAAAAAAGATGTTGCAATGCAGGTCAAGGCGCATCCATTTTTCAGAGATATTAACTGGGACACGCTTGCTAGACAAAAGGTTTTTTACTATATATGTAAATTACGATTGTATTCATCTATTCTGCCAAAAACCAAAGATGCCTCACCTTTTTTATTCTCTCTCACAGGCTGCATTTGTTCCTGCATCAGAGGGTGCAATGGATACGAGTTACTTCACTAGTCGCTACTCCTGGAACCCTTCAGACGAGCATGTTTATGCTGGTAGCGAATTTGAGGATTCTAGTGAAAATGGTAGCGCTAGTGGTTGCAGCAGTTGTCTAAGCAATAGGCACGAAGAAGTGGTGCGTGCATTAGTTTAAATAATTTGAACAGACAGTTTTCATATACGGCCTTTCTATCATCTTGACTCAAATTTGGTGGTGATGGCAGGGAGATGAATGCGGGGGGCTCGCTGAATTTGACTCGAGCTGTGATATCAATTACTCCTTCAGCAATTTCTCATTTAAGGTATAAACCCTTTTTTTGCCCTTCCTTTCATCATCAAGAACATCGCTCCCAAACCCCGACTGCATGAATTCACTGCAGTTTACATTTATAACTGCTCGAGTGGTTTATATGAATGCCCGGCTGCAAGAAAAGCCGTTTCTTGCTAGAGAGGTCGATTTTGCTTCTCATTTGGTTTCGTGTTTTGGGTGACTGCAGAATCTTTCCCAGCTCGCATCAATCAACTACGACCTGCTCACGAAAGGTTGGAAAGACGATCCACCTACGAATTCCAGTACGTGACCACGAACCTCTCTCTCTCTCTCTCTCTCTCTCTCTCTCTCTCTCTCTCTCTCTCTCTCTCTCTCTCTCATGCCTGCATACATGATTTCTTGGGGGATTTGAACTCCCAGTTTTCGATCTTTGTAAATATGTTTTGGATTATTTCGGCTAATTGATCGTGTTTATGATGCGGTGTTGCAAACAAAATGTGTTGTATGTACAATGTAAATGTGCTGATTATGAATTAGAAATTTTTTTGGCGCATTGTATTTGGATTTTGCTCCAGAAATTGATGTTTTTTAGCTTTGTTCGAATAAAGTGTCTTGGTTCAAGATTTTATATCACGGTTATATGCATGTCGACACGAAACACGAGATTAGATTTGTTTAAATGAAATGAAATACGAGATTGAAATTGAAATTGCAATCGAAATCGAAATTGAAGGTAATTTATTTGGCATGTCATATTTGATTTATTTAATTATTTATAGGGTACAGTAAATATTCCTTAATACTTAATTATTTAAAATGAAAGCATTATCCGATATTTATAATTTAATTGATTCACACATGAACTAACATTCTATTATTTCAAAATAAAATTATTATGAATTTAATTTCTTTATTAAAATATTGTAAATCACGAGCAAAATATATGTACCTTCTTATTGGAATGTGATTGTAAATAAACATTTATTAATAAAAACAATTGACACTAGGCATTTTGGTACCAAAGGATAACATTCTACAAATTCAATTTTTTATGTGCCAAAAATAAGAAAAAAGTCTCCTTATTAGGCTGGTTTTTTTTGGATCTTGACATCGAATCTCACAGTTCTAAATCGATTTATTCAAAACGCACCTATAAATAGTGATCGCAATTTTTCATAAAAAAAAAAGCCAAAAAAAAAAAAAGAAAGGAAAAACTAAAGTTACAAATATTGAAATTGAATTTTGTTCCCCCTCTCTCTCTCTCTCTCTCTCTCTCTCTCTCTAAAGAGAGAGATTGGACCACTCCCACACTCAATTTCTAATTTTGTTATTACATGAAAAATCTTATCTTTCAGCCTCACTCATAAATAATTACATAATATCATCATTGTACAATTTTTTTTTTTGTTTCTTTCCTTCTATTTTGTATCCAATCTCCTACTAATATGGTTTGCACACTTTCATAAATTCATCAAAATCCCGTGTAAAAGGGAAACGTTTCGAATTCGATACCCACCGCTCCCTTTCTCCAAACTCGAAAAGACAAAACCCTTTAATATGGTTTTTCTTTCATATTTCTAAAAATTAAAAACATTAAATTATTGCAGTATTTATTATGAATCAAAATTTAAAAATTGAAAAAAAAAATGTAAGGTGAAATTAAACATAAGATGACAGTTTGCTTCATGCAATTTGTGGACCACCAAATTTACCTTTTTGTCCTCACAACAAATATTTGCATCACATAATGTCACTTTTTATTTTTTATTTTTATTTTTTTGTGAATGTTCAACATCACTCTTTTATCTGTGGGGGATTGCAGATAGCTGTCACATTCACTAAACCTCTATTTCTAAACATTTATTATAATTTTATTCATTGCAAACAGGTGGCTTTTGGTCCCAACTGATATTGTTGGCTTATTTATTATTACAGTTAGCTTTTTTTTTTTTATCTTCCTTCAATATTTTTGGGTTGACAAAAGGAGGAAAATTCAATATCTCACAATCTCTCACCTAATTTGACCAACAATTCATGACAATTACAGAATTACTTAAATGTTTCCAAATGAAATTCAAGATTTTACCTATGTGTGCAGCTTAATTAGGTTTAGATATGCAATAATTCACACAAAGAAATATAGTCAAAGTGGACAAGGACTAGATCCAACATGCAATATGTAGGAATGATGAGAGAGAAAAATAGTCTAGTATTGGTCCCAATTTTTTTAAGATGGCCAAGATGCAATGATATATATATATATATATATATAAATATTTTTTTTTTTTACTACATCACAAATGACATAAGGCCGTAAAAAAGTTAAACTATTCAAATCGATCTGATCCTCATAAAAATTCGTTCACACTTTGTTTAATGAAGTTCGTTAATAAACGAATTTGAGCTTAAACTTGACAATACTCGACTCGACTAAATTATATCGATCATTAAATTCTACACATTCACAATTTCACATGTGATAAACAAGGCAAATGGGTAAGTTTAAGGTAGGGTAAGCTAGAATGAAAGATCCACCCTACCCAAGTTCCAAAAACCTATTTTTGTTAAAGAGAAATAAATGTCCATATATAATTCTTGAAATTCCATGTTATCTATATTGAAATCTTGAAAGATTTTGGGATTTTTTTTTTATTAACAACTCTATCCATTTTAAATGCCAACCACATCAGGTTCAAATTTCATGCTGGTTCAAATTTCATGCTGCACTCCCTCGTATTTTACCTTATATTACTCCATTAAATTTATGGTTTTAGTAATATTTATTACTCCCTCCGTCCCGATTTAATAGGTTGATTGAAAATTTCACAAGGATTAAGAATAAAATTGGGAAACACAATTAATCAATAAACTTCCTAATATACCCCTATTTATTTCTTTGATGTTGAATTAATATCTAATGTGAACATATTAAATAGGATTATATATTAGTAAATTAGCTAAATATATATAGAAACCTGCCTATATATCGGGACATCCCAAAAAGGAAAACAAGTCTATTAAAATGGGACGGAGGGAGTATAAAACAAAAATCAATTACAATATAAATAACCATATTCAACATGTAAATGAATTACAAAATTTATCATGAAATAATCAACCATAACAATAAATTATTAATTAAAAATTGAGAATTAAATACTAACAAATAATTATAAAGCCTAACAAACAATTGTAAATCAAACTAAAGAAAAAAAATTCAAAAAAAAAAAACTCGTAATTTAAAAGTTCAACACGAAGTGAAACATGAAATTTAATATAAACCACATCCAAAGGGGCATATTATCACCTAGGATATAATTCTACAGATAAATAATAAAACCATAAATGCAACCCTAACTTGCCCAACAAACTTCTCCATGAGTTCATACAAAAAAAGTAAACAACCACAAACTATATTGTATTAATTGATAAATAAATAAGTTTACCAACAGCAGCTGTTACACCTTGTACCCAGTGTACAACCCACATTTTTAAAGTTCACTAAGCAAAAGCAAAAGAAAGGAAAAAAAAAGTTAAAGCTAAGTAATAATTACAGCAAGAAAAGGGAGAAATGTACCAAGAAATGAGCTGTTGATTCTGACAAACAAGAAACAAAGCTCATAATCAACAAACAAGTACAACTGATTTCAATCACATTTGAATAATTTTAGATCATGCATTGCATTAAACAACGTTGTTGATGGTAAAAAAAATAAAAAAAAAAATTTAACTGTCTACTACAACCTCTCGTTAATCTGTCTCGCTCACACGATCGGTATGTTCTTGATATCCTCCTCTCAAGCTCGACCGCCGGAGCTCCTCGATGCGGCTGGCGGCCTCGGAAATCGTGGGCCGCTTGTCGGGATACTGAGCCGTGCAGTCAATCCCGAGCTGCAGGAGCTGCACCATCTCCTCCTCCAAGTCCTGGTACCGGAGGAGCTCGAGATCAAACACCTCGGACGTCCACTCCTCCCGAACGACGGACTGCACCCACCTCGGCAGGTCCACGCCCTCCTCGTTCAGGAGGGCGTGCGTGGGCGCCTTCCCCGTGAGGAGCTCAAGCAGCAGCACACCGAAGCTGTAGACGTCAGCCCGTTGGGAGACTCTACGGGGGTCGGTCACTTCTGGTGCGCGGTAGCCAGCCACCCTCGTGGGCGAGGACGGAGGCCCGACTAGGTGGTTCAGCCCGAAGTCCGAGACCCGTGCCTCGTGTGACTTGGTGAGGAGGATGTTCGAGGACTTGATGTTGCCGTGGGAGACGTTGGGGCCTTGGAAGTGGAGGTACTCGATGCCACGTGCAGCTCCGAGGGCAATGCCGGACCTCATCTCCCAGTTCAACGGCGTCCGGCCGGCTCCTTTGTTTCCTGAGGAGGGAGAGGGATTGCAACATGATTCAAGAAATGTAATCAACAATCATCAAAAGGGACTAAACAATAGCATTCAAAGGGAATTATTGAATGTCACACATGAATTCCTAAAGATTTGCATATATCATATAAGCAACCCTACAAGCATTTTTGGGACCATATTTAGATAGTTGCAGCATTAGGTAATGATCTCACCAACTCCACCTAAGCAAGCTGACAAACTTGATTATGTACACAATATCATCAAATAAAACACAGATAGCAATGAAATCCATGAACCATCAAAGAAATTATGCATCAAAAATTTCTGATATTGAGGCAAAAACAACAATGCAGGTAAGCAAATTGATGATATCATATCCCATATATGCAATCCATCAACATAAGACAACAATAGATAATGCAGTTGACATATAAGACATGCAAATAATGCAATCAATAATTGAAAATGAAGAATCTCTCTCTCTCTCTCTCTCTCTCTCTCTCTCTCTCTCTCACCATGTAGAAGTGCAGAGAGGCTTCCCAATGGCATATAGTCATAAACAATGCAGATAAGCAAATTGATGATATCATATCCTATATATGCAATTCATCAACATAAGACAACAATAGATAATGCAGTAGACATATAAGATATGCAAACAATGCAATCAAGAATTGAAAATGAAGAATCTCTCTCTCTTTCTCTTTCTCTCTCTCACCATGTAGAAGTGCAGAGAGGCTTCCCATTGGCATATAGTCATAGACAAGAAGCTTCTCCTCCCTACTATAGTAGTAAGCTCTGAGAGGAACCAAATTCTCATGATCCATTGCTCCAACTCCCTCAATCTTCTCCTTAAACTCCTTGTCGGAAATGGTGACATCCTTGAGCCTCTTCACAGCCACCACCGTCCCGACTTCGAGCACCGCCTTATACGCCGTCCCAAACGTCCCCTTCCCCAGCACCTCCGCCGAAGCTCTCAGCAGCTCCTCCAAATCAAACACCCTCGACCCGTTCCCAAAGAAGACCAGCTTCTTCGTCGCAGCAGCAGCTGCGCTCTCATTCTTCGCATTCCCATTGGCATTCATCGCAGCAGCTGCAGCAGCAGACACCGAGAAGCCATTGCTAACCCCGCCGCTCTCCGCCTCCGCAATGGGCTTCTGCGTCGACTCATTATCTTGATTCTTGATCGCCGCCACGTCCGCGGACCTCGCCTTCTTCCCGGTCCGCTTCCTGCACAGAATAAGCACAAACAACAGCAGCAGAAACAGCCCAACAACAGATCCAATCACAATTCCGGCAATGGCGCCGCCGGAGAGCTTCTTCTTCCCACTCTTCTCCGTCGAACCCCCACCGGAGACAGTCGGAGTTGCACCGGCATTGTCAGCACACACATTATCAAGAGGCTTCCCACACAGCGAAGTGCCCAAAAACGCATCTTTATCCTTCCCCTCGAGCCCCTTCGGCACAGAGCCGTTTAAATTATTAAAAGAGACGTTAAATTGGTCGAGATTCGGAAGCTCAATATCCGGCAAACTCCCATTAAACTGATTGTTCTCCAAGAAAAGCGTGCGCAAACGGGTCAAATTGTTGAACCCGGGCGCAATTTCACCGGAGAAATTGTTGGAAGCAAGATTCAATCTTACTAGCGCGTGGAGAGAGAAGATGAAATCCGGCACCGGCCCGGTGAAATGGTTCCCCTGAAGATAAAGATTCCGGAGCTGGGTGAGGAGAGCGAGGTCGGCGGGGAGGGGGCCGGAGAGGTGGTTGAGGCGGAGGCTGAGAGTGCGGAGGGCCGTCAAGCTGGAGACCGTGCCTTCGGGGAGAGTGCCGAAGAGGGAGGCGGCGGGGAGGCGGAGCACGGTGACCCGGTTGTTCTCGCAGACCACGCCGGCCCAGTTGCATGGAGTGGTTAGGGTCGTGTTCCAGAAGAGGGTGCGGCCGCCGACGGCGGCCCGCAGGGCCAAGAGGGCGGAGCGGTCGGTGGTTAGATCTGAGGCGGTGGCGGCGGAGAGGAGTAGGAGGACGAGGAGCGGCAGCATTGGTGGGAGTTTGAGGGAGGCGAGTGTAGTAGCCATTGTTGACTGTTAGAGAGAGAAAGAGAGAGAGAGAGGAAGGGTTAATTATGGGGTGGAGGAATCATTTCAAGGGTTGGATGGGGTGTTGGTGGGAGGGAGTGACACTATCAATGTGTGTGTCTGTGTGTGTTTATATATATATATATATATATCTATATAATATCTGCGTGTGCTCTGCTCTGGTATATTTTGTGTGTGTGTGTGTGTGAGAGAGAGAGAGAGAGAGAGAGAGAGAGAGAGAGATCCAGGCTGGGAATGAGGTTAATGCATATTTAAAAAAAAAAATATATATATATATATACACACACATATATATATGTATGTATATAAGAATTATTTGTATCTACTACATTCATGGTTATGGTTAGTAGATACCAAAATATATATATATATAGTGTGAATCAATTTACATAATCAAATGTTCCTAAATTCATGGTCTAGAATTAGATACCAAACTGATTACATATATCATCTACATAACTAATTATAATATGTTTAACACAACTATCGAGAAAGCCCAAGATAAGTCGTACAATTAACATTTCGACGTTTCAAGAATTCTCAAAAAAATTGTAAAAATTAGAAATAATCGAAATAAATTCAAGAATGATAGGTGTTTGCATACTATAAATGAAGGAGTTTCAAAAATAGTAGAATATCAAGAGACTTGAATTTTTATTTGATAGTATTGTGATTTTATTAAAATACATTTTCATTAGATAATTATGTAATTTTGTAGTGTATAAAGTGAGTGAAGAAACCCTAGAAAAAGATGTGGTCAACTTGTACAGGTAGAAAGCTGCTAGAAAAAGTAATTAAATAATAATAATTAAAAAAACAGTTCAGTTTTAGTTGAGTAATTTATTGTTTTATTATATCTTTTGCCTTTTTCTTTTTTGGTCGCAGAACTTATTGGTAATAACAAAAAGATCCCTGGATGTGGAATTATTTGTCAGTTATTTTGTGTTTTTTTCTTTTCTTTTTATTTTTTTATTTATTTTGTCAGTTATTGGGAACTCTATATATTTTATTGCAATTAAATTGCACGACTTTGGTAAAATTAATACATTGGATATGATTTATGTTACTCCTTTTCTTTCTAAATAAAAATTACATATACATGTAAATTTTGTGGGTTTTGTTGCTAATTCAATTGGAAAAGGGAAGTGTATTCCATTTAATGCTAAATTTATATAATAGGGAGTCTTGAGTGAGAAATGTTAAAATTTATATAAATGAAGTCAAAATATATGTCGGTTGAATGCTTTTTTTTTTTAAAGGAACTTTAAATAATCTATGATTGGAATTAAGTAGTAATTAATAATTTGCTCGTCACTAATATTCCCATGTTATTTCAATTGTTTGGTAAGTATGATTTTTCCTTAAACTAGGTTTATTCGAGATCAGGTCTCATGTTCTCATCCGTATTGCATTCCGTGTTTCATTATTAAATTTTTTTTAATTTTTTTAATATACCCTATCTGTGGAAGCATGAACTTTGAATAGAAAATTTAAATTAAAATAAGTTATGATAAATTAAAAAATTTAAAAAAATATTTAAATTTTTTTTTAAAGAGTTGGAACAGGAAATGTAACAGGCGATCTCATTTCGGTTTATTTACGGACAATGTTAATTACTCCCTCCCTCCATCCATCCAATTATTCGTCCAGTTCACATAGGCTAATTGGATTTTTAACTGAGATTAAGAAAAATTATTGGAAAAAATAATTAAATAAGTAGACTTCCTTATATGCACATGTTTATTTATTTGATAATGAATTAATGTTTAATGTAAACATATTAAATAGGAGCATATATTAATTAGCTAAATATATAGAAACTATCCTATATATTGGGGCATCCAAAAAATGAAAAAATAAGTCTATATAAATTGGTGGGGGGGAGTAATTGTTATGTGCAATCACAATAGTTAACAACATATTAGGATAATATTAGTGTTATTTATTGATATGTTTTTGGGCAAATTACACTTTGCTGCCTATATTTTGTGATTATTTTTTAAATAGTCTGCTTTTTCAAAATTAACAAAATAGTATCAACTTTAAAAAAAAAATTACAAATCTAACATTTGATCAAGTTTACGCCCTGAAAATCGTACATGTATAATTGATTGTATTTTAAAATTTATTGATTGAATAATTTATTTTTTTACACGGTTGGAGAAATATAAATATTAAAACACAACCAGTTACATAAATTCTATCATAGTATCAGATCTAACCCAGTTTCTAATGTTGGACGGCCCAATATCATTGCGATTTCTTGCGTAGTTTCATCCTCCGCACGAGGGACGAGTTAAAATTATCCCACATTGACTGGAGAAAGTATCAGTGCCACTTTATATTGGCGAGGGTAATCTTCCCCTTATAAGTCGGTTTTTATGAGGGTGAGTTAAATCCAATATGCGTTTCCAACACGATATCAGAGTCAATCCAATTTCTAATGATGACAAATCATTCCGTACAACGGTCGTATATAGATACTTTTAAGTATTAAAAGTGATATATTTTTCAATCCAAAAAATATAGTGATAATTACAGAAATATCATATATTTTTTTAATTTTTTCAGTAGTACTTTCCAGTAAAATAAATGTGATATTTGTTACTATGAGAAGTGACATTTTCTAATATTATAAATGATACTTTTCAGTAGTAGAATTAATATTTTAATTTTATATGATATAACATTCATATACAAGTATACAACTGGTACACGCAAAACCAACCGTATTTCAAATACTTTATAAAATTTTAAGCAATTTTCACACTTGAGAATGAAATGAATTTTGTGAAAGAAATAGCAGTGGGACCCACAGTAGTACAAGGAAGGAAAGGCAATGAAAATTGAAAATAAAGTGGGAGATGATGATTGGATTTTCCACCAATTATTTTTCCTTTTTGGGATGAATTTATTTTTATTTTGCAATATATATTGTTTGGGTAGGCCCAACTAAAACTTGCCCATTCAGGCTGGCATATAATTTTTGTTTTATTCATTATCCTTTTTTATGATTTTTATTTTTTTTTATGTTGTATTAATTAGGTTCAACCTTGATTTTTTTTTTTTTGAGATAAAAAGAGAACCTTAATTAATCAAAATCAGAAAGTTCAAATTCAGGAATGCCCGACAATATACTACTCGGCTTAGAGCCAGTAAACCGAAAAAAAAAATCCAAATTACTAATAGTTAAACGAGCAAGAGAGTGTGCTGCCTTGTTTGCATTTCTGCGAGCTCAAATATACGTTACTTTCTCAAAATATGATGCTTCTGTTCGGATAGATTGACATAGTCCAACCTTGATTTTTAATCTCTATCAATTCAACTAAAAATTATTTTGTGAATTTTACACATACGCATGTATATACAAATATACAAGTTTTTGTAATGTATTTTTAAAAGGGGTATTATCAGATTTTATCCCAACCTTTCAAGTAATTCATAAAAATGTCCTAACTTTTTATAAATAACAATTCAATACCCGACCTTTTGAATATACAACAAATCTAGTCTGGAATTAATTTTTGAGCTTTTAGTTGCTGTCATATATCTTTTTTTTTGAATTTTTTAACGACGTGAAAAATACTTATGCCACGTCAATTGATCAAATAAAATTTAAATAAAATCATATTTCACTCCAGATCGTATGTAAGAAGATATATGTTGGAGACTAAAAGCCCGAAAATTAATTCTAGGCTAGATTTGTTGTATATTCAAAAGGTCAGGTATTAAATTATTATTTATAAAAAGTCAGAACATTTTTGTGAATTACTTTAAAGATCGGGCTAAAATCTGATAATACCCGTTTTTAAAATAGATAGCTAAGACAAAATTTCACCCTCTCCAAGCAATAAATGGATGAAGCCTGAAATACTTAACTATATTAGTAAAAAAAAAATACATGAATAAAAATGTAGGTAAAGCAAGACAAAAATACAGGTAATAGCCAAATAATTACAACCACATATGGTTTAATATTAAATTAAGCTTAATCTAATTAAGTCCAAATATATATATATATATAGAGAGAGAGAGAGAGAATATATATATATATATATATATGTAGCCAACTGCATGCACTTAATTTAATGTAAATTAAGATTCAAATTTTTGATAATCAATCATTATCATTGACAGCGTTAAATTTACTAATGTTGAAGTGGATTACAAGTTGGAATCTAAAATTTAAACCAAAATTAATGGTAATAAACTAGAGTCTCAATTCTCTATTATTATAAATGAGTATGAGTAATTAAATATATACTATATAAGTAATTCTAGAAATATATTCATCGAAAAAAATGGCATATCATTAATTAATAATGGAAGATTTGAACTAAATTTGCAGAATATAATTTAATATATACTTTGTGGAGCTACTCAATTATGAAAGCAAGTAAATTATATTTATTGCATATAACTAACTCACATACTCAAAAAAATATTTATCATGCAATAACAGATCAATTATTATGCTATTAATTAATAAAATCAAATCTGAACCGTAATTTTTCCAAACATTATTCCATAGTTTTGATTTTCTTCCTTTCTTTAAAAAATAACACTAACAAAAAAAAAAAAATATATATATATATATATATAAAATAAATCCTAGCTGGTGAATTGATCATAGGATGCTACATAATTGTGCTGGTAATTCAATAATTCAAACCCTTGAAACAATGAAATAATTATTAAATATGGGGCCCATTCCATCCCATGAGAAACAGCAACATAATTATGATATTTACACTAAACCTTAATTAATTAGATAAAATTATATATATATATATATATATATATATATATATATATATATATTTCCAATGTGTCGTAATCATAATTTTTAGGCACATCGATATCATTTCATTCAAGAATCAATGTCCATTATAAATACTTTTATTTCTAAATTCTTATATCGTCACTTTTCACTTTTTTTTTCAACCTTAAAAAGATAAATAATTATAAATTCATATCAAAATATTTGTAAATAATTTATCCACGAAATAGATCCGGTTCATTCTTTTTTTTTTTTTTAATTTACATTTAAGAAAATATATGCATATCTCTCATTTATTTTCCTTTTTTTTTTCTCTCGTCAGCATATATGTATATTTTTTTGTGAACTTGTGAAAAAGGGGATGTAATTTATAATTATTAGAAAATGATAAACTAACTTTTGACTTCTAAACCCAATTATTCATGCTTCCTCCGTTTCCGATTAAATGTCATTTTGTCTCGAATTTGTAGAATGACATTTTTTAAAATAAAATTTAAATGCTAGAATGACACTTATTCAGAAACGGAGCAGAGTATTTGTTATAATATCTTATAAAAATGAAAATTAAAGAAGGGTATGAAAATCTTGATAGTTTGATTTAATGACATATATTAAGTAAATCACTCTTCCCAGTTGATGTATATTTATTTTGTTTGGTTGATTAGTCTTATAATATGTATTTCTTTTATTGACAACCCTTATCTTAATCTATTAATTCCCAATTTCTTTCATAAAGAAAAGGCACTTTAAATGTTATTTTCTTCATTTGATTGTGATCTATTACAATGCATCAATGAACAACAATTGTGAGTTTTTTCGAATTGTAGAATAAAAGGATAATCACTTCAAAGTGACTTAATTGATAGAGTAATTGAACTCGTGACTGAATTCCATATGTTCGAAACTCATCGATGCTTTATAGATCAGAACAACAGTTGTGAGATTTAACAATTAAAATTTTAGAAATTATGCACACTATATACAAATCCTAACTTATCAATCTATATGTTGCATGCCAAAAAAAACTATTTTTTTTTCATTTATTTTTGGGTTAATTAGTTTAAATATCACGAATTCTGGTTTTTAACACGAACTTTAAAATGTTATACGTACAACATAAACTTTTTTTTTGTGATTATAACATCATTTTGAATTTTAGTCAATTAAAATTGACGTAGCACGCATATGTACAAGTGTGATGTGCATGCATACACCTACAAATTCGTTTATTCAATTTCTACTTAAAAAATGTTCAATTGATTAAGTATTTTGTATAATTTCCGTGCTTGTAATTGCACTCAATTTTGAACTGATGTTGTAATTGTAAAAAAAAAATGTAAGCTCGTATTGTAGAGGCGACATTTTAAAGTTCGTATTAAAAACCAGAAATCATGTATAGTTCGTGATATTTAAACCAGTTAACTCTTTATTTTTTCTCTTTTTCCATTTTTTTAGGGAGTGCTAAAATGGTAGAGTAGCATAGAGGTGGATGATGATCATTTAAAGCAAGTGTAATGAGAATTAATAGATATAGGTGAGAAAATTTGAGCAAACTTTATTATGATAAATAATAATAATAATTTGGGTAGAAAATTTTATTTTATGATGAAAAGGGGTAAATAAATAGTGGACATAATCATATGTAGCAATGTGACAATATGCTTTTAAAAGGCTTTTGTTGGATTGGCAGCTTTGTCACTGTCGGCTGCACCCGCCCACACACAATCTTTAATTTTGAGTTATTAATTATAAATAAATAAATAAAGTTCAATCTATTTATATAGACCCAATTTAAAACAAATGAAAGTACTCGTAGTTTTTTTCTTTTTCTTTTTTTTTTTTACAAATTAAAGTATTTCCAATTTAAGAAAAAAAATTCGAAGTACAAGTACATAAATGCTTTAATTTTGAAAAATTAGCAAATGTCCACATATACTCTTAAATGATAAAATTGCATGAGACCATCTTACGATCTGAATTCAAATTTATATTTAGTGACAGATTTCTAATTTTATTGGTATTTAAAAAAAAAGTGACATATTGATAAATATCAAGAACTTAAAATTTACGCCAATGAGAAGATGATGCAACGTACTTCCACGGTTTTTTTTAAAGTCTAAATTACTATAATTTGCTCATTTTTAATCAGATTTACGTAAATTATACAATAAATTAAAGCTCTTTCATTTGAGATACATTGTTCGTATGTTTATCCGAGTAAATTTTTTCCGTCCATAATAGCATGATATTCTACTCTCAGATGGGATGAGTTCTCGTATGATCCACTCTTTATATCTATCTATATATACATATGTATTCTCCCGTTTCATTATGATTGTTGTTTTAATTTTATTGTTTGTTGTTGTATATATTTTCACACCTTATTTTCCAATTTTAACCATATCCCAAATCCTATTTTAGGAAAATATAAGTAAATAAAATATTATGTCATGTACGAGGGATAAATATATTAGTCCATAAAATTAATTGTTTATTCTATATAAAAAAAAACAATCAAAATGAAATCAAAGTAGTAATTTATAAAGGCAACATATGACATATCTACATATAATTTACTAGATTGTACTTTTTTAATTAAATAATGACTAGAATTTATATAATTTTCAAATGTAATTTTGTCACATCCCTCGTTAAAAGACTCGTGACTTGATACCTAGAAAAGTGGACATTGAAAAAAGTAGACGAAATTAATGTTAACCCACACAAGTCTTTTAGCATATAACAATCACAAAAAGTTGGGCCATTCCATTTCCATGAAATCTCATTATATTTTCTAAGAAAAAATTTAGATTTCGTATTACTTAACCAACATTTTAGTATGTTCAACAAGTTTTCAATTCCACCATCACAACTAACCGGAGTTCAAGCTTCTTTCATGCTACACATTAGGTCGAATACAAATCAAATTTGTCACGACTCGTAGTTCAGAACCTCATAAAATCTTACGTCGAATCATCTAACGGGTTAAGTATTGCTCCCCCACCTCAAACCCGCCTCCTAAATTGGCCCATATTCCCGTTTAAATGGGACAGGTGTGGCGCGGGGATTACCTGACGGGGTAAGGGTACCCTCGGGTACTCATTATATATTTTTTATTTTTAAAGATTGAAAATTCAATTATGGAAATTTATATTTATTAAATATATATATTTTTATTTTTAAAGATTGAAAATTCAAGCATGAAAGTCTTGAGCATTAATTATAATTTTAAAATCTATATTTATTAAATATATAATTATGAATTATATTATATTCCTCCTCACTACAAAATTTCACAAGATATTATGTATTTATTAAATATATAATTTTTTATTTTTAAAGATTGAAAAATCAAACATGAAAGTCTTACCAATTATAATTTAAAAATCTATATTTATTAAATATATAATTGTGAATTATATTATATTCCTCCTAACTACAAAATTCCACAAGATTCACATAAATGGTATAACTTGCATATATAATACCCCATTCCTCCCAATTATATAGTCCATATTACTATTTTGGAATGTCGTAATTATGCAGTCTCATCAGGATAACTAATATTATTTTTTCATAATAATATACAATTACACCCATGTTAGATTCTGAAAATTAAAAACTAACCACTTATTTTTCCGAAACTTATATCTTAAATAAGAAAAATCTTGGAAGTTTAACTTTTGTATCTTATTTTCATAAATGTTTTGAATTTATATACGAGTAGAAAATTGACTATATAATTAGGACGAAGGGAGTAATAATTAAAAACACACACACACAATCACACTTTTTCCTCCATGAAAGAAAACCCCCCACACAGCAAAAGTAACCTAACATTGACAGCAACAATGTAGGAGTTTGTGCTAATCAAATCCATTAATAAACAAACTTTATTTGTCAATCTTTCACACTCAAACTGATTTCCTTAGCAAGAAATCAAAAAATAAATCACACCAACGCCTCTACTAGGGTTTCTTCTTGGACTATCAATCTCACAATATCAGTTTTCAATTAGTTTTGCTACAAAAGAAATTAAAAAATAAATAAAAAAGATCCCTTTTTCGTGACGAAAAAAAGAAGAAGTATGTTTAAGGAAGTAGAGTGTCCATAACCAAAGTAGTGAAATAATTTTAGCCAAATTCAAGCCTGGTTGGCATAGAGGCTATAATCAAAATCTGGTAAATATACAATTTCTATACTAGGAGTAAAAAAAAAAATAGATTGGCACCAACCGTATTATATATAGGAGACTTTCAGCTCCATCAAGAACTCAATCGTGATCCTCGAACGAGCTGGCCTCGACTGAACTGATTGGAGAGTCGAACCATGATAGTTTCTCAAGACAATATAGAGCGGGCATGGATGCTCTTGTGTAAACAGCCAAGTATACATTATGAATGATATTCCTCCAATGGCAGGCAGAAGTTAATGCGATGTAGTAAACTACCCGTTATTTTACCTGTTTGTGAATAGAACCGTGATCTATTTGTTTCCTTCGTTGCCAAAGTTTAGACCACCGAGATTTGCTTATTAATAAAGTGATAACAGCCGAAAGCAAAATGACAGAAGTAGCAGTAATAGAAGGCAACTTTGGTAGGGCCTTCGTGTACATCACCGGTTCTGATGTATCAATGCAGATTGATGCAAATCTTTCCCCGGGTTGCCTTCTCCTATGAAGTGGAAAACAATTAAAGAGCACGAATCTAGTCTAAGATCAAGGTTGAGGTTAAAGATGCAAGAAAATAACTAATGATAAATAATAAAATAAAATGAAGCTATCTGTGCACATTCAATAATATTATTTTGACTAAGCTATCAAGTCTTGAGCTCAAATATAATTTTAAAAGACTCTAAGAATATTAAGTCATTTCAAATGCCTATGTACGAAAAAGAAATAGAAATGTACAAATACTGCATATATATTAGCACAATTAAAATAGAAAAGGAAGCGGTATAAACAGGATGCAACATACCATAATGTGTCCTTTATCGATTTCCACCAATGCATTTCACTTTGGCTTCTTTCGTTTGAAGTTTGTTCTTTGACGTCTTTATCATGCGTTCGAGGATAATAAAACAGTTATAAGCCAATAAATGGACACAATATACTATGAAAGCTAGTCAGTTCAAAACAATACCTCCTTTATTGCCTCGGAGCATCTCGTCTTCAGTTTTCCTAAGAGACGCCAACCTTTCAACCAGTTCTCGTTCTGCATCACTAAAAATGTCATGGCGTCACATCAGATAATGAATCTCCTGATTATTTCAGAAACTTTTATTAATGAGATCTTTTTTATTGTTGTTTTGACAAACAACCATAATTTTGTTTTGCTTGAGGGAAAAAAAAAAGCATATAATTAAACCTTATATGCTTTGGGATCTGAACATCCACCGTGAAATAATGATCACCCCGTGCAGAAGGTTTTCTTATATTTGGCACGCCCATATATGGCAGCCTTAATTTATGTCCTGGCTGAGTTCCTGGGGGAATCCGAAGATCCTTCATACCTTCAACAGTATCAACCTGTAGTTTGCATGAGAAGGTTTTATCTCTAATATTCAGGAAGAAAAAGTATTTATTATTTCAAGTACAATGCACTTTATCAAGACTACGTAGCAAAATTCACCTGATCATAGCTTTATAATATAAAGACCAAGGAAGAACTCACTAACTTCAAACATAATAAATTGTGTAAAGAAACATGTAATTTGCAAGTAGTTAGCTGAATGTCTTGAATTCATTTTTTATTCCTCCTTAACTCATTTAGAAGAGAGGGAACACGGCTGCAGACAGGCATGCAGAAGCTTTCATATAAATCTCATAAAAAAAATTATGTTGGTTAACCACATCAGAAAGGTTTTTACCTTCTTAATAACGCCTAGGATTGCTTCTGTATAGTCAACATGTACTTTTGAGTAAAGATTCATTCCATCTCTCTGAATTCCTTTTTTCTCTTCAATATGGAGGACAAGATACAGGTCGCCAGCTGTACCCCTGTACATTGATACCAGGCAAGAAACATTTTTTAACAAAATTTACAGGTTCCACTTCCACAGACCAAGGCAGAAATATGCATAACATGCTAGTGCCACAAGATGATATTTAATTAGGCTTCAGGAGGAAAGAATAGTGATGTTTGAAAGATAATATATTGACCAAGTCTCCAGTAAACAAGAAGTTGTTTGGGGTAATGCTTCTCAGTCAAATAAAATTAAACTTATACCAGGACAACAAATAGGAGCCCATGATGCAGTCTTTGCTGTTTAGGGTGAAAGAATACCTTACCATTTTTTAACACAATATTCAGGGACTAGCAGAAAATAAGAAAATACTACCCTATGCATCATTCATTTCCAATATCATTGCCTCTTGAGCTTATTTTCTGTTCATGATATCAAGCACATTACTTGATATCAACATAGTCTAGATCCATTATATATCACAAAGTACATCCAAAAACAACGCAATAAGACAGTTGCATGAAGGAACAAGAAAGCACCTAATTACCAGATTTTACGGGGCAACCACTACATACTTCAATATACCTGGCAATATGACTTGGGAAGAGAAGCAACAAATAGCTTGTAAAAGAGCCCAGAGGAGTCTATAACTTCACCAGAAAAATTAAATTCAGACTTAAAAATACACACCTCACTCTATCAGAATTTCCCTCTCCTCGGATCTGCATTGTAGCTCCCTCATCAACGCCAGGTGGAACAACCACCTCAATGCTCCGCTTTGCTTTAACTTTTCCACGGCCATTACATCTGCGACACCTATCAGTAATTATCTTCCCATCACCATGGCATTTTGAGCAGGATGTCACCTAGAGTTCACAGAATCATCTACACATAATGTTAAAGAAAGTACTGGAATTAAATCTCCCAGATTCATGCAATGTGTAGCACCCCTTTTGCATTTGTGCTCTGGCTATTGTGGTGATTCGAACAGATAGCTTACCAAATTAAAAACCATAATTTGTCCACTTACAGTCACGCCCACAGACATTAACTTAGTAGAAATGCATTTACATACCAAAGATTATTTCTTACAAGTACCTGAGACATAACTCCAAAAGGTGTCTTCTCTGTTTTCATTGTCCGTCCTCTACCTCCACATTCAGAACATGTTTTTAGACAACTGCTGGACTTTGCACCCGTTCCACCACAATCATCACATGTCTGAAAATATGGCACTTCAACATCACGTTTCCCCCCAAAAATTGATTCTTCGAAGCTCAAATACATATCATATCTGCATTATAAATGCAGAGAAATATTAAAACATTCTGATTCATGACGAAACTTTGACCAAACTTTAATTATCTAAAACAATATTACTCATGTCCAGACAATCTGCTTTTCAGAAGAAAAGGATTATACATGAATTAGGCAGTAAAGAGTTATCTTGAGTTCCTCTTCTTGACCAGGCAACCACCCACTATGAGATTTTGAAGCCTCATAAAATAAATGCATTTCCTATATCCTCTTATCTAAAGAAATATGAAAAATATTCAAGCAACCGTTCCTGATGCACAAATGGCATTGTGCTAAATTCACCTGATAATCCAGAAATTTAAAGGAATAAAATATAGATCTTACGATAAAGCCCACGGGTATGGTCAATTACAGATAAAGCAGAAAAATCCACTAGATTATTACCGGATGTCGAGATTCTGGCTGCTATTCTCTCTAAGGTTAAAATTAAAGCCTGCTTGCCCACCGCTTCCTCCAAAAAAGTTGCTAGAGTCACCAAAGTATTCAGCAAAAACTTCAAAAGGGTCCACCTACGACGTGTAATTTACAGTAAATAGTTAGATCCCAAATCAAATCACTTGATCGGGGAGCAGCAAAAATTAATACATGAAATAGGAAAACACGTAGGATGGGAAGAACCAGGAAGAACTAATACGATGATTCGAATAAGAAATGTTGCAAGGAATGCCAGAGATACATGATCTTACCCCTTGTGGACCAGCACTTGTTGCATCAAATTCTCCGCGAAGACCTTCCTCACCAAAACGATCATATACAGACCTTTTGTCAGTGTCTGACAAAACCTATAAAAATGGTTTGTTACTATAGGAATTAAAAGAACAAAATAAATTGTCTGCAAATGCACCAAATCATTCGATCAACAAAAGGTCCTCATCAATTGGGAACAGTCTAATAATGGAATGCGGTACCCCATAATGTCCAGGCTCAAACAAATTTACAGAAGAAAAGAAGAAATGAGTAAATGATCAAGCATACTACACGAAATCAAAGACGAAGAGTTAACCCATACGTGCGTGAAAGAGTCCCCCCCCCCCCCTGCATAGACACTAATATGTCATAAATAGTACAGTGGCAATATACTTTTACCTCATAAGCAGCAGCTATTTCTTTGAACTTTTCTTCAGCACCAGGACCCTTGTTCATATCAGGATGATACTGCATTTACACACATTAAATCACTAGGCACCCACAATTTAACTACTTAAGGTTTAGGACTCAAGCTAGAACTGTAACCAAGAAAGAGTCTGACCCGTCCGAGATAATACATACATAAATATATATAATCGACTTAAAACAGAAGCACATCCCACCACTACACATTGGCAGGAAATCACAAATGTCCATTATCAAGAAAATCACTCATATAAAGAAATCAAATCATCGAATAACTTTCGCCCTTTTTTCTCAAAAAAAAAAAGAAAAGAAAAGAAAAGAAAAAACTTATTCCTTTAAAACACTTTAGCTTGTCCATTTCCGAACCCATACAATTCAACAACACCACTCAAACGACGTAAACACATACCTTTCTAGCAAGCGACCGATAAGCAGCTTTAATTTCTTGCAGAGTGGCATTTCTACTGACATTGAGAACTGAATAGTAATCAGAACCCGAGACTCCTGTGGCGGCGGCGGCCGCAGCGAAGGGAGTAAAACGGCGACGTCTGGTGCCACTGAAATTAATCGAACTGGGAGCTCTGAGCTTGGAGGGTAGGAAAACTGAGCCGGAGAATCCCAATTTCTTGAATTTGAGCGGCAAAAGGTTCGAATTGCAGAAGATGAATTTAGGGTTTATGGAATTTGAATTGATGAATCGCAAATTGGGGTTTTGGGATAGTTGCATGGCTTTGTTTGAGTACGGAATTGGGGAAAAGGGTTTCTATTCAATTAGGGGATTTATGGCAATGCTTACTATAGAAATTGATTTTGGAAAAATAAAATTATTGAATTGACGTAGTTCATTTAGTTTCGCAATTAAAGGATTAATTATTATTGATAATTTCATATTCGAGTTTCGTCTAATTAATTTTAGCAGATAATAGGCTTCCTTAATTTGTTTTCCCATCAAATTTAAGTACCATCACTAGGAATATAAACAAACAGAGTCACTCGCGAGCTATAAGTACCATCGCTAGGAATATAAACAAACAGAGTCACTCGCGAGCTATTCGGAACTCGGCTCGAAAAAAATTCAGTCGAAGTTCGTTCGTTTTTTAAACGAATCTAGTTCGACCTTCGAATCGAGCTCAAACTCGAGTATAATTAAACATGTTCATGAACATTGTAAATATTTCAAATGGATAAATTGAATAAGCTCTTTTTTTCGAGCTCAAACTCGAATATGTAAATTAAACGAGCAATTTTTCGAGCATTTGAACTCAGGGTCGACTTGTAAATTTTCAAGCACTTCACGAGCCAAACTCGAGCCGAATTTGAACATAACAAATATTTATCAAATCGAGCTTGAACAAGAAGAAAAAAACTCAAGTCAAGTCCAAATATCAGAGTGTTCAACTTGATTCAGTTCGTATACAACCCTAACTATCATAGAGAGATATCTATATTATGTGTTCCATGAAATTAGCCCTAGGTTTTAGGATTTATGTTGGCATTTTGAATAGTGTTGACAATCAGTCATGATTTCTTCAAGGAGTTGTGTTTTTCCTCAATTTGTTGAATAGGATGACTACATTTTGTCATTTTTAAATTGAATTTTAACATATTAGCAACCTAATAAATATTGTATTTACCTTGTCATTTTTATTAATGTGACCTGCGAAATTCATTTTAGGGGTGGCAAAACGGCTCGGCCAAGCCCGGGTCAGTCGGCCAAGGGTAAAATTCAGTTCGAACCGGCCCGAAATCCTTTTGAGTTGATATGTTGGAAACCTTATCCGGCCTGGCCCACAAGGCGAGCTGGTCCGACCACGGGCCACAGTGTGTTTTTCCATTTTTGGACTATACGGCCCTGCCCGTTCGGGCCATTCAATTTTTTGGGCCGAGCCTAAATTGTCACCCCGTATTATCTTTTGATAAATTTATATAATAGAATAATGTTCTATAACTTCTCAAAATAAGTCCGACAATGTAAATTGATCAAACTACTCAGTGTCTTTTCACCATCTACTATACGCCTGCTCTTTGAAGCTCATCCATCAGTAGATGTGCCACAGATTTGTATCCCATCTCTCTAGCTACAGAGAGAGAGAGAGAGAGAGTTAATGACAGTTGAAGAAGTAGAAAACAAGTTCATGCAAAACAGAAAATTAACACAAACCTTTATATATGGCAATCCCAGTAGGAGTCATCTTCCGCTTCTTCAGACAAAATGAGCTGTGCATTTTTAAAAATGACACGAAGAGAGCAACGGTTCAAGAACATCCAAACAATCAATTTCTCATGCAAAATCGCGAAAATGTAATGAAGATCAGCTGCAGCTGCAGTTGAATTTGAGGTTTAGCTTCAGGTTTGGTAAGGCGAAAAACACGGTACCTGTTGCATATCCAGTAAGGCTTGGTTCCTTTCTCTTCTGTGCAATGAGGGCACATCCATTCTTTATTCAATCTCACATCCTCCATTTCTAGCATTTTTATGTAGACAACATGAACTAGTTTGCTCACAAAAATGTCCATCACAATCTAAGCAAGCCTTTACACCTCAACTTACCTTCTCCATATCTGATCATGAGACATGCTCGACAAAGGATGCCGTTGCTAGAGTGGCATACCGAACAATCCGTTTTGCCTGTAAAAGTCTTTTTGGGTAAGTATGTATCATGATCATGTCAAAATTATTAAAGGGACAGTAATTATTATAATCTTGGATCTGAAACTGACCTATACACGGTTGATCCATGTCCCGATCACCACAACGTTTACAATCTTCTTCACCGCAGAGTTTCTTTTGCCTTCATTTGGGAATCACAAATGACCAAAATCAACATTTGACAGAAGAATGTTTCTCTACGATGCTATATAAATGTAAATATGAATTTAATCAAATACCAGATCTTTGAGAATTCATCGCTAATATTCAGTG
This sequence comes from Perilla frutescens, assembly GCA_026008535.1. Lineage (NCBI taxonomy): Eukaryota > Viridiplantae > Streptophyta > Magnoliopsida > Lamiales > Lamiaceae > Perilla > Perilla frutescens. Next base: position 54,166,734 of record BRKX01000015.1, read on the forward strand.
TATTAGAGAAGAGAACATATTGCAAGCAATGTATATTGGATGAGTTGTTGATAGCATGAGATGATTAAGGACCAAATATATAGATCCTACATATAGAATCAAATTCCATTCAACGAATCCATGAAACTTGTTCATATTTTCCATCAGAATACTACATGGATGACATCAAAAATCACAGCACAAACTACCAAACAAAGCACCACAATAAAAGACAGTCATTCATGCTAGATTCTAATAGGTTGCAATGTTATTTCATTGTTTCATACTTGCAAGATTTATCATGCTATTCTAAATTATAATCACAGTATTCACAACTTCAACTGTCATAGATCCATGAACAGTACTCAAGAAAATAAAAATCACAGCACAAACCACCAAATGAAGCACCACAATAATAGGCAGTCATTCGTGCTAGATTCTTGTAGGTTGCAATGTTATTTCATTGTTTCATACTTGCAAGATTTATCATGCTATTCTAAATTATAATCACAATTTTCACAACTTCAAGCGTAATAGATCCATGAACAACCACTCACAAAAACTAAAATCACAGCATAAACCACCAAACAAAGTACCATAATAATAGACAGTCCTTCATGCTAGATTCTTGTAAGTTGCAATGTTATTTCAATGTTTCATACTCACAAGATTTATAATGCTATTCTAAATTATCATCACAATTTCAAGCATCATAGATCCATGAACAACTACTCACAAAAACAAAAATCACAGCACAAACTACCAAACGAAGCACCGCAATAATAGGCAGTCCTTCATGCTAGATTCTTGTAAGCTGAATGTCATATCAATGTTTCATACTTGCAAAATTTATCATGCTATTCTAAATTATCATCACAATTTTCACAATTTCAAGCATCATAGATCCATGAACAACTACACAAAAAAATTAATGAAATCGAGAACGGAGTAGGACAGAGAACCTGCAGAAATGGCAGGAAATACCATAAACAGGATCATAGACACTCCCTCTCCCCTTGCTCTCGCAGCGCCGCCTCAAAGCTTCCTTCTTACTCCGTCGTCTCAAACCCATCTCTGTATCGCCATCTTCACCTTCGAAATAGCTGAAGCTCAATTTCCCTGCACACGCAAACGAAACCAGGCTCAACATAAACTCACCAACATAAACAAACATCGTTTGCCACTAAAATCCACGCACCGCCTTCTGATGTAGGCGGTTTCGCTATCAATCGAGCTGATCGCCGTAAAGGGGCGGCGCTGCGATCAACTTTGCAGTGTTGTTTCCTGGTGTGTGTTTTGTCAGATTTCGGCGATGAATTCAGAGACCGCAGCTCCGATAAGGCTTTTTGGAGCCCCAAAGTGGCCAACCGCGCCTGCAATTTCGACAGCCATTTTCAGATAAATGTAGGGTTTTTGCGAAGCAAATAGACTACACTGCCAAAAAAAAACACATTTTTCGATCCAAAATCATCCAAAAATACCCGATTTTCAACGATGCGAGCATTTCTGAGTTCTTCGTAGTCGGATTTTGTTTTGAATGTTCCCATTTTGTGTGTGTGTTTTTGCAGTTTTCGTTTTCAGAGGTGGATAGGAGCGCCAACGCTCTGTTTTTCAAAATTGAACGGCTCTATAGTATTAATTTTTTATTTTAAAAGAAATATCATAACTTTCAATTATTTGTAATTTGATATTTAATTTTTCATAATCATAACAATTAATATACCCGTTTGAAATATTTATAATATATTCACGAACACGCTCGATAACGTTCGCGGGCTAGTCGGGCCGGATACTACTCTATTCAAGCTCGCCTCGATAATTTTATTGAGCTCGATTAGAAAACGAACGAACTTCGAATGAGTTTTCTTCGAATTGAACTCAAAATAATTCCTTGAACGGCTTTGTTCATTTACAACCTAGCCGTAGTAGTAATGAAAATAAATGGAGTCGGGATTTTCCTCAATTAGTTGAATTGGATGACTATATTTTTGTCATTTTTAAATTGGATGTTTAACATATAGCAACCCAATTGTACCAGGGAGTTTGTATTTGTACCACCATTTTTACTCTTTGCACCATAAAATATTTTTCATTTTCTTTTATTAGTAAAAAATTTATCTAAAAAGTCTTACTAATAAACAAAAATTAAAAACTTATGTTTCGTTCGAAGTCATGTGTTTGAACAGTACTTAAAAAAAATTTACAGAGCCCGTTTGAAAATGAATTTTCGAACACCCCATGTTTGGACTTATTTTATTTTAAAAATCATGCATGTTCAAAAATGAAATTTCGAACAAACATGGTGAGTTCGAAATTTCATTTTCAAACCACACTTGATTTTTTTTCTTTTTAAGTAAAGGACATTTAAGTAACTTCAAAATTATTTTCTCTTTTTTTTTTCTTTTGTGGTGCAAAGAATAATTTCAGTAATGCAAATAGAAACTCCCCTTGCGTTAATGGAAGTTGGTTTAAGTCCAACATTACAGGAAAAATGTGCAAAAAACAACCTCTAAACACACTTTAGTGCAAAGACACCCTTAAAGTTTAAATGATCATGCAAATAAGTCACCCCATTAATCGACCAACTCCATCTTCAAAACAGCAAAAATCTTAGATCGAGCTTTCCAGAAATTAAACCTAAGAGCAAAAAATTACATCAATGTGAACAATATATTTACATGACATGATAGAGTTATGCGGTTTCTCAAAATAAGTCCCATAATGTTTCCAAACTACTCAGTGTCTTCATCATCTCCTTTCTGCCTGCTCTTTGAAGTTTGAAGCATATCCATCAGTAGATGTGCCACAGATTTGTATTTCATCTCTCTAGCTACTGAGAGAGAGAGAGAGAGAGAGAGAGGAGTGTGAATGACAGTGTAGAAGTAGAAAACTAGTTCATGCAAAACAGAAAATTAACACAAACCTTGAGATAAGGCAATCCTTAGCCCAGTAGGAATCATCTTCCGCCACTTCTTCAGGCAGGTTGAACTGTTCATTTTCAAAAACGACACGAAGTGAGTAACGATTCAAGAACATCCAAACAATCAAATTCTCACGCAAAATCGCGAAAATGGAATGAAGATCAGCTGCAGCTGTAGTTGAATTTGAGGTTTAGCTTCGGGTTTGGCGAGGCGAAAAAACACGGTACCTGTTGCATATCCAGTAAGGTTTGGTTCCTTTCTCTTCCGTGCAATGAGGGCACATCCATTCTTTATTCAATCGGACATCCTCCATTTCTAGCATATATATGTAGGTAGACAGCATGAACTAGTTTGCCCACAAAAATGTTCTTTGATTTTCATTTTTTATGTCTCTACGCCTCGACTTACCTTCTCCATATCTGACCAAGAGACAGGCTCGACAAAAGATACCGTTGCTAGAGTGGCATACTGAACAATCTGTTTTGCCTGTAAAAATCGTTTTTGAGTAAGTATGTATCATGATAGTGTCAATAATTATTAAGGGGCAATAACTACTAACTATTATAATGTTGAATTTGGAACTGACCTATACATGGTTGATCCATGTCCAGATCACCACAGCGTTTACAATCTTCTTCACAGCAGAGTTTCTTTACCCTGTATATTAATTCATTTGGGAATCATAAATAACCAAAATCAAATTTTGACAGAAGCATGTTTCTCGACAATGCTACACAAATGTAACTCAATATAAATTTAATCAAATTCAAGTTCTTTTTCTGAGGATTGCTTCAAACACAACACTCCAATAGTTCCTTCTTTTGACACTTTCATCACTTATCTTCATTATGTTAGAGAAGAGAACTTATTATAAGCAATATATATTGGATGAGTTGTTGGTAGCATGAGATGATTAAGAACAAAATGACAGCTCTCTCTTCTACAAAAGTGCTGGAAATCAATGAAGCAATGTTTATTGCATTAATGTCGATCAATCTCAATAATGTAACTTTTAACCACCTTGTATTTATGTCGAACAATCTTATTGGCAACTTGTTAGTTGTCGTTTCAATGTTTGTACATCTCTCAAATGCATATAAAAGTGGGATGTTATTCCTTCAGTGTGAGCATAATCATACACCACACATGTCATGTGAACAATTGAATTTGGGGATCAACAAGCATAAAATATGTAAATTTGCACATAGAATCTTTACTAATTCAGTATACTCTTCTTCTCTTCAATAAAACCAAACATATTTAATATCTCTATGAAAGTTACCAATGATCATACAGAAGTAAGGCATTTTCAAGGTTCATATTTTCCATTAGAATACTACACGTACGACATCAAAAATCACAGCACAAACTACCAAACGAAGCACCACAATAATAGGCAGTCCTTCATGCTGGACTATTGTAAGTTGCAGTGTTATTTCAATGTTTCATACTTGCAGGATTTCTAATGCTATTCTAAACTATAATCACAATGTTCACAGCTTCAAGCATCATAGATCCCATGAACAACCACGCACAAAAACAAAAACCACAGCATAAACTACCAAATGAAGCACATCAATAATAGACAATCCTTCATGCTATATTCTTGTAAGGTGCAATGTTATGTTTCATACTTGCAAGATTTATCATGCTATTCTAAATTATCATCACAATTTTCACAATTTCAAGCATCATAGATATATCCATGAACAACTACGCAAAAAAAATAAAAAATAAACAACAACAACAACAACAACAAGGGAACAGAGTAGGGCACAGAACTTGCAGAAATGGCAGGAAATGCCATTAACAGGATCATACGCGCCCCCTCTCGCCTTGCTCTCGCTGCGCTGCCTCAAAGCTTCCTTTGAAATCCTACTCCGTCGTCTCAAATCCTTCTCTGTATCGCCATCTTCACCTAAGCTCAATTTCCCTGCACATGCAAAAGAAACCAAACTCAACATAAACTCACCAACATGATTAAACATCGACTGCCACTAAAAATCCACGCACCGTCTTCTGACGACGGCGGCTCCCCTACCAATCGAGCTGATCGCCGTAGAGGCGCGGCGCTGTAATCAACTTTGCAGTATTTTCTGATGTGCGCTTTGTCAGATTTCGGCAACGAATTCAGAGACCGCAGCTCCGATAAGGTTTTTTGGAGCCCCAAAGTAGCCAACCGCGCCTGCAATTTCGACAGCCATTTTCAGATAAATGTAGGGTTTTTGCGAAGCAAATAGACTACACTACCAAAACACACACACACACACACATTTTTCGATCGAAAATCATCCAAAAATACCTGATTTTCAACGATGCGAGCATTTCTGAGTTCTTCGTAGTCGGATTTTGTTTTGAATGTTCCCATTTTTTAATTTATTTTTTTTTGGCAGTAAAAAATTCAAAATGCCGCAGTAAATTAGCGCTCTTCGCTCTTAAATGTTAAATCAAATAATTTTTATTTTATTTTTAATTAAATCGAATCATTAAAAATAGTGATATTAGTGCTATTTTGATTCATTTGTTGATGTGATTGTGTATTAGTGATTATATTCGAATTTATTTAGATTTTTTATTAAAACTAAAATGTCATTTTTTAATGTACTGATTCCGTTTCTTAATAAATGTCATTTTTAATAAATTAACATATACATCATTATGTGAATATATTAAATAAAATCAATATGATTGTTTGAATGCATTAGATAAAGGTAAATATAAAAAAAATATAAATTTTTTATCTCGATTGTGTAGAACGATGTTTATTTTGAAACGGAGGGGAGAAAAAAAAATGTTTAATGGCAACAAAAAGAAAGGGATGAACTTATTATTTTGGCCGATTTGTGAATACGAAAATTTATCATGTTGCAATTTACAAATTTGTTAAGATTGCAACAAAAATAAAATAACTAATGGTAAATTGATATTTTTTTAAAAAAAAAAATTGATTAAATCTATCAATTCATATATTTTCCGACGATGATTTGTGTTGGAAAAATAAAAAAATAAAGCGACGAGTTTCGAATTCGAGATAGTTATGATGTTATTAAATTTTAAGGGGGGAGGATATTTAAAAATGAAATGTCGGCCATTTCGGCGGTGAAATTTTTGACTTTCTATTGCATGTAAATTTTGTCACTTATATCAAGAGAAGTCGTATTTAATTTATTCACTAAATTTAGCTTTTTTTTAGATTGCGAAAGGAGTCTCTCTCATTCATTAAAGTAGAAGGCTGATAAAGTTTAATTTATGGGTAAAGATATGTACATATTGTTATAAATATATGAAAAGAAACATGAAATATATATATATATATCAAGAATAAAAAAGAACACGCATATTTAAATGAAATCTCGTGGCGAGAAAGAATAACGAGCATGGGAATTTTTTATTGTGAGTCGAGAATAGAGAACGGAGATAATTTGGAATAATAATGAAAATCCTAGACCAAAAAATCAGATATTTATAGGGTCTATATTGCGGGACGAATCCCTCAAGCCCCAACTACGTTACTAAAAAAAATTAAGTTTATCATTCTGCGAACTTCTCGAGCTCAACCCAGACAATTCAGGTCACCAAAACATTAGCACGTACTTACATATTTAGGTTTTTATGATCTGAGAAATTTTTTCTTAGTGCTAAGTTATTATTTAATAATCAATTTTCATGATATATATATACACACACATATACAGTTCCGCTTATCTACCTATCATAGCCACTACTTAACGTGCCCACAACTTAATCACTAAAGAATTAAAGATGGTGATGAAATAAATGTATCCTTAATTTCACTAATTTTATTATTTAACTATGTTAAGATAAATTAATATTGTGCCTTTATATAAGGGCATGTTTAGAATATGGACCGAAGAAATATTATGAAATAACTATCAAATGTTGACTCATCTACCCACGTGACATTGTCACATCAACTGCGGACACGTTAAGCAAAGCCCACGATGGGTAGGTGAGCGAAACCGTACATATATACCTATCTTTTCTTTTTTGTAATAAGATTATTCTTGCTAATTATGTATGGTAGTTGGATTTGCAAAAAAAATGCGTGTGAGATTAATTAAGAGATAGTGGTGTAACACAAAATTCGTGGCATTATTTGATTGGTCCATAAATTTATGTTGCCTATAAGTTGAATAAGTGATGATCATGTCACACTCCATTGATGAACATGTGTGGCAAAGAATGCAACAACTTCCCTTCTAGAGACTCTCTCTATCTTCAACACATTAATTAATCCCGCCAAATTAAATCAACCCTCACTTAATTATATTCACCTCAAATTATAAATGATTTGGCACCTAATTAATGTTATTTGGGCATTAGAATTTTTTTCAAAAGCTAAAGATTCGATAGTAGAAATCTTCTAATCCCAATTCTGTGTGACAATCGTGTATCAATATTAAAATTATATATTGTTAATAATAATTTTTTAAAAAATAAAATTTATTATATTATAATTAATCATAATTAATATTTATCGCTAAAAATTAAAATTTCAAAAAATTATATAATCAACTCCAAAAATCAATTATATTAACTAAAAAATAAAAATTAAATATTAAAAAATAATTATAAACCCTAATTGGGTGGAATAAACTCTAAATAAAATTGTAAAATTATGCTGAACCTAAAAAAATTAAAATTGAAGGAAAAATAAAGAAAGTAATAATTTTGAGCTTTGGTACACGGTTGGCACACACAAGTTGGAACTAGGATCTCAAGTGACGGATTCGAGAGTAGAGATCTTCTAGTCCCAATTTTGTGTGTCAATCGCGTGCCATTATTAAAATTATATATTGTTAATAATACTTTTTTTCTAAAAATAAAATTTATTATATTATAATTAATATTTATCGCTAAAAATTAAAATTTTAAAAAAATATATATACCTTAATTTTGGAATAATCAACCCCCCAAAATCAATTATATTAACTAAAAAATGAAAATTAAATATTAAAAAATAATTATAAATCATAAATAAAATTGTAAAATTACGCCGAACCTAAAGAAATTAAAACTGAAGAAAAAAGTAATAATTTTGAGTTTTGGTATACGGTTCGCATACATAAGTTAGAATTGAAGGATCTCAAGTGCAAATTCGAACACGTGACTTTTCAATCACAAGGTCGTCGTATAAGTCTGACATACACAAACTTAGGTACATGATAAAAATAATCATGTTGCAATGGATAACTTAGGATCAAATGGAGGCCTCTCTAGCTACCGGGTAATTTACAAATTAGCAGCACAACTTTGAACATGTTGCATAAAGGTTGTTAGACTTTTTTTATTTTTATCCCTACACATTTCAATATTTGCTACCAAAATTCAAATTGTTTGCTGTTTAGTTACGTCGTCGGTGTTGCAAAGGTTTACTTTGAGAGAGAGAGAGAGAGAGAGAGAGAGAGAGAGAGAGAGAGAGAATCTAGACATGGTCATGGCAATTCACACGGAAAAAATATTAATTGATTGGAAAAAATTATTAATTCCATATTGAAGAGCAACATAAATTGGAATAATTCAAAAGTCTACTCCATTTATTTACGTGGATTAATTGAATATGATCTACAAATTAACACACTATTTATACATATTTTACTTTGATTTTTTCAGAAAAAATTATACTCCCTCCGTCCCATTTTGATAGGTTGATTGGAGTTTTTCACGAGAATTAAAAAAAAAAAGATTGAGAAAGACAATTAATCAAGAAACTTCATAATATGTTCATATTTATTTTTTTTATATTGAATTAATGTTTAATGTGAACATATTAAATATGGATATATATTAGTAAATTAGCTAAATACATATAGAAACATGTCTATATATTGGGACATACCAAAAAGGAAAATAAGCCTATTAAAATGGGACGGAGAGAGTACTCCATTCGTTTCTGAATAAGTGTAATTCTAGATGAATGTACATATATTAATTAGATGATCAAATTACTTTATACACCCTCATGCGAATACATTAAATGAGGGCAAATATAAGAAAAATGTGAGATTTTTACATCAATTGTGTAGAATGATATTTTTTGTGAAACAAAATTAAAGTGTTAGAATGATACTTATTGTGAAACGGGTGAAATAAGATTTTGACGAGCTTGTTTCATTACCAATGTCACGTTTAATTGTAAATGGGAGATCTTTTATTATCTTCTCCCATAAAAAAATCACGAGATCCTATGCTTTTTTTGTTATCTTTTTTCCAAAGAAGTGAACCTCCATAACTAGCAAGTCTTTGTCGATAAATGCCCTCGATTCACACGTCACGTTAGATACTAAGTATATTCGAAAAAAGCTCGTTCAAAGTTCTTTTTATTTTTTAAATAATCCGAACTCGAGCTTCGAATTGAACTCGATAAAATTATCGAGTCAATCTCGAACAGAGTAGTATTTGTCTCGGCCAGTTCTCGAACATGTTCACGTTCGAGCATAATGGAACATGTTCATTAATATTATAAATATTTCGAATGGATAAATTAAATAAGCTTTTTATTTCGTGCTCGAATATGTAAATTAAACGATCTTTTTTTCGAGCATTTCACCAGCCGAGCTCAAATTTAATTCGAGAATGATAAATATTTATCGAGCTAAGCTTGAATTCAAATATTCCTTAACATGCCGAGCTCGAGCATCAGGGTATTCGGCTCGATTCGGTTACAGTCCTGACTATGCTACCTCACAATCGCATAGATCTCGACGTGGATATAGTAAAGAATTTTATTTTAAAATAAACGAGTATATGATCTGTATAATAGACATAACTGACACGTTTCAAGATTCTTATGATTATAATAATATATTATGAGGTAACATATAATTTATCGTTTATCAAGTGCAAAGTTCACTTAAATATATTTATATATAAATCTTATTCGCACACGGACAAACTTGGAAAACTACATTGCTAGAAACAAAAATTTTCTTACACAAGCATACAACTTGGAAAAACCTACACTATCATTTATAATAAAATAATAAAAATTAAAATCTCTTTCACACGCATGCAACTTGGAAATATATATATATATATATATATATGTATGTATGTACCAACTAGTTTTACTTTAGTTGGACTCTATCGCAAATGGCATATTTCTTATTGCAAATTTACAATACCATTATCACGTGTAAGGGGGACCATAACTTTAGTAGTGATCTTTTGTGAGATCGTGTGATAAGTCAAAATTCGTAAGACGGTCTCGTTATTTAAATTATAACCATTGAAAATCACATAAATATGGGCGGGAGAGAGAAGAGGGGACCGAAATTTAAGCGTGCAGTCTTATGTAAGATCATATTCAGGACAAAATTTATTAGACGAGCACATAATCAAGATATTGATCCGATCCACACACTCGTATAATTGTGTGAGAAATGCAAAGTAGATCTAGATACGAGTATTATTGACCTGATAGGTACACTCTTACAACGTAATCATAAATCATAAATATGGTTAATTGCATATTTAACACAACATTTGTACCATTATGTAATTTTCGCACAATGTTTAAAAATCTGCAACTCGTATCACAATCGTTAATATTTTTTTTTATACTCACACACCCGATCTGTGGTATTGAGAAGATTCGAACCCGTGACCTTTGATCTTGAAGCAATCTCACTCCACTATTAGGTCATTCCCATCGGGACACAATCTTTAATTTTTTACAATTGTAACATTCACAATATTAATCCAACATAAAATGATGTTTTATGGGGATGAAACTGACGGAAAATCTTGTTGTATACAGTGAATCTATATAACAACGTCGTTTAGACAGCCGGAAATAGCAATAAATTTGGATTACAAATCAGGCACATAGGATATATTTGTCGTATTAATAAAAGGAATGTTACAATTGTAAAAATATTAAAAATTATGATAAGAATTGTAAATTTTCAAGCGCTACGCGGAAATTACAAAATGGCGCAAACGTTGTGTTAAACTCTGCGATTAACCCTTATAAATACCATCAAATGAATCTTGATCAACTTCACCTATAAATAATCCCCACATGTAAGAGAAAAACATGTAAATTAGTACTCCATAATCCAAGTGCATATACAAAAGATTTCCATAATATATATATATGAGTTGGGCATTGATTAATACATTGTTTTTCTTCATCACAGATTTCCTATACAGATAAGAAGTTGATTGCTGATTAACCCTAATTTTCCAACAATTTCTCTGCTCAAATTTTGAAATGGAGCACAGCTTGAAGAATCAATGGATTTCCATGAATGAAAGAATAAAGCTGAGCAAAATTTGTACACTTCACTTCGTCCTTGTATCCTCATCTTCAAGCAGCTCCCTGCTGCAGTTTTGCTCGACAGCGACGGGCTCGATTTTTCGACCTAATTAAGCAGCAATCCAACTGCTGATAAGCAAGATGAGAGAGGATCTTCCTCAACTTCTGTTGATGGACAAGTGAACTGATAAACAAACTCCTCCAAAGCTTCTTTCATCCACACGGCTGCACATGCTTCCCTAGCTTCATTCACAGACACCTGCGAAAAACACGAATCAAATCCCACATCAGAACCAGCACCACATAACAACTTCTTTCTTGTTCAAGAAAATCGACACTTTCTGCAGAATATACAGAGAGTGAAAGATTCGAGCTTTCGGGGCATACCCAAACTCGTTGGCGAACGCTTTTCTCCGGCCAAACATCCAACACCTCGGTGACATACAAGGGGAACATGGATCCCTCATGATACTTCTCTTGGCTTTTGCTCTTGAAAATCCATTCACCTAATTTTTTCTGCAGTAAATAGCAAACAAGTTTAGACGATGAATCTAGAGGTGTGAACAATTGAACATAAACAATGATCTACTCAAACGAGAAAATGAAATAATGAACTAACCCCGAGCTGGCCAACTACACCGGCTTCCTCCAAGGTCTCTCGTGAAGCTGCCAATTCGATATCTTCATCGAGTTCCCATCCACCCTGATGAGTTGATTGCAAAACCGAACAATGTTAAACCAAGGATCGTGTATGCTTGACATCAAAGTTTGGATTTTTTTTTTTTTCCCATCAAAATAGGAGAGGTTCATCAAATTTTACCTTAGGGAACATAAGCCTTGTGCTCTTTTGAGAGCTGATCAAAAGGATCTCCAAATCATCAAGTGTGATATCATCAATCAAATGAGATTTCTTGGTATCTCTAATTCTATATGGAATGCATCTGCACATAATTGCAAATTCAGAAGAAAAATTAGGCACAATTTATGTGTATATATATATGTGTATGTATGTATATATACAAAATAAGATCCATGTCCAAGAAAATGATCTGAGAGAACAGAGCACAAATCCCATAGAGTAAATTCAACAAACAGTTGGGGAGCAAAACAAAAAACAACCCCAAATCGGAAAATTGACAAACAAAAACAAACATGAACCCAATTCTCAACATTTAACACAAACCAAAAAAAAAACCTACAAAATTTCAAAATTCAAAGAAAAAGATACATACCCAACAACCTGGCGAAATCCCTGATTATACCGCTGCAAATGCCTCCCAGTGCGAGACGGCAAAGCAACAATCTTCTTGATTTGCATGATAACAAGCAAATGAAAAGCGAAACCCTTGTTTGTGGGGGGTAATTCAGAAACCCAAAAACCAAAAAAAAAAAAATTTTAAAAATAAAAATTGAATCTTTTTCCTCGGAAGAGAAATTACTCTCTCCAAGAAATCAAAGACCAACTAAGTAAAAAAAGGGTAATTATCGGTTAAAACAGTTGAAATTAGCTCCCGAAAAAATCGGCAATGGCGTCAATCTGCGTGTGATTTCCTATGTCCAAGAATTATCGGAATTAATTAATATGCAAATTAACAACAACTGAGAAAAATAGTAAGCTCTAATTTTTGCTTGAATTTTGATTGCTGGAATGCAATAATTGAAGGTTTGTGGATAACTGAAATGGTGGAGAAGGATTTCCACTGGTTATATAGAAAGATGAGCTATCTTTTGTTGGCGAGTAGGGGGTGGGGGTGGGGGGGTGGGGTGGGGTAGGGGTAGGTGGGGGTGGTTTTGAAAGGTCCTAATCAATTGTTTTAATTTATTTTATTTTTAGGATATGATTATATGAATATGAATATGATACCCAATTATTTAAAACACATACGATATTTGTTAGTATTTGTATTGTATGAATATACGTTATAATGTATTAGTTACGATTAAATACGTGAATTTTGACACAATTTGTAATTTATATACAGATTTTAAAATATTACGATTAAAATCCAATTTTGCATTTCTTTTATGAAATGGACAACACCAGATTTTCTGATGAACGAAAAACGGATATACAACACGAAATATTAATATATTACAGGATTGTATAGATACATAACATAATCATAACTTGGATTTCATTAGTATAATAAAGATCAGCGTGAAATGTAGTATTTGATTTTTTTCGTGTTATTCCAAATTGTGTTCGTTTTGCAAAAAATTGTAAGTTTTGTGTTTTAATTGCAACGTTTTAAAGTTCGTATCTAAATTGCAAATTATGTCAGAGTTTATGGGTTTTCTTTTTTGCGTATTTTTTAAATTAATTGAAGATAATATATATTTTTGTGAGAATCATTTGTTATACTTATTGAGGTTAATTGCATGAATTAACACGTGATCTTTAAAACACAGTAGTTAAATCATAATTTTTAAATTTCTTGTAATTTTAATCTTGTTAGTGGAGCAAAGGAGAAATAGGAATTTTATAATATATTCATAGAAGATGGATCAATAATCGATAGGGCTGAAAATCAATCTAAATGGATCGATACTCGATTCACGTTCGTTTGTTAAAAGCTCGTTTTCGATTCGACAAATATAAAGCTCGGCTCGATCTCGAGCTTGATAAGTAAAAATTAAGAAAACATGTATAAAAGTATCAAATTACTTGAGCTCGACTCGATTAAAGCTCGTTTGAGCTCAACTCGATAAGTAATCAAACAAGCTCAAACACAAATTTTAAAGTCTGATATCAGTTCAAATAAGCTTCAACATACGTATGTTCGAGCTCAAATCCACTCATTTACAACCCTAATAATGCATAATAAGTTCAAGATATCTCGTTCAGTTCCTCTACTGTAATGTATAACTCGTTTAAGTTCAATATTTTTCAAAATAATGATGATTGAGTTGTATGTTCGAACTCGAATCGACTCATTTACAGCCCTAATAATAGATAATAAGTTCAAGATAGCTCGTTCAGTTCCTCTACTATAACCTATAACTCGTTTAAGTTCAATATTTTTTAAAATAATGATGATTAAGTTTGATTTATTAAACTCGATGTAACATCTACAAGATTAAATACGAGTGTGGGATTAAAGTTTAGATTTCAAAGAGTTAGGCCTAATATGGACGCGTCTGCGATAGTTGTCGAGGGTTGTAAGCAATGTCCAATCCTACACTGACACGTGTGTGATGCTGATAAGAGCTGGTTTGGATTTCAATTTTACTTTTCGGCCCCTGAGCTTTCAAGTAATTTACATTTTGATTATATATCTTTAATTATTTGTTTATTTTCCCTTGTAATTAATTAAGATATCCAAAATTAATTTAACTATGTCTTATATATTTCTCCAAATAAACATCGTTTGATAAAGGGCGAGCACGTGGCAGTTAACTTGAATAAACCGGCCAAACACAGTTGGTTAATTATTTGAATAAATGGAAATAGATTTTCTAATGTAATATTTATTGTTATATTAATTAAAAAGTTGTGTTAATAATTAACTACTAAATTATTTATTGAAAATTAGCCCCTAAATTTAATATATCTTGGATGCTATGTAACCGCCCAAAACAACACTACACATGAAGAAAAATTTTTGTATATGGTTTTTAGCTGCATAGTTATACATTTTTGATTTTTTTGAATAAATTGAATGGAATTAAGGCATGTTCACAATCATTAGCTATGAACCTATGAGAATATATATATACATTATTAATTATCAAACTGAGATTTTTTTTTGTTCATCAAATGCGTAACATTAATTAATTAAATAAAATTTGTAAACAAATTATTAAAAGGTATTTCAATTCATTTAATTATTACCCTAGATCCTGAACGTTTTGTCGAAAAGTTTCTATTATTATTATTATTATTATTATTATTATTATTATTAGTCGTAATTAATTTAATGGGAACGTAACATTTCTAAACCTAATTGTTGGTTAGAATCCAAATAAATCATTATATTGTTGAAAGGAATCCTTGTAAGTTAGAACACATGCAAATGCTTTTAAAAATGAATAAATAAAGTCAACTAATTTTCACCAAAAAAAAATAATTATATTTTGTACTACGTAGGAATCAAATAATAATTTGACTAAAATTGGGTATTTTGAAAGCACGATTAAAGCACTAACTACTTTTAATTTTAATTTAATTTCACACTCGTGAAGTTTGAATATTTTCTCCTTAATCACAGTAGTCACTTGTGTTAATCGCAAATATATATATATATATATATATATATATATATATATATTATAACGTTAATTATTAATTTATTTGACTTGGCAAACTAGCTAGCTCGTTACTTCACGTAATGAACAAACAACTGTTAGCAGCTCAAATGATTGATGATCTCAATAATCTTTGTAATAACGATCTAATTAATTTCTAGTTTTTCTTTTCCCATTTGCACAATATTTATTTTAATTCCACACACACAAACATATATATATATATATATATATATATATATATATATATACTCCCCCCGTCCCGATTATATAATCTCTTTTCTACTCGCACGTAGATTAAAAATATTTATGAAAACAAGAAACAAAAGTTAAACTTCCAACTTTTAACCT
Source organism: Perilla frutescens (assembly GCA_026008535.1). NCBI lineage: Eukaryota > Viridiplantae > Streptophyta > Magnoliopsida > Lamiales > Lamiaceae > Perilla > Perilla frutescens. The sequence goes on from BRKX01000015.1 coordinate 54,182,511, forward strand.
TATTTAATGAAAATTAATAAAACTTAAATTTTAGCTCAATTTTAATGTATTAATTTTTTGAAACAAAGAAAATATACAATTAATGAGGTACAAATACAATGAATATCAATAAAATTGATCAAATTCAAGTACATGCAAATTAATTTAGTTGTTCAATTTTAATTAATGTTTCTCTTTTTTTTTGAAAAAATAACATTTAAGATTTATAACTTTCACAAACTTAAATGTTTACTTTTTTTAATTTTCAAAACCTAATAAGGGTATAATTGTACATTTCTATTAAAAATACAACTATTTATAGTAATGAGACCATATAATCGGAACGGATGGAGTATATATTTAGTGTGACTTGGGTCATAACTCGTAAAGATATTTCTTTTTTATTTTTTATATTTTTGAGAGAAGATAGTTCTAATTAATTACTATTGCATGTGGAAAAAGTGAGATCCATGAATTATATATTGCAACAAAATAGTCTCCCAAAACTTTGGTAAGACTCACATATATAGAATAATAATATTATGCATTAATTAAAAAATTTATAATCTTGTCTAAAAAAAAGAGAAAGCCATGTGCGTCGTTTACAAGAAGATAACATAAAAACAAATCACATGCAAAAATTTCGCCCCTAACTTTGCCACTCTACATGCACTAGTTAGGTCATTATAATATAATATATATATATATACATATATATATATGTGTGTGTGTTTATGACGAGACAAATACACGAATATTAAGAAATGGATAAATCATGCTTCGATATCAATCACATAAATGACAAACGTCATGGATTCGAATTTGCTTAATAGCAGAGGTCAGATGTATGAGTTACAAAAAAGCTCGAAAATTTAAGGAAAAATATATTTTGATACCTAGTTACATTTTCTTTTCTTTTTCAAAAATAACTCATTCTTTAAAAATTAAATTAAAGTGTAATTTACCTAAAATATAAAATACACTAAAAAAGTTTATTGCGACAAGTTCGGTCTAGAATAAGATTCATGCATCTTTGTAGGATTCTTGATGCATGCTAATTGCTTACATAACCTATAATTAAATGTACCTCTTATTAATTAGTGTTGAATTTTAAAGGGTGTGTTTGTTTTTAGAAATTTATTGAATTTCTTATCGAATTAATCAATCAAAATCCAATTTTGAAATTATTATATATGGTATCAAGTGTTGATATCTTTTAATTAAGTCGTCAATGTATTTTTTTTTTTATTTTTTTATCAAGGTAACCCGCAGCCGCTATCGTGGTGCGTACTGAGTAAATCTCGTCCTTATGTAATAGCCTTCAAACCACATAGGGGAGGTTAATTACACATGGTAAATCAGGTATTGGTAGTGGGATTCGAACTTGAGACCTTTGGCCTCAAGATAACACCACCGGACCATTCCCAGGGGACAGGGAAAATGGTTACATAATCAGCACCGATTAAATTAGGGTAAATGACATTTAGCTACCTATATTTTAGCCTTTTTTTTTTAAATAGCTTACTTTTTCAAAATTAAGAAATCGATACTTACTTTTTCAAAAAAAATTACAAATCTAACATTTGATCATTTTTATGACCCGAAAATCATACGTAACTGATGATGTTTCTTGATTTGGTGTTTTTTACGTGGCTAAGGAAATAGAAATATTAATTATAATAAATTAAGTATGATTTTCGTTCGGGCCGAAAAATTGATCAAATGTTAGATTTACAAAGTTTTTTTTTAAACTGAGTACTGTTTTATTAATTTTGAAGAAATAAATTATTTTTAAAAAAAGATATCAAAATATAGGTATCAAAATGTAATAATTTTTCATTTTAATTAACTCACCAAAAATAACAATTAAAAAGCCAAAATATTGAAATAATTGTGAATGAGTCAACAAACATTAAATTTACGCCTAATAAAAGGAGTAGATATCCTCTAGTCCCAACTTTGTGTGTCAATCGTGTGCCAATAGTAAAATTATGTATAGTTAATAACGTTATTCGTAAAAATAAAATTTGTTATATTATAACTAATCACAATTAATGTTTATTGCTAAAAATTAAAAATTTAAAAAATTATATATCTTAAGTTTGGAATAATCAACCCCAAAAATCAATTATAATAATTAAAAATAAAAATTAAATATTAAAAAACAATTATACACCCTAATTGGATGGAATAAATCCTAAATAATAATATAAAATTATACTAAACTAGAAGAAATTAAAATTGAGAAAAAAAAAATGAAAGAAAAGGTAATTATTTTAAAATTTGATACACGATTAACACACACAAATTGGGACCAGATGATCTCAACTGCAATAAAAGAATCAAAGGTATATACATTGATATTTTAATGTGGAAAATTTCAATAGCTAAGGGACCAATTGGCAATTATAATAATTGTATTTTTATATTTAAAAAATTCAATATGGGGTCAAATTGTTGATGGTGATTAAATTCAAAGTCAGGCCACGCGCGTGGGACTCGGTGCAACGATTTTCTTTTAAAACGTTTTATTTAATTTTTTTTTTCCTACTGTATTGTAGCGTGGCTACATCGTGTGTGCTATTTAATTTATTTTTATTGAACCATATTAAAATATCACTTTCCTATTTTAATGCTTTGTTTTTTTTTTCGACAAAGCATGATTACTTTACAACTTTTAATATTTCCCACTTGCACAATAAATAATTTACTAATATTGCATATATGAATAGTATCCATGCTCCAAAAATAAAAGTTTAGACCAGTCGAAAAAATTTATCGTGATAATTCAACTAATATAATGTGACACTTAATTATCTATTGTGACAGTTTAAAATTGAAATTATTAATTGGAATTAGAAAATAAATAGTGAATATTGTAGTTCTAATTCCTTATAAAAATAAAGATTGTACTAATTATTTGAGAAAAAAAATTGGAGTAGTAGTAGATGGAAATTATTTGTTATTATTTGTAACTAGTTTGACACTCACGTGTTGCGTAACGATATATAAGACGATCTTATTTTTTGAACAATATGATTTAGTTTATGAAATCTAATCAGTGGAATTGTGGAATAATCATGCGAGAGCTATTTAAACATTCGATTTAAACTGCATAAAAATAATATTTTGTGTTTTGCTCAAATTAATATTTGAATTATTTGGAAGGTGCAATTTTTTGTATGATTTGATATTTTTGAGCAAAAATATTGATTTCGACAATTGTGCACTGTTTTGTTTTAATATGTAGTATAGATATATGTAATTCGTGGACTTTATATTTCTAATTAATTAATTTAATTTTCTTATTACGTTTTATTTCATAAGTGCACCACAATTATATAATGGCCAATTACAATTTAATTCTCAATTTTGAAGGTTTTAACAAAAATAATCTAACGTTTTAATAGTTACAATTTAATTTACAACGTTTGGATATTGTAACAGAAATAACTCAATGTTTAATATTAACAAAAATGACCCGATATTTTAGGCAAAAAAAAACATATTATTCATTTTTTCCGGCAAAAATGACAATCCGTTCTATGAGTTCTCTAGCTCATTTGAAACAAAATGTGATCAAAATCGAACGAAATATTATTTTTATCGTAAATGTTGGGTCATTTCTGTCAAACGTTGGGAATTAAATTGTTAATATTAAATGTTGAGTTATTTCTATTACAGTATCCTAATATTATGAATTAAATTATAATTATTAAAATATTGTGTTATTTTTATTAAAACCTTCAAATATTGCGAATCTACGTGAGTGACGTACAATAGAAGAAGAATAAAAAATAGAAAAAGTGTATACACTAAAATTAAAATAAAAGAACACCGTGTTATTAAAAGTGATCAATAACTAGAATATTTTCCAATTGTAGAAAGTTATGTTGATTCCAACAAAGAATATGATACTATTCGAGACAAAGTTTGTGGATTTGCTTCCTTTCTTTCCTTTTGTATGTGTGTCTATATATATATATATATATATATATATATATATATATATATATTTATCTTTTGATCTTATATATGTGTGTGTGTATATATATATAGGTTTAAATTCGACCACTTAAACGTCCTTTTTATAATACATTATTTGAATTTATCTTACGATCAGATGAAATGATCAGCAACATTTTGTGCAATATCTTGATGCTACACAATTAAATTTATTACTTTTATTTCCATTTTTTATTCAATTTTGTTGCAAATCAAACACCAGAATCATAGTCATGCAAATAATATAGAGTAGAAGAGCATAGAATAATAGGAAAGTATTATTTTATTCATTAGTGTAGATTCGGTGTCATAATCTACATAATCAATTTATCGTGTTTTAGTTTAATTTTACACTTATTAATTATGGTTTACCCTACCTATTTAGGGTATATAATTATTTTTTTACGAAATAATCAATTATTAATTAGAAAATGAAATTAAATATTAAAAAAATTATATACCCTAATTTTATAGGATGAATCCTAATTAACAAGTGTAGAATTAAACTAAAACGCAACAAATTGAACTTGAATTAAAAAAAAAATCAAAGTAAAATTAATAAATTCAATTATATACTACCAAGTGTTGCAGAAAATATAACAGATGATTTCACCCGTGTTTCGATAACTAGTGAGTATGACATGCATAATCCGACTATTGTGCATAATTTATATATTTAATTTCTTAGAGATCATCACGGGTGGTTAGGTGAGACATCATAGTCGATGATGTGTATATGTTATTTAGTGTGTATATATGCTAATCAAATAAAGATTTATGGTTCTTAATGCATAAATATAGGAATTATATTATTAATGATTGTGCAATCAAATTAAATTTCTCATCAATTATATTATAGATTAGGAGATATACATAGTTTTGGATTTATAATATCGTGGTAGTGTGAACATATGGACGAAACATCAACAATATTTCATACGTGTCCTCAAAACTCAGTCAAAACTATAGTCTTTTTGTCAACTTTAATTTAATTTAAATAGTTTTGCCTCTAAATTTGTCAAGCTTTATCACTTTGTCCCCTCAATTTTAATTAAGACTTATAATTCATGAATATTTTATGCTACAAAATCACAATTATTTAGTCTAGGTATATATAGATAGCATTTTTAAAAAGGAGAACTGTCAATTCATGACTTGAAAGATGGGTAATCTATCGATTTAGGACCTGAAAGATGAAAATTCTCAATCCAGGACCTCAAAAATCACAAATTTTGATTTCTATTTATTTTTTAATTAATTTTAACAATTTATTTATTAGATTTAATAGATAATTAATGAATGAATTTTCATTAAAAATTAATATAAAATTAATTAAAAAATAAAAGAGGATCAAAATTCATGATTTTTGAGGTCCTGAATTGATAATTTCATCTTTCGGATCCAGTTTTTATCTTTCAGATCCTGAATCGACAATTCTCCTTTTAAAAATTAGGAGAATTATCAATCCAGGACCTGAAAGATGGGTAATCTATCGATTCAAGAATCGAAAGATGAAAACTCTCAATTCAGGACCTGGAAGATGAAAATTCTCAATCCAGGACTTCAAAAATCACGAATTTTGATTTATTTTTATTTTTTATTTAATTTAAAAAAATTCTTTATTAGATTTAATAGATAATTAATGAAGGAATTTTCATTGAAAATTAATATAAAATTAATTAAAAAATAGAAGAGAATTAAAATTCGTGATTTTTGAGGTATTGGATTGATAATTTTCATCTTTCGGATCCAAGATTGAGAGTTTTAATCTTTCAGGTCTTGAATTGACAGATTACCCATCTTCCAGGTCATGAATCGACAATTCTCCTTTTAAAAATTACTAACCAAGTGATTGGTATATACTTTATATATGTGTGTATGTGTGTGTAATAATTTAACTAATTATGATTGGAATGCTATACACAAGTAACACACATGAATGAATTAAAATATACACTGATTCATGGAAAATAGTTGGAAATGAATGATTGAAAATTGTCAATTATTCTGATTGATATACACAATAAATATAAAACTAATAGAGAATATTTATTTTTGGACTGATTCCTATCTCATGATTGGTAACTGGACATAAAATGCAGCAACTGAATAAGTTTATTTTGTATATTATTACTCTAGCATTGATTTTAGTTCAAATTCTATCTATCACTTGTTAATTCAAATAATTAATAATTTACACACTCAATATAAATAAGGAAAAATAAACATATTTTTTACTTTTAGAAAACATTGTAGTAATAATTGAAAATATGGTTAATTGTCTTAAAATACATAAAGTTTGAGGTGTTTTTAATTTTTTACACGTTTTAAAAAACGCAGTTTTAATAACATGAACTCAACACATTTTTGGTATTTCACATGGTTTTCAAATTTCGGTGAACTGAAGTGACGTGGTTGTTAGAGATCTTCACGTGTACATCCACACGAACACCAAATTATCTTAAAATACATAAATTTTTTATCGATTCTGATCGGATTAGAGTGCCCGAATTCGACTGAACAGATGTTAATTTTACGTTCTTAAAACTACATTTTAAAATGTATGGAAAAAAAAATACTCCGAGATTTATGTATTTTAAAGCAATTAACCCTTGAAAACATCGGAACAAAAATAACCACCACTTGTTTTGGGCATCAAACAATTTTATCCAAATAGTTTATTCCAATATTGACTAAGCACAATTTTTTCTTGGACTGAGTCAACTCAGGCCCGCCCATCGATTCGGATTCGGCCCATAACTTTAATAATTGTTTATTCCATTAAACAAATAATTTGTCCAATAATAAAACATATTAGGCCCACCACCACATCTATAGCCTAGTTATAGTGCTATTTTTCTTAGGAGATAGTGATATGTTTGTTCTTTTGAGTTGGGAAAAGGTGAACGAACGGCCACGAATTCGAGACGTGTTCGTTTTACATAAGTGTCTTCATCATTTGAGTGTTTTCGAAATCATGATAATGACATATTTATTAATGAAAGAAGATTGTGTTAACTCTTTGCCGCTTTCGAGTCCTTTTGCTGAAGTGGATAAACCATGTCACAGGTTTGGATTTTATTATGTTAACGAGAGAAGATTGTGTTAATTTATTATGTTTTAGTTTACAAAATGGAAGATATTACATTCAATTCAATTTTTTGATTTTATTTAATTTTATGTAGGTGTTCTCCTTTTGAGTATCGATATCGATATATTTTGGGCGATTTTGACACTTTATATATGTTTTTGCATGGTTTTTGTGCTTTTAGCCGTCTTTCATGTACATTATAAACCTATCTATCTATTTTCTTTTCTTTTTATAAATCCAATTTCCAAGAATTAACTTTAAATAATTCGACTAAAGTAACTCAATGAATATTCGTATAATATATAGTTGGTCACAACTCACACCTACAAACAAAATTCCATACGATCAAAGACGAAAGAAAACAAGAACTCGGAGCATCATTTGATCAGTAATGGCTTTACCAATTGGCCCACAATTATGGCTTCATTCAAAATATATTTCCCTTGAAAGCAACCCTTCGAGCGAGTACAATTTCTCGTAGGGTCGAGCATTCGGTTTTTCAGTTCGATTTGATCCCGAAAATGTTAAAACTGAAGAAAATTGAATATTTTGAAAATAGAACCGAACCGAGCAGCGGAGCAGGACTGAAATATTTCGGTTCAGTTCGATTTTAAACTTAATTTTTTGGACCCATCGCGGCAAGAATCAATGAATTTTGGACTGGAAAGCAGTGAGATTGAGAGAGAAAGAGAGGAATCGATCGGCGAAAAAATTAGGGCTTGGTAGTTGGCCACTTCGCTTGGTAGTGTACTAGTGTTGTTTAATTTTTAGAATTTTTTATTTAATATTATTACTAATATGTATATATATATATATATTCGGTTTTCGGTTCAAATCGGGTATTTCTCCTCTTAATCGAACCGAAATCGAAATCGAATATGTGCTAAGAAATTTTTCGAACCAGACCGAATTGTGAAAAAAACCGAACCCAAAAAACCAAATTAATTCGGTTCGGTTCTCGATTTTTGGGACTTTTTGCTCACCCCTAATTTGTTGTCTTTCGAGTAAAAGAGATTTCTGATTCACTTTTAAATGTGAAGAACGTACTCCATGAAAAAGAAATATTATTATTTGAATACAAAATACATGAATGCCCTGTAATTTTATAGATTACAATTGAAGATACTAAAAAAATTAGGAATTATGCTCACACGAGAATTCGAGATGACTCTTACGGCCACGTCAAATGATAGGCACACTTTTTTTTTTTTTGGAATCAAATTCTTGTCCACTTCACTAACAAATTGGAATTATTAGGCTTGACTTGAAAGTCGTCACTAAATTTATTTTAAATGTTTTCTATATTATATATGTGGTTTTTTCATAATAAATTATCAAGCTTCTTTTCAATAATAAGAGCTAAATTGGACTTGGTCGTATAGCTCAAATATGGGAAAAATACATTTGTGACTTGAGGTGAACCCCGACCCAGCCCGACATTTGGGCCCGCACCACCTTCCAACATTTTGGCCTGAAATTCTTTCGGGTCAGTTCCCGAATTTTACCCTGGGCTCAACTAGCTCGGATCAGGCTGGGGGTCGAGCGGCCCAATTTGCCATATTTATTAGTTTATTGGGATAAAAACTTTGTGTGAGACTATCTTGTGAGTCAACATCGGTAAGTGGGGTAAAGATCCGGATTCAGATCCTTAATTAGTGGTACATTTGTAATTTCGTATATTTAATCGTGTTTGAATCCAGATTTTGATTAATCTTATGGATTTTAACCCGTAAAACGATCTCACACAGGATTTCTTCTTCTTTCATAGGTATCAAAGCGCAAATTATGCCACCCATGGGCTTGTTAGCTTTGCCGTATTTTCTAATCAAGTGGTCTAATGGAATAATGCGAAATCCCCCTCTCTTGGTTCCTTGTTTTCACGTACTGACGTTAATAATATATAAATTCTCATTTTGGGTTCGAAATAAGCTTAGGCCTCATTGATTTTTCTCAAGATATATAGTAAATCCCTAAATATTATTTTGACAATTTTTTAAATCTGTTTTTCCTTGACAATCACTAGAACTATATTATTTAATAAGCTTTTAAAATCTATGGATTCAACAAAAACACTCTCTTTAATTAGTTGTATAAAAAAGGGTGATTCTATTCACAACCCCATTTTTTTCTCTTTACAACCGCTTTATTCATTTAAATTATAAATAATATTTTGTTAGACGTATTTAACCTCACAACCCATTTTTTTCTCTTTACAATCCATTTATTCAATTAAATTATAAATAATATTATGTTAGACCTATTTAACCTCACAACCCCCATACTTAAACCCTTGCAAATAAAATAAAACCCCCTAATATATAATCATCGCTCTCTTGTTCCTACCCAAACCATTGAGAAAAAACTGAAAATAAAATAAAAAACTTTATTTAAAAGAAACTCATGTTGGGAGAAACTTTATCTACATTTATTTTTTCTAACTAGCTTAGTGATGCATTATTGTTTTTGAAAGAAAATTAAACATCTCTTCTAATTTAATTCCGATAAGAGAGAGAAGTCTAAGAACTCAATTTGTCCAAAAACGAAAAAAAAAAAGACAACTCGAAAACCAGCATTATAATAAATTCCAATTCTAACGAACTTGGGCATTTGCTTCAATTTTAATTCACATCCTGTGGATTCGGTTTGCTTGCAATTTTTATTTTTTTAACAAATTAGTATTTTCTTCAAGTTATAGTTATCAAAACCAAAAAACAAAACAAGAAAAAAATGAAATACTTGAAAATGTTATGATTTTTTTTATATAAGGTTATGAATTTAACATTTTTTAAAGGCACTTCTTAAAAACATTCTGTAAACTTGAATTAACATATAGGAAGAATGATTCATTTTGCTTTTTCAAAATTTTGTTTTTGTTTTTTTTGTTATCGAGAGAAGAGGATGAATAATAAGGGCAAACACAACAAAATTTTGTTTTCATTTTTTTTTTTGTTCTGCAAATTTTGTTTTCGTTTTTTTTGTACATGGCTTTTTATTTTTATTTGTTAGGATTTTATGTGTGGAAATATAAGGGCAAAAAAGTATAAAAAATATTTTTTATATTTAAATTCGTTAGAGTTTTTTTTAAGTTGTGAGGTTGTATTTGATTTTGGTAGAGAATTAAATAGTGGAGGCTATACAATGGGGGTTATATTTTTATTTTAGTAGTTTTAATTAATAGAGGTTATTCAATGGGGGTTGTATTTTATTCTACTATAAGTAGTAAGGGGTTACAAGGATAAATCTGTCAAAAAAATATTATTTATATTTTAATTAATTTTGAGGATTGTAAAGAGAAAATTGGGGATTGTGAATAGAACTGGAATGATCCGTCGTGCGATGCACGGATGAAATATGCACGGTGATTATTATATTTTTAGAAATTATAATTATGAAAGAAATATAATAAAAATAATTAAGCTAAGTTTTTATTAGACTGTGGAGACACCGAAGCCAAGTATAAAAAAGAAGACTCTCGAGTGGAGACCTTGAGAATTTTCAAACGATGAAGACCTATGTGTAAAAGGGGGGCATTTTGACTAGAGACCAAAGACGTCTTAGATGGAAATTCTTGTATAAAAATGAGACGCATTGTATTCATAATCTGCTGCTTCCTCATTTCTCCCAAATACAAAAAAAGTATTATTGTATTTTATTTTATTTTTATAAGAAAAATCTAAGATATGTTGTTCTAAAAAATATAGATATATTAATCATCAAATTCTTTTGGCAATAAAGAAACATGATATTTTCTTTTATTCTCAAAAATTATATATTTGGGTAGAATGTAAAAATATGAATTTTACAACATACATGACTATAATACAAATACAAATAAGAATGTAATTCATTTATTTGTTAAAATTTTCATACACTGCATATTCCCTAACAAACTACATTGAAATAGTTATCATCATAAATCAATTACATTAACAAATTATTTACCCAATAAAATCAAATCTATTACTCCCTTCTATACAAAATATAAGTCTTTTTTGGTCTCTTTTAACTATTTGCAAAATATAAGTCTTTCTAGAAAATCATGTCAATTTTAACCCCCAATTAATGAACACATAAATTAATGTAAATTCAATTAATTTGGATTATGAATTTACTCACTTTTGAGACTAATCGGTCCTTATTCTTTAATTCTTTAAATGCCTAGAATTGCTATCAAATGTAAATTATAATTAATATAATGAAAGTTAAATTGGGTAAAAAATCATTTATTAAAACGTGTGCAACAACTCTAAACGTCTTATATTTAGAATAGGAGGGAGTGTATATAATAAAATATATTTCTATAGTTAATGATATCAAATCAAATATATACAATTGTGGTGGAATATTGTGCAAAAATACATTATCTACATAATAGGAACATAAAAGCTTAACAAAAATACATATAAATATTCATTTTTTAAATATTAAATATTATTTGTTAATAAAATAAATATACATAAGAATGTATGTGTTTAAACATGATATTTTTAGATAATTGATATTGCTAATCTTAAATGCAAGATAATTTTAACATTAGAAAAAAAAAGCAATTGATCGTAACATTATATCAAAATTATCAAAACTACAACCATTTTCACATTTACCGTTGAAATAAACTTGAACCAACTAATAAATAAAATAATATATAGGTGCCCCAATAAAATAATTTGCCAATCCAAAATTATTATTTTGGACCAAATTGATGTAACCAAATTTTCTACACCTCATATTTATAACATCAGTAGAATACAAAATCATAGGGAAAAATCATGCATATCAATCATAGGATTTAATTTGTAAATCAATCATATGAATTTGTACATGTTTAATTAATTAATTTATAGCAAATTAATCACACACAAATCAATCATATTATAGAGAGTAGATAATATATTGAATGTGTTCCTATAATATAAAGTTATTTACCCTAAACAATTGTTAATCAGTCAAATTAATTAGTTAATTGATATATATATATATATAAAAGTAATTATGGTACTCATATAACATATATCGATATCAATATGTTCCATTTTTATACCTGTATTGATTTGATAATTATACGCGCGTGCGTGCACACACACACACTCATATATATAGTTTTAACTTACAATCCGCCCAACTATTTCTTTAAGTTAACCTTAATATATTTGTATGGTACCTTTATATATTACACGAATTTATTTGTTGGAGGCAATGTTAATAGATTTAAATTGTACAAATTAATATTTTATATATGGTAAATCTATTAATGTAATATCTCCATGCATTTTAACCATAAATTTTAGTGACATTATTTAAGTTGGTTTTTTTTTTTTTGCAACTGACCTTATATATATATATATATATATTTAAATCAATTAGAGAATATTTAAGAAATATTTATCCGTATTTTTTATTTTTACCAAATATATTTATCCGTATTTTCTAATAATTTATTTTTATTTTATATTAACTATTTATATATTTGGTAATATACTTTGGACGGGAAAATTTATGATTTCTATTTTAAGTGACTATCTTACTTTTAGATAATATATAAATTACCCATAAAAAAATGTGTGAATTTAGGTGAGCCCATTAAATTGTGTGAGCCGATATTCTCAGGGCCCAAACGATCGAAATAATTGTTCATGGGAAGTTGTCGCTCATTATGGGCCGGCCCGTTTAATAAAGTCACGCTCAACTTATATTATAGAACTCCACTTATTATTATTTTTTTAAAATAAATTTTATGATGTTTTTTTTTTCAGATGTTAAAGCGATTGCATAACATAAGATCATAAACAAATTCACAATCTAATCTCTCAACGATGATTTTTTTTCTTATTACTAAAATGAAAAAAAATCAAATAATTAAATAGTCGTCTAACACAATATTCCTAAAGATAAGTAATCCGAATACCTATTCCAAGTGAGTATTCAAAATTCAGAAAAGTTGCATTAGTTTCTTTGTTTAGGGAAATCTGATTATTTTTCTCCGAAATTCCAAAAAATTAACCAAACACATAAATTTTAAAGGAAAATTATCAATTCAGGACCCGAAAAATAGGGTAACTATCGATTCAGGACTCGAAAGATGAAAACTATTGATCCAGGACCTGAAAGATCTAAAATTATCGATTCATGACCTCAATACATAACAGTGTCAAAAAGTCATCCAACGGAAGCTGATGTGGTAGTTTAGTGACCACGTCATCTAAACACATTATTTGTGAACATAGTATTTAAATAAAAAATATAATCTAATATAATATTATTAAAATCTAAATAAAAAATATAATATAATCTAATATAATCTAATATAATTAAAATTTATCAAAAATATGATTGTTTTGTCTGTATCCGACACCTCCTTCTTTTCCCCTCCTCTCTCAACTATAGACGACTTCAGCCATGATTCAGAGTTATCAAATTTGTTAAGAAATATGGAAGTATTCCATGTGTTTTATGAAATGCTTCAAGAGAAGCCACGTTTAATTACTCTATATTGCATTTCATATGTTTGATGAAATATTTCAAGGGAAGCCACCTCTTAATTACAGTAAAACCTCAGTAAATTAATACTCGTTAAATTAATAAACTCTTTAATATAATATTTTTCTCCAATTTCCGATTTGGGTCAGTTGAAAATATCATAAATATCGATAAGATAATAAGATAATATAATTTTGGAAAGCCCCTGTATAAAATATGTGGTCCCTTCAATATCATAAATTAATAATTCTTTAAAACTACAGACATAGTTAATTTATTTTAGTGAAATATAATTGTAGTATTTTTTATTTTTCTTAAAGTACTACCGTATTAACTATTTCAAAGGTACTACCGTATCAACTTTCAAATGTAAATCTTTTTGATTGTATGTGGAATGATATATTTGTACTCACATAATGTTTTACATATTTCATCTGCCAATGTGATTTTGAGACATCTTTTAGATGATAAGTCATTATTGGATACAATTTTAATAAATTTGCTATGTTGTTTATGTAGTGTCATCTATCGCTATCACGCAATGAATGCTTTTAGTAAAAATGAATATTACTTGTGTAAAGTAGGAAGTTGTGTTACTTGTGTAATTAGAATACTTTTAATTAACTCTATCCCATTCTTCAAATTTCTGTAGAATATATAGATATGCGATTATTGAATAATTATCTTGTTAATGGTGTTTTTTTTAATGCATGAACATATTGGCGTACTAGTTAATTGGATGTTAATAATTGATAATGATGAGTGTGAGGTGTGAGAGACAAGTTGAAGTGCTTTAGAAATTAAGAACAACCGGATCGGGCCGGAATGAACGGCGCGCACGGGGCTTCATCTTCACTGGTTCACCATAAAAGCCCACTCCCAAGCCAATTGACACCAAGTGAAGGAAATGTTAATTAATGAGCCTCTAAAGAACAATCCATATTCAATATGGGACAAGAGAAAAACAAAATAGATGCTTTTCATTTCCAACAGATATAACTCAACTATTTTACGAGTACAAGGCATGCAAAGAAAACTAGCTATGTGCAACTCAGCCATACTAAAAAAGAAAAAAAAGTAAAATTTATGATCGAACCCTCAACGTTGCTAGAGTACAAATATACCCAAATAACAGTAGCTTGATCACTCTATTCTTGTGCAGCTTGTATATGAATTCACCTAGACGCTCAGGACTTATTTTTGCGCTTTTAAAATCTATCTCCATAGCCAGCGTCACAGATTTGACATACGACTTTTCAATTGATGCCGTCAACTTAACAGTGACATCCACTTTGGGCATTGAAATTTGAAATAGAGTAGAAGATGGTAGCACTATTTTCTTATCACAACCTTCTTGAATCTTGTCAATCCAACAGAAAAGAACGTAGGCAATTCCATGTATTATAGAAAATCTAAGGCTCGTAAAATGTTTATGGAATAAGGGTAAAATCATGTGCACACCAATTTGGGCTGTTACTCTGAGTCCAGTGCCTTCATGCCCGTATCTGTACTCAATTTTTAAAGAGATATCAGTCAAGATTTTGAATACTCTGAATTTGTGAGATATCGTTTGATCATCCACTGTGTACTTCTTTTCATCATGATCATTTGTCGAACACTTCCTTGAATGTTTGCAGCACTTGTTTTCATTGTTGTTTGTTGTAGACAAAGACACCCTTCTTGAATTGCCACCGCCTTCGAAGACGTGATTTGCACAAACTGATGCTAATTTTCTTGAACTGTCGGGAATGGAAATTGGCACTGATGCTTTTCTCGAATTGGCGAAAGAATGCCAACATTTTTCATTTCTTGAAAACTGATGATATTAGAACAAAGTGGAGCAAGGTATTTGTAGAGATTTGGTAAATGTTGTAAGGTATGAAGGGTTAGGAGGACTTGATGTATATATCAAAGGTTAGCAAAAGGATGAAGAAAGAATAAGATTAGCATGGAATGCTTATGGCTTATTATCTCAACTTCCACTTCAATTTCTAAATGGTACAAGGTTATATTTATACTACAATGAGAATGTTAGAGGATGATCTAGAATTCTCTATTATACTTATAGAATAATATTTGAGAAATCTCTAGATTTCTCTATAGATTATTTATCTAATGAATTATAGAATATTCTATACGTGGAGTATTCTAGATATATCATCTATAAGAATAGTTTAGCATAGTTTTTTAATTGAAATCGTAACGGTAGGACTAAAAATGATACTTCATGTTCTATAGGACCAAAAGTGATAGTATTGGGACCAAAATCAGGCTTGGGCATGTCCTTTGCGACCAAAAGTGAAAATTTCTCCACAGCTAGTATACAAAGTTAAGACTAGAGGATCTCTACTTGTTTAATAATTTATTTGAAATGTTTTAATCATTGTTTCTTCTAGAATTGTGTAAGTGGTCCCCTTTATAAGCATATAATCTATGTTTTTGTTGTGAAATGATATAGAAAAATTGCCTAAAAAATTATCTCTCAATTTATCTCTCTCCCTATCTCTCGATTCTTTTAATTATTCTCCTTCTCCGTGAGCTACCACTTCTCCCGAAGCTAGTGCTCTTTACCATCATAACTTACCACCTGAAGGTCTGTTTGGTAGTTGACACGGAAGTTGTTGGCTAATCTGAACTGACTGACGGATGTATATATAATTTTCCCCAATTCTTAATTTCTAAAGCACTTCGACTTGTCTCTCACACCACACACTCATCATCATCCGTTTTTCACTCTCATAACAATTATTAACATCCAATTAACTAGCATGCCAATATGTTCATGTATTTAAAAAAACACCATTATCAAAATAATTATTCAATAATCGCATATCTATATATTCTACAGAAATTTGAAAAAATGAGATAGAGTTAATTAAAAGTATTCTAATTACATAAGTAACACAACTTCCTACTTTACAAAGAATTTGAGTGTTGAATTAAGCAAATACTTGAGATTGAAGTACAATCCGAGGTTAGTTCAGTTGGTGGGCTGACCACAAACTCATTTGATCGTCTAATACAATGAAATAAACAAGAATTTATACAAATCATAGTTTAAAAACACAAAAAATACAAAAACTCAAGATGAATTAAACAATCTGAATAAATGAGCTACATCACAAGAGAAACAAATTAAAGAATTTTTTGTTTCCATTTTGTTTTCTGTATATGTTATGTGACTAGGTGCGTTGATTTTTTTTAATATTTATTATTAAACTTATAAATTTAATCGTGGAATATGAGTTGCAACACCAAATATGGAATAGATAATCTCGTCTCACTCTCTACTAGCCACGTACTGTATTTGCCCTATTAAAATATTTTTATAAATTGGTTTAATTGACCCCCGAGAGGATATGAGGGTGTAATTTGTATCTTATTCATTTTTTTCTTCGGTCAATTTACAAAAATAAATAAATAAAATAACAACAACAAAACCTTGAAATAATAATATAATTTTTGCACTGTAGCGAACAAGATTGATTAATTATGTATATAAATCAAACATGCATCAAAATTATTCACTGTGTGTGTATTTTGAAAATCTCTTATGCATTGAATCGGGAGAAGTTATGAAAATTGTGAATAATCATGATGTCCTAATTGTGAATCTCCAAAGGGGTATTGCCCTTACTCTATCCAATACTTGTCTGATGATACATTGAGCTTATAACTTCTTTTTGAGGATTAGTCGCATGTTGCCTCAGTTTGATAATGTAATTTTGAGTTTTTCATGTGCTATAAATATTGAAATCTTATATTCAATATATAATTTGTCTCTTGATACATTATGTGGAAAAATTTACATGTGATTATATTAAGGTTAATTATAACTCTTTCTTGTAAATTATCAATGGTCGCATCTAATGAGAAAAAAAAAAGGTTCAAGTAGGCTTCTGATATACTATTTTCATAGTTTCCAAGAGGATACTTTTTTTAAAAATAAAACTCATCTTGTCTGGCACTCTAAAATGTTTTAAAAGAATATGGATACTAGTACTCTTTATCACAAGGCATGAAATGGGAGGCTCACCGGAGTCTCCAAAAAGTGCAATGCTTCTAAATACAATTATATTGCTGAAATGAATACTAATTAAGATGTGGCTTCCCTTAAAATATTTCTCAAACATATGGAATGCAATAGAGAGTAATTAAACATGGGTTCTCTTAAAACATTTCATCAAACACATAGAAGACTTCCATATTTATTAATCATGGCTGAAGTCGTCTATAGTTGATGGACATCTTCATCTATCCAGACCTCTAATTAGAGAGAGAGACTCCAGTTGCTGGGCATCTTTGTCCAGAGAGAGAAGGGAGGGGAAAAGAAGGAGGAGTCTGATACAGATGAAAGAATCATATTTTCATGAAGATAGTTTTTAACTATATTAGATTATATTATATTTTTTACTTAGATTTTGATAATATTATATTAGTTTATTTTTTTATTTAAATATTATGTTCACAAATGATGTGTCCAGATGACGTGGTCACTAAACTGTCACATCAACTTCCGTTGGATGGCTTTTTAACACTGTTACGTATTGAGGTCCTGAATCGATAATTTTAGATCTTTCGGGTCTTGAATCGATAGTTTTCATCTTTCGAGTCCTGGATCGATAGTTACCCTATCTTTCTGGTCATAAATTGATAATTTTTCAATTTTAAAATAAAGAATCATATTACTTTGCAAAGTCGTATTCTTTATGAATCGAACGAGACTATAGTGTATTTTGGATAACGCAATTGTAATTATAAGTCAGGAAAATTTACATAATATTGTAAATTCATAACTCGTCATTAAGTGGGTAGGTTCGAAAAAAGAATCAACTCAATTCAACCTACTTGACGATATTCCTAGCCGTTATCTAAGTGTGCTATGAATAGTTCGATTTATGAAATTGATATGATTTCGGATCCATCACTAGACCTCTCTTGTGAGGTAAAAACATTGTGGTTTCAATTACGAAATTGTTCTAAATATCTATGTTCTAAAAATATGTATTTTGATTTTGATTTTTTTATATTAATTTTTAACGAAATTTATTTTATTAATTGTCTTTTTTATTTAATGATTTTTTTATAACAAAAAAAAAAATTATGAATATAACTAGTGCTGTAAATGAACAAAGTTGTCGGCGGGCTCTCAAAAAAAATCTCGTTTGTTTTATAAAATAGTCATTCTGATTGAAAATGATATATTTAAAAGTTAGTAGTTAAAATAAATGTTTTTAAAGTTTTCCAAAATTGATGCGAAAACAGAAAACATATCTACTATGAAGGAATTTCAACCTCCGCAAGCTCCGTCTGCATCATCTCTCCCTGGTAATTCCACTCCTCCTTTCAAAATCTCTCCATACGCTGCGTGATTTGGGGTTTTATTGAATGCTTATTTTCCTCTCTTTCAAAAGCTCTCTCTCCATACTGCGTCCAAATTAGGGTTTTATTGAATCTGCGTCCAATTTAGGGTTTGACTGAATACGCTAGCCTGATTTCGACTTCTGAGTACTTGTTGATTGTTGCTGTTTTTTTCATTTTTTTTCTGTTAAATTTTGAATACTATCGCTTTTTTATTCCTCTTCGATTTTCAATTCTGAAAATTATGCTATTTTTTCGTGATGAAAATTGTAGTCTGTTTTGTGGATTTGAATCGCTCGATTTCGATCTTAGGATAGCGATGTGAGTTGTTTTGTTTTGTCGAAGTCAAATCACAGGACACTACAATTAACAGTCATGATGACAAAACGAGAGGGCTTAATTGATTATATTATTCTTGTGATTTATTATTATCAGTATTATAATTTCTAATTTCTGTTGTGATTTTGTTGCACCAGCTTGTAAACTCAACTCAGCTGCAGAACCAGCAAAACCAGTTATGAGGAATGTACGTACTCTCTCTCTCTCTATCATCATTCCTTCTTGAATATTATGAACTTGTCCAGGATCCTTACAACATGATGAGAATTTTGAATAAAATTTTGATTTATAATCATTAGTATTATAATTTTGCCTGCCCTTATTTCTGTTGTGATTTTGTTGCACTAGCTTGTAAAGTGTAAACTCAGCTGCAGACTCAGTTATGAGTAATGTACATACTCCTGTCTGTCATCATTTATTCTTGTATCTGTGGTAATTTCTTATGTGATTAGTTATGAAGATACTAGTCTACTTGTCCAGGATCCTTACAACATGATGACAATTTTGAATAAAATTTTGATTTATAATCATTAGTATTATAATTTTTCTGGCCCTTGATTCCTGTTGTGATTTTGCTGCACTAGCTTGTAAAGTGTAAACTCAGCTGCAGAATCAGTTATGAGTAATGTACATACTCTCTGTCTGTCATCATTTATTCTTGTATCTGTGGTAATTAATTTCTGATGTGATTAGTTATGAAGATACTAGTCTACTTGTCCAGGATCCTAACTACATGCGTCAAAACATGGCCCTCCTTGAGTCGGTGCTGATGTTGCGGCGCCAGAATACACGGGCGGAGCAGCAGATCCTGGAACCGCAGCATCCCCTCCCACTGCAGAACCTGGAGAAGCTCACCATAGAGTTCAAGAAACCCCGGCAGATCCCAAAGGGGAACCCGCCCATGGTGGGGTATCAAACTGTGGACCCGAAGATCCTCCGTATGATGCGGCATGAGCAGCAGAGGATGAGGCGTAATGCTGAGGCAATGCTGCAGAGAGCGCAGCGGAGGCGGGATCTCATACTCCAGTGCAAGCAGGATTTGAGGAGACGTCGAGCACTGGCTGCCGAGGGAGATCAGCAGCCCACGGCAGCATCCATCGGAGGAGCAGCAGCAGAGGGAGAGCAGAAAGCAGCAGTGGGAGATCAGCCGCCCACGGCAGCATCTCTCGGAGCCGATCAAGCTCAGCAGAACTAAGCCACTGAGGAAGAGCTGGAATGTGGTGTGTACAGACCTTAATTATAAAGTTATATTCTTTTTGTGATTTTTTGTAGTGAACATAAATTTTGGTAGTTATTTGAAAAGTTCTTCGCATTTTGTATAGTTTAGTACTACAAGATTAATTTACAATTGTATACATCCATTGATAAATATTAAATAGAGTTATAATTATTCCCAAATTAAATTAGACTACTTGTTGTCCCTTTTATTTCAGTGTCGGATGCTCTTAGGAAGAATGATGCGTAATGTATTCGTCAAATTATCAGCATGTCAATTGCCGAAAAATCAATCATGTGTGTTTTTTTAAAAAGGTTATAGATTGGGCATTATTTTGTAGTATTTAAACATTTTTGTTTTTTTGTTGAAAACACGTGAACATTGACAATTAAATTATAAGTTGCACTAATTAATAATATTATGTTGTGGCACCATACTATATAGTGTTGTATGGTACAGTTTTATATCATACCATATATAAATATAATTCAATATTATTTCATAAAGTTGAGTTGCGACAACATATTATATTTAGGGATGTCAGCTTTACTCTTAGGGTAAAATTACCCATGGGTAAACGGGTTATAGGGGCGGTACTACCCGTAGATTCAGGTGACGGGTAGGGTACTACCTGTACCCGCTAAATTTTATTAGGGTAAGGGTAGGGTATGGTATTAAGATTTATCTGATTACCCTAATATTATATATATATATATGTATGTATATGTATACTTTTTTAATTAATCTTCTAGTTTTGTTGTTATGGTGGTATCACAAGAATTTGATTTGTTTGTATTGGTTATATTTTGACAAAAGAACTCATTTATTAATTTTTTTTCGCGTTTTTGGAAATTTTTTTATTGTGATATATTATTAAATAAATCCAAACGGGTAACCCGTTTTACCCGCGGGTATCCGATTACCCGTAGGGTAATACCCGTACGCTACCCTCTATAAAAATAGGGTAATAATATAGGGTATGGGTATGACATTTTATGTTAGAGTAGGGTATGAGGAAGACATACTCGTACCCTACCCTACCCATTAACATCCCTAATTATATTATATATCGTATATATTTTTTTTCAGTAGTAATTTATAAACAAATAAATAAATTTATATGTTCATACTTGAATTTATACAGGGAATAATTTAAATTATTTAAGATGTTTTTTTTATTATTGGATGGACGTGGATGTGTAATTGAAATCTTCAAAATATTCTAAAATCTAAACAATAGTTTTTATCGACATTCATTATTCTATATTTTTGTAAATAATTGGAATATTTTAAAGATATTGGCAGATGAAAATTTCATTATATATTTGTTGTAGATGGTGTAACTCAGGATTTTAGTGGTACTGGATTTTTCCGTTTTGTGTAGAGGGGTACTCTTTTTCCCATATGATTTTTACTATGTTGGATTTTCGATATGGGTTTTAATGAGGCCTTAATCTTTTAAGTTATCGACTTGTAATAACTGGGACTTTTAGGTTTTTTGAGTTTTTTTCTTCCTTTATTTATACAATTCTTTTATGAAAATCTCTTATGCATTGAATCTCGAGAAGTTATGGAAATCATGATGTCCTAATTGTGGTATTGCCCTTACTCTATCCAATACTTGTCTGATGATGCGCATCGAGCTTATAACTTCTTTTTGATTTAAATAAAATTTTGATTTATAACCATTAGTATTATAATTTTGTCTGCCCTTATTTCTGTTGTGATTTTGTTGCACTAGCTTGTAAAGTGTAAACTCAGCTGCAGAATCAGTTATGAGTAATGTACATACTCCTGTCTGTCATCATTTATTCTTGTATCTGTGGTAATTAATTTCTTATGTGATCAGTACAATGCGGCATGAGCAGCAGAGGATGAAGCGTAACGCTGAGGCAATGCTGCAGAGAGCGTAGCGGAAGCGGGATCTCATATTCCAGTGCAAGCAGGATTTGAGGAGACGTCGAGCACTGGCTGCCGAGGGAGAACAGCAGCCTCCAGCAGCATCCATCGGAGGAGGAGCAGCAGAGGGAGATCAGCAGCCCACGGCAGCATCTCTCGGAGCCAATCAAGCTCAGCAGATCTAAGCCACTGAGGAAGAGCTTCTCTGCAGATCAAAATCCAAGAAGAATAATAAACACCTTTTATTTTCATACAAAATAAATGGTACTAAAAAAATTAGGAATTATGCTCACACGTAAATACGTAAATGCCGCGTAATTTTATAAATTACAATTGAAGATACTATAAAAATTAGGAATTATGCTCACACGAGAATACGAGATGACTTTTACGGCCACGTCAAATGATGGGCACACATTTTTTTTTTTTGGAATCAAATTCTTGTCCACTTCCCTAACAAATTGGAATTATTAGGCTTGACTTGAAAGCCGTCGCTAAATTTATTTTAAATGTTTTCTATATTATATATTGGTTTTTTCATAATAAATTATCAAGCTTCTTTTCAATAAAAGAGCTAAATTGGACCTGGCCGTATAGCTCAAATATGGGAAAAATACATTTGTGACTCGAGGGGTGGCCCGGCCCGACCCAACAGTTGGGCTCGCTCCACCTTCCAACATTCTGGCCCGAAATCCTTTCGAGCCAGTCCCCGAATTTTACCCTTGACTCAACTAGCCCAGATCAGGCCGGGTCGAGCGACCCGATTTGTCATGTCTATTAGTTTATTGGGACAAAAATTTGTGTGAGATTATCTTATGAGTCAACATCGGTAAGTAAGGTAAAGATCCAGATTCAAATCATTAATTAGTGGTACATTTGTAATTTCGTATATTTAATTGTGTTTGAATCCAGATTTTGATTAGTCTTATGGATTTTGACCCGACGCTCTCACACAGGATTTCTTCTTCTTTCATACCTATGAAAGCGCAAATTATGCCATCCATGGGCTTGTTAGCTTTGTCATATTTTCTAATCAAGTGGTCAAATGGAATAATGCGAAATCCCCCTCTTGGTTCCTTGTTTTCACGTACTGACGTTAATAATATATAAATTCTCATTTTGGTTTCGAAATAAGCTTAGGCCTCATTGATTTTTCTCAAAATATATAGTAAATCCCTAAATATTATTTTGACAATTTTTTAAATCTGTTTTTCCTTGACAATCACTAGAACTAGATTATTTAATAAGCTTTTAAAATTTGTGGATTCAACGAAAACACTCTCTTTAATTAGTTGTATAAAAAAATGTGTCAATTTAGGTGAGCCATGGCCCATTAAATTGTGTGAGCTCATATTCTCAGGGCCCAAATGATCGAAATAATTATTCATGGGAAGTTTCGATGGTGCCCGTAATTTTCAATTTTAGTTAAACAAATATTTGTAACATGTTTTGTAAATATTTTTTGGGGACGTATTTTACTTCATAAGTGAATATTAATTATATTGGTCCCCATTTTTTGTCTCTTGCAGTATTAATGATAATGTTGTGTTTTTTATACGATATCGTTAAAAAAATACTAATGTCATTTACATATTAGAAATTGAGAAAAAAATTGAGACAAATATAATTAACATTTACTAATTTAGTATGTCCAAAAAATTATTTACAAACATATTTTACAAATTTTTTTTTTTTTAATTAAAAGTATGAATTGAGGTATGGCACCATCGAATTTTCCCACCCATTGCGCTCACTATGGGCCGACCCATTTAATAGTCATGCTTGACTTATATTTTAGAACTCCACTTATGATTTTTTTTTTTTAAATAAATTTTATGATGTTATATTTTTTTACTATTATTTTTTTCTAATGTTAAAGCGATTGCATAACATAAGATCAAAAATAAATTCACAATCTAATCTATAAACATGAATTTTTTTTCTTATTATTAAAATGAAAAAATTGAATAATTTAATTTCTTTTATTATTTTATTTTATTTTTATTCTGAAAATTATCTTTCACTCGTTATCCATCTATTATTGTATAGTATTGATGTTTTAAAGTATTAAAATTATATTATTTATCATGTTTTCAATAATTTAATTTTACATACATTCTAATATTATCGTTTGTTTAATGTATGAGAAAGAATACAGAGATATACGTAATTTGAAGCATCAAATGTCTTTAAAGTATAAAAATAATGTAATTCCAATATTTATATCAAAAAAATAAAAAAATCCTCACAATTATTCAAACAAAACCCAAACTAATCTTTCCTAATAAGATTATATATTAAACAATAAGAATTATGATTTTATGTATTATCTAGCAGTGTAAAATATGATAATATTTTAATCCACTGTATCTAATCTCAAATAAAGAATATTTCATAATAAGTTTAAAACAATACTTATTGAAAACATATATATCATCAATGCAATCCGAAATTGTTCACCTAAAAAAGATATAAAAAATTGATTAATCGATTAATTAAAATAAAATTTTAAAAAAAAAAACATAAAAGACTCTAGCATTACCCCACATGTTGCATGGCCAAATATGAGTCGATATGATTTTGGTCAAAATTTGGGATGTCTCGCTTCTTTTCTCATTTCATGTGTGTCAGTGTGTGTATTTGTGATGTCCCCACATTGGTGAAGAATGAATATATGATCTATATATGCAGGTCTCAATGGGCCGAGTTTCCAATAATTTGGGTTAATCATTTTTTAGCAATATGAGGATGGATGTCACTCATGTCAAGTAATCGTTAATGTAATTTGTTGTGCCATCGTTTCATTAATGGACCCCACCCTCGTGGGCATGTGGCATTACAAATGATATCAAAGTCGACCCCAGATGCGTTCAATTGGTCCATGTAGCTAGTTCAGGTGTGCTCAAAATAATACCTCAGGGACGGTCATGAAAGTATGATAAGTAATATATATATATGTGGGCTCAATTGACTATCTAACAATTTAGATTAACCATTTTGGTAATGCAATAATGAATTTCAAGTAGTTGCTAGCGGATCTCATCGTACCGTCGTTTCATTACTAAACCCCACTCTCATGGGCCCGGGGCATTACAATATTGTAATAAATATATTTTTTTAAATAAGATTTGTTTCTATTGTATATAAAAAACTTCAAACACGTAATAACAAATGAAGTGAAGACACCAAAAATTATTATTTTTTTAAATGCAATGTTTAGCACGTAAAAAAATATATAAATTTAGTGAATAAGAGCATAACAAAAGAAAAAATATGTTTAATGATATAGATGAACATATTAAAGAATTTTTTTACATTTATAGACAAATATATGAATGAATTAACACATGGGGTGAAACATATGAATGAATTAAATTCGATGAGTATGCGTCACCATTCTCCTCTTCATATGAATGAAAATGATTTAAATTCGATGATACATAAAGTGAAACATATGAATGAATTAAATTTGATGAGTATGCGTCACCGTTCTTCCCTCTTCATAAATAAATAAAAGCCTTAATTTTCAATTTCGATAAAAAGCTTAGACACCAATTACACCATTAACTCTTCAAATGAAAATGAGAATGTAATAAAATCTAAATAAATCCCCGTTGGTCGTTAGATTCATTTGTCCAGCCTGTTATTCTACTAAAAAAAACTTTAATTAATTAACTCAAGCAATGACTTTGATGAATTCTGAATTCATTACAGCCAATAATTAAAAATTTATGTACAAATTTTTTTAACTAGTTGACAATTTGACCTAAAAGTAAGTAAAATATTCTTAAGATCTAATGAAAAATAACATGCTTGTGATGTCTTAGCAAGAAAGCTATTAAGATAATAACTTTTTTTTTTTTAGGAAAAGATAACAACTTCTTGGATTCCTTGTAGTGGTTAGAATTCTCCTACATGACTGCAAATCATGAACATAGAAAAAAAGCCACCATGGCCTCAATGTATGGTAATAGAAATGTTCAATCTACAAAATAAAATAAAATAATAGTATACTGAAGTTTATATATATATATATATATATTGTATCTGAATGAAAGTGTACTATATAGTAAATTAAATTTGAAAGATATAAATTGAATTTTGAATTATTTTTAAAATTAGATCAATTAAGTTTTTAAACTGGGTGTTTCATTTGATCATACAATATGCAGTTTTTACTAATCGTGTAAAATATGATAGATAACATAATTTATTAGTAGCATGAAAATTATAAACATCGAATATAATATATAATTTTAATAATTAACATAATTAACCTTAATTGAATTGCTAAATTTACGTTAATTGATACACATTTAACTAAGTTTTACCTTATTTCACTTGATCATATGGTTTAGTTAATTGATTGGTACATATTAATTATTTGATTAATGTAAATATATAACATATATCCATATAATATGTAAAGTTACAAAAATAGATACGAACATTGTTTTATATTTATTGTTTCTTGGATAGAATTACATACATGATGAAATTAATTGAAGCCATTTTTTAAAATATTATTAACAATTTTCATTATATAGATTGAGGCAAAGATGCGATATTATTGTCAATTTTTATTTTTAGATTGGGAGAAAAAGATTTATATCTTCAAAGAGTAAAAATGACTGAAAGCATGAATACAAATTAAAAATTTATCAATCTCCATTAATTTTGGTTCTTTAACACTACAATTGAAATACCACATGTAACTAAACTCAATAAGCATAACACTCATAGGTTGGATATTCAATAATATGAATGTTGCATGCATTGAAAATATTGCATAGTTGATTTACTGTAAATATGCATTTCGCTTTAACTATTTGAAAACAATGCTTCATGAATCTGCAATAGAAAATTTAGATATATTAGAGCTTCAAAAACATGCATAAAAGATCAACAACTTAAAAATATTTCTAGAACACTTTATAGGACTTATTATGATTATTACATGCACGCTCTTAAAGGTTTCTTTCCATCTTTTACTATTATAAACGTGCAGACTCCAGCAATTGTTACCATGGTAATTATAAGATGATGATAGTGGAGCAGATTGATTCTTGATTTCACTTTTCATTTTATGATCACTAGCTAATATGTTTAATAATGTGTGTGATAACATCATACTTAGTGGGAAATGGTTTTTCCATATAAAATTATTTCAAACATTTTGTGTTTGCTGATCTGTGAGATTTATATATTAAAATACTTGAGACTGTTGTTGAATTAGATTGCTAACAAAGTATATTACTTCTAATCAGATCGGCAATAATATAAAACCATTTGAGCATAATAACAAAGTATGTGATTCTAAGCACATTTGAGCATGAGTTTATTGTCAATATGCTATGTTATTAAGCTACATACTTTCTGAACATTGAATGTGAGTGATTCATAAGACCTTTTTTTTTTCTATATTGTGGATATCAATATATCTTATCTGTCTTCTGATGATGTTTGGATATTTCAGAAGATTCCTTTGTATTTGCTAACTTTCTCCTTAAATAGTGCATTCCTTGACTGTGAAAATTCCAATGATTTTTATCAAAATTATTTGTTATTTTGTTGCGGTCACATGGAACAGGCACATGAAGAGGAACTTCGAGGGCAGTTGGTTCTGAGCCTAAATGCTACGCGGGCTTTACTACGATCCGAGGGGCAATGGCTTCAAAACCTCGAACGTGCTATGGTGAATCTGCATATTTTCTTCCAGGATCTACATTTGAATCCCTATCACTCTCTACGGTCACTCGTGGAGACTCAAGACCATTTTCAGACTGCATTTGCAGATCACCGTGAATTTTTCTCACGGTACTACCAACATTTTAGGGCCATGCTCGTTCAGCAGGGCATCGAGTTTGACATCATGTTTGACGACCCAACCTCGCCAGCGACTCCAGATCGTGAAACGGGCCCATTCAATTAATTACCAGAATTCCTCTAAAATTGTTTTGTCGATTTGCGTTGCACAGGTTGTAGTCACATCATGGAGCAGGATCTTCGACAGCAGTTGCTCGAGAGTATTATGACCATCAGAGATTTAATGACAACTGAAGAGCAATCGCTCAACAATGTTGGAGCACTCTTGGGGGATGTGGAAATTTTCATGGACGATCTACATATGCACCCCTTTTTTTATGTATAGGATCTTGTACAGCTTCAAAACCATTTTTAGTATTTTTCCGCGCGTCACAACCAGCTTTTTGAACTGTACCGCCAACATATGAGGGGTGTGTTGATTGGCTTGGGAATCCAGTTCAACGATGCACAACGATGCAACTTCATCAGTTTATAAAGTATCAAAATAAACTGGATTATGACGCGCGGAAAAATACTGAAAATGGTTTTGAAGCTGTACGAGATCATGTACATAAAAAAAGGGTGCATATGTAGATTGTCCATGAAAAGATAATAAGATAATATAATTTTGGAAAGCCCTGAAGAAAATATTTGGTCCCTTCAATATCATAAATTAATAATTCTTTAAAACTACCGACATAGTTAATTTATTTTAGTGAAATATAATTGTAGTATTTTTATTTTTTTCTTAAAAGTACTACCGTATTAGCTGTTTCAAAGGTACTACCATATTAACTTTCAAATGTAAATCTTTTTCAAAGGTACTACCATATTAACTTTCAAATGTACTACCATATTAACTTTCAAATGTAAATCTTTTTGAGTGTATGTGGAATGATATATTTGTACTCACATAATGTTTTATATATTTCATCTTCTTCTAGTATATTTCAAATTTCAAAGGTACTACCATATTAACGTTCTTTTCTGTTGGATTGACAATATTCAAGAAGGTTGTGATAAGAAAATAGTGTCACCTTCTTCTACTCTATTTCAAATTTCAATGCCCAAAGTGGATGTCACTGTTAAGTTGACGGCATCAATTGAAAAGTAGTCAATCAAATATGTGACGCTGGCTATGGACACAAATTTTAAAAGCGTAAAAATAAGTCCGGAGTGTCTAGGTGAATTCATATACAAGCTGCACGAAAATAGAGTGATCAAGCTACTGTTATTTGGGTATATTTGTACTCTGGCAATGTGGAGGGTTCGATCATAATTTTTAATATGGTAGTACCTTTGAAATTTGAAATAGAGTAGAAGAAGATGACATATGTAAAATATTATGTGATTACAAATATATCATTCCACATACATTCAAAAAGATTTACATTTGAAAGTTAATATGGTAGTACTTTGAAAAAGATTTACATTTGAAAATTAATATGGTAGTATATTTGAAACAGTTAATACGGTAGTACTTTTAAGAAAAATAAAAAACACTACAATTATATTTCACTAAAATAAATTAACTATGTCTGTACTTTTAAAGAATTATTAATTTATGATATCGAAGGGACCAAATATTTTCTACAGGGGCTTTTCAAAATTATATTATCTTATTATCTTATCGATATTTATGATATTTTCAACTGACCCAAATCGGGACTGGAGAAAAATATTATTTTTAAGAGTTTATTAATTTAACGAGTATTAATTTACTGAGGTTTTACTGTAATTAAGATGTGGCTTCCTTGAAATATTTCATCAAACATGTGAAATGCAATAGAGAATAATTAAACATGTTTTCTCTTGAAGCATTTCATCAAACACACGAAGACTTCCATATTTCTTAACAAATTTGATAACTCTAAATCATGGCTGGAGTCGTTTATAGTTGATGTGCATCTTCATCTTGAGTCGGAAACAGTACACGAGTGATGTCTCTTACTAATTTTTGCATTTACAGTGAGCATCACTAATCAACTTTTGATTTGGTTGTAGTTCATGCTATGCGTTAGAGCTTAGTACTTGAAAGCTGATATGCTCTTACATGTTACCTAAAACATTGTTAGAAAAGTATGCTAGAAAAATTCAGAGGTTGCCTAGGATGCTGCTGGGGGTTGCTGATCTCCCTCGGCAGCCACTGCTTGACAGATCATCAAATCGAGCTGCTGGGGCTGCTGATCTCAAGTCGGGGCCATTTGGATGGGTCAGCTTCATCACCACCAGCCACCCTAAAGGCACCACCGGAAGGGGATTCCTCATAAGCAGCGACTACATCCACAACACGAGCTGGAGTCCCTGACCCCGAAGCTGGATCGTTAAACTGAAAGCCCATTTGAATGAGCATGCCCTCAAATGATGGCGGTATTGTGTGTAAAGTTGGTTTGATACGCGAAAATATACTGAAATCGGTCTTGAATCTGCACGAGTTCCAGTAGAGAATAATAGGGATGTAAATCTGG
Source organism: Perilla frutescens (assembly GCA_026008535.1). NCBI lineage: Eukaryota > Viridiplantae > Streptophyta > Magnoliopsida > Lamiales > Lamiaceae > Perilla > Perilla frutescens. The sequence goes on from BRKX01000015.1 coordinate 54,213,151, forward strand.
ATTCTCGAAGAAAACCTCCACATCCTCCATAGCCTCTCCAATATTTTGGAGCTCCTGCGACTGGGATGCTATTAAATCCCTCATGGAAACAACTGCTCTCGAAGTTCCTGTTCCTGTTCCATCTCCATGTTGACTACAACCTGTGCAACAAAAAAATAAATAATTTTGTGATTATGTCTTCGATAATCTATCCTAATCGGACTTCAATGCAAATCGACAAAACAGTTTACTATTAAAAAAGATTTACATTTGAAAGTTAATATGGTAGTACCTTTGAAAAAGATTTACATTTGAAAGTTAATATGGTAGTACCTTTGAAACAGTTAATACGGTAGTACTTTTAAGAAAAATAAAAACACTAAAATTATATTTCACTAAAATAAATTAATTATGTATGTAGTTTTAAAGAATTATAAATTTATGATATTGAAGTGACAAAATATTTTCTACAGGGGCTTTCCAAAATTATATTATCTTATTATCTTATCGATCTTTATGATATTTTTAACTGACCCAAGTCGAGACTGGAGAAAAATATTATTTTAAAGAGTTTATTAATTTAACGAGTATTAATTTACTGTGGTTTTATTGTAATTAAGATGTGGCTTCCCTTGAAATATTTCATCAAACATATGAAATGCAATAGAGAGTAATTAAACATGGTTTCTCTTGAAGCATTTAATCAAACACACGAAGACTTCCATATTTCTTAACAAATTTGATAACTCTAAATCATGGCTGTAGTCGTCTATAGTTGATGGACATCTTTATCTTGAATCGAAAACAGTACACAGGCGATGTCTCTTACTAATTTTTGCATTTATAGTGAGCATCACTGATCAACTTTTGATTTGGTTGTAGTTCATGCTATGCGTTAGAGCTTAGTACTTGAAAGTTGATATGCTCTTACATGTTACCTAAAACATTATTAGAAAAGCATGCTACAAAAATAGATTACAATTTTCATCACGAAAAAATAGCGATAATTTTTAGGATTAAAAATCGAAAAGGAAAAAAAAAAGCGATAATATTCAAAATTTAACAGAAAAAAGGCAAAAAAACAACGATCAGCAAATACTCAGAAATCGAAATCAGGCTAGAGTATTAAGTCAAACACTTAAGTGGACGCAAATCAATATTCAATCAAACCCAAAATTGGACACAGATCATTATTCAATAAAACCATAAATGGACGCAAATAACACAACGTATGGAGAGAGAAGAAAATCAGCATTCAATGAAACCCTAAATTGGACGCAAATCACGCAGCGTATGGAGAGCGTGGAATTACCAGGAAGAGTTGCAGACTGAGTGCGAGAAGGTTGAAACTTCAAATGGGCTAGGTCGATCAGGCTCAAGGTTCGGACGATTTAGGCTAGGATATATCTTGTTAAAATTAAAGGGTTTTTTTGTGATCTATTATTTATTAGAGACTAGAGAGTTTTATATAGGCTAATATCTTCACTTATCAAATAAAAAAATTATTCCGACTTCACATTTAGGTAAATAAAAGGTTGTCAAAGTGAATTTTTTTTTCATTATAAAATTATATAATTATTACTTATAAAAGAAGATGTGTTCAGGCGGGGAATCTCATAATTCAAACTTTTCCATCAACTATTGCATATTTCCATTTTTTAAAGCTCCACTCATATTAAACTTAATGGATTTCAGGAATATGTATTTAGTGAATTTAATTGCTATGTAACTACTAAAATTTAAAAAAAATGTAAAACCACCGTATATAGTGAACTCAAAACCAACTCCTTCTTCAGAAAATATTCATATTCGATCATCAGTATTGTCGAGTTTCAATACAACACACAATTGGATGCTACATATATATGGCACTCGATCTCTTATCTATATACGTCAAACATAAAATATATATAAAAAAGACAAAAATAAAACTATTTTCAAAGAGAGACACGGTTTCACCAAATAATTTTTTTAAAAAAATATATTTGTGATGAGATCATCATTACATTGCTTAAAGCGTAATTTATTTGTGATGGCTAATGTTTATTTGTGATGGCTAATGTTTTCTAGCATCACTGATCAAACTTATGATTTCTATGATTTCATTAAGTTGTTTAAAATTTGTGAATATTTCAAATTCCAGCAATTTTTTTACATTGATTTTTGGACTATGGTTGTGGCCAATAGTGTGAAAAGACTAAAATTAATTAATTTTTAAAAGGCTTGGTCGGTGAGAGGCTAGTCATCAACTATAAAATTATCGTATATTTATAATTTTAAATATTATACCTAAAGTTTTTATTTTCATCTTCAACAAAATATGAATTTTGAATACTTTTGGTTTTTATCCATTTAAATACATAAAAATCGTATGTTAGATTGTAATAGAAAAATGTAACTAAAAGCATTGAATTCAATCAAATTATATGACTCGAATTTGAAGATTAGAGGATTCCACTACAAAATTTGACTGATATTATATACTAATCTCTTGCAGATATTAAAATAGTAAACTTATTACTTGTTGGAGTTTTGCAATAAGTTTAAGTTAAGGTTTTACATTCCCCAACAAAAATTACTAAAAAAATAACTTAAATGTACAATTTGAGCATAATGACACACTATTATATTATAGGTAAATTAAAAAATCATAAAATATAAATAAAATCATAACTTTAAAGTCTTGAAGCATTTATTCTCAAATTCATAAATATAAAAAAATACCTAAAATATAATGAAATAAACTTAAAATATTAATAAGAATAAATAAGGGAAAATATAACAATAAAATGAACTTACACAAGTAGTAAAGTAGCAATATAAACAAAATGAAAATACTTTTGAATTTTTAAATAAAATTATTTATTTAGCATTATACTATTTTGGCCCTCTCACTACATCAATTTAAAATCTATATGAACCATACTTAGATATTAATAAATCAAATGTCCAAAAATATAATACTTGGGGGGCAAAAATATTATATTTATATACTCCCTCCGTCCCGATTATATAGTCCTTTTTACTATTTTGAGGTGTCCCATTTATATAGTCCAATTACTATAAATATTATTAATTTTCATAGTAATGTACAAATAAACCCTTGTTGATTCTTGAAAATTAAAAAAATAACACCTTAAAAGTTGAAAGTCATAAATATTCAATGAGGGTGTTATTGAAAGTTTAGCTTTAATATCTTGTCTTCATAAATATTTCTAATCTACGTGCGAGGTGAAATGAGACTATATAATTGGGACGGAGGGAGTAATAATTATATAACATATATATACTTTTTTTTATAAAATTTGAGGGGGGGCGGCTGCCCCCACCAGCCCCCTAGGTCCGTCGTTGACAACAGATTACATTAACGACTACTTGACATGAGTGACATCCATCCTCATATTGCCAAAAAAGGATTAACCCAAATTATTGGAAACTCAGTCCATTGAGACCTGCATATATAGATCATATATTCATTCTTTCACCAATGTGGGGACATCACAAATACACACACACACATGAAATGAGAAAAGAAGCGAGACATCCCAAATTTTGACCAAAATCATATCGACTCATATTTGGCCACGCAACATGTGGGATAGATAATGCTAGAGTCTTTTATGCTTTTTTTTAAATTTTATTTTAATTAATCGATTAATCAATTTTTTATCTCTTTTTTAGGTGAACAATTCCGGATTGCATTGATGATATATATGTTTTCAATAAGTATTGTTTTAAACTTATTATGAAATATTCTTTATTTGAGATTAGATATAGTGGATTAAAATATTATCATATTTTACATTACTAGATAATACATAAAATCAGAATTCTTATTGTTTAATATATAATCTTATTAGGACAGAATAGTTTGTGTTTTGTTTGAATAATTGTGAGGATTTTTTTTTAATTTTTAATTCGATTCAAATTAATGCTAATTGCTAATTTGTACATTTAATTATAATGTTGCTTATTTATCGTATACATTTTTTTTACTCACACACACCCGACCTGGTGGTATTGTGAAGAGTCGAACCCGTAACTTTTGGTCTCCAAGCAACCTCACTCCGCCACTAGACTATCCTCATCGGGACTACTTACTTATTGTATACATTGAGTAGTGTCTATTTTTCAAAGTTCGAATTGCTTAAGTATATTTTTTATGGAACATATTTGGTTATGTACTAATTTAGAGGAGCATATTCTTAATTCTATGTTATTTTTAAATTGACACAATAGGATGGGATTCGATGTGATCATTCATTTGTATGCAAGTCTTCGGCCTAATTTTTAGAATTTTAATTATTCCATACTTAAATCATGCTAGATCATGTCCAAAATAAATAATTATTATAGTTAGTAGATTTATGTTATAATGAACTTCAAATGTGCAAGACCACGTAATTGAATATTTTTATGCTATCTTTTTATCCAATAAATTATTTATATAACAAATTTCAAACTATTTAATGTTATGATGTTCTTTAATAGTTAAATATCATATGTGTAATTTACATATCATACATAAAAAATGACCAATGTTTGATTTCACACTACGCATAGATCAAATTATATAATCCAATACATTTATACATATATGTAAGGAGATGTAAAATAATAAGATGTTGAAGATGGAGCTTGAGGTATTCTCTACGAATAAAAGAGATGATGACGAAAAATTAATCAAATTAATTATGACGTTGCTTAAGTCATGATAACCCTCCATTGATGATGTCCTATCTACTTCAATTCTCATAGTCAAGAGAATGGTGAAGATATATATATATATATATATATATATATATATCATAATTTTAATAAATGTGTTTTAATGTGTTGTATCATTATCTTCTTATTTTTTCTCCCTGTGCCTAAAATTTTATAGGATTTCAATCATGTTTTGTAATGAATTACAGACGAACCAATTATGCTATTTGATTTATTAAGCATAATAAATGAAAAGTGTAATTGTATTAATGGATATAGGTTGTTTGCCAATAAAATAGCAAATACACTTGAATATTGTGCATACATTTTATCACTAATTTTATTAAGTATTAATTGTTATTTATTTAATTTATTTGTACAAACTATTTTATATAAATTATTTATATTTCTCTCGTGGACTCATCGTGCATCGCACGGAATGTAATATGTCATATGTTTGTGCAAGTTCATTTCAACACACATGTGCCCTGAGATGGACTTTGAGGTCTATAAATACCAATTGCTTATATCAAAACTTTGTAACTTCAATTTTTGTGTTCAAAATTTAGATGGTATACTTTATTTATTTGTTCTAATATTCTTATTTCTTAATTTGATTTTTCGTTTCAATTTTTTTAATTAATACTCTGTTGTAGAGGATAACATAATTACTTCAAATTATAGAGGAGATGTCAATGTTTATTCTTGCTTGAGAACTTTGAAGCTCATTCATCAATATCTATCATCTATTTGCACATCGCTTTGAAATTCATTTATCAAAATCTATCATCTATCCGCACATCGATACAAAGAAAGACAATTTAATTTTGAGTTTTTTTTTATTACGTATATGTCATATATTTCACAAGGACTTCATCGAGTGGTTATATATAAATTTTTATTTACATAAAAATATATAAAATTCTAACAAGAATACGGTGTGTAATTTTAATTAAATAATAATTATATATGGTATTTTTAATATAAAAATTAACCCAACCATTAGATTTATTAAATAAGGACCTAATGAAATCATAAATAAAAGCAAAATGACCTATAAAAATGAAATAATTGTACGGGCACCTAATGAAACAAAAAATAAAAGTATAGGGACCTGGTGAAATTAAACTTATAAGCATAAATACCTATTGAAATGAAAAAAAATGTATAGAGATCTAATGAAACAAAAGGTAAAAGTACAAGGACCTAAGAATGCGATTTGCCCTTAAATTATTAGGGTATGTATATTTATTGTAGCTCTGAATTTCATGATAAAAATATAGACATTATATACCAAAAATTGGATTGACATTTACTTAATTATATACTATACATGCAATCTATAATTATATAATATCCGAAAATATGAAAGCACGTATATATGAAAATGTGATTGAGTACTTAATTGTAAAAGGAAATTTAGTCTTATATAATTTATATTTTCATATTTAATATTTTTTTAGGTAGGTAACAAATGTCCTTATCATATATATATACATATATAAAATAAAGCTATATTACATTTTAAAATATTTTTATTTGAATTTATAACTACATTTTAAGTTTATTAAATATTATAAACACCAAACTATTAAAGAAAGGCTCTACAAATATTATAAACATGTTTCAAGGTTTATATTTTTTTGTACTATAAATGTATTGGTAAATATACACATTTAGTTTTGACTTTAATTTTATGATATGTACAGTGATTTAAAATTTTAATTGCTTTAAATACAATTTATTGTTTAAATTGAAGAAGATAAATGTTAATTCTTTTATGAATTTATAAAATATTGAAATTTTAAATTTAAAAAAAACAAATTAAAGTTAAATTTATGTACATTGTTAATTAAATTTAAGATATTCGAGGGTCTCAAATCCTACACATAGATGTTCACCGTCGTTTAAATATTCCCGAATGGATTGTGTTGTATTTTTATTTATTTTTTAGGGTAAATTAAGTCCGTGTTTTTTATATGTTGAAGAAGGAGACGAGTGAGCCTCGAGCCCTGTACAGATCAATTCCTTGTGTATTCTCAAATGAATAATGTTGTATTTTAATTTTAATTTTCTGTTATTAAAGGCAATCCGCCTATTAGCAACTCTTATATAATGGTACAACACACCTGGTAAAATAAGTATATAACACCCATGCGTCGCATGGGGAATCACTAGTCTATATACATATTATAACACTTGTGCATCACTTTTTTTCCCTCCCATTTATAAGGACAATTCAGTCAATTCATATTAATTATTTAGTTAATTACAAATTCATTAGTTATACAAACCTGCAAATTTAATATAATATTTTATATTAATGCTTGCCAAAAATATTATTTTTATGTAATAACGAAATGTCCACCTAGTATTTTGGATATTATATTTTATATATTGTGAAGCTCTAAAATTTATAATGTGTGTATATATATATCATAATATAATATTCACTAAAACACGATCAACTTTTTTTCCCCATATAATATAGATTATAATATATTTTAAATTTTGTTTGAGGAGTTAAAACAGAAAACATATCTACCATGAAGGAATTTCAACCTCCTCGAGCTCCGTCTGCATCATCTCTCCCTGGTAATTCCACTAATACGTTAGCCTGATCTGCGCCCAATTTTGGGCCTGATTTCGATTTCTGAATATTATCGCTGTTTTTTTTCCTTTTCGATTTTCAATTCTGAAAATTATCGCTATTTTTTCGTGATGAAAATTGTGATCTGTTTTGTCGAATTGAATCGGCTCGATTTCGATCTTAGGATAGCGATGTGAGTTTTTTTGTCGAAGTCAAATCATAGGACACTACAACGAACGATTAATGGAGAGGGCTTAATTGATTATATTATTCTTGTGATTTATTATTATCAGTATTATAATTTCTACTTTCTGTTGTGATTTTGTTGCACCAACTTGTAAACTCAACTCAGCTGCAGAACCAGTTATGAGTAATGTTGCAGAACCAGATATGAGGAATGTACGTACTCTCTCTCTCTCATCATTCCTTCCTTGGGAATTTTGAATAAAATCTCGATTTAACAGCCCTTATTTCTTTTGTGATTTTGTTGCTCTAGCTTGTAAACTCAGCTGCAGAATCAGTTCCTCATTTATTCTTGTATTTGTGGTTAGGGGTGAGCATTCGGTCTGTTTGGTCTATTTCGGTCCAAAAATCATAAAACCGAATAGACCGAATTAGAAAATATTTAGGACCGAACCGAACTGAATTAAGGGGAGGACCGAACTGGACCGAACTGAATTTTTTTCGGTTCGGTCCGGTCTAATTTTTCTATTTTATTTTATTTTTTTATTTTTAATAGCTTGACTAATTGTAGAAATAATAGCCTAAATAATAAACAAATATCACAAATCTATAACTAACATCATAAATAAACATTTATAACTAATATAATTAAAAAACTAAACCAACAAATAACAATACAAACATCCGAAGTATTCAACAAATAATAATTAAAAAAATAATAAATAATAATAAATAAAAAGGCTCGGTCTATTCGGTCTGTTGTCTGCAGGACCGGACCGAACCGAGGACCGATTTTTTTTTAAAAAAAGAACCAAACCGGACCGAAAAATTGAAAGAACCGGACCAAATGGACCGAATTTATTCGGTTCGGTTCGATTTTCAGTTTGTTCGGTTTTTTGCTCACCCCTATTTGTGGTAATTCATTTCTGATGTGATTAGTTATGAAGATACTAGTCTAGGATCCTTACAACATGATGGGAATTTTGAATTAAATTTCGATTTATAATCATTAGTATTATAACTTTTTCCGGCCCTTATTTCTCTTGTGATTTTGTTGCAAACTCAGCTGCAGATCAGTTATGAGTAATGTACATACTCTCTGTCTGTAATCATTTATTCTTGTATATGTGGTAATTCATTTCTTATGTGATTAGTTATGAAGATACTAGTCTACTTGTCCAGGATCCTGAATACCTGTGTCAGAACACCGCCCTCCTTGAGTTGGTGCTGAGGATGCGGCGCCAGAATGCACTGTCGGAGCAGAAGATCCTGAAACGGCCCGCACTGCAGAACCCGGGACTTCCGCCCTACTCGGAGAAGCCCACCACAGAGTTCCCCCCGTTCAAGAAACCCCGGCAGATCCCAAAGGAGAACCCGCCCATGGTTATGCTGGACCCGCGGTTACTCCGTGTGATGCGGCTTGAGCAGGAGAAGGTGGTGCGTAACGCTGAGGCAATGCTGCAGAGAGCGAAGCAGGTGCGGGATCGCCAGCTGGATCTCATACTCCAGTACAAGCAGAGCCGTGGAGCACTGGCTCTCGAAGGAGATCAGCAGGCCCCAGCAGCAGGACATCAGGGAGCCGATCAAGCTCAGCTGTAGGCTAGTGGTTGTGTTCTTGTTTAAGTTGGTTTTTTAATGTTGAATTCTGCACTTTTATGACTATTGAACAGAATTAAGTAGTTGCATTGGTGAAATTACAAAAGTATGAACGCTGTGAATCTAAAACAATTGCATGACTTTCATGATTATCAAACGTGTTCTTAGTTTCCTAGTTCCGTTCTCCTTCGGTAATAATCTGTTTTCCTAGTTCTGCACCTTGAGCCCGGTCGGCTGCCATCAACGGTCGATCCCGACACCATACAGTCCGGTAAAGGGAAACGAGCGTCGGAGCGCTCCGACGCTCGCATCCTCCGAGCTAGCTGAGACGAGATCGACACGTGCGGCCACAGCATCAGCAACATGAGCAGCCCTCTTGCCGCAAACCTCACTCCCTCGCCAATAATTGGCTATTTTCGGCAATTATAAAATTAAACTAAAACGCAAGAAATTGAAATCGAAGAAAAAATACTTTTCTATGATACATTGAGCTTATAACTTCTTTTTGAGGATCAGTCTCATGTTGCCTCAGTTTGATAATGTAATTTTGAGTTTTTCATGTGCTATAAATATTGAAATCTTATATTCTGTATATAATTTGTCTCTTGATACATTATGTGGAAAAATTTACATGTGATTATATTAATCTAATTAATAATATACTATCCAAAGAGAGGAGAGGGAAAGAAAGATAAATTTTAACTATATTAGATTATATTATATTTTTTATTTAGATATTGATAATATTATATTAGATTATAATTTTTATTTAAATATTACGTTCACAAATGATGTGTCTAGATGACGGGTCACTAAACTGCCACATCAGTTTCCGTTGGATGACTTTTTAACACCGTTACGTATTGAGGTCCTGAATCGATAATTTTAGATTTTTCGGGTCCTGGATCGATAGTTTTTATCTTTCGAGTTTTGGATCGATAATTACCCTATATTTCGAGTCCTGAATTAATAATTTTTCAATTTTAAATAAAGAACGAGACTATAGTGTATTTTGGATAACTCAATTATAATTACAAGTTAGGAAAATTTACATGATATTGTAAATTCGTAACTCGTCATTAGGTGGGTAGGTTCGAAAAAAGAATCAACCCAATTCAACCTACTCAACAATATTCCCAGCCGTTACCTAAGTGTGCTATGAGTAGTTCGAATTATGAAATTGATATAATTTCAGACCCATCACTCGACCTCTCTCGTGAGGTAAAAACACTGTGGTTTCAACTGCGAATTTGTTCTAAATATCTATATATGGTCTAAAAAAATATGTACTTTGATTTTGATTTTTTCACATTAATTTTAACGAAATTTATTTTTATTAATTGTCTTTTTTATTTAATGATTTTTTTATAACAAAAAATATTTATGAATACAACCAGTGTTGTAAATGAACAAAGCTTCCGCAAGCATCGGCTCTAAAAAAGCTCGTTCGAAGTTCGTTCATTTTATAAACTAACCAATCTCGAGCTTCGAATCGAGCTCGATAAAATCACAAGGGCGATCTCAAACATAGTAGTTTTCGACTCGACTAGCTCGCGATCATATTTGAGCTCATATTTAATCGAATATGTTCATGAATACAATATTATAAATATTTTAAATGGATAAATTAAATAAACTATATTTTTCGAGCTCGAATATGCAAATTAAACAATTTTTTTTTTCCGAGCATTCGAGCTCGGACTCGATCAGTAAATTTTTGAGCATTTCACGAATTCGAACATGATAAATATTTATCGAACCGAACATGAATAAAGGAAAAAAGCTCAAATCGAATTCTAGTTAAGACATTTCTTAACGAACCAAGGTCGAATATCACGAGGATGTTCGACTTGATTCGATTTGTTTACCGTCTTAATATATAAATATAACCTTAAATTAAACATTATTTGTGATTTTTTTTGCTAGGAAAAAAATAAAAATCTTAGCCAAGGTGGCCGAACAGCCACCACTTACACCGCCGACTCCGCCCCACCCCCACCACCACCCACCCCACCCCCAGCTTAACTTCTCTAGTTAGCCAATTCATGTGCGAACAATTTTCGCTATTCCAAAAATTTCTTCTTCTCCAATCCCTCTCTAAATTTCTCTCAGCTCCATTTATTCACAAATAATTGATTATCCCTAATTTTCCGAATTATGCAGAGCTCATCCATCGTAATCAATACAAAACCGATTTTGGCCTCAATTCATGCCAACAGTAGCTGCAATCATAGAAAAGAAAGCTCTAATTCTGCTCTTTTTACAGCCAAATTTAACCGGTTACAATCAAAAAAGGCCATTACTTTGCGGCGGCCGCCGCAGAATGGTTGTCGTGACCGTTTTGTTAGCAGTAAGGTATGTCGGGGAATTGTTTTTAATTTTGTTTCAATTCGGTGAATTCTTTTGGTTTTCATGTTAAATGTGAGATTTTTTTTTTTGGGTGTGAATGTGAGTTGAATTCTTTTGGAATAGGAGCTCGTTAGTGAAGCTTCGGGGTTAATTGTGTAACTGAAGATTGAGCTACTTTTTTATGTTTTTTGTTGTTGTGTTTTGTAACAATACTCAATTGCTTTAGCAGCTTCATGGTGTAAATTTGCAATAGCAGGCGATAGCCGTAAAATAGTTTTCCTCCATATTGCTTCTACGGTTAGTATTGTGGGTGGGAAAATAGACATTTGAGGTTGAAGTTTCATAGTTCATTTTACCCGGGGTGCATTTTGGAGTGTCGTTTATGCCGGCCAATCTGATTGCGTACTTGTGGAATGATAGAAATTAACGCCTGCGTTGTTAAGCTTAATGTATGCCCCATAAACCTGTAGAATTCCCCTCCACTTGTTGTGAACTTTTTTGTATCACGGATTTTGGAATGCGGAAGGATTTAAAATTGCTCAATGAATATAGTTGTGGTTTAGAGGTTATTTTGTTAAAGGACAATCCTTGATGCTTTGTGAAGTTTGTTCTTTTAAACCTTTTTGCTTTAGTAAAAATGTCCTTGCTTGTAGGATAAGAATGCATAAGTTCTTACTCTCCACTGCCATGGAAGTCTTTGCATTAGCTGGAACTTTGTTTTATTTTTTCATTAGAGGTTAATGTTGTTACTGTCGATGATGTACAAAAGTCTCTGTGAGATACATCTACTGTTAGTCTTAAAGCCAATTTCAGGCTTCGGAGAGGGTGGTGGGGCGCTGGAGTGGTTATATTGGACATCTAAAGTTCTCTATTTTCTATCCAAAGATTTTATGATTGCCTTTTATCTGGTTTGCACACACTAAATCATTTCATTTTGTTTTGAAGGAATTTAATGTTTTCAGTCACTTATGTGAAGTTATTATGCGGTCGTCTTACCAACTATAATATCTTGACTCACTGATGTCCCTTGTTGCAGTGTACAAGTAGAAGATTTTCTTCCGAGTTCAACGGCTTGATACCTCATTCACGTTTGCCATCTAATTCTCAACAAATATCTTGCTTCCGTTCTTACAATAGAAAGCAAATTGGTGTGAAGAGATTCACATCTGGATTCTTTGCCGACAAGTCAACCTTTCACCTGCCAAAGAACCTACTAGATAATACTGAAGTAAGGCATCGGTAAAAGTAGTATTCATTTTTTTAAAAAGTTTGGCGGTGAATATGAAGGCTTGATCTTACTTAGCTTCAGTTCACTACTATATAATTCATTTTAAAATTGTGATACACCAAATGACCACTGTTTCCTGCTAGTGGTGGACCATATTATGTATTTGATCATTATTCTCTTGGTCATCTTGCTATGTGTCAATCCTTTTCAACTATTTAAGGGTCATTCTGTATTCCTTGTTTAGTGCAAAGCAAATATCACATCCTTAGGTGCTGCTTTATGCAAGCTATCTTTTCTTTTTTGCTGTTTTCTTTTGAGGTAATAATATGTAGTTCCAAGGTGAATGGAGGCAAATTTAAGTGGATCAATGGATCATGCTAATAATGTAATACTTGTAGTGCACCTTTCTGTTTAGCGGCCTGTATTCGATAGTTGTGGATATTTCTTTCCATCTTTTTCGTCTTTTCCCCTGAAAAAATTGTACTACTGTTATCTGATCTTTGTTTTGGTCACATGTCTTGGCAATTCTTATACTTGTGCCAACGTATGTGATTACTTATATGCTGTGATATGTTTTGTCAGAAGTCATTGGTAACTCTGTTTGATACATAAGTTCAAGAAATTCTACCACTTTCTCTTTTGTAGTCCGAATTGATATCTATCTGGTTGTCCTATCAATTTGATATTTAGGTAAGAAAAGTTCATGTTCCACATGCTTCTGTGGGCCCTGAAGAGCCACATGCTGCAAGTACCACCTGGCCTGATGGTGTTGCGGAGAAACCTGGTTTGGATTTATTAGACACTGAAGCAGAGAGAATAGAATTTGAAAATTTCTTAAGGTTTGAGCTTCCTTCTCACCCAAAATTGCACAGAGGACAACTGAAAAATGGGCTCCGTTATCTTATCTTGCCAAATAAAGTCCCTCCAAATAGGTACTCTTCTTTAACAATAATTCACATTGATATGATAAATGCATTTTCAGTGCTTCAAGAGTATATTGTCACATTTTAGAAGAATGCTCGACAAATTTTAAAAATCAAGTATGAAATTTTACAGTTTGCACATAAAAGTGAACCCCCGCCCCCCAAAATAAAAATAAATAAATAAATCTTTGATTGCTTTTATTTTCCTACATGAACATGGTAGGAATATATAAAGATAGATCTTGCTGTTTTATTTATTTTGAGAATAAAGGAAATTCTTGATTCTTTCTTTCTCTTTATCATTACATATTTTGTTGCAGATTCATTTATTAGGGTCTGAATTTCCCATGTTTTTTCTGTTTTATTTTTGTGATGTATCATTGTTTTAGAGTATTAGGATTCCAGTATGGACAAGTAATCACTATGTATGAAGAAGATTATGATGGGAAGACGTCATATGTTAGAAGATTGAAACTAGATTCTATTGGTGCTTCTTGATCTCCAAGCCAGTGATGATGTCACCCGACCTGAACCCACAGCAGAAAGATAAAAGAGAAAGATTAGTGTTCTCTCAATTTAAGGATAAGGACTGGATACCAAGGATCTTGAAAACTGATGTAAGCCATTAGCAATTGAAAAAAAAAGCATCTGATAAGCATGTGCTAGTCTGAGAACGTTCACACATACATACCTCCAGTGGGATTTATTAATTCAAACTCGAAACTTTCAACATCACATTCAACATAGTGATTAAAAAGGAGTTCGCAGTGCTAGTCTAAATCAAGTATTTGTGGTGATCCTGGTTATTGTAGACAAATGTTGACCATTGCCTTATGATCATAGATTCATAGGGTACCATGATGTGAAGGAATGGCGCCTTTTTTTTCACCCTTCTGCTCTTTAAGGTGTTCTACATTTGAATTGTAGGTTTGAGGCTCACATGGAAGTTCATGTTGGATCAATCGATGAGGAAGATGACGAGCAAGGAATTGCCCATATGATTGAACATGTTGCATTCCTTGGAAGTAAAAAGCGTGAGAAACTTCTCGGAACTGGGGCAAGATCTAATGCTTACACAGACTTTCATCACACTGTGTTTCATATCCATTCACCAACAAGTACAAAGGTTTGTGATATTTGCATCCTTCCCTTATTCTTCACCAACAATTATATTTGTTCGCTCTATAATTATGCATCAGCGATATTAGGGGTGCTATTAGTTTATATGCAAATGCATAGATGTTATCTAATATAAGCGTTACCATTTGTTCCATTTTTTTAGTTTGTACTTGTATTCAATATTGCTAGTCTCTACTTAGTCTAATGGAGGTTTTGATCTTTAGGACTCTGAAGGTGATTTATTGCCAGTTGTTTTGGATGCCCTTAACGAGGTATATCAAAATCAATTGATTTTCTTCGAAACTATTAACCTTTTGTTCTTTAGCCTGTTTGTGCCTTCTCTGTCGTTTTCTCTGCTATTTGAAAACAACATACTTTTTAATGGCTACAGATTGCTTTTCACCCCAAATTTCTTGCTTCTCGAGTTGAGAAAGAAAGACGGGCAATTTTGTCAGAGCTTCAAATGATGAACACCATAGAGTACCGTGTTGATTGCCAGGTATTTAGAACAAATGAACAACTGATGACTTATTGTTGTTTCTTTGTGTCATCTTTGACCAAAAATGTCTCCTCAATTTCCTATCTGTCTTTTACCCAGTTATTCCTTTCTTTTGTTGTTATAGTTGTTGCAGTACTTGCATTCTGAGAACAAGCTGAGCAAAAGGTTTCCTATCGGGTTGGAGGATCAGATTAAGAAATGGGATGCTGATAAGATCAGGAAGTTCCATGAGCGTTGGTATTTCCCAGCAAATGCCACATTGTATATTGTTGGGGACATTGATGACATTCCAAAGGCAGTTAACCACATTGAAGTATGTGACTGCTAATGACCTGAATATAATATTGTTGGGTTCATTGTTTTTCGTCTGAGTTGGTTTGCTTTTATGGATATGATTGAAGTGATAATTGATTTCCTAAACTTTTGCAGGCAGTTTTTGGACAGAATGGCATGGAAAATGAGGCACCTGCCCCACCTACACCGAGTGCTTTTGGTGCAATGGCCAGTTTCCTTGTTCCTAAGCTGACAGTTGGACTGTCTAGTGGTTTATCTCAGGACAGGTCACCTGTTTCTCTGGAGCAATCAAAAAAATTCAGGAAGGAGAGGCATGCTGTTCGCCCTCCCGTTCAGCATAATTGGTCCATTCCTGGAAGCTACAAAGAAGCTAACCCTCCCCAGATATTTCAACATGAACTGCTTCAGAATTTCTCAGTCAATATGTTCTGCAAGGTTAATGTTACTTTTTAAGTATATTTTTGAAACTACTGCCTTCTGTCTTTGCTTTTATGGCAATGCTGAGTGCGGTTGGATAGTGTTGCAGTTACCTTTAAGAATCAAAATGCATCTTTTCTCTAAATTGCCTTTGTATTATAACATTCTTGGTTAAACAAGGTTTTCAAGGAGAATAGAAAAACAGAAAGTTTTAAACTCATGATGTATTAGGTATAGTATGTTTAATCCTGTCCGCTTGAAGAGCTGGATAATTAGGCTGGTATTGAATTATCTAGCCGAAAAACTATGATGCCAGTGACTACTTTCATTCAGTATTGATTACTTACTATGTGTCCTTCTGAACATGAAAATTCTTTTTGTTGTCTTCTTAATTTCTGGTTCCCAGCTATACAAGTTGATGTGGATGGGCTATTATGGTGTACTAACTTCATTGTTGATATTTTTGTGCTTAAGGACACATTGTATCCAAGTCCAATGAACTTTTAATGAAACAACTCCAAACATTAAAGTGCAAGTAAAGCAATATTTCAACCTTTACTACTGATTTCCTTTTTGGCTTTATAGAAACCTTTCAGTTTAGCAGTCATGAAATACATGGGGCTGATAGGAGTCAATTTCATTTAGTTTTTCGACATTTGCTTGATCAATATTATCAGATCTTTCACATCTTAAGATTTTAGCTTGAAGTCATTCCTGGCAACACAAATTTGTATTTCCCCCTATTGCATCCAGAGGTTTTCATATATGTAGTTGGTATGCATTGCCGCTGCTTGTGCTTCTAGTCTACTGTTTTCTGGTTCGTGAATATCCTTAAGAGGCGTTTAAAATAGTTTTTTCTTGACTAACATTATTGCTGTTTCGTATCAGATCCCAGTACACAAGGTCCGTACGTTTGGTGATTTGCGGAATGTGCTGATGAAGAGGATATTTCTTTCTGCTTTGCATTTCCGCATTAATACAAGATACCAGGTACATTGATTTCTCCTCTTTAATATGCTTCTGTGTAAGGGGAGTCAACTACCTGTGGGTATATCTGGCTGGATTAATCATGGTACCCATTGCTTGCTTTTAAATTTATGAGGCATTCTTATCAAAAGAGAAGGTAAATGGGACACAACATTACTCTTTATGTTTTATTTCATTAAAAATCTAAGCAAAGCCTAAGATTTCATGATGGAATTGAACAAAGATTGAGGCAAATGGCAATTCAATAGAGTTTATAAGTTATGTTCTGTCCTGTTTTTGGTTCAAAGAAGGATCAAATAAATACCATTTCCATTGGTTTGCATCTTCTAATGCATTGATTGAGTTTGGCTGCTTATGAGCCCGGTACTATAGACATAGATATATCTAAAAAAAATTCTGGTAAAATATTGTTAAGAAATGAAGGGGCAGGGGACCTTACTAGTTTTATGATTTTTAATCTTGCTCATGGAACTTCAAATGCCAATTGCTTAAATCTATGCATTTTTTGTTCTGCAAGATTCCAACAGTATATTAATGGCATAATTGGATACATATATGGGATAGCAATTACATTTTATGGTTGCAAGTTCTATTATCATATGCTATTTGCTTAACAGTTTGATCTTGTAGTTTGCTTCTTAACTAGTGTCATTTGAGCTAATTTCAAGAATTTCCCAGAGTTCCAATCCTCCATTTACCTCAGTCGAATTGGACCACAGTGACTCGGGAAGAGAAGGCTGCACTGTTACGACTCTTACAGTGTCTGCAGAACCTAGGAATTGGCAAAATGCAATTAAAGTTGCTGTGCAGGAGGTTTGCTTTTCCCATATCATCTTTTATTCTCTCCGTGTGCGATTCATATATACATGCTTGTA
This sequence comes from Perilla frutescens, assembly GCA_026008535.1. NCBI lineage: Eukaryota > Viridiplantae > Streptophyta > Magnoliopsida > Lamiales > Lamiaceae > Perilla > Perilla frutescens. Next base: position 54,230,897 of record BRKX01000015.1, read on the forward strand.
AATACATGAGTGTGTGTATTTATGTATGCCCATATACCCAACCTTTCTACTATGTAATAATAAACATATAATTTATTGCCTTCAGTTTTCATGAGCTGTTTGTTATCTCCAGGAAGTTGAGTTTAGTGTAGATTTCCCAGTTCTATTTCTGAGACATTTTTGTTTGTCTGATTTGTTTTTGCATGTATTTCAGGTTAGAAGGCTTAAAGAATTTGGTGTGACAAATGGTGAATTAGCCCGGTACTTAGATGCCCTTCTAAAAGACAGCGAACAGTTGGCTGCTATGATTGATAATGTCTCATCGGTTGATAATTTGGACTTCATTATGGAAAGTGATGCACTTGGTCATACTGTGATGGATCAAAGACAAGGACATGAGAGTTTGGTTTCTGTTGCTAGCACAGTTACGCTTGAGGAGGTTTGTCGCTGAAGCATAATCCTTTTCCTATCAGAGTTGGCTTTATATTATGTTAGATATGCATATAGAGGTGTGCCAGGACATGAATATTCATGCCGTGATATTTGCAGCCTGATGTTCACCTGAACTTTTTTGATGCATCTCAGGTCAACTCTGTTGGTGCAGAGGTGTTGGAGTTCATATCTGATTTTGGTAAACCATCTGCACCGCCCCCAGCAGCAATTGTTGCGTGTGTTCCAAAGAAAGTGCACGTTGAGGGGATTGGTGAAACTGAATTCAAGATAGAACCAGAAGAGATCTTGGCTGCTGTTGAAGCTGGTTTAAAGGAACCCATAGAGGCTGAGCTTGAGGTTTTTACCTGAAAAACTTGTGTTTTAGTGATCCTAGCTATAAGGGGAATGTCAGCACGATCTAGTGCAATCGCCTTCCATTTCAAGAGTGTGTGTGTGTGTGTGTTTTTTTAATTTAGGACATTAGGTTTCAAGGAAGATGTCTGTGATTTCCTGTCGTTGTTTTGTTGGTAGCATTACCCCTTTGTATGCCTGGGTATTCATGTCTGTTTTGTCACTGCAGCTTGAGATACCAAAAGAATTGATATCCTCAGAACAGCTTGAGAAATTGCTGTTGCAGCAACGTCCATCCTTTGTTCCTGTTGACCAAGACATGAAAATGACAAAGGTTTACGATGAAGAGACAGGAATAGTTCAGAGGCGTCTTTCAAATGGAATTCCTGTGAATTACAAGGTAACTCATCATTACATTCATGGTTTTGGATATTTGCTGCCTTTTGAAGTTCTTTGATTCTTTCGTAAATTTTGCAATTTGTTGGGCTATAGTAGCAAACAATGATGTTAGTCGTATGCTGCTGTTTCAAACTTCCTGCATGCTCCTTAGTTATTTGTCGTATCAATAATAGAGTTTCTATCCTTATTATGCTTCTGAGATTTGTCAAACAATCTTACATGGTATTCTTGTTATTGTACTAATAGATAACCAAAAATGAAGCCAATTGTGGTGTCATGCGCCTCATAGTTGGTGGTGGACGAGCAGCTGAAACTGCTGAAGGCAAGGGAGCCGTTATTGTGGGTGTTCGAACTCTGAGTGAAGGAGGCCGTGTTGGTAACTTCTCCCGTGAGCAGGTGAGGTGCCAGAAATTTGACGTCTTTTGATTTTACTTTAAATTTGAGTGCTAAATTTACTTCCACTACATGTGATGGTGATGAAATGATCAATTGATCATAACATGAAATCAGTTTCATTGCAACCGCTTCTGATATTAAACATAAGAAACACCCCCTTTCTTACTTTTTAGCTTCAGCTGTTTGATGTATCATTTCATTGACTTTACGAACATTGAAGATGATTAAAACCAAAATAATGTTGTTATATGTTCACTATTTGATCTTCTTTGGTTTATGGTCTTTGACTTTGCTTGTGGTGCAAAATCATCAAATGCCATTAACTTTCCAGGAAAACACCACAATTTTTCTTACACTGCATTGTTTCTTGGAATATTTATAATTGTAATTAACTGTCTACAGGTAGAACTTTTCTGCGTGAATCATCTAATCAATTGCTCCCTTGAGTCAACTGAGGAATTTATAAGCATGGAGTTCCGCTTTACTTTAAGAGATGATGGTATGCGTGCTGCTTTCCAGTTGCTTCATATGGTACTTGAGGTAATGTGAAGCCTTCTATCTTGTGTGGCTTATTATTGAAAAATTTGTAATTATCCACGATAAGGATACAAATCTTTGGGGCTCCCCTATCTGGTTAATCTCAGGGCACATGGACTTGATTTATTAACTCCATTAGTTGGAGCGTTAAATTGGCAACAGAATTTGTACTGAGAACAAATGTCATAATATTTTTCTTGAAAGCTGTTCATTCCTGGTGTGAACTGCTTTTAGTCATGTTATCTGGCTCAAGTTATAGTAGTTGATTGAGAGTCCGGAGGTGCTTAACATTCTAAATTTATATGCATGCCTTGTCGCAGCAAAGTGTTTGGTTGGATGATGCATTTGATAGAGCAAAGCAGTTATACCTCTCCTATTACCGTTCTATCCCCAAAAGTTTAGAGCGCTCTACTGCCCACAAGCTCATGCTTGCCATGCTGGATGGAGATGAACGGTTTGTTGAGCCCACTCCCAGCTCGTTACAACAGTTGTCAATAGAACAAGTAAAAGATGCAGTGATGAGTCAATTTGTTAGCAACAACATGGAGGTTAGCATCTTTGCATTTTTATTTCTTTTGTTAAAGATGATCCCTGGGACTTTCTTGTGTCAGACCTTCGAACATACGAAATGCCTTCCCATCTCACTGATAAGGGGTGTCTATTGTTTTATTTTTACCCTTTTTTGTTTGGCAGGTGAGTATTGTTGGAGACTTCACGGAAGATGATATCGAGTCTTGTATCATGGAGTACTTAGGTACAGTCGGAGAAAAGAGGGGTTCTGAGAGAGTACAAAAATACAGCCCAATCATATTTAGACCATATACTGCTGATCTGCAGAATCAACAAGTAAGAAGTAATCTTTGCTGATTGTGAATGTGTTTTCTCTGGTGAAAGTTGGCTATCACTATTAGTTCTACAGTTTTGCTAGGTTAATCATTAACCTTACGATCCTAATAGTTCGTTCTGGATGTTATTTTTGTTCTGTTAATCACAAATTGTGCTCATCCTGGTTTTTCTATATTATGTTCACTGGCTGCTTCATAGGTGTTCCTGAAGGACACAGATGAGCGAGCATGTGCATATGTTGCAGGTCCTGCTCCAAATCGCTGGGGATTTACTTTTGATGGAAAGAATCTATTGGAGTCAGTCATCAATGCCTCTGCAAATGGTAAGTTCTTGCAGAATGTAGTTGTCTACATTATCACCTTTCTTGTATAATTGGCGCCATTCACATGACCTAAGCCATCTGAGCAGACTGGATAATTTGTTTATAAAGTTTCTTATTACAAAGATTTTTTCGATTCCATGGGCATCTATACATATCTCATGATATGATTATTGTTCATTAGGTGAAAATGCTGACAAAGACCTGCAAGGGAAATTACGTTCTCACCCACTATTTTTTGCCATCACAATGGGCTTGTTGCAAGAGATCATAAATTCCAGGTAGTTTATATCTCTGGGCATAAACTGCTCTGGGTGATTCTAATATGTATGTTATTTTGCAACCACACACCCTTTTTCTCAGAATAGTGGTATGATAATTTTTATTTTTATTTTTACTTAGAGCTTCAACTTTATAAGCACAGTGTTACCTAATACAGAGCGGGATAGTATCTACTATGTGTGGCTTTCACATGATGAGCACAGTGTTACCTTCTTGGGTACAGTTATCATCTCTTTCTAATTCTTTTTCGGTTCAATCTTTTAGGCTCTTTACAACTGTCCGGGATTCTCTTGGATTGACATATGATGTATCGTTTGAACTAAACTTGTTTGATCGGTTGAAACTCGGGTGGTATGTAATTTCAGTGACATCAACCCCTGAAAAGGTGTGTGTTTTTCTTCGCTGTGTACCCTACGATGATCCGTCATGTCTACTGTGATTCTTAACACTTCAGTCTAATAAAAAATATACAGGTACATAAAGCTGTTGACGCTTGCAAGAATGTCCTCAGAGGTCTTCATAGTAACCAGATTGCCCCAAGGGAGTTGGACAGGGTGAGTTGCGTTCTTTAATGGTCATCTCTGCTGACTGTATCCTTGAACTTTCTTTTCCTCTTTTTTCCTATTGAGATAGAATATCTGCCGCTGAGTTTGATTTCTTTTGGAAATGTCAGCGGCTTCAATGGAAGAATAATGTGTGAGGTTTGTTTTTGGGTTGCGAGGGATCATCCAAGTAGCCTAGGTTGTTCTGGGAGTTGGTGTTTAACCACATATTTTGTGCCTTCTCTGTTCGTTGTGGATGTGCTGATTATTTTGCTATTAATCTAAAGTGAATGCAGTCTCAATGTGTTTCTTTTGTCGACTTTTTCAGTCTTGATACTGTCAAGTAACTCTCTCTCTCTCTCCATATACAGGCAAGACGAACACTGCTTATGCGCCATGAAGCCGAAAGCAAATCAAATGCGTATTGGCTAGGATTGATGGCACACTTGCAAGCAACATCTGTCCCAAGAAAGGTGGAACCGGAAATCTTTTCTTACTTCAAATTTTAAAAAATAAAAAGAAAATCCATCATAGATAATCGGTGTGCATGACCATCTTTAGAAGTCCCTTTACTACTCTCACTTCAGACGCGAGGGTGACATTGAATATTTCTTCTTATTGTCAGAATATTTCTTGCATTAAAGATCTGCCATCTCTATACGAAGCTGCTACCATTGAAGACGTATATGTTGCATATGAGCAGCTGAAGATAGACGAAAAATCCTTGTTCTCTTGCATTGGAGTTGCTGGGTCTCAGGCTGGGGATCCCATCACAGGTGAAGTCTGATGCTTGATGAGTTAAAATTATTTGCTCACTACTGCTTTTGAAGCCATTGCACAACTCTATAGCTACAATTTCTTTTACAGCTTCCACCGAAGAGGAAGAATTGCTGGGGGGACTCCAGAATGTCATTCCAGTCGGACGGGGGTCGTCAACGATGACACGCCCGACGACATGAAGTTTGTAACGAGCACATGCATAGGTAAAATTATAAGGTACATCTCTTGCATATAATGAAGGTCAAAACTTGAATTTTTCAAAATGCATTATTTATTTTAGCTGTCTATAAGTAAAACACACATCAGTTAAAGACTGGAAATGTCAATTCTACAGGTTGAAAATACTTTTTTTCACTGGAAGGGTTGCTCAAACTTCCTATCACACTTGGGAACGACTGGACCGGAGCTCGGAGATACGAGAAGACGACGTACTGTCTTAGAGCCCCACGTAGTCGTTGGGTCGGGAAATCACCCGGAGCACCACTTCAGTGATGCGCGATTTGAAGGTAGATGAGCAGCTGATGAGTCTCTGGACTCTAAATTTGATTGATGCAAACAAAACTTCACTTCTTAGAGCTCACTCATAACTCATAAGGCTGAATTAGCATGATACTAGTTTTTCACTTTTATTTTTTTTTTCAAAGGAAAGATTTTGGAGAGGGGCAGCATCATCCAGTAGATCTTGTTAGTTCTTATAAATTAAGTTGTATTTTTTTTTTTTTTGGAATTGTAACATTGTAAATAGTGTAAGGTATCACATTCATTTTTTGCAATTTGAAATAGAATCTTGTTTGATATACCTCTATTTTTTCATAAAAGTTACATTAATGATACTATTTTTTTTTTAATATCACAAAATCAGATTGCATCTTTTTTGAGTTAGGGATGGGATTGATGAGTTTCAAACACGAGACGTTTCTTTTTGTTTAGAGGTGTCTCCACATAGGGCCTAAATCGAAGTATTGAAGCCCAAGCCCACCGTAGCCCGACCCAGCCCGCCTTTTTTTTTTACAATATACCTTTACTTAATATTCTTTGAAAGTTACAATGTTTTATTTTAATAGTTCCAAAAAATTATTCGCCGACTTTAAACTTTCGTACTAAACAAATTTACGACTATACAAGCCAACTAAAAAAGTAAATGAACTTAGTTTTTTTTTTTGTGATAATTAATTGAATTCTTTTAATTTATATTACTTGAAAATCTCTATGTAAAAAGGATATGTCTCGAATTCGAGGTGAACGTTACCCGCTTCTATATTAAAAATAAAAAATCATAAGAAAAAGTTTATATGATTTGATGTTTCAAATGTACACAATTTCAAGAAATGGATATTGGATGGTATGGGTGTCCACTCAATAAATGTTTTGACTAACATTTTCCAAAAAGCTTGGTCCAAACTCTTTGATGCTATCTTAGTAATATTGCTTTAACCTTTTATCCAATAAGAAATTAACAAAAAAAAGCCACTTTTTTGTTTACATTTCTTGTGACTAAATCTTATCTTTTGTTTTCCCTCAAAGTTGGGTTGATGATGCATTGGCATCCACCTCTTATCCTAAATATAACTAAAAACATTGGAGTAAAAAATATTATAGATTATTAATAATGTTTTCATTTTTTTAATTTATGTTCTTGGATTTGGATGCACTCAAAAATTTGAGTATAAATAAGAATGGTAATGACATCATTATATCAATAACGAACATATTAACTTGTGTCCACGGTTAATAGAAGAACGCGGTTATTGAAGTCATTTTCTCGATACATAGATCAATTATTTGTAAAATCAGAATTTGAAAAAAATGTGACAATTATCTTAGCATTATTATTATCGAGAACTCAAAAGCGTGGTCAGTTTTAGTTCAAATGTGACAATACACAAGATGTAAAATTATACCCCATCCGTCCCAACTCCCAATAAGATAGGTTTGTTGTCTTTTTGAATATCCTAATATATAGGCGGATTTCTATATATATTTAACTAATTTACTAACATATACCTCTATTTAATATGTTATTAAGCATTAATTCATTGTCAAAGAAATAAATAGAGACATATTATGAAGTTTTTTTAATTAACTGTTTTTTCCTAATAATTTCTACATAAATAATGATTGACAGATTAAAAAAATTGGATTTAGGGCAAAGTATTCAATCTTAGGTATGATATCAACATGCATATACAAAGATGTTAGGCTAATTGCTAGATAAAATATGATTTCAACACGACTTATAAAATATTCCAATAACATTAAAAACAAATAAATCCAAATTCAGAACATCAACATAAATTGAGGTCATTTAATTTAAAGTTACATATACAACCATAAGCTAACGTCAAATCCCAATAGGAAAAACGATCACAAAATATCAAAGAAAGGCAAATAATTCAGAAAATTGAAACTCTTATTGAAATAGATTACGGAATGAGAAACATCTTCTCTAGGGCTTCCATAGGATGGTTGTCTCTGCGATCATGGAGGTCACAACATAGGGATCCATATTCGACGCCGGCCTCCGGTCCTCGAAATAGCCTTTCCCGGCCTGCTCCGTCTCCCGCCCGACCCTAATCGAGGCTCCTCGGTTCGCCACACCCTGCCAAAAATACCAACAACCGTCAATCAACCTTAGTTCAGTAGGGATGTAAGTAGGCCGGGCCGGGCCAAGCCGGGCGACGCTTTCACTTAGAAGGTCTGGGTCTGTTTACATAGACCTAAACCTGACCTATTTAACTATGCGAGTCGGGACTAAAGGCTTTTAAAAATCTATTTAAACCTATTAAAAATAGAATTACTTTTTTCTATAGTTATACTCTAATTATTTAACTGACAACTTGTATTAATAGATTTTATAAAAGTTATTGTTTTGTAATTTATTTAATAAATAAGTCGACCTATTAGGCTAGACGAGCTTTTTCAAAGACCTAGACCTAACCTATTTATGTAAAGAAGTCACGTAAAAGGCATTATTGTAATCTATTTAGTAAACAAGTCAATGCGGGTCATAGGCCTGCCCTATTTCCCTCCGACGTGAGTAATAAGAACTCAAATTCCCAAAATACCCCTCCCTCTTGTAACTAGATAGTATTAATCACGTTACATGCCAGAACTCACATTCCGAAAGTAACCCTCCCCTTGTAGTAGCCCATAGTATTCATCACGTTTATACAGGCGAGCGACCAAAACTCAAATTCCCAAAATACCCCTCCCTCTTGTAGCTCAATAGTATTCATCACGTTTATACATGCGAGCAATCAAAACTCAAATTTCAAAAGTAGCCCTCCCCTTGTAGTAGAACTCAAATTCCCAAAATACCCCTCCCTCTTGTAGCTCAATAGTATTCATCACGTTTATACATGCGAGCGATCAGAACTCAAATTCCGAAAGTAACACCACCCCTGTAGTAGCCTATAGTATTCATCACGTTTATATAGGCGAGCGACCAGAACTCAAATTCCCAAAATACCCCTCCCCCACTCAAAAAAAGTGTAGTAATTCTAGAGAGAGAAACATTACCCATTTGAAAGTGTTGATGTCGGCTGTTTCATGCTTTCCTGTTAGGCGACGCTCATTTCCCTCTCCATAAGCAGAGATGTGTTGCTTGTGCTTCAATCCCAACTTCTCTATAGCTTTCTTGATCACTTCATAGCCTCCATTCTCTCTCATCGACTTAGTGCTGAATAATTTCATTTAATTTGGGATTATTATGTATGTCACAAAAAAAAAAATAACATTTATCAGAATTCATAGCAACAAATTTAATTGAGCCAACTCAAACCTGTAATTTGTATGAGCTCCCGCTCCATTCCAATCTCCCTCAATAGGCTTCGGATCGAAAGAGAGAACGACGCCCGCGATCTCTGTGATCCTCTGTCGAGCCACGAAGATCACGTTTAAAAAAAATCCCGTAAAATTACGTAGTTTAATAAATTGGCCGTTGAGTTCAATACCCGTGTATAAAGAGATGCATACCTCGAGAATATAACGAGCCACCCACACTTGATCGGCGGCGGAGATTCCAACGGAAGGCCCCACTTGAAATTCCCACTAATAGAATACAATCCTTATTAATTATATATTCTCACTTTTATGATATTATTTCATACTAAACAACGTCGTTTTTGTTATACCTGGCCGGGCATGACCTCGGCATTGATCCCACTGATGTTGATGCCGGCATACAGGCACGCCTTGTAGTGGGCATCGACAATGTCCCGCCCGAACGCCTTATCGGCACCGATGCCGCAGTAGTACGGCCCCTGCATCCAACCAAACAATGTAACTATACAAACTCGGGCAAGTCTGATGGGCCAAAATCTGTTAAACAATATTCAAATATCAACAAAATTACAAATATACCATTGGATATATCTGAGCAAATCCGAGTATATATGACATATCTTTGACCCATCAGACGATCTAACAACCATACAATTTCCAAACAAGAAAATGTTGCATTACCTGAGGTCCGGGATAGCCCCCGACCGGCCATCCGACCGGCCATTTCACATCTTTCTGAAGCAAAGTGTACTCCTGTTCTATACCGTACCTATTTTTTTTTTTATGACAAGGTGAAAATCCTGAAATTTCTTTTTTTTTTTTTCGTAAGAATTCGATATATTTAAGAAATAGGGAAGAGTTTAGTACCATGTCTCCTCTGCCACGACCTCGGGCTGGCTAAAAATCTTAGCCGCCCCGTGCCGTTTGTTGGTCGGAATAGGCTCCCCCGCAGGAGTGTAGGCATCACACATCACCTGCAAACGTACACAAAAACTCATGTCAAACTGTCTGTCGGCTAATTACTTATTTTGTAAGACAAATATGGAACTAATTAATTAAGGCCTCTTACAAGTATGTTCTTTCCTCTTCTGAAAGGATCAGGAAAAATTGCCTGAGGACTAAACACACACAAAAAAAAAAAAAAAAAAAAAAAAACAGTAGAAAATAGAGTTAATATAACATTTAACATAAAAAATATGAGTTAAATCTCTCTCTCTCTCTCTAATAGAAACACACACGACTTATAAACCAACACGATTCGAGCTTACTAGATAATGACTTCGGAGTCTTCACCGGGCGCTTGCCCGGTGCTCGAGCCGTCGTAATTCCATTTAGGCAGCTGAGACGGATCGGTGACTGGACCGGGGAGTGTCTGAATCACAACATAAAGAAATTAATCATCAACCAACAACGTTAATAAAATTCCAAAAAAAAAAAAAACATCATGAAAAATTAAAAGATTAATTGTTTTTCTTGTTTGAGATGAAGAAAATCTTACTCTCGCTTTGCTTCGAATATCTAAGCCAGATCCACCAATCCTGATCAATGATCACAACATACATATATCATATATATAGAGAGAGAGAGAAAGAGAGAGATTAATTTTATGCTTTATTTTATGTATGTATATATATACATATATATATAGATATATGTATGTATATATGTATACATCCATGCTGCAAGAATGTAACTCAAAAATAAACCGAAGAAATTCCAAACTTCATGGAAATTATTGCAGATACAGAAAAACAAGCAAACCTCAAATTTGATGAAATGAACATGAAAAATCAACAAAAATCACAAAAAAAAAGTAAAAAAAAAAAAACTAACCATATATATTCGGCTATGATTTTATCAGTAACGTCAGAGATATTCAAGTTCATGAGATCGGTGAGGAGAGACATTTTTGCCTTAACAAAAATAATTTGATAGAAAAATATTTTGTGAAGTTGCTTGGAAATTAATTGTCACGCTGTAGTATTTATGGACATAATAATTAGATAAATGAACATTTTTATAGGCGAAGGACGTTAAAATTTAGGGGGAGATTTCGCATTAATTTTATATTTCCTATTTTTTTGTTTTGGAAAATAAAATTTAAAAAATATGGATAAGAATATTCAATTGCTTAGCCAGCTCTTACGAGGAGGAGTGAGGTCATTTGTCTCACGTTATTTTACTTTTCTTTTTTCCACACATATAAAAAAGAAAAATAAATAAATAAATAAAGGGTTTGGTATTTTTTTTAGAAAAAAATATACAAAAGAACCTCTTTAATTTAACGAAGAATTTAGCATTATGTTTATTGAATAAAGAGAGTAAAGAGCAAGATAATTAATATTGGAATTGATTCTATTATTATTATTATTATTATTATTATTATTATTATTATTATTATTATTGTGATTTTATTTTTTCATTCACAAGGGGTAGTTGTTGAGCAAGTGGTTACACTAAAGAGTAAAGAATCAACTAACCATAAAAAAAGAGTAACCATAAAAAGGTTTTAAAAAGAAAACTAACCATAAACAAAAAGATACTAACCATATTAATGAATTGAGATTTTTAACCACTTATTTTAATATTTATCCTAAAAAAACATTTTTCTTTCTCTAATTTAAGTAGATATTTTTTAGAGTAATAATAGTACTATTAAATTAGTTTTAGTTTTTTTTTTTTCCAAAGTCTACATTTTTCGTGTCATGAGTAGAAAATCATTGATATACCTTTTTCGTGTAAAAGTCAAATATTTTAATTTTTGGGCGTTGATTATTTATTACTTTTCCTTTTCATATTATATCTAATTATTTGAACTTGCTTTAATTGGCTTTAATTTTGTTTTTTAAAATAAACCTTGATTGAATCAGATACAACAAAATATAAACTATATTATATCATATCAATTATCAAAGCATATATGTATTATATTATATTTAGTATTACTACAACAACATAGAAATCTAGTTATAATTTTCGATCCAAATTAACAAAACATGATTTTGAGAGGAAATTTTATGTAGAGAATCACTTAATATTCCAAATTCGCAAATAATCCGAAGATTCCTTAAAATTAAATTAAGAATATATTCTTTTATTCAAGTTTTCATTTTATTTATTGAAATCTCAAATGGAGAAGAATAAGAACAAGATTCCAAATTCTAGAGAGAGAATCTTTAGAATCTTGTGTTTATGGAAATTTGACTCATTCCAATGAATCCGAGTAGGATTCATGATGGAAAATAGATATTTAAATTCCCTAAATTTGGTTAGCAATCTTTTTCTTCATCACCTGTCAATTTGACTATTTAATTTCCTTAATCTCTTGAGTTTTTTTTTTAATATTTATAATCATATTATAATTATATACTATAGATGCTAATAAAATAAAAAATTAATACAATTTTTTTTAAACAAAAATTATATTTCTTGTGCAAGTGATTAAAAAAAATGGTAAACATTAAATTTATCACTAAAGACGATGAGATCATCTATTTTAAAATTGTATTTCACTTCATATTCCGAACATTGGATTTCCGCCATGTTTACTAAAATAAATTCATTAACTACCCACTAAAATTGATTAACAAAATTTAAGGAATTTTTTTGAAGTACCCAATATTGCTAAAAAATCAACAATTCGAATAGCAAATGCAATGCAATTTTGGAATAAAAGATCTCGTTTGCACTTAAAATAGGGTTTGGGAACTCAATTACGAATTCAAATTTTGAAACTAGCTCCTATCACATTTCAAGACAACTCACATTGGACCCAACAATCAACACATGCAATAATTAAATTAAAAAAGACATATGAAATCGTGTATCACTCGAAATTTTTTAATTTTTTTTTTCAATTTTTTTCTTTCATTTCAATTTCTTATACTTTAGTTTAATTTTACACTTGTTATTTAGAGTCCATTCTACCCAATTAGAGTCGAATTTAATTTTTAAAATAATCAGTGAATAACTAAAAATTAAAAATTAAATACTAAAAAATTATAATACATCCCAATTGGGTAGGAAAATTAAACTAGAACATAAAAAATTAAAATCGAAGAAGAAAAAAATTCAAGTGTGGAATAGGAAATGCAACACCAAACATAAAATAAATTATTTCAGTCGAAATAAATACTTTTTCGACTATCTTTAAATAAGAGTAACACAATTTTCTTCACATTTTGTTTAAATAAGCTTATCCTAGATAGCTGGCCTTCTTGTTTTGTAGATAAATCCTATTCATTTCTTTGCTACTTAGGCACCAAAGCTCAAAACAATATATATATATATACATATATATATATATATTTGGCTTTTTTTATTTTGGCTTTTTGTCACAAATTAACTTTGCACTAGTTGTGATTATGCTATTGAAGCCGGCACAAAACTATGTTGGACCATCTCATTCCTCCATTAACCAATATTTGTTGGTTTTGTCGCTCTATTTTATAATATTGTATATTTATTTACACTTTATACTCGTGCATGTGACAATAAAAAATCGACACATAATATAAAATAATTTATTCAAAAGTTGATTCTCTTAATTTTATTTTATTTTTTGAGCATTTTACAAGAGGATATATATATTGATTGCTCAATTTCGAATCTCTTATTCTTTTTTGCAATTTGTGATGTACAAATCGATGCTTAAAAGTGTTTGTTTGATGATATAGAGTCACTTTGAAAACAACTAGACAAGTGCAATAATACAAAGGAATTTAGTAATGGATAGGGTTTGGCCTAGGCTATTTAATTAGGTTGATGCCATTTATGCACAATCCCATCATCATGCATCTTCCCATGTCCTTGCAATATCATTCATGTATGTATGTATACATATAGATGCAATCACAACTTATACATATTAGAAAGAGCAGGTATTGTGTGCATTAGGTGCATATCAGAAGGTCAACGCGTCGGCCAAAAAATTCATCAAAATCAGTATCAATCGTAATATTAAAATATATCACTCAAAAGCCTAAAAGTATCACTTGTATCATTAAAAAGTATCAGCCAGAAAAAAAAAAGCTGTTAAAATCAGTATGAACTACAACACTAAAAAGTATCACTCAAAATTTAAAAAGTGTCTCTTGTATCCCTAAAAAGTATCATATGTTTTGACGATTTTTTGATCAACGCGTTGACCGAATCAACGTGCGTTGAAACGATCAACACATTGATTGTCTGATGTACATCTTATGTACATGAGAATTTGCGTTTAAGTGAATGTTTCATATGTCAGTTGCATGTATGCACCCCGTAGATGATAACTTAGATCCTCGCTTCTCTTCCTTCCCAACTAAACCGGTTTTGTTTTCGAAAGAGAACTGAATTCACATGTAACACCTCTTTTTCATGTTTTAAATATATTTCACGAATTTATATCAATCAAGTAAAATTTTATTCTCGATATAACTCAACTAAGAATTTTTTGGATTCCGTAAGGAGAGTGGACGTGATCATTTACTCCAATTTGGTATTCTATTTCGTATGTACGACATGTGTATTTAACTTTTTTTAGTGACGAATTATTTAATTTTTTAAATATGCATATCATACAACTAATCGTTGAAATATGAGACGAAATACTAAATTGAAATAGAGGATCCCGTCTAGAAAGAGAGTCCCTAATAAAAGAAAATGTTATAAAAACATGGTTATGGGATTTAAATTATGTTATTGGACCTATCATTTTGAATATGATCTTATGTGGTGCCTTTGCGCTATAATTCATGTATTATTGGACTTAGATAATTATTTATTTGAGGCCTATAACTTTTTAAATTGCGCGGGAGCCCATTAAAGGTTACATATTTTTACCGCTCCGTAAATTCTATCAACTTCGTCGCCGCCGCCGCCGCCGCCATGAGATCCGCGGCGGAGAAGCTCCGCTTTTTCCACCGGAATCCATCCCTCAATTTCTTATCTCCACCATCGGCACCCAGAAAATTCAAGACCTACACAACCACCACCACCTCCGCCGCCACAAACGCCGCCCTAACCGAGGAAGAAGTGAACCAAATCAACGCCATAATCCCCCGCCTATGTGATTCGAACCACCTCAAAGAGGCTGTAAGCCTCATCTCCGCCGCCCTCTCCACCGACAAACCTCCTCTTGCTTCACTCCCTCTCTCCTCTCTCATCAACCGGCTCGCTTCGGAACCCGACCTCACCCACCACATGCACCTGCTCAACTCCCTCAAATTCAACCATAATGCATCGAATCCCGCGATTCTGATTCCCGCTGTGAAAATGTTCCTCTCTTCCTTCTTCGAGAAAGGTCAGCCGAAGAGGGCCGTCAAGATTTTCCAGTGGTTGGCGCGGCCCGATTTTCCCGGCGGTGCGGCGGCGGACATGGATCTTTACGGTGGTTTAGTTGATGGGTTTTGCATGAATGGGATGATCTTGGATAGTCTTCGTGTTTTGAGAGTGATGGCGAGTGAGAATTTGGTGATTGGGGATGGGATTAGGGTTTGTGTTTACAGGGGTTTGTTGAGGGAGGCTAGGGTTAGGGAAGCTTTGGAGCTGAATGCTGCATTGCGCCGTTGTACTCCCGGGAATGATAGTGGTACATTTGCTTCGGAGGAGGTGATGAATTTGCTGGACCAGACGATTGCAAATTGGGTTGACTAGAATGTGAGGTTTTACTCTTCTTTCTAGCTATTTGCTTTGCCTTTTGTTTCTTGCTTCGATATTCCTTTTTCGAAGTTTCATTTCAGCTTGTTGATTATACTTGATGAAATTCATAGTCCTGTAAATATTCTTGAAGACTTAGAAAATGATCGAATGAGATGAATGTGCCAATGATTTGATGTGTTAGTCGATCCTGTATTCGTTGAATTCTTGGATTAAAAGCTAGTACATGCTAAACAGGGTGCCTTTGTTGATTATACTTGATGAAATGCATAGTTCTGTAATTATTCTTGAAGACTTAGAATGTTGTTAACTGGTATGATCAAATGAGATGAGTGTGCCAATGATTTGATGTGTTAGTCGATCATGTATTCGTTGAATTCTTGGATTAAAAGCTATTACATGCTAAATAGGGTGCCTCCACATTGTCTTAGATCTTTATTCATTTTGTCATGTCATACTCTGTTTAATTTTAATAAGGTGTGATTATGATTTCCTTTTTTATTGGAGGAGTGAAGAAACATTGGTTGCTTCAACACCGGCTCATTTATCCTCTCCGTGGTTGTGTCGGAGATGATAAATTGATAATGTCTTGCAGTTAAGCAAACTGCAAACCTCCGAGAAGACATATCTTTTGTTAGGTTTGATGTTTTTGTAGTTTTTAAGAATCTAATCTGTGATGAATGTGTGTAGTCTCTCTTCCTTGTTGCAGTTTTTAACAAAAATATGTAACTGAGACCATTAGCATATCCTGGCCATAGGCAGTACAAGAATGTGACATAGTTATCATAGATAAACGCAATCAATGGTAAATGTGATGTATGTTTTGGCCTAATTCTAGCTTAGTCATTACCTCCTTCCATTGTATGCATACAAGTAACATCCTCATAAAGAATCTTCTCTACCTAAGACAGCCACTGCTATCTTGATCTATCGAAACTGTCCCAGATGAATACATTTGGGATATGATTTAATGAATAGGCTTAGACTCATGGGTGGTTCTTGTTTGCAGGTTTAATTGCAGCAGAAGATCGTCGAGGAACTTGACAGACATCAGGAAGAGGCATTGTTTAGTCATTGTTGATTCAAAGTTACCAATTAACTAATGGATAGTTGTGTATAGTTGTTTCAGCTTAAGAAATGTAGCTCCTGCTGGATCAACAATGGCGACGCGTGCAATGTACTCACTTACCTACAGCTACGGCCTATCTATCGATCATATCCCCTGCAATACAGAGTGTAAATTATTGTAGGATGGATTTATGGAGGGTTCATTACAAGAATGTTGACTCTGTAAATTGCTAGTGATGGATTTGTAGAATTTTTTTATTTTATTTTTTTGCTCTGAACGTTTGATTGTCCTATTTCAATTCCTTCACTTTGCTGAAAATGTGAAATTGAATCAGCTCAACTAAATATAAGTAATATTTTACTTCATCATCATCTTCCTTAAATTTCACAATATAATTGGTGCTCCCTTTTGACATATTGACAAAAAAGCCAATTAAGTTCTCTCTCTCTCTCTCTCCATATATATGTATATCAAGTTGTAAAAAAGGGACCCTTTTGATGCATGCATGGCAAGTAACAACAAATTAATATTTGGATAGGATTTGCAGTTGATAAGATGGAGTCGATATTCACCACTCCTTTTTTCTTATTACTAAACTTCAAACGTTGCATTAACTTCCACTTTTCCCTGCTTAATTCATTGTCTGAATATTTTGGGAAAAAAAAACTATGGCATCCGTTTCTGCAGCCACTTTTCTATGCTCAAGAATATCACTTCGATTTCCTCTCAAGATCGATAACCAGGTGAAATTAATAAGAATATTAATTAAAGCTTATTAATTTTCTATCTTGTTAAATTTTATACATATAGCTATAGCTAGTAGGAATTAATTAATTAATTAATAATCTGTTATCCCGAGTTGTTCTTAATTAGTTTAATTATGACCACTCCACTACTGCTCCAAGATCCATTAATTACCATACAAGATCGTATATTGCATTGTATTCTCTATTGCACACTCGCTTTTTTTCTTTGATTTCAATTTTATAATGCTTTAGTTTAATTTTACACTTATTATTTAGGATTCATCATACCCGGTTAAGGTTTAATATAATTTCTTAGTATTTAATTTTTCAAAAAATTAATTAGTAAAAATAAAATAAAATTATAACGTATTCTAATTGGGCATGATGAATCCTAAATAATAAGTGTGAAATGAAATTAAAGCATAATAACTTGAAATCGAAGAAAAAATTGGAAAAAACTAAATTAATCTATCTATAAAAAATTTGACACCCTGCATTTTTGTTCATGCAGATGCAGTTGATGAGCAAGAGTTTAAGAGTGGAGACAGTGGGATTTGGAAGGACTCATATCAGAACCTCACGCCTCCAGATTACTTGTGCTGTAAGAATCTCTCTCTCTCTCTCAAACGAGCTTTAATCGAGCCAAACACGAGTCGGGCTCGAAAAGTTTGATATTTTTGTACACGTTTCCTTAATTTTCACTTATCGAACACAAAATTATGTTCAAGTTCGTTAATTTGGTATGCTTATCGAATCGAGCCCAAACAAGCTTTTAACGAACGAACACGAGTCGAGTATCGAGTTATTCGGTTTGATTTTCAACCCTAAATGTGGGTGGTGGTGGTGCAGGCAAAGCAAGAAACAGTGGAGAAAGTGTGTGAGATAGTGAGGAACCAGCTGGCTTTACCCCCAGAGAAAGAAATCACACCTCAGACTACTTTCTCTGATCTTGGAGCTGACTCCCTTGACACTGTATGTATATATATAATTATATATATATACACGTATGTTTGCACAAATTAACGACTTATATATTATTATATTAGGGTCGAAACATCATATTTACAGTCGAATCCAAATCGATATATATGGTGAAATAGAAAATAAGATACATAGAAATAATGAATCGGTTAGATCAAAGCTCATATTTGATGACATATTTACGATTAAATCGAAATCGATTTAATCAATGAAATGTGGTTTAATTTGATGTGCAGGTGGAAATAGTAATGGGGTTGGAAGAAAAGTTCGACATCACTGTGCAAGAAGACAACCAAGACAACATAAACTGCATTCAAGATGCTGCTGACCTCATTGAACAACTTGTTGCCAAGAAATCTTGAATTTATTCTTTTTTTTTTTACCTTATAATAATTGTCAAATTAATTAGGATTAATTATCAGATTATGATTATTTGATGGTGTGGATTTTTTATTTTATTTTATTTTTTTTGTAACGAGATTTATTTCTGCTTTCATTATCATTGGATTTTGCTCATTTTGATTTTGAGGAAGTTCAGTTTTATCTAATTGATGGAGTTGAGAAAACTCGAGATTGAAAAGTTACGCGTTTGAATCGTACCAACACTTTTTATATTGAACTCTAAGTATACAAATACTTTTTATAGATCGTTCTCTCATCAACACAACAAAAATAAAACTCCTTTACATCTTTCAAAACGACGCCGTTGTCGGGGATTGAATCCGGGTCACCCGCGTGACAGGCGAGAATACTCTTACCACTATATTATACTAATTTTTTGATTTTTTTCACTAAATAGACAATTTCCATTTTTGAATTTTTGCCCAAAATACTCTAGTTTCTAAGTAAAAGTTTAGTGTCCCAAATAAAATGAATAAGAGTATTTTGGTCCAAAATTTTAAAAAAAGAAAAGTTGCGCGGACTTTTGAAAAAGACAAGGGACTTTGGTGCAATTAAAAAAAATACAAAGGAATTTCGTGTAACATTTAAATAACACGAGAAGATTTGACGCGGCCGTTATCATAAAGCAAGCAGTAGTACAATAAGATTACCATCATTCTCATTTATCACATTAAGATATTTTCTCACCCGAACCTAACCCCATGTGTACATATATAAATAAATAAATTAATAAATATATACTTGCCTCGAAAATTTGTTGAAGCACGGCTCGTGGCGGCGTGGCTCGTAGTTTCCTTCTCCGATGGGAGAAGATGGGCGTAGCCGGAGTTGGTTTGAAGTATGCCGTGCTATTATTTATGTCGACGGCGTTGAGGCGGCATAAGCCGGAGAAGCTATTGAATCTTAGGGTGGCTGCCGCCACCGGCGGCGGCAGCATGTACGCAATATCATCGGAGGTGGCGCTCTTCTTGCTTGTTTCCATCCATCAAATGGATTGTTTTTACAACTGATTGGAAGAAGCACCAAATTGGTTGGTTGGACTAAAGTGATTACCATCGATGCTATACCTGATGAACTACACCGTTATCGAACATTAATTTTACTCAATCAAACTTCCCATATATGCATGTGTGTGTGTGCGCGCAAATTTATGAAAGATAGATTACAAGTATTTTTCCGTTCCATTTATATAGCCTGATTGAATTTTTTACTGAGATTAAAAAAATTATTGAAAAAGACAATTAAATAAGTAAACTTGTTAATATATCGATATTTATTAATACGTTGGAGATGAAGACGTCCATAAAAGAAAATAAGTTTATATGAATGGGTCGGGACTGAGGGAGGATGATGTTTGTATGAAATTTGTTGGAATTTTTATGATTTCAACAAAAAAATTGTATGTTAGGAAATTAAATAAGTAACCTTGTTAATATATCCATATTATTATTATTATTATTATTATTATTATTATTATTATTATTATTATTTACTCTATTTTATCATTTTACTATTCTTTGGCTTTTAGCAATAGTGTATATCTATCTGAATCCACAATATCCTCTCATGTTAGATCTTTCGTGTTATAATTAATTTATTTTCATATATCCTGATAGATTGTAAATTTGTTTTGTATGAAAATATAAAGTTGGCGAATATTTTTTTTAATACTATGCATTCATTCAAAATAAAACATTGTAACTTTCAAAGAAATTTAAGTAGAGGTAGACATAAAAGAAAATAATAATAATAATAATAATAATAAGATTAATTATCAAATAAATCACCATGTTTCCACCCTTTTGCAAACTAGACACCTCATTTAAATTTAATCAATTACAATATCACAAAATGTGATTAAACCATTCCCAATTTTTCCAGTCAATTCAGTATGATTTGTACGATTTATAAATCATGTTGGTAGGGTTAATATATACACTTTTAACAAAAATTACGAGGTGTATTGCATTTACATGTTTTCAAATAATTAATTAATAGGGTTAATACACTTTTAATCCCAATCGTAACTATTTCGATTCCAAATTTAATGTTTTGACTTTTTTGTCTCAATATTTGACGGTAATTAAGTGTCAAGTTAGTTTTGATGGGATCAATAATGTCAGAAAAATAGAATTTGAGACAAAAAATGTACCCTATTTTAATGAAATAAAAAATATAATTAGCTCTCTCTCTCTCTCTCTCTCTCTCTCTATATATATATATATATATATATATATATATATTTTGATTTCTTGGTTTTGAAACTCGTTAACACCACCATATGAATTGAATTTGTTATAGTTTCTTCTAAAATCTGCACATGCATATATTTCAAGAAAATTCCATTTATTTAATTAAATTCAGTTTAACGACAAAAATAATTTAACGGGAAAATAAACAAAATTGATTCGAAGAAAGTAGTTTAATGGAATTAGGGCAAAAAAAAAAAGGCCAAAACAACGCCGTTGCCGGGGATCGAACCCGAGTCACCCGCGTGACAGGCGGGAATACTCACCACTATACTACAACGACTTCATGTGATAATTCTATAACATTTAAATATAAATCTTGTTTAAAAAATAAGATTTCAAATCTTATGGAAATGAGAAAAAATACAAGGAATCTGTATATTATTATTTTTTTGTCATTTAAAAAAAAACATTGTTCAAATTCATAAAGCAAATAAGAGTCTCAATCCAAATTAGAAAAAGAAAATAAAAATCATTGCATTATAAAAAAAATCAAATAAAGACACATATTTAGGGTTAATTGCATAATTTAACACAAGACGTTTAAAAATTTACAATTTATATCACAATCTTTTATATTTTGCAATTATAACATTCTCAACACTAATATGGCATAAAACGACTTGTTATGAACATGAAACTAATTGAAAATTTTGTTATATATAGTGAATCTAGATAGTGTCATTTAGATAGCCGGAAATAGCAGTACATGTGGATTACAAATTGGGCACATAGAAAAAATATGCCGGATTAATATTGTGAATGTTACAATTGTGAAAACATTAAATGTTGTGATACGAATTACAAAATTATGCAAACGTTTTAAATCCTGCAATTAACTTTAGGCCTCGATTGGTTGGTATGGAATGTAGTCTGGGAAAATAATATTACATGTACATGTAACTAATCAAAGGTATATCCCTCAAAAAAGCAAAATAAATAAATAAATAATCAAAAGTATAATTGAATTTATGTTGTTACATTATTTTTTTTATTTTTCTCGAAATTTTGGTTCTCAAAGTATTATTCAAAATCAGTTTTGTTATATATATATATATATTAATTGCACTGTCCACGACTTCAGGTAGATTTAGTGATGATTTTTTTTCTGTTGATAATATATTCTCTCTTTTTTTTTATATTTTTCTTCATATTTTTAGATGTTTATATTTTTAATTAAATGAATTTATTTTTTCCTACACAATGTTTATGTTTGTATTTCATTATTATATATTTTTGTAATTATTAAGTTATATGGGTGCATAAATCAAAATTAGATGGTAGATTTATAAAACATAAGTCATTTCTAAAAAAAAATTATTAACATTGAAAATTAATGTTTATATTTAATTTTTTGAGGTTTATAAACCACAAGTCATTTCTAAAAAAAATAGAATTCATCCCATCTAATTAAGGTTTATATTTATTTTTTAATTTTTTTTATTTTTTTAATTAATACAATTAATTAATATGGTTAATTATTCCAAAATTAGGGTATATTTTTTTTTAAAAAATAATTTTTAATAACAAATATTAATTATGATTGATTATACTACAATACATCTACTTTTATAATAAATATTTTTAAAATATTAAATTTAATGATGAAAAGTAATAGTGAAATAAGAAATGCGATTTTGTTAAGAAGAAACTGAGAGTGTGGAATTGGGAAGTGTTGATGAAGCAGTCACTGCTGCTCAATTAGCCTATGATTCAGATCTTTCACCTCTATTGCTGACACATTTGAACAGGTGTGTGGCTGAATATGTGCTTTGCTCCAAGATGGAGGAGGATTTCTGGAGACAGAAGGCGGCGGTTAGATGGGTCTCTGAGGGGGAACGAAACACAAAATTCTTTCAAGGTTGGGTGAAACAAAAGAGATGCAAATCTCGAATACATTTGATTGAGGATTCTGGTCAGACTTTTACTCAGGAGGAGGACATTCGGAATTCAGCTGTGAATTTTTTCCAAGATCTTCTTTCTTCTAATATTAGTCAGTTGGGTGTCCCGGATTTTGATTGCATGCAGTCTATTCCTGCGAGTGTAGATACTGTTAGCCTCTGCTCCTCTCCTTCGATTGAGGAGATTCAAGAGGCGGTTTTTGGCATCAGTGGGGATAATGTCTCGGGTCCTGATGGTTTTACTTCTTTATTTTTTCAGCACTGCTGGGATATTGTTAAACAAGATGTAGAGATAGCTGTGGCTGATTTCTTTAGTGGTGCTTATATGCCGAGGAGTTTTACTGCTACTACTATCATTTTGCTCCCTAAAAAGAGCAATCCTCATACGTGGGCGGAGTTTAGGCCTATCAGCTTGTGCAATGTAACAAATAAAATAATCTCCAAGATCTTGACTACTAGATTGGCGCCGATTTTGCCTCTTGTGTTGGCTCCGAATCAAAGTGGTTTTGTTCGGGGAAGATTGTTGAGTGATAATGTCCTGTTGGCTCAAGAGATGATTCAAGATTTGCATGTGAGCCGGAAAATCCCGAATGTGGCCTTGAAGCTTGATATGGCTAAGGCTTTTGACCGTGTTCAGTGGCCATTTCTATTGAGTGTTCTTCGCAAGATGAAATTTCCTGAGCAGTGGCTAGATCTTATTAGCCGTTGCATTAAGAATTGTTGGTTCTCGATTCTGATTAATGGTACTTCTGCAGGATTCTTCCCATCTTCTCGTGGACTGCGCCAGGGTGATCCTCTATCTCCATCCCTCTTTGTTTTGGCTGCTGATTACTTATCTCGAATTCTTGATAAGTTGATTTGTTCGCGACCTGATATGATCTACCATTCTGCTAAGGGAGGTTTTCCTGTCTCTCACCTCTCTTATGCGGATGATATTATCATTTTTACTCAGGCGAAGAGAACCTCTTTGCAGCGGCTTGTGCAGTGTTTTGAACATTACTCAGAGGTGTCTGGTCAACTTATTAATCGGGCAAAGAGTAATTTCTATATTTGGCCATCTTTTGCAGCGCAGTGGCAACAACAAATTCATGAGGAATGTGGCTTTCAGCGAGGCTACCTGCCATTCACTTACTTGGGTGTACCAATTTACAGGGGTGCCTGTAAGACTACTATTTTCCTTCCTCTGCGGCAGAGAATGAGTGACCGCATTCACAGTTGGTCTCACAGACATCTTTCCTTTGGTGGTAGGCTTGCTCTCATCAAGAGCACGCTGGTTACCATTCCTCTTCATATTCTGCAGGTCATGGAACCTCCTCAATGCCTTTTAAATCAGTTGGAGCAGCTCATGGCTCGATTTTTTTGGGGCTCTGTGGGAGAAAAAAGGAAGATGCATTGGATTAGTTGGGCTCAGATTTGTTTGCCATTTGATGAGTGTGGTCTGGGCATTAGACGGTTCTCTGATCTTGTTCGGGCTTTCAGTCAGAAGTTATGGTGGAGGTTCAGAAGTCTTCAGTCTCTTTGGGTCAATTATATGTGGGCTAAGTATGGTGGTGGCTATTTCCCGGAACGAGTTCTTCCCACTGTGCATGACAGTCGGATATGGAAGAGGTTGGTTAAGGTGGGGTCTGAGGCGCAACAACACATTCGGTGGGCCTTGGGATCTGGTCAGGTTTGTTTTTGGGGTGATGTGTGGTTTGGTGACACTCCTCTTTCTGCTTTTTGTCCTGTTACTCGTTTTGAGCATTCTGATGTTGCTCGATATTTGCATGATAATGCTTGGAATACTACTTATCTTCATTATTTACATTCCCATTATGCTTTACCTAATGGTTTGATTGAGGATTTAATTCAGACGCCGGTGTTGTGGGGAGAGAGGGATAGCATGCGATGGACTTTGACTTCTTCTGGTGAGTTCTCTTTGTCCTCTGCTTGGGATAGTGTTAGGCACTGGTTGCCTAAACGGCCCCTCTTTGGAGACTTTTGGCATGACTGTCTGACCCCGACTATGTCTGTTTTCTTGTGGCGTCTTTTATTTAACCGTCTTCCCGTCGATGTCAAGCTACAGGCTAGACGCATTTCTCTTGCTTCTAGGTGTCTTTGTTGTGCTTCTGCAAAGATTGAGTCTGTTGAGCATATTTTTTTAGGGAGTGAGTCTGCGAGATGTGTGTGGACACACTTTGCACACTGGTTTCACATTGATGTTCCACATACCACGGATATTACACACACCCTCAGTTTCTGGAGGCACTTGCACACACGGGCTTCGCCCAAACATATCAGTTTTCTCATTCCTTGTTTGATCCTTTGGTTTTTATGGACGGAGCGTAACAGCCGCAAGCATAGAGACTCCTCTTTTCGTGTTTCTCATGTTATTTGGCAAGTCTCTTATCATTTGCGTCTTTTGGTGACTGCTAAGAAGCTGCTTCCGATTCACTGGTCTGGTTGCTTTCCCCAAGTGCCGTTCATGCCGTTTTCTGAACCCATTAAAAAATCTCTTAGATCAAAAATGGTGTCGTGGCGGCCTCCGAAAATGCCCTGGGTTAAGCTTAACACGGATGGCTCATTTGCTCATGATTTACAGATGGTAGCTGGAGGTGGTGGTTTAGTTCGTGATTCTGCGGGTTTGTTGCTTGCAGCCTTTGCTACTCCTTTGACGGTTAATTCTAGTTATGATGCGGAGTTTCAGGCGCTTCTTCATGGCCTCAGACTTGCACTCCAGTTCTCAGATCTGGTCTGGATTGAATTGGATGCTGCCGTTGTTGTCACTGTTCTTTCTACAAGTGGTCATGGTTCTGCGCGTGTGCGCCATACTATCAGGGCGATTCGTCTCCTTTGTCGGGATAAGCTTGTCCGGTTCTCTCACATTCATCGTGAAGGGAACTGTGCGGCTGATTACTTGGCTGGTAGAGGAGCACAGTCCACTGTCCTCACATTTTTTGATACTGCTACAGCTCCCCGATACCTGCTCTCCTTGGTTCGGATGGATCAGTTGGGTTTTCCCAACTTCAGATTTCGTTATAGTTAGATGATTTTGTTTCTCTTTATTTCGGTTTTGTTCTCTGTTGGTTTGAGAATAGCAGTTGGTTTGTGGTTGCACTCTCATATTTTGCTTGATTCTTGTGACAGATTACAGTGTTTGTTTTGGGATATGTTCACTTTTGGGACATATCCTACTTGAAATATTGTATGACTTATTTCATCTATTGACAGGCTGGGCATGGTGCCGAATGCCCCACCCCCAGGGGTGTTTAAAAAAAAAAAAAAAAAAATAATAATAAAATAAGAAATGCGATTTTATCTCTCTAACTGAATCTTGTATTCAACGACTCTCTGTCGGCTGGCCTCTCTCTCTCTCTCTCTCTCTCTCACACACACACACACACACTCACACAACAAAAGTGGAGTCCTCCGCTGGCCATCTGGTAAGCTTACGCCAGTATGGCAGCTTATGCAGCACTTCTTTCCCTTGCTCGAACCACAGATACGGATAGAAATCAATACAAACATCTTTTTCCCACCGACGCTGAAGAAACTGTTAGATCCATCCACGACTACGTGAATTTCTTGCTGTTGTTTTTCAAAGAATTTCCAGAGAAAGTTAAGCGCTGGGAATGCAAAATCAGGGATGTTGCTTACAAAACAGAAGATATAATCGAGATTTTTATATGGCAGCGAATTCAATCTCGCCATGAAGCGAGGGATCCTTCACGCATGATCAAATTGGCAGACCAGCTGGGAAATGTAGCTGAAGAAATTGGTCTAATCGCAGGAGAAGTCATGGAAGAGCGACCCGATCATCTACCCGCTGCTGCTATTTCATCATCGTTAAGACTTTCATCTAATGGTGACGATGAAGCGGTCGGGTTACACGACGATCTCTTGGCAATAAAGGTGCGGCTTTGCGGGCAGTCATCCGATCTTCAAGTCATCCCCATAGTGGGTATGGCTGGCATTGGTAAGACTACTCTTGCTAGGGCAGTTTACAATGATTCGTTAGTCGTTGAGCATTTTGAGGTTCGTGCTTGGGTCACAGTATCACAAGATTGCAGGAAATTTGTTTTAGGCCTTGTGGAGTCAATGAATTTAGAAGGAGAACAAATGTTGGGAGATGAGTTTGATGAAACTGAAGTTGCGTTAAAAGTGTTTAAAAACTTATATGGTAGGAGGTACCTCGTTGTAATGGATGACGTTTGGAGCACAGAGGTTTGGGATGAGGTAAGGAATATGTTCCCAGATGAGTATAATGGAAGTCGAATCATGTTGACGACAAGGCTGCTGGATGTGGCTGCTTATCCTGACTCTAATAGCACTCTTCATGAGATGCAGTTCTTGAATGATTATCAAAGTTGGATTTTGCTTCAGAAAAAGGTGTTCACGAACAGCAATTTCCCGGCTGAATTGGAAGAGGTAGGGAAAAAGATTGGAAGAAGTTGTGCAGGACTACCCCTTGCTGTTGTCCTAGTTGCAGGATTCTTGTCTGCAGTTAATGAGACTCGAGCTTCTTGGGAGGAAATTGCAGAAAATGTAAATACTGTTGTTGAAATGGAGTTGGAGGATGTACTATGTTTGAGTTACACTCACTTGCCTCACCATTTAAGGCCATGTTTTCTGTTTATTGGAGGCTTTCCAGAAGATGCAAATATCCGTGCTTCAACACTCGTTAAATTATGGGTAGCTGAGGGCTTATTGAGACATGAAAATGGATGTTGTAAGAGCTTGGAAGAGGAGGCAGAGGAGTACTTGGAGGAGCTAGTGAAGAGAAATCTTGTAATTGTGACAAGTAGGAAGAGTAATGGCAGAATCAAGAGTTGCAGCCTCCATGATATGGTACGAGACATGTGCATAAGGAAAGCCGGGGAAGAGAAGTTTCTTCGTGTTATGGAAAGCCGCGTTGTTCCACCACAAGGCATGATGAATGAGCGACGAATCAGTTTCAATCGTAGTGATGTACAGAGCATTTGGGGTCCAACCATCCGTACCGTTCTATGCTTCCGATTGCAGAGCCTTCCTAGTTGTTGGCCGGAGTTTTTGCAACATTCCAGATTGGTAAGGGTGTTGAATGCTGCAGGTAACCACCACAATGGGCTCTTGCTCCCTTCCCAATTGTTTGAGCTCTTCCATTTAACATATCTTGCTTTAGTTGGCTCCTTTAAGATTCCATCATCCATATCTAATCTTGTCAATCTTCAGACCTTGATCATCCGTTCAGCTTTTCCTCAACGGAAAAGAGTTTGGAGAGACGATAAAAATGCATCTCCAAACTCTTTGCCACTAGAAATTTGGAGGATGAGGCAATTAAGGCATGTTGTCTTCTGTTATCCTTATATTTTACCTCATCCCCCCGACGGATCAAATCTTCCTCTAGAGAATCTTCAAACTCTTTTGCCCGTACAAAATCTTGTATGGAATGAAAAGATCCTGCAAATGATTCCAAATGTCAAAAGATTGAGGCTTGTTTACACACTCAATCAAGAGTGTCATCTCCATCATCTCAACTATCTACATCAACTTGAAAATTTGGAAGTAGCTCGATGTCATATCTTTTCTTGGAAGGGGAAAAATCCCATTTTCCCTAGGACACTGAAAAAGTTGAGCTTAGTGGGTGGGGGATTTCCTTGGAAAGATATGGCCATAGTTGGTTCGTTGCCTAATCTGCAAGTGCTTAAACTACTAGATTATGCTTGTGATGATCATTGTGGAATGTGGGAAATAGGTGATGAAGAATTTCCTCAGCTTAAATTCTTGCTAATTGATAGATCACCTCTCCGACAATGGAAAACCCGAACCAGCCCCTTCCCGAGACTCGAGTGTCTAGTGCTTCGGTTTTGTTGGTCTCTAATTGAGATCCCGGAAAGTATAGGAGAAATTCCGACACTCGAACTAATTGAAGTGGATTATAGGAACAAGTCTCTTGTGGACTCAGCCAAGCATATAAAAGAGAATCAGCAGACTTATGGAAACTACTCCCTTCAAGTTCGTCTCGTCTGAGGTTAATTAGAGTTCTACTGATCATATCCTTGGTTAAGACTAGGATTTTAGTAACATATCTACATTAATCTCAATCAAAAGAAATCATATAGTTAAGTTGTGTTACATCTCCTATATTTGATGACTTCGTGTACACATGTTTGACATGATATATTGGAAATGTTGAAATCAAAGACAGAACTCCATTTCAAACAGAGGAATCTTGCTCATTATATAGTGATCACACTTTCTTTCATTATGTGCATGTCCGTAGAATCTGGTGTGCAAGAATCTTGCAACAGTAATAGGATATTAATTTAAAGAGGGCAAAATGGAAATACTACTATTGTATTATGCTTCTACTGAATCAACAGTTTTAACACAGACCGAAACAAACATAAATCAATGTCGATATCACCATTTTGAAACAACACAACGCCTGCAACAGTAAAAATTCATTCCTAGTGAAAGATGATACTACAATTTTTCATACAGTTCATCAGTGTAGTGGATATAATCTAAAGAGCTGCTGGTTTTTGGCGACGGCGCGTCTAAAATAGCGGTCGGACATCCGCGGAGGAGTAAGTTCAAACTGAAAGCTGCAGTACACACAACACCAGCACAAGTCGAACCGAAATGGCTAAGAAGTCTAGACTGTCACGGGCTCGGGAGATGGTTCGGGTGGAGTGCCGCTGGTCCCGTTGAGAACTATCACGTTCCCGTCAGAATCCACGTCGACAATGACTGAATCGCCTTCCTTGATCTCCCGCGCAAGCATCTTCTCGGCCATGCTATCCTCCAAGAGTCTCATGATAGCTCTTCGGAGAGGCCTAGCCCCGTAGCTCGGGTTGTATCCTTCGTCGACCACCCTATCTCTGAATCTCTCCGTCACTTGAAGCTCGATCTCCTTGGATTTGAGTCTCTCAAAGACCTCCTTCAACATGATATCAGCAATCTCCTTCACCTCCAGCTTGGTGAGCTGCCGGAATACGATCATCTCGTCCAATCTGTTCAAGAACTCGGGCCTGAAGTACTGTTTCAGCTCTTCCGTCACCAAACTCTTGATCCGGTTGTAACTACTGTCCTTCTCGTCGTAGTCCAGATCAAAACCTATACGACGACCTCCCTTCTCGATCACACTGCTTCCCACGTTTGATGTCATGATGAGCAGTGTGTTCTTGAAGTCGACGGTCCTACCTTTGCTGTCGGTCAACCTTCCGTCTTCAAGAATTTGAAGCATCATGTTGAAGACATCAGGGTGGGCCTTTTCAATCTCGTCAAATAGCACAACAGTGTAAGGGCGGCGTCGAACGGCCTCAGTTAGCTGTCCACCTTCAGTGTAACCAACGTAACCAGGAGGCGAGCCGATAAGCTTTGATACGGTGTGTCTCTCCATGAACTCACTCATATCAAGCCGGATCATGGCTTCTTCAGATCCAAAGTAGTAAGCAGCCAATGCTTTCGCTAGTTCTGATTTCCCCACACCAGTTGGACCGGAGAAGATGAAGCTGGCAATAGGGCGGTTCGGATTCTTGAGACCAACACGGGCACGGCGAATAGCACGGCTGATGGCTTTGACAGCTTCATCTTGCCCAATGACCCTTCTGTGAAGTGTCTCCTCCATCTTGAGGAGGCGATCGGACTCGTCAGTAGACACCTTCTCTACGGGGATTCCAGTCCAAGAAGAAACAATGTGCTGAATGTCAACCTCTGTGACTACTGGACCCACATCCCCAGCCTCACTTTCTGCCTTCGACATCTCCTTGTTTTTGTCTATAAGAGCCGATATCTGGGCCTTAAGATCCATTTCCCTATCACGTAGCTCCCCAGCCTAACGAATTAATTGACATTATTTAGTTCGGGAACCGGGCATGTATAACAGTATACAAAATTGGCACCGAGATTCAGAGTTTGAATTTTAAATAGCTATCAATCCAAAAGAGAAGATATATCATAGTTCATAAAAATAAAATTTACCTTCTCAAAATCTTGACTTCTAACAGCCTCATTCTTCTCCTTTGTTATCTGCCTGAGTTCTTTCTCAAGCTCTCTAGCTTCCTCAGGTAGCTGCAAAAGGATAAATCACCATCAGATATATTACACCTAGAAATTATATGCGAGACTTTCAAGAAAGAGGCCTACCTGTGCATGACGAAGTCGGACTCGGGAACCAGCTTCATCGACCAAGTCAATTGCCTTGTCAGGCAAAAAACGATCACTGAAACATGCAAAGGTAGTGGTAAGTACACTGTCCTCAGAGCCAACTGAATCTAGATTGCAAGAGAACTATTAACATAAACAAATTGAGGAAGAAAACAAAACAATAAATTAGCACTTCAAGAAGTTGCAAACAAAATCAAGCTTTTAAAGCCTACTACACACTTTACGAGCAAGATAGTATCATCAGACAGGACCTCATCCCATACAGAGAGGGTGTTAGTGTGCTATCCTAGATATTGGGAATTAGCTTAGGGTTGCTTTGCGTCCTTTTTGTTTATTTACGTAAATTTTTAACCCATAAAAAAAAAAATATCACGAGACGGGTAGATTATTGAAAACTCCATACCTGATATACTGATAGGACAACTGAGCTGCAGCAACTAAAGCTTCATCAGTGTAGCGAAGCTTGTGGTGTATCTCATAGCGTTCTCGGAGACCTTTAAGAATCTGAATAGTTTCATCCACTGTTGGTTCTGGGACCTTGACAGGTTGAAACCTCCTTTCTAGTGCAGGATCCTTCTCGATGTGTTTCCGGTACTCATCAAGTGTAGTGGCACCTATACACTGCAAGTAGATCACAATCAGCATTAATAAGCCATTATTCATTGAAAACAGAAATATCAAACAGTAAAATGCATCCTAGAAGCATGAAATGATTCAGATAATGGCATTTCCATCAGTTAAACAAACATTAGATTATATAATTGGATCTCAACAGTACAATTGTTTCCAGTTGTGAATGAAGCACAAAGTAGCTGAAAGTACAAGGATGCAAAGGTCAAGAAAAGAGTGAACCAATGAAAGACAGAAAATGTTAAAAACTTTTATCATGCCGCGAACTTCAGGTTCCCAGTTTACCTGTAATTCACCCCGAGCCAAAGCAGGCTTCAATATGTTTGCAGCATCAATTGCCCCTTCTGCAGCTCCTGCTCCAATCAATGTGTGTACCTCATCAATGAAGAGTATAATTTCATCACTTTGCTTAATTTCCTCCATCAGCTTCTTCAATCTTTCCTCAAATTCACCACGATACTTTGTCCCAGCAACAAGAAGGCCCATATCTAGAGTAATAACCTGATATAATCCAAAACAAACATTTAAGTCATGAAGGAAAACAATGGAAACAAACAAATAATGACCTCCTTTTCAAAATTTCAGTTCCAAGTATAATAGCACCATTCACCCAAAGCACAGAATGAGAAATAGCATGAAGCAGCAGACAAGCTAACTTTCGTCTCCCAATGATATAAATGTTCCGTCATTATCACTAAATATCAGATGTCTATGTGCATCTTCTCATGCTTTGCTCCATTTAAGGTTAATTATTCAGCAACCCCACATGATCTATAGGAATATATAAGCAACCGGCTAACTCATTTTCAGTAATTCTTAACATAATGATGTCAACTGGCTAACCTTTTTCCCCTCAATTGTCTCTGGAACATCTCCATTGGCAATTCTCTGAGCCAGGCCCTCAGCAATAGCTGTTTTGCCAACTCCTGGTTCTCCAATGAGACAGGGGTTATTTTTAGTGCGACGTCCCAAAATTTGAGTTACACGCTCAATTTGGGCCTGCCTTCCGACAACTGGGTCCAGCTTACCCTAAAATAATCAAGAGGAATAGCTTCAGAGATGCCTCAATAATAATTTAAAGCAATAGATATAGAACTGGAGAAATATTACCTCCTCTGCTAGCTTGGTCAAATTGGTACCATACTCCTCCAGCGTAGGCATCTTGTTGCCAGAGCTCCCACCACCAACACCAGCACCAACAGCCTCAGCACTCTCTCCCACCATTCTAATAACCTACTCACCCAGAATACTTCATTTAGCTTCCAAATTGTATTAAGTATGTAGGGTACAGAAAAAAGAGGCGGAAATACTTGCCTGAGTTCGAATGTTGCTGGGGTCTGCACCTAAATTCTCAAGGACACGAGCTGCCACACCTTCACCCTCACGAAGCAATCCCAACAACAAATGCTCCGATCCAATGTAATTGTGACCTAAATCAACATAAATCACCAACACAAAAACTTAGATGAGCCACATTGAAAGGGGGAGGAAAGGTAAACAAAATGCATACACCAATAAGCAATAAGGGAAAGTATTACAACACAATTTGTGAAAAAAGAAAAGTGCAAAACAAGTTACCAAGCTGACGGGCTTCCTCTAAAGAGAGTTCTAAAACCCGCTTTGCACGGGGTGTAAAAGGTATCTCCACGGCCACAAACCCACTACCACGTCCAATTATTTTCTCAACCTCCACACGAGCGTCCTTGAGATTTATCCCCATGGACTTAAGGACCTTCGCAGCAATACCAGTGCCCTCACCAATAAGTCCCAGCAAGATCTGTTCTGTTCCAACAAAGTTATGGCCAAGCCGTCTTGCCTCCTCTTGCGCGAGCATAATAACTTTTATTGCTTTTTCTGTGAAGCGCTCAAACATTGCTCGTGGCATCATTCGTTGCTTTTTCCCTCGCTTGCCAAAGGTGGCTGACGCAACCTTTGATTGGAGTGTCTGGCCACTTTTCCGCACCATCATGTCCAGGGCATTAGCTCCCCGGAGTCCAGAGAAACTCCTCACCCTCACAGGAGCTGACTTTGTACAGCAGAGCATTGTTGATGCTCCTTTTGTTTTGCTCGATCCCTCAAACTGCCCATATCCAACTGAGGATGGCAAATTGGTTGACTGAACTAAAACACGGGCCATATCTACCTCCAAAGGTCTACATACAGAGCATCAAAAGCAGTTAGATAGCTCACACAAGTAGAATATTCCTATACAAAATATCTAACAAACCCTGA
Organism: Perilla frutescens; assembly: GCA_026008535.1. NCBI lineage: Eukaryota > Viridiplantae > Streptophyta > Magnoliopsida > Lamiales > Lamiaceae > Perilla > Perilla frutescens. The sequence continues at coordinate 54,264,522 of BRKX01000015.1, forward strand.
TATTCCAACACTTGTGTGATCACTATGCAATTTATATTCAAAACATACATACTGGTATAATCAACAAATTCCACAATTCATATTCAAGAAAGAAATATGAATCATCAAGAACGAATTTTTGACAAGCAAAGAATATATACTTAGAGTCTACCAACAACTGAAATAAAATCTAGGTATTATCCAAACACAAATACAAATGAAAAAGCTCAAATCTTAGCAACAAACAATAAATACATGACTTAATCACAGATTCGTAGTAATAGCCAGCAATACTCCCAAAATCCCAGAACAATACCAGACATATCCAAAACGCAATTTTGATTGCATACAATTAATTGAACAAAGAATACTAATTTCCAATTACAAAACTTAACCAGTCACAATAAATAAAAAAGACCAGTTTTTTTCCGAAATTAATTGAAGGACACAAAAACCCATGAGCTAAATTGGAACCCACATCGATAAATCAGGTGAAGAAGAAGACTATCTCACCTAAATGAACGACAAACGCAATCCCAGATATACTAATTCAGGAGAAAAGAAGATAAAATCGATTACAAGAAGGTAAGAAAAAGGGTCCCTTCCGTTTTCTAGAGAGAGAAAGAAGAGGCACCCTAAATTTAGTCGGCCGGATTTTCACGAGCTCAAATGCCGAAGCGCAAGAGATATATAGATAAATGTGGATGATAAATTGATAATAGCCTCTCCCCCTTCTCTCACTTCTCTCTCTCTCTCTCTCTCTATCTCTATCTCTCTCCTCTTCGATTTTTTTTTTCTCTCTCTCTTTTTTTAATTTACTGAATTTACGTTTCTGTTTCTTATACGCTACTCTTCTCCACAGTGCGCCGTTATACAGAGAAAAATATCTCAAGCGGCTGATAACGGCCGTTTGATTCGAAAGTCAGAGAATCGGACGGCGTTAGTTCATTGATCTTCTGTTGCACTTTCTCGAAAGCAGTCTTTTACGTGCATGAAATGGTTGTACATTTGATTGGAAGCTGGGGGTATGATTTGCACAATTGTACAACTTCTCTATGCGTGGATTTCAGCTACTACTCCAGTTATTGAAGGAAGAGATTATTTTGTTAGGTGGGAATTTTGTGTTTTACCTATTTTACCCCTGTGTTCCATTTTTTTATTGGTTGCTTTTTATGTTGAAAGTAAAAAACATGGGAATATATGCAAAAGAAGATAACATTTTTTTTAAAAGATTGTGTGAAAAATTAAGGGCTTTTTTGTTTTTATTTTCAAGATCAATTTTCAGTTTTCAGTATTTTCAATTCATTTTATAAGGTGTATTGGTTTTTTGAAAAAATGTAATGATTTTATTGTGATATATGATTTAATATTTAGAGTTATAGATTTGGAAAATGAAAATATTTTGGTTTGATTATATTTTCAATTTGAAATTTATGGTTGGGATGAAAAAATAAATATTTGTGTGATTATGATGAATATTTAAATAATGGGTTCAACTGTAATGATATATATATGATTAAATAGGTTGTATAAGATTGGAAAAAATGAAAACTAGAATTGAAAATGAATAAAACAAACGTGTTTTTGGTGTTTTGAATAGAAAAAAGTGAGAATTTTCTATTTGGAAATGAAAACAAACGAGCCTTAGGTATCTTAGTTAAACTATTTAGATATATATGTCAAAATATATGTTGTTTAAGGAGTTGTATTTTGTGTCAAAATATTTATAATTTAACATATTTTTAATTTCTTTTTCAATTTTAACCCTATCAAATATACGGAGAAGGGGAGAAATTAATCTTTTTGTTAGAAAAATATAGGTAAATACAATTTTATAATTATATGGGATATAAGGTATATTAGTAAAAAAAATTACATATGAATTATAGCTAAAATTTCTAAAACAACATATATTTTGAAATGCATGAAGTGTAAGGTATATGTGCACAAATGTGTAAGCACATTTATATTACGAAAATGATCAATTATTTATTTATTTATGTGGCCAAATAATACAACTTGTCACATAAGTTCTTGCATGTTTAGTGCTTGTTCTTTTCAACGGGGGGATTATTATTTATAGTATAGATATTTTACATTTCGTATCTCATATATCACTTACGTGTAATTAGTGGATACATTAATTTATTATTTAGTAGACAAATGATCATTGTTTTGTATGAGTAAGTAAATATTATATGATTGATGTTCTTACATTACAATTAATAAAATAAAATAAATTGATATCACGGTGTTTGAACAAAGTAATTCGATGAGTTTTTTCTGATTTTCTTGAATTGTTTTTGAGAAAAATAGAGAGAGAGAGAGAGAGAGAGAGAGAGAGAGAGAGAGAGAGAGTTGTGGAGTGAGTACGGCCACAAGTTAAGATCCAAGAAATTGGGGTGGAAAGTGAAAATATCAAGGAATTATGGGCCTACAATTTTTTGTTTTTTTTAAGATTAGGAAAAATCCTACTTCTCTACGCCACCACTATTTCTCAAATATTTTCTTCATCTTGTTTTGGATTGATTATTTAAAGTAATTTGATGGGAAATTATTATTGGATATTTGGACTTGATATTTCACATAAACATTTTTCATATTTTGTTAGTGTTTATTTATTTATTTAATTTGTCCACTATATATGAAAATCCGGTCACATTCATTCTTCTTTTTTTAAATAAAATAAAAATAAATAAAATTGTAGGTTCTCTCTTGAAATCATTAATAATCATCAAAAACAAAGTCTCCAACTTTCGAATTCATATGTTAAATTAAATTAAATACAATAGTTAAGGCAATCCAATCTAAAAGAAGACTTATTTACATAAGCATTTTATCAAAAGTTCAAATATGCTTATTCTTGTAAAACGATGAATTAATTAAAAAAAATTATTCATGTTCATATTTGAAAATAATAAATCATAATTATGCTTCTCTCTTTAAAGACGGGGTTGGCCTTAATTTCGTCTTCGGCTGCAGTTTGACATTTGAAAAGATTGAACAATTTTAGATTTTTTAATTTATTTTTTTGAAAACAATTTTGGATTAGTAGACCCTAATTTCAACGTTTAATAACTCGATATAGATGGCAATCCTGTCCAATACTCCAATGCAATGATCACCCTAATTTTACATTTTATTTTAGGAGACTCGAGTCTGAGCTCGAATATAATAGCGTATGTGGGCTGGATCGACTCCAACTCACACCACACCCAAGCCCAATTGGTCGATGAGTGGCCCACTCCTAAAATTCAAACTCATTAATCAAGGGATTTAAATTGATCGTCAAGACCAGGGTTGTAGATGGGTCGAGCCGACTTCGAATATGCATATGTTTAAATTTATTTGAAATGACATCGAGCTTTAAAATTTATGTCTGAGTTTATTTGATTACCTATCGAGTCGAACTTAAACGAGCTTTAACCGATTTGAATTTTAGTCAAGCTCAAGTAGTTTGATATTTTTATACATATTTCATTAATTTTCACTTATCATGCTCGAAAATTATGTTCGAATTTGTTTGATATGCTTACCGAATCGAACTTTTAAAGAACAAACGTGAATTCAAACTATTTGACTTGATTCTCAACCCCACCCAAGATAGAACAATTTATAGCGCCAAATTTTTCGAGTACAAATTATCATTTTTGTTCTGTATGATTTGTAAAAAATTAATTTTATTTATTTTTTTGAAAAAAAAGGCATTGTATGTCCTTTTCTTCCACAAAACTAATTATGAACTGTCAATTTGAAGCATTGATTTGTGACTCTCACATTATTGATTTTTGAGAGATAAAAAGTACTATTTCCATCTGCACTGAACATAATTTCTGAAACTAAATCAAATTCACTCAAAAACCAATGTTCGAACACCCTATTCACGAGCTCAAGATCAAAAAGTTATTTCTCATATGTTTTACTATTGCTCGAGCTCGAACCTCAAGTTGAAGCTCGGGTTGCTCGCAAACTCAATTCGTGCAAAATTGAAATCGAATAAGAGCAAGATATGCAGTTCAACTACTCGAGCTCGAATCTACGCCTGCAGATTCATCACTCAATGGCTCTAACTGCAGGCTATTCAGGTTCAGAGCAACATACGGTTCAACAAAATCCATGAAATTATTATTTCGACGTAAGGACATGATGCAGTAGCAAAAATCGGAGTTTTCAGCAATCCTGGTCGGGGCTTACATTATTTCGGGCACTATTTTGCCCCTCCGTAAGCCCTTCATCTGGTTGTAGCTCGCGCACCTGGATCATTGAAAAGACATACACAAGATATACTTGGAATTATACTACTCAGACCAGATACCCCTGCCTCTAGTTCAATAATATCTAAATGGTGGAAGAAAACTGAAATAACCAGAGATGAAACAGTAAAAAGATAATTAGCCCTCAGAACTGCAGTGCTGTCACTGACTTACAGAAGGTTGTACCGAGGAAAATGACTTGTATCGAGCAGATTTTGAACCAGATTTACATCGATAACTTACCTGTACATGAGCGCAGATATAATATGTACCTCATAGACCGACCCGGGTGTAAGATAATCAACCAGACAAATACCATGTAATCTTTACTCACATTATACTAATGCCGGCAATACACTATGTACTCCTAGACATTAAACCATGAATTCTGCAGGAACAAAGCCATACTATTCTTCTGCATTACATCCATGCTGGAGATTTAGAGACGGGCAGCTATTTACAGAGGTTGAATATCCGGAGGCACATACCAATCTTAAATAATGTCAAGCACATTATGTAAACAGGGATCCAAAATTGCAAATTCTTAGGTGTATGTGTATCTATATATAGGTGCTTCTGGCCATCATGTTGAAGGGCCTCCGTTTGCATCTCACCATTCAACGTCCCCAAAATTCAATGGTTAGATGGACTAGACAGTCAGACCTTGCATCTATACCTGTGTGATCGCACAGCAGGCTAACATTAGAATACTCTCCAAATTACATGAGTTGTGAACATCAAGAACTTTTATCATCAAAAGATAACAGAAGCACAAAAAAAAAACAAGTTAAGGGAAGCAAAATAGATTCATGATGAGAGAAAGAAGTATCATCAAGGAAATACACTCATCCCCACTCGTGTTCCTGAAGACGTGAAGACATGGTGCATAACAGGATTAATACGATGGAAAAGGCAGTTATTTGTACAGGAGGTTTGTGTAGTGGACATAGATAACTACCAGGATGGAGCACAATTAGTAATCATCTGGGCTCAATGACGGCATATTCAGGACATTAGCATCTTCACCGCCTCCAATTGATGAAGTCTCTTCCCCTTTTGAATGTAAGGTCCCTGGGTTCATACGTTGGACTTCCTCTTTCGTAAGGATTAGAATCTTGCGGACCATGCAACAAAATTCCCTGTTTTCAACAAAAGGGGCCAGAAAATATGAGCATGCAACAGTATTAGAATGCATTATCAAGACAAACGTAAAATTCTATGATATGTTCCAGGTAATATCTTACACCCAAGGATCATCTCCAACAAGCATCATGTCATCCTCATCATCAGTATATACAACTAGCCAATTCTTGTTCCTAGCCTTGAGTTCACCCCTAAATTCGAAGAGATCATCCAATTCAGAGATCAACTCATCATAATTGTTGAATTTGGCCAGATCCACAGACCTACCAAGGGCAGACCCCTGCTTATGAACCTGAAATTGTGAGATTATATCAGACAGAGAAGTAAATGACAATGTGTCTGGAAAGGAAAAATATCAATGTCCAGATGAGAACCTTGGTGCAACTCCTTGTGGAACCAGAATGACCTTTGTTTTCTCTATCTGTAGCTGAAGGAGGGAAGGATTGGAATTGATTCTCTGGCTCACTAGCAGCAATTCCATGATCTTCCACTTTTGCCCCCTTTGATAGATCAGACCTTTGATCAAATTCAATTGCAGCGAATTGATGAGAATGTGGCGAATTTTGTGTAAAACCAGTCACATTTCTATGTGAGATTTCTGGTTCCTGTGGTGCAGAGTTACTTATGAGGGGGATACCAAAAAGCTTGCAGTTCCCTTCTTTTGGCTTCATAGCATCATGTTGTTGCGCAAATACAGACCTCGGCATCAGCTCTCTCGACTGAGAAGGTCTCATTTGAAGGTATGTTGAAACAGGGGGGGGCATCGGCCAATTTGCTCGCTGATTGTCACCTCTAGGATCAGTAATCATGGAAAAGTCTCCAAAGGCTCCATGTCTACCATCACCACGAGCCATATAAGATGCGTCAGCACCTTGCATGTGATTCTTCGTGCTAGAATCCATCAAATTAAGTGAGAGACCAGAAGGCATCAGAGACCAAATATTCCCCATTAAGCTAAACTTTGGATCGCACTCTTGTGCTTGTCGCTTAGGAATTGATTGCTTGCTAAGAGGCATGCTGAAATCATGTGGCGAATTAATTTTCGAACCAAACCCTGATAACAGATCTGTAAATGATGACTCAGGACGCCCTAAAGGTGACCAATTATCTGATCCATATCTTCTTGAAGCAGAAACATCAATCTTTTCATCATCTAATGAGGGCTTCCACAAATATGGCTTTTCGGAAGAGTCTAGCTCATTGCTCTCAGAAAAAGGGCCTCTCAAGGTCGATGATTCTTGACCTTGCAAGACCCTTGGGAACCCATTATTAGCAGGTGCAGGGTCTACAGACATCTTTATAGGACCTATATTGCACCACAGATTATTCGAGTAAAAAATCCAATCAACAGCTGATATTAAAAAAATATAGCTCTAATAGAAATTTCTCAAGCAGAGAGAAAACAGAAAACCACACCTTCCCTAGTAAGTACAGAGGATTCAGATGATGAGGGTAGGACAATTGGTCGAGGCCTTTTCGATCTGGGCACAGGAACAGGATTCAGCGCAGGAGGAGAGAGCGTATGCTCTATTTTCCAGGGTGAAACTCTCTCTGGTCGAAGGATTGCTGAAGTTTCATCCCACCGCACCTTATCGAAGAAGAATGAGATAAACTTAGCAGAATGTCAGGTTAAAAAAAATTAATAAAGGGGTTGGCAGGAGCCTCAAATCCTAGTTGGTTTTAGAGGGGAACCTGTATACCTTAAGGCATCTCCATTTAGAATCTGGCCACCTTTTTGGATCTGCATCCTCAGTACCAACAATAGTTCCAGTAAACCTACAAAATCAACATCAGATTAAAAAATTCACTAATGGCTGATTAAATTCATCATTAATGTCAAAAATCATTCTTAAGGATTCTAGCATGCTCCCTACCTCTGTTCTGGAGCTTCTTCACCTTCGAATCTCATTTTAAACCTCATTCCTATTGAATAATTGTTTTTAATAGACTCCATGTATTGATCATAAGGAACAATGAATTCAGCTGGGCTTGTCCTGTAACAGATAAACATCATAAGGACGATCCAGACTGACCACACACACAGACACAATAAATCTATTCTAAATTGACATTCATCAAAGGTGAATTGAGATATATAACCTCTCAGCAAAAAAGACAACAGATCGGCAGAAACATGATCGGGGTAATTCACCAATATATAACTAATGTATTTTACAAGTTGATTGAGAAAACCAGCACGCGCCAAACTGAGAAGGAGAACAAGACACAGGTCGATCACAATTCAAATCACATACCTGGGCTTGTAATAAACAGTGAACATGGTTTTGGTCTGAATAGCATGCCAAGCTGTTGCAAGGACACCAAGATGCATGCTGTGGCTAGAAATGACAGATGATGGAACGTTACCTTGTTGTCTCAAAGCACGCCTCACTCCAGCACGCAGCTCTCCATTCTCGCCTCTGAAAGATCGTTACTCAATTACAGAATTATGAATATTAATATAAACATACCTAGTGACATCTAGAGCAGAATCAAACCTCAAAAATATGAAGGCATCCCCAGCAACCAGCCTCTTTGAACTAACAAAGACACTCCAACCACTCTGAAGAAGGTGCCTCCGTGGTTGACCTGGCATTCCAGAAATTAACCAAAAGTAGTGTGATTGCCCAGACAAGTATGTATTCTACTTTCCGAAATGAAACTTATAACTGTGAACTTATTAAGACATGGTTCCATTCAATTTTCCATTTTGTTTTAAACTGTGAACTGCGATTTATTGCAAATTTATGTACCACGAAATATGTGTTTGAACCGCCAGTCGTTTCCATGCAAATCTTTGGCTGCTAACTCCTGGGTTGGAGGTTGCCTTGACATGTCCTGTCATAAAAGAAAAAACCCCACCACTAACATCATAAAATGGCACCCCAAAAAGAGAGAACTCAATAGAATCTAGGTAGATTCATGCTAACCAGTGGTGGCAAACATTCATCCGCATGCCGTCTCAGCACCGAGAACCCACCATGAGTGCTTGTATCCGATGCAGTAAGAGTTTTACAAAAAGAATAGACACGGAAATGTGGTGGAGAAGCAGGAGGTGGTTCTTTCCTCTCTTCCGTTTCATCTTGCTACAACAGAAAATCTAATTACAAACTAACCGAAGTAACATTAAACCTAAAATATAGAAATCCGCAACATGTACATCATGCAGCACAGATCAGCTTACATTAGCTTCAGGCATCAGAGTAATCTGAGCAAACACTTCATCAGTGTCCGCTTCGGCCTAATCACAAACAAGCACAAGATCATAGTAAGACACAAAACACAGGAACCTCCAAACAAATTATATACAACCCCGAAAATTCATTAACTCAATTTACAATATCCGCAAAATTTTCAACCAAAATAGTGCAAGTACCTTCAACTGGACATTAACAACTCGGCAAAGGATCTTAGGAGGAAGATTGTATACCGGCATCTGCTGGTCTGAGCTTTGATTTGTCGATGCCTCCACCTGCTCAACCAAAAATCCACAAATTATAAGCAGAGAGTTCAACAAAAAACCCTTATTCAATTGGGAAATTAAAATTGAAAAAAAAAAAATATATATATATATATACTAGAAAGTACAAACGAAATCCCCTCTACTATCAATCCCATAAAGATGGTCTCAACCCAAACCAAATTCCAGTCAATAAACCACTGGAAAATAGCTAAATTTCACCAGTGAGTCACACATCACAAAATCGAAAACTAAATTAACTAAAACCATGACTAAATTAGATCGAACGAAGCTGTAAATACCCTCGCCTGGTCGATCAGGTGGAAAAAAAGACATTAATTACCTAAAAACCAAACGGAAAAATTATAACAGAACAAAAGGGAGAAAAACCTGTTCTATGTGACCCTGTGGAAAGTAGAAAACAAGCTCATTTTCGCGCGGCACCGTCACTAGCGGGCCAGCGCACGCCTTCCATAGCTCTGTGTACAACGCTCTCTCAGCATCCACTACCGAAAAGAAAGGGAAAATTTAGGGGCCAACAAACACGAGCTGAAAACCATCAAAATTGCCAATATTAAAGCCAAAATTACCTCCCCCGGCGTCGGAATTCCCGTTTTCCGGCGCGGGATCGCCGCCGCCGACGTCGTTATAGCCTTTGATCAAAACCTCGGAAGCATCCATCTGTTCACGCACCCTAATTTCGAGCCAGATCTCTCATCTCCCAAACCCACAACTGAATTGATAAAGAAACGAGGAAATTCTCACCGGAAAACAAGCGGAAAAAGGCAAGAATTGGGACAATTATACGCTAAAAAAGCCAAGAACGAAGACGGAAATGAATTTGAGAGGAAATCTTATAAGATATTTCTTCAGTGGAGTTCGTGTGTGTGTGTGTGTGTGTGTGCAGGTATAGTAAGTATATCTTGAAGCATGGGGAGCTAAAAAGGTGTGGGAAGCACTGTTAGCTAATAGTTGATGAGAGAGAAAGTAGTGAGAGAGATGGGCTTCTGGCAAACCAGAGCGGTGAAAACGGCTGTTTGTTTTTTTTTCCACCCATGGTTAATTTTTTTTAACCATGAGTAAACTGATTATTTAGGCCATGTTTGGGCATCCAATTAACGAATTTACAATTTAAACACCACTTTTAAAATATTATAATAATAACTTAATTTTTTTAATTTGTAACACACTCAGCTATTTCATTTTTTCCGACGATCAAATTTGTGATGTAACAATATATTTTCCATGTACACAAATTAATTCAGGTTTTGGGTATTAAATAAGAGAGTTTTTATTATGCAATGTTGATTTTCAGTAGTCGAAATTGTTTTGGGATATCTATTTTGTTACAAATTAAAAAGGTTAGATTATTCTTGCAACGTTTTAAAAGTCATGTTTAAATTATAAATTTGTTCAAATATAGTGATTTTTTTAGATTACATTACATTTTTTAAAGAGTAAATAGATTACACTTTGATATTTACATTTTTGATATATATTTTTTTTCAAAAATGACTCAATTTACAAGTCTAACATTTAATCAATTTTATGGGTTAAAAAATCGTACATAAATGGTTTTATTTTATTACTTATTGATTGTAAGATTGTTTTACGCGGTTGGGGAAATAAAAATCTTAAAATACAATCGATTACGTATGATTTTCAGGACGGGAAATTGGTCAAATGCTAGATTTGTACAAATTATTAAAAAATTGAGTACTATTTTATTAATTTTGGGAAAAATGGCGAAAATATACATATCAAAGTGTGTAATTTATTTTTTTAAAATAAAAAAGTGCAGGACTTTTATGAAAATTGTTTACTTTTTCAAGGATGTGATGGAGAATATTTTGTTTTACTTTTAGGAAGTATGAGATCAACTATTTGGAATATTTAATCATGTGCTAACAAAGTATTGAAATCGTGTGCAATACACAAATTCTGTTTAAATTTATCTTAAACAAAATTAAAATTTGCATTTTAACATGTCAATATGCTTAGTTTTTCCACACTTTAATAGTTACTTATAATAATTAGCACAATAGTTAAAACACGTAATCACTCAATTTGAATTTGAACACGTAACTTTTTAATCGTAAGTGTATCAGAGTTCACTCGACTTCTAAGTCATCCAACGTATCGGTCAATTTTTTTATTCACGTATTATAGTTCTATTACTTTTCTGCAAATCTAACATTTCATCAATTTTTCCGCCCAAAAATCTTATGTAATTGATTGTATTTTAACATTTATATTTCTGTATTCACGTAAAAAAAAAATTATTTGATAAAAAATCTTAAAATACAGTCAATCACGTATGATTTTTTTTTTTTTATAATCTAGTACGAGTAGAAAAATAACTGTATAATTGGAACGAGAAAGTAATATATACAATATATATATATAGAAAAATAAAGGGAAAATGTGAATCCACAAGGAATAATTCATTAATATAATTTTATAAACAAAAATGCATTAACATTAATTAATATCATCAAATTAATGAAATGGAGCTTTTTCATTAGTAGGTTTGGTTGGCTAATTAATAGCTAAATGTTTTTTTAATGCCTAATTTATTTATTTTTTCCTATTTATTCGGCGATGTGGGTCATATATATGTAGAAGTCAATGGTATCACTCAAATTCAATATTATTATTTTATTGTTAAAAAAATAAAGCTATTTTTTGGGATATTGTATTCTCAACCTCTATTTTGCCAACCTTTTTCCATTATACCCCATTTTTGTGTAAAATTATAAATATTTTAAAAATCAACAATTATTAAAATAAATATAATTATAAACACTAATAACAATCCCACATTAAAATGCATTAAATATATACATGAGTGCATTTGTTTTTATTTAAGAAAAAAAAATTATTGTCCTAATAAGCACCCCCCTTGAAGCATGTTGGTGTTCGTCTTGTCATTTGTCGAGCAATTTAGAACGCACTTATAAGTAGCGGTTTTGGGTAATTTAAAAAATATTTTTTTATTTGACATTAATAAATACGCGGTTTCAAAAGAAACACAATATACTCCCCCCGTCCCGATTATACAGTCCCTATTATTATCTTGAGGTGTCCCAATTATATAGTCCTATTACTATCAGTAGCATTAATTTTCATAGTAATGTACAAATACACCCTTATTAATTCTTGAATATTAAAAAACTAACCGCTTAAATTTTAAAAGTCATAAATAGTAAATAAGGGTATCATTGGAAGTTTACCTTTAATCTCTTATTTTCATATCTTTAATCTATGTGCGACTAAAAAATATAGTACTATATAATTGGGACGGAGGGACCTTGAGAAATATATTTATTAAATCTATTTCATAATTAATATTAATGGTACACATCTTTCCACACATGTACCAAGTTAATTTTCAAACCATTTCAATTTTTATGTATTTTCTTGCATGTAACGCCATAAACTAAATACACACATTATTTCTAAATTTGTATAGTTGATTGGCACGTCAATGTAACCAATTTGAAGACAATTTTACTTTACACACCAAAAAAAACCTACAAATCAATTATTTGTCAAAATTTGTAAACTTTTAATAAATATGAAAAGGATTAAGAGAAATGTATCTATCATGTAAAAAACGCATTTACTATAAATAGACAGACTAAGGATGAGATGTGTAAAACCACAATTGCCCTTTAATTAATTAATTAATTAAACGCAAATGCAATTCAAATAAAGTTGCATATTTAAATTTTCATCTAACTAATAAATTGCACTTGTGAGTAATTTTGGCCTAAAGCAGAAAAATAAAAAAGTGACAAATAAAAGCATATATAGAGGGAAGATTTTGGCATTGACCTCACTTTTTGAAGAAATATATTTGCTTTTTCTTGGTCTACTTTTTTCTCAACAAGGTCTTAACATTGTCCCAATAAAGGGGCCAATATATAATATTGGCACTTCCCATCACCTTTAGAAATAATATTGTGTCACATATATATATATATATATATAATAAAATAATATTCCTATAAATAATTGGATAATTGTCGATTCGCAACCTAAAAGATGGTAATCAATCAATTCATGATCTGAAAGATGAAAACTCTTAATTCAGGACTCGAAATAGAAAACTCTTAATATAGGACCTCAAAAGTTACGAATTTGATTTCTTTTTATTTTTTAATTAGATTTATATTGATTTTCAATGAAAAATCCTTCGTTAATTATCTATTAAATATAATAAAGTAATTGTTTAAACTAATTTAAAAAATGAAAAATAAATTAAAATTCATGATTTTTAAGATCATGTATTGAGAGTTTTTATCTGTCGGGTCCTGAATTAAGAGTTTTCATCTTTCAGATCCTGAATCAATAGATTACCCGTCTTTCAGGTCCTGAATTGATAATCCTCCTAAATAATAAGTGTTAATTTTTCATCGGAATGTGTGTGTATGTCTATATTATTTAATGACTATTCAATCTTATTATATTATTCTATTAATTATTAACATATTATTCACTAATAATCACTATATTACTATATTATTACATTATATTTACAAACTATCATACAAATGTTGAAAATGTAATTTTTCGAAATTATTATTGCTATACATTTTTTTACTAGGTGGGATCGGACAACTTGCAACATATTTTAATATTCTATCTCTACGTATGCATCACACATGTGCTACTCTCATGTAAAAAACTTATACAATAAAAAAACAAAATGTTTAAGATATTTAAATTATCGAAAACTCATGTGAGTTTAGTTTCATAAACATATAAAAAAAGGCAAACACTTGCATGCATCATGATGCAAATAACACTATATGAGACGGGTCAGTCAAACCCGCTTTTGACCCAGTCAACGCGGATCAACCCGCTTTGACTGGGTCAACCCATAAAAAAAAACTGTCGAAAGTGAGTACTAACATTCCTATTAAAAAGTATCACAAAACATTCGAAAAGTACCATCTGTATCATTAAAAAGTAAGGGGTCTGCTAGTTATTTTATAATAGTTTATTTAGTTCAAATTCTGATTTTTTTTTTCAGTTTTTATATTGTATGTGTTGAGATTAATCTAAAACAATCATCATTCCAATAATTTGCAAAGGAAAGCAAAACACGAGTTCGGTAAAATAAAAAAATACCATGTGGTAAGCAGAAAAGTATCAAGTACGATAAAGACAGGTATCAACTTGAGATTATAATACCATTATCATTCCAACTACAATAAAAAGTACCATGTGCCACGTGGCCGCCTGAAATAGGCGGAAATAACCGCTGCTGCATACAAGTGCACCCCATAAAAAAATTAGATATTTGATCACAAGAACTAAATATTGGCTCACTCAACTCAATTGAGATTCGTTGTCGGATTTATTTTATGTGCAACTAATTTTTCTTGTAATAGCACTTTCATGGTTAGCATGGACCTATCAATGACAAGAATAGGAAAAAGATATTTTTTTTTTCTTTCATTTAAGTGGGAAAAATAAAAATAATAAATGAAAAAAGAGAAAAAAAAAGCATAAGTAAACAAGAGGCCAAACACATGTAAAAGCTTTAAACTCTAACCTTATCTAATGTGATCATTCATTAAAAAATTGGACCTTCATTGGTCCTTTTTTTTTTCAATTTTTCCCCTTTAGGGTTATAGGTGTAGGGTGGGGGTTGGATAGGTTTAATTTCTTGCTCAAATTTACCTCACAACTTATAGCGGTAACTAGTAGTTAATGAATTGCATGAGGGCATTATAGTCTTTTAACTTAAGAATAATTGATGAAGGAATTTTCAATAATCAAAATTTATCTTGAGATTTTAAAGATTGATGACAAGTGTTGAATTAGATTTGGGTACTACTATTTTTTTTTACAGGAGGATTGTCGATTTAGGATCTGAAAGATGTGTAATCTATCAATTCAGAAACTGGAGATGAAAACTCTCGATTCAGGACCCGAAAGATGAAAATTATAAATGCAGGACCTCAAAAATCATGAATTTTGATTTTCTATTTATTTTTAAATTAATTGCATATTAATCTAATAAAGAAACTGTTAAAATTAATTAAAAAATCAAAAAATCAAACTTCGTGATTTTTGAGGTCCTGAATTGATAATTTTCATCTTTCGAGTTCTGGATTGAGAGTTTTCATCATCAGGTCCTAAATCGACAATTCTCATATTTTTTATAGGAGGATTGTCGATTTAAGACCTGAAAGATGCGTAATCTATTAATTCAGGACCTCAAAGATAAAAACTCTTAAATCAGGATTCGAGATGAAAATTATCAATTCAGGACCTCAAAAATCATGAATTTTGATTTCTTTTTTATTTTTTAATTAATTTTAACAATTTCTTTATTGGATTTAATATATAATTAATTAATGAATTTTCATTGAAAAGTGATATAAAATTAATTAAAAAATAAAAAAAATCAAAATTCGTTATTTTTAAGGTCATGTATTGAGAATTTTCATCTTTCGAGTTCTGAATTAAGAGTTTTCATCTTTTAGATTCTGAATCAATAGATTACTCATCTTTTAAGTCATGAATTGATAATTATCCTTTTTTATATTATTAATAAATATAGTATCACGTGGTAGGTACAATCGAAAAAAATAAATCATTGAAATAATTTGTAATTTAAAAAATAAATAAATAAGATATGCTTCAAACTCTAACAATTTTTGAAGTTTTTTGAAAAAGAAAATGAATCCGACACCAAATCAGCCCCACTTCCGTTATTAGCGATGTATGTCTAAGAAAAGATGAAGTTGGTTAATTTTCTTTTTATCTTTTTCCTTTTTTGGAATGATGAGTAAAAAATTGTGTTGCTTTGTTTTGCAATAATTCGTAGACCACACGTGAAAGATATGCTCAAACCGTGACAACTCTCCCTTGATATATAATAATTTTCTTAAATGTGTTTTACATGGTTTATCATTTCTTTCTTAATTTTTCTCATAGCGCTTAAAATTAAAAAGGAGTCCAATTATGTTTGTAATGGATTTTGGTTGATTCAATTATGTTTTTTTATTTGATTGGGAATAATAAATGGAAAGAGTAAATTTATTCATAAATATGAGTTGTTTGTCGATAACATGGCGAACAAACTTGAATATAACATCATATTCTTTATGCAATGTTTTATGATTGTTTCTATTAATTATTTAGCTGTAATTTAATTATTTAATTTGTACAGACTATTTATTTTAAATTATTTATATATCTATTACCGTGTATTGCACGGGCTGTGATACTATTTATATTAAATAATTAAGTCACATGTCATAAGACTCGGTTAAAATTATATTGAGTGAGATTTGAACTGTAACTTTTGAATATAAACTCATTTACTCTACCAATTGAACTGTAACTTTTGAATATAAGTCATCTGAAACTATTGGAGATGAGTTTCGTATGTAATAATTAATTGAACGCAAATTCTCCTGTAAATAAGATGTACATCAAACGGTCAACACGTGTGACCATAAAAATCATTCAAACATGTGATACTTTTTAAGGATACAAGTGATACTTTTTAGTGTTACGATTGATACTAATTTTAACAATTTTTTTATTTGATATTTTTAATAATATAAGTGATATTTTTAGACTTTTGAATAATAATTTTTAGTGTTACGAATGATATTAATTTTACGGATTTTTGGTTAATGCATTGACCGGGTCAACACGTAACGTGTTGACCGTCTGATGTGTACCTAGTGAACACAAAACCCGCCTTTAATTGAAACATTTTCATCTTCTGACTATCTCAACTTTTCTAATCTTTTCTTTAAATGAAAGTAAAATAGGATAAGGTAATTAATTCTATTCTTCAATAAAAGTGTAAATCAAGCGACATACTACATAGGTAAACCACTACTTATTTATCTATTATTAGTATTAGTATTATCTTGCATTAAGAGCAAGAGGAGCGATGAGTTTTGAACCTGAAACAACTACAGTATAATATTTAAATAAATTTGTACATTATTTCATAGAGAATTGTTGATTCAGGATCTGAAAGATGGGTAATTTATCAATTCAGGACCTGAAAGATGAAAACTCTCAATCCAGGACCCGAACGATGAAAACTCTCAATCCGGGACCTTAAAAATCTCAAATTTTGATTTCTTTCTATTTTTAATTAATTTTAAAAAATTCTTTATCAGATTTAATAGATAATTAATGAAGGAATTTTCATTGAAAATTAATATAAAATTAATTAAAAAATAAAAAGAAATCAACATTTGTGGTTTTTGAGGTCCTGGATTGAAAATTTTAATCTTTCGAGTCCTGAATTGAGAGTTTTTATCTTTCGGATCCTGAATTGATAGATTACCCATCTTTCAGGTCCTGGATTAATAATTCTCCTTATTTCACTGAGTGGTTAATCTTACTTTTAGTCACAATTAACCCCCAAAAAGTCTTCAATACATATAAAGATAAAATTTCAATTTCAAACCTCACAATTAATATGGTTAAAATACACACTTTGCCTAATAGCATCCACTACAACATCATCAAAATTGTGAGTTAGCCAATTTGAGACAAACATGAAAAAGTAGAGATCACAAATTAGGAAATAAATGTGCATCCACCCATTCATGTAGCATTTGGGCTGTCTCCTCATTTATTATCAAATTGTAGATCTTTACATCTATGGGAGAAATAGTTAAATTAAATCATATTTTTGGGGAAATATTTATTGAATTCAAAGCTTTTTGTATTTTGAGAGAGAATCTCTTTAGATTGCGTTTAAATAAGAAGATTTTGATGTTAGAAAATGATATCAAATCATTGCTATAAGTGAGGTAACTTTTCAAATAAATCATAATATTGCTTGAAGAGAGGTAAGTTCGAATATATAATGAGTGGGGTAAATATTCTTTACTTCTAAATGATTTAATATAAATACACCATGAATTATCTTTATGATTTGGTCCTAGCATATTTATTCTTTTGTGATCCTTTTATTTGAGGAAAAATGATTTTTTTTTCATTAATTAACGAGCTCGGTCAGCCAATGAGGAAAATCATTGTTCCAAGTATACACATCACTGCACCTAGCACCAAATTGGACTAGGACATGAACTACGTACAGCGTTTGCCTCGCTGAGCATATGATCGAAAGATCTAACATATCCAGTTTTAACAGCGTCGACTAAAACTGGTAATTCTGAATTAATATAATCCGTACCCCCCTCACCATCCCCGAGCAAACGAATGGCCAACAAAGAATCTGAGTAGACGACAAACAAAATGAGTCTCTCTTCCAAACATAACCCAACTCTATAAAGTACAGCCTTGTGTTTCAATAAAAAAAATGATAACGGGGTAGCATATAGCCGCTATCAAAATGCGTGCTGAATAAGCAGTGGCTCTGCATACCGCGTTTCAATAATTGTTAGTTGAATAAGTGGATTAGGATCTAAATTTTGTATAAATTAGTGAAGTATATTTGAATTGTCGCATATATATAATATTTATAATGATTATGCCTTTTTTATTTTTGGCATATAGAAAATTAATACTACAAATTAGATTTTGAAATATCGTTGCAAATGAATAAATGGCGTTAATTTCACATATTAACATATATCTTGATAATCATATAATTTATTTGGAAACAACTATAAACAAATTTCCCTAGTGTTTTTAGTAGAGATCATTTCAAGAGAATTTCGTTGAACAAAACTACAGTGTGATTAAGTATTAATACTTTTATTGCAAGTATTAATATTTTTTATAAAATAAATTAATACTTTCTCAAATTAAATTTTGAATAGATTACCAGCATATCACTAATTATTCGTATTTTGAGGCTTGACCCATATATGGATACTATAAGATAGATCAATATCCGTTATATAATTTTACATAAATTTATGTATTTTAAAATATATCGTATTTTTTGTATTGGAGTTGACGAGGGCGAGGCAATGGGCTTGCATGAAGCTTTATCGTGGGGAAAAGAAATTGGGATTGGATCGTGTGGTAGTTAAAGTGGATTTCAAGTTGGTTTTTGACGCTATCCGTTCGTTGTTGATTGATCATTTATGGTTTATTATTTTGTCGGTGTTTGTATGGATCTCCTTTAGGAAAATTCTTTTTTTTTTTTTTTTCTCTTAAGTGGTTTCGTCGAAATATCAATACATCATTTTGCTATGGCTGCTCGTGAGCATTTAAGCCTTCATTGTTGGGTCGAGCCTCGTCCCTTTGTGGGTGACCTTCTCAATAATGTTTGTTCGTGTTCTTATTAATAAAATTTCATCTTTGTTTCAAAAAAAAAATAGAGAGAGATTGGAAATTAAATAAATAAGTGATTTCATTTTGTATTTCACACATTGTACACTTATATGAATCGGGTCAAGATACGAATATGGATGATTTTTTGAAAATAAAATAATATAAAATAAAAAGTTGTGTCTCGAAAGTAATTTTGACAATGTAAGGTTGGGGTGCAAAAAATGAATAGGAGGAAGTGAGAGAAAAAAATAGTGAGGACGAGTCCATGTAGGCCAAAAACAGTGGAAGATCAGCACCGTCCGTTAATGCGGATAAAACATCAACGTCTGTGGTGGGTGGTGTTTTTGACCACGCTATATAATGTGGGCCATACTAGTTTTTCGCTTCCTAATTAGACGACAATAATCGGAGTTGTGGGCCCATACTAGCCTGCCTCCCCTACGCTCAACACCAGACAATTCCTTTTTTTTTTTATTATTATTATTAATAAAATAAAAATTGTTTAATTTTTTGTGAATACTTAGTTACAAACCCAAAATCCCACGAGATGAAAACCAAGACAATTCCTTATTAAATTACTGACTCCGTTCCGATTATACAATCTCTTTTATTATTTTGAGGTGTCATAATTATACAGTCTCATTACTACAAGTATTATTAATTTTCATAGTAATATACAAATAAACCCTTTTTGAATCTTGAAAATTGAAAAAATAACAATTTAAAAGTTAGAAATCATAAATATTCAATGAGGGTGTTATTAGAAGTTTAGCTTTAATATCTTGTTTTTATAAATATTTTTAATCTACGTGTGAGGAGAAATGTGACTATATAATTGAGACAGATGGAGTATTTATTTTTTTATGTCAAGGGTATTATGTAACCACTATCAAGGTGCGTACTGCTCATGATGAAAATCTAGACATGTAATTCCTGTTTTATGTTTTTTTTTTTAATGTCGAGGGTAATTAACGGACGTATAAAAACCTAGACAATGTGAACTGGATAAATTTCGCTTTCGATGAAAACCTAGACAATCGATTCCTTATTTATATATTTTTTATCTTGAGGTAACCCGCGGTCGTATGAAAACCTAGACAATTCCTTATGCAGCCACTACCGAGGTTAATAACCTGCAAACCGCAAACTGCCAGGCAATTCTTTTTTTTTTTTTTTTTTAATGTCAAGGATAACTCACAATCGTTATCATGCATTGGGTAAATCCCGCTCCCTTGTAATAATTTACAAACCACACATAAGACACAAATTATCAGGTGCGCACTAGATAAACCCCGCTCCCGTATAATAATCTGCAAATTGCACATAAAAAGTAAATTATCAAGTATGACAGACTCACGTAACAGTGTTGGTGAGATTCGAACTTGAGCTAGTCCAAAGGGATACAATTCCTTATTATTTTGTTTGTTAAAGTTTAGGGTTTGCAATGATATTTTAGAGAAAAATAATCGGAAGCAAGTGGAAATTGAAAGGCTGATTTATAAATATAATACATTTTGGTCGGTTTTAATTTATGGTTACAAAATAATTATTTCATCGTTGCAATAATAACACTAAATCTCAATTTATTGTAACTAGACCATCGATCAAATTTTCGATAAACAAATTTAACTGCTCGAGAAAATGGATTAATATTTGCTAAGTTCATCACAACAGAACTACGCTATTACCTTCAAAATATGTTAGCATAAAATTTGGCTTCAATTGCTATAATAATTAAATATGTATTTCAATCACGAAACAGATCGAGATTAATTATTTGAAGACAATTGATAAAAAAATAATAATAATTACATGCATAGTGATAATTGCATGTCTTTTCGTATATGTTTTGATTGGATACATAATGTCATGATGATTTTTTTTCATTAATATTTTCATTTTATAAGTAATATTTAGCTATACATAGTCTTATAAGTAAACCGTAAACGTATTGAGCAAACTCGACTCGTTAAGAAGTATTGGAGTTGGAGCTCGGTTTGAGCTTTTTTTTTTCTTATTTAAATTTGTCTCGATAAATATTTATCATGATTGAATTCGATTCATAAAATGTTTGAAATTTTACCAATCGAGTTCAAGCTCGAATGATCGAAAAAAAAACTCGTTTAATTTACAATTGAGCTTGAAAAAAAAAAGTTTATTTATTTTACTCATTCAAAATATTTATAATATTCATGAACATGCTGATTAAACTCAAGCTCAAACATGTTCACGAACTGATAAAGCAGAATACTAATAGATTTGAGCTTGATTATCGAACTCATTTTATTTAAAAAATAAATATACTTATTTCGAATCGAGTGTTGAATAGATACGAGTGATTCTGTTCGTTTATAATCCTAATTATTGTCATTCATTGTAGGTCAATTATTTTTCAGTTATAAATTCAACAACTGAAATACCAAATTACCAACTATTTGTTCCTCGTTAAAATCAAAGATCCTCTTATTTCAATGATAATTATTTTTTTATTACAAAAAGAGCAGGTCAAGATTTTCGTCTATTGATTGATAATATTATAATAAGAAAACTTTATTTTTTTTTTCCTTTTCTTTTGTTTGCTCCTACGTGTTAAATTCATAAGGTATATAATAAAAAATAAATAAAATGACACAAAGTTGTATTTGTCTGTACGGCATGGGGCCCATGATAAATTTCTGCCACGTCATCATTTGTTCTACATTAATGAGGTTTTTCCACGCAGACAGGCTGTAAACTAACCGAGTCGAATAGAATATTCTGATACTTAAATTCAGTTTATTAAAGAATGTTTAATCTTTTTTTTTCTTTTTTATTGAGTTTGGCTCGACAAATATATATCATGTTTGAATTTGACTCATGAAATACTGGAAAAATTACTAATCGAATCTATACCCGTTTGAAATATTTATAATATTCATGAACATATTTGAGCTCAGGACGTTCAGAAAATGAACCGAGTTCCGACTTCCGAACATGTTTTTCCCGATCTGAGTTCCGAATAGCTCGAGAGCGATTTTATTTGTTTACAACCCTGGACTTACTGACCCTACAAAGAATAAAATTTCATTGACACTGATATATGATGGATGTTTTAATCTACAGTGTGAGAAATTCTTATATTTAAAGACTCATTTGATGTATTCAAATAAAAGTTAATACACACATATATATAATATTCAGTATTTATTACAATGATACTCCTTCAGAAACGGATAAAATAAAATTTACTCAGATAATTATTATATAATGTGTACCTAGTTAATGATAGTGTGTGGGGTCATCACTAGGCAATGCACCGCTTGAGCAATGAGATGTTGACACGTGCATGAAATTCAAGGGACACGTGGCGAGCGGGGAGTAGTGCCAGCGCATACATGGGCGGTTTCCATAGAATTTTGAGTTGCGTCGCGTCACGGAGCTCGCATGACTCGGAGTTAGGTGAGTCGTTGGAACGGTCAAGCTGACGTCACTCGCACCTTCTGATGACGTCACTTTTTTTTTCTTTTATCAATTTTACTTCTTTTTTCATCTTTTATATTTTTGGTTGGATTTCCTAAAAAAAAAATATAAAATCGTGCTATGTACTAATAGGTGGGAGTGAAGAGTTCGGTAAGAATTGAGAAATGAGTTAACTTTATAAAAATGGGGAATTTTGTGTCTGGTCATTTGACGGATCGAGATTTGTTCGATGGTATTTATATGTGGATTCAGATGTACACTGGCAGAAGTATAAATATATCATCGTATTATCGTATATGGTCTAATAAATTTTAACACGTCTAACGATCTGGCATAAATTATTGTGTTATAAAATTACTATTTAGAGTTTAGGTTTTATATATGTTAATGGGCAAATTACACTTTAATACCTACATTTTGGGTATTTTTTAAAAAAACAATCAACTTTTATAAAATTAACAAAACAGTACCTGATTTTTTAAAAAATTTACAAATCTAACATTTCAACAATTTTCGTCCCGAAAACTCTATGTAATAATTGATTGTATTTTAATATTTACATTTCCCCAACTGCGTAAACATAAAATTCTTCAATCAAAAAATCTTAAAATACAATAAATTACATACGATTTTTCGGGCCGGAAAATTGATCAAATATTAAATTTATAATTTTTTTTTTTGAAAAAGCAGGTACTATTTTGTTAATTGTGAAAAAGTGGGATATTTTTTAAAAAGAGACCGAAATGTAAGTATTAAAACGTAATTCGCCCTATATTATTCTCGGAAAAAAACTTGGTAACTAAATTGCATTACAAAATCTTATTAAATTATGATTTAATTATTTTATTCATACAAATTATTTATTATAAATTATTTATATATCTCTCACCGTGCATTGTACGGGTGTAATACTAGTAAATAATGAAAACCCACAATTCTACCATCTCTAGAAAACATTAAATACAATAGCAATAGCATAGTATCTGGCTACAGCTACAAATTAGATTATATTACTTCAATTCAATTGGGTTCGTTGGGAATTTATTTGTGTTCGTATTATCAATAAATACAACATTAATTATTTTTATTTTTTGCAATTAATTAACCCTCGATAAAATCGATAACAATCATTTAAAAAAAATTCGATAACAATCTTGAATGTTAGTAATATTGTCGGCTCTATTAAATTAGTAAAATTTGTGACTCCACATTTTATACTATGTTAAAGGTTTGAATCCAACATTTTTCCCATTTAAAAAACAAAAAATAAAAAAATAATTTATACCTATTCAAAGATGATTGAATCATGTATATATGTTTAGTTAATTCTTGCACTCCACAGGATTAGACCGCAAAAGTTGAGACAACTCTTCACTAATTACAAGATAATCTTAAATATTTGAGACAAAACCACTCTTACATAATTAATTAAGATTAATTAGCCATGTCTAACTCCACTAAAATATTAATTTGTTTTGTTTAAGTGTCCAATACTCTGTGGTAATGATAGGGGTTTAAGATGGCCTACCCATTTCTTATACCAATTATTAATTATTAATTATTCTTCTCTTTACAAGAATTCAAATATTTCTTGTATGTCTGTGGCGTAGAAGTAATATATATTTATACATTCAATTTGACTCGAATACAAAATTTAAGTGGAAGTTGAAAAAGTAAGGTACTTGCCATCTATAATATTATTTAATTTTGTCAAATATATTGTGATATCATAATTATTAATTGGTTTAAAGAATTTAGTATTGTCGCAAAATTTTAACATAGGGCAAGAGACTTATACGCGCTAGATGCATATCAGACGGTCAACGTGCGCTGATCAAAAAACACGTCAAAATCAGTATTAATCATCACACTAAAAAGTATCAATTAAAAACCTAAAAGTATCCCTTGTATCATTAAAAAGTACCGGTTATAAAAAAAATAAAAGAAAAAATTGTCAAAATCAATATGAATTGCAACACTAAAAAATATCACTCAAAATTAAAAAAAATATCACTTGTATATCTAAAAAAGTATTTTTTTTTTATCAACGCGCATTGACCCGATCAATACGTTGACCGTCTGATGTACGAGAAAAAATGATTGGAACTCGATTAACTAAAATGTAAAAACCCTCTAAAACTTCCCAATTATCAAATTAAAAGCAATTAGTAATTATAAATTAAACTAGCCACTTTCACCATTTGTGAAAAAAAAAAGTTATTAAATTTCCATCACCTTTAATTTCTCAAATGTTTTAATGTTAAAAGTAATTGTATGATGTATTGATAGGGCTACTCTGTTGTTAATGATGATAATCATAAATGTCTCAATCTAAATGGAAATTTGATTAATATTAATTAAATAATAAGTTGGTCAGCTTGCTCAATCACATGCCAGTAATGTTGGAAGTCATTGTCTATGAAACGCTAGGGATAATGTTTAATTTATATATAGATTCTTTGTAATATTGGGACATGATGTAATTAATTAATTTTTTGATAATGAATACT
Organism: Perilla frutescens; assembly: GCA_026008535.1. Classification (NCBI taxonomy): domain Eukaryota; kingdom Viridiplantae; phylum Streptophyta; class Magnoliopsida; order Lamiales; family Lamiaceae; genus Perilla; species Perilla frutescens. Next base: position 54,289,565 of record BRKX01000015.1, read on the forward strand.
CAAAAATTTGTATGAGACCGTTTTACGGGATAAGATCTGAATCCAAACTCATATATTCAGTGACACGTTTGTAATTTTATTGATATTTAATTGTGTTTGGATCCGAATTTTAATTATCATAAAAGTTTTGATCTGTAAAATCACAGGAAATCCTCTATTGCACCTCTGTTCTGCATACCCTGTTGCACGCTCGGTTTTTTTTATAGTTTTTTTTCATGTTTTTCTTCGATTTTAATTTTATGTGCTTTAGTTTAATTTTACACTTGTTATTTTGGGGTTACTCTGCCCAATTAGGATTTATTATATTTTTTAGTATTCACTTTTTAAATAATCAATTAATAACTAAAAATTAAAAATTAAATAATAAAAAAGAATAATACACCCAAATTGGGTAGAATGGACTTTAAATAACAAATGTAAAATTAAACTAAATCACAAGAAATTGAAATTGAAGAAAAAAAGTATTTTTTTAAATAAAAATCGAGTGTACGGTAAAAAAATACAGCACAAAATGTGCAATTGATATTTTAATCCCCGTAAAATAATCTCACACAAGATTCTCTCGAAGAAATGTCAAATTTTACCGCATATGATGTCGTTATTATATAAGGAATGCGTGACAATAGATCAAAATTAGACACAAAATAAAAATATTGTGTAGAAGTGAATTAATTAAAGAATTTCATGAAATAAAGAAATATAAGTATGAGCTAGCCAACTTCATAAAAACCAAAAAAAGTTGTGGAAATTAATTAATAAAATGATTAAGTGGACTGGCAAACAGCAAATTAAAGGCCTGCTTAGTTATTTATTTAGATAAGGTGATAAATAAGGTATAGTAGTCCAATGATGTTTCTATTTTTCTAGTCTAACATTCCAACGTGCGATGGTCCATGTGGGACAACTACTTTTTGTTTCTTCTATTGGATTATTTTATTTATTCATATATATAAATATATGCTTATATTGATTTTATATGCACATACAAAATGATGGCAAATAATAATATAGATAGGTAATGTAGTAATTTATAAAGACCATTTTGGCACGAGGTGATTAAGTAATTTTATTTGGCTTTAAGAAAATGCTATTAAACACAACGAGATTCATTGTCCCGATGGGGATGACCTAGTGGTGGAGTGAAAGTGCTTCGAGATCAAAGATTACGGGTTCAAATATCTTCAATACCACAGGTCGGGTGTGTGAGTAAAAAAAAAAACGGACTCATTTATTGATTTTCCATAGTTACAGTGTCATTTAACTAATTTACTAATATATACCCCTATTTAATATGTTTACATTATGCATTAATTCATTATCAAAGAAATAAATATGGGCATATTAGGAAGTTCCTTGATTGATTGTCTTTCCCAATCATTTTCTTCATTCACGTGAAACATCCCAATTATCCTATCAAAGTGGGACAGAGAATTTGTATTATAGGAAATGAACGTTTGAATTCACTTATTATTTGCCTACTACTTACTCTTATAATAGAATAAAAATTACTAAGATCATCTATAATAGTTTGCTTCATTTTACGGTAGATTTAACTCTATAATACAGTAGAATCGCATTTTACGGTAACTTCAACTCTAAATTCTGCATTAAAAAGGAATAATTCATAATATTCATTTTTTATATATCTATTTAACTTAATTTTGCAGAAATAACATTAAAATTTATAAAGTGTAATAATATTACAAAGAAAAAAAACAATTACATAATATTTTTTTTTTGCCACATTCAATGAATCATAATATTATTCTCATAAATGCTCGATTAATGCATTTCGAAGCACCAAATGAGCATCGACACCTTTTATTATGTATATTTTCAATGTTTTTATGTTTAATAATTTTATTATTTAAATGTTATTTTAATTTCAACATTAAAAATAAAATACTACGAACATTCTTTTTTTATGTCATTTTAATTTTAATAATTTAATCTGATGCATAATTTTGTATTCTAACATTTCAAGGAAAAATGAACAAATAGTTAAAGAGGGAGTAGAAAAGAAAACAAAATACAATAAAAAAAAATCGTGAACAATGATACACCTTTGGTACAGCTTCAAATATGAAGCAACAACGTAGCGGGATGAATTTGCCCCGCAAGAAATAGCGCAACTAACGTGACATTTTTCAATTTTTGCTTCGAATTTGACATTTAAAGCAACTCCAAAGAGTTGCCCTAGCGTACGTTGAAGAAACTACTAACAATATGACAATATTATTGAAATATGAAAAAAATAAATGTAAATTAGACCATTCTAATTGTGCCCAAATCTTTAAAACAAGTAAGAAAACAAATATGAAATCAAAGAAATTAGAAACTAAATGCCCAATTTTCGAAGATGGAATAAAAAACGAACTTCCCTTCTCTTCTCCAAATTAAGTCCCATCATTAGCAAACCACCATAATTTTGCAAAGAGAAACTTTCAAACATGTACAAACAAAAAACAACGCAATGATGCATTGTACCTTGACGAAATCTGATCAATCATTTCCAAAAAAACAAAAAATAGTTAGAAAAATAAATAAATAAATGAGAAACACATGTCTCCTGCGCAGAAAATGTTGTGCAATCTCTGTAATAATTTCCAACAATTGACTAAAATATCTATACTGTAATATCGTTGGGAGTAGAGAAAAATATTACTATATAGAGGTTATTCTTATATAGAGTTTACATATAAAAATTATTTTAAAAAATAATAATAATATATATTATACAACATTTGGAAATGTCCCTTCATATTTTAAAACAAAAAATCTATAAGATTCATTCATGTTGTGTAACCGAAGAATACATCATTATAGGAATTAGACAAGACACGCAAGATGATAATCCAAAAAATGATAGTGTAGAAATAGAAAAAGGCTGATATCAAGAAGCTTAAAACATGTTGGACAAGCCGTAAATGTTTTGGATTCAATAATAAGGTGATTGTGTTGACGAGTTGCTTCAAACGCTCAAGTTAAAGGATGTGGTATTAACCCAAAAAATTAAAACATTGTCACAATCAACTTTAGATAAGTATTTCATACAATCTTAAGTTTAATGTAACATATGTAGTTAAAGAGTTTTAGATATTTTATATAGATATTTAAATATATTTAAAATTTAATGTCATTTTATTAATATATGGAAGTAAATTTCTTAAGAATGGTCTTAAAAAAATATTGGAATATTACAATGTAGATGTTTTTCTTATTTATAACTGGTTGAGAATTGAGACTATCATTTTTTTGTTACTATAAGGAGGTCATTCTTATATAAAACATTCGTATATGGAAGTTTTACTGTACTATTCACGAGGATTGTGTATATAACTATATATTATAAAGTAATTTTATTTTGTTTCATTCATTCATATCGACATATATTAATGTTGTATATAGATAGATTAGTGAAGGACTTTCTCTATACTTGACTAGCCGAGTGGAAAAATAAATAAAAATTGTTTGATAATAAATAGACAATAAATATTGCAACCAACATAATTATATTCCAATATATATGCTACTACTGGTGAAATGGTCAAGTACATTGTTAGTGTTGTATTATACTATTTTTCACTAATTTGTGAATTTTGCCTATTTTTATAACATGGGTTATGTTTAATTGATTTTATTTAATTTTTACCGGTAATTTTGTTTAGGGAGATTAAATTAGTATTTAGAAATTTGAATTAACCTCCAAATTTAGTGTTGGTTGGTTCAAATATAGATCGAAAATGCCCAACCAATTTATACATAGGTTTCACGGAAAAGAAAAAATGAAAATGGAGTAGTGTAATGGAATTGATGATATATTGGTTGATGGTCCACAAAAAGTAATGATAATTCTATCTAACTCCTACCTAATTATTTTTGCCTTTGGAGGATGAAGCATTCTTACTTGTGTGGTCACTCTACTTATTTGTGTGGGAAAAACTTTCTCTTTTTAATGGAAAATGGACCCTCAACCTTTATATATTGCATTAACCAAAATGGTATAGTGGTTAATATGTATATATATAAAGATATATGTGTGTGTGGGTTTTGTATCTTATCGTTAACATGTTATATTCATACTTGGATCCAAATACTAGTATGGTTGTAAAACTCGGACGTCTAGTGCTGAAAACACCATAATCGGCTATTTTGGGTTACAAATACGCCACATGATATGGCATGATTGTAAAACTCGGCCGTCTAGTGCTGAAAACACCCTAATCGGCTATTTTGGGCTACAAATATGCCACACGATATAGCATGATTGTAGAACAGGGCTGCCTAGCGTAAAAAACACCCTAATCGACTATTTTAGGTTACAAATATCACATGGAATTTCCTGTTACACTATATGTGTTACACTCCGTGTTACATTTTAAAATTAAAAGTTTTTCTTATATATTTTTTCTTTAATTTTATTTTTTTGTGATTTAGTTTAATTTTATGATTGTTTTTAGGGTTCACCCCACCCAATTAAGGTTTATAATTATTTTTTAATATTTAATTATCAATTTTTAATTAATAATTCATTATTATGGTTGATTTTTTTCAAAATTATGTTTTATAATTTTTTAATTCAACTTTTTTGTTGTTAAATATTGACTATGATTATTTATGTTATAATTAATTTTTATTTATAATAAATATTATTAAAATCATAAATTTGATAATGTAACAGGAAATTTTAAGCCGCATGATATAGCATGGTTGTAGAACTCGGCTGCCCAGAACAAAAAAACAGCCTGATATGTTATTTTAGGTTGATTTAAGGACTTTCATGTGTCTGACGAGTACTTAACCACTGCACCAGATTCCAACTTGTGTTTTAATGCAATCTTTTTAATATAAATAACAGTATGTGACAATATATCGTGAAAAATAAAAATGACCAGCCTCCACTAAATCATTATTTTAAACTAAAACAACCGTAGATGCTTACATAAGTGCTAATGCAATAGTGCATGTAATAACATTTGAAGACCTATATATACCTATACATATACATGTACATATATGTGTATATATATCAAGACAACTACCCATTTTCGTCGCACGCCTTACACAAAGTACCAAAATAACATCTATCTCGTGACATAGCTCTATTCAAGTCCACTCATCTTCATCATGCATTATGGAGGATGGAATATTTTCCTATTTTGGTCATTGAATTTTTTATTTTTATTTTTGAAAATCTATTTTGGTCATTGTTTCCCTTCTTGATCTTTTTTCTTGATCACGATTCTTGAATATAAAAGCAACTACTTTACCCTCACCAACGCCTAAAAATTTGAGTTTTACTATTATTATCTTCTCAATACTAGTAGAAAATGGTTGATTCCTCTCAAATTTCATTGACTATTAGTAAAATTTGTGAATGATATATACATACAATAAAACACAACAATTTTCCACATAGACAACCACTCACGCATCGGTCGTCAACATAATATGAGAAAATTGAGAAAATGAAGGATGAAAATTACATTTGGTCTACTTTTGCCAAATTCAACATCTAAAAAGAACAATTTCTTAATGCGTGATTTATGTTGCAGAAAAGTTTTCAGGTCTATTTCTGGAAATTAAATTACACATTTCACAACTTCCTGTAGTTTCAAAGCCAAAATTTTCAAGTTCGATATGAAGCTCACTATCCAGATAAAACTTAAAACACGGTGATGTTACATGAAGAAGAAGGCCAAAATCTCGATTTTTTGTCTACAGACCTCTATAATCCAGACCCGATGTAACAAGCGATATTCATCCCCAAAACCTACTGATGAATCCTTTCTTGTCTTTCTTCATCCTATTCTCCAGTGATGGGAACTCAATCGAATTGTAGGCGAGATCCATGGTAACTGGATTGCGCGGGACTGCTTGGAAGGCAGGCGGGAAGACTCCAATGCGCGGGATTGATTTTGTGGTGGGATCGCCAACAGCTGATTCGTAGTTGCTTAGGTTCTCCATTAGCAACTTTTCGAGCTGGAGCAAAGGAGTGTAGATAAAGTGTCATTTCCGGGGAACAAGGAAAATTATAGAGAAACAGCAAAACGAATTAGTCTCGTGCAATAAGAGAGACTAGCAATCTAGAAATGGATTTCATATACCAAAAAAAGAAAGCAAATGATAACTCATTCAATGATAAGCAATAATGTAAATCTAGGGGATACATAATAGATCATATATCTATATATGTAAGGTTCTCTTTACTTTTTTATTTTATTTTGATAATTCAACCTTATTTTTTTACTTTTGATGTTGGGGAAGGCCAAAAGAGAAATGATATGACCTTCTAACCAATAAGGTAGCACACAATAAGATATATACCAAATCTCAAAACCATTAAAACTAGTTTCCAGATTGAACCATGTTAAAGAAAAGCTAAAGTTACATAACGTACCTTCTTATCATTTCCTGTTAACGAGATACTTGAGATCTTTTTAGAAAGATTTTCTGGAGCCTTCTCCTCCTCCATAATTGCTGTTGCATGTTCTATACAAATGTTGGATCGACAATCATTGTAAAGCATCTTCAGTTCCTTGATAGCAACCTGTAATAAATCAAAATATTGGAGTTTTAAAGTGAACGATTTAAAATGCATGAAGCTTACTAGATTCAAGCAAATTCACCACATAACGAAAGGCTAACATGAATTATGATACTGCAAATAGAAAATCTCCCTACTTTTTAGTAACCTCCCTACTTTTTAGTAACCGATGTTATCCAAGTAGGCTGCCTTATGATTGATGAATAATGTTTCCCATTTAATTAAGAGGAGGTGTCAGTACAACTGAAGCATGACCAATACAGTACATCAAAAAAACTATTGTGAGCTGCGAATGAAAAGGAGTATGCTGAAGTAGTAGGGAATGCAACTGCACCTGATCAGCATGGGTCGAACTCTCAAGCTTCTTAAGAGCGTCATCAACTAGAGAACGGGCTCTGCAGAACAAAGCGTATGCTTCTACCCTCTTTCCAGCCAAACTATAAGATTTTGCCAAGTAAAAGCACCTGAAAGTGGTGAATAAAATGGGCTTGTTAATTTAATTTTTTAAAGTTATTAATCAGGGATCCTTAAGATGCTGTACAAAAAGATCTATGTATTTACTAATAATACCATGTAAGAACCAAATAAAATAAGAAAATTCAATCTGATAAATGAAGTATGACAATCACCTCATAAACCAAGGATATACCCAACTACAAATTTCTGAATGTATACTCAGTGGAGGACAGGTATAATATATTCTAATCAACTGGCTTGTCATTTTTTACTTTATAAGGAGAGGTAGAAAAATTTGACAATTAGAAGAGCATCAGATGCCAAATTAAACTTCTGGATACCAAGAGTGGAGCTAAAGCAAAATGAAACATCAATTGTCGGAGAAAGACGCAACTGCGCAAGAAATAAAGAAAACAAAAAACATTACAAGGGCCAAACCTTTCCGCTCGCAAAACTAAACTTTTCAGTTCACATTCTTCACCAAGGGCCACTTCTTCTGGTTTTCTGTCTCTTCCTGAACTAACCAGATCGGAAAGATCAGCTGTATTCTGTTTTTTAAAAAAAATGCTTAGCCTTTTTTATATTAATTAAGAGTGTTAGTATTAACACGTAGATATTGCCAGTCTCTTGGTACTCACCTGTAGCAGGAGATCATATAATCGGACAAGCTCTTCAGGCTTTGTAACTTTTTCATTTTTGTCATCACGAGCCTTACTGAGTTTATTCTTTGCTATGTGCACAAGCAACTGGTTACGTTCAATGGTTCTCTCTCCTAGGACAGCACCAATAGCTTTATCAAGACCACTGAGGTCGTCCTTCATGCTCTCAGAATTACCTGTGTTAGCCTACAGCAGAAAAAAAATACTGTCAGACTACACAGATACCCTGATTTATGTTCAAAATATTATTTTCCTTCTGCCAATATTCTACCTCAGTTAATGCATAAAGATGCTACGAAGTACATAGAATGAACAGCATTCATAACTAAAAGCAGCACTCACCAAGTCATTCCTTATGCAGCTCCTGGCTTCATTATAAGCAGCAAAAATTTTGTCAAATATGGCTAATTTTTTCTCTGCGGGAAGGGAATCTGCTCCTGGACCGTTAATATCTTTCTCCAGGTCCTGGGCTGATCAAATATGGTCAAGCAAAAGGGTTTGAGATTTGGTATGTGCAAATTTAAGAATTCATGAGTTTAAAATCAAAGCAGTGATAGAACCTAATAAAATCTAATTGATGTACATGCAGCATTTACATATTAGGGCTATGCTACAAACGGGAAATACATATGGATATGCAAATACATGCACAGCTTCAAACGTACATGACACACATATATAAGGCTAAAACTCACACTAGGAGTTCTATTCACTTTTAAAATCTGTGTTACCCTAAGCTCAAAGAGAGCAGGAAAGTTCCAGAATACTAGGCTGGTACAATGGCTACTAAAAGATATAAAAACACATATTGTAAGAGAACGAGAGGCATCTAGTACTTAGCTGGATTATCGAACTCCATGAAACATGATCAAGCATAGTGGCACAGAAAAAAAAACAGCTTCACCATGGATTCCCAGATATATGACTTGGCTGTGTTTTATAACAGCCATAAAAACATATCTCTCTTAGTCTTTGTGTCATACCATTTTCTGATCCTACCATCAACAGGCATTTGGCAGGAAAGAAAATGAAGAAAATAAGGTCCAAGGGACTAATGCACAGAAAAATTCACCCTACCAAGTTGGGCATGCGTCCAAGTCCACTAGGATTGGTACACATGAACAAATCCGAGCCATGTTGGGTAATAACCCAACTTGGAAGGGTTGAACCACCCCTAGAGCACTCTGAGCTATGGTACTCATAATACATCCAAAAGGAATGTACCTTTGAGTATGGAGACTCGGGTCTTTGCATTTGAAATGGGAAATCTGTGACCAAGCCAATGAAATTCAGTCAACGATGCAGCTTGTTGAGATCGAGCTTCGTCCATGACAGCCTGGTGATGATGGCATATCAAAATAAATTATCAATTGTTCCATTGCATGAGCTTGCTTCAAGGATAATTAACTTGAAATGGACAGAACACTCTGCTTTGAGAGAGATATTTGATGAAATAGACTCACCTCCAGTTTAGCTTTGAAAAGGTCTAGAGCAGGCCCTTCCATTTCTCCTATCTGAACTAGTTCAGAAGTCTGTAAATTTGACTCCCCGATTTTGTGCAGGCAATATCTTATGCTAGGCTCAAGTTCCTCAACCCGCTCACGGCATACAACTTGGTTCTCTAGATCTCCATACTTTCCAAGTTCCTCATAAACAGCCCTGTCACAATCAAGGAAGTTAGCCAGCACTAGACAATTCTTTATGAGATTGAGAGCAATTACTGCCTTCTCTGAGAAAGTTAAATTGCGTAAAGCTGTAGAAGAAATGAATTAGCAAAACAACTGGCAGTAAGTTTAACTTCACAAGTCAAAAGATTTATTGTTAATTTATTTTCTTTATCAAGAAACTCCTAAGATAAAAAAATGTACCTGGCACTTTTGAAGCACTTTAGCGCAATGTCCCAGTGTTCATCTTGTTCAAATAACAAACTCCCTTTCATATAAGAGGCGTAAGCCTGGACATTACAGACCAAAAATTAAGCTTCTCCATAAGAAATTACACATTTCTTAAAACTCCAAGCAATTATCATCACAATAGTGAAAAACAAAATTATAAGCAATACTGTCAAAGGATCTGGGGCCTAGACTGTTTGGAAAAGAAACATAACAAAGGGTTCCTAAAATTCACGACATTGACAATTGAAGACAAGTCAAGCATCCCCTCCCCTCCTTTCCTTGCTGCCAACTTCTTGAAGACACTCAAAAACAGAAAGTTCTAGACTTACCTAACAAAAGGGAACTTCTTTAAATAAAAGGAACTAACTTAATACTAATAAACCAAGCCAAGAGGACGCACAATAGTTGTACAGCATCTAATGTGAAAAACATAAGGTCATCTAACAACTCATCTGAAATTAGTGAGAAAAAAATAATAGTAACATCTGAGTAAGAGATCAGATTCACACCTCAGCTTCCAAAGATGTTCTTGAATCTCCTTTGATGGCACACAACTCTTGAAACAGGGTAGCCCATTTCACGGCCTTCCTTAGCCTGCCAATGAGGTAGCTCCTCTGGCGTGCATTTGGGCCATCTGGTAAAGTTTTCTTTTCCATTGCATGGCTCCATGCTCTTTCAGCAGTATATAGAACTAAATGAAGAAACCTATAACAATTCCAGGAGTATAAAGCGAATTAGAGGAAGATTTTACATGTTAAAAAGTATTATACCCATCACATACGAGAAGAACTCAAAACTTTATAAAAGTTTGTCTGTTATTGGATTTTGAAACCAAAAACATTCTAGCTCAAAAATATATGAACATGCGCTTACTGAAACACATACCTGACTTCAGTCACAGTAGATGCCGAGATGGCTCTCTTGGTATATTTTCCACGGCCATGTGTGAATTTCAAGGACTTGTACAGTCTACGCAATCGTGCAGTGCAGTACCTCCTAAGAACTCAAATTCAATAAATCTCAGTGATGATGACATCAAGGCCAATACAAGGATGCTAAAAAAAAAAGTTCTTCCCAACCAAGCAGCATACCCCCAATATAACTAAAGTGAATTGCAATATTTAGCACAAGTTCATTGACAGTTATACATATAAACACAAATGTATATATATCTTAATATCCACACACACACGTGAATAAGACTCAAACAGACACAGCTTAGCACTACCTGTAACGAGCGTAATCACTGAAGCGCAATCCGTGCTGCATTTGTGCTGATTTCAATAGCTGCAGCACTACGAAATTCACAACCAAAATAAGAAAAACTCATCCACACACACACACAGACAGGCAAAAAATTTCACACAGAAAGAGAGAGAACCACCATTGATGGAGAATTTAGGGTTACTAATCTGATCCGAGGCCGCTGGATTCTGATCGTCGATTTCCATTGCATCGCCGTCGTTTCCCTTCGCCATCGATTGGATTCGTGATCCGGATGAACGCCAGAGACCGATTTCAAGGTGGATGGGAGAATGGGGGAAATTGAGGAATATTCCGGCGAGTTCTACGGTGCGCCGCGTGAGCTAGCGGCGGCGGATTTTATATAGGGTCTCAGTTTTGTAACGCCGAAGTTGATGTCTGCCTCTACTGTTAATTCCCGTACAGTGAAATATGAGTAATTTTACGGGTCGGGTCATTTACCTGGTTCGGGTCGGGTCCAATTTGTTTCGGGTAAGTAGAAATTGGAGATTAGGGTAAATCAAATTTGTTGATTTTCATAAATGTAGCAATTAAATTTGAGTAACAATTTTTTTGTTTCATAAATTTTTAAGTTTTTAGACTGATAAATTTAACATTTAAATATGAAATGGTTTCAATTTTGGATTATTTGCTTTTAAAATCACAATATTGAGTCATTTTGCAATTACAACATGACCTTTATACGTATGCATTCCACGTATGCAATCATGTTAAAAAAATCCGAACATACCTTGTATGAATATGGATTTTGGTATTTGATTAGTTAGAAAAAAATTCAGGAATGTTATAATTGCAAAAGTTATTAAAATTTATAATTTATTTGCAGCGATTAAAAGATCATGTTGTTGTGATTGTAAAATGGTGTATGATATTTAATGCAAATAACCAAGCAAAAAAAAAAATCACAATGATAATCCTACAATTAAATACGAGTGTGTGGGGATCATGTTTAACTGAGGGAGCTCGTTGAGTAATAAAATTATTGATTTCTTCCGGAAAAAAAGAAAAAAAAAGCCTCCCTCTTTAAGTTCTGATAATATTTTAATATTCCAATTATTGAAGTTAAAATACTATATAATATAATTGGCAATAAGTATTTTTTCCTATTATATTTTTTGAAACACTTGGTAATAAGTATTAGTTGTATTAAGGGCTATAAATGAACTGAATCGAGTCGAACACCCTGATACTCGAGCTCGACTCGTTAATAAATATTCAAACTCGAGTTCGATTCGAATTTTTTTCTTCTTGTTCAAATTCGGCTCGATAAATATTTATTATGTTCAAACTGGGCTCGTGATATGTTCGAAAATTTGTTAAATGAGTATGTGAGCTCAGATGCTCGAAAAAAAACTCGTTTAATTTACATATTCGCATTCGAGCTCGAAAAAATTAGCTTGTTTAATCTACTCCGTTCGAAATATTTATCACATTCAATTAAACTCGAACTTGAACATGTTCGCGAGCTAGCTGAGCCGATTAATGCTTCCCGTTTACAAATGAAAATGATACAACATACACAGAGAAATCAGAGGCCTAGTCATCCCCTTCCGCACAACAAAATCTCTCTCTCTCTCTCTCTCTCTCTCTCTCTCTCGTATTTCTTGCATTAAACCTTTTGTTTCCCCTTTTTTATTATTTCCAGTTCTGCTTCAGCACCCTTGAGCTGCTCTCGCAGTGTTGATACTCTCTGCTCCAGCTCTTCCACCGTGCCTCGAACGATGGATGGTCGATACGGTGATACGAAATTGTGTGAAAATCCCTTCAATGCTTCAACCCCACAAACCTGTTTCATCAATCACACCGATAACAGATTATGAAAAAATCCGAACATCCGAATCCTCGAGGCACCCGGGAACTAGATACGAAGGTAAAAACAGTCGAGACGTACCTCTTGGGGCAGCAATGGCAACTTGGTTATGTGGAAATCGTCGTACAGCATGTAAAACTGGTTCATGTATTTTTGCTGCATGCGCATTCTAGCTTTGAGCAACTTCGACTCAACGACTGAAAAAATAGAAACGGGATGAATTTGGTATGATAATAAAGGCATTGCACCACCGGAAAACAGAAATTTTTTACCTTCTTCATCATAAATGACTTGGTTAATGATGATATTATGTGTATCAATCTCGAATTTAGTAAGTTCCTGCACGAGCCGTTCGGTTTCATACAGAGAGAGGAATTCCGGAATGCAGACACAGACAAAAGTTGTCTTGTCCTGCCATAAGAGAGTACTGCATTAGGATTTTTCCGGTAGTGCATAAACACGGGGCAATGAACATTATCGAGCATCAAGCATCATTAACTTGTGGAGTAAGCTTTCGAGAAATAGAAATGTCGATTAAGAGGCATTGAGATCTTACAGGATCCTTGAACTGCTTGTTCACTTGCTCAATCACATCTTTCATGCCCTCGAGTTTTCCAAGGATGGCGTCTTCATTGAATTCATCGTCAACACCAAAGAGTCGAGTCATCTATCGTGAAATAATTGAGAGCAGCTTATTTCATGAATGAATCACGCAAGACATATAGCAGAAAATCAATTATCGAACTACGCATAGAAATGGTTCTCCGAAACCCCAGCAGCTGAGCAGTACCACAGTGCTTAGGGCTGTAAATGAACATGATAAATATTTGTCGAGCTGAGCTTGAACAAGAGGGAAAAAACTCGAATCGAGCTCGAGCTTGAATATTCCTTAACAAGCTCAATCAGGGTGTTCAGGGTGTTCAGCTCAATTCAGTTCGTTTACAGCCCTAACAATGGTGGTGAAAAAGGAAGAGATAGAACATTTAAAAAAAAGAGTGAAATTTTTAGTTATTCTAAAAATGAATGAGGCCTTCTTGGAGCAACAACTATTACAATGAGAAGATTTGGACACTAAAATAACATAAAGCTAGATGGTATCTATCTCAAAAATTAATATGCACATCGAAACAATCGAGGAAAGCAATTCTTAGTGATTGAAAATTTTATATATGAAAACAAAGTACAGTTAAAGGAACGAGAGAAATCATACCTGGCTCAACAAGCCACCAAATCTGTTCTTCAAGGTCATTATTTTGGCAAGCCCTTTCTCTAACGTTGAAGGAAACTGTAGCAACCGAAGCGTATGGCCAGTGGGAGCCGTATCAAATACTATGACAGAATAATCCATGGTTTGAACAAGCCTGAAGGATATTGGATAAGTTAGGTTTTTTTCACAAAGATAATTGAACCGATTTGTTTACAGCTAAACTGAAAATGTACTCAAGAAACTATGGAACATGTGCAATCAGTTCAGTTCGATACAAGAAGGTTCTTTTTCCAAAGCCAATCAGAAAGTTTTATCCACTTAATAAAACAGGGAAGCTGTAATGTAATATATTCAAGACATAGAGAAAAAAATCGGTAGATACCATCTTAAATTACTTGTGAAACTTGGTTCAGACTTACTTGAGCATTTCAGCAAAACTCATCGCCTCATCAATTCCCGGGATAGAATTTGCTAATTCTGATACAAATCCATCAGCCGTATCTGATCCAAGAGAGTCATCATGTTCCACAGTAGGATCAACTTCCTGAAAAGGAATCTCATTCAATAGCATGTCTAAGATCAAAACAATCTGTGTACCAGTGCATACATCACAACTATATATACAAACAAACTTTGAAAACCAGATATTTCAAACTTCTATTAATCATTGCCGTTCTTGAAAAGGCATTCTCCCACAAACATGAACACCACGAATGAGTCAACGCAAAATTGGAGGAAACTGTGATAACTACAGAAATTGATCAACATCAATTAGATAATAAATCACTCTCTTTCAAGGCAAGACCCAAAAAAGGGTTCTTTCGATTTACAACTTGAAAAAGAATCCAACTAAAACTGGAAGTTTGAGAAAGATTCAAATTAAGCTCATGATAGAAATTCACACTGCCCAACCAATGCATGAACAAAACAATCAATTACTACTCTCTTTTTTGTTGTTGTATGAAATACATAATAATCTCATACTACCAACAAACTGAAAGAAAAAAACCCCCAAAAATCCTATTCACAAACAATAACCTCAATTCGCGGAGAGTGTAGAAAGAATCATTGTACCATAGCGTACAAGTTGGAGAAGCCATTAACAAGCGAGGGAGACTTGGTGAACTTCTGCTGGAAGGCGTCGCTGAGGTTGTGGGCGGGGTCGGTGGAGATGATGAGCACAGACTGCCGCACGCGTGCGAGCAAAATCGAGAGAATAGAGCTGCACGTGGTCTTGCCGACGCCGCCTTTGCCGCCGACGAAAATCCACTTCAGTGATTCCTGCTCCAGTATGTTCTGCACTGTCCCCTCCGGCAACTCTGCGTTGGAACCCATCGATCGATATCTCTATCAATGCAGCAGTTGCGCAAACTTTGCTTCCTCGGCTGTTTCGTGTGCTCGTATTCGATTTCTGACTCTTTGGGGAATTCATACAAACAGTTGCAATCAGCTGTGCGTTTCTCCAAAAGCACACTAAAAAAATGATGGGGTTCATGAAAATTCCAAAACCCCAGATGCTTCTAAGCACAGCTTCATCTCTTTCACATCAATACCAACAATTAAACAAAGCACCACCAGAAAAAAAAAAGAAGAAGAAGAGTACCGAAACGAAACCCAGAAAGGAAACACGATAATAAGAAAAACCAAAAGCAAAAGCAAAAAAAAAGGAGCAAGTTTTGGAGGCTTACATTAGTTAAAGATTCCAGAGAATGAACATAGTCTTTGATCCTCCGAAGTCCGAACCCATCAAAAACTTAATCTTCACCGAAAAAACCAAGTAATTTAAGGATTACGCGAGTCAATGTGCAGAAATTCAGAAACCCCAACTGCTAAATCCACCGCTTAATTTATAGTCTGACTGCAATTTCGAATGAATCCCAAGAGAGAATCGAGGCGGAAGAGGGAACCCTTTTGGGGAAACAGTTTACAAACGGTTGAGGGAGTACTGTGTCTACAGTGAACCAGAGCTGTCAAATGGGGCCGGGCCGGGTCGAGTCCATGGATCAAATGTAATACGCGGCCCAGCGGCCCGGCCCGAATCGTTCGGGGCTAAAAATGTATTGCCCAGTCCAGCCCGAGTCGGGTCATCCGCGGGTCGAAGGCTAAATTTTCACTTTTTCACTAGGGTCGGGCCAATGTTTTTTCGAACTTGGGTCGGCCCGGTCCAAACACGTTTCAGGCCTATAAATTGTGTCCCGATCCAGCCCAAATCGGGCTAGGCTGGGTCGGGCCGTCCACGGACATGACTGATTTTGACACCTCTAGACTCTTCCGTCTTGAAAGGATGAGCAGATATTTTAAATACAATAGTTTGTTGTATATTAATATATATTAAAAATATTAAATATACTTTTATATTTTTTTATACATTTGATGTTTTTAAAATTATAAACTATAAAATATTTCCCGCGATAATTACTAGTTACATGATAAAAGCATAAAAATATGCTAATGATATATTATTATGAGAAATCTTGAATATAGTTCCCAATTTATTCTTTACAATCCCAAATTAATTAATTAATTAATTAGAAAAAAAAAATTCAATGGTGTTATAATTGCAAAAGCAATTAAAATGTATGGTTTGTTTGCAACAATTATAAGATCACGTTGTAATTGCAAAATGGTGTGTGATTTTTAATGCAAATGACACAAAAAAAAACAAAAAACAATCACAAACTATTTTCATTTTCTCAAATCTATCTCAAACTAACGCTTTTATCAATTAAATACTTAAGCACTTAAAAAATAATCAAATCTCTCTCTCTCTCTCCGATATATTTTTCGGCCAAAAATTACATAATGTTTCGACTAAATATTTAGGTCTTTCTCCTGTGTTGTACTCAAATCGATCATATCTATGACATAATATTTATTCTAATTTTCTTAACTCCTTTTAATATACGATTTTGATCTAAAAAATGTATTATGGGATATATTTTATTAGTTTTTTTAATAATTTAGGTATTTTATTGATAAAAATATTAGTTTACGATCGATTTGAGAAAATGAAAATAATTCACGTTATGAATGATGGTTTAGCCTATTAGTTATGCTTACTTTTTTGATTGATTGTTGAATTTGAAATAGTGCATGAAAAAAAAAAAGCAATCACAATGATAATCCTACAATTAAATCATTGATTTTTTATTTTGTTATTATTAGTTACAATAATTTATTTTTTTGATGGATTATTGAACTTGAAATAGTGCATGAAAAGCCATGTTATTACATTTGCAGTTCAGCAACAAAAGGCCATTATTAAACAACACAAGAGCAAAAGTCCCTAACTGGTGCATGTTTCTCTCACTTCAACCAACACAAGAGTGATGAAAACAACAGCAAGCAACACCATCTACTCATCAGATGCACCTTCATTTTCCCCATCACATCTCGAATTCCTCGAAAACCAGCTGAAAAAACTTCTCACAGCCTCTGATGCATCCATCTGACATGCTTATTTTGAGCCCTTTCTCAAGTTACTTGCCTCGTGCACGATCAGTACTGCACGAGGTTTGAGCTGAAGTCGAGGATGAAGGTTCGTAGCTCCATCGGGGCAAGCTCGACTACCAACTTCACAGGATCCACAGGGCCACCTCTGGAATCAGTGGCTGGTTTTGTGCTGGAGCCTTCTACTTTCCAAGATAGCCTTTTCCTTTCCATTTCTGACCTTTTTTGGTTAGCAGATAGACTCATTTCCTTTATTTTGTTGATCTGATAAGATGCAATTCAAGAAATAAGTCACAACATCAACAATAGTTTGGTTTTGTTTTGTGTGTATATATATATATACACAATAGAGTTTCATTTCACCTTCCTATTTGAAAAAACTTTCTTCAACTCCACAGTTGCCAAGCTAGATAAATCCTTGTCCTCTCCAACCTGATCCCACACGAGACAGAGAGCAAACGGTGTTGCTATCGTGCATAAAACAACTACTTCGTATATAATGCATAATTTAAGGAAAGAAAACCTCGTATAAATGTGCCAAACGAAGGAGGACAGCCCCATCTTCAAGCTCCTGAGGCAACAAAAGAGCAGTAGTCTCAGTGTAAAGATCAAGAATCTCCACTGCTGCTTCATTTTGAAGATCTTGCTTACCTGGAGGGTTAGTATTGCGATATTATCGGGTAGGCTATAAGAAGGATCCATGGCAGAAAAAGTTGGTGTTGGGAAATTTGTCCACTTATCATCCTGCAGATATCATGAATGCATTATCAGGCACGGAAAAAACTCGAGCAATGCAGCAGCAAGAACAGTGCACGTAGTCATCGGTTTTACCTGCTCACTGAAGGCTAAAAGGAAAGGTGAGTATATCTCCTGTCCAAACGAGCGACGCCACTTTGATCCCTCCCCAAGTGGATCAAACCTGAGATAGTAGTTTCCTTGCACCTGTGTGATGTTGAAATCAATGAATCAATGAAGAAATTAAAGTGCTAAGCATGTTGTATGAATCAATGAAAGATCATCTTCTTCTTTAAGATGTTTTAGCAATAAGTCTGCATAACAGATTCTACTTACAGTTAAACCCGAGCACGTATCAAGAGCACAGACGGTTTCATTTAGAGCCTCATCAACACCTCTGCCATCATCATGGAGCAGTCTCCTGCAAAACGATGCCTTATGTTAACTATCTTAATTCTGTGTGCATTTGTGAAAGCAACTATTGCTATTTCCATGAATCCATATAGGAGATAGAAGGAGCAGA
Organism: Perilla frutescens; assembly: GCA_026008535.1. Classification (NCBI taxonomy): domain Eukaryota; kingdom Viridiplantae; phylum Streptophyta; class Magnoliopsida; order Lamiales; family Lamiaceae; genus Perilla; species Perilla frutescens. The sequence goes on from BRKX01000015.1 coordinate 54,308,110, forward strand.
AATAACCTGTGAAGCATTATCTCCACTTCACCATCAACAATACTCGACCCTCCAACCGATCTATCCACCAAAACAGACATCTCTGTGCTCTTATCTTTAAGGTAAATTCCAAGATTGATCTGAAAGAGAAATGGAGATTACAGAAAAGAAGATCACAAATGTTGATACAATTCAACCAATCCTTCAATCTATGAACTTCATGGATTTTATACTGTGAAATTTTGATTCAAGCTCACACCATTTTTCTCCAAGCATGAATCACAATGTAACATGAATGGAGTGTGATGAAAAGAAAAGAAAAAAATGCATAGAGTGTGATGGCTTTCGTGCAAACATACGGGGTAGTAATTTCCGGCTATTGGTTGGTTCACTTGAAGGTCCCAGTCAGTTCTGTAGTCTCGAATCTGTGCAGAAGACGAGAAACATATAATGCCAGTGAAAAATTTTAATATTTGGAATCAACAAGGAGTCAAAGGATTCATAGACTTTGCATGGAATATTTCTTGAAGATTCACTGGCAGGATGTTACATACCCGTTCCAGGAAATCACGCCCGTTTGAGTCTGTATAAAATGTTTTGTTGTTTCCTATCTTGGTTTTGATTTGAGTCACAATCTCTTTTCCATTTCCATCATCTATCGGTATAGGTCCGACCTGAAAATTAAGAAGGTCTCGGATATAAGAATTTCATTTTTTTTTTCCTATTCTCAGCTGACAAGTGATAGGATTATTGATAACATAGAATTTACAGAAGGGAGAGTCTTAACTTACAGTAAATTCAACCTCAGCATGTTCCTTATCCTTGTACACTCTTGTAATCTATACAAAAAAACACTTAATTAAAAGAATAAAGCTACACAAATCAGAGTTTGAACTTTACTTAAAAACTCTTAGATCAACATATGTTCACAGAGTTGTCAATCATGAGGGGGCTCTAGTTTCATATCACTCGTTTAGCAAACAACAAAGAAACGAAAAAAGTGTCTAGCATATAGCCAAAAAGTTCTTGGAAGATCTGTCACCTGTGAGGCCATTGTCATTCTTTCTAAGATGTGTTATATATTGAATTTGTTACGAACCTGATATATCCACGGATTAATCGTCTGATGAACTTCATCATAGAGAGGCCCTCTAAATACTGTAAGTGGAGTCTACAACAGAAGATGAACAATCATTGCTAGATCATGCAAATTTACACCAGAAAAAAAAAAAAGCATAGCACATAACAAAATATAAATACCTTTTCTCCAGACTGTATTGGGTACGTGCCATTTGGCCGAAAAACATATGCTCCAGAAGCCTTGAAGCAGTAATGTATATTACAGATTAAACTCAGTGCAACAAGTTTTCGAGGGAAAAGTCGAAAGAAAAAATAAGCATTACCTGAAGTTCATCAGTACTTCCAACATAATAACTGTAGGATTGATCCAGAGAAATGTTCACCTTCATTAAAAATATGCATACCGTATTATGCCACAGCAATATGTTTGTGAACTCTAGCATAATGACCTAAGGCAATCTCTGGATGGCTTACCGAGTTTTTTCCATTAATATATCGTGTAAGCTTGCCATCTGTTCCAGAGTATATCAGCTTCAAACTGCCTGGCCCGACTTCGATTCCACCAGTTTGGCTCCCATCAAACGTCTTTGGTATAAGTTTTGTCGAAGCAGAAGCTGGATAGGCAACACGTGAGAATTAATGATGCACCGTGTTTCAATGGATCGGGAAACTTGATATAGTGACTGCTTTGAAGATAAGAAGTAAGGCTTACATTGACCACTTGAGATCACATAAGTACTAAAACCCAAAGGTGGAACTGCAGCTGTGAAAGCGAGCCAATATTTGGGGGTGGACAAAGGAGATCCGCCCGTGTATGCACTAGCATGGAATTTTCTCTTGGATATTGAAGCATTAACTATAGGAAGAAGCTGTGACAAAATCACTTTTCCAGTGTAATCTGATACGATGAGATTCTCACTGATTACCTGCATCAAGTTCATCAAGCAACGTGGGAAGAATATCATTAAGTCAAGAATAACAAATGCACAAGAACTCATTAAGTCATACGAACGAATGTAGCTTTTTGAAAGTGAAAAATGGAAGCAAACACAAAAGGCTCACAGGAATCCTGACGACGGCTGTTCTTTTCCACCCCAGAGGGTTGTAGACAAGTACTGCCTGCAGATAGAAAACCGAGAGCTAGTTAAACGAGAATGTACTGTGAAATGATACCAGTAAGATTGTCACTGTCGAGTCAATATAGTACTCACTAATTTTTTGCCAACAGAAAGATCAACTTCTGTGGCAGGACAGTAACTTATATTCAGCAACGGGCACTGAAAAAAAAAAGATATATTAGTTTCATCCATGTACTTCGTTCAAGACGAAACAATAATGTGATTATGTAAGGAAAGCATAAGAGAGATTGAAATCAAGAAATGCACTTTGGGAAAGTAACTGTTTCTTGCCTGGTTGAAATTTGTGACAGAACTTTTGCATTTTGAAGACAAAGATGATTGTGTTAGACAACCGAGGGAGTCTGCAACGACATCCTTGGACTGCATGAACTCATAAATCACAAGGTATTAAGGAAAGGAAAGAGGAGGGGGACAACTTCACTGATGACTAATTTATAGTAGCAGGCGAAAATCTTACCTCCTCGTAACCTATTGAAAGCCGTTTTGCATAGTCATTAGCCACATGTTGCTTTTCAGTACCTGTAACTGCATCATGATGTTGTGCTATTGCCATAGCATCCGCTAAGGAGTCTGTTGTAGGTCCGGATTTATTTCTTCCTCTGAAAAATTCCAACTGCCTTGCTGCCTAATCAAGCATATGAGTAAATGAGATTTCACATTTAAAGATTCAAGCAGCAAAAAACCTTGATGATTCGACAAATGTACCAGATAGTAGCCACTCAGCACTCTGACATAGCCTTTAATGGCAGGCCTACTTGTAAAGTATCCAGTCCAGTAGGCGTTTATACGGTCAGCATACCTGATACACAACTTGATTACGTTACTGCAAAATATAAGTAGAATAATACATAATCTGCAGATATTTAAAATTGAGCTCACGGGAAGTAGTCATCGGATTTAAGAGGCCATGACTCGTCCAGAGCATATTTTGCGTCAGTGTATATAGACGGAGTAGAATAAAAGGCATTAACACGGCCATCCTGCAAGCAGGCGCAGAAAATAAAATGTTATAAACAGAATAAATACACTGCATTTGTTAGTTCATAAGCAACATTAAATTTTCCAAGAAAACAATGTTGGCATGTTTGAACTATATTTCTTATAGAATCGAAAATCTTCAACTACATAAACCAGTAAGAGTGTCAGGGTGGGGAAGTAAGAATTTTAAATAAGGCGATTTCTTGTAACAATCATCCACCATTGGGAAGCATAAGATCAAACAAATTCAGTTGATACTAACTTGATTCACATAGTGTATGAGCTTGTCCATATTCCGGAACCATGTATGTGCATATTGATATTTGAAATCGGTTCCCATAGTCCACATTACATGATTTGAAAGAGTAACATTAGCCTGCAAACGAATCCAATTGAAGGTGGTGAGCAACAAATAAACCAAGGCGATTTATGGAGAAATGCTCTTAGCTCTTATTTGAATTATGCCATATCACTATAACTACAAAGAAGAAAAAGGAAAAGGACACATACAGAAACAACATCATTTTAGAGTATGATCAATCACTGTGGGAACGGGCCTCAATAAAAATGCCACAGTAAATGAGAGTTTTACTGCCATAAAAGTGAAACGATATAGTGGTTTACCTGATTTATGGCAGCAGCTACAAAGGCATTGACACGTTCTTGAACATTGTAATCAAATAGGTCCATGTCATCCTTCGGACAAGAAACACGGATAATATCAGTATCAGCATAGACAAAAGTTCAACGCACAAATGTTTTTCTAAATAGTAACCTGGACTACAGGGGAATCATCATTGACTTCATAATAAAAACCGGTAGGAGGCTCGTAATTTCCAGCATAGAAAGCATCAGCAAATATCTGATGTAAGTAAAAGAGATATTAGACAGTCTAATTTCTGCACAATGCTCGTTACACATAAATTGAAGTGACAACAACTTGTTTCAAACATCAATATGAAAATGAGTTGAACTGTTAGTCAAGATGATGCTGAAATCATGGCAACTCGAGATAAACCTGTGAGGAAGAGCCACGACTCTTGGAGCCCTGCCAGATAACCTCAAGCTTCTTGTCAGCGCTCCTCTTGGCTCTATCTTGGTAGTCAATACGGGCAAAGTATAGAGCGTCAAATCCCACCTAAAGTGCAACAAAGGCAGGAGTTTAGGTAAGGTACGATTATACATCATGTAAGAACACATTCAAAGCTTCAAAACATGTTAATCAGAAGTCAGAACATGAGTGTACTGACTTAAAAGTACCTCTGCTCCCAAAAGGTAAGCCTGAACAGCAGAATGCCCGAACGGGTCAATCTGCCAACCAATTCTAGGAGTGACATTGAAGTCCCGCTTGATGTACCAGTGGCCTAGTGTCGTCTGGTCTATCATATCAATGTAATGTGTTGCTGCCTCGTCGTGCATGCACATACCACCGTTTCTGAGCGTGCAGAACCAAGGAGACATGATATGACAAACAATCAACCAAAATTCTTACAGGTGATGTGATTTTCAATCAACCAAAAACCATTGGAGAACAAATAAACAGCAATACTTCTAAATTAATACATGAACTCAAGTTGACCCGAGCTAACTAGCTTCTTCACTGTCTTCTTCACCAAATCACTCTGCTCTCTCCACCACCGCTGAAAAAATGCCTATCACAACATAACAGGCATTCACATCTAAGAATGCAGTTCATCAACATCTCAAACAAATGAACCGATGCACAACACAAAAAAACTGGTACCTGTTCGACATAAATGAATTTCCGATTTTTATCAGCCAGCAATGCCGGAATCAATGAATCCAACACATTCTGCACGCATGCTCCCTACACACAAGCACACAACCATACAAACTACTCAATTTCAATCAGTAAAATCCACAGCAAAATGCAAAGCAGCTCAGACCAATTTCTCCATCCCATCCCAACAAAATTTCCCAAAATTTCACAAATTTAGACCAAGAATCTCAAACCCCAGTTCATCAATGGGAGAAATAAACTACCTGAATCGAGTTATTCGACCCAACATAGTACTGATCAACAGTCTTCAACCACCCAACATCATCATGCGTATGAGCAACCAAATGCACATTGAGCTTTCCAGAAACAGCGCCGCCAGAAGTGTTGTAAACCATGAACTTCCCCTCCACCAAAACACACACACAACACACACTCAAAACAGCCGCAAGAACCCGAAACGCCGCCATTGCTGCTGCAGCTGCGATCAACCCAGACAGCAACGAGGATAAATAGACCAAGCCCAGAAGCCGGACAAGAAAAAGACTGAATCTTTTGTCGAACCCACGGATCAAATCGAGGTTCCCGATGAAGAAATGGGGCCAAAAATTTGTCCGATAATCATTGTCTGCGGAATTTGGTTGGTGACTAAGAATAAAACGTGGGTTTTTGGATGGATTGTAGATAAGGATTGCCGCAAATGACAAGAAAATGGGTAATTTTCTTGACTTGAAAAATGGATTTTGAGTGGACTGATGAGGAATCACTGTCAGCTTACTCAGCCATGTCATATATGAATATGATATCTACTCCATTTATTATCGTATGAGAGGGAGACTGTAACTTTAAATTTCTGTTAATTTTAACGATATTTTCTAGAATGTCTCATTAATTCTTGATTTTGTCTTAATTTATTTTGGATCCCACGTGGTCAACATCTTAAATTCTTAATATTTATTTAATAATAAGATCATTGTCAAAAATAATTTTCTCTTTTATTTTTAATTTTGGAAACTTTTTTTTTTATTAAGTTCAATTTACTAAGTAATATTCTCCCCGTTTCACAATAAGTGTCGTTCTAACACTTTAGTTTTGTTTTATGAAAAGTCTCATTCTACACAATCGATGTAAAAAAATTCACATTTTTCTCATATTTGCCCCTATTTAATACATTTAAACAATCATATTTAACTCGTTTAATATATTCACATAAGGGTGTATAAGGTAATTTGATTATCTAATTAATACCTTTATTAATACGTGTGCATTTATTCAAAATGACACTTATTCAAAAACGGAGGGAGTATATTATTAATTATCTATCACTTTACCAAAAACTTCACATGATAATTTCAATTTTAAAATTAAGTTTAAATCATCATTTTTGTTTTACTTTTTTTTTTATTGAACTTAATCTCAATTACCATTAATGATAAATTGATTATACTTTTTTATAATTATAATTATAATTTTTAACAAATAAAATTATATATATTCCATGCGTACATCGCATAGGAGAAGCTACTAAGGTTTAAACAACATTAGAGGGAAAAAATAATAATTATTCAATATAAGAGTGTAAGGTTTTGTAGTCATCTTCATAAAAATATGATTTTTTTAGCCATCGTTATTAGTTACACTCAGTAAGTTTTAACATCATTCTCATATCCTATTTATGTTTCTTAAAACTCTTTTTTTGGATGACGAGAGTAATCCACAGCCACCATTGAAGTGTGTATTTAACAAACTTCATTCCTGTGTAATATATAGACTGCAAAATAGATTACAGAAGAACACCCAATGGTGTTGGTGAAATTAAATTACGCATTACACGTTAGATGACAATATTGCACAAGAAATACATTCAAAAATATTCTTTAAAATAAAAGTTTGAAAGCGAAACGGTAGATTATACTTTGATATATACATTTTGAGCCCTTTTTTAAAAGATAATCCATTTTTCAAAACTAATAAAACAATACTAACTTTTCTAAAAGTTTTGCAAATCTAAGATTTGATTAATTTTACAGTTTGAAAATAATACAAAATTTATTTATTTTAATATTTTTATTTTCCTAACCGTTTACAAAAATCCTCAAATTAAAAAAAAATACAATAAATTACGCACGATTTTTGCACCGTAAAATTGATAAAATATTATATTTGCAAATTTTTTGAAAAATTGAATACAATTTTATTAATTTTAAAAATGAACTATTTTTGAAAATGAATCCGAAATGTAGATGTCAAAAGATTCAAAATGCAATTTATCCGAATAAATGCAATTTCTAAATCTCATGTTATCACCTACCACATTTTAAAATGTTGTGCAATGATGTTCTAAATAAGACATGAAACACCTGTTAATAAAATAAAATAAAATAGAATATCCCCTAAAAATATAAAATAAATTAGACATATTTTTGGGGATAGTGAATAAAATTAAACAATTGATATATTGCAAATATTAATTGCTACGTGGTCTGATTCGCTTTCAGATCTCCCGGGATTTGTCTGTACACAATCAAGATTATAATTAAAAAAAAAATAGGAAATTATTATTCTTTCTAATTTCCTAAAACAAAAAATTTAAAAAATTGAAAGAGTCAACTCAATATTTTGTTGGGCCGTTGACTTGAAAGTTTGGGCCCAGCTCAAGAGGTTACTAGTCCAATGGGCTAACTTATAGGCTTTTATTTTAAGAGCCGGGAAATTCTAAACACAATTTTCGTTTTACTTTTTACGGTCTTACTATTTTATAAAATATAAATATAAATATGATAATATTTTTTTTACCCATTAACCTCCAATACTTAAAATCATATTAGAGTCCCACCTATTTTCTTTAACTAAAGAAAGAATAAAAAAAAAGACATAAAATCATAGCAATTTTCTTTCCACATCTTTGCATCATATGCACCATTTCTTCTCCAAATATAGTATAACAGTTAAGTAGTAAATATAATTAATATCTTGGGGGCATAGAGAATATTTATCTTTAAAAACTATAAATATAATATTGATAGGTTTATATAAAATATATATTTACAATCATAATAAATATCATGACTTATTAGGTTTGGCAATCTTTTTCGAAGGCCTAAATTTGACCTATTTACATAAAGAGCAACTTTGTTAGGTGAATTTTCGGCTCACATCCAACAGTATTGCGAATAATATTATTTTCAATTCAGGTAATTACAAAAGTATTATTAATTTTTGTTTATCAAAATAATTTTAGAAATTTATTATTTTCATTTTACGCAAAAATCAAATACCTATTTTCAGTATTAAAATAATATTTTTCAATCCAAATAATTATAAAAATATCACCACCTTCGTATGAAAGGTACGAGTTACTAGGAGATCAGTTTGATGAAACTTGTCAACTTGATGTGAAATAATCCTACAAAAACTTTTATGTTTATATAAATATAATTAAAAAAGTTACTTATGTGAATTTGGGAAAATTACACTTTGATACCTACATCTTGAGTTCTTTTTCAAGAATATTCATTGTTTCAAATTTAAAAAACAATATTTTTTTTAAAAAATACAAACTTAACATTTAATCGATTTTTCGGCCCTAAAACCTTATGTAATTCATTGTATTTTAATATTTATATTTCTCCAATCACATATAAAAATACTCCAATGAAAATTTAATAAAATATAATAAATTACGTACGTACGATTTTCAGGTCGTAAAATCAATCAAATGTTCAATTTGTATTTTTTTTTAAATGAGCACTATTTAATTAATTTTGAAAAGTAAACTATTTAAAAAAAAAGAAGAGAAAAAACGTAAGTCTCTAAATGTAATTACCCAAAGACCTTTTATGAAATGGTGGCATGGAATCAAGCGAAATATGATTTTTCGTAGATAAACATACTACATTCTATTGCATACATGATACATCACAATGCATTAATAAATAAAATCTAAATTGTTTCAACGTTATAAAATGCCAAAATCTTATTTTTGATTCCCGTACTTTTAATTTTTTCCGGATTGAGTCACTATACTATACTTTATTTGATTAAAATGAGCTGAGGTTCATGTACTATCAATTTGATTAAAATCAAGTCATTAGGTACTATCAATTTGGATTAAATCAAGTCCACATGAATTTGATTTTAATCAAATTAATAGTACACAGACCCATTTCGAAAATGAAAATAGAATTGATTTTTTAAATGAAAATCTAAATAATAAATAAATAAAAAGACAAAATTAGTAAAAATTGAAATTTTTAAGTAAAAAAATAAATTTTAAATAAAAATAATAAAAAAATAATTAAAATTTTAAAAACCACTATAAATTATTTATTTATTTATTATTTTTTGAAAAATTCAAACAATAGTTTAAAAATTGATTTTAACTTAATTGTTTTTTTAAAATTTATTTAACTATTGTTTGATTTTTTTTAATTTACTTTCTTGAAAATAAAATAATTATAGCCCTTCATAAAAAATAATTTATAAGAGTGAGGCTTGAGATAGTGGTGGTAATTTCAGTCCGATCCTGTTCAAAATATATAGAAAGTGGTTTGAATGAGCTGGACAACTTAGCCCAAAAGTCTGAAAAAATACACTAGTCCCGTAGGTGGCTCGACTACCCATGCGATCGCCATGTCACCACCATTCATCCAACCTTACCTACAGACAAACCCGTTTGCCCTAATTGTCGCGGCAAATTTTTTGAAGAATCCTCCCTCCCCTGATCAATCCATGATACGGTATCCTGGATTTCATGATCTCTTTGTGTGTATGATGGATCTACCATTAAGTCAACGTAATGCATTTTCGTATTGTTTTAAAAATTACATCTACAATAAAACCTATATAGATTAATAGGATTGATACCATGATATTTTATGCAAATTTATTATTTTTATCGTGATATTAAGTAATTCATAAATTAGTATGTATTAATTTAAATGAGTGTTTTCATAATTTAAAGAAATTAAATTTTGATTACATAAAAGTCATTGTATCTTACTAATTTATGTATCATATTTATTAAATTAATATTAAAATAAATTCATTTCGCATGTTATTAATGAAAATTAATAATTAATATTCATTATTTTCTTAATAACTTAATATTATCATTATATTTTTACTAAAAACATTCATTATTGATGGTAATAGATTGTACTATCTAAACAACATAGCAAATATCCAATAATGACTTCTCATCTAAAAGTGTCTCAAAATCAATAATGATAGATGAAATATGTAAAATATGATGTGAATACAAAAGATAATTTCACATGCACTCAAAAAGATTTACAATTGTGAGTTGATGAAAAAAATCATTTGAAAGTTAATACGGTAGTAGTGTATTGTGAGATTTGTAAGTTTCTTAAAATTAAGTTGATGTATGGACATTTTTTTTTTTTCGCTTTTCTTCGAAATGAATACATATAGGAATCTCATGAATATAGGGCTATTTTATTTCCCCTAGATTGGGACAACCGGTGCAGCAAACTAGGGGATTTATCTAGATTAGAATGGGACGCTACGCGCTTCAATTTCTTCAGCCGAGGGTTTGTTGAATATAACAATTATGAGGAAAATGTTGGCATTGTGTCAAGAGAACTTTGAGTTGATTGCATAGATGATATATGGTAAATTATTACCATTTAATGCTTAATTAATAATGGATTCTAATATATATACAAGTTCTCATGTTTTCTTATTTCGTCCATGTCCATGTGGGATAAATTAATTAATACAACCGGCCTCACCAATTCCAACACTTACAATTTGCATTTATACAATATATGTCTCATTTATCCAAACACCATTTTGGACAAATAAATATAAAATTCCAATCGTACCTTTCTTATTCAACAAACGAAAACTATAAAAATCATGTCTATATATAATTGCACAATTTATATCACACCTTTCACATTATCCTTAATTCCTTATATATATTTGGGCGAATATATATAAACGATAGAAGTGAACTACGAGGAATCACCCATATGAGGTCTAGCCACACGTCGCACTTGTCGGAATGGGCGGTTTAAGACGCATTTTGCACTTGAAAGTGATCTTGATTACTGTTTTATTCGTCATACATAACGTCATTTTTGTAAGTACAACAAAATGCTATTCAAAAGTCATCCCTTTTTGCATTAATATTTTATAAATCCAAATATATTATTCAAGTTATTATTTATATATCAAAACGAAAATTAATTTTAGCTGGCAAAAAGATTAATTAGATACAATATTGGTTTGATGAAAAAAATTATTTGAAAGTTAATACGGTAGTTAGTACTGTATCGTGAGATTTGTAAATTTCTTAAGATTATGTTGATGTATAAACATTTGTTTTTCACTATCCCGGAATAGGCACATATAGAATCCCACGAATACGGGGCTACTTTATTTCTCCTAATTTATGTATCATATGTACTAAATTAATATTAAAAAAATTCATTTCACATATTATTAATGAAAATTAATAAGTAATGTTCACTATTTATTAATAATTTAATATAACTCATTGTATTTTTACTAAAAATATTCATTATTGACGATGATAGATTGCACTATATAAACAACATGGTAAATTTTTTAAAATTATATCGACTTCTCCTTTAAAAGGTGCCTCAAAAATCAACAATGATAGATGAAATATGTAAAACATTATATGAATAAAAAGAGATCATTTGACATGTACTAAAAAAGTTTTACAGTTGTGGTTTAATGAAAAAAAATTATTTAAAAATTAATACGGCAGTACATTTGAAACCAGTTAACATGGTAGTACTGCATTGTGAGATTTGTAAATTTCTTAAGATTATAGGTTGACGTATGTACATTTGTTTTTCACCATCCGGAATGGGCACATATAGGAATCCCACGAATATGGGGCTATTTTAGTTCTCCTAGTTTGGGGCAACTGATGCAACAGTTAAATAGATTTATCTAGTTGAACACATTAGTACTGTATTGTGAGATCTATTTTCTTAACCGGCTTCGTTCTTTTCTTCTTGTAGTTGCGTGGTCCACAACTCTTGCGGTATTGCTTATTTGTGCACCTGTAGATGTGCAGTGAGTGGCATCCTTTCCCACCTTAGGTTAGTTGATCGAGGCAGTAGGGGAACTCCTCCATTGGAGATGGTGTTTTCATTGTCTCAATTCAGCGTTTGGTTTTAGGAATGTCATGCAACAGCTTGGTGGTGTTCTCAACACTATTCGGGCGGTCGTCGCTGCAGAGCTACACTACCCAATCGAGCTGGTAAAACCACCACGAGCAGCTGTGCGGTATGATCTATATGTATTCCTCTCTATTCAAGTAATTGAGGTTGCTTTTGTTATAAACTTCTATTGCTTTTTTTTTTTTTTTGCTGCAAGGGAATCATGGAACTCTATGAAGTCACTTCCATCCTAAACACTCCTGAACAAAAAAAGAATGAAACTTATTCCAATTAAAAGATAGTATGAATAATTGAAGCTAAGAACTTTGAATATTGAAATTTCACCAAATATGAAGTTTTGTTCACAGATATTGCTATATGATAAAGATTTCATATTGTTGATTATATTGAAAATGAATGAACATGTTATTGTCTTTATGTGACAACTAGATGTCCCGTTTTATGAACATGCCTATAGTAACAACAAGCTGCTTGCTTCCTCTAAAGTAATGATGATGAACTATTTCTTTATGTAAAAGTATTAAATATTTTTTTTTTGAGATTATTGTGTTGCTGTTATTCCTTTTATAAAAACTAGTGTATCTCCCGTACGATGTACGGACACACGATACTATCTACATATGTATAGATAATGTTACAACTGAATGACTATACTTTTAAATTTAATGAGTATCATGTAACATATAATAATAGTCAAATTATATATGAAAGTAAATTACAATAAAAATATATACCACAACCGGTGAAATTTCATATAAATTTTGTAATACTTCTTTATATATAACATTTTAGTAAAAGTGTTATCGACATCGTCATCATTACTTATAAAGTCATAGTAAAATGATTTATATATATTTTATATATAATAATTAATAAAGATGTGACAATATATTTTGAATGCAATTTACGTATTACATTTTTAGGAGTTATAAATATAGATTGTACGTGTGCTTACATGCATATGGAATAAATTTTTTTATCTTATTTATTTTCATTGTTTGTTTATCACATATTATGTGTACAAATTTTGAAAGTTTAGCAAACTCATAATTTTGCGGTGAGAACTAATTATTATACATTTAATGATTGCAAATTTATTACTTTTGAATCGTAAATTCAAATTTTTTTAGTAATTCTATTATGAAAATGATTGAAGCTCCAATATCAATATTGTAATTATTTTGAGCAAACGCTTGTCATTATAATATGTTGAATAATATACATTAAAATTAAATTTAAATAAAAATTATCATGCGTGTTGAAATGTCAATGATCTTCAATATTATCATTCAGTTGCAGGACAATGTATAACCTATAAATTAGGTTAAAAAAATATGAATATGAAAATTATGGGCCAACATTAAATATAGAAAAAAGACACATTAAATATAGAAAAAAGACATGGCTCAAACGGAATGAAAAATATATAGAATTTCAATACTCAATTTGTTTAGCCATTAAAAAACTTAGAGTCATATTTTAATAGTTGTTAAAAGAAAACACACAAGTTAATGAATTTGCTTAACCTTTAACCTAATGAGAACTTTCAATATTAGAGTGGAAAGTTCAAATTAAATATTTTCATATTTTAAATGGTTGCAAAGTGTCGGTTTATTTTTTAAAAATTTAAGTTTCTGTCGCGCCTTTGATACACAAATTAAATGCATTGATTATTGCTTAAATATAAATTAATAACGTAAAAATTAAAAATGAAATAAATGAAAAAATTGAATCAAAGGGAAAAATTGAGGAAAAGACAAAAAAAATAAAATTGTGAGATCTATTTTCTTAACCGGCTTCGTTCTTTTCTTCTTGTAGTTGCGTGGTCCACAACTCATGCGGTATTGCTTATTTGTGCACCTGTAGATGTGCAGTGAGTGGCATCCTTTCCCACCTTAGGTTAGTTGATCGAGGCAGTAGGGGAACTCCTCCATTGGAGATGGTGTTTTCATTGTCTCAATTCAGCGTTTGGTTTTAGGAATGTCATGCAACAGCTTGGTGGTGTTCTCAACACTATTCGGGCGGTCGTCGCTGCAGAGCTACACTACCCAATCGAGCTGGTAAAACCACCACGAGCAGCTGTGCGGTATGATCTATATGTATTCCTCTCTATTCAAGTAATTGAGGTTGCTTTTGTTATAAACTTCTATTGCTTTTTTTTTTTTTGCTGCAAGGGAATCATGGAACTCTATGAAGTCACTTCCATCCTAAACACTCCTGAACAAAAAAAGAATGAAACTTATTCCAATTAAAAGATAGTATGAATAATTGAAGCTAAGAACTTTGAATATTGAAATTTCACCAAATATGAAGTTTTGTTCACATATATTGCTATATGATAAAGATTTCATATTGTTGATTATATTGAAAATGAATGAACATGTTATTGTCTTTATGTGACAACTAGATGTCCCGTTTTATGAACATGCCTATAGTAACAACAAGCTGCTTGCTTCCTCTAAAGTAATGATGATGAACTATTTCTTTATGTAAAAGTATTAAATATTTTTTTTTTGAGATTATTGTGTTGCTGTTATTCCTTTTATAAAAACTAGTGTATCTCCCGTACGATGTACGGACACACGATACTATCTACATATGTATAGATAATGTTACAACTGAATGACTATACTTTTAAATTTAATGAGTATCATGTAACATATAATAATAGTCAAATTATATATGAAAGTAAATTACAATAAAAATATATACCACAACCGGTGAAATTTCATATAAATTTTGTAATACTTCTTTATATATAACATTTTAGTAAAAGTGTTATCGACATCGTCATCATTACTTATAAAGTCATAGTAAAATGATTTATATATATTTTATATATAATAATTAATAAAGATGTGACAATATATTTTGAATGCAATTTACGTATTACATTTTTAGGAGTTATAAATATAGATTGTACGTGTGCTTACATGCATATGGAATAAATTTTTTTATCTTATTTATTTTCATTGTTTGTTTATCACATATTATGTGTACAAATTTTGAAAGTTTAGCAAACTCATAATTTTGCGGTGAGAACTAATTATTATACATTTAATGATTGCAAATTTATTACTTTTGAATCGTAAATTCAAATTTTTTTAGTAATTCTATTATGAAAATGATTGAAGCTCCAATATCAATATTGTAATTATTTTGAGCAAACGCTTGTCATTATAATATGTTGAATAATATACATTAAAATTAAATTTAAATAAAAATTATCATGCGTGTTGAAATGTCAATGATCTTCAATATTATCATTCAGTTGCAGGACAATGTATAACCTATAAATTAGGTTAAAAAAATATGAATATGAAAATTATGGGCCAACATTAAATATAGAAAAAAGACACATTAAATATAGAAAAAAGACATGGCTCAAACGGAATGAAAAATATATAGAATTTCAATACTCAATTTGTTTAGCCATTAAAAAACTTAGAGTCATATTTTAATAGTTGTTAAAAGAAAACACACAAGTTAATGAATTTGCTTAACCTTTAACCTAATGAGAACTTTCAATATTAGAGTGGAAAGTTCAAATTAAATATTTTCATATTTTAAATGGTTGCAAAGTGTCGGTTTATTTTTTAAAAATTTAAGTTTCTGTCGCGCCTTTGATACACAAATTAAATGCATTGATTATTGCTTAAATATAAATTAATAACGTAAAAATTAAAAATGAAATAAATGAAAAAATTGAATCAAAGGGAAAAATTGAGGAAAAGACAAAAAAAATAAAATTGTGAGATCTATTTTCTTAACCGGCTTCGTTCTTTTCTTCTTGTAGTTGCGTGGTCCACAACTCTTGCGGTATTGCTTATTTGTGCACCTGTAGATGTGCAGTGAGTGGCATCCTTTCCCACCTTAGGTTAGTTGATCGAGGCAGTAGGGGAACTCCTCCATTGGAGATGGTGTTTTCATTGTCTCAATTCAGCGTTTGGTTTTAGGAATGTCATGCAACAGCTTGGTGGTGTTCTCAACACTATTCGGGCGGTCGTCGCTGCAGAGCTACACTACCCAATCGAGCTGGTAAAACCACCACGAGCAGCTGTGCGGTATGATCTATATGTATTCCTCTCTATTCAAGTAATTGAGGTTGCTTTTGTTATAAACTTCTATTGCTTTTTTTTTTTTGCTGCAAGGGAATCATGGAACTCTATGAAGTCACTTCCATCCTAAACACTCCTGAACAAAAAAAGAATGAAACTTATTCCAATTAAAAGATAGTATGAATAATTGAAGCTAAGAACTTTGAATATTGAAATTTCACCAAATATGAAGTTTTGTTCACAGATATTGCTATATGATAAAGATTTCATATTGTTGATTATATTGAAAATGAATGAACATGTTATTGTCTTTATGTGACAACTAGATGTCCCGTTTTATGAACATGCCTATAGTAACAACAAGCTGCTTGCTTCCTCTAAAGTAATGATGATGAACTATTTCTTTATGTAAAAGTATTAAATATTTTTTTTTTGAGATTATTGTGTTGCTGTTATTCCTTTTATAAAAACTAGTGTATCTCCCGTACGATGTACGGACACACGATACTATCTACATATGTATAGATAATGTTACAACTGAATGACTATACTTTTAAATTTAATGAGTATCATGTAACATATAATAATAGTCAAATTATATATGAAAGTAAATTACAATAAAAATATATACCACAACCGGTGAAATTTCATATAAATTTTGTAATACTTCTTTATATATAACATTTTAGTAAAAGTGTTATCGACATCGTCATCATTACTTATAAAGTCATAGTAAAATGATTTATATATATTTTATATATAATAATTAATAAAGATGTGACAATATATTTTGAATGCAATTTACGTATTACATTTTTAGGAGTTATAAATATAGATTGTACGTGTGCTTACATGCATATGGAATAAATTTTTTTATCTTATTTATTTTCATTGTTTGTTTATCACATATTATGTGTACAAATTTTGAAAGTTTAGCAAACTCATAATTTTGCGGTGAGAACTAATTATTATACATTTAATGATTGCAAATTTATTACTTTTGAATCGTAAATTCAAATTTTTTTAGTAATTCTATTATGAAAATGATTGAAGCTCCAATATCAATATTGTAATTATTTTGAGCAAACGCTTGTCATTATAATATGTTGAATAATATACATTAAAATTAAATTTAAATAAAAATTATCATGCGTGTTGAAATGTCAATGATCTTCAATATTATCATTCAGTTGCAGGACAATGTATAACCTATAAATTAGGTTAAAAAAATATGAATATGAAAATTATGGGCCAACATTAAATATAGAAAAAAGACACATTAAATATAGAAAAAAGACATGGCTCAAACGGAATGAAAAATATATAGAATTTCAATACTCAATTTGTTTAGCCATTAAAAAACATAGAGTCATATTTTAATAGTTGTTAAAAGAAAACACACGAGTTAATGAATTTGCTTAACCTTTAACCTAATGAGAACTTTCAATATTAGAGTGGAAAGTTCAAATTAAATATTTTCATATTTTAAATGGTTGCAAAGTGTCGGTTTATTTTTTAAAAATTTAAGTTTCTGTCGCGCCTTTGATACACAAATTAAATGCATTGATTATTGCTTAAATATAAATTAATAACGTAAAAATTAAAAATGAAATAAATGAAAAAATTGAATCAAAGGGAAAAATTGAGGAAAAGACAAAAAAAATAAAATTGTGAGATCTATTTTCTTAACCGGCTTCGTTCTTTTCTTCTTGTAGTTGCGTGGTCCACAACTCTTGCGGTATTGCTTATTTGTGCACCTGTAGATGTGCAGTGAGTGGCATCCTTTCCCACCTTAGGTTAGTTGATCGAGGCAGTAGGGGAACTCCTCCATTGGAGATGGTGTTTTCATTGTCTCAATTCAGCGTTTGGTTTTAGGAATGTCATGCAACAGCTTGGTGGTGTTCTCAACACTATTCGGGCGGTCGTCGCTGCAGAGCTACACTACCCAATCGAGCTGGTAAAACCACCACGAGCAGCTGTGCGGTATGATCTATATGTATTCCTCTCTATTCAAGTAATTGAGGTTGCTTTTGTTATAAACTTCTATTGCCTTTTTTTTTTTGCTGCAAGGGAATCATGGAACTCTATGAAGTCACTTCCATCCTAAACACTCCTGAACAAAAAAAGAATGAAACTTATTCCAATTAAAAGATAGTATGAATAATTGAAGCTAAGAACTTTGAATATTGAAATTTCACCAAATATGAAGTTTTGTTCACAGATATTGCTATATGATAAAGATTTCATATTGTTGATTATATTGAAAATGAATGAACATGTTATTGTCTTTATGTGACAACTAGATGTCCCGTTTTATGAACATGCCTATAGTAACAACAAGCTGCTTGCTTCCTCTAAAGTAATGATGATGAACTATTTCTTTATGTAAAAGTATTAAATATTTTTTTTTTGAGATTATTGTGTTGCTTTTATTCCTTTTATAAAAACTAGTGCATCTCCCGTACGATGTACGGACATACGATACTATCTACATATGTATAGATAATGTTACAACTGAATGACTATACTTTTAAATTTAATGAGTATCATGTAACATATAATAATAGTCAAATTATATTTGAAAGTAAATTACAATAAAAATATATACCACAACCGGTGAAATTTCATATAAATTTTGTAATACTTCTTTATATATAACATTTTAGTAAAAGTGTTATCGACATCGTCATCATTACTTATAAAGTCATAGTAAAATGATTTATATATATTTTATATATAATAATTAATAAAGATGTGACAATATATTTTGAATGCAATTTACGTATTACATTTTTAGGAGTTATAAATATAGATTGTACGTGTGCTTACATGCATATGGAATAAATTTTTTTATCTTATTTATTTTCATTGTTTGTTTATCACATATTATGTGTACAAATTTTGAAAGTTTAGCAAACTCATAATTTTGCGGTGAGAACTAATTATTATACATTTAATGATTGCAAATTTATTACTTTTGAATCGTAAATTCAAATTTTTTTAGTAATTCTATTATGAAAATGATTGAAGCTCCAATATCAATATTGTAATTATTTTGAGCAAACGCTTGTCATTATAATATGTTGAATAATATACATTAAAATTAAATTTAAATAAAAATTATCATGCGTGTTGAAATGTCAATGATCTTCAATATTATCATTCAGTTGCAGGACAATGTATAACCTATAAATTAGGTTAAAAAAATATGAATATGAAAATTATGGGCCAACATTAAATATAGAAAAAAGATACATTAAATATAGAAAAAAGACATGGCTCAAACGGAATGAAAAATATATAGAATTTCAATACTCAATTTGTTTAGCCATTAAAAAATTTAGAGTCATATTTTAATAGTTGTTAAAAGAAAACACACAAGTTAATGAATTTGCTTAACCTTTAACCTAATGAGAACTTTCAATATTAGAGTGGAAAGTTCAAATTAAATATTTTCATATTTTAAATGGTTGCAAAGTGTCGGTTTATTTTTTAAAAATTTAAGTTTCTGTCGCGCCTTTGATACACAAATTAAATGCATTGATTATTGCTTAAATATAAATTAATAACGTAAAAATTAAAAATGAAATAAATGAAAAAATTGAATCAAAGGGAAAAATTGAGGAAAAGACAAAAAAAATAAAATTGTGAGATCTATTTTCTTAACCGGCTTCGTTCTTTTCTTCTTGTAGTTGCGTGGTCCACAACTCTTGCGGTATTGCTTATTTGTGCACCTGTAGATGTGCAGTGAGTGGCATCCTTTCCCACCTTAGGTTAGTTGATCGAGGCAGTAGGGGAACTCCTCCATTGGAGATGGTGTTTTCATTGTCTCAATTCAGCGTTTGGTTTTAGGAATGTCATGCAACAGCTTGGTGGTGTTCTCAACACTATTCGGGCGGTCGTCGCTGCAGAGCTACACTACCCAATCGAGCTGGTAAAACCACCACGAGCAGCTGTGCGGTATGATCTATATGTATTCCTCTCTATTCAAGTAATTGAGGTTGCTTTTGTTATAAACTTCTATTGCCTTTTTTTTTTTTGCTGCAAGGGAATCATGGAACTCTATGAAGTCACTTCCATCCTAAACACTCCTGAACAAAAAAAGAATGAAACTTATTCCAATTAAAAGATAGTATGAATAATTGAAGCTAAGAACTTTGAATATTGAAATTTCACCAAATATGAAGTTTTGTTCACAGATATTGCTATATGATAAAGATTTCATATTGTTGATTATATTGAAAATGAATGAACATGTTATTGTCTTTATGTGACAACTAGATGTCCCGTTTTATGAACATGCCTATAGTAACAACAAGCTGCTTGCTTCCTCTAAAGTAATGATGATGAACTATTTCTTTATGTAAAAGTATTAAATATTTTTTTTTTGAGATTATTGTGTTGCTTTTATTCCTTTTATAAAAACTAGTGCATCTCCCGTACGATGTACGGACATACGATACTATCTACATATGTATAGATAATGTTACAACTGAATGACTATACTTTTAAATTTAATGAGTATCATGTAACATATAATAATAGTCAAATTATATTTGAAAGTAAATTACAATAAAAATATATACCACAACCGGTGAAATTTCATATAAATTTTGTAATACTTCTTTATATATAACATTTTAGTAAAAGTGTTATCGACATCGTCATCATTACTTATAAAGTCATAGTAAAATGATTTATATATATTTTATATATAATAATTAATAAAGATGTGACAATATATTTTGAATGCAATTTACGTATTACATTTTTAGGAGTTATAAATATAGATTGTACGTGTGCTTACATGCATATGGAATAAATTTTTTTATCTTATTTATTTTCATTGTTTGTTTATCACATATTATGTGTACAAATTTTGAAAGTTTAGCAAACTCATAATTTTGCGGTGAGAACTAATTATTATACATTTAATGATTGCAAATTTATTACTTTTGAATCGTAAATTCAAATTTTTTTAGTAATTCTATTATGAAAATGATTGAAGCTCCAATATCAATATTGTAATTATTTTGAGCAAACGCTTGTCATTATAATATGTTGAATAATATACATTAAAATTAAATTTAAATAAAAATTATCATGCGTGTTGAAATGTCAATGATCTTCAATATTATCATTCAGTTGCAGGACAATGTATAACCTATAAATTAGGTTAAAAAAATATGAATATGAAAATTATGGGCCAACATTAAATATAGAAAAAAGACACATTAAATATAGAAAAAAGACATGGCTCAAACGGAATGAAAAATATATAGAATTTCAATACTCAATTTGTTTAGCCATTAAAAAACTTAGAGTCATATTTTAATAGTTGTTAAAAGAAAACACACAAGTTAATGAATTTGCTTAACCTTTAACCTAATGAGAACTTTCAATATTAGAGTGGAAAGTTCAAATTAAATATTTTCATATTTTAAATGGTTGCAAAGTGTCGGTTTATTTTTTAAAAATTTAAGTTTCTGTCGCGCCTTTGATACACAAATTAAATGCATTGATTATTGCTTAAATATAAATTAATAACGTAAAAATTAAAAATGAAATAAATGAAAAAATTGAATCAAAGGGAAAAATTGAGGAAAAGACAAAAAAAATAAAATTGTGAGATCTATTTTCTTAACCGGCTTCGTTCTTTTCTTCTTGTAGTTGCGTGGTCCACAACTCTTGCGGTATTGCTTATTTGTGCACCTGTAGATGTGCAGTGAGTGGCATCCTTTCCCACCTTAGGTTAGTTGATCGAGGCAGTAGGGGAACTCCTCCATTGGAGATGGTGTTTTCATTGTCTCAATTCAGCGTTTGGTTTTAGGAATGTCATGCAACAGCTTGGTGGTGTTCTCAACACTATTCGGGCGGTCGTCGCTGCAGAGCTACACTACCCAATCGAGCTGGTAAAACCACCACGAGCAGCTGTGCGGTATGATCTATATGTATTCCTCTCTATTCAAGTAATTGAGGTTGCTTTTGTTATAAACTTCTATTGCTTTTTTTTTTTTTTGCTGCAAGGGAATCATGGAACTCTATGAAGTCACTTCCATCCTAAACACTCCTGAACAAAAAAAGAATGAAACTTATTCCAATTAAAAGATAGTATGAATAATTGAAGCTAAGAACTTTGAATATTGAAATTTCACCAAATATGAAGTTTTGTTCACAGATATTGCTATATGATAAAGATTTCATATTGTTGATTATATTGAAAATGAATGAACATGTTATTGTCTTTATGTGACAACTAGATGTCCCGTTTTATGAACATGCCTATAGTAACAACAAGCTGCTTGCTTCCTCTAAAGTAATGATGATGAACTATTTCTTTATGTAAAAGTATTAAATATTTTTTTTTTGAGATTATTGTGTTGCTGTTATTCCTTTTATAAAAACTAGTGTATCTCCCGTACGATGTACGGACACACGATACTATCTACATATGTATAGATAATGTTACAACTGAATGACTATACTTTTAAATTTAATGAGTATCACGTAACATATAATAATAGTCAAATTATATATGAAAGTAAATTACAATAAAAATATATACCACAACCGGTGAAATTTCATATAAATTTTGTAATACTTCTTTATATATAACATTTTAGTAAAAGTGTTATCGACATCGTCATCATTACTTATAAAGTCATAGTAAAATGATTTATATATATTTTATATATAATAATTAATAAAGATGTGACAATATATTTTGAATGCAATTTACGTATTACATTTTTAGGAGTTATAAATATAGATTGTACGTGTGCTTACATGCATATGGAATAAATTTTTTATCTTATTTATTTTCATTGTTTGTTTATCACATATTATGTGTACAAATTTTGAAAGTTTAGCAAACTCATAATTTTGCGGTGAGAACTAATTATTATACATTTAATGATTGCAAATTTATTACTTTTGAATCGTAAATTCAAATTTTTTTAGTAATTCTATTATGAAAATGATTGAAGCTCCAATATCAATATTGTAATTATTTTTAGCAAACGCTTGTCATTATAATATGTTGAATAATATACATTAAAATTAAATTTAAATAAAAATTATCATGCGTGTTGAAATGTCAATGATCTTCAATATTATCATTCAGTTGCAGGACAATGTATAACCTATAAATTAGGTTAAAAAAATATGAATATGAAAATTATGGGCCAACATTAAATATAGAAAAAAGACACATTAAATATAGAAAAAAGACATGGCTCAAACGGAATGAAAAATATATAGAATTTCAATACTCAATTTGTTTAGCCATTAAAAAACTTAGAGTCATATTTTAATAGTTGTTAAAAGAAAAGACACGAGTTAATGAATTTGCTTAACCTTTAACCTAATGAGAACTTTCAATATTAGAGTGGAAAGTTCAAATTAAATATTTTCATATTTTAAATGGTTGCAAAGTGTCGGTTTATTTTTTAAAAATTTAAGTTTCTGTCGCGCCTTTGATACACAAATTAAATGCATTGATTATTGCTTAAATATAAATTAATAACGTAAAAATTAAAAATGAAATAAATGAAAAAATTGAATCAAAGGGAAAAATTGAGGAAAAGACAAAAAAAATAAAATTGTGAGATCTATTTTCTTAACCGGCTTCGTTCTTTTCTTCTTGTAGTTGCGTGGTCCACAACTCTTGCGGTATTGCTTATTTGTGCACCTGTAGATGTGCAGTGAGTGGCATCCTTTCCCACCTTAGGTTAGTTGATCGAGGCAGTAGGGGAACTCCTCCATTGGAGATGGTGTTTTCATTGTCTCAATTCAGCGTTTGGTTTTAGGAATGTCATGCAACAGCTTGGTGGTGTTCTCAACACTATTCGGGCGGTCGTCGCTGCAGAGCTACACTACCCAATCGAGCTGGTAAAACCACCACGAGCAGCTGTGCGGTATGATCTATATGTATTCCTCTCTATTCAAGTAATTGAGGTTGCTTTTGTTATAAACTTCTATTGCCTTTTTTTTTTTTTGCTGCAAGGGAATCATGGAACTCTATGAAGTCACTTCCATCCTAAACACTCCTGAACAAAAAAAGAATGAAACTTATTCCAATTAAAAGATAGTATGAATAATTGAAGCTAAGAACTTTGAATATTGAAATTTCACCAAATATGAAGTTTTGTTCACAGATATTGCTATATGATAAAGATTTCATATTGTTGATTATATTGAAAATGAATGAACATGTTATTGTCTTTATGTGACAACTAGATGTCCCGTTTTATGAACATGCCTATAGTAACAACAAGCTGCTTGCTTCCTCTAAAGTAATGATGATGAACTATTTCTTTATGTAAAAGTATTAAATATTTTTTTTTTGAGATTATTGTGTTGCTGTTATTCCTTTTATAAAAACTAGTGTATCTCCCGTACGATGTACGGACACACGATACTATCTACATATGTATAGATAATGTTACAACTGAATGACTATACTTTTAAATTTAATGAGTATCACGTAACATATAATAATAGTCAAATTATATATGAAAGTAAATTACAATAAAAATATATACCACAACCGGTGAAATTTCATATAAATTTTGTAATACTTCTTTATATATAACATTTTAGTAAAAGTGTTATCGACATCGTCATCATTACTTATAAAGTCATAGTAAAATGATTTATATATATTTTATATATAATAATTAATAAAGATGTGACAATATATTTTGAATGCAATTTACGTATTACATTTTTAGGAGTTATAAATATAGATTGTACGTGTGCTTACATGCATATGGAATAAATTTTTTTATCTTATTTATTTTCATTGTTTGTTTATCACATATTATGTGTACAAATTTTGAAAGTTTAGCAAACTCATAATTTTGCGGTGAGAACTAATTATTATACATTTAATGATTGCAAATTTATTACTTTTGAATCGTAAATTCAAATTTTTTTAGTAATTCTATTATGAAAATGATTGAAGCTCCAATATCAATATTGTAATTATTTTGAGCAAACGCTTGTCATTATAATATGTTGAATAATATACATTAAAATTAAATTTAAATAAAAATTATCATGCGTGTTGAAATGTCAATGATCTTCAATATTATCATTCAGTTGCAGGACAATGTATAACCTATAAATTAGGTTAAAAAAATATGAATATGAAAATTATGGGCCAACATTAAATATAGAAAAAAGACACATTAAATATAGAAAAAAGACATGGCTCAAACGGAATGAAAAATATATAGAATTTCAATACTCAATTTGTTTAGCCATTAAAAAACTTAGAGTCATATTTTAATGATTGTTAAAAGAAAAGACACGAGTTAATGAATTTGCTTAACCTTTAACCTAATGAGAACTTTCAATATTAGAGTGGAAAGTTCAAATTAAATATTTTCATATTTTAAATGGTTGCAAAGTGTCGGTTTATTTTTTAAAAATTTAAGTTTCTGTCGCGCCTTTGATACACAAATTAAATGCATTGATTATTGCTTAAATATAAATTAATAACGTAAAAATTAAAAATGAAATAAATGAAAAAATTGAATCAAAGGGAAAAATTGAGGAAAAGACAAAAAAAATAA
This sequence comes from Perilla frutescens, assembly GCA_026008535.1. Lineage (NCBI taxonomy): Eukaryota > Viridiplantae > Streptophyta > Magnoliopsida > Lamiales > Lamiaceae > Perilla > Perilla frutescens. The sequence continues at coordinate 54,333,841 of BRKX01000015.1, forward strand.
AATTGTGAGATCTATTTTCTTAACCGGCTTCGTTCTTTTCTTCTTATAGTTGCGTGGTCCACAACTCTTGCGGTATTGCTTATTTGTGCACCTGTAGATGTGCAGTGAGTGGCATCCTTTCCCACCTTAGGTTAGTTGATCGAGGCAGTAGGGGAACTCCTCCATTGGAGATGGTGTTTTCATTGTCTCAATTCAGCGTTTGGTTTTAGGAATGTCATGCAACAGCTTGGTGGTGTTCTCAACACTATTCGGGCGGTCGTCGCTGCAGAGCTACACTACCCAATCGAGCTGGTAAAACCACCACGAGCAGCTGTGCGGTATGATCTATATGTATTCCTCTCTATTCAAGTAATTGAGGTTGCTTTTGTTATAAACTTCTATTGCCTTTTTTTTTTTTGCTGCAAGGGAATCATGGAACTCTATGAAGTCACTTCCATCCTAAACACTCCTGAACAAAAAAAGAATGAAACTTATTCCAATTAAAAGATAGTATGAATAATTGAAGCTAAGAACTTTGAATATTGAAATTTCACCAAATATGAAGTTTTGTTCACAGATATTGCTATATGATAAAGATTTCATATTGTTGATTATATTGAAAATGAATGAACATGTTATTGTCTTTATGTGACAACTAGATGTCCCGTTTTATGAACATGCCTATAGTAACAACAAGCTGCTTGATTCCTCTAAAGTAATGATGATGAACTATTTCTTTATGTAAAAGTATTAAATATTTTTTTTTTGAGATTATTGTGTTGCTGTTATTCCTTTTATAAAAACTAGTGTATCTCCCGTACGATGTACGGACACACGATACTATCTACATATGTATAGATAATGTTACAACTGAATGACTATACTTTTAAATTTAATGAGTATCACGTAACATATAATAATAGTCAAATTATATATGAAAGTAAATTACAATAAAAATATATACCACAACCGGTGAAATTTCATATAAATTTTGTAATACTTCTTTATATATAACATTTTAGTAAAAGTGTTATCGACATCGTCATCATTACTTATAAAGTCATAGTAAAATGATTTATATATATTTTATATATAATAATTAATAAAGATGTGACAATATATTTTGAATGCAATTTACGTATTACATTTTTAGGAGTTATAAATATAGATTGTACGTGTGCTTACATGCATATGGAATAAATTTTTTTATCTTATTTATTTTCATTGTTTGTTTATCACATATTATGTGTACAAATTTTGAAAGTTTAGCAAACTCATAATTTTGCGGTGAGAACTAATTATTATACATTTAATGATTGCAAATTTATTACTTTTGAATCGTAAATTCAAATTTTTTTAGTAATTCTATTATGAAAATGATTGAAGCTCCAATATCAATATTGTAATTATTTTGAGCAAACGCTTGTCATTATAATATGTTGAATAATATACATTAAAATTAAATTTAAATAAAAATTATCATGCGTGTTGAAATGTCAATGATCTTCAATATTATCATTCAGTTGCAGGACAATGTATAACCTATAAATTAGGTTAAAAAAATATGAATATGAAAATTATGGGCCAACATTAAATATAGAAAAAAGACACATTAAATATAGAAAAAAGACATGGCTCAAACGGAATGAAAAATATATAGAATTTCAATACTCAATTTGTTTAGCCATTAAAAAACTTAGAGTCATATTTTAATGATTGTTAAAAGAAAAGACACGAGTTAATGAATTTGCTTAACCTTTAACCTAATGAGAACTTTTAATATTAGAGTGGAAAGTTCAAATTAAATATTTTCATATTTTAAATGGTTGCAAAGTGTCGGTTTATTTTTTAAAAATTTAAGTTCTGTCGCGCCTTTGATACACAAATTAAATGCATTGATTATTGCTTAAATATAAATTAATAACGTAAAAATTAAAAATGAAATAAATGAAAAAATTGAATCAAAGGGAAAAATTGAGGAAAAGGCAAAAAAAAAAAGAGAGTTAAAGGCGCAAAAAAAAAACTAAGAGTTAAAAATGAAATAGAAGAAAAAAAAAATCAAACATAAGACAAAACAAACTTTAAGCCTAAGTTCTTGTCAAACTTTTAATACAGAAATTAAATATAATAATCAATACTTAATTAAAATTTAATAACCTACATTTTAAAATAAAATAATAGGAAAAAAATTAAAAAAAAAGAGTTAAATGAAATAAAAGAAAAAATTGAATAAAAAGAAAAAAATGGAACAAAAGGAAAAGAAACACAACGATTATTGTTTAAATAAAATTAACAACATAAACACTAAAATGGAATAAAAAAAATAAAAGAAAAATTGAATGAAGGAACAGCAAACATGATTTTTATGACAACTACCAACCATTGTACCAATGTCTTACTTCTGCAAATTTTCGGCCAAAGATATATATTAAATATATTTTGTACAGACTTTTTTTATTACAATTTTATCCATGTGATTTTGCTTTAATATATGTATAGATTATCAGATTCCGATCAGACATCAATATATCACTCATAATCCCAAAAACTTTTCATCAGTACCATCAGAAATCAGTATATCACTCACAATCCCTAAAACTTTTCATCAATACCATCAGACATGTATACCACTCACAAACCCTAAAACTTTTTAGCATTTCTTCAAACGTTCACTCGCAAAGTACGCACCCTAATTCGTCTTATTTTCTTCATCTAAATCTTTATATGAATATGAATTCCTAAATGCGGTGATAATAATAAATTATTGAAGGATATTATAACAATAATTTTTGGGACATTATTTTATTATTTCACAAGAATGCAAACAATATGGTAAAATTACATCCAACCTCTTTGCTCACAATAATTTTTTGGGACATTATTTTATTATTTCACAAGAATGCAAACAATATGGTCACAATTAAATTGACAGTACATGGATCTAATTTTAATCAAATTGATAGTATGTGAATTTAATACGAAAACAAATTTTAAAATGGAATTTTTTAATAAAAATAACAAAACAATTAAATAAAAAGAAAAATAAATTTAATTAAAATGTATAAAACTTCTGTAATTTTATTTTTTAATTTTGATTTATTATTTTTTGAAAAATTCAAACAATAGTTTAAAAATTGATTTTTTTTTATTTAACTATTATTTGATTTTTTAATTTACTTTTTTTGAAATACAGACCTTTATAAAAATTAATTATTTTTTCAAATTTTTTACAAAAAATAATAAATAGTTAATTTTTTTAATTAAATTTAGTTTTATTTTTATCTAATTTTTTTAGTGAAAAAATTCGATTTGTATTTATTTTTGTTTTTATTTGTTTATTTAAAATAAATTAATTTTTATTTTTATTTTCAAATATGATCCACGATCTTTTTTATTTTAACCAAATTAATAGTAAAACAAAATCTCATTTTAACCACATAAAATACGGGGATCAAGTTCGAAAAAATTTGAAAATACGGGACTTAGAGCTTCTCCAACAGCTCTCGGCAAACGTGGAATTTGGTGGAAAAGTTGCAATTTGCTTCTCCAATAGCAAGGGTCTCGTCTCGGTAGATTGGGGGAGTGTGAACAGTGCCACGGTTATTTAACCGCGACACTGTTCCTCTCGGCAGGCCTGATTTTTTTTTTCTTTCTTTCAATGTTAATTTTGTGGCAGCTAATTTTTTCTTTTTTTTTTCTTTCTTTCATTATATAATTATGGTAATATATTTGGTTGATTTTTTTATATTTTGTATTAAATTTTTTATTTTATGTTTTAAAACATAAAATAAATAATTAATAAAAATAGAATTACATACATATTTAACAATACAAAACCACAAATATATTATAATAAACGATACAAAGCCATAAATATATTACAATAAACAATACAAATACATAACTAATAAAAATACAAACATAATACAATAAGAGTAAAATATTAAAAATACAACATAATAATTTTAGCTAATAATCCCCTAAACCACTTCCGGATCCAGATCCTGCACCGAGAATATTGATGTGTGAGATTTTAGTTTTAAAACTCGAATCAACTTGCAAGTGAACAAGTAAATGTAGTACAGGGTGAAACGATGTCGAATCCACAGGGAAAAAGAAAGTTTAAATAAGCACGTACTATGACATCGGCTCCTATTTGTTATCTAGACGACGAAATGGATAATTGTTTGATTTAAAACTAACTAAATAATAAAGCAAAGTAAATAATTGCAATTAACAAATAAATTGGGCAATTAAGGAAAGGAACACTCTCGGGGTTGGTTTTATTGGATTAATTAACACAAAATCTAATTATAATGGATGCTTAATTTCCAATTCAAGATTACCAAGGCGATCACAAATTTATTCTATATCTCCTCTCGAAGCATATAGAATATGGGGCACATGCATAGGATTATTGTCTCCAACTAATACCTAAGTGTGCTTACCAAGAGCACCAATGATCTATGCCTCAACAACTATCTCAAACCTCTCGATTTTATTGATAATTGCTCTTTGAATTCTAGGATCCTATGTTGAAGCTCATCTCTCGAATTTTGAATCAACATACATAATCATGCTAATTAATTATCAATTAGTTCTCACCAATCAACAATGCATAACACCCATACATAACAAGAATTCAAAACATAATCAAGAACCATTAAACATCCAAAATAAATATCATTTATATTTCATAATCCAAATAAAACCAACACCCAAGAGTATCAAAGATTTAGCTTCTCATAATTACATGGGTAACCAAAATCTCTACAAGAAGGAACATGATTTTAACAAAATTAAAGAACAAAAGAACCCGGATGGATGTTTTGGCCTTCAAATCTTGCTTTAACTTTGTTCTTCTTGCCCAATCTTCAATTCCCTTTCTTCTCTCTTCTTCTCCAAGTATTTATCTCTCTAAAAGTGGCTAAGGGTGGAATGGAATGACCTAATTTTGAATTGGGATGAGTTTATATAGTGGAGGAATAAAAGAATTCAAATAAAATCAAAAATGGGGGAAAAAAGATGAAAAATCCGAAAACGTGACACAGGGGCGCGACACGGAGCCGGTCGCGCCCCTTCGGCTCGCGTCGTGCCAGGATGGCGCGACCCGAGCGGAGGATGCTGGCTCGGGTCGCATTGCAGGTGGTGAAAAATCAGCCGCGGACACGGAGCGGCGGTCGCGGTGCTGGGCTGGCTCGGGTCGCGCCTACAGCCCTGCTCCGATACCTTTCACGGTTTTGCTTCGTTCTCTCTCGTCTCTTGTCCGATTGAGGTGATTCAACTTGCACCGTGCTCCCAATTCAATCCTCTATCTTCCCATGGCATTGAATTACTCAAAAATTCATTTATTCATCCAAAATTTTCTGCAAAACTCAAATAAGAAACAAAACTCTCAAGTAGGAAGGTTAAGAGCGCAATTTAGGTTAAAACACATGCAAAACTCTTCAATTCACTTCATTTAAACCTCAAAATATTGTGCCAAAATACCACTCATCAACTCCCCCAAACTTAAAAGATTGTTTGTCCCCAAACAATGAAGAAAAGAGAAATAAGGTTTTAATGATTAAATGCGGATAAAATGATGGAATTTGCTTCAGAGATTCAAAACACACTTTGTACATTCAAACATGATATTCAAAGATCAACAAGCCTTGAAAAATTATACAATGCATGGCCAAAAGAACTTGTAACCTCTCTATGATATAAGATCACTCATCACTCAAGTGTTTAGGTTATAAGTGTATACACTCAAAATCAAGTCATACGAGAAGTCTACCATAGGCTTGTAATGTGTCTATTCTCTCCACCACCTATATGTGCTTTCAAACAAGAATCATTAAGGGCTTTTTTTAAGGTTGTAATGAAGGCTTTTTGGTAAGGTGGGGATTGTTTGGCTAAGTGACTCAATTAAGAATTAATCCTCAATAATCCAAATTTCCATACTAACCAAGTAGAACTACACAAGCACTCTTCCACCTCCCAAGCTTTCACAAAATCTCAAAGTCTAGAAATTTTATCATGATAAATAATATTACTCCCCTTTCTTGCTCTTTCATTTCAAAAATAAAAAACGTGAACGCATCATTTTTTTTTCTTTTTTTTTTTCAACTTTTCTCTTTTTTTTTTTCAAGGTGTTCATTTCTCTCTCTTTTCTTTTTCTCATAAGAGCTAAGAAGGGTTATTTGGCATTTTCGTCTCAAATACTCTAAAATGCAATTTTCATTTCAAGCACTCCAAATTTCTCATAATCATTAATTCCTCATTACTAATTATTCCCAACCCAAGAAAAAATAATGAAATATGGTCTCATGGCTCAAAGGGGCTAACGAGGGATTTAGTGTTTGAATGGTAAAATTTGGGTAGAGTAGGCTAGACAAAAGATGGCCTTAAATCCTTTTCGAGTCATCAAGCACACTATTGCAATCTCGAGTTAGACACAATGCAAGTTCTAGAGACAATTCAAGTATGCATGATTACCACACAAGCAAGGAAAAGATTGTAAAATTAAAGCAATCTTTGGCTCAAAATCTCACATGGCTCAACCAAGATCAAAATGTAATACATTTAATAATTTATCAAGGCAAATATCAACAAATCATAACATGCTTTCATGTCATTTTTCCAAATAAAACCATCTCATCATAAGCAACATAACAACCCAATCCACACTTCAATCATTTTCAACCACAAGTCTCCACAAGATCAACAACCAAATCAAAAACCACCGGTTATTGAAAGCAAGTAAACGTGCAAACAAACTAAAAATTTTAAAATTTTTATCAAAATTTTAATGCAAACTACATGCAAGTGCAAAATAAAAAAAAACAAACAAACAAAAAGGAGTCCAAAATAACCGCACTTCTCCCTCCCCCAAACTTATTCGGAACAAAGTACCAATAAGTTTGAAAAAGAAGAAGTGGTTTATTTTGGACGGACTTACAACCGTCAAGGCGGGTTTGGTGGCACTTGACACCACCTTAGAACTCTTTTTTTCTTTCTTTGAGGCTTAGAAGTCAAATCCGGATCAAAGATTCTATAATATTCCTTGGGCATCTCCTCTTCTTTCCTCGCTTTCATGTTCTCAATTTGTGGCTTTATCTCTTGGATGACCTTGGATTCTTCAATGCTCTTAAGCTCATCATCTTTTATAGCTTCCCTCCTCATGGAAATAAGGAACATGGCTCTTGACTCATGCACTCGAAGGATAAGCTCACATTTCTCCATATCTATCAATGCTTTCCCGGTGCTCAAAAATGGCCTCCCCAAGATAAGAGGCACATTTGTGTCCTCTTTCATATCAAGCACCAAGAAATCAATTGGGAAGATGAATTTATCCACCTTTACTAGCACATCTTCTAAGATTCCTTTTGGATAGGTAAAAGTGTGATCCGCCATTTGTAAGCAAATACTCGTTGGCTTGAGCTTCCCAATGTTGAGTTTCTTGAAGAAAGAAAGGGGCATGATATTTATGCTTGCTCCCAAGTCACACAAGGCATTCCCAAAGAATTTCTTCCCAAAACCACAAGGAATGATGAAACTCCCCGGATCCTTGAGCTTTGGTGGCAACTTCCTTTGAATAATTGCACTACATTCCTCCGCGAGGCTCACAATCTCATGATCCTTTAACTTCTTCTTATTTGCTAGCATTTCTTTGAAAAACTTGGCATAATTTGGCATCCTTTCCAAGACTTCCACAAGTGGGGTATTGATGTGAATTTTTCGAAACATCTCCAAAAATTTGGTAAATTGCTCCACCATGGTATCCTTCTTCAATCTTTGAGGGTAAGGTATGACAATAGGAATGGGAGCTAGGGGTGCCGATGGCGGCTTATTTGAAGCATCCTCAACCAATTCCTTTGCTTCTCCTTTTTCATCATCTTTTTTACTTTGGGAATTTTCACATTCAACTTCCAAAAATTCCTCACGTGGCATTTTTACCCCATCAAAAGTTTTCAAACTCATCACGGATATAGCTTTGCATTGCTCCGGGCTTTGTTGTGGTCGTTTTCCCACTACAACCTCCAATTTATCCATCCTCTTCTCAATCACGCCCATTCTTGTTCCAATGGTATCCACCCGTGCTCCAATCATGTCTATCTTACTTTCAAGCTTCTCAAAGCGAACTTGGGACTCTCCCATATATGTCTCCATTTTACCCATGAATGCTATCAAAAGATCATCCATCTTGGGATTATTTTCATCATCAACCATGTCATTTGTTATGGTAAAGTTAGGTGGAGATTGGCAAGCACCATTAGGATTACCATAAGGAACATTTGAATAAAATTGTCGGACTCCTTGATTGTAGTGATTTTCTCCTTGAAAACTTTGGTTTGGGCGGCCATTGTTGCTCCATTGCTCGACATATTTCATCGCTTCAACTCCTTGGATTTGCTCATTCCTTGAGCTCAATGAAGAATGAGTGATGGCTTCAATCTTTTTATTGAGAATCGTCATTTGGGCCGCCAAGATTGACAAAGGTTCGACTTCGGATGTAGGAGTCACATTCTTCAAGTGTTGCACTCGTTGTCTCTCCACGGGCCATTGATAGGAATTCATGGCCATGTCCTCAATAACTTTCATGGCATCATCGGGCCCTTTTCCTAACAATGAGCCACCCGATGCGGCATCCAATAGTCTCTTCATGTCTTGATTGGTTCCATTGTAAAATATGCACACTTGGTGGTCAATACCAAACCCATGAGTAGGGCACTTCTTCAACATTTCACAAAATCGTTCCCATGCATCATTAAAACTCTCATCATCCCATTGGTGAAATTGTGTGATCTTACCTTTTAACTTCAACATCATACTCGGAGGGAAAAATTTATGTAGAAATTTTGAAACCAAATCAGCCCATGTTTCAATAGATCCAACTCTCAAACCTTAATACCATGTTCGTGCTTTTTCTTTAAGAGAAAATCGGAAAAGTTGGAGGCGTATTGCGTCATCCGGGACTCCATTAAGCTTCACGGTCCCACACACTTGTAGAAATTATTCAATATGCTCATTTGGATCTTCATCGACTCCTCCACCAAATTGGTTTTGTTGTATCATTGAGATTAATTCGGGCTTCAATTCAAAGTTATCGGCTTCAATTCTTGGCCCATTCATCACTCTTTCATTTACAATGGGTTGAAACATGTTTCTAATGGGTGGTTGCTCCACTTGAACCCGGACATCTCGTTGCTCATTCAATCTTTGTTGCATCTCCTCAAATTGTCTTTGTAGACGACGAACAAGACCTTCATTTTCATCTCTCATGACTATTTCTTTTTTTTTCAATCTCCCTTTATCCACGAGAAATAATAACCTCACGTTCAAGGAGTGCTCTCATATACCGTGTGATTATGCACCACCTTCAAAACACCAATAACAAAAAGTGAAAAACAAAAATAAACAAAAAATGTCTAAATTAACAATAACAACCTTATCACAATAGCACAAATTTAAAACACTAATTCCCCGGCAACGGCGCCAAAAACTTGATGTGTGAGATTTTAGTTTTAAAACTCGAATCAACTTGCAAGTGAACAAGTAAATGTAGTACAGGGTGAAATGAGGTCGAATCCACAGGGAAAAAGAAAGTTTAAATAAGCACGTACTATGACATCGGCTCCTATTTGTTATCTAGACGACGAAATGGATAATTGTTTGATTTAAAACTAACTAAATAATAAAGCAAAGTAAATAATTGCAATTAACAAATAAATTGGACAATTAAGGAAAGGAACACTCTCGGGGTTGGTTTTATTGGATTAATTAACACAAAATCTAATTATAATGGATACTTAATTTCCAATTCAAGATTACCAAGGCGATCACAAATTTATTCTATATCTCCTCTCGAAGCATATAGAATATGGGGCACATGCATAGGATTATTGTCTCCAACTAATACCTAAGTGTGCTTACCAAGAGCACCAATGATCTATGCCTCAACAACTATCTCAAACCTCTCGATTTTATTGATAATTGCTTTTTGAATTCTAGGATCCTATGTTGAAGCTCATCTCTCGAATTTTGAATCAACATACATAATCATGCTAATTAATTATCAATTAGTTCTCACCAATCAACAATGCATAACACCCATACATAACAAGAATTCAAAACATAATCAAGAACCATTAAACATCCAAAATAAATATCATTTATATTTCATAATCCAAATAAAACCAACACCCAAGAGTATCAAAGATTTAGCTTCTCATAATTACATGGGTAACCAAAATCTCTACAAGAAGGAACGTGATTTTAACAAAATTAAAGAACAAAAGAACCCGGATGGATGTTTTGGCCTTCAAATCTTGCTTTAACTTTGTTCTTCTTGCCCAATCTTCAATTCCCTTTCTTCTCTCTTCTTCTCCAAGTATTTCTCTCTCTAAAAGTGGCTAAGGGTGGAATGGAATGACCTAATTTTGAATTGGGATGAGTTTATATAGTGGAGGAATAAAAGAATTCAAAGAAAATCAAAAATGGGGGAAAAAAGATGAAAAATCCGAAAACGTGACACAGGGGCGCGACACGGAGCCGGTCGCGCCCCTTCGGCTCGCGTCGTGCCAGAATGGCGCGACCCGAGCGGAGGATGCTGGCTCGGGTCGCATTGCAGGTGGTGAAAAATCAGCCGCGGACACGGAGCGGCGGTCGCGGTGCTGGGCTGGCTCGGGTCGCGCCTACAGCCCTGCTCCGATACCTTTCACGGTTTTGCTTCGTTCTCTCTCGTCTCTTGTCCGATTGAGGTGATTCAACTTGCACCGTGCTCCCAATTCAATCCTCTATCTTCCCATGGCATTGAATTACTCAAAAATTCATTTATTCATCCAAAATTTTCTGCAAAACTCAAATAAGAAATAAAACTCTCAAGTAGGAAGGTTAAGAGCGCAATTTAGGTTAAAACGCATGCAAAACTCTTCAATTCACTTTATCTAAACCTCAAAATATTGTGCCAAAATACCACTCATCAAATATCTGGAAAATAACTTTCAAAGTCGAAAGTATTATTTGGTAGGGAAGACTGGCTGGATTGTTCCTGCCTTTTCGCCAGGATTCTTGCTTGTTCTTGTTCAAAGTGCACACGTTTAGCAGGATTAAAAAAATCAAAGACAAAGATGCTCACTTGGCACTTCGTAATGCTTTAATTGATCATTTGTGGGAGGAGTTTTCAAATTCAGAGATGCAATTGTTATGATATGTAATTTATGTTTTTATTAAATGATCTATTATGAAATGTTGAATTTTATTTTGAATAAATTGATTGTTTTTACATGAACCTTTTAATTTTTGTAAAATAAAAATAAAATTTAATTATATATTAATTAAAAATAAAAAATAATGAGCAAGAATATTAATATATATTTTTATATTTATATATATAATCATATTCAATTAAATAATTCGATAAAAAAAATTAAATCAATAGTAAAGAGTATAAAAATGGAATATTCCATTGTAGGGTGAAATGTAGAGTGATGCTGTTAGAGATGAAAATTGAAAATCTGTAACTTTAACTGTACAGTAGTGTAGAATTAACTGTATTCTGATGAAAATTGTTGGAGATGGCCTTAAAACAATGTTTTGTCTCGTAAAATTTGTCGAAAGACAAAAGGGCCCCACATAAAGACACGTCGGCTCATTCTATCCTCACCTCGGATTACATTATCGTCAAAATATCATCACCATTTCCCAACTTCCACTCTCCCGCCGTTTCAAGCGGCAGTTGCAGCAACAATCACAACTAACTCCTGCTCAAATTTTGCATTCAATCTGCACAAAAACCCGCAAGAATGGCGTTTTCCTCCATTCTATACTCCCCAATCCACTTCACCGTCCCAAAACCTCACTCCCACCTCCGCCGCAGCCGTCCACTTTCAGTGACCGCCGCCATTCCGCCCATCTCCACCGCCGCAGACGTCTCCGCGGTGTCCGAGGCCCTCGACAGCACAACTATCGCGGTTATCGGAGGTGGGTCCGTGGCCGCGCTGGCGGCCGTGCTCTCCCTCGCCGACCCCGAAAAGCGGCGGCAAATGCAGGCGGAGGAGGTGGGCGGCGGCGACAAGGAGGTGGTGAGGGAGTACTTCAACAACGACGGGTTCCAGAGGTGGCGGAGGATTTATGGAGATGGCGATGATGTGAATAAGGTGCAGATGGATATCAGGGTCGGACATTCCAAGACTGTGGAGAATGTGATGAAGATGTTGTCAGATGAGGGGCCGTTGAGCGGGGTTACGGTGTGTGACGCTGGCTGCGGAACGGGTTGTTTGTCGATTCCGTTGGCGAAGGAAGGGGCAGTGGTGGTGGCGAGTGATATCTCGGCTGCCATGGTTGCTGAGGCTGAGAAACAGGTTAGGGGTGGTTGCTAGTGCCTGCATTGTCTTGATTTTAGCTAGTTTTTGTTGTGTAGCTGCTTTTGTTTGAATAATTGAAGTGCTTTATGATATGATGTTGGAGATTTTGCATTTTGGTTGATGCATTTCGAGGCATACTTGATATTGCTGAGTTTGGAAGTGTATATAGATTGTAGAAAATTGATGTTGTATGTGTGTTGAAATCTTGCTTTCCTTGTAAACATTTGTTGATTATGAGTTAAGTTTTGGTGTGGTGATATGTTGTTGTGGATTTGGTGGTGGGGAGAGAGCCATATTAGAGTGAAGAGAATATGTTTGATGATGGAGAGGATCAATTGATTTCGTCTCGTTTTGGTTAAGAAATCTGAAGTCAATCTAATCAATCAAGAAAGGGTGTGTTACTAATTTTTCTAGAGGGCAGCATAGTGAATAGTAGATATCTCAGCTGCATCTTACCTTGACAACCTGCTTTTCGATTGCTTAATTCATTCAACTTTGATGATGCAGGCACGGGAAGAGCTTTTGGAAGGAAAGGACGAGCTGCCTTCTGGACTAGTATTGCCAAAATTTGAAGTGAGTGACTTGGAGAGCTTGAAAGGGAAGTATGACACAGTTGTCTGCTTAGATGTTTTGATACACTACCCACAAAACAAGGCGGATGGCATGATTGCTCATCTGGCTTCTTTGGCTGAGAATCGATTGATTCTAAGTTTTGCCCCAAAAACATTCTATTATGATCTGTTGAAGAGAGTAGGGGAATTGTTTCCTGGACCTTCAAAGGCCACGAGAGCATATCTTCATGCTGAGGCTGATGTCGAGAGGGCACTGCAAAAAGTTGGGTGGAAGATAAGGAAGAGAGGGTTGATTACCACGCAGTTCTACTTTTCTAGAATTGTTGAGGCCGTTCCCGCGTAGTGCAGAAAGTGAGGTTAGATTTGGTTTTTTGCACTGTCTTGCCAAGTTGCTAGATACTAGGAAAGTCTTTGAAGGCCTTCTCATAACACCCTCGGCCTATTATATTCTTCCTGCATCCAAACCATGTATAGAAGTAGATTGTGCATCTCAATCTGTTATGTCTGGAAAATTTTGCTAGCTAACTTCGAGTTGTACTTTATGTGTGAAGGTTACCGTCTACTTATTTCATTGATGCATATTGTATACTTAGATTCTTGCTTGTGCACCATCTCTAATGTGTATTGCAGTTCTACGTTGTTCTCGTAAAATGCTAGATATTTTCGGGTATCTCCTTTTTAATTTTCATTATATCAGATCCATAATAAACTGATAGTTAGCTACAACGACTTCCATAAATGATAGAGAACATGATAAGTAAAATATGGAATAATTTAATTAACACTGTGATATTCCCTTACCTAAGTATCAATCAAGGGAACTAAAGGAATTTTGATATCTATAGTTACTTGCATTTACAACTTATCTGCAATTTTTTCAAGGGCACCACTAATCTTGGTAAGTGCTGCATTTATTCTGTCATGCTGCTCCTTTTGCTGTTCTCTAGCCAGTTGGAAATGCATCTTCTGATCTTCAAGCTGTGCACTTAGCAGATCGTTATTTCTCTCTAAAGCTTTGATCAATAAGTTACCGACATCAATGTTTAGACGGTCACTTGATGACTGCTTTCTTTTCCTCTCTCCTTCTTGAAACTCCGATTCTCTCCAGAATCGTGGATCTAGTCCCCTCTTCTTTCCCGTACCTTTGCAAGACATATATATAAACAACATGAGAAACGTGGGATAATGGCTCCTACATTAACATTTTAATTGAAGAATGGAAATATATCTGTAAGATGAGCCTATTAGGAGCTGATAATTGTAATGGCTAGGTTATGTTAGGTTATGGATTCATTTTTACCTAAATGTTCTTTTTTAATGCATTCTTTTATGATCGAAACACTTTGTGATGATAGATATATTATTTCTTTACCTTGATTTGAATTTGCCTGGTGAAATGGTTGATATTTCATCTCTGTTAACAGCAGGAAAAATATTAGTATTATGAAATATTGAAAAATGGAGTATATACTGCTGATGTCTACCAAAAACAGCTTTCTTATTTGTTGAAATAGCTGAAATGTTTAAGTTACCTGAAATAGGCACTGGAGAAGGAATTGTCTTTGTCTTACCATTGGTCTGAAATTTTTCTTTTAGTTCCTCCTCTCCCACCTGTTCGAATTCAGAAAAAACCCCGTCCCCACCTTCCTCATTATCCATCATCTCATCCTCGTCGTCTAGCTCTAGACCATCTAATCCATCACCATTACTTTCATAGGCACTTACTGTCACCAATGCAAGCTGATATGCAGGTCCTGTGAATTCTCTACCATCCAAGACATCGTATACTTCTCTGTCATAGAAACCTGGGAGTTTCCTCTCTCTCCTAAAATCACTTTTCATCGTCCAGAAAGACTCGCCTTCTCTCTCCACACACGAATCCCATGTCTTAATCTTCTTGAAATCACTGAGAAGATTACTCCACCTCTTACGGCATTGAATCGGCCCTCTACTCACTCCATTTCGTCTGCAGTGAGACGAGACATAGTCCCACTTGGCCTCAACCTGGTCTGATCCGAAAACTGAACTGGATCTCCGGCCATTTCTCCCCCTTTCCTCTGCAAGCCTCTTGCCCTCTATGAGGATCAGTGTCTCCTGTCGAGTCCATCTAGGATGTCTTGGTGTTTTGCTTCTGTCATCAGCCCTCTCAACAGGCGACTGCTGCCCATCAACCACGTTACTCGAAGCTGAGGCGTTTCCACACGTGACATTCGATCCTTGAGCCATGATTCTTCTGGTGCACGGGAGCGAAGGTTCTCACTCTAAGGTAACGTGCCGAACACACAGATGAAATAGATGTGTTTCTGGTGTTGAGGAGCACACATTTTTGTAGGCCTGTTTTGCTGTGTTGCTTTGAAGGTTTTTCTTTATTAAGTGCTGCCCTAGTGATTGACTGTCCTAATAAGGGCAAAAATCTTTATTACAGTATTGAATGCAGACACTATCCAGATTGCCTTTTATGGCAACATTGTGCAAATTTCTTACAGAAACTGTTACATTTGAAATTTCTCTCCTAATGATTGAGTGTATATCTTAATAAGGGCAATTCCTTTATGTGATGAGTCCTATTATCTTTTAAGGCACATTGCCCAAATTTTATTTAAATTTCTGTCACATTCTCTAAATTTCTGTCACATTCTCTAAATTTCTGTCCTAGTGATTGACTATCCTTATTTAGGGAATTTTCTTTATAGTGGGTGAGGCTCCCTACTTACTTTCTTGATTTAGCCGGATTTATTAATTTATTTTGATTCTGTCACTTACCTAGTTTATCATCTCTCTCATTTATTGAAATTGTATGTGTACGTTGATGTTTTGATCCTATAGTAACGATCTTGTTTCTTGTCTATCCAATTTGAATCGCCCCTCATTGACTTGGACTGTGTTGAGCGTCGTTTATTTCTCTCGATTAGAACCGTCAAAATGGGCTAGTGGGGGGCACGAGCCGTGAGCTTGGAAAACCATTCTTTTGGTGGGGCGGAAAAGGTTGAGTGTCGTTTATTTCTCTCAATTATAACTGTCAAAAATGAGCTAGTGGGGCGGCACGAGCCGCGATCTTGGAAAATCCGTTTTTTGGCGGGGCGGAAATGGTTGAGTGTCGTTTATTTTTCTCAATTAGAACTGTCAAAATGAGTTAATGGGGTGGCGTGAGCTGCGAGCTTGGAAAGCTCGTCTTTTGGCGGGGCGGAAAAATATTGTAGATTACACTACTTGGCGGAAAAGCAATATAATAAATAAGGATACAAGAAATTATATTATAAGGATAAAACGGCGCGAGCCGACACCGACAATCTTCCTTTTTAAGTACGGATGATTATAAGGAATTGAGAAATTATATTTTAAGGATAAAACGACGCGAGTCTACAATATTCCTTTTCAAGTATTGACGATTATAAGGTTAAAATAGTCTATCTAAAGTATAGTAGTATTTTACATGTACTCAATTTCAACCAATTAAAGTACAAGGAGAGTATCCAAAAACACATTCGTACACACACACACACACACATATACTCCCTCCGTCCCAAAATTATAGTCCCTTATTCCTTTTTTGGATGTCCCAAAATTATAGTCCCTTACTATATTTAAACTAAAATACAATGTTATTTGACACATATAACCTTATTCAATTTACCCTATTAAATTAGAATTAATAATATGGTCAACATGGAATTGTATGAAAAATGAGTAAAGTCTCCCTTTAATCTTAACATTCACCAATGTAAATTAAATGATGGAATGTATATATACAAAAATAAGAGTCAAACAATTCATTAACATATTAAATAACTAGTGGAAATGGTTATTATCATAATTAGGGGTAGAATAAGAATTATATACAACATTAAATATGATTTCTTAATCTGTGTGAATTATCAAAAAGACTATAATTTTGGGACGGAGGGAGTATATATATTTGCAAAAGAGGAAAAAAATCTCAAATTCAGGTGAATGTTGGGGTATTTGCTTCTCGGGGGTGTAAATGTGTAATTGAGTCAAGTCGAGCCAAGTAATGACGATCTCGAGCTTGATTAGAAAATTCGAAACTCGAGTTCGACTCAAGCTAGGCCAAGCATTAGGTTTTGAAGCTCAATTTGGTGACTAATTGATATTGATATTAAAAGAATCAAATTGTATTGCTTAGTTTCATTAATTAAAAAAGAAGAAAAATAAATTATTTAGGTTACATGTGAAATAATCAAACTATTAAGTATAAATATGTAAGCATTTTAAAACTCAACAACAACAACAACAACAACAACAACAACAACAACAACAACAACAACAATAATAATAATAATAATAATAATAATAATAATAATAATAATAATTTTTTGGGTTAATTGACAAAAGAATCATCACCTTTGAATGAATTTGCAGTTTAGACACGACTTTTAAAACGTTGCAATAATAATCCAACATTTTATTTTGTAGCAAATTCGACACTTCTGACTTTTTACCGATTATCGTAATTATGACATGTGGATTATTTTTCCACGTGAACAGATTAATTCAAATTTTGAGAGTTGAAAATAGAGATTTTCATTATGCAATGCGTCGAAATATTATGAAGGTGTCTATTATGCTACAAATTAAAATATTAAATTATTATTACAATATTTTAAAAAATTGTATTTAAATTACAAATTCATTCAAATGCCGTGAATTTTATCGTAATTAACACTAATTTTTTTAGTAGATTTTTATAGATAATGATTACCAAAGTGTGAAGTTGTCAGTCTACAAGTCGCACGTTGAAATCAGCGACTTCATTCTGATCCACGAACTCCTCCCTCCATTTCCCGCGCATAATTTTTTCGCCGCAGCTTTTCGTCTGAATCGAGCTAAGAGCCCTAGAATTTAGGAATCAAAATCTGCTGTTTCTGATTCCTGAAATCGAGGAATCGATTGATTGATTGAGTGGAAAGAGGGGGAAAACGATGAGCGATGTGGAGCGAGAAGAAGAAGAAGAATCGGTGAGCGAGCTGTTGAGGGATCGATTCCGTCTCTGTACCATATCCATCGCCGAAGCTGAAGGTTTTTAAGCTCTACGATCATTCCTATTAAATGTTTGTACTGATTAGAGTAATTTCCTTTTGATTTGTTGGTCTGGAATTTTGTGCGCAGCGAAGCGAAATGGCATGGAAATTTCTCAGCCGATTATGGCGTGCGTCTCCGATTTAGCCTTCAAATATGCCAGTAACTCTCTCTCTCTCTCTCTCTCTCTCATAGTTTACCTTGAAACTAAAGCATTATAAATATTCTCTCAAAAAAAAGCATTATAAATATTGTCAATTGATTTATATTATGGAGTTTCTATAGTGTGTTCTATCAGTCATATAAAACCCTGGTTCAAATCTAATGTATATAGATCGACTGGAATTGAACCAGACATAGTAGTGGTTGTTTAGATTGATTCATAACGATGATTTTTTTTCGAGTAAACATACACTATCTATAATCAAAATGCCAAACTCAAAAGGCTAGCATCCTTTAATGAATTTGAAATGCATCATTCTCATTTTTTGAACTATTTTTTGAGTGATTTGGGTGCATTTCGATTTTTTCACTCTAAATTTGGACTATCTTGTAACTGTTTAGGGAATCTGAACTCCACCCTAATTTGGATAGATTTGAAACGATCACATTTACTATTGCTTAGATTGATTCATAATTAATTTTCTTTTTCGAGTAAACATACACTACTTCAAATCAACACACCAAACTCAGAAGGCTAACTTCGTGTGATGAATTTGATATGCACCATTTTCATTTTTGAACTATTTTTTGAGTGATTTGGGTGCATTTTGAGTTTCACTCTAAGTTTGGACTATATCAGTGATTTAGGGGATGTGAAATCACTCTAATTTGGGTGGATTTGAAATGATCGCATTTACTATTGCTTATAGAGAAGACCTCAGATGCAGTAGTCCTCTTTGATGGATATTATGTAAATGAGATTACTTATTCTGTTTGATGTGCCTTTGGTGCAAGCTTCAACTGTGTTTATCACTACATTATTTCTTTGACCAGGGGTCTCTAAATATATGTAAGGGCCAAGAATTTTGTTAATGGGTGTATAATCCTATTCCTACCCGTATAAAAGAGAAATTCTTGATACTTGTTCTAGCCGTTTCGCTACAAGAAATCTCCCGCGTGTGAAAAGGGGGCTTGAAATCTCGCTAAAAGCAGATCTACTGTTTTTCGAAATGCAGAACAGTTAGCGAAAGACCTTGAATTGTTTGCACAGCATGGCGGCCGCAAGTCTGTGAACATGGAAGACGTCATACTTTCTGGTAAAATTCTTCTGATAAGCGTGGGTAACTTGAGAATCTATACTAATTATACAGTTTCATGGCTAGTTTTTGTCGAGTGGGATTTATCTAATGCGCGTTCTAACTGCATATCATACACAGTCTAAACCTTTATGTCATGGATTGATAAGTGTATAGCATTGACAACTATTCTTGATCTGGTTTATGTTCATTTCTTCACGGATTCCATGTGAATGAATGGCTTCATTGATTTATCGTGATCGTTTCAGAACATGGAAGACGTCATACTTTCTGGTAAAAGTTCTGATAAGTGTGGGTAACTTATGAAATCTATTCTAATTCCACAGTTCTATGGCTAGTTTTTGTCGAGTGTGATTCATCTAATGCGCATTCTAACTGCATATCATACACCATCTAAACCTTAATGTCACAGATTGTTAAGTGTATAGCATTGACAACTATTCTTGATCTTGTTTAGCTTTATTTTCTTATGTGAATGAATGGCATCATTGATTTGTTGTGATTGGTTTCAGCACATCGTAACGATCATCTATCTGCCTCACTGAGATCCTTCTGCAATGATCTAAAAGCAAAAGAGCCTCAATCTGATAGGAAGAGAAAGAAGACCACAAAAAAAGAAGACAAAATTGTTGATATCTAGCTTGGGAATTCATGTTTAGGTTGACAAATGTAAGTTTTTTTGCTTCTTTGAAGCAGTTGGGTGGAAGAAAGGAAAAACAGAAGTAACTGTTTGATAGTATTGAAAGGTCTGATTAGGAGAATCTGCACCCATTCAAACCTAAGATGGTGGTGGAGCGGCGGTGGCGGCCGCCGTCGGTGAGCACCAGCACACCAGCAGATCCATTAAACTGCGAGGGAAATTATTGTTCAATTTTGTTCTCTCACTTTCATCCTTCTTTTGTTCATTTCTCCACATTTTACCCTCTATTTTTTTCCCATTTTGATCTAGAAAGTAGGTGTCTACAAGGGATTTGTAGGGGTGATTGGGGTCATTGAAAATTTTGTGTTGTAGTAAATGAAAAGTCATGTAAGTTGCAATTGAAAATCCCACTAAGTTGTTTTTATTTGAAACCATCAACGGGATAAATTACACTTGGGTACCTACATTTTGGTTATTTTAGAGACCTACATTTTGGTTCTTTTTCTAAAATAGCCAACTTTTTCAAAATTAATTAAATAGTATTCACTTTTTCAAAAAATTTGCAAATTTAACTTTTGATCAATTTTACGGTCTGAAAATTGTACATAATTGATTGTATTGTAAGATTTTTTGATTGGAGGATCGTTTTTACTGGATTGGGAAATAAAAATATTAAAATACAATCAATTATATATGATTTTCACTTTTTAGATTGAAAAATTGATCAAATGTTAGATTTACAATATTTTTTTTGAAAAAATTGGTACTATTTTGTTAATTTTGAAAAAATATTTGAAATGTAGGTATCAAAGTATAATTTTTCCTAATTAACGTTAAAAAAGTTTAAAATATATTTAAAAAAGACTTTAACTCTTTTTTTTTAGTTGTTAAAAGACTTAAACTAGTAAGCGTGATACTAAGACATCAAATTATCTCCATTCAAATTAAAGTTATGAAATATAATTCTTTTAAAAAAGTTAATCATAATTTAACTCGATCAACAATTTTTTTATATATTTTTTAAACAGAGTGAAGAGGGTGAGATAAGATTTGACATTTTTTTTTTACCATTAGGCCAATTAAAAATTAGGGATGGGTTAGTACAAATTATAACTACGAAAAAAAGGAATTGTGTTTAGCAGATGGTAAATAGAAGTAATTGAGAATTCCAGTTTCATAATGCTGCAAATGAACTGAGCTATTCAATAAAAGCTCGTTCAGTGAGACTCATTAATATTATGGTTGTACATGAATAAAGCCGCTCGCGAGTTATTCGGAGTTCGATTAAAAAAAAAAAACTCGTTTGAAGTTTGTTCATCTTCTTAATAAGCTGAGTTTGAGCCTCGAATCGAGTTTGATAAAATTATCGAGCTGAACTTGAACATAGTAGTATTTGGCTCGGTCAGCTCACGAACATGTTCATAAATATTATAAATATTTCAAATGAGTAAATTAAATAAGCTATTTTTTTTCGATCTTGAGCTCGAATATGTAAATTAAATGAGCTTTTTTTCGAGCATTCGAGCTTATGCTCATTTAGTAAATTTTCGAGTATTTCATGAATCGAGCTCGAACTGAATTCGAATATGACAAATATTTATCGAACCGAATTTGAACAAGAGAAAAAAGCTCGAATTGAGCTCGAGCTTGAATATTCCTTAACAAGCTGAGTTCAAGTATTAGGGTGTTCGACTCTATTCGATTCATTTACGACCCTAATTAATATAAACGAGTTAATATCGAATTTGACACTGTTTTACTTCTTGGCATGTGAGAATGCCGTAAATAAGTTAGTGAGCTAAATTAAAAATGTAAAATTATTTATTTGATGTTTAATTAATATTTTGTACTTTTATCATCGATAAATGTATTAATTAAATTTAATTATTATGAAGATTATAATAAATTCCAGTAAATCTATTACTATATTTCTGAAGAATAAAATATATATTTTAATAAAATAATAAATATTTAGTTTAAACATACATTTAAAATCCTCCTAAATAAAATGCGAATCTATTCGATAAGTAAAGCTCGTGCTCGAACTCGAACCCCACCCTATATATATATATATATATATATATATATATAAAAGGCATAGTCGAGATAGATTAGCTGAGAACGAGTTTTCACTGTACAGACGAATTGGGGTTTACGATTAGCTGAGAATAAGAGAGAGAGAGAGAGCTAGAGAGAGAAAATGGACGAAGAAGAGATCGACAAAGTGGTGCTGGCGTACTTGGACAAGAGGGGTTTCAAGCAAGCTGGCCTCGCTTTTCAGCAAGAGAAGCAGCAGACCAGCAAAGGCAGCAACGCTTCCTCAACCGCACAGATTGATCCTGACATTGCCAAACAAATCCTCTCTTTCTCTGAGTACGAACCTAATTCCCTCCTATTTGCCCGCATTTCTTCCAATTCTGCAGAATCTGAGTTAATTTTAGTAAATATTACTCTTTGTTTGGTAAAGAATAGGGATTCAATTTTTTTTTTCTGAGATAGTGTTCAGCTAGAGTTGTACGAGAGTGTCGCTAGGGTTTATTAGCTTTGTAAATTGATAATTATAGCTTTCCTGATAAGATTTATAGCCTTTTTCTTCGTAGTGATTTTGAAAAATTGTGAGTTGTGAATTGTGATGTTTCTGTTGAATGCATGGAAGTAAAATTGAAGAGGAGTGTCTATCCTTATTGATTAGTGCTTTGGCATTTGATGATATTGTGTATATCATGCTTTTCAGAGTGGATGGCCCTGCTCAGTACCAAGAAGGTTATAGCAAGCTGCGGTCATGGGCTTATAGTTCTCTGGATCAATACCAGGTGATTAAGGCTTCTGTTTGTGACTTTGCGTGCTAGTAATAGACTAATAGTCTGTCAGCGGTATGAAAGTGAACTCCTTCTGGTGCATTATACACATTGTCGGTGTTACTATTCACCTGCTAGTGTACCTTTATGTTGTGGTCAATCCAAACAATATTTATTGGATGCTCTATTCTATGCTTCTCTATGATTAGCCTTAACCTGTAACAGTGCTTCCTATTTTCATGCAGCACGAGTTGGTTAGAGTCTTGTATCCAGTATTTATTCATGCATTTATGGACCTTGTTGCAAAGGGTCATATTCAAGAAGGTAGGTTAGTTTTATTTGATTTTGCTAAAACTTATATTGTCAGTGCAACCTCTTGAAATCATCGCTTTGCTTTCTAGCTCGATCTTTTTTTAATAGCTTTCGAGGAGACCATGAAGTCATGCATACACGTGACCTTCAAAAGCTAGAAGGTGTTCTTTCTCCCTCACATCTGGAGGTCCATCACTTTCCTAGAATGATGACTTAAATTTTGTAAGTTGATGCATTCAGGCACAATCCATCCTAAAAATTTCCTCTTGTTTTACGTAGGAAATGGAATTTGCACATTCTCTAAGGCAGAGCAAAGTGAGCATTAAGATATGCCAAGTAATTTCTCTCTCCCTCTCTACAAAAAAAAAATGTTTCTCACCTTGTTCTCAGTCACAGGGAACTGTTGTCTCTTGAGATCTGGCTAAAAGTTGACGAACACCACTTATAATGCAACTCCGTAGTTTATATGCTGAAATTCAGGTGCTTATGTATTAACTATCTTGATCACGAGGTAAAGAGTGGCAGATGGTTGCCTCTGGAGAATGACAAAATTAATTAAGAAAATGAACCCTAAGCAGCATCTAGTTTCATTGCCAAATATTGCTTTGGTAGGAGTTAGCTCTACAAATATATCAAAGGCATACTTAAGTTGTTGTTACTGCATAAGTAGAATTTTATTCTTTTTATATTTATCATCAGCAACGTACAAAAAATGTTTCTAGATATGTTTTAGGTAACTTTTTTTTTTTTGTAATACATTCTAGAAACTTGCTGATGTTCTGTGTTCTTATCATTAGTTATGCATATTTATATATTGGGTGTATTGGATGTATAATTAGCTTTTCAATTTTTATGTCAGTACTCCTATGACCTACTTCTGCAATACTTGCATAAATCTCAATCAATTACAATGCTTGGGGTTGTCAATGAGCACATCAACTTTCAAGGTGCAGTTTTCTTCTTGGTTCTTTATTAGTTTGTTGCTTCTTTTTTCTGATCTGATTTCCCCTGTTGTGCATTTCTTTTTCTCATGGGCATAATAAACTGTTGGTCCGATTTGCAGTTTCTCCCGGACAACCAAGCTCCATTGCTGATGATGCCGAATATGTCACATTTTTTGGAAGTGACCAGGATGCTGCTAATTTGATAAATCAGAAAGAAATTCACTGGGGGGTAGGATGTGTGTGTGTTTTCATGTTGCACTTTGTCCCCTTAATTTGAGTACAAAATTCACATTATTTACAAAGTGAATGCTGTAGTTCTTCATGTTTGCATTATTTATAGTATCATTTTACTCTGGAAGAGAGAATTAACTTGCTGCAGTATTCTGTTGGACTTTTAGTGCAAGTGGCGATAGAAAATTGTCATAACATCCATTATTTATATTATTTTAGGAGTAGACAAATCTCTAATTGTTTTTGGTTCTAGAATGCATTGGTGATCATGGAACAAGGACCAACCTGTCGATTCCATCACTTGGTACTGATTCATTTGCCACTAAATGGTCGGTATTTATCTTAATATCAGTGGAAGTTATAAAATTTTGAGATGCAATGAAATAAGTGGCTCATTCTCAAGCACCTGTTTGTAGTTGTAGCTATTCCTAAATGAAGTTGAGCTTGTTTCTGCAGGATCTTACTTGTCAATCATTGAAGTTGTTGCTTCATTCTGTTGGTAGTGTAGGAATAATAACTTTTCCTGACTCTATTTGCTGGACTTTTGGGAAGCATACTGGTTATTGGTCCTAACAGTTGATAGATTATTTAATTCAAAGTGTTTGAGCTGATATTAAGGCATCGAGTTGGGTTTTTTTATATTTTCACCTGGATTTCTTCAGTATCTTTGCCATAGTTCTTCTCATTGCTTCTGGTAAAGAGCATATATTAGCTGGAAGAGTCTCTTATGTTGACATTTTAATGCTATTTAAATGTAACAGTTGCTTGAAGATTCTCTAGAAGAAAGGTTGGAAAAGATGGGGGCTCCTAATGTTGATTCTGAAAAAGCAGATGGTGAAGCAAGAGAAGGTGAACTGGAAGAAAATAAGGTTGTTTGCTTGTATAGATATTTTCATAGTTTTCTCAAATTGCATAACTGGCAGAAGCAGCCTTCTTTTTTCCCCCTTTTTTTCTTCATCTTCTTTACTAGTTGACCAATATTTCTTACAATTTATGTCCAGAAAAGATCTGTTGATGGTGGCAAGCAAGGCACTACACCTAAAAAGTTGAAAAAGGATAAGGTTGTTGGTGCTACAACAAAAGCTCATCGTCCAGAGAGTGTTGCTGCATCTGGAGCACCACGTGTTAAACCTGAGCTAGCATTGCCAGTAATGTATATTATAGAATTCCCTGTGCAGTTGGTACTTTATTCGTATAATGTGTTCCCTGCTCGATCATTCTAGGGAGCCATATTATTTTTGACGATATGTACTCCAGAGAATCTGCCTGCTATTTCAGTTGAGAGTTTTGGCTAAGTAATTATTTCTTTACATTTTAGACCAGTAGAAGTGGAACAGTCTATTCTTGAAGACTTGAGAAATCGTGTGCAGTTGAGTAGCATGGCATTGCCTTCCATTAGCTTCTATACATTTATCAACACTCATGACAGGTGCGCCTTACATTAAGAAATATTAATCTTTTTATCTGGCAGTCTGTACTTATGGGGTTATAGTGATCACTGGAAAACTGTTTTTTTTTTTCCCACAGCTTGAACTGTGCTTCAATATCTCAGGATGGGTCAATGGTAGCCGGTGGATTTTCAGATTCATCATTAAAGGTTGATTACTTTTCTATGCACTCTATCATAACCAATCATCTTTTCGCATTGATGTGCTAATTGAAAGCCAATTGACAGGTTTGGGACATGGCAAAGCTTGGGCAACAGAGTGTAACCTGTAAGTTGATTTATCAGTTCTCTCCACCTTTTTAAATAATTTTTGTGTATTTTACATTCTTCTTTAATTTCTGATTTTGAATTTATCATTAGCAAAAAAAAAAAAGGTTCTAGTATAGAATAATTTGAATTAGTGTATACTTAGCATGCTTTAACTGGAATAGACACTACTTATAAGTAGAAAAGACTTCTCGAGAAATAATTATGGTTAGTTTCGTGGACTTCCAAAGAGCAGCATCCAGCAGAAGATCACGTTGGTTCCTGTCTAAGCTCACACATTCGCCACTGATATGCTTCAGTAGTTAAATTAAGTCATCAACACAAGCTGTAGTGTAGTGGGTCTTTCCCCGTCAGATTTCAGACTTTTAGTTGGTTAATTTTGTTCTTATCCCTCTTTTCAGATTGAATATGTTCTATATGATTTTTCATGCATCTAGATATAGAGAAGTTTGATCTGTAAACTCTTGTCTTTATGATTCTAGGCACACTTTTGGTAAGAGTTTTTTATGTATCTCGGAAGTAATGTAGGTGATAACTTTCATGCCTTTTTACCCTATGGTTTATTATATAAGTAACTTTTCTCTATTTTGTGGTCAAAACATGAAGTATATATGTTTATCGTGTATGTGGATGTTGACTCTAGAATGTCAGCTCCTTTGCAGGGTGAAAATGAATTGGTTTCCAGTGAGCCTAGCTCAAGTGCTGGGGGAAGATGTTACACGTTATTTCGTGGTCATGCTGGACCTGTACATTCTGCCACTTTTAGCCCATTTGGGGATTTTATTCTATCTTCTTCATCAGATTCTACAAGTAGGTTATATAGTTCACAATTATACTTTCCTTGCTTGTCTACTCGTTTTCCTTAATCCCATTAGCAAGCAATGGCACCTAATTGCAGTTCGACTGTGGAGCACAAAATTGAATGCAAATCTTGTTTGCTACAAGGGTCACAATTACCCTGTATGGGATGTACAGGTAGGAGTAAAGATTAAGCTTCAATTATTGTGACTACTTCTCCTATGCATTTTGCCTGCAGTAAATTGCTAGTTCTTTCCTGCACTCTTTGAACAGAAACAAAAAAGAAAGATAGCTACTTTCATCATGTATATAACTCTTGTTATATGCATAGGTAGCCTAATGCATCTGCCATAATCTCATGCAGTTTAGTCCAATGGGCCACTATTTTGCTAGCGCTTCACATGATCGCACAGCAAGGATCTGGTCGATGGACAGAATACAGCCTTTAAGGATAATGGCAGGTCATCTATCTGATGTAGATGTAAGTATTTCATTTGATGACTAGCATGCTTGTTCGACTAGTATGATCGTTAATAAAATGAAGAAGTTAATATTGCCTCCCTTGGTTCCCATCTTCTAGTGTGTGCAATGGCATGCAAACTGCAACTATATTGCTACGGGATCTAGCGACAAAACAGTTCGCCTATGGGATGTCCAGAGTGGTGAGTGTGTTAGAATATTCATTGGTCACAGAAGTATGATCTTAAGTTTGGCGATGTCACCTGATGGCCGTTATATGGCATCTGGTGATGAAGACGGTACAATAATGATGTGGGATCTCGCATCTGGTCGCTGCGTTTCCCCATTAGTCGGCCATGGCTCTTGCATATGGTCACTTGCTTTCAGGTAGAGAACACTTCTCCTGCATTTCCTATTCAGTTTAAACGCCATGCATCAATCAGAAGACAGCTTCTCTGCCACTTAACTGTGAACTACCTTCCTTTCAGCTGCGAAGGTTCGCTTCTTGCATCCGGTTCTGCTGATTGCACTGTGAAAATATGGGATGTAGCTACGAGCTCAAAAGTGCCAAAAGCGGACGAGAAGTAAGTTTAATCAGTTTTGAAATATAACAAAATATACACAACATGTGTTATACCCTCTGACGGTACCTATATCTGAATCCAAGCGCATATCTAGAGGCATATTTGTATTTTTATTGGTGTTTGATCCGATTATGGGTATCACGTGATAGATTTTGAGTTTTGACCTGTCAGACGATCTAACACAAGACTCCTGCAAAATGTATACTTTTTCATCATCAACATTTCACTTATAATCGGGTTTTGTTCCTCAGCAGCAAAAGT
Organism: Perilla frutescens; assembly: GCA_026008535.1. Lineage (NCBI taxonomy): Eukaryota > Viridiplantae > Streptophyta > Magnoliopsida > Lamiales > Lamiaceae > Perilla > Perilla frutescens. The sequence goes on from BRKX01000015.1 coordinate 54,361,779, forward strand.
GGAAGCACAAGCAGACTCAGATCATTGAAAACTTTACCCACCAAATCTAGCCCTGTCTATGCTCTGCAGGTAAACACAATCTCAGTTGACTCGTTAATCCTTCTCGTTATCTAACCGAACCAAGTCTTGATAGAACTGTTCTTGGTATAAACAGTTCTCCAGAAGGAATCTTTTATTTGCTGCTGGTGCTCTCTCAAAGCAGTCGTAAATCAATTATCCTGTGCCTCGGGTTTGGGAGATCTTCACCGGACTATGCAAATGCACCCGGTTTCCCCATCTAACTTAGTTTGTGTATCTCAGTTTCGATTATTTTAATGTTATGTTTATCGAAGCCTCTGTTGAGTTTTGGTTCAGACATATTCATGGATGTAGTACTAGTTTTCTTAGTGCTGGTTTTTTATAACTTAATTGTAGCTTTAGATGGTTGAACAAATCTAACCTCTCCAAATTTTTCTTGTCTGAATTAATATTTGGAGGTGCTAATGTATTGTCATCCAGTTTTAATTACTTTATCCAAAAAATAGATATAAAATGGAACATTTAAATTGCCTAATTATACTTCATATTGACATGTGACTTTTGAGTTGTGCATTTCTTCAATTTGCTGGCTTAAACTTTACGATGTAGACTGTAGTCTGGGATCCATCCATTCCCCAACCAAAACAACATTTTTTTTGTGTGTTTTATATTATTTTTTCTTCAATTTCATTTTCTTGTGCTTCAAGTTTAATTTTATAATTATTAATTATAGTTGATTCTTGCCAATTATGATTTATAATTTTTTTTAGTATTTAATTTTTAATTTTTAATTAATAATGAATTATTATAGTTGAACACAACAAATATAAAAGAAGATCTCAACTGTGGCGTGTTTTTTAGAATTTGGGAGCATGAATTTTAGAATTTATGTTGCAGGGCTATAAACACATGGAAAAGAAGTATTATTATTATTATTATTATTATTATTATTATTATTATTATTAAAGCATAGAATACTCAAAATTGAGTTTCCGGTAGAGAATGAGATTTTGATAATTATATTTTTTAAAATATATTTAATTTTTCTCAACATCCATCCTAACGTAAAGGTTTAAATTTTTTTTCGAAATTCTATATTCTGCCTCCGGAGCATGTTAGTAAAATATCTTTACTAGTTGATTTCACCCCAAATATTGGGATAATGTGAAAGGTGTGATATAAATTGTGGGATTCTGGACATGATTTTTATAGTGGTTCATTTGTTGAATAATAAAGGTAAGAGTGCAATTGTATTTTGCGCTGTGAAAACATAGAACTTGTATATTTATTTATCCAAAATGATGTTTGAATAAATGAGATATTGAATAAGTTCAAAGTATAATTGTTGGAACTGGTGAAAGAATGTTTAATCCCACATTGATGAAATTAGAAAACATTGACTTGTATATATTAAATCCAATGTTAACATACAGTACTATTAAATGAAAAGAATTTACTAGTACTTGTCAAAAAGAAATCTATAAAACCCCCCAGTCAACTCAAAAATATCTCAAAAAATCAATTCAGCTTATATCACCTCGGTTGGTATAAGCTGAGGTATGCTTATTCATCATCTCTGTCTTCTCCATATAATATATATATAATATATTTGCAGGTGAAGATAAAATAAAATCTTCACCTGATTTTTCATGATTGTAGATTGCAACAAAAGAAGTTATGTCTCCAGCCCATACTCGTGAAGTTATGTCTCGAGCCCATACTCGTTATTCTGGCCAGCTTACAGGTTATGCTGAAGAAAGTGTTCTGTCAGAGACTACAGTAGAGTTGATATTGAAATGTTCAGACATGGAATCCAAGGATTTATTCTCAAAAAGCGTAAGAGAGTTCTTTCTCCTTATTTGGCTCCTAGTCTTGTTCCTTATGAAGTAAAAAAAAAAAAAAAAACTCATTTGAATACTATGTGCTTTTCGAATTTTCCAGGATCCATTTCTTGTAATATCAAAACCTACAGAGAATGGAATGTTGGATCCAATTTGGAAGACTGATGTCCTGAGAAATGATCATGATCCAAGATGGAAGCCAATTTTCTTGAGTATTCAGCGAGTCGGAAATAAGGTACAAAAATTTGGTGTCTGAATGGAGATCCTGTCCGAGCTTATTTTGGATTCTTGATTTCCTTTGAGATAAAAGTAAATCTGATCGTGAATACTGGGTCCTGATATCGTCAATTCATCATATAGTTTTTCTTTCTTCTTTTTAAGAAATTGCATTGAGGATTTCAAGTTAATGAGGTTTAACTATTGCAGGACACCCCACTATTTATCGAGTGTTTCAACTTCAATAGCAATGGAAAACATGATTTACTAGGGTGAGGAACTGACTTCATTTGATCAGTTCTCTTAACTGTTTTTCAAGCTTATTCTGATTCCAAGCCATATTTGTTCAGAAAAGTTCAGATATCACTAGCAGAGTTGGAAAAGCTGCACGCTGCTGAAATAGGAGAAAATCCGTTTATCCTGGTGTCCGCTGGGCAAAACCACGAAAACAAGGTAGAAAAAGGGAGTGTTTGAGATGAATCTTGTGTCAGAATATGAGTCGTGTTTTAATTTGTATTTTGTTTTTCCCCTTAAAGATTCAGTTGCTTGTGGACAAATATTTGGAAAACAACCAGCACACATTCCTCGATCTGAATCCCATGGTTGCTATTGATATCACTGGTAATCCTTTTTGAGCCTATATATGCTTCCAATGTCTTTGATTTTCAACTTCAATATTAAGATTTTAACAATAATTTTGTTCTTTGATTGAGTCAATCTATGGTTCCTTCAAATCTGAAAGGGGGCAAACTCTTTAGAATTTATATGCTCATTTAGAATAAGTTTATTTACTTTTGACTGAGTTAATAAGATTATTAGAATATGAAATATGCTACTAGATATATATTTAGATATGCTACTCCATATAAATTGTTTGAATCTTTTCTCAATGAAAAGAAAATGGCCTCCTTACTAAGTCACACCTGCTGCCAGATTTTTCATATCATGTGACAACAATTTTATTCTTTTTTTTTAGCCAAATTAATATGCACATATATATATATATATATATATATATATATATCTTATTCATTGCAATTTAATGATCTATCAGGGTGTCCAAATGAGCATCAGAGAGTGAGATGTATTCCTTCAGAGAGTAAGATGTATTCCTTATTAATTTATCTTTATTCATGTTATATTTGTTTTGCTTTCTATTCTTTAAGCCACCATTTATTCATGTATCGAATTTTAGTTTATACATAAAAATTATCAATGACCGGCCATTTGTTTTTTTTATTATATGAATAATCATGTTTTATTTGGGAATCATCTATCTATATAAAAACACATCATCTTATCAATAGAAACTCTCTCATTTTACAGGGGGAATTGTGCAAGTGCAGTCATGCTTATATATAATTACAAATTGAAAACTAAATACTAATTATAAACTCCAACTAGGAGAAGATTAACGCCAACTTTTAAGTTTAAATAAAGATTAAAATTATTTGGCTCACTTTTACCTAAGCAACAAATATCATTGTTCAAATGAATTTGTATAACAGGCAAATGTTTGCACATATGCGCGCACATTAATTATTTATTCAATTTCTTCCCATTTAAGTTTCTACCATATTTAATAAAAGTTTATACCATATTGTAAATAATCTAAATCTAATATGAACCAATATATTTATATTTTAATATTACTTTTTACTAATATATGTATATATATATTGTAGTAATAATTTCTCAAAAAATTGTGATCATCTGATTTCTAGAATTAGTTTTATAATTTAAAAAATACACAAAAAATCATTTCTATAGGAGTATTAATATTCAACAATATATTTTTTTTTATTATGTTACAATTTTTTTTATACAACTAATTCTTTTCCACAAGAAAGGTAATTTGCAAAAAAAAATTGGTTATATGCATTTGCCAATATTGTGTCTTAATCTTTTTGCCAGCTAAAATTAATTTTTATTTTCATAAATAATGACGTGAATAATATTTGAATTTATAAAATAAAAATCCACGCATCTCTCAAAGAAAACACTAGTTAATTATAAACTTATTATTTTATTTAGGCAAAACATTAATTTGAATCCATGTACTTTTAAATTTTTCCATATTTGATCCCTCTATTTTATGGGTTGAAATTTCCTGTTACACTATTTCGTGTTTCACTCCGTGTTTCATTATTAAATTTGTAATTTTAATAATATTTATTATAAAATAAAAATTAATTACAACATAAATAATCATAGTCAACATTTATCAACAAAAAAATGAATTATTAATTGAAAATTGAAAATTAAATATTAAAAAATAATTATAAACCCTAATTGGCAATGACGGACCCAAGGGGGGGCTGGTGGGGGCAGCCGCCCCCCTCAAATTTTGTAAATTATATATATATATATGTTATATAATTATTATATAAGTATAATTAATATTTTTGTCCCTCAAGTATTAACATTGGATTTATTAATATCTAAGTATGGTTCATATGGATTTTAAATTGATGTAGTGAGAGGCCCAAAATAGTATAATACTAGATAAATAATTTTATTAAAAGTTTAAAAGTATTTCCATCTTGTTTATATTGTTGTTTTACTACTTGTGTAAATTCATTTTATTGTTATATTTCCCCTTATTTATTCTTATTAATATTTAAATTTATTTCATTATATTTTAGATATTTTTTTTATATTTATGGATTTGAGAATTAATGCTTCAAGGCTTTAATGTTATGATTTTATTTATACTTTATGATTTCACAATTTACCTATAATAGAATAGTGTGTCATTATGCTCAAATTGTGCATTTAAATTATTTTTTTTACTAATTTTTGTTTGAGTTTTGCAATAAGTTTAAGTTAGGATTTTACCTCCCCAATGTACATTGAGAAAGAAATTGTCGAGATTTTTAATGCCGAGATGAATTTAAAATTATAAAAAAATGTCAAATACAACTTATGATACCAAAATTTTAAATAAATATAGTTTTATTTTAATTGAGATAAGTAGTTGCGTGTATATGTGTGTGTGTGCGCGCGCGCGCGCGCATGCACACGTGAGCGTGTCACGTTTTAAACTGTTTTTCGTCCCCCCCAAATCTGAATTTCTGCGTCCGTCCCTGCTAATTGGGTGGGGTGAACCCTAAAAATAATCATAAAATTAAACTAAATCACATAAAAATAAAATTGAAGAAAAAAAGTATAAGAAAAACTCGTAATTTGAAAATGTAACACGGAGTGTAACACGAAAAGTGTAACAGGAAATTCCATGTGCTATTTTATTTGGTTAAAATGAGGTCCATGTACTATTAATTTTGTTAAAACTAGTACATGGATTTGCAAATAAAAATAAAAATTAATTTTTGAAAGTGAAAAAATAAAAATTATATAAAAACTATTATTTTAAAAACTATTGTTCGACTTTTTTGTTTTAATTTAAAAAATAATAAATAAATTGAAAAAAATAAATTAATTTTTATGAACTGTTGTAATTTTATTTTATTTTAAAAAAAGTAAATTAAAAATCATACAATAGTCAAATAAAATAAAAAATTCATTATAAGTAAAAATCATTTTCTTCAACGATTGTTAGATTTATTTTCAAAAATAATAAATAAAAATAAAATTACAATTTATGATTTTTTTATGATAGATGTAACGCGAAATATATATATGTAAACAGTTGATCGGAACCGCAGCGTCGCCTCCATTCTCCGCGTTCCTCGTCCACCACTGCTACCTCTAACCAACACCGATTTAAAATCAAATTCGATTGTGCGAAACCAGGAGAAGCTCGAACTGGGAAAGCTCGTCTTCACGCTCGCTCTCACCGCAATTTTGGGGCTGCTTTTCTCCGACAAACTTGAAGAAAATAAGGATTCTTCACCTCATTATCTCATCATAGTTGGTTTTATGGTTTTCTGCGCGGTTATCTGGAATGGGATTTCGTTTGGGGAAATATATCCTTGCCTCGGCAACATTCTGCAACTCCTCGGGATCACTCTCGTCCTGTGTTTGCTCTGTCTCCTCGTCGGAACTTTTCTCCCAGCCGGCTTCTCCTTGGCGTGCTGGCTTTCCGGGGTTCTCTACCTACTGCCGTTTCTCTACCTTATTATCAAACCTCACCCGCAGCCATATTTGCGGAGGTTTCAAGCTTAATGCGATCATAGAGAAATTAAAGCAGCTAGGTCAGCAAGATTGTTGTACGCAATTTTTATTCATTATTCACCATTCACGTTGTTGTATTATAAATGATTGACTTTATGATTATATCTTTGCTAGATTATATTAAATTCCAGTTTGAATTTGTGTTTGATATGAAAAGATAAATTAGATATTTGTGTGGACGTACTCCTATGACCTACTTCTGCAATGCTTGCATAAATCTCAATCAATTACAATGCTTGGGGTTGTCAATGAGCACATCAACTTTATTAGTCTGTTGCTTCTTTTTATTAAGACATTGAGTTGGTTTTTTTTTTTTTTTTTTTCACCTGGATTTCTTCAGTATCTTTGCCATAGTTCCTGCTTATTTATTGCTTCTGGTAAAGAGCGTATATTATCTGGAAGAGTGTCTGATTTTGACACTTTAATGCTATTTAAATGTAACAGTTGCTTGAAGATTCTCTAGAAGAAAGGTGGGAAAAGATGGGGCTCCTAATATCGATTCTGAAAAAGCAGATGGTGAAGCGAGAGAAGGTGAACTGGAAGAAAATAAGGTTGTTTGCTTGTATAGATATTTTCATAGTTTTCTCAGATTGCATTACTGGCAGAAGCAACCTTCTCTGTTCCCCGTTTTTTTCTTCATCTTTTCTACTAGTGGACCAATATTTCTTACAATTTATGTCCAGAAAAGATCTGTTGATGGTGGCAAGCAAAGCACTACACCAAAAAAGTTGATAATGGATAAGGTTGTTGGTCCTACAACAAAAGCTCATCGTCCAGAGAGTGTTGCTGCATCTGGAGCACCACGTGTTAAACCTGAGCTAGCACTGCCAGTAATGTACATTCTAGAATTCCCTTGCAGTTGGTACTTTATTCATATAATGTGTTCCCTGCTCAATCATTCTAGGGAGCCATATTATTTTTGACAATATGTACTCCAGAGAATCTGCTTGCTATTGCAGGTGAGAGTTTTGGCTAAGTAATTATTTCTTTACATTTTAGACCAGTAGAAGTAGAACAGTCTATTCTTGAAGACTTGAGAAACCGTGTGCAGTTGAGTAGCATGGCATTGCCTTCCATTAGCTTCTATACTTTTATCAACACTCATGACAGGTGCACTTTTCATTAAGAAATATTAACCTTTTTGTTCGGCAGCCTATACTTCTTATGGGTTTATAGTGATCACTGGAAAGCTGTTTTTTTTTTTTTTTGACAGCTTGAATTGTGCTTCAATATCTCAGGATGGGTCAATGATAGCCGGTGGATTTTCAGATTCATCATTAAAGGTTGATTACTTTTCTATGCACTCTGTTATAATCAATCATCGTTTTCTTATTGATGTGCTGATTGAAAGCCAATTGATAGGTTTGGGACATGACAAAGCTTGGGCAACAGAGTGTAACCCTGTAAGTTGATTTATCAGTTCTCTCCACCTTTTTAAATAATTTTTGTGTCTTCACATTATTCTTCTTAAATTTCTGATTTTGAATTTATCATTCGCAAGGAAAAATTGGTTCTGGTATAGAATGATTTGAATTAGTATATACTTTGCATGCTTTAACTGGAATAGACACTACTTATAGTAGAAAAGATTTCTCCAGAAATAATTATGGTTAGTTTCTTGGACTTTCGAAGAGCAGCATCCAGCAGAAGATCACGTTGGTTCCTGTCTAAGCTCAGACATTCGCCACAAATATGCTTCAGTAGTTAAATTAAGTCATCAACACAAGCTGTATTGTAGTGGGTCTTTCTCTGTATCAGATTTCAGACATTTAGTTGGTTAATTTTGTTCTTATACCTCTTTTCACATTTCATATGTTCTATATGATTTTTCATCCGTCTAGATATAGAGAAGATGTTACACGTTATTTCGTGGTCATGCTGGACCTGTACATTCTGCCACTTTTAGCCTGTTTGGGGATTTTGTTCTATCTTCTTCATCAGATTCTACAAGTAGGTTATAGTTCACAATTATTACTGTTTCTCTACTTGTTTTCCTTAATCCCATTAGCAAGCAATGGCATCTAATTGCAGTTCGACTGTGGAGCACAAAATTGAATGCAAATCTTGTTTGCTACAAGGGGCACAATTACCCTGTATGGGATGTACAGGTAAGAGTAAAAGCTTAAAGCTTCAATTGCTATGACTATTTCTCCTATGCAATTTGCCTGCAGTAAAATGCTAGTTCTTTCCTGCAATCTTTAAATAGACAAACAAAAAGAAAGATATCTAGTTCATCTTCTATATAACTTCTGTTATATGCATAGGTAGACTAATGCATCTACCATAATCTCATGCAGTTTAGTCCAATGAGCCACTATTTTGCTAGCACTTCACATGATCGCACCGCAAGTATCTGGTCGATGGACAGAATACAGCCTTTAAGGATAATGGCAGGTCATTTATCTGATGTAGATGTAAGTATTTCATTTGATGGCTAGCATGCTCGTTTGACTAGTATGATCTTCAGTAAAATGAAGAAGTTAATATTGCCTCCCTTGGTTCCCTTCTAGTGTGTGCAATGGCATGCAAACTGCAACTATATTGCTACGGGATCTAGCGACAAAACAGTGCGCCTATGGGATGTCTAGAGTGGAGAGTGTGTTAGAATATTCATCGGTCACAGAAGTATGATCTTAAGTTTGGCAATGTCACCTGATGGCCGTTATATGCATCTGGTGACGAAGATGGTACAATAATGATGTGGGATCTCGCATCTGGTCGCTGCGTTTCCCCATTAGTCGGCCATGGTTCTTGCATATGGTCACTTGCTTTCAGGTAGAGAACACTTCTCCTGCATGGCTGCATTTCCTATTCAGTTTAAACGCCATGCATCAATTTAAAAACAGCTTCTCAGCCACTTAACTGTGAACTACCAGTCGAATTGCAACGATACATAATGGATTGCCATGCCCGGAACCAGGCCATTGATGCCTTCCGCGGCGACTATTATTGTCATTTCTCTCATATCCAGGTCCCCTCATCTGCATATTTCATCACTTCGATGTATTGCTATAAAATGCCTCTCTAATTTTTTCATTGATTATTTCTCAACATGCTCATGTTCAGACTTAATATTTTGCAGCTATCTCTCTCCGCAGCAGACTTGATCCGTCGCCATGTGCTCTGCAACTGCAAGGTTTCTCTTACTTTACCTTTCTCTTTAAATGTGCTGATTTCGATATGCTAAGCTTTTTTGTGAGTCTGACAACTAATATTTCCTCCCATTTGACTCGAAATCAAACCTTACTTATTTGAGATTAGTTACTACAGTGCAGTACATGTTCATACATTTCATTGCGCGCACACGCATATGCAAAATTATCACTAACTTTTTTTTCCCCAATTGTTTCTTTGTTGTTTCCATTTTTTGGATATGGTGTATCTCTTTATTATCATACTGTTATTCTTAAAATTAGGTTACTTCTATCAGTAAGTTTGGAAATGTTCATTGATTTACCTTGACACCTTCTACTCATTGTCCACTTATAATTGCAGAGTGGTCCTGTGGCACTTAAGCTGGAGGAACAACAGTTTCTTGGTGAGACTAGTTGCACATTATCTGAGGTATGCTTATTCATCATCTCTGTCTTCTCCATATAATATATTTGCAGGTGAAGATAAAATAAAATCTACAACTTTGTTACCTCCTTATGGGCTCCCTATCTCTTTTACGAATGCCTTCTTGCTTTAGAAGATGATTTTTGTTGTAGTAGATCTATATATTTCCCTTGACTTGAATGCCTTTTTGGTGCATTTCTTGGAGAGCTTTAACGTTGACGCTGGATACTTGGCATGTTTTTTGGCTCTATTTCTGTACCTTCTTCATCTGTTATATTGACCTTTTAACTAACTTGCTGCAATGGACATTTAGCTTCTTAAGAGCTTTTCTCGTTTATGGTATTGCTATTTCTTCACCTGATATTTCCTGATTTCTTACTTGTAGATTGCAACAAAAGTAGATGGAACCTCAACCTTAAATCTAGCTCTTGAAGAAGTTTCTTCCCCAGCCCATACTTGTCATTCTGGCCAGCTTACAATTTATGGTGAAGAAAGTGTTGCATTAGATACTACAGCTGCTGAAACCGGAGAAAAACTGTCTATCCTGATGTCAGCTGGGCAAAATCACCAGGACAAGGTAAAAAAGGGTGTGTTTGAGATGAATCTCGTGTCAGCATACAAGTCATGTTTTAATTTGTATGTTTTTTCCCTTAAATATTGAGTTGCTTGTGGACAAATATTCGGAGAACAACCAGCACACATTCCTCGATCTGAATCCCATGGTTGCTATTGATATCACTGGTAAGATTTTAACAATACTTTTGTTCTTTGATTGAGCCAATCTATGGTTCCTTCAAATCTGAAAGGGGGCAAACTCTGTAGAATTTATATGCTCATTTAGAATAAGTTTATTTACTTTTGACTTAGTTAGTAAGATTATTAGAATATGAAATATGCTACTCTTTATAAATTGTGTTTGAATCTTTTCTGTAATGAAAAGAAAATGGCCTCCTTACTAAGTCACACCTGCTGCAAGATTTTTCATATCATGTGACAACAGTTTTATTCTTTTTTTTTAGCCAAATTAATATGTATATATATCTTATTCATTGCAATTTAATGATCTATCAGGGTGTCCAAATGAGCATCAGAGAGTGAGATGTATTCCTTCAGATAGTAAGATGCACATTCCTTATTAACTTATCTTTATTCATGTTATATTTGTTTTGCTTTCTATTCTTTAAGCCACCATTTATTCATCTATCGAATTTGAGTTTATTTTTCCTTGTATGAACATCTTAACTTTTTTGATAAATACATAAATTTATCAATGATCATTTGATTTTTTATTTATGAATAATCATGTCTTATTTGGGAATCATCTATCTATATAAAAACACATCATCTTATCAATAGAAACTCTCTCATTTTCCCGGAGGGAATTGTGCAAGCAGTCATGCTTATATATAATTACAAATTGAAAACTAAATACTAATTATAAACTCCAACTAGGAGAAGATTAACGCCAACTTTTAATTTTAAATAAAGATTAAAATTATTTGGCTCACTTTTACCTAAGCAACAAATATCATTGTTCAAATGAATTTGTATAACAGGCAAAAGTTTGCACATATGCGCGCACATTGATTATTTACCCAATTTTTCTTCCCATTTAAGTTTCTACCATATTTAAAAAATGTTTATACCATATTGTAAATAATCTAAATCTAATATGAACCAATATATTTATATTTTAATATTACTTTTTACTAATATATGTATATATATATATTGTAGTAATAATTTCTAAAAGAATTGCGATGATCTAATTTCTAGAATTAGTTTTATAATTTAAAAAATAAAAAAAAATCATATCTATAGGAATATTAATATTTCAATTTTTTTTTCTTTATGTTACAATTTTTTTATACAACTAATTCTTTTCCACAAGAAAGATAATTTGCAAAAAAATAAAATAAAATTGGTTATATGCATTTGTCAATTTCGTGTCTTAATCTTTTTGCCAACTAAAATTAATTTTCGTTTTCATAAATAATAACGTGAATAATATTTGAATTTATAAAATAAAAATCCACGCATCTCTCAAAGAAAACACTAGTTAATTATAAATTCAGAATTCTTTCAACATTGCAAAAAAGGGAAATATTACTAGACAATTTTGTTTAAGTATTTATCTTTTCATGCCGGAATGTAGTTAAGACATCTTACGACAACATATGACTTCATAAAGAATGCTATCAACTTATTATTTTATTTAGGCAAAACATTATTTTGGGTCAGTACTTTTAAAATATAAAAAAACAGATTATTTCTTCAGTATCTTTGCCATAGTTCCTGTTTATTTATTGCTTCTGGTAAAGAGGGTATATTAACTGGAAGAGTGTCTGATTTTGACACTTTAATGCTATTTAAATGTAACAGTTGATTGATGATTCTCTAGAAGAAAGGTTGAAAAAGATGGGGCTCCTAATATCGATTCTGAAAAAGCAGATGGTGAAGCAAGAGAAGATGAACTGGAATAAAATAAGGTTGTTTGCTTGTATAGATATTTTCATAGTTTTCTCAAATTGCATTACTGGCAGAAGCAACCTTCTCTGTTCCCCCTTTTTTTCTTCATCTTTTCTACTAGTGGACCAATATTTCTTACAATTTATGTCCAGAAAAGATCTGTTGATGGTGGCAAGCAAGGCACAACACCAAAAAAGTTGAAAAAGGATAAGGTTGTTGGTGCTACAACAAAAGCTCATCGTCCAGAGAGTGTTGCTGCATCTGGAGCACCACGTGTTAAACCTGAGCTAGCACTGCCAGTAATGTAGATTCTAGAATTCCCTGTGCAGTTGGTACTTTATTCCTATAATGTGTTCCTTGCTCGATCATTCTAAGGAGCCATATTATTTTTGATGATATGTTCTCCAGAGAATCTGCTTGCTATTGCAGTTGAGAGTTTTGACTAAGTAATAATTTCTTTACATTTTAGACCAGTAGAAGTGGAACAGTCTATTCTTGAAGACTTGAGAAACCGTGTGCAGTTGAGTAGCATGGCATTGCCTTCCATTAGCTTCTATACTTTTATCAACACTCATGACAGGTGCACTTTTCATTAAGAAATATTAACCTTTTTGTTCGGCAGCCTATACTTCTTATGGGTTTATGGTGATCATTGGAAAGCTGTTTTTTTTTTTTTTGACAGCTTGAATTGTGCTTCAATATCTCAGAATGGGTCAATGATAGCCGGTGGATTTTCAGATTTATCATTAAAGGTTGATTACTTTTCTATGCACTCTATTATAATCAATCATCGTTTTCTTATTGATGTGCTAATTGAAAGCCAATTGACAGGTTTGGGACATGGCAAAGCTTGGGCAACAGAGTGTAACCTGTAAGTTGATTTACAAGTTTTCTCGACCTTTTTAAATAATGTTTGTGTCCTTACATTCTTCTTCTTTAATTTCTGATTTTGAATTTATCATTAGCAAAAAAAATTGGTTCTGGTATAGAATGATTTGAATTAGTATGTACTTTGCATGCTTTAACTGGAATAGACACTACTTATAGTAGAAAAGATTTCTCCACACATAATTATGATTAGTTTCTTGGACTTTCGAAGAGCAGCATCCAGCAGAAGATCACGTTGGTTCCTGTCTAATCTCACACATTTTCCACACATATGCTTAAGTAATAAAATTAAGTCATCAACGCAAGCTGTAGTGTAGTGGGTCTTTCTCTGTGTCAGATTTCAGACTTTTAGTTGGTTAATTTTGTTCTTATACCTCTTTTCAGATTTCATATGTTCTATATGATTTTTCATGCATCTAGATATAGAGAAGTTTGATCTGTACAGTCTTGTCTTTATGATTCTACTTTTGGTAAGAGTTTTTTATGTATCTCAGAAGTAATGTTGGTGACAACTTTCATGCCTTTTTACCCTATGGTTTATTATATAAGTATTTTTTCTCTATTTTGTGTCATACTCATAACATGAAGTATATATGTTTATCATGTATTTGGATCGTGGATGTTGACTCTAGAATGTCAGCTCGTTTGCAGGGTGAAAATGATTTGGCTTCCAGTGAGCCTAGCTCAAGTGCTTGGGGTTAGATGTTACACGTTATTTCGTGGTCATGCTGGACCTGTACATTCCGCCACTTTTAGCTTGTTTGGGAATTTTGTTCTATCTTCTTCATCAGATTCTACAAGTAGGTTATAGTTCACAATTATGATTGTTTCTCTACTTGTTTTCCTTAATCCCATTAGCAAGCAATGGCATCTAATTGCAGTTCGACTGTGGAGCACAAAATTGAATGCAAATCTTGTTTGCTACAAGGGTCACAATTACCCTGTATGGGATGTACAGGTAAGAGTAAAAGCTTAAAGCTTCAATTGCTATGACTATTTCTCCTATGCAATTTGCCTGCAGTAAAATGCTAGTTCTTTCCTGCAATCTTTAAACAGACAAACAAAAAGAAAGATATCTAGTTCATCTTCTATATAACTTCTGTTATATGCATAGCTAGGTAGACTAATGCATCTACCATAATCTCATGCAGTTTAGTCCAATGAGCCACTATTTTGCTAGCACTTCACATGATCGCACAGCAAGGATCTGGTTGATGGACAGAATACAGCCTTTAAGGATAATCTCAGGTTATTTATCTGATGTAGATATAAGTATTTCATTTGCTAGTATGATCTTCAGTAAAATGAAGTTAATATTGCCTCCCTTGGTTCCCATCTTCTAGTGTGTGCAATGACATGCAAACTGCAACTATATTGCTACCGGATCTAGTGACAAAACAGTGCGCCTATGGGATGTCCAGAGTGGAGAGTGTGTTAGAATATTCATTGGTCACAGATGTATGATCTTAAGTTTGGCGGTGTCACTTGACAGCCATTATATGCTATCTGGTGATGAAGACGGTACAATAATGATGTGGGATCTCGCATCTGGTCGCTGCGTTTCCCCATTAGTTGGTCATGGCTCTTGCATATGGTCACTTGCTTCCAGGTAGAGAAAACTTCTCCTGCATGGCTGCATTTCCTATTCAGTTTAAACGCCATGCATCAATTTAAAAACAGCTTCTCAGCCACTTAACTGTGAACTACCTTCCTTTCAGCTGTGAAGGTTCGCTTCTTGCATCCGGTTCTGCCGATTGCACTGTGAAAATATGGGATGTAGCTACGAGCTCAAAAGTGCCAAAAGCGGACGAGAAGTAAGTTTAATCAGTTTTGAAATATAACAAAATATACACAGCTTGTGTTATACCCTCTGACGGTACCTATATCCGAATCCAATCCCATATCTAGAGGCATATTTGTAGTTTTATTGGTGTTTGATCCGAGTATGATCATTATGTGATAGATTTTGACCCGTCAGATGGTCTGACAGAAGATTTCTCCAAATTGTATACTTTTTCATCATTGACATTTCACTTACAATTAGGTTTCGTTCCTCAGCAGCAAAAGTGGAAGCACAAGCAGACTAAGATCATTGAAAACTTTACCTACCAAATCTAGCCCTGTCTATGCTCTCCAGGTAAATTAACACAATCTATGTTGAACTTTTAATCCTTGTCTTTATCTAACCCAACCAAGTCTTGATACAACTGTTCTTCGTATAAACAGTTCTCCTGAAGGAATCTTTTATTTGCTGCTGGTGCTCTCTCAAAGCAGTCGTAAATCAATTATCCGGTGCCTCTGGTTTGGGAGATCTTCATTAGACTATGTGAATGCACCCGGTTTCCCCATCTTACTTCGTCTGTGTATCTTAGTTTCGATTACTTTGATGTTATGTTTATCCATGTCTCCGTTGAGTTTTGGTTCAGACATATTCATGGATGTAGAGCTAGTTTTCTTAGTGCTGATCTTTCATGACTCATATAGCTTTAGATGGTTGGACAAATCTAACCTCTCCAAATTTTTATTGTCAGAATCAATATTTGGAAGCACTATTATGTATTGTCATCAAACTTTAAACATGTTCACCATAAAAGTAGATTAAAAGTAACACTTAAATTGCTAGATTATACTTCATATATATTGACCTTGTGTCTTTGAATTGTGTGTTTCTGCAGTTTGTCGGTTTAAATTTTCTGCTGTTGTTTGGAATCTCATGCATTCCCCAACCAAAAAGTCATTAAACCTTTTTTTTTTGTGTGTGTTTTACTATTAATTTTT
The DNA here is from genome assembly GCA_026008535.1 of Perilla frutescens. Classification (NCBI taxonomy): domain Eukaryota; kingdom Viridiplantae; phylum Streptophyta; class Magnoliopsida; order Lamiales; family Lamiaceae; genus Perilla; species Perilla frutescens. The sequence goes on from BRKX01000015.1 coordinate 54,377,681, forward strand.
TCTTTTTTCTTTCCATTTTTTTTCTTCAATTTCATTTTCTTGTACTTTAATTTTATGTTATAATTATTAATTGTAGTGGATTCTACCAAATCGTGATTTATAATTATTTTTTAGTATTTAATTATTAATTAATTATTATAGTTGAACACATAAAATATAATAAAAGATCTGAATTGCGAACGTAGGAGCATGAATTTGAAAAATTAATAACAAAATGCTGGGACTATTTTCTCTAATATTTAAGCGAAAGCTAATAGCACCTATTGATAAGCGGAAGACCTATTCAGCCGGTTCCCATATAAGCGAAGGCTCGGTTCACATATAAGCCAAAGACCTATTCAGCCGGTTCCCGTATAAGCGAAGGCTCGGTTCCCATATAAGCGAAAGACCTATTCAGCCGGTTCCCATATAAGCGAAGGCTCGTTTCACATAGAAGCGAATAACTGACGAATATGCTTCCCAAATCTACAGTGTCGTGAAGGTGACATGTTATCTAAAGATGTTTTGTGTTCTCATCTGATTACAAACATCACTTTTTCTCTTATTGTTAATCTTTTTCTAGATTTAATAAGTTAAGTAGATCGAATGGAACTGCAATATTTCATAAATAAATTTTATTTAAATATTTTTTCAGAAAATATAATGAGGTGCTTATTTGTATATCATGAATCGAAACGGGTGGATTTTTGAGGTATACTAGTATGTCTCCCGTGCGATGCACAAACAATTATAATATTTTATATTTGTAATATTATGATTATTTTCAATTCTATATGTTGTGTATGATTATTTGTAAATTCTATATGTTGTGTTCAATTTTTAAAAATTAATAAAATGATATGCACATACATTAATTAATTAGATAAGAAGACCAATTTTGTGTAGTTATGTCAAATAAAAAGAAATTAAATTTTAGGAATTAAATGAAAATCAAACGACATGATTTTTTAAATAGCAATATTTGTTCACGATTAAAGAACATTTGATTTCTATGACTATATGACATGCATAAAAAATATAATTATTTAATTGTTTTAAATGATGAAATTGAAATAGAAAAATAATATATTATTACAAATTACGATTAAAGACATTTGATTTTGTGTTTGTCGTCGGAAGATAGTCAATATTGGTCTTTTCTGGAATGTAATGACCTAAAGGAAGCTGTTGGTGCTTTCAGAATTTTATTCTGACCTCTACAAGAGTCTCGTAATTGAAAATTGTAAAGGGAAAACCTGTTCAAATTAAAATCTATAAACCATCTATAAACCTCTTCAAATTAACACCCCCACCCTTTGATATCTATATTTTAGATACTTTTTAAAAAATGACCCACTTTATTACTATTAGCAAAATAGTACACACTTTTTCAAAAAAAATTACAAATATGACCTCTATCGAATTTACAGCCTGAAATACCTATGTGGTACGCCGGAATTCTTGCATGACTTTTTTGCTCCAATAAAAAAATATTACCTGGATTATCAATATCAATTATGAACTAAAAATAAATTAAAATAGTTGGGCATGTCATGTAGATATTTTAGGTTGGAAATTTGATCGAGGTCAGATTTGCAAAATTTTTGAAAAGATAAGTACTGTTTTGCTAATAGTAATAAAATAGATCATTTTTGAAAAAGTGTCCAAAAATATAAGTATCAAAATGTAAATTTTCTTATATCTTTCTTTTTCTAGAGAAATAAAAACAAAAAAGAGCCAAATATGAAAACATGCACATTTTCTCCACGGTCAGGGGACGGACCTAGGGGGCTGGTGGGGGCACCCGTCCCCCCTCAAATTTTGTCCAATTTTTCCACCCTTTTTATACAACAACCTGCAACCCAATGTTTCAATCTACAATCAATGTGAGATGTAGAAAAATTAGTAAAAGTTACGGAAGTAATTTAAGGTTCCAATTTAAGATTATCCACTTTTTTATACAACCCACATCCTAATATTTCAATCTACAACTGATGTGAGATGTAGGGTAAGTGAAAATTAAACATGTAAATAGCAATATGTAATAATACTAAAAAAATGATTAGGCGAAGACAATCTAAATGAAATTTTATATATTATTAAATGTAACTTTCTGAACTCACTTGTGAAAATACAAAATATCATAGTTCCAATAATTGATATGTAACTTTAGGCAAACACTTTCCTGCAACGGATGTAAATAACACTATTTCAGACGGGTCGGGTCAAACCCGCGCTTTGACCCGGTCAACGCGGGTCAACCCGCAAAAAAGTAGAAAAAAACGGTTAAATGAGTATCAACAGTCTCACTAAAAAGTATCACCAAAAATTCGAAAAGTATCATCTGTATCATTAAAAAGTAAGGGGTCTGCTAGTTATTTTATACTTGTTTATGTAGTTCAAATTGTGATTTTTCCCATTCGAATTAATGTTTAGAGCTTAGTAGTTTAGAGTTTTTTTGGGGTTCATGTTTTTTAGAGGTTTTTTTTAGGGTTCATGGTTTTTTAGTTTTTTTAGGGGGTTTTTTTAGGGTATATTTTGTGTTTTTTAGAGTTTTTTGGGGGGTGTTTTTAGGGGTTTATTTTGTTTTTTAGGGTTTTGGGGGGGTGTTTTTAGGGGTTTATTTTGTTTTTTTAGGTTTTTTGGGGGTGTTTTTAGAGGTTTATTTTGTGTTTTTTAGGGTATTTTTAGGGGTTTATTTTGTATTTTTTAGGGTTTCTTAATTCTATTTAATACTCATTTCAAACAAATTAAATCAATTTATTTTAATTTTAGGGTTCACTAATATTTTTTTGGGTATATATTTTTGGGGAACAAATAAAATTGATAAAAAAAAGATAAAAACAAGTACAAAAAATTGCCAGAAAAACTGAAAAAAAAAGAGAAAAAAACGGACAGAAAAAAAAAAAAATCGACCAGCGCGTGGCACCACGCGCGGTCTGAAATAAGGCCGCAAATAGTGGCGCTGCATGGAAGTCCAACTTGTAACTTTAAAACTTCATAACTCTACACACACGAATGAGGAATGATAGAGAAAATATTTTTTTTTTTATTGAAAAAATCAAATATTATCTTAAAGATTGTAACTCATTAAAAGATTTTGGATGTGGATGTTGAATTTTTTAATATATTTAATTAACTTAAAAATTAAAAATATTTTAATTAAATATTTTAAAATATTTATTTAATATATTTAATTCAATTTTAATTAAAAAATAATTAATTTATAAAAATTTAAAATGTATCATATTAAATTGATAAATCAAATATCAATTTAGGGGGTGGAATATAATATATAAAAACAATATAAATCAACTAGTAAAAATACTTCACTTACAAGCTCCGGCTATAGCTAGAATTACCATTTTTTTTTAAATATTTACGTTCGGATGTTGAGAAAAATTAATTATATTTCCAAAAATATAAATCTCATTCTCTACCCGAAACTCTATTTTGAGTATTCTATACTTTAAAATGCATATATATATATATATATATATATATATATATATATATACTCCATCCGTTTCGTTTTATTTGTTATTTTAGATTTTTTATTTTGTTTCAAAATATTTATTATTTTATATATTTTCACAGAATCTCTCTCTAATTTAACCCTATCACAAACCCTATTTTATAAAAATATAATTGAATAAGATATTGTGACATATATGAGGAATGAGTATATTTGTCCATAAAATTAATTGTTAATTCTAGATAAAAAAAATTAAAATAACAAATAAAACAAAACAGAGGGAGTATATATTTAATTTAGGCTCAATTGGTTTAAAAAATATTGTAGATTTTTTTTATTTCTTTTATGTCTACTCGACTCACTACTAAAAAAACGGTCTTTAGTCGTCTCTAATAATTGCATATTTCTAATAGCATTTTTTGTGATAACAATGTTGTCACTTAAAATAATTTTTAATTTATCCGGGACAAAGTTTTAGGGACGTTCATGTCGTCGCAAAAAATGTTTTTGAGTCAAAATCTTTTTGCCAGCTAAAATTAATTTCATTTTGATAAATAATAACGTGAATAATATTTGAATTTATAAAATATTAATGCAAAAAGGATTTTGGCAATCGTCTCCAAGATACAACGATTTTTCAATGGCGTTTTATTGCACTTACAAAAATGACATTTTGACGAATAAAACGATAATCAAGACTTTCAAGTGTAAAATGCGCCCTAAACTTCCGACAAGTGCGACGTGTTGCCCAACCTTAGATGGTGCTTCCTCGTAGTTCACTTCTATCATTTATATTCGCCCAAATATTGGGATAATGTGAAAGGTGTGATATAAATTGTGCAATTATGGACATGATTTTTACAGTGGTTCGTCTGTTGAATAAGAAAGATAAGATTGAAATTGTATTTTACGTTGTGAGAACATTAAAATTGTATATTTATTTGACCAAAATGGTGTTTGGATAAACGAGATATTGTATAAATGCAAAGTGTAAGTGTTGGAAATGATGAAAGTGTGTTTATCCACATTGATGAAATAAGAAAACATGGACTTGCATATATTAGAATCCTTTATTAATTAATTATTAAAGAGTATGACTCCTGTGCACCACCCACCCCCTGCCGCATATCAGACGGGCGCGTGGGGCCCACGCGCGGATGCATTTTTTTTTTCTTTTGCTGTTTGCGTTTTATTTTTCCTTTTTTCTGTTTTTCTTTTTCTTTTTCTTTTTTCTGTTTTTCTTTTTCTTTTTTCTTAAAAAAAACACATATAAATCCCTAAAAAATCCCCCCAAATAAATTATAAAAAATACAAAATAAACCCTAAAAACACCCTTAAAAAAACATAAAAAACAGAAAATAAACCCCAAAAAACCCTAAAAAAACCAAAATAACCCCATAAAAACACCCCCAAAAAATCCTAAGAAATACAAAATAAACCCCTAAAAACACCCCCAAAAACATAAAATAAACCCCTAAAAACACCCCAAAAAACACAAAAAAAAAAAAAACCCTAAAAAACACAAAAAAACACGAATTAGTACTATTTAGTGTTCGAATTGGTACTATGGGTGGCGAATTCTTTTTTTTTGCACGGGTCAAAAGCGGGTCGGCCCGGGTCAGAGCGGGTCCGTCTGATTGGCCGACCCATATACCTTATGCTCAGGAGTTTTTGCCATTATTAAATGGTAAGAGTTTACTATCATCTATACTTAATTTAAAAAAAAAAAAAAAGAGAAATATGAGAAATTCTGAAAGAAATCTCATGGAACAAACTAGGAAAAGAAAGAAAAGAAATCTCACAGAACAAGGAACAAAAGAGGAAAAAAAGAAAGGGCAAGCAACATCTCACATGGAATGCAAAAACGCATCTGAGGGAACAACGAACAAAATGGTGCAGTGGCCCCACCAATCAGTCCTTTCTTCAAATGCAAAAACTGCAAAAAGCAAAAGCAAATCTTCACTGGACAGTCAGATCGAACAGTCAGATCGAAATTAATTATTTGGTGCCTCGGGTTTGGGAGATCAATTTAATTTTTAATTAATAATTAATCGTTGTGGCTGAACACAACAAATATAAAAGATCTCAACTGTGGGGTGTGTTTGGGAAATGTGGGAGCATTAATTCGAGAAAATATATGTAGCAGAGCTATAAACACATGGAAGAGAAGTAGAATTAATTTAGTTTACAAAAATAAAAAACACGGGAAAAACTAGTTAATTATGAATTCATAATTCTTTCAAAATTGCAATTAATTAATTAAGCTACTCATAATTATGTAACACTGTAACAGTTAATTTTTTTCTTAGTGTTTTGTGTAGTATAAAAATTACAAAAATATAAATTCATATATAAATATAAAAATAATTAAGGCCTTTCTATTTTCCACTTTGGTACCGTACCATGTGACTATGTGAGATAGACTGCGTCACGACCACAAAATACATAGACTTTGCTTTGTTTTGTTGCATTTTAATGGTTAATATATATTTCCTTTAGCAAAAAAAATTGAAAGTGCATGCATAATTCTGGTTAAGTTATAAACGGTAAGAATTTACTATCATCTTTAGAGAAAAGGACAAACGAACGAGAGAGGAAACTTCCTAGGCAAGTGGCCAATCTACTATGGGAGATTGCTCAATTCTTAAATTCATAATTTTTGTGTATTTAAGAATACACAAGAAATCATATATAATAGGAATGTTAATTTTAAACAATATTTTTTTAATTTATGTTAATTTTTTTAATTTATGTTAATTTTGTTGCATTTTAATGGTTAATATATATTTCCTTTAGTAAAAATTGAAGTTGCATGCATAATTCTGGTTAAGTTATGAAACGGTAAGAATTTACTATCATTTTTACGGAAAAAAATTCAGAGACATCCCCCACGCCACAAAATAATTCTTCGGACATAGCAACTCAAAATTCGACTAAAATCATAGACCGGCAAATCAGAACAAAAAAATTACCTAGCACCACAAATTGACTAGCTAACAACATAATCCGCACAAAAAAGGCAAAAAAAAAAATTAGAGATCACAAAGTGTATAAGCAAAAGGAAATACGAACGAGAGAGGAAACTTCCTAGGAAAGTGGCCAATCTACTGTGGGAGATTGCTCAATTCTTAAATAATTCATAATTTTTCTGTATTTAAGAATACACAAGAAATCATATATAATAGGAATGTTAATTTTAAACAATATTGTTTTAATTTATGTTAATTTTTTGTGATATATGACCAACTCTTTTCCAAAAAAAAAAAGGCAAATAATTTGTTATGGGGGTCGAATATATCTTCATATTCCCAAAATTGTGTCTTGATCTTTGTGCCAACTAAGGGGGGTGTATTCAATCCAGATTTCGATAGATTTTGTTGGACTTTAAAAACTCTATGGATTTTATAAATCCATAGACTCCACATGGGGTCTCCCAACTCCACGCAGAGTCTCCCGGATTTTATGTATGGATTTCGAACCGATTTCGCACGATTTTAATGGATTTGAAATCCTTGTTTACAGCGCTCGATGGAACACAGCGATCGCTCGACTCGGAAAAAAATGGAACTCAGCGACCGCTGGAAGCCAGTACATATAGTCATAAAATTGTTTTTTGTTCACATAGTCATAAACAATAGCGTTAATTTAATAATTTAGTTTCTAAAAATAAAAAATCACGGGGAAAGAACTAGTTAATTATGAATTCATAATTCTTTCAAAATTGCAATTAATTAGAAAACATCGACTAGTATACATTAGAACCCATTGTTAATTTATTATTAAATGGTAAGAATTTACTATCATCTATACTAAATTATACTTCATAAAGAAAATATAAAAAAAGTACGAATTCAACGCTAACCCAACCAAACATGAGATGATGAGAACCAAATTAACATGAGAGAAACTTCCTAATTCTAGAGAGAATCTTCCTAAACATATTTACATGTACAACTATTTACAGTTACGTTACTATTTACATGAGACAACCAAACATGTGGTATGTACGAGATACACACACACACACTTTATCCCTATGGAAAATAATTTACAAAATTGTTCGAAAAAATCAACTTTTACGTAAAGTTTTTGGGATTCTCGGATAAGATACTCGATCTGCTCCACATTAGATATTCAAACTCTAATTTTAATGATATCTTTTCTAAAAATAAAAAATAATTATAACATAATTGACATAGTTCACATTTATCAACAAAAAATTGAAATAAATAAAATTATAAATCATAATTATAAAATAATCAACCATAATAATTAATTATCGACTAAGGGTTTTAAGAGTATAAATTTCCGACAGATCTCTTTTTGCATTATAAGTAGTATATGTCGGATGAGTTCTTAATTTTTCTACTTTTAGTATTCCAGGTTGAATTTAAAAATATAATATATTTGTACTACTTTATGGAAAAGCTGATTGGAGCTATAAGTGTAATACAATACAATTGCATAATATTTTTATTTGATTTAAAAATGGTGGCAATGTTTAGAATAGGGGTGGGGAAATATACCGAAATATCGAAATACCGCACTTATCGTACCGAAAAAATACTGAAAATACCGAATTTTCGGTATATCCAGATTTTCGGTACCGTACCGTGAATTTTCGGTACAGTAACGGTATGAACTTTTAAAAATTACGGTATACCGCGGTATACTGAGATTTCGGTATATCGTGAAATTTCGGTTTATACCGGCATTTCGATATATACCGGTATTCGGTATATACCAAAATACCGGTATATACCAAAACTCCACAGTATACCGATATGTAGAAGGTATATTGATGTCTCGGTACGGTATATCGATATACCGATGCATACCGTCTTTTTAAAAAAAATCACATCTATAATTCAATGTTGTAACTATAATATTGCAATATATATTTAAAATTTAGATTTATAAATATGAGAAAGAAAGAAAAAAGAAATACAATGCAATAAAATAATATTTAGTAAGTTTTTTTTTATAAAATTTTAGCAAAAATACAATATTTGAAAATTAATAAATATATATGAGATATAAGAAAAACACTTCGCTATTTATATATTGATTTTTGAATATGACTCATATTGAAAAATAATAAACTAATGTGACTGAACTACTTAACTAATGTGGATTACAATTATGAGTAAAATAATTAATAATGAAAATTAAATAAAATAAAATAAGAAATAGTTAATTATATAATTATATTTGAATTCATTTGCTTCTACAATACTGTAACATTTATTTAAAATTTGGATTCATAATTATAACTCAAATATTTAATCAAATATATCAAAGATTCAAAAGGAGAAAGAATAATACAATGCAATAATATAACATTTAACAATTTTATCATACAAAAAAAACTTTAATATTTATATAATGACTTTTGAACATGACTAATGAAAAATAATAAACTAATATGAGGAATTATATAATTATCTAACAAGATTACAATTATGAGTATAATTAAAAATAAAATGAATAAATAGAAAATGAATATACGAATATGAATATGACTAATGTACGTATATATGAATGATAAATAATTTATATATATGTTTGTGATGATGATGAAAAAACAAAAACTCAAGTATTTAATGAAATTGAAATACAATGCAATAATATAAGATGTTCCATTGAAAAGTTGAATCAAAACTTATTAATATAAAATTAAGCTAAGCTTAGATAAATGACACTTTTCGTTGAAAAGTTAAATGTTAATCTTGATTATATTTGATTCTTCTATACTATAATATACAAATATTAAGTATATCTAAAAATTACCGAGATCTATGTATATAAATGATGAAATAAAACTTTATTTGTCCATTAATTAGTTATTCACTCTATTGCATAAAACAAAATATAAACTATATAAAATTATATTTATATCTATATCTAAAAAATTAATCATGATATCATGTAATACTAATAATTAAATCTTTAGTAAATAAATTCAATACAAATTAGTGAATATTTAATTTAATAAATCATAATCAATAATTACTTATATATAAAATCTCATTATATGAGTTTCATCTGAAGTGAATAACTCTCGTCATCAAGACTATATTTGATTCTTCTATACTATAATATACAAATATTAAGTATATCTGAAAATTACCGAGATCTATGTATATGAATGATGAAATAAAACTTTATTTGTCCATTAATTAGTTTTTCACTATATTGCATAAAAATTATAAATTATATAAAATTATATTTATATATATATATATATATATATCTAAAAATTAATCATCATGTAATACTAATAATTAAATCTTTAGTAAATAAATTTAATAAAAATTAGTGAATATTTATTTTAATAAATCATAATCAAGAATTGTTTATATAAAAAACTATATTTGATTCTTCTATACAATAATATACAAATATTAAGTATATCTAAAAATTATCGAGATCTACTCAACATCAAGTTGCTATGTTATTTCATTTAATAATATTATATTTGAATTTTGGTTGTTAAGAAATGGACTATTAAACTTGTTTGATGTTGGTATTTTGATTGTTGAGACATGAATTTTCATGTTGTTATTTGTAGAATTCGGATCGGTACAACATGTAAAATTCGGTATTTTCGGTATACCTTAAAATTTCGGTATTTTCGATATACCGTGGAAGTTCGGTATACCGTATAATATCGGTACGGTACGGTATACCGAAAATATCGGTACGATATCAATATCTGTTACGGCGTATACCGAAATTTCGGTATACCGTACTTCGGTATACCGAAAGTTTCGGTACGAGAACGGTATGAAATTTTTCGATATCGAAATTTCGGTACGGTATATGGTACGGCGTGAAATTTTCGGTATACCGTACCGACCCACCCCTAGTTTAGAATTACCCTGTTATGGGAAAGCTAGTTGGGGGCATGTAAGGAATTATTCTTTTATCTTGATTTGAAATTGGGGCTGTGAGGATAATACAGTACAATTGCATAATATTTATGTTTTATTTAAAAATGGTGGCAATGATTAGAATTGGGCCCTATTAGAATTGAATAACAATTGAATAAGGGAGGTAACACCGTACATACAGTAGAGATGATAATAATTGAATAAGGGAGGTAACACTGTACATACAGAAAATTCTATGCTACATGTGGGGGTACTACACCACATGTAATTTCAATTTTCAGGTCATGAATTGATAGATTACCCATCTTTCAGGTCCTGAATCGACAATTCTCCATTATTTATATTGCAATTCAATAGCTACCTATCTAGTCATCGTTGTTATCATTTAAAAAAGAAATAAATCATTGTGCTACCTGCTAAACTGCATTTTAGCATTCTAATATTAAGTTAGAGCATTGTAATTTGCCCTAAATATTAATTAAGATAACGTGAAAAGTATCGTATACGTAGAAATTGTTCCACTTGCAAATCCTACATCGCATGTTCCTAATAATGTTAAAGTGAGAGTGATAGCGACATCTAGTCTTCACAGTACAAATACAATTATTCGTCGAGCGTGTTCAAGTTCTCACCACTAACTAAGTAATTTGTTGAAAAAATATAATTATATATTTACCAAATTAACGTCGCAATTGCAAGTAGAGATGCCCAAAAAAAAACCGGACCGGCGGTTATAACCGCCGGTTTTCCGGTTTGGCACGGTTCCGGAACCGTACGGACGGTTACGGTTTGTAAACCGTAACCGTCAACCGTAATAGGGCGGTCCGGTTCCGGTTTGGAGGACGATTTTTTTCAAACCGCCGGTTTGGGGCGGTTAACCGGCGGTTTGTCCTTTTTTTTTTTTTTTTAACGGTCGAGATCACGATCCGCGTGATCTCGATCAACGGCTAGGAACGCACGGAGGCGGATCGCTGACGTGGAACCGCCGGTTTGGCCGAAAACCGCCGGTTTGGGCTCCAAAACCGGCGGTTCGGCCGTTTTTTTTTTCAAAATTTTTCAAATTCAAATTTTAAATTTTTCCCCCCACTCCCCAATTTTCACCTATAAATACCCCATCTCCTCCACCATTTTCACTCACACCAAACTCTCAATCTCTCTCTCTATACTCAAATTCTCTCTATTCTACTATTCTAGCAATATTATTTTCTTATTCAAGTTTTCTTACAAGTTACAATTTTACGAAGTTACTCTCTAGTCTCTCCAGTCTCCACTCTCAATATCTCCATTTCTTCATTTCTACAATTCTACTCATTTTCTATCATCCATTCATCCCTAATCATCATGTCTAGCCGAGGTAGCCGAGCCGATAAGGGTAAAGGCAAAGCTATTGCTGATAGTTCCGAAGCTCCACGTCGTCGTCATCATACTCATTCTGGAGTACATATTTCTGATGATGCTGATACGACGTCGCCTCAATTTCAACAACAACAACCTGAAGAATATGTGAATCCCTATGGCGGAGCCGATAGCGGTTTCTACAACGATCCAAGTGGTGGCGGTTTCTACCATGATCCAAGTGGTGGCGGTTTTTACAACAATCCTACTTCTCAAATGGAAGTTGACGAAGAAGTGGCAAGATGGATCCAGTTTGAAGAATTACAACGATCTCAAGAATCTCGTGCTTTCAGCGGAAATCCATCCATCGATCTCGACACGGAAGAGGCGGAGGCCGTTCCAACAAGAAGTACGGCACTAAAATCTGCTCTCTTCACTATTCATTTCTGAAAGGTGGCAAGGAAGAATGAAGCGGACGTGTTTGATTTGTATTGCAACTATTGTCCGAAGCAATACAAATTTCGCACTGGAGGAGGCTATGGGACGTATTGGTCACACATCACCAACAATCATCAAGTCGAACTTGGACGTGCTCAAGCTCAATCGCAACTCAACTTCCAACCGGTAAGCAGTCAAAATATCGAAAGCCAAGGTGAAGGTACGCCGTACTCATCCCAACTCTTTAGGTTTGACCTTCTAGTTGCTAGAGAACAAATGTGTTATTTTATTTGTGAAGAATCTTTAGCACTTCAATTTGCCGATAGCATGAATTTTGAACGTCGTATGAAAGCTGCTTATAATCCTAGTGCTCAAAGAATACCTAGAATGACTATGACTAGGACCCTTGAAAAATTGCATATAAGATATAAGACGAAATTGAAAAGTGTTATTAGTAAAATTCCTTATAGGGTTGCTATTTGTTCTGATATTTGGTCTGATAAATTTATCCGTCGTCATTATATTGCTGTTACATTGCATTGGATTGATTATTCATGGAATTTAAATAAACGTTTAATTGCTTTTCGTAGATTTAACTGTCAACATAGTGCTACTAATATTGCTAAGGCTATTATTAAAATTTGCAATTATTTTAAAATGCTTGATAAAATTTTTTCTATTGGTTTTGATAATGCGAGTGCTAATACGGCTAGTATTAGAGAATTAATCCAAGCATGTAATCCAACCTTGCATGGTAAATATTTTCATACTCGATGTATTGCTCATATTTTGAATTTATGTGTTCAAGATGGACTTAGAATATTAAATAACTCAATTCAACCTATTCGTGATGCTGTAGATTATATTCATGGTAGAGTTAGAGTTAGACGTAGGTGGGAAAAATTCTGTAGGGAAGCTGGTGTGCATCCTAAAATTTTTAACTTAGATGTGCCTAATAGGTGGAACTCTACTTATGAAATGCTTTCTGCAACTTTTGAATATCGTGAAATATTATGTTATTTTTTTGCTACGCATATTGAATCGTTTATTTTATTATCTTCGTATTGGGATGATTGTATTGAATTAATGGAGTTTTTACAAGTTTTTCAATATGCAACAAAAGATTTATCCGGTGTGTATTACCCTACTGTTTGCAAATTTATGTATCATTGTTGTTTAATTGCTGCAAAATTTAATACTTGTAGTTATAAACCCGATTTGCAAGATATGATTCTAGCCATGGTAAAAAAATGGCTAAAATATTTTGATCATGTGCCTAATATTTTTTTGGTTGCAAAAATATTGGATCGTACTTTTAAACTAAGTGGTACTAACGATATGATTGACATGTATTATAAGTTTTTGTCTACTATGAGTTTTACAGGTTCCGATCCCGATATACATGTGCCAACTACTGAAGAAATTAAAACAGAAATTTATGAGTCTATATATTCACTTTATAGAGAATATGAGTTAAAATATGCTGATAGTATAACTCGTCCAACCAGTCGTTTTTCAGGTTCTAGTAGTTCTTTTTCGTTAGGATTAAATACTTCATCTTCACATGGTAGTGTTTTACAAGAATTCCAAAAAATTTTCCACGGTAGAGGAAATACTAGGCGTAGTCAAAATGAATTAGATATGTATTTGCAAGACCCTGTTGTGCCCCCAATGATGAAAATGCAGGTCCCAACGATTATGATGTTCTCAAGTGGTGGTCCCGAAATCAAGAGCGGTATCCTTTGCTTGCAATTATGGCAAGGGAGATTTTTGGAGTCCCGGCATCAACGGTAGCGGTCGAGCAAGCTTTCAGTGAATCCGGTTACATGTTGGACGAACGGAGATCAAATTTGACACCGGATCACCTCGAAGCTCAAATGATGTTGAAGGACGAGTCCAAAGCCGACCTAAGAGAGCAAGAGAACCGCTGGGACGACTTGATGGATGGCCCGCTCATTGAAGTTGGCTCGGAGAGTGAAGCCGAAGGAGGGAGCCAAACCGGAGATGATTGGGACGACGACTTCGAATTCTAGACTCGCCAAGGAAAAAGGTAAAATGAACTACGAGGGCTTTGATTCCAAGGTAAGGGATACGTAGGCAGCTTCATATGAAGTGCAAGCCCAAATTTCAATTATTTCTTTTTCCCCCCTAATTCCTAAATTAGCTCAAATTGTAACTTGTAAATTGTAATTTGTAAATTGTAATTTTATATTTTCATAGTTTGATTAATTTACAATTTGTATTTTGTAACTTGTTATTTGTAAATTGTAATTTGTAAATTTGTTAATTGTAATTTCATATTTTCATAGCTTGATTAATTTACAATTTGTATTTTGTAACTTGTAATTTGATAAATTAAATTGTATTCTCAATATTCTTGTAAGTTGTAACTTGTAAGTTTTATAACTTGTAAATTGTAAGATATAAATTATAATAATAAAATTATATAATAATATCAAAATTCAAATAAACTTGTGTTTTGTCATACTTCTTAGTTTTTAACTTGTAAATTATTAATTTTATCGATTTAGTACTTAGTAGTTTTTCGTCCAATCGTCAATTCGAGTTCGGAGAGATAGAGGAAAAAAGAAAAAAAAAAAAAAAAACCGGAAACCGGCGGTTAACCGGACAACCGCCGGTAACCGGCCAAAACCGCCCGACGTCCAAACCGGCGGTTCCGGTTAACAAACCGGAACCGTCAACCGTAACCGCACGGTGCGGTTCCGGTTCCACCGTTCCGGAACCGCCTAACCGGCGGTTTCTAACCGGAACCGGAACCGGAACCGTGGGCATCTCTAATTGCAAGGGAAAATGGAAACTTAGCGACACATCGTCACGTGAAGATCTTTCAAGTTACTCCACTGGTGGCAAATGAAATCCTCTATCCCATTTCGTGTTCCATTTTGATTTTTATTCGATTTTCGTTAATTTTTTTCTTCAATTTCAATTTGTTATGGCTTAGATTAATTTTAGAATTATTATTTAGGGTTCATTCCACACAATTAGGGTTTATATTTATTTTTTAATATTTATTTCTTATTTTTTGATTAATATAATTGATTTATATGGTTGATTATTCCAAAAACAGTGTATATAATTTTTTAAAAAAATTAATTTTTAGCAATAAATGTTGATTATGATTTGTAATACTATAATAAAATTTAATTTTATAATAAACATTTTTAAAATATTAAATTTCATAATGGGACACAATAGTGGAACATAAAAAGTGGACTAGAGGATTTTATCCCCACTGATGGACTGGTGGCTTGCGCCTACGAACTCCTAATTAACATACATGCACACACTACAAAAAAAGTTCATTCTAGCGACGGGGCCGACACGGGTTGCCACTAGCGACGGAAATAGCGACGGAAAATCTTGCAACGGGGCTAGCGATGGGGTTCCCCGTAGCTAATTCTAGCAACGGGGAATCCCGTAGCTAGATTTTAAAATTTTAATATATCATTATTTTTATAAATCTAGCGACGGGGGTTCCCGTCGCTACAACTTAGCGACGGGAATAGCGACGGGAACCCCCGTAGCTATTTTTTTTATTTTTTTATTTTTTAATTTTTTATTTATTTTTTAATTTTATTTAATTATTTTTAAAATAATTAAACATGATTTCAATCTATTCTAATACAAATATGCTCCCTATTAAAATTATTTTTATATTTTTATTCATTTATTTTAATTTTTGAAAAAATAATATCGCAATTATACACATTTATTAATATCACATCTTTAAATTTGTATTATTTCCTTATTAAATACAAATTTAAACAAATTAGCTTTATTAGTATTCTTATAAATAAACTAATTAGTATATTATTATATATTTAAAAAATGTATTAAGTTTAACATAATATTTATTATAGTTACTACTACAAGATTAATCAATTATACATTAACAAACTAAAATATACTATGAAAATATATATATAATATAGTATATAATGGATTTTAATTTTTAATTATAAACTAAAGTTATTTATTATGTAAGTAAAAATAATTTAATTCTTTATGATATTTAGTATGAAACACAAAGTAAGACTATTTAACCACATTTTCACCATGATATATATATATATATATATAATTTTTAAAATAATTTAATTAAAAACTTCTATAATCTTTCTCCATATTAAATTTATATTAGAGATATAATTTTTGTATGCATGGATACTTAATAAGTATCACCTTAAATTATAGTTCTTATATACAAATATATAATACAATATAATATCAATATTATATATATATATATATATATTTGTGCACAAATAGATATAAATATATTAATAATAATATAACACTTTTAATTTATAGAGATAAAGAAAAATAAATTATGAAAAAATCGTATAAGTATATATATTATTTAAACTATCAATATAATATCAATTGAACTTGCCCCAATGGATAAGTGTTTGGCCCTCCTTCTAGGAGGTCACATGTTCGAATAGGAGGTCACATGTTCGAATCCTCTTAGGTGCGTATTATACACAATTATTCTCGACGGGCTTGGGCGTTCATTCACGGGTCGGGCCAATCAATAATTTCAAAATTTTAAATTATAATTGTAGCGACGGGGCACACGTACCATCATTAAAATTCAATTTATAACTTTCGCATATAAATTAAAATCATAATAATGACATTAAAATAAAAAAATACATTCCAATAATGAAAATAACACTACATGATATACCACGAAAATTACATAACTAACATTAAAAAATTTAAAAATGACCACATTGGGAGCAAGAAAATAAACTTCAATTCTTGGTCCTCTTCATTAATCACCCATTTGAGTTTATAAATTTCTTCCCGATTGTTAATGTTATTACGTGCAGGATTGTTGGATTGTCATTCAATTCAAGCATTTAAGAAACTGGCATAGGATTGGAGATAGAAAAAAAGCGTGAAAATATCGGTATAAAATCTTTTAGTCCACATTTTATGTGCCACTGTCGTGTTCTACTATGAAATTTAATATTTTAAAAATGTTTATTATAAAAATAAAATTTATTATAATATAACCAATCATAATAAACATTTATTGCTAAAAATTAAAATTTTAAAAAATCATATACCCTAATTTTGGAATAATCAACCCTATTAATCAACTATATTAACTAAAAAAAATCAAAATAAGTATTAAAAATAAACATAAACCATAATTGGATGGAATATAATGAACCCTAAACAATAATAATTATAAAATATTATATTAAATAAATTTAAATCGAATATAAAAACAAAAATGGACATCAAGTAGGATAAAGATGTGTTGTTGAATTTAGGCCATCTCCAACAGTTTTCACCAAAATACAGTTAACTCTACACTACTGTACAATTAAAATTACAGATTTTCAATTTTCATCTCCAACAGTATCAATCTACATGTCACCCTACAATGGAATATTCCCTTTTTATACTCTTTACTATTGATTTAATTTTTTTATCGAATTATTTAATTGAATATGATTATATATATATATATTAATATTCTTGCTCATTTTTTTTTAATTAATATATAATTAAATTTTATTTTTATTTTACAAAAATAATTAAAATGTTGATGTAAAAACAATCAACTTGTTCAAAATAAAATTCAACATTTCATAATAGATCATTTAATAAAAACATAAATTACATAATAGATCAACTTTCGACTTTGAAAATTATTTTTCAGATATTCCCGGTGCAGGATCTGGATCCGGAAGTGGTTTAGAGGATTATTAGCTAAAATTATTGTGTTGTATTTTTAATATTTTACTCTTATTGTATTATGTTTATATTTTTATTAATAAACAATACAAAGCCACAAATATATTACAATAAACAGTACAAATACAACTATGGAGTAAAGTATGTCATCCGAGAATCCCAAAGACATTATGCAAAAGTTGATTTTTTTTTCCTAACAATTTTGTAAACTATTTTCCATAGAGATAAAGTGTGTGTGTATATATCGTACATACCACATGCCCGCAAAGGACTATGTGCTAATATTTCATAACAAATTAAACTTCCCATATAGATAATTTTTCTTTAAGAACCTAAGTTTAAGATAGATTAATCTACAGACTACAAATCTGAAAGAGGTAAAACTTTCGATGTGATTAATCAAATGCAATATATTGATTAAAATATGGAAATATGTGACTGAATTGAAATGAGAATTTTAGATGTATATATAGAGAGGCTGAGAGAGATGATGCATTAGATTTGTGATTTTGATGTCTTTTTTGTGCTTAGCGAATTGCATTGTTTCTTTTTTGTGCAAAAAAGGTTGGCCGTAGATTCTGCCCTCTTTGATGTCTTTGACGACAGCTTGGAAAATTTGCTCCTACCTACTTTTTTCTTAATTATTAACTAAAAGGAAGATCAATAATTCTTCCATCACCAGTTTTGGGCTCAATTGATAATAGAAATGGCAGGTTGCTCATCGACAAACTTCTTCTTGCTCTCTTTCATGCCTTGATGTTTGAGAATGACATGAATGAGACATGGAAATGGCAAGTGATTGGAAGAGCTTGACTTTGAGGTAGCCTTGAGTACATACTCAAACATACAAGCGCCAAGATTAAATGGAAGATTAGAGCCAAGTTTGTATAACAAGATGGCTTGATCCACCGTTAAAACAGAAGCATTGGATGTTGGAAGCCAGTTGCAAACAGTGAGCTTAAACAAAACTGTGTAAAAGAATGTCAACTTGGAAGAAAATACTTTATTCATCCACTTAGAAAGAAGACCCCCAGTGATAACACTCACAACATCATCCAATAGATCAAGTGAAATCACAGTGTCATCATTTCTCAATCCAAGAAAAGCATTTATAACAGAGGGATTAAAATCATAGACTCTGTCCCTAACATACACAGTTCCATAACTCAACTTATCAAGATCCCCCATGTCAGATATGATGTTTGAGTTTGAGTAAAACTCAAACACCACACTCGGATCAGAAGAGTGTAACTCAGTAACTGATTTCCACAACCCCCGTTGTTTTAAAAACACATCCAAGCCATATTTTTTAAAGCTCACCACATCAATTATCCTCTCAATTTTAAAAGCCCTTTGAGAAACAGATTTATAAGAAAGTTTGGCTTCTTCTGAGTAAAAGATTTTACTAAAAGCAGAAGTAACATCAAGAGGAAAACCTGATTGAGGTGCAGAAGACATGGTGATATCATGGCCGGATTTTGCTCTACTCGGGAGAACAGTGGATTTGACATCACCAGAAGGAGGCTCGGCTACTGGCGGGGAAGTAGGTTGATCTTGAGAGGAATCAGACTCGTCCTTGAGAGAGCGAGACGCCCTTCTTAGACGGCACCGTTTCAGATTTGTCAGCAGCATCTTGATGAAGCCGTTTGGATTTTCTCGATGGTTTGTTGGACGTCTGTGACAGGGACCTAGAGTGAGACTCTAGTTCTGGGTCGATTGGATTCGTCAGATCCCCCAGGAGATTAACACTAAGAGGGTTAGGGTTTAGTATCTCCGTTCCTGGCGGAATAACGAGGTCAGGGTGAACCTCGGCCTCAGTTGGTTTCTCCTTTGGGGTTGATGGGTCAGCAGCACCCACTGTTGCTACTTCAGGTTCAGCAGCCGTGGAGTGATGTCAGGAGTATGAGTGGAAGATGCCGGGAGAGATGGTTGAGCAAAAGTAGGCGGTGTGAAGGATGACGAAGGAGATCCTTTAGATAACTCCATCATTTGTTAGAGCATCATCATCATAGTTTGGTAGGGGTTTGGATCTGCCATGGATGAGGGTTGCAAAGGTGGAAAAGCTTTTAAGGAAGCCGGAAGCGGAGAAGATGAACCGATTAGTGAGAGAAAAAAATCGGATATGGAGAGAGAAATAGAAAAGTGATTTGAAGTGAGAGAAAGACAAAAATTTCTTCTTTTAAATAATGAAAGTGATATCTCTCACTCTCTCTCTTATCAGATAAGCAGATCCGCTTATCACAGACAATTGTAATTATTTATTAAAATAAATAATAAAATAAAAAGAATAAAAATAATAAAAGAACAAATTTTGAAATATGAAATAAATGGAGACTAGTCATGATAAAATCAATATGAATTAATTCATATTATAAAATCATAACATTGTACCATATAATTTGATACGTTCAGAATTAAAGGGCCTGATGTCAAAGTTTAAAACATTGACTTTAACATCAGGATGTCAACATTGACTAACAAACACACCTTCCAAGAGATTTCCTTAGGGAAGAAAATCTCTCAAAATCCAAAGGTTTAGTGAAGATATCTGCAATTTGATTCTTTGTAGAAATGTATTCCAATTTGATGAAATCTCGTTCCACAAGATCTCGGATAAAGTGATGTCTGATGTCAATGTGTTTGGTA
Organism: Perilla frutescens; assembly: GCA_026008535.1. NCBI lineage: Eukaryota > Viridiplantae > Streptophyta > Magnoliopsida > Lamiales > Lamiaceae > Perilla > Perilla frutescens. Next base: position 54,398,180 of record BRKX01000015.1, read on the forward strand.
CGAGAATGTTGGACTGGGTTTTTCGAAATTTCAATTGCACTAACATTGTCACATAACAATGTCAATGAGGGACACGCCAGGCCATAATCAAGTACCATTTAATTTAACCACAACAGTTGAGAGCAACAACTAGCGGCATCAACATACTCTGATTCGGCTGTGGAGAGTGAGATACAATTTTGTTTCTTACTCGACCAAGAAACTAGATTGTTGCCAAAATAAAAACAACCTCCGCTAGTGCTCTTTCGGTCATCGACATCACCTGCCCAATCGGAATCACTATAACCTACAAGATGAATGTTAGAACTCTTGCAGTATTTAACACCAAACCCAATTGTACCAGAGACATAGAGAATGATTCTTTTAACAGCTTTAAGATGAGATTCTTTAGGCTGAGATTGATATCTCGCACAAACACCAACACTAAACATAATGTCGGGACGACTAGCTATTAAGTACAATAAGCTTCCTATCATTCCTCTATACAAGGTACGTAAAATCAACATTGCTACCAACATCATCTCTACTCAACTTCTCGGAAGATCCCATGGGTGACTTCATAGGTTTAGCATCTTCTAATCCGAAGCGCTTGACCAATACTTTAGCATACTTGCTTTGAGAGATGAAGATCCCATCTTTATCTTGCTTTATTTGTAGACCAAGAAAATAGTTGAGCTCGCCAACCATGCTCATTTCAAATGTGTTGCACATTGAGTCTACAAAATCTTTAAGCAGATTAGTACAAGTTGAACCAAAAATAATGTCATCAATATAGATTTGAGCAACAGTAATGTGTTTTTGATTTTTCTTGATAAACAATGTTCTATCAACTTGACCTCTTGCAAAACCAAATTGTAGCAAGAATTCGATCAGTCTAGCATACCACGCTCTCGGGGCTTGTTTGAGACCATACAAAGCCTTTTTGAGCTTAAACACGTGCAATGGTTTCTCGTGACATTAGAACCCCTTAGATTGTTCGACATATGCCTCTTCATTGAGATAACCATTCAAGAAAGCACTTTTAACATCCATTTGATGTAAAGTAAACCCCACATAACATACAATTGCACATAAAAGACGAATGAATTCAATCCTTGCAACAGGAGCAAAAGTTTCATCAAAGTCTACCCCTTCGACTTGGGTGTAACCTTGAGCAACTAGACGAGCTTTATTTCTGACAACATTGCCAGCCTCATCCGTTTTATTTTTGAAAATCCATTTTGTCCCAATTACATTTTTGTTTTTGGGGCGTGGAACTAATTCTCATACATTGTTTCTTACGAACTAGTTTAGTTCCTCATGCATGGCATTAATCCAAAAATTATTATTAAGGGCTTCCTTAATGTTTTTCGGTTCAATGTTAGACAGAAAACAAATGTTTGACATACAAACATTTAAAGAGGACATGTATACCAGTTTCAGTATTTCTTTGTATTCCTCTGAGTTCTTGCTTTTGGTCTTAACTCCTTCGGATTGATCACCAATGATTTGTGAATCTGGATGATTCTTCCGAATTCGACTTGGAGGATCCCTTCTTGGTTCATCTTCGATATTTATCAATTAATCGTCTTCACTGTCTGAAGTGCATGTTGATCCTGGTATTTTGACTGGAACATCAACATTCTGTGGAACATTCACTTTGACATTCTCAGTGGATGTCTTGTTCTCACCAACACTTCCAGTCTGATCACTTGACATTTCACTTATGTCAATAAGATCAATCACCTCATCCTCTTCAGATTTTGAAGCGATACCCATGTGATCATCAAAAACAATGTTAATTGATTCTTGGACTGTTTTTGTCCTGAGATTAAATACACGGTATGCCCGACTGTCAGATGCATAACCCAAGAAAATTCCTTTGTCGCTTTTGGAGTCAAATTTTCCCAAATGCTCCATGTCATTCAGGATGTAACATACACATCCAAAGACATGAAAATACTTCAAATTGGGCTTCTTTCCCTTCAGAAGTTCATACAGTGTCTCTGTTCTGCCGGGGCGAAGTATCACTCTATTCCCAATGTGACACGCAGTGTTTACTGCTTCGGCCCAAAGCTTCTTAGACAACCGTTGAGCCTGTAACATTGCTCTTGACATCTCCTGCAATGTTTGATTTTTTCTTTCGACCACTCCGTTTTGTTGAGGTGTCTTTGGAGCATAAAACTCATGAATGATGCATCTTTTTTCACAGAACTCTTCAAACATCGAATTTTCAAATCTGAGTCCATGATTCGTTCTAATGCACTTGATGTTGGACTCATACTATCTTGACACCATCCTGCAGAACTTCTTGAACATTCTGAATGCTTCAGATTTTTCTTGCAGAAATTCAACCCATGTGAATCTCGAAAAATCATCCACTATAACCAGAATAAACCTTTTTCCACTCATGCTTTTGGTGTCAACTGGACCCATGATGTCCATGTGAATCAGATCGAAGCACTTTGTGGTTTGACAAGCTGAGGAACTTTTATGTGGAGATCTCATATGTTTGCCTTTCTGACATGCACTGCAAACAACATTGAGATTGATCTTCACTGGAGGAATACCTTAAACAGCATCAGCTTCAATTAATTTCTTCAAACTTCAAAAGCTGAGATGAACAAGTTTTTGATATACGAGTTGAGTATCAACATTGACTGAAACATTGCATTTCTCATTCTTGTCAGCATGGTAGCAGTTATCCAATGCTCGACTTCTGAGCATAATGCACTTATTCTCGCTGTAAAAAACTTCGCATGTATTTTTGTTAAATCTGACATGCATACCGTCATCACACAGCTGACTTATGCTGATCAGATTTGCTGTTAAGCCTTCAACATAAAGCACATTGCGTAACTTAGGAAATTTCTTGACATTCAAGGTTCCCTTTCCTACTATATTACCTTGTGCTCCTCCACCATAGCTCACTTTACCTTTGCTTGTTGAGGAATAGTCATCAAGAAACTTTGAATTACCTGTCATATGTCGTGAACACCCACTGTCAAAGTACCATGTACCAGCAATGTTAGCTTTCAGTGAGGTGTAGACAACATTACATGAAATCTTTGCCTTCTTTGAACTTTTCTTCTTCTTGGAAAGTTTAGAAGAGTTTTCCACAACAATCTTTCCTGTTGCTATATCATCATGATATTTGAAACAGTACGGTTTGATGTGTCCAGGCTCTTGGCAATAGTGACAAACAAATTTCTTCTCCTTGGATTTGTCGTTGATATTCGGTTTGACATTTCCATCAACATTGACTGGAACATCCTTAGAGCTTTCCCCTTTGACAAACTTGATAGGATTAGAGATAGACATTGAAGAACTTGATATATATCCCAAGCCTGCTTTCGTGGTTTGTCCCAATGTCAGAACCTCATTCAGAGTAGATGTTCCTTGATTAAGTTGTCGAAAGGTTTTCGAGGCAGCTTCCACTTCCTTTCTCAGTTTATTCAGTTCAAGATCACTTCTAGTGAGGCAAATTTCAAGTTCCAAAACCCTTTAGAGTTTGGTTTTCTTCCACAAGAATCCCAAATTCCTTCGATTGTTCAGTCCATTGGACACATACTTCATCTACAACCTTGTGCAATTGTTGTAGAGCTTCCTGGAACCTCGGACTGGTCTTCTTCCACCTAAGACACTTCAGCAGTGTTACAAAATTCATCCAACAATGTCATTTCATACCAGTTAGTGGTGTTTGGAGGAATGTCAGAGATTTCTTGTGTAACATTCTCCATAACATTACTTGGAACATCTGAGTTCACATGATCAAGACTAACATCATAGTCAAAATCACCATCATCCATGTCAGTTAAAGCATCAATCATTCCATCTAAGTCATCATTGACTTTCACAAACAACACAGTTTGTTTTTCAGCTTCTTCATCACTAGATTCGTCACTTAACACGGCAGCACTGTAATTTCTCCTTTATTTTCTGCCACGTCAGCACCACGTCATGCCACGTATTGCCATGTGGATTCGTGAACCGAGTCGCGGGCACGGTCGCGAATGTGGTCTCGAGTCGAGCGGGCCTGTCCGATTTTTAACCTATTTTTGGGTTTTTCTTAACTTGGTATTTAAGGATTTGAAGGCACGAAAATAAACACAATTTCACCTACCCAAAAGTTGCCAGCAGAGGTTTGCTGTAGAGAAGAACACGAAGAGCAAGACCAAGAGATTCAAGCCAAGCAAGAATAGAGACAAAATAATTACTTCCGGGTTTTATTTATCTTTATTTATGTTAGACATGGTTTCTTGTTGGATTTTAGTTTTCTATATTTATATGGATAGGTAAACCCTAGTTTTCTAGGGTTGGATAATGAATTATTTATGAAGTTTATTTTATTAGTTTTATCATATTTCCTATTACTTTATCTTGATCTTTGATTACTCTTGTTTTTATCTGTATTGTTTAACTGATCACTAAATGATACAATTTGATATGTTAATTCATAAATCGAGAGATGAGTTTTAACACGTGATTTGGAGTAATTAACTCATTAATCAATAGCACTCGAGAGAGTTGAGGTTAATTGAGAGAGCAATAGACCCTGGGAGCCATTAGGAGTTGCATGCTAGGCATTGAACGAAGACGTTAATACTAGTTGTGTGATCCACGCTTTAGGCACTTCGAGAGAAGGTTTAAGGTATAATAATGGTTGTTCTAGCTAGATTTAAGTCCCTACATAGGTGTATGATGAAACAATTAAATAAATGGATTAGATAAGGATTCTCCAACTCTAGAATTCGTCTTTCTCCGTTGTTTCTTCTTTACTCTTTCTTCTCTGTGTTTCCATTTATATTATATGTTTAAGTACGTTAATTAGTTCAATCACTTTAATATGTTGTCTAGATAGCATTTAGGAGTTAAATTCTAGTACTTAGTTAGTTAAATATTAAATTTCTGTGGATACGACCTTGTTCACCACTATCATATAAGCATCGCTGTACACTTACAGTTTAGGTGAAAATAAATACCGAACACCCCCCCTCTCCTCTCCTCTCCTCTCCTCTCCTCTCATCTCGCAAAGGCACAACACCATCTCTCTGATCAGCCTCTATATACTTTCATTTTGATATATATCATGGGAGATTGCTTCTCTGCTGCTGTGGTCAGCTTTCTCACTTCTTGCGTCTATAATTCTCATTTCAATTCTCTCACATATATATTTCCATATTTCAATCTAATATATAATTAAATCCCTTCACTTGATTAATATAGTACTTGTTGGTACTCACTCTGTTTTTGTACCTTCTTCATCTGTCAAATATATAGTCTTTCAATTAATCTTTTAACTAACTTTCAATTCTGCAATGGACATAGTATTACATATAAGCTAGTTTGCTTCTTCATTAATTAAGAGCTTTTGTCCTCAATTTTGGTATTCACATTAATCAAAATGCCTCTCTCTCTCTCTCTCTCTCTCTCTCTCTCTCTCTCTCTCTCTCTCTCTCATTTTTCTAATATTAGCTGCAGGTGAAGAGTTTTTGGGTCCGTCTCGCTGCAGGTTTGGTGGAAAAGCTCACCACCATTCGCCGCTTTCCAATCTCAAAGCTGCTGCAGCCTCAATCACTGCTTCCATCTCTAACCAACAACTCCACTGATTCAAAATCACATGACCTAATCATCCAAAACCTGCAGAAGCTCGAGCTGGGAAAGTTTGGCTTCACGCTCGCCACCACCGCAACCCTGGGGCTACTTTACTCCCAGAAACTTGAAGAAGATGATCAGGCTTCTTCACCTCATTATCTCATAATTGTTGGATTTTTGGTTTCTTGCATGCTTCTCTATAATGGCCTTGTGTTTGGGGCCATAAACCCTCGTCTTGGAAACATTCTGCAACTCATTGGGATCACTCTCATCTTGTGTTTGCTCTGTATCTTCGTCGGAACTTTTCTTCCCGCCGGATTCTCCTTCGCTTGCTGGGTTTGCGCCGCTTTCTTCCTCGTGCCGTTTCTCTATATTCTCATCAAACCTCATCCCGACGCATATTTGCAAAGGTTTCAAGTTTAATGTCAGTCGTTGATGCATGTATGCACTTTCTATTGAATATTGTCATACTCGTAGTATATGTATATCAATTTCTATTGTTAATTGTGTAAACCACACTTGGCAAGTTGGTGGTGGGTCGAACTTGAGACATTTGGCCTCAAGAAACAATACTCCACCACTAGGTCATACCCAAGAAAACACTTATTTTAGTACTTGTTCATACACTTTATTGCAAACACACACACATGCAAAAAAGAGGAAGAGAAACACGAGAAATTCTGAACGTTGTGGCTTTGTGGGCTCTCATGGCCTCAAGATCCACTTGAGATCCTCTAGTCTCAGCTTGTGTGTGTCAACTGTGTATCAAGCCTTAAAAATATTACCTTTTCTTTTATTTTATTTTTCAATTTTAATTTCTTTTGGTTTATTATAATTTTACATTATTATTTAGGGTTTATCCCACCCAATCAGGGTTTATAATTATTTTTTAATATTTAATTTTCACTTTTTGGTTAATATAATTGATTTTTGGGGTTAATTATTCCAAACTTAGAGTACATAATTTTTTAAAATTTCATTTTTTAACAATAAATATTAATTATTATTAGTTAGTATATAATAAATTTTATTTTTATAAAAAAAATTATTAATAATATATAATCTTAATGTTGGCACACGGTTGGCACACAAACTTGGGACTAGAGGATCTCTATTCCTCAAGATCAGCCTCTATATCTATAATTCTCATTTCAATTCTCTCACATATTTCCATATTTCAATCTAACATATTGCATGTCTATTAATTTGGTGATTTTTTGTTGTATATAGTTTGTCTACATACAAATAGTCAAATACAATACATACTGTTCACATGTTTCAATTAAAATATATTTCCATTTTAAAAATTATTTTTAAAAATGCAACATTAAAAATTAATGTTCATATGTTAAAATTAACACTCACAGTGCTATTTCAATTTTAAAATTGACAAAAAGTCGGCGGCAATTAATTAGTGCCAAATCGTGGGATGAGTCCTTTATTCTACATTTAGAAATAGGTTGAGCACAATCATGGACCCACTTAATCTTTTAATAAGTGTGTGAGGGGTTTGTAGTGTTTGTAGTGGGTGTGGGGTTGGCTAGAATTATAATTGTTGTCATGAGATGAAAAAGTAAAAAACTTATCAAGTAGTAATCGGGTTGGACGAATTTAAAAGTACAATATATTTGTACTATTTTACCCTTTATGGAAAAGCTAGTTGGTTGGGGCATGCAAGGATTTAATTAAAAATAGGGCAAAGGTCCAATTTGATCCTACAACTATTTGTGTAGGATCATTTTGATCCATATTTATGTTTTTGGTCCAAAGTAATCCTATAACTATTTTAAAAGTCCAATATGATCCCTATTTTGATCCCTATGACCAACGGAGATAAATTGTTGAGAAACGGCGTCCATTTCCTTTAAAGTTGAGAAAACCACAGGGTTCATAAAAAAAATCCCACAAAACGCTGAGTGGCCGACGCCCCCTGCATCATTCTTCTCCCCACAAAACGCTGAGCAGCCGCCGCTCACGGAACTTCCGTTAGATTGCAGCACCATATCATCACAGCCGATGGTGGTTAGCCAGTTCATACCCGACAACGTATAGGGAGTCCCCGACAAGTTCACACTCATAGTAGTACGTTCATATGACCGATCACCTGTCACGTTCATTCCAATTTCACTTTCATAGCAAGCTGAAATCAGAAACGGGGTAATGATCCGAATGTAGGTTTGATTTATTTCAAAGACTTCTTTATTCATAATCGAGAGGTACGCTCTTGGAGGGACTGTGGAATTATCGCAACTGATGTCGAAAGATGGCTCCAGATAGCAATTTGACCCAACTCCAAATGGATACGGAATCGCTAAATTCCCGCACCTAGCCTGGCACCCTGGTTTGGCGACTGGAGCGGCGGAAAATGGTGGTGGAAGAAGCAGGAAGATGAAATACAAGAAAGAATTTAGTTGCAGAGGGCTCATAATGGGTTTAGTTTAATGCGTACTGATCAAGAGCATCAGTGTAGTGATAAATCAAACTGATATGAAAGTAGACACTATAAATACTTGAGTCTTGTTGATTAATCGTTATTATATAGAAAAGAAGAAAAAAAAACGGAAATTATCGCAAAAGTCAATTTTGTATGTGATTGTAGGTGCTCATATAAGACGGCGAATTATATTTCGATTTTACTCTATAATTAATTTTCATCTGTCTACCTAAGCTTGATGGGTTACTAGCTTCTGGTTAAGATATATGCTTGAAGTTGGCAATGTTTGACTGCTCTGCTGAAACTGAACATGAGTTGTAGTTTTTTGAGAGTAGAAAAGAAATTTGCAAATTTAACCTTAAAAAGATAAAAAAAAATTATTAAATGGTATTTGACGCCGTTAGTGAACTTTATATTTCTGTTAGTGGAAGGGATCAAAATAGGGATCATATCGGACTTTTAAAATAGTTATAGGATCACTTTGGACCAAAAAGATAAATAAGGATTAAAATGATCCCACACAAATAGTTGTAGGATCAAATTGGACCTTTGCCCTTAAAAATATAATAGAAGATCTCAACTTGTGTGTGTTTGAGTATGTGAGAGCCTGATTTTGAAATTTTACAGAAGATGGATTAAAAAATCCTGTGGTGGAAAATGATATGGAAATAGATTTGTCTGATTATGACAAAAAAAAAAGATTACCTTAACCTTCTAGATTAAAAATAATAATAAAAAAAAAATTCTTATAAATCTAAACTCAATCTCACCCGATTTATTAGATCCAGGGAGTAAATTGAGTTTCGGGTATATTATATATAGATTTATAGGTTGTGTAAAAGCTAATCTTGATTTAATTGACGCTGACACTCAAATTAAGATGAATGTTAGAGTTCATATTATAATTTTATGCTTTTTAGGATTTGAAAAAGGAATCTTAATCCACGAATGAATAGCAATGCCAAATCAAAAGTAAAATAAAATGAATAAGCGTGAATCCATTAAAAATTATTAATCAATCCAATTAGAGATTGGATTCGTGTTGGTTGTCTTTTGCTAAGGGAATTAGTTACCACAATTAATACCATGATTTACGGTTCAATAAAGATACACAAAATATTAATGGTACCAAATTGCCCTTTCAGGTTAATTAATATTTCAATAACAACATTAATCCTTTTTTAATCAAATAAATTAGAGACCATCTAAATTTCAAGATAAATTTAATTATTTGTTATAAAATATTGTTCTAGAAGATGGTCCTTTCACGGCATGTACAACACACACACACACACACAATTGTTAGAAAAATTCAACTTTTACATAATGTCTGTGATTCTCGAATGACATACTGTAATGTCACACTCACAATAGGACTAAAACGTCACTAAAATACATATGTATATACTTACGTAATAAATATTTTTCAAAAATTTAGATTTAACTTTATAAATAATTTGTAAATGGATGTCACCTCAACTTAAAAAAAAATATTCAAACCACACACTCAGGTATTCTCAAAGTCAACTTCTAACAAGGCATTTCCAAAATCATTAACTCACACATAACCATATTATGACATGTTAACATGTAACATATATAGCCAATTATGCCACACATTCAAAAATTTAACAGTCAACTTTTATATACATTCAAAATATATTTATATATATCATCAAAAACTGACCAATCAGGTCGATAACTTTCAAACTGGAAAGTTTTGCTAAGTATTAGCGGAAGCATATTTAATATTTAACATACAAACATAAGTTTAAAGATAGTTTTGTGCAAAAATCACGTAAGGGTCATTCATCAAACCCACTCTAGCAGCTCGTCATCAACCAGCTTGATCTCCATGACTTGAAAACATTTATTGTTAATTATTTAGACATTTAGTCACAAAGTAAACCGTCTATACTTGTAATTCAGAATTCCTCAATGCATGAAGTCTCAAACATCCAATCAATTGCGCAAACAATGCTACTAAAATATTTAGCATGCTTTTCATGGATGAATTTAAAACATAGTTGTTGGTCGACCAAAATTTAGCACAACCCGCAAGAGGACGGGGCTGTGTGGATAGTGGTGAGCAAGTGTCGTATCCAGAGAGACTAAATTAGATCTAATTATGTGTACTATGACATCCGATCTCAATCATTATCTAGACGACGAATAAAAAGGGAAACTAACTAATCTAAACTAGAGAAAGCAATAAATAAACGAAAAAAATAAATGGAGAAGAAAACATAAAGACGGAGGTACTCTCGGGATTGATTTCTTTGGGTACTTAGCACTACTAAGACTATTGAATGTCTATTTTGGTGTCCAATTTCATTAGGGCAATCTCTAATGCATCCAAAACTCTCTCGAGAGACATTCAAGTTGTAGGGTACATGCTAAGTTCACTATCTCCGATCGAATCCTATACATGTACTTACCAAAAGCTTCAAGGATTTCAAGCCCTCATACTAAGCCCCAATTCTCTCGAATTTATTAACAAATGTGTCTTGTGCCTAGGGTTCGTCTATTGAGACTCATCTCTCGATTTAAGAATCAATAGATAAAATCATGTCAATTAATGATCAATTAACCAACACCCATACATAACATAAGCACAAGAAATGAAATAGGGTCATAAACAATCAATAGAAAAATAAATGCATAAATACCAAAATATTCTCAATCCCAAAATACAAAATAATCTAGCCTAACATCATACAAATGCAAGGACTAAATCATCTCAAAGCAAATAAAGATAAAAACAAGAAAAGAAACTTGATACAACCCGGAAGTTGGGCCTCGAATCCATCCTTATTTCATCTCATCTCCTCTTTGCTCCATCTTCAAGGACTAGCTCCTTATTCACCCTAGCTAGGTGGAAATCCTAGCTAGAGTGTCCGTTTTATGGGTGGCTAAGGTTTTGAGGTGTTGGAGAAGAGGGATTTGTGTTATTGTGGTGTGGTATGTTCTATGAGTTGTGTTGGGTTCCCTTTTTCAATTTCGTCCATAGGGTTTTATATAGAGTGGGGGAATAAATGAAACTAAAGAAAATAAAAAATGGGTGAAAAAGGATAAAAAAAAATCAGGAAAGAACGTGCACGGGCGTGACCACGGAGGTCGCGCCTCCTTCTTCTAGCGCGGGTCGCGCCTGAGACTGACTTTTAGGGCCGTTGTGTAAACGTCCACTTGCGCCGCTCCTGTGCACGGGTCGCGTCGCCCATTGAGTTGATCAGGTTGCGCCCTTTGGCTCGAGTGACCACACGGTTCGCGCCTCCGTCCCTGCTCCGATACCTCTCACGGTTTTGTTTCGTTCTTTCTCGTTTCTTATTCGATTGATGTGATTCAACTTGCAGCGTGCTCCTAATTCGATCCTTTATATTCTCATGGAATTGAATCACTAAAAAATTCATTTATTCATCCATCATTTTCTATAAAACTCAAACAAGAAATAAAATTTTCAAACCGAGAGGTTAAAAAGCAAAAGGGGATGAAAACACATATTTAAATCATCAAAATACATCATGTGAAGCTCAATAAATGATACAAAAACCACACTCATCAGTTGTGAGTTATAGAAAAATCCACCTTCATGATCTCAATGTATAGTGCAATTATGCGTGAAATGATACTATGCTTCCCGTTTGTCTCGACCTACAAAATTGAGATTCTAACTTAGAATTCTCAATTAGATCTAAAAGATAATAACTTAGATCATAAATAATTTAAATAAGAATTTCCTAAATTTTGAGATCGTTTGAAATTAAAATAGATTCAATCGGACAAATAATGCGCATTTGACATACTAAGTCAACTGAGCGCATTTGACATACTAAGTCAACTGAGTGACCTTGATTGAAAAATTATCAGACTTACTTACTGGACCAAATTGGAGAGAGATATATCCAAGATGCCTTGAATTGAATTCAACGACTAAGAAACCTGATTTAACACACATGAGTGAATTATGATTTTCAAAATTTATTTAGGTTGAAAGAAAACGATAGATGAATGCATATAGAAGAGGAAATCTACTGTATTATTGAATCAAAAATTCATATGCCAAAAATCTGTTACGGCAAAGTGTTATTGTGCTATTTATACATTTTCTAGCTTGCCATCTACGCGAGATTAAATCTACGGCTCATAACCACGATCCGCGTGAGTATGTTTCCCACGATAAATTATCTATAAACAGTGACGGAATGGAGACCGAAATTTTCGTACCGAATACATAATTATGCTACTAAAACTGGAGACAGTTTATGTCAGTCTCTAATTTTAGAGACGGAATTGACAATGAAATTTCCTTATCCCATACTAAATTTTGATACCAAATTAGTGACGGATTATGTCGGGCTCTAATATTTAGATACAAAATTAACACCGAAATTTTTGTATCCAATATTGAATTCTGCTACCAAAACTAAAGACGGTTTACGTCGGTCTCTAACATTAGAGACGGTTCCGTCTCTATGAAACTGGCGACCAATTCTGTTGACTCAAACATGAGACGGACAAATCCATCTCAAGTCCGTCTCTACATATTAGCGACTGAAATACATCTGTCGCTACTGATTTATATACCACATTATTAGAGACATATTGTTCCCGTCTCTATTTCATCTTTGATCATAATTAGAGATGAAATAAAGTATATAAGAGATGGATTTTTTCGTCGTTGTTTCGCTGTTTTCTTGTAGTGTCTGTTTAAGTATCATTTTAGATGAATGCACACGAATTAATAAACTGATTAACTTACATAATATATCTTTGTGTGAATACATTAAATGAGTTAATTAAAAATATATGTTTGAATGCATTAAATGAGGGCAAATGTAAGAAAAATGTGAATTTCCTATCTCGAATTTGTAGAATAACATTTTTTATGAAACAAAATTAAAATACTAGAATGACACTTATTCAGAATCGGAGAGAATAACAGTTAGATCAAATGTTTAATGAACACTGAAAATTGCAAAATTTTCATCTAGAATCAACTTCGAACACCAATCAAAAAATTATCGTATAATAACTAGTTTTGTAATAATTCGAGCAAACGATTTATCATGCTTTTTTTTTCACACATAGGTAAAAAAAATGGAATGTAGTGAAAGTAACGGAACAAAAAAAAATCTCAACTCTTTAATCGCATTTGGGCAAATGAATGAATGGTTATGCAAAATAGCGCCAAAACTGAGAAATAGTATATCTTCCTCTATTAATTCAAATATCATTTTTTCAAAAATAATTGGATTTTCTCGATCAAACTTAATCCCAATCATCTATCTAAGAACATGTACTTACATTGCTACTATTATATTAAATTTCAAATGCAATGACCATTTATTCCAACAACACAACAGATTATGGGATAATCAAATTATATTAAAAAAAAACTCAAAATTGAATGATCAATAAATTTAACGTATAATAAAAACTATTTTTATCTTAATATAATTGATAGATCATCTAACTTGACTTATAAATTTCAAGTGTACAAGACTTATCAATGCTGTTGAATAGTGATTTAAAGTTAGTTTCTATTATTTAGGAGCACGTATTTATTTATTTTTAAGTGTTTGACATAGTCTACTAGTTAGTGACTTAATGGTAATCTAGTTGTTCCTAATTTCTAGCTATTAGTTGTTGCTAGCTAGTTTGCCTTTTAAAGGCTGATTGTATTTTCATTATTTAGTGTGTAAAATTCAGTGCAGTTAAATATATTTTTTCTCTGCCAACAAATTACAAAATTTAGCAAACAAAGATAGATTGATGTTCACTTCAGTAATATTCATACAGATATATGTATTTCACCGTTTTCTTAAAAGATATCAATACAGAGTTGGAGGAAAATGCAACATGCCATATTCAAAGCATTTGTGAAAAATTAACATTTGCCAGCTATTTTATTTTTTATCTAACAAGGAATTGGAAATATTGTTATGAATTAATATTTCTAGTATTTCCACGGTAAAAAAAAAATTCTGAAAAAAAAAATCTTATAGGTAGACGAGACGAAATATTTAACTAAAGAGAGCAAGTAAATTAACTGAACATCAACTTTAATAGTCTATGTCAAAATAATATCTACTGTCTGGGAAAGCTCAAAATCGCACAATTCTCTCTCTCTCTCTCTCTCTCTCTCTCTCTCTCTCTCTCTCCATTACACGATAAAATATGATATGTCAACGTAGTAAAGAAGATATTTTCTGCAATGAGTTCATAATAAATTATGTTTAATATTATAGTCAGAGGTGTCCAAGAAAATATATCATTCTGACATTCCATATCAAAGACAGATTACTAAGTTGCAAAATATAATAATACAAACTTAACAAACCCAAGACACGTAGGAGTACACGCCCGTAAACCGGTTTAATTATGTTCCGATGGGAATGGTTTAGTGGTGGAATGAGTTTGTTTGGAGATTAAAGGTCACGTGTTCGAATCTCCTTAATACTACAGGTCGGGTGTGTGAGTAAAAAAAAAAAAACCGATTTAATTATTGCAGCAGTTTGTCCTATTTGCTCCTATCGTACCCTTATTGCACGGAAATGATTGTGAACATAATTATGAGTATGGCCTACTCTATTTCTTTTTTCTTTTTATTTATTTTCTTGTTCACAATTACTACTAGTTATTGGCCAGATATATACTTCAGAATAGATTCCATCACTTGATTAAGTTACTATAGCCTATACTTTAAAATTGAGTTTTACTCTATATATATATATATGAGCATCGTTATTCAAAACTGTATACTTTATATTCATTATTTGGTTGATACAATAATTTAATTGTTATTTAACTGTGTTGTTTTAATTCATATATATTCTTTTCCTTTGTCCTTTTAATTTAATTTTACATATTAAAATTATGTCAACGAGAAACGGTGTAAATATAAAGAACAATAACTAACGTGTTTTTATATAATTACATTACATTTTGTTTGAAACGAACCATCGTGTATGACATTGATTTGTTATTTGATGTTCAAAATAAATAAAATATATATTTTTAAAAGATGGTGAAATACACCGTTTAATTTAATTTGATTAAATTAATAAATAAAATCAGTATGATAATTATTTTTCTATAATTAATTTAATATTTATTATATGTTAATTGCACAACATGAATAAAAAGTAAAACTTATAGTAAGATATGTAGAGATTTGCATTTTGAAGTATATATAAAATACTCAAAATAGAGTTTTGGGTTGAAAATGAGATTGGGATAATTATATTTTTTTAAATATAATTGGTAGTTGTTAACGATCCTTACGCGAGGATAAAAAAAAAGTTCGAAATTCAATGTGCTGCTGCTATATGTAAAGTAATTTTTTTATATGAGAATCAGTAAAGTATCTTTACAAGTTTTATTATTATCCTTTATTTCCCCTTAAATATTGGGATAATGAGAAAAATATCCTAAAAATTGTTCAACTTTCTACATGATATTAAAATAAGAGCTCAAAATTAAAATACCCAAATCAATAACATAAAAATCTATTTTATCCATGTCACTTTTTGGAAACTATTCAATAAATATCCACTTTTACTAATATACCTTTATTTTTGGGGCAAACTTATATATAGACAAAAGTAAATAAGGATTGGGAAAAAAGGGCAAGATTTAAAACATAGTAGTTTTATAGGCAATTTGAGTGATAAATGACTAGTATACCCTTAAGTTAGTTTCTTTACTATTCATTCTAATATGCCACTTTCATATTCAAATGGAAATAGTCCATTACGACCATATCAGGCCCATCATGCTTCCGTAAATCAAATACATAATACTATAAACCAGATTCATACCTTTTTGACCGGAATACTGCTGGGTATTTTCGTCGGGATTTTTACGGCCTCGCCAACCACACGATCGCAACCTATGGTTTCCAGCGACGAACTCCTTCAGCAATACACAGCGCAACCCACGTTCGTTTCCTACACGGGGTGTATAGCAATTTTCTGGGATATAGTATGTATATATATATATGATGAACACAAGGGATGAGCAAAAGCCTGGATTTTTATTTAGGAATAATAATACATTTATTATAAATAAGTAAATCTCCTTTTGGGAGGAGACGGACTTGTTTAGCTACACATGGTAGCTAGAATTCTCACCACGCTCATAAACTAAGAACACTCAAAATATTATAACTATTACAATTTTGGAGAAAGATAGGAAAATGTTCGATGCCCTATGCTTCCTTCAGTTTCTCGTTTTATAGAAGGGGGATCCTTCTATTTCACCAACTCCATTATTTAGCTCTGCAATTCACGTGAGTGGCCCTTTCTGCCGACACTTCCTTTTGAATTAGTGGTCGGGCCCGGTTCCCTTTATCCTCAAGTGAAAGTGGTTATGGGTGGAGGTACCCACAATTAATGGCACCATGTGCCTCTTGTGTTGGACCACTCAACCTTTGTCGTTTGGTGCTAGTGGCCTCTTCTTTTGGGTCACATGATCTGTAATCACATGTCTCCACCTTCCCCTGTCGGGAAACTACTTTTTTGGTGGGGCTCTTGGCATCCTTGCTTTCGGCATTGGATGCTTATCCTCCCCAGCTCGCTTTCGTTCCATCCTTGGACGGAACCCTCTTCCGAACTCTGGCTCCTTCTGGTTCTGGCAATCCGAGCATACTCGATTATTCCATTGCCCAAAATGAGCCATGTTGCAGTACTTGCGATGGGTTTCTTTGCCCATAGCAAGCTTGTTCTCCCATATCAAGGACCTTTTCTTCTCGAACAGATCCTCAGCAAATCTCGTTGTTCTCCCTGTCATGGTATTTAACAGGAATGACCCATTCGCAGAATTGTGGAAAAACTTGAATGGGAACTTGACCTTGTCCATCTTAGTGAGACAGACCCATAATCCCCATGCTCGCCTAGTCGATATTTGATCTTCTGTAATGGAGGCGATTAGTGGGATTTCTTCAGATGAGGTTTTAATATCGCCCAATTTCCTGGAATCTGGCCTTTGAAGCCTTATGTAGTGAAAGGCCTCATGATTCCCTTTTCCTGTTGGTTCCGGAGCAGCACTGATGAAGTATAGCTCAAGAACATCTCCTCGGCTAAGCAAATCATTGTTAGCCCAGGTCTCTTGCACAGCTTCCTGTATCCACTTTGGTAGACACTTGATTTCTGGGAAGCCTGGTGACATGGTCTGAATTGAAGCTAATGCCCCAAAATCATACCATTGCTTGACTTCGTGTGGATTGGTTCCTGGTAACATCCACACCCTTGGGTACTTTCCAGAGATATCAACCTTTATTTTAGACGGATTGATTCCCTGTCTAGTATAGAGCTTCTCCCAGTTAGCTTGATAGACCTGCCAAGGTGAAGCTTCAGACTTGTTAGTATTAATCTTAGAGGTACCCGTCACGGGTCTAAGATTAATCTCTCCCTCTTTAACCCCAGAGGTGCTGGGTTGACTTGATGGTTCAGAGTGTGATCCCTGATCCTCAATTTCCTCTTGGGCCTGTGTTTCTTTAGAAATCACCGGCTTAGAGCTCGTGTTAGGGGTATTTGAATCCCCTACTTCCATTTTACAGGTCGGTACTGCTAACTCTCCTTTCATCAATGGTAAGTTGATGGCCCGGATGAGGGGTTCATGCATAGCTGACCAGAGTTGCCCCTGAGTCTTTACACATGCTCGTATTCTCTCGTTGACCTTGTTCTGGTCTGCTTGTTGCATTCTTCCTGCTTGTTCAGCATGAAGAACCAGCTCATTCCATTCACGCTGAAGCAACTCCATATTTTCAGTGAAGTGCCTCTGCGCAATCATGATGGCATCGACCTCAATCGCTTCCATCTCTTGTTAGGAAATCTGCAAGAATATTTTCATGAGATTTTATCACAATAATGTCAAATAAGTAATATTGACATTCAGCTTGCCATCTTATTAGTCTAGCTTTCTCAGGTTTAGATTCAATTTTATTTTTCAAGAAAGCTTTAACTTGTGTGTTATCAATTTTTAGAGTAAACTTCTTTGCTAAGAGAAACAGAGGCCATTTTTTAAATGCCTTCCGAACTGCAAAGAACTCCTTTTCATTGATATGCCATCGAATGGCCTCGCTATCCGAAAAGAGACCACTGCAATATCTACAGGGCTCCTCTCCGCTGGGTGTGATCTTTGTAAGCACGGCTGCCCACCAATGATCACTTGCATCTGTATAGAGGATCAATTCATCCTCATCTTGTGGTATCGCCAATTTTGGGAGATTTTTACATATCTCCTTTAGCTTCCTGATTCCTTGTTGATGTTCGTTTGTCCATACAAACGGGGTATCCTTCTTTAGAAGGTTACTGAACACCTTCCTGTATTTTGCAAGATTTTTTATAAAGATTCCTGCAAAATTGACAACTCCCAGAAAACTCTGCAGTTGCTTCTTTTCTTTAAGGACATCAGGGAACTTCTGCACCTTTTCTACAATATGATTTTGCAGAATGATTCCTGATTCATCTACCTCGATTCCCAGAAATTCCATTTTCCGGGTAGCTATTACTGTCTTCTTTTCTGACAGCACAAGGCCTTCTTTATGACAAACATCTGCAAAGATCTCCAGATGTTTGAGATGTTCTTCTATACTCTTTGATGCGATTAGAATGTCATCAATATAGACAAACATAAAAGAGAAATAATATTTAAAAAGATTATCCATCTTCCTCTGGAATATTTGGGGTGCGTTAGCTAACCCCATCGGCATTGCATTCCAAACATAATGCCCTTGTGGTGTTGAAAAGGCCGTAAACCTTTTGCTTTCTTCTTCCATGCGAATCTGGTAGAAACCTGACTTGCAATCGAACTTAGAGAATATCCTAGCATTCCGTATGTAGTTAATAAGATGTTCTCTACTTGGGATAAAATATCCATCAAACTCAAGAATGTCATTAATCCCTTTGTAATTAATGACTAACCTTGGTTTACCTCTTTTAATCTCACCATGATTCCTTACTAAGAATCCGGGGCTGCTGTATGGCGAATTCCCTGGTTCAATCAGCTTGAGATCAAGGTGTTCTTTGATGATTGCTCGCATATCCTTTTGATCTTTGATGTTCATCAGGATAGGCTTGTATCTAACGAACTCAAACTCTTTTCCAGCCTTAACCTTCAAGGTTGCTTTGAGTTGGTTCTTTCCCCACCAAGCCAGCGGATTTTCATTATAGTTTCTAGCTATTTTCCGCTTGACATCTTCAAGGGATATCTTTGCTTCTTCCTTAATATCTTGATGTGATATTAAAGAAGCCTTGAGGATTTGGATCTCTTGTTCTTCAAGATCCCTTTCCCCACGAAAACTCAGAACTACTTCTCCGAATTTTCTTTTGTCCTGCATTTTTGGGTGTCGAAGATGTCCTTCATCACCACGCTTGCTGCGAAATTGTAGTGGCATTTGTCGATTGAATGCTTCTTTTAGCCGCTGGACAATGATCTTATGATCACAGATCGTCGTAAAGATCAGTCTCCGGTTGGTATTGTCCTGCGTATACTTTCTGAACATTTGTAGGAAATTGTTTCCTAACAAAATGTCTGCCCCGGTATCATGAAAATAGATTGGTGGAGTTTTCACCTTATACCATGGTGTATCTCCTGCTCCTCCAATCAAGATTTCCGACTGCTTCACTCCCTTAGATAGGAGCAAGACTCTTTTTGAGAAATCTCTTCCTGCAATTGGATTTAAATCTTCTTCCAATTCTTCTGGGAAGATTCCTCTTTTTGCAGTACAAATTCCTGCTCCTGAGTCGATATAGGCTGCAAAGTATTCAGCCTTATATTTCTCGTATAACATCCCTACTGAGATGTATATGGAGAATGGGCTGGTCATATAATCACCAGTTGTTTTCCATTAAAGGTGATCATCATCCCATTTTCCTTCAACTCCCATGGCTTGAACCTTTCTAAGAAGTCAAGTCCTAAGATTAGGACTCCTGATTCTCTTCCAGCTCTTCCTCGTACTTCCATTGTCATAGCCTCTATATCGAGAGTTCCCTTATAGTGGCCAACTTCTGGTTGCTGTAAACAGTACAGAACGTCGCAAGGAAAATTATTTTCCCATCTTGTACTGTCAAACCTTGTGTCAATCTCTCTCCAACCTTCTGGGCATTTAATTTTTATTTTAACTTGCCTTGGTCGCCTGAGATCTCCTTGGAAGCTTCCTCTTGAGGACTGAGTCCATGGCTCTGTCACAATCCTATCTCCTTGGAATGACAGTCTTTTGCCTTCCAACTTGAGACTCTCATTGTATTTCAACAATGGTTTGTCTCCTACTCGAATATTTATCTCTCTTTGTAGCGGCATTTTCGATCTGTCTGGGTGGATTGCCTGTGCCACCTTTGAGAATACATCCGGTATCTCGATGAACTGCTTTCCCAGAAATAAATCTGTGTGGTGTGAATTAGAAAGCGCATAAGACACCTGATATCTTAAAGAAAACGGTCGATTTCCCTCGTAGCTGATATCCTTTCTTTTGAAGTCTTGGTACAGCGTCAGGGCTCGACTGAAATCTCTATCTTTCAGATTATAGGATATTTTTGGATAGATCACCCCTATAATCTGCTTGGCACAGAGATTTCCTGATATAGTTCCTAACAAGGAATCTCTGTGATTTTTGATACGCTTATCGCATATTGCAATATCAATGGGCGTATCAACACCTGCGGGTAGTGCGGATTTGAGCACTATCTGGACAGCCCCGATGTGGATCCAGGATATGGTATCCCTTATCTCTGGCCTCATCCTTCCCAACTCTTCTTGAACGTCACTGTATGGAATCAGTTGTAACTCAACTTGATTCCCTGTAAGCTCTATAGGAAACGACATCTCTCTTCTGGTAATCTTATAGATTACATTGTGCTTCCTGCTTTTCAGACTAAAATTGCGGAGCAAATGATCAATCTGTCCTGCTGAAAAGCCTTGATATCTTTGGATATTAAGGCTCTTGTTCATGATTTTGTCAATCATGCTTTGTGAGATAGTGGTTTGACTGGAATATCCAGTTTCGTCCACTTGCTCTTGATGAAAAACCTCAGCTCCAGTCTGATTCAGAGTCTGATCTCCTATCAATACTTTCATTGCTAAATACTTCTTCTTCTTCGTATATACTCTCATCTGAGGGTATATCCTCGAATTGGTAGACTTGTACCAAGTCTTGGTAGTAAAACGCTTCCTCGATGTCCGGTGCCCCTTCGAAGCTTTTGACTCCTCTCTTTTCTGGACAATCTATCGAAATATGTCCTCTTGCACCGCAAGTCCAGCAGTTGCAATCTTTAAAACTTTCATTTGCCCTCGTATGGGCTCTTCTGAAAGTTTTCCTCGCGGGAGTTCGACTTGATGAACTTTGTGATGTCCTGTCTCTGGAAGGACCCCTTTTTTGTCCAGATTTGTAAAATCTGGCCTTTTGCCTGGTCCATCTGCTCCTCGGTTTCCAGCTCCTTTTCCTTGAGAATTCTTCTTTGGTATAAGGATGAACTCGGTGTTTCTTGTTCTTCCTTGGCTTTTGAGATTCTCCTCCAATGATGGTCGGCAGATCATTGGCTGTGCAGTCAAGAGGGGAATATTTATTCATCCTCTTTAATCTCTTGTAATTCTTTTGTAGAATGGCCTGTCCGCACCATTCAGCTAGCTTTTGTTTGACAAAAGACATTCTCTTCCCAACATTGTCAGGATCTCCTGGAATGTATTCTTTAATGAACATTTCCTTCCAGGGACTCGGGAACTTTGTGAAGAAAATCTCTACACAGACCCTTTCATCCACATCTGAATTCCATTGGTAGATGTGGTATAACTTGAAGAATTGGTCAATTGACTCCTTCTCCATGTTGTTCAGCCTCAAGTTTAAAATAGCCTGAGAATAATTCTTCCTCTTTTCGGAATCTGCACTTCCGAAATTGTCTGCTCCCAAAAAGGTGAGCTTAAACCAGAAAGTCATTCTATCCACGATCTCCGTGTATGAGGCTGGCTCCAAGGTTTCTTCTTTGACTGCTGGTGCAACTCTTGACCATAACGTTTTGGCTACACCCAACAAACTCATCTCTAGCAGCTTGATGAATCCCTCCTTTTCTAGATCCAACGTTCCTGCTGCTATTCTCATCGATGATGACCAATCATCAATAATCATATCGATGTCCTTGAAGTCAATATCATCGATATTGAGCATGAGTCCATACGGATGTATGGGATCAAAGCTTGTTCTCCCGAGAGGCGTATCTCGGAACTTAGGGATCTGTTTCCTCACCCTAGTTCCTGTAAGATTGTTCATATTGGGCCTCTCTCTCCTGTGTTGATCTCCAACATGAAAGTCCTCGCGGGCTCTCATGAGAACGTCTTGTGCTGGGCCTCCTTCATGTTGCTGTTGGGCTGGTGGCACCTGCGGTACTTGTTGTTCCGGGGGTACCTGATGGTATCCTCGGGGAATTAAAGCCCCATCTCCTGTATTCATCTTCAGATCTATCATCTTCATATTGGCAAACGACTCTGCCAATTCTTGTAGATCTTCCAAACCTATCCTTTCGGAGGACGTCATTCTTTGATTTGTCTTAACAATTGGCAAATCCTTTCGTCCTTTGATTTCTTGGGTTCTTCTTTGGCCTTTGTTGTGAAATTCACTTTGCCAAAGTTGATGGGTTTCCTTCTACTAGAACATGTCTGATTTAATTCTAGGGTCTGGATCTTCTTTTGAAGTTCTAACAAGATGGTTAGAATTTCATCTTGTTTTATAGAAATTCGCCTTACTTCTTGTGGTACTCCATACGTGTGATTTCCGTAATTTTGTACCGTCTTCTGGATCTCTCGTAAATCCTCCGAGATTTTAGATGTGTCTGCCACGATCTCTTTAAATCTGGGAGTTATCTCGTAGTTTCTTTGTTCCATCAACTGTGGTTTTGGTGTGCCCTTTGTTGATGGTTCATTAAGTCGCATTGTAGCAGATTGTTCACCATTAACAAGTTCATTTGAGCTTGTCTTTGGGAAATACACTGCTCTATTTCCTCCAGATTTGACTCCGATAGGAATTTCTCTTCGTATTGGGCTTTCCAATAGGTTAGCCTCTCCTGGTGACTTTCCTCCAGTTCCTTCAAAATTTGAAGGTACCTTCTGAAATAAAAACATCTCGAACAATTGTTCGGATCCATATTTTCTGGGTGTCTCCTCCGTTAGGATATTACTTTTAATAATAAATAAATTATTATTCCTAAATAAAATTACCTAGGCTCTGATACCATTTTCATGTAAAGTGGCAGAATAGAATTAAAACAAAGAAATAACAAAGAAATACCATCCAAACACCAATTAGGACACTTTAACAAGTGCCTTCTTAGCAAAATGGATCAAGGTTGAAAAGTCAATTTTATACAAATTGTCTATTTTTCTCCTATACACTAAAACTTGTCTATTTTTCCCTTTTTCACAATAGTTTTGTCTATTTTTATATAATAACACTTTATTTTTTCATTTTCCAATATAAAAGGACATGGGCTTCATGTATGTAAAAATTTTGAAAGCCTTTTTACAAGTTTTTAAGGGAGTTAAAAATATTTAATTTCAAAAGTAATATCCACACAAACCCCTAAATTAAATCACCAAATCTTGGTACAATTGTTCTTGGTATAAACAGTTCTAGAGAAAGGAATCTTTTATTTGTTGGTGCTCTCTCTCCAAACTCAAAGCAGTCATAAATTCAACGTCAATCGACACACAAATTCAAACACATATTGCATGGCATGTGCTTGTGCTTTTGCAAATTGGCCATCAACGTCAATAACTCAAATCAATATCCTAAAGGCAATCCCACAACATCTTAGTTCGATTAAATTAATCTCTCTCTCTCTCTCTCTCTCTCTCTCTCTCTCTCTCTCTCTCAGTCTTAATTTAGTTCGATTAAATTAATAAAATTACTATATTAATTGATTTAATATTTAACATATATTAATGGGGTTTTATTTTGTTCATCGGCAGCAAAAGTGGAAGCACAAGCATACTCAGGTCTCCCATCGTTAATGAAAATTGTACCTAGCTACCAAATCTAGCCCAATCCTGTCACAACATGAACGTGCTTTGCAGCGCCGGCTCTCTCTCTCCCTCTCTCAATTATCCGGTCAGTTTATTTCTAGAGAGCGGTGCTTTAGGGAGGTCGCCGGCGGTGGGGAGGGACGGAATGAGAATTATTTTATTAAGGGGGGATTGGTCATAAACAGGGCGGCCCTGGTCATGAGCAAAAAAAAAAAAAAGATTTCAAACATAGTATAATGTGGAGTAAATTTTACTTTTGGTCCTATTAGAATATGATCAAAACACTTTTAATTAGTTCTAAAAATTACTTTTTTGGTCCCATAAGATATTTTTCCGATAATTTTAGTCTCATAAAATATTTTTCCAACAATTTTAATCTCAAACTAACAATTTTGGTGAATCTGAGATGTGTCTCATGCATATGAAAACAAACAACATGCGTTCCAAAATTCAACTCATCCTGCCATTTTATCTGAAATCAATTTGTGTTGTCTAGCGCACCAAAAATCGCAATTAGTTTGAGACTAAAATTGTCAAAAAAATATCTTATGAAACTAAAATTATCGGAAAAATATCTTATGGGACCAAAATTGTCAAAAGAATATCATTTGAGACCCAAAAAATATCTTTTTGGACTAAAAGTGTTTTGACCCCATTCTAATGAAATCAAAAGTGAAAATTTAATTACTCGTATAATGTGTGTAGTAAGGGTATTGATGACATTTCAAGCCCAAAATGGTTAAAATAATTTTTTTTATAAAGTTTGAGGCTAAAATAAATTTTCTAAAATGTAAAATGGCTAAAACAATATTTGGGTCCTGATAATTATATTTTGTAAATATAATTAATTTTTCATAACGTCCTAACGCAAAAGTTAAAAAAAAAAAAAAAAAAAAAAAGGTTCTAGAAACACGTCCATGCCCAGTTATTTCCATCTTCACCATCTATATAGAGTCGAATATAAAAACACATGCACGTTAATATTAAGTTAATCCTTAAATTCCTATTTAATAAAATATCTTTCTTTTTCCTAAACAAAAACAAAAACAAAGCAAGAGTCGATATAAAACACATGCACGTTTCCTCCACATCGGCAATTCTACTTGCACCATTCAAAAAAGTCAGAAAAAAAACAAAAAACAAAAAACTCACGAGAGTCAAATATAAAAAACCGAAGACTCTATCTATTCCCTAAAGAGATTCCAATCAACTACAACAGACAAAAATATATATAAAAATGAAGACACATCACACATGAACAAGCTAAATTCATAATTTTTGTGCATTTAAAAATACACAAGAAATCATATCTAATAGCAATGTTAGTTTTAAACAATATATTTTTTAAATATATATTAAATTTTTGTGATATATGACCAAATCTTTTCCACAAAAAAAAATTGTGTCTTGATCTTTGTGCCAACTAAAATTGTTTTTTTTTTCATAAACAATAACGTTAATTTAATAATTTAGTTTCTAAAAATAAAAATCACGGGAAAAAAAACTAGTTTATTATGAATTTATAGCTAGATCTTTCAAAATTGCAATTAATTATTAAGCTACCCATAATTGTTAGTGATTGATTCATCTTCTACTCAAAACTTGGCCTACGAGTCAACCGCGAATGAATAGTTTGTATTAAATTCTTAATTATACTTAGATTGTATTTAGATTTCTCTATGTAATTGTGAGCCGGCCCTAATAGCCTATGGATTTTCTGTATTATGTATATATACACTCATGGTGATCAATAAAATTTAAGTCTCCAAAATATACTGTCTTAATAATAATTAAGTAACAATTATTTTTTTATAATGTTTTGTGTAGTGTATATATATATATATATATATATATAGGGTTGGGTTCCAGAAGGAACCATACCCCATGTGAGAACCGAGAACCAATCTCAGCCACAAATCTCGCCTATTTGGACAGCCAAGATCTGCTCCAAAATTAAAAAAAAAAATGCGGTGGCATAAGTGTAATAACGTCCAACTTCGCTCCCCCTAAATCTTAGTAAGGGTAAAATCGAAAATTTCAATGTATATGTAATTCACGCGTATATTTTTCAATTTAAGGTTTCAGCATTGTCATTTCCTATTTTAGCACTGACATGACTTATTTTAGCACTGTCATGACTTATTTTAGCACTAACATGACCCTTATTTAGCATGACAATTGTTTAGCATTACAATAAAAAAAATATCATCGGCATCTTTTTATGCTTCATGATCTTTCGTTTTTAGCACTGTAGTTTAGAATTTAGCATTGTATATGTGATTCACGTGTATATTTTTCAATTTAGGATTTTAGCACTGTCATTCCCTATTTTAGCATTGTCATTACTTATTTTAGCACTAACATGACCCTTGTTTAGCATGACAATTGTTTAGCATTACAATAAAAAAATATCATCGACATCTTTTTATGCTTCATGATCTTCCATTTTTAGCACTGTAGTTTAGAGTTTAGCATTGTATATGTGTTTTACATGTATATTTTTCAATATATGAGTATTCATTGGTCTTGAAATTGATGCGTACAAAACTAGCTGGAACAAAAAAACTTAAAAAAATGTGGGTTTATTTTTAAAAGACCAATTCCGCATGGCAGGTGATGTGTCGACACAGTACGTAAATAGCAAACAAGTTCCATTTTCCATATTTGTAAATTTCCACCAAAATTCTCACAGATAGAAATTCTCAGTCTACCAAAATTTTCCATTATCTCAAATTAAAATAAAATTTGTGCATGCGTGATTAATTAATTCAACTCTATATTCATATGTATTCTTATCGCGTGTCAAGAACCTTAATAGAAATCATGATATATAAAAAGAATAATGTCACCTATAATTAATCAATTAATCATTAATGCAAAGAACAATAAATTCAGATTCATATATAAACTTGGAATGCATTATTAGTGCATGCATGTATATATGATATATCAACACAATTAATCCAAATATATAGTAATCATGATGTTTATATTTGACCATGCAACCAAAATATCCATCCACATACAATCAATTAATTTGTGACTATAATAACGAAGAATCATACAACTTGACTGTTCCTATCATTTTTCCTCTATTGTGCAATGCTCTCGCCATCAATGTATCAACTTTCTTCTTGTAGCAATGTCGAGATTCAGCTCCACCAACATCAGTCAAATCCTTAATCAATGCGTGCTCCTTCTCTTGCACAGTTTCCTTTTCAATCCATTTGATTTTTGTTCAAATTCAGCAGTGCTAAAACAGTTCACAGTAGTGCTAAACTAGGTTACAATAATGCTAAAATAGTTCACAGTAGTGCTAAAGTACATGATTTAAACTGCAAGACAGAAACATAAAAATGAAAACATGACAACTATATTTAATTACAGATTGTTCTCATAACAACATAAAAATAATAAGATATTAATAAACAATATGACTTGACTTCGTATAGCAATTGTCTGATCAAAAATTACTTTTTGCATGGCTAATAATTCATATTGTGATGCTAATAAATATACAGATATACAGAAAATGAAAACACACAATATGCAGCCTTAAAAACACATGCTCATCGTCAAGAAGTCAAAATAACAGCTTAGTAAACTTCGTTAACCTAAAAACAGTGCTAAAATATTTCACAGTAGTGCTAAAATATATTACAACAATGCTAAAATAGTTCATAGTAGTGCTAAACTACATGTTAAGAAAATATTATTTATAATACACATTTCTTCTTGCAAATTCTGCATTCATCGTACAAATACTCTATTAACAAGATACTTTTATGATACTCAATCATTTTTTACAATGATAAAACTAAATTCACAATGACAATAATTCGTATTGTGATGCTAATAACTCTACATATATACATAAAATCAAAACACACAATA
The DNA here is from genome assembly GCA_026008535.1 of Perilla frutescens. Lineage (NCBI taxonomy): Eukaryota > Viridiplantae > Streptophyta > Magnoliopsida > Lamiales > Lamiaceae > Perilla > Perilla frutescens. The sequence goes on from BRKX01000015.1 coordinate 54,426,093, forward strand.
CGCAACCCTAAAAACACATGTTGATCGTCAAAAATTCAAAATAACAGCTTAATCAGCTTCGTGAACCTTGTCGAACAAACGTATAAAAAAATCACAGCAAAACTACAGAAAAAACTTTTTTACCCGGTATCTTCGTCAAATAACAGTGAATAACACAAACTCCAGTAAAAAATCGCGTGAACACCGATTCCGTTGAATAAAATTCGAAGAGAATCGACTGAAATTTTGATTACATAAGCACAAAGGAAATTGATATATACAAGGAAAGAGATTTCGAATGGAAAAGGAATTGCAGATCGAAAGAGATTTATTCCAAATATAACAGAATTAATAAATTACAAAAATATCCTTAGTTCATTAAATTACATATATGCCACCGTGTTTTTCAATATTTTGAACAGATCTTGGCCGTCTAAATATGCAAGATCTGTGGCTGAGATTGGTTCTCAGTTCTCACATGGGTGTCTAGTTCTCACATAATCCCATCTATATATATATATATATATATATATATATATATATATATATATATATATTAAAATAACCATCTGGATATAAACTCTTAAGGCCTTTCCATGTACTTTTTCAATTTTGAGTGTGTCCGGATTTATTTAAATATAAAATATTTATAATTATTAATTGATTCTTAAATAGTAATATATTTATTAATTATTATTTTTTTAATTAGCTCTTTAATTTGTAGGATTTAGATCGAAGTTGGCGGTCCGAATCATGAATTTTCGACTGCCCCGCCCAAACTAAACCCTAACCCTACGCCCATGCATCCGAAATTGTCTATTGCATATTTGGTGTTGCATTCCTCATTGCACACTTAATTTTTTTAAAAAAATCAATTTTATTTTTTATTTCAATTTATTATGATTTAGTTTAATTTTACACTTTTTATTTAGGGTTCATTGTACATAATTATCGTTTAATATAATTTTTTAGTATTTAATTTTTTAAATAATCAATTAATAACTAAAAATTTGAAATTAAATAATAAAAAAATTACAATGCATTCTAATTGGATAGGATGAATCCTAAATAATAAGTGTAAAATTAAACTAAAACATAAAAAATTGAAATCGAAGATGAAAAAAACTAAAAAAATTGAGTGTGGAATACCAAATGTGCAATAGATGATTTCAATTAGCCCCCGTTGTGTATGAAATCTTTTGATCCGAGTATGGGTATCATGTGATAGATTTTGACCCGTCAAACAGTTTGACACAAGACTGTTCCAAAATATATACTTTTTCATCACCTTGTATCAAACATCAAAATTATTAATTTTTCTTTCATTTTCGTCTTCAATTTAATTTTCTTTTGTTTAGCATAATTTTACATTATTATTTATGGTTTATTCCAACCAATTAGAGTTTATAAGTATTTAATTTTTATTTTTTTAGTTATTATAATTAATTCTTGGGGTTGATTATTCCAAACTTAAAGAATGTAATTTTTTAAAATTTTAATTTTTAGCAATAAATATTAACTAGAATTAATTATTAACATTATATATAATTTTAATATTAACACCCAATTCGAGATTAGAGAATCTCAATTCCTTTTTCATCATCAACATTTCACTTATAAATGGGGTTTTGATTTGTTCATCAGCAATAGGCCAAATGGAAGTGCAAGACTCAGATTATTGAAAACTTTACCTACCAAATCTAGTATGCTCTGCAGATAAAGGCAATATCTATGTTGAACTTTTAATCCCTCTCTTTATCTAACCCAACCAAACGACAAACGGCAAACCTATGAGAACGGAAGCTTCCTAGAAAGTGGGCAATCTTAAAAGATTAAATCACAAGATTAAATTTCAATAATCTAGCTAAATAATTGTGAGGAAGCTATAAAATTAAAAGATAAAAAAATTTGTGTGAATTTTTCTTACATATCAAAATATATATGATGGGTGAAAATTTAGATTCAAACTCACATTCAATGTCGCATTTGTAATTTTATTGGTGCTTAATCGTATTATGAGTCTTGACCATTCTAAAGTCAATCCCACTCTCTCTCTCTATCTCTCTCTCTCTTAAATCATGTGTTCTTTGATGTTAAAAAATTGAGTTAATGCATTGTTGGGCTAAAAAACTATGAATGTAATGAAACTATAATTAAATTTACAGTAGTGATGTTATAAATCCAAATTGACAATGCTATCATATGTATCAAACAAATTAGAAATAAAACTAACATGATATGTGGTTAGATACTAATTTGATATTTCTTGAAGTTTTTACTGGTAGAATTTGATGTTTTGATCAAACTAGCATGGGCATTACATAGTCAATTCGCAAACTATTAAAATAAAAATCCTCCCTGCCATCAACACCAAAGAAAAAATTCTAAAATATCCTTAAAATAACCATCAACATTAAACTATTAAAAAAAACTAACATTAACATTTACATAGTCAATTCGAAATTCCCATGTAAATTCTGGCATTGAGTACACTTTCAATTCGAACGTCCCATGTAAATTCGCAGAATGTGAAAATAAAATAAAATATTATTATTATTATTATTATTATTATTATTATTATTATTATTATTATTATTATTATTATTATTATTATTATTAATTGAGAACATGATTAAAAAATTGAGACGAGAAAACGAATTTCAGAACTGAACCAAGGGTTGCAAATGATTGTTGCCTTGCATCCCTTAATAACCTCTCACGGGACCAATCTTGACAGCAACAATCTGCAAAATTCAAGATGCAATATTTATTACATCCGGTATATATTTAGATATTTAAAGATTTGTGTTTGAAGAATAAAACCAATAGAAAGTGTTTGAGATTAATGTAAGAGCATGAATTTGAAAATTTATGTAATAGGGGCCATAAACACATGGAAGAGAAAGTAGCATTATTATATCCTGAGGTGTGAGGTGGTATAATTTGTTACCAAATGTCTATGAAATACATTGTTTAATTTAGTTCGATTAAATTAATAAAATTAGTATATTAATTACTTTTCTAAAATTGATTTAATATTTAATATATGTTAATGGGGTTTTGTTTTGTTCATCGGCGGCAAAAGTGGAAGCACAAGCATACTCAGATTGTTAATGAAAATTGTACGTACCTAGCTACCAAATCTAGCCCAACCCAGTCACAACTCACAACATGAACGTGCTTTGCGGTGCCGGCTCTCTCTCTCTCTCTCTCTCAATTACCCGGTCAGTTTATTTCTAGTGAGCGGTGCCTTAGGGAGGTCACCGGCGGTGGGCAGGGACGGAACCGGAACTTTTTAGTAAAAGGGGGATTGGTCATGAACAAAAAAAAGGAATTTAAACATAGTATAATATGGACTAAATTTTACTTTTGGTCCTATTAGAATAGGGTCAAAACACTTTTAGTTCTAAAAATTACTTTTTTGGTCCCAAATGATATTTTTTCGATAATTTTGGTCTCATAAGATATTTTTCCGACAATTTTAGTCGCAAACTTTTTATAATTTTTATAAAAAATTAAATTTATATTTTTTTAAAAAAATTACAAATTTTAAAAAATAAATAATATATATATATTAAAGTAAATTAAATTATATAATTCTTTAAAAAATTAAAGTTATTTAACATTTTTAATTTAAATTTTGGTCTTTCAGCTTTAAAAATTATAAAAATGACCCTAAACCTGCTATCACAGGTAATTACCGTAATTAGGATCAAAATGGATAAAACAAGCATTATTAATGTGTCATTTTAACTGAAACAATACGTAGAATGCCAAAAATGATAATAGGTCAAATGGAGAGTACCAAAATGACCATTTTCCCGAAAACTTACCTACCAAATCTAGTATGCTCCGTAGATGAAGGCAATATCTAATCCTTCTCTTTATCTAACCCAACCAAACGACAAACCCAAACCTATGAGAACGGAAACTTCATAGAAAGTGGCCAATCGTACCATTATTAATTAATTAATCATTAAGTGGGAACCATGAAAATTCTAATGTTTGAGGTACCGTAAGAATATCTTCTAGTATTTAATATTTAATTTTTAATTAATAATTAACTAGCATTTCTTTGGATAAGAATTATCAGTCATTATTACGTGGGTTTTGGGTCTTGCTGGAAAAAAGTAAGTTTAATTTAAATATTAATTATTATTTTTTTGTAAATAATATTGTTCATACATGTTACAGAATATAATTATATTAGAACTTTTATTGTCGGTTTGATTGATGAGATATAATTTATTGTTCAGTATCAATATTTTGGAAACACTTATATGTCCAGTTATTTTCAGAAAAATAATATATATTTGTGCCTAATATCACATAGATTCTAATGTAATAATACTCATTCAAGATGTGCAACCATTTTTTTTAAAGAAAAAGGTAACAACTCTCACCCATTTGATCATTTGATTTACGTTCACTGTGAAAATATTGAAACTCATCTGTCGTCAAACATAAATTGTTCATCAAACTAACCAATTAAATTAATTAAAGATTAAACTTTAAAGTAGCATAGCATGACAAATTGATATATGCAGTGAACAACTTCATGCAAATAACGTCTATACCGTATAATCCTCATTTTGATGGCTAAAATGTCGTCGAGAGCTCAAATCAAGCACGCATATATAGTGGTGGATCTAGACTTAAATTCTTATTTTTTCCATTCCAATTAATATTTAGAGTTTATGAATTCATGATTTTTTAGGGTTCATGGTTTTTTAGGGCTTTATTTTGTGTTTTTTAGTTTTTTTTTTTAATCTCAATTTTATGGTTATATTTAAATTGGAAAAATTATTTGTCAAGCGCACGTGTTAACGTCGGGCGAGTGCATTGTGTGAGTCGTCAAATTTAAAAAAAAAAAAATAATTCACTTTTATTTTAGGGTTCACTAATTCAATTAGGGCATGTATTTATTTCAAAATTACATTTTTATTTTTCAATTTCCGTTTAAATTCGTTTTGAATAGATTAGATTAATGGTCGAGCACAATGCACAAGCCCACGCGTTAGCGTCGGGCGGGTGCATTGTGCGAGTTGTTGGATTTAAAAATAAATAAATTCCTTCACTTTTATTTTAGGGTATAAATATATTTCAAAATTAGATTTTTATTTTTCAATTGACATTTTAAATTTGTTTTTAAAAGATTAAATTAATAATCGAACACAATGCACGAGCCCACACGTTAACGTCGGACGAGTGCATTGTGCGAGTCGCCGGATTTCAAAAAAGAAATCAAAGAAAATAGAAAAAAATCAGAAAAAAATTAAAAAATTTGCTAAGAAAAAAAAAGACGACCGCGTGACGCCCACGCGCTGTCTAAAATAGCCGCAAATAAGGGCGGTGGTATGCAAGAGCTCCTCTCACTATATATATATATATATATATATATATATATATATATATTGTAGTCATAGATAGGGAGTAGAAATCATCCGACGACAAAAAAACATATAAACATTGTGTAACTTTAGACATGATTTTTATAGTTGTTCCTTTGTTGAATGACAAAGATAAAAGTGTAATTGTGTTCTGAATTGTAAGCATGTTGTAATTGTATATTTATTTGTCCAAAATATATTTGCATAAATCAAATAAATAAGTTCAACGCATAATGCATAATTTTTTAGAGAAATAATATTTTTTCTTCAAAGTTGAATTTAATTAGACTGTGATGATGAAAGACTAATGCTTTTTCTCTCTAGGTAGTTTTTGAAGTCAGGTGGGATCAAAAAGAGATTATTGACTTCTAAATTAATGCTAAATTAAGAATGAGTCAATAGATCCCAAAATCATAAGGAGTATTAATATCATAAATTAATTACAGAAATGTAATTCACATATATATTTTCTGTAATATCAAACCAAAATAGGGAAATTTGATTTAAACTTGCAATAAAATAATTCGTGTGAATCATATATGAATTTTCTCTTTAAGCTAGCATTCCAAGTAATATTTATTGATTAAATTTCTCAACTATATAGTTCGAATAAAGTGGAAAAATAAGCCCCACCCGAAGAAGTCGGATAGTCAATCTTATAAATTCCCGTTATTTAATTATTTAATGTGTGGATTATGATTTTTTTTATTATTATCGCATTTTCTGAACATGTTTTAATTTAGTTTGGTAGGATATGAAATATCTCAACCCTATTAATCAACTGTATTAACTAAAAAATCAAAATAATTATTAAAAAATAAATATAAATCATAATTAGATGTAATAATATAATGAACCCTGAATAATAATTATAAAATTATATTAAATAAATTTAAATGGAATAAAAACAAAAATGAACATCAAGTAGGATAACGATGTGTGTTGTGGAATTCACCCTCCTCACCGGTAGCTAAATTCAATGTGTTTTTTTGGGGCCCAGTGGCCTCAAATCTTTGCCAAATCTTTTCTGAGTCCAGCCGTGGACCTACGTGCGCTGCTCAGTCCAGCCGTGGACCTACGTGCGCTGCTCAGTCCAGCCGTGGACCTACGGTAGCTAAATTCAATATGTTTTCCGCTTCTTTCGCGCGCCGAGACTTTTTTTTTTTTTTTTTTTTTAAGCGCGCCGCGACTTGCTTATTACTCGGATTGATCAATTTAGGGTTCTTAATTGTTGTGGGCTAATTTTTTTAATGTTTAATTAGATGTGGACTAGTTGGGCTAGATGTGGACTAAAAGGTAGTTTTGAGTTTTCACATTACACATACATAGGGAAGATTCGATGCGGCCCAAACGGGTACTGCCCTAAACCGACGCTAGGTGTTTGATTTTTTTAAGATACCTTTAGCTTGGCCCACAATCTTCAAGCATTAACTAGGCAGGTGTTTGGCACCTGCAAAATTGGACAAAATTGGACACATGAGATTTTCTTTCTCTATGGTAACTGTGTATTAAAAAATATTAAAATTATTATATTTTTACTCATTTTTCACTTAAATTTTAATTTCTTTTGATTAGCATATTTTTACATTAGTATTTGATAAGTTTCAAATATTACATATTTATTAACTGTATTTCTATTTATTTGAGACTTAAGTCATTATATTTTTAGTTATTGTAGGAATAATATGGAGATGGAAGATGTAAAATACATGAATGGAATCATGTTGTAAATTTGGAAGCAAAATCATCAAGATATGGAATGAGTGATGAACGATCAATTTTGAGCAATGAATCGGCGATCACAATAGCTAGTATCACGACATGTCTTTAATGGGATTTAATGACTCTTATTGATGAAGACAATTCGCCTATATAAGCTTTGTAATCTCAGTTGGAAGGGGCATCCCGTTCTGTATAGTTTTCAGAAATAATTATCTTTTTAGTGTAATCGTTAGTTTATTTTGTAATTATCGCTTGTATTGATTTGATATGAGTGACTAAGTTATTTTCCGGAATGAAATCACATTAGTTTCTGATATACCCATATTGTGAGATCAAATTGCTTTATACAAATTCACACACTTGTACCTTTTAATGTTTTGAGATAGCAGATTTATGTTCTTGATTAATTAGTTGTGTAGTACGCAATATACAATTGATTAGTTAAGGTCTAAAATCAATTAGAATCAATAGATCTGTAATTGTCGAATTGATTTTATAAGTGGTAAAATTGACTTTCTTTGTCAATAGTCATAAGGAGATATTGTGGGCATGCGGGTCCGTATGCCCATAATATAACTGGGTTAATAAGGGTTTTTTTATTAGATACCACTTAAGGAGAAATGAAAAATGCGTCAGCGGGTTCCGGTATTCCATAACTGGTTTATTTGATCGTGTGGATATTATTTATGCATCAATGATCAACGTGGGCCTACCAATGTGACTTTGTGATTTCATCTGGATTTATTTATTATTGATCTTGTTTATCTTTTAGTTTCAGTTTATTAGTATATTAAACTTTCTCTCAACCCCCCTAAAGTTACAGCAGAAAGAAGAATTACACCATTATCTGATATTCGACTTGTGCTTTCCACATACAACACCCATTTGGGCATTCGAAAGAACGAATTTATTTTGAGCGCGTGACGATAGCGCATCATTATTTAACGTTTATTCCACCCAATTAAGATTTATAATTATCTTTTAGTTAATATAATTGATTTTTGGGGTTGATTATTCCAAACTTAAGGTATATATATATATATATAATTTTTTAAAATTTCAATTTTTACGATAAATATTAAATTTTACTTTTTAAAAAATTGTATACCCTGAATTTGGAATAATCAACCACAAAAATCAATTATATTAATAAAAAATGAAAATTAAATATTAAAAAATAATTATAAATCCTAATTGGGTGCAATAAACCCTAAATAATAATATTCTAAATCAAAAGAAATTTAAAATTGAACAAAAACTGATAGAAATTTTAAAATTTTTATGGTTTGATACACGATTGACACACATAAATTGAGACCAGAGGATCCCAAGTGATACAATAGAATATTAAATGTATTGAGAAAATTTCACTTTTGATCCCACAAGACATGCCGGAGTCCGATTTTGATCCTCATACTATATATCACTTTTGGTCATATTTCAAAAAATTATATCAAATGCGGTTCCATAGGACTTGAGCTATCAATTTTGGTCCAACAATTTAAACTTGTCTTTTGACAGATTAACGGAGATGTGAGAAAATTTCACTTTGATCTCATTGGATACGTTACTATCTCTTTTGGTCCCATCGATGTCGATTTTAGTCCCAAAGATTTTGAACTATCAATTTTTAACACACAATGTTAAACAATGTAATGTCGATTCCGACACTGGAAAATTTTATTTAGTTTAATTTAACAATATTGTTTATTAGGGTTCACCACATCTAGATAGAGTTTATAATTATTTTTAATATTTAATGTTCAGTTTTCAATTAATAATACATTATTATGGTTGATTATTTCATAATTAAATTCTTATATGAAGTAAAAATCAAAAGAAAATTATACTTTTATACCTACATTTTGGGTTTTCACTACAAAAAATTCACGTTTTAGTGATGGAAGCACGTCAAGCTAAGCCGGAAATAATAATAAAAATAACAAAAGATAATAAAAAATACATAAAATAATAAAAAAATTAAAATTTATAAAATAAAATAAATCTAAAAAGTAAATTTAATAAAAATATTAAAAAAATTATATTCGTAATTCATTAGGAATTGAAAAATAAAAAAATATTAAAAAATAGTATATAATTTTAAAAAATGAAAAAAATAAAATAAAATTTAAAATGTAAAATAAATGAAAAATTAATAGTATTAAAAAGACTAAACTAAAACCAAAAATTTGAACCAAACTGAGCTAGTTGGTTCGGTTGGTTTGGTCATTTTTTCTTTAATTTTGGTTTGGTTTTGAATTATTAAAACTAAAACGTAATTTGGTTCGGTTTCGGTTTAAGTAAAAAAACTTTGGCAAAACCAAACCAATGAATATATATATATATATATGTACGTATATTTATTATATTTATAATTTATGATTTGGAATTTATACCTAGCTAAATTTAATATATCGTTTGTTATATATTGAATGCATGGAAGTCAATTTAAGCCCCAAAATTCTACATAACTATTATCTAATACCCTATAATTTCTTTTGAAATGACTACTATGCCTCAAATCTTATTTCAAATATGCATTCAAGACCAATACTTTCAAGAAACACCAAAATCTACCATAGTAGTCTTAAACGTTGCATGCTAGTCTAGAACAATAAAAAAAAATACACTTTGACCCTTAAAGTCTTACATAATATATTTTGGTGCCTATACTCTATGAAACCAAAAAGGATAGTTCATGTTATATGAGACCAAAAATGATAGTATTGAGACCAAAATCGAACTCGGACATGTGACCAAAAGTGAAATTTTCTCTCACATGTTAACATGTAAGATATATAGCCAATTAGGCCACACATTAAAAAATTCAACGGTCAACCTTAATACATTCCAAATATTTATATATACCATAAAAAACTGACCAGTCAGGTCAATAATTTTTAAACTGGAAAGTTTTGCACAGTATTAGCGGAAGCATATTTAATATATAACGTACAAACATAATTTCAAATATGGTTTTGAGCAAAAATCACGTAAGTGATCATCCATCAAATCCACACCAGCAGCTCGCTATCAACCAGCTTGATCCCCGAGACTTGAAAACATTTGAAAATATTTGGGTTGAGTGCTAGAAAATACTCAGTGGGCATTAATATTCGTCTAAGTCATCTTTCATGCTTTAAAACTGTTATGTTGCATAAATCACTGAAATCAATCATGAACATACTTTATTACAAACTTTACTCTTATTCATTGAGTGAGAGATCCAATGTGATCGCATGAGTACCACTACAAAAAAATTCTGATTTAGCGACGGGGTTTTCCGTCGCTATACCCTGTAGCGACGGGAAACCCTCGTCGCTAAATTGCTCGTCGCTAATCATGCGCAATGGTGGCTCGCCCGTCGCCAAGGCTTAGCGACGGAAAATTCCGTCGCTATATCTGTAGCCTGGGCGACGAGTTTGGCGGATAGCGACGGGGTTTTCGTCGCTAGATCCGTCGCTACATAGCGACGGGGCACCCCGTCGCTAGATCCGTCGCTAAAATTATATTTTAAAATTTTAAAATTATTGATTGGCCCGACGCTATTTCCGTCGCTAAGTTGTAGTGACGAGAACCCCCGTCGCTAGATTTATAAAAATAATGATATATTAAAATTTTAAAATTTTGCTACGGGATTCCCCATCGCTAGAATTAGCTACGGGGAACCCCATCGCTAGCCCCGTCGCAAAATTTCCGATCACTAGTGGCGACCCGTGTCGGTCCCGTCACTAATTCCCGTCGCTAGAATGGACTTTTTTTTATAGTGTACTTTACAGTTACTTATCTAAACATTTAGTCATAAAGTAAACCATTTATTTGTGTAATTTAGAATTCCTCAATGCATGAAGTCTCAAACATCCAATCATTGAGTAAACAATGCCCTTAAAATATTTAATTAACATGCTTTTTATGCACAAATCTAAAACATAGTTGTGAGTTAGAGAAAACCCCACCTTGATGATCTCAATGTATAGTCCAATTATGTGTGAAATGCTATTATGCTTCCCATTCGCCTCAACCTACAAAATTGAGATTCTAATTTAGAATCCTCAATTAGGTCTAAAAGACAATAACTTAGATCATAAATAACTTAAATAAAATTTTCTAAATTTTGGGATCATTTGGAATTAAAATAGAGTCAAATGGATGAATAGTGCACATTTAAGAGACTACACCTTGATTCAAAAATTATGAGACTTACCGGACCAAATTGGAGAGATAAGGAAGATGACTTGAATTGAATTCAACGACTAAGAAACTTAATTTAACACACGGGAAAGTATTATGATTTTCAAAATTTATTTTAGGTCATTACATAATTTCGAAATAATATGAAATTTAATTGCTTTTTTTTTTTAAAAATCTTAATTTATTCTTAGGGCATAAACTGAAATTAGGAAAAAATAAATTTGGTAATGGGCTCTTTTCAAAGTCAAGGTCCAACTTATGAAATCTAATAATACCAACAATAAGCCCAAAATAATTTAAACTTTGTTTTTCATCCCAAAATGATATCAATTCATCACCACTCATCGCCCAACTGCCCCTTCGTGACTTCACGATATCGGAAGTCAGCTCCTTTAGACCTACACACAACTACATTGCTTCTAGCAGTTCCTCAGTTACACAACAGCGAGAAAATTGGATGAGGTCAAATGTAAAAACCAGTTTCGAAATATTCAGGCAGAGTTTTCAGGTGAACTTTCAACATAAAAACGAGGGATTAAATGGATACTGATTGAAGATCAGAAACCATATATAGGTATCCTAGTACGAGAGGTTCGAGACAGTATAAAATACACCAAAAACCAACACTCGGATCGTCGGGAAAAGGCCGGACAAGTTGCTGCGCCGCACAGCAGCGGCAGCAGCCTTTCGTGGCTTCATTCCCGACTTTTTGAACGTCTAATTGAAAACTTGTTGATACCTACATGATCTATACATGAAGGGGAACATTTGCGCAGAATTTCATGAGATTTGGCTAAAGTTTGAATGGCCAAAAATGACGACTAATATAAGAAAATACAACCCACCTTCTAACTTTTTCTGTTTCCTTTTTTTTTTCGTTTTCTTTTTACTCCTTTTGATCTATTTCTCTCCAAGCTAACCACCAATATACATATACATACATGACTCCCACACGGGTATACTTCGTACACATCCCCTACAATGGCTTCCCAAATGGTTAATTGGTGGTCGCATGCATTTATCCAATTGAATACTGAATTTTCCTTGCATTATTTTTCAATCTATGAGGCACATCTATAATTTCAAATATATTAATTAGGGAATGGTTGAAAATGGGCTCGGGCAAATGGGCTGAAAATAAGATAGAGTTGGGCGGACAATAAATTAATTAATTGGGCTACAATTTATAGAATTGGGCTTGATGGAATAAATTGATTCCAAGGTGTTTAATGAAATAAATTTCATCGGGAGGTCAAATGAAGTCTGGTTTGAATGATTTTGGTACTAAGACGATCTCATTAATCTCTATTTTTATAATATGAATTCTAATACTAATTAGAAAATCCAACTAATGTCGAGACTTTTCTTGGTCTTATAGTGCCTCTAAGTCCATAATTAACTAGCTCAAATAATGATTGGGTTCTAATAACATGAAAGTTTTATTAAATAATAAATTTAAGTACTATTTTTTGGGGTGTTACACATACTCTACTCCATCTTTGATATTCAAACTCTAATTTAAATAATAGATGTCATAAAAATAAATTATAACATAATCCACATAGTCCACATTTAAAAAAATGAAATACAAAATATAAATTATAATTATAAAATAATCAACCATAATAACTAATTGTTAACTAAAAATTAAAAATTAAGTATTAAAAAAGAAATATAAATATTAATTGAGTAGAATCAATCATAATTAATAATTATAAAATTAAACTAAACACAATAAATTAAAATTAATAAGAATAAAATAATAAATTTTATAGTGAAATATGGAAGATCTCATCCGAATACCTTTTAAGACACTTACTACTACATAAAAATAATAATATAAGAGCATTCATCGCATACTTTAAAATGGAGTTTTTATCTATATATGAGCATCGTTATTCAAAACTATATACTCTGTATTCATTATTTGATTGATACGTACGATAATTTAATTGTTATTTAATTGTATTGTTTTAATTCATATCTTATTTTTTCCTTAGAGAATGGAATATTGGTTCATTTAATTCAGTTTTAGAGTGTCAAATATTGGGATTCTATTGTGCATCGTTAGTTTTACAATCACTGAATTTTTTTAGATGTTTATTTTGTAACAAATCAAAATGTTGGGTTATCATTGCAACGTTTTTAGAAAATTGTGTCTAAATTTTACAACCTCCATTTTTCTCTTTACAACCTCTAAATTATTTAAAATAAATTTAAACCCTAATGAAATTAAACACGACCCCCAATACAAATATAGTTCCAGTACTCTTCTGCTTCGTTGGAATTTAAATAAAAGAAAGAAAGCAAAAGAAAACTCTAATAAGGATTGTACAAAGAAGAATGACAATATTTTTTCCCTTCATAAATTCTGGTGCAACACACTTGAAAACCTCTCTAAACTTCAGCACCATCTATAATGCCTGCGAAAAATTACAAATTATTTTAAGATCAATATAATTTAAATTTTCCTCAAACTATATGTGCCGATAAGTCTAATTATAAATTGCCATTGGAGTGATTGTAACGCAACCAAGAAATAGAAAATAGTTTCATGTTCTAAAGAATGTCAAGAAAGTAAAACAATGAGAAGGAAATTAAAAAAAAAAAAAAAAAGTAAAGCACGAACTTTTAATTCAGATATTCATTAAATTATGCATTATTCCACTACTCTTTTTTCATGAACAACAATTTCAATTTATCTTACATAAATCAATTCCACTATTCAGAAGGAAGATGTGAGGACCGTTAATCGTCATACATTTTGTGAGGACCATTCATTCAATCTTGACTCTTTTCCGGAATCTCGAAAAGGAATTGTAATGGCAAACATTATATTATCACCTTTCAATCAATATTGTTATTCTTAAAAAAAACAAAAGAAAAAAATCTCCAATAAAAAATACCAACATTAATTGAAGAATCCACAAGTACAACAAGTTTTCCTCGAAAAAAAAAATCCAATAAAATAGTAATATCAAAAGCAATTAAAAAAAATTCCAAACAATTGCTCTTATAACATTGATATTAAAATATTAAAGATTAGATCATAAGTGTTTTAATGAGGGAGAGTGGGACCTATCTAATGGGAGCTTTATATTTTTCTAGGTTCAGAAGAAAATGGCATTGTAAGGGCAAAAATGTCTAAAAAATATTTTTATGTTTTAATTAAATTTGGGAGTTGTAAGGAGAAAAATAGGGGTGATGAATAGAACCACCCTAAAAAAATACTCCTTGTTAAATAACTTTGGGTTTTGTTATCAAATTTGGGTTAAAATAGTTAGAAATAAACCACAGAAGTCTTATACTCCGGAGCATCTTAGTAAAATATCTTTACTAGTTGACTCTTATCGTTTATTTCCCCCCAAATATTGGAATAATGTGAAATGTGTGACATAAATTGTGCAATTACGCACATAATTTTTATAGTCGTTCATTTGTTGAATAATAAAGATAAGAGTGTAATTATATTTTATCCTGTGAAAATATTAAAACTATATATTTATTTGTCCAAAATAATGTTTGTATAAATGGGATATTGTATAAGTTTATAAGTATATATTAACCTTGTGTCTTTGAATTGTGTGTTCCTGCAATTTGTCGGTTTAGACTTTCTGCTGTTGTTTGGGATCTCATGTGTTCCCCAACCTAGAAGTCATTAAACTTTTTTTTTTTTGTATTTTACTATTAATTTTTTCTTTCCATTATTTTCTTAGTTTTATTTTCTTGTACTTTAATTTTATTTTATAATTATTAATTATAGTTGATTCTACCAAATTGTGATTTATAATTATTTTTTAGTATTTAATTATTAATTAATTATTCTAGTTGAACACATAAAATATAATAAAAGATCTGAATTGAGAATGCATGAGCATGAATTTGAGAATTTATGTAGTAGGGGGGCTATAAACACAGAAAAGTAGCATTATTATATCTCGAGGTGAAATGTGATAGTTTATGATCAAATGTCTCAATTTTAAATTATAAAAAGATTACAAAATACATAATTTAATTTAGTTTGATTAAATTAATTAAATCCGTATATTAACTGTTTTTCTATAATTGATTTAATATTTATTATACGTTAATTATACAAAATGAATAAAAAGTAAAAGATAGAGTAAGATATATGTGTGTGTGTGCGCGCGCGAATTTTAAACTTTAAAGCATAAAATTATATAATTGTATTTATATTTAGGAATCGTTAGACAACCCACGATAATTGACTTTTCTTCTTCTTGTTTTGGCAGCTAAATTTTTTCTTTTTTGTTTAAATTCTAATACTACTATGGCTGATTTGTTCTTTTTTTTTTTTTCCGGATGGAAAACTTTTTTTTCTTTTTAACTATTTCTACTTCACTTTAATATATAGTATAGATTTTTCTCAACATCCATCCGAACGTAAAGATTTAAAAACACTTTGAAATTTTATACTCCGGAACATGTTAGTAAAGTATCTTTACTAGTTGACTTCTATCATTCATTTCCCCCCAAATATTGGAATAATGTGAAATGTGTGATATAAATTGCGCAATTCTGGAAATGATTTTTATAGTGGTTCATTTGTTGAATAATAAAGGTAAAAATGCAATTGTATTTTGCGCTGTGGAAACATAGAACTTGTATATTTATTTATCCAAAATGATGTTTGAATGAATGAGATATTGAATAAGTTCAAAGTGTAATTATTGAAATTGGTGAAAGGATGTTTATCCCACATTGATAAAATAAGAAAACATTGACTTGTATATATTAAAATTCAATGTTAATATATTATAAGATGATAAGAATTTACCACTACTCCATAAAAAATAAAAAAAAACCGCAAGGGCCCTAACATTTCCGCAGTCCTTCCTAATTCATTCCTTCCACTCACGATATATAAATCACCCATCCCCTTCCTCTAGACATGTAGCACAGAGGAAATTTCAGGAAAATCCCCCCAAATCAGCAGTCTCTGCCCAGCCACATCTGCGTCAGTTCGACTTGCAACAATACATAATGGATTGCGATTTCGCTGACGTTACCGGCGGCCAATCGATGGTCGTAGGCACCAACTCCAGCTTAGCAGCCAACGCTCGGAACCAAGCCGTTGATGCCTTCCGCGGCGGCGGCTATAGTTCTCATTTCTCTGAGATCCAGGTCCCCCCTCATCTCTGCATATTTCAATCAATTGTTAAGTGGATTAATCAACGTTTGATGTATTGCTATAAAATGCCTCATTATTCCTCAACCTCATGTTCAGACTTGATCCGTCGCGAAGGTTTCTCTTACTTTTTCAGCTATATATCCCTCAATTCCTTTATTAATTTCAAAAGCCATATCAATTTCTGCTGTTAATTGTCTTTTCTTCTTATTTCTCCAGTAGTTTACGATTATTTATTATGCATGTATGTTTACCTTTCACTTTAAATGTGTTGATTTCGATATGCTTATTTTTGTGAGTCCGGCAACTAATATTTCCTCCCATTTCACACGTTGATGAACATTTGACTCGAAATCAAACCTTACTTATTTGAGATTAGTTACTACAGTGTAGTACATGTTCATACATTTCATTGTGCGCGCCCGCACACACATATGCAAAATTATCACAAACTTTTTTTTTTCCAATTGTTTCTTTGTTGTTTCCATTTTTTGGATATGGTGTATCTCTTTATTATCACACTGTTATTTCTTAAAATTAGGTTACTTCTATCAGTAAGTTGGTGGTAGGGATGCTGTTTGGAAACTTTCATGGATTTACCTTGACACCTACTACTCATTGTCCACTTATAATTGCAGAGTGGTCCTATGGCACTTAAGCTGGAGGAACAACAGTTTCTTGGTGAGGCTAGTTGCACATTATCTGAGGTATGCTTATTCATCATCTCTGTCTTCTCCATATAATATATTTGCAGCTTGCAGGTGAAGATAAAATAAAATCTACAACTTTGTTACACCCTTATGGGCTCCCTATCTCTTTTACGAATGCCTTCTTGCTTTCGAAGATGATTATTGTTGTAGTACATCTATATATTTCCCTTGACTTGAATGCCTTTTGGTGCATTTCTAGGAGAGCTTTGACGTTGACACTGGATACTTAGCATGTTTTTTGGCTCTATTTCTGTACCTTCTTCATCTGTTATACTGACCTTTTAACTAACTTGCTGCAATGGACATTTAGCTTCTTAAGAGCTTTTGTCGTTTATGGTATTGCTATTTCTTCACCTGATTTTTCCTGATTGTAGATTGCAGCAAAAGTAGACAGAACCTCAACCTTAAATCTAGCTCTTGAAGAAGTTTCTTCCCCAGCCCATACTCGTTATTCTGGCCAGCTTATAATTTATGCTGAAGAAAGTGTTGCTGAAACCGGAGAAAAACTGTTTATCCTGATGCCAGCTGGGCAAAATAACCAGGACAAGGTTTTAAAAAGGGTGTGTTTGAGATGAATCTCGTGTTAGCATACGAGTCCTGTTTTAATTTGTATGTTTTTTCCCTTAAAGATTCAGTTGCTTGTGGACAAATATTCGGAGAACAACCAGCACACATTCCTCGATCCGAATCCCATGGTTGCTATTGATATCACTGGTAAGATTTTAACAATACTTTTGTTCTTTGATTGAGTCAATCTATGGTTCCTTCAAATCTGAAAGGGGGCAAACTCTTTAGAATTTATATGCTCATTTAGAATAAGTTTATTTACTTTTGACTGAGTTAGTAAGATTATTTGAAGATATATGGAATATGCTACTATATATATTTAGATATGCTACTCTTTATAAATTGTGTTTGAATCTTTTCTGCAATGAAAAGAAAATGGCCTCCTTACTAAGTCACACCTGCTGCAAGATTTTTCATATCACGTGACAACAATTTTATTCTTTTTTTAGCCAAATTAATATATATATATATATGTGTATGTATATCTTATTCATTGCATTTTAATGATCTATCAGGGTGTCCAAATGAGTATCAGAGAGTGAGATGCATTCCTTCAGAGAGTAAGATGTATTCCTTATCAACTAATGTTTATCCATGTTATGCTCTGTATTCTTTAAGCTACCATTTATTCATGTATCTAATTTTAGTTTATTTTTGCTTGTACGAATATCTTAACTTTTCTCATAAATACATAAATTTATCAATGACCATTTGATTTTTTATTTATGAATAATCATGTCTTATTTGGGAATCAGCTATCTATATAAAAACACATCTTATCAATAGAAACTCTTTTCCCTTATGTATAACTACAAATTCAACTAGAAGATTAACCCTAACTTTTAATTTTAAATAAAGATTAAAATTATTTTGCAAACTTGTAACTACGCAATATTGTCCAAATGAGTTTGTATGATGGCCGTTATATGGCATCTGGTGATGAAGACGGTACAATAATGATGTGGGATCTCGCATCTGGTCGCCGCGTTTCCCCATTAGTTGGCCATGGCTCTTGCATATGGTCACTTGCTTTCAGGTAGAGAACACTTCTCCTGCATTTCCTATTCAGTTTAAAAGCCATGCATTAATTAGAAGACAGCTTCTCAGCCACTTAACTGTGAACTACCTTCCTTTCAGCTGCGAAGGTTCGCTTCTTGCATCCGGTTCTGCCGATTGCACTGAGAAAATATGGGATGTAGCTACGAGCTCAAAAGTGCCAAAAGCGAACGAGAAGTAAGTTTAATCAGTTTTGAAATATAACAAAATATTCACAGCTTGTGTTATAGCCTCTGACGGTACCTATATCTGAATCCAATCCCATATCTAGTGGCATATTTGTAGTTTTATTGGTGTTTGATCCGAGTATGGGCATCATGTGATAGATTTTGACCCGTCAGACGGTCTGATAGAAGATTTCTCCAAATTGTATACTTTTTCATCATCAACATTTCACTTACAATTGGGTTTTGTTCCTCAGCAGCAAAAGTGGAAGCACAAGCAGACTAAGATCATTGAAAACTTTACCTACCAAATCTAGCCCTGTCTATGCAGGTAAATTAACACAATCTATGTTGAACTTTTAATCCTTCTCTTTATCTAACGCAACCAAGTCTTGATACAACTGTTCTTGGTATAAACAGTTCTCCAGAAGGAATCTTTTATTTGCTCCTGGTGCTCTCTCAAAGCAGTCGTAAATCAATTATCCGGTGCCTCTGGTTTGGGAGATCTTCACCGGACTATGTGAATGCACCCAGTTTCCCCATCTTACTTAGTCTGTGTATCTGAGTTTCGATTTCTTTGATGTTATGTTTATCCAAGTCTCTGTTGAGTTTTGGTTCAGACATATTCATGGATGTAGAGCTAGTTTTCTTAGTGCTGGTGTTTTATGACTTATAGCTTTAGATGGTTGGGACAAATCTACCCTCTCCAAATTTTTATTGTCAGAATCAATATTTGGAAGCACTATTATGTATTGTCATCCAACTTTAAACATTTTCACCAAAAAAGTAGATTAAAAGCAACATTTAAATTGCTAGATTATACTTCATATATATTGACCTTATGTTTTTGAATTGTGTGTTTCTGCAATTTGTCGGTTTAAACTTCTTGCTGTTGTTTGGGATCTCATGCGTTCCCAAACCAAGAAGTCATTAAACCTTTTTTTTTGTGTGTTTTACTATTAATTTTTCCTTTTTTCTTTCCATTTTTTTCTTCAATTTCATTTTCTTGTACTTTAATTTTATTTTATAATTATTAATTATAGATGATTCTGCTAAATTGTTATTTATAATTATTCATGAATTTGAAAAAGTAATAACATAATGTTGGGACTCTTTTCTCTAATAAGAAAGACCAGTTCGTAATCAGATTGATTTCATTGAATTTAAGTGGATGCCCAAATTGAGGAGTCATTCCTCAATTTTTATAGTGGTTTGTTTGTTGAATAAGAAAGGTAAGAGTGAAATTATAGTTTACGCTGTGAGAACATTGAAATTGTATATTTATTTGTTCAAAATGGTGTCTGAATAAATGGGATATTGTATAAATGCAAAGTGTAAATGATGAAAATTCTGAAAGTTCGTTCATCCCACATTGATAAAATAAATTAACATGGACTTACATATATTAGAACCCTTTATTAATTGATTATTAAATGGTTAGAATTAATTATATCTATACTAAATAAAAAAAAAGAGCTACATCCTTAAAGAAAAGAAAGGATCGATTCCTCTCAATTCCTCCAAAAACCCACAAAGGATGTTGGTACAAAGGATCGAAAAGGATCGAAAAAAACCCACAAAGGATTTTGGTTTTGTTTGGTTAAAGAAAAGATTTCCTGGAGGAAAAAAACCCGAAAAAACCCATTAAAGAAAAGAAAGGATCGATTCCTCTCAATTCCTGGTTCCTCCAGTATCCAGTCAAAACCTCCCTATAAAATCCCACCATGCAACAATGAAAATCTCCAATCAGTTTCGAATTACAACAATATATAATGGATTGCAGTTTCCCTGACAACACCGGCGGCCAATCGACGGTCGTAGGCACCAACTCCAGCTTAGCAGCCAACGCTCCGAACCAAGCCGTTGATGCCTTCCGCGGCGGCGGCTATAGTTGTTATTTCTCTCGGATCCAGGTCCCTCATCTGCACATTTCAATCAATTGTTAAGTGTTTTCTGTGTCTATTAATCAACCTTTGATGTATTGCTATAAAATGCCTTTCTAATTTTTTCATTGATTATTCCTCAACCTCATATTTTGCAGCTCTCTCTCTCCGCAGCAGACTTGATCCGTCGCGATGTGCTCTGCAACTGCAAGGTTTCTCTTACTTTTTCAGCTATATCACCTCAATTCCTTTATTAATTTCAAAAATGATATCAATTTCTGCTGTTAATTATTTTTTCTTCTTATTTCTTTTCCTGTAGTTAACTATTACTTGTTATGCATGTATGCTTACCTTTCAGTTTAAATGTGTTGATTTCGATATGCTAATTTTTGTGAGTCCGGAAACTAATATTTCCTCCCATTTGACTCGAAATCAAACCTTACTTATTCGAGATTAGTTAATACAGTTTAGTACATGTTCATACATTTCATTGCGCACACACGCATATGCAAAATTATCACTAACTTTTTTTCCCCAATTGTTTCTTTGTTGTTTCCATTTTTTGGATATGGTGTATCTATTTATTTTCATACTGTTATTCTTAAAATTAGGTTACTTCTATCAGTAAGTTGGTGGTAGGGATGCTGTTTGAAAACGTTCATGGATTTACCTTGACACCTTCTACTCATTGTCCACTTATAATTGCAGAGTGGTCCTATGGCGGTTCTATTTATCAAAGCAAGTAATGGTTTGCTTCAAGAGCTGGGTCGCACAGAAGTAGTTTTCAATTCATTGAGTCCCAAATGGATTAGAAAATTTACTATTACCTACCAATTCGAGACAGTGCAGAATTTGGTGTAAGTTTTATAGTGATTGTAACTTTTATACCAAAGATTTTCTATATATTGGTCTTATGTATCTCAAGAAATTTCTCCCTGCTGTAGATTTCGCGTCTATGATGTCGGCACTCAGTTTCATGGCTTAGATGTGAAGGTATATCAGCCTTGATTCATGTCTCCTCATTAGTCATTACAAAGAGTAGAAACTTCATTGAATGTCCTCTATATTTTATATATCTCTCATTAATGCTATATGAATGTTCTTTATTTTACATGTCCCTTGCTAATGTTACATTCGTTACTTATTTCACATGAAGGTTATCTACTGACGAAATATTTATCTAATAGGCTGACAATTTTTTATCTTTTTATTGTTTTTTTGCTCAGGCACTTAAGCTGGAGGAACAACAGTTTCTTGGTGAGGCTAGTTGCACATTATCTGAGGTATGCTTATTCATGATCTCTGTCTTCTCCATATAATATATTTGCAGGTGAAGATAAAATAAAATCTACGACTTTGTTACACCCTCATGGGCTCCCTATCTCTTTTACGAATGCCTTCTTGCTTTAGAAGATGATTTTTGTTGTAGTAGATCTATATATTTCCCTTGACTTGAATGCCTTTTTGGTGCATTTCTTAGAGAGCTTTAACGTTGACGCTGGATACTTAGCATGTTTTTTTGGCTCTATTTCTGTACCTTCTTCATCTGTTATATTGACCTTTTAACTAACTTGCTGCAATGGACATTTAGCTTTTGTCGTTTATGGTATTGCTATTTCTTCACCCGATATTTCCTGATTTCTTACTTGTAGATTGCAACAAAAGTAGATGGAACCTCAACCTTAAATCTAGCTCTTGAAGAAGTTTCTTCCCCAGCTCATACTCATCATTCTGGCCAGCTTACAATTTATGCTGAAGAAAGTGTTGCATTAGATACTACAGCTGCTGAAACCGGAGAAAAACTGTCTATCCTGATGTCAGCTGGGCAAAATCACCAGGACAAGGTAAAAAAAAGGGTGTGTTTGAGATGAATCTCGTGTCAGCATACGAGTCCTGTTTTAATTTGTATGTTTTTTCCCTTAATGATTCAGTTGCTTGTGGACAAATATTCGGAGAACAACCAGCACACATGCCTCGATCTGAATCCTTCAGAGAGTAAGATGTATTCCTTATTAGCTAATGTTCATATTATATTTGTTTTGCTTTGTATATATATTTTATTTTTTATTTTTTATTTTTTTTTGCTTTGTATACTTTAAGCTACCATTTATTCATGTATCTAATTTTACTTTATTTTTCCTTGTATGAATATCTTAACTTTTTCTATTATACGAATAATCATGTCTTATTTGGGAATTAATTCTTAATCTTACAACTAATATATTCGTACAAGGAATTAATATATACAACTAATTCTTTTCCACAAGCAAGATATTTGGCAAAAAAAATTGGTTATGTGCATGCCGTATACATTTCCTAATATTGTGTCAAAATCTTTTAGCCAGCTAAAATTAATTTTCGTTTTGATAAATAATAACGTGAATAAATTTTGAATTTATAAAATAAAAATCCACGCATCACTAGTTAATTATAAATTCAGAATTCTTTCAACATTGCAAAGAAGGGAAATATTACAAGACAATTTTGTTTAAGTATTTATCTTTTCAATGCTGGAATACAGTTAAGACATCTTACGACTACATACGACTTCATAAAGAATGCTATCAACTTATTATTTTATTTAGACAAAATATTATTTTGGATCCATGTACTTTTAAATTTTTTTTATATTGGATCCCTCTATTTTATTTGATCAAAAAATGAGGTCCATGTATTATTAATTTGGTTAAAATCAAGTCCTTTCATCATCGGAGGGATTTAATTTTAACAAAATTGACAGTACAGAGACCACAATTCGAAAATAAATATAAAAATTAATTTTAAAATAAAAAATGAAAATTTAAAAAGTATATAAAAAATCAGATTATTTTAAAAACTATTGTTCAACTTTTTTTGTTTTAATTTAAAAAATAAGTAAATAAATTGAAAAAAAAATAATTTTTATAAACTGTTGTATTTTATTTTATTTTATTTTCAAAAAGTAAATTAAAATCAAACAATAGTTAAATAAAATAAAAAATTCAATTAAGTAAAAATCATTTTTTTACAACTATTGTTAGAATTTTTTTTTCAAAAATAATAAATAAAAATAAAATTACAATGGTTTTAAAAGATTTTATTTTTAATTTTTTTAATTTTTTAATTAAAAAATTCAGTTTGTATTTTTTTTTATTTAATTAATTTTTCAAATTTTATTTGTTTATTTAGAAAAAAAAACTATTTTTAATTTTTAATAAATAATTAATTATTATATTGCATAATTACAATTTATGAATTTTTTATAATGAGTGTTGACAAAAGTTGATTATATTATTAAGTTCATAATTTGACAGTGCAAATAGGAATGTAACACAAAATATATATAACAGGTGATTGGAACCGCAACATCACATGTTTGGTGGAAAAAGTCAGCTCCATTCACAGCGTTCTAATCTCAAAGCTGCAGCCTCATCCACCACTGCTACCTCTAACCAACACCGATTCAAAATCACACCTAATCATCCAAAGCCAGCAGAAGCTCGAACTTGGAAAGCATGTCTTCACGCTCGCTTTCACCGCAAATTTGGCGCTGTTATTCTCGCAAAAACTTGAAGAAGATAAGGATTCACCTCATTATTTCATCATTGCTGGTTCTATGGTAGCTTGCGCGATCATCTGGAATGGGATTTCATTTGGGGCAAATATCGCTGCCTGGGAAACGTTCTGCAACTCCTCGGGATCACTCTTGTCTTGTGTTTGCTCTGTCTCCTCGTCGGAACTTTTCTACCCGTCGGCTTCTCCTCGGCGTGCTGGCTTTCCGCCGTTCTGTACCTACTGCCGTTTCTCTACCTTATCATCAAACCTAATCCGCAACCATATTTACAGAGGTTTCAAGCTTAATGCGATCATAGAGAAATTAAAGCAGCTAGGTCCGCAATTTTTATTCATTATTCACCATTCATGTTGTTGTATTATAAACGATTGACTTTATGATTATATCTTTGCGAGATTATATTTTATTCCAATTTGAATTTGTGTTTGTGTGGACGTACTCCTATGACCTACTTCTGCAATACTTGCATAAATCTCAATCAATTACAATGCTTGGGGTTGTCAATGAGCACATCAACTTTCAAGTTGCAGTTTTCTTCTTGGCTCTTTATTAGTCTGTTGCTTCACCTGGATTTCTTCAGTATCTTCGGATGAGTCCTTTATTCCACGTTTAGTATTCCAATCCGTGTTTTAAAAAGTATAATATATTTGTACTATTTTATCCTTTATGGAAAAGCTGGTTGGGGCATGTAAGGAATTCAGCCTGTAAGCAGATTGTTCTTCAAGTTTGTGATACAGAATACAATTTGCATGTCAAATTAAATGCCTAAAGATTTTATCAAACATAAACAGTAAACCATAACTCACAATAGCTCAAGATGCTTAAGCTTAGAGATCGAGAAGGGTACATCTCCTTCGAGCGACAAATCACTGAAAATTAGAAAAACAATACTTCATTCAGGGATCATCACAACAACAGGCTTCATACACCATAACCAACAAGAAGTACACCATCAAGCTTACAGAAGTTTAAGTGAGACACAGTTTCTAATCTCATCTGTGATTTGACCTGTTAATTTGTTTCCTTGAAGGTCTCTGCCACAAGAACAATGCGTACAAGTAAGAACTAAGAACTAAACTAAACCAAGACGAACAAAAAAAAAAGCAAGAAAACGAGGGGATTCTTAGCCAATACTTTTACACAGACTAAAGGTTCCTCAAATCTCCAATAGCTGGTAAAATTTCTCCACCTAAATTGAGATTTGACAGATTTCTTCATCCAACTTATCACAACAGATGTTAAGATTTAGTCGAGGCTAGGCGCTTGTTATTGAGATAGCATCAACAAAAATTAGAAGGAAATAGAAAAACATACAGAGTGACAACGGACATGCCGATTTTTCCGCAAGTCACAAGATACACCTCTCCATGAACAATAATCATCATTGTAAACCTCATCCCAATCCAGTTACACATTCGCCAAGGTGCTAAACGAAGCTTTGATCCACGCGCTTTAACTGCCACAGCCATCCACAGCACTGCACACACAGACACTGTACAGTAAACACACAAAAGCTACACTATCTGAGACTATGCCTTATGGAGAGAGAGAAAATAGTAAGATCATGATATGTACGTACATATATATAATTTAGGGACATAACAACCACAAATTTGAAAGAAATTCATATCCCTTGGTCACATTGCCAAAAATGCAGCCCACGACCTTTGAAGGACTTCGAAAACAGCCCCCAATCTTTTATAAAACAAGAAAACTCCATTAATGGTCCACCATTTAAAAAAAAATCATACGAACACTTTGGTAATTCATTTGAAATCAAAATTCCATTATAAAAAATGGGAAGAAGGATGAGGGTTGACTGTTGAGAAAATATCTTACTGCACTTGTGGTGTCTGTTTTTTTTTTTTTTTTCTTGGCTTAAATATAAGATAACATATATTAAATAATCCCCTCTTTTATTGGGTTTGGGCTGCTGAGAATTAGCCTCATTTAAAATTAATTGGGGGCCAAAACTTTGGCCAAATAATTGGGCTTTAATATCTTTAATGAAATATAATTCATTAGAGAGTCAAGGAAATTTCAATTGAATAAAATTAATTTATGGGTTCACATAGATGGAAAAAAAATCATCTAAAGTGCTCATTCATCTCGTTCCGATAATATTTAGATTGAAAATAAATATAATTTTAAATGTGCATAAAAGTCCAGTACTTGACCCACCAAAAAAAATCTCGCTATATTAATTGGGTCCTAAAAATAAAAATTAGATTTTAGGGTGTTACATGATTTTTTATGACTTAATTGTGGCTTTAGATGGTTGAATAGATTTGTTTTGTCACTTGTAGTATATGTCGGATGAGTCCTTTATTCCACGTTTATGTTTAGTATTCCACGTTTATGTTTTAAAAGTAAAATATATTTGTAATTTTACCCTTTATGGAAAAGCTGGTTGGGGGCATGTAAGGATTTATTCTTTTATCTTCATTTAAAATTTGGGGCTACGAGGTAATATAGTACAATTGCATGATATTTTTATTTTATTAAAAAATGGTGGCAATGTTTAGAATTACCCTATTAAAATCTCTTGTTGTGCAGTTCGAATCTCTGTTATACACACACACATGGTACCTCTCTTATTCAATTGCTATCGTCTCAACTCGCGAATTGCAACAGAAGGCAAACAACCACTTTCACATGCGTAATCTCCTCGATAACAGTAACAGTATTCAAAATGCACCTCAAAATTCAACAATCACTGCAGCAGCATCTGCATCAGTTCGAATTAGAGTAAAATCCCCAACCAGCAGTCAGTTCGAATTGGAAGAAAATCCCCAATCAGCTTCGAATTACAACAATATATAATGGATTGCAATTTCCCTGACGTCACCGGAGGCCAATCGACGGTCTTAGGCACCAACTCCGGCTTAGCAGCCAACGCTCGGAACCAAGCCGTTGATGCCTTCCGCGGCGGCTATTATTGTCATTTCTCTCAGATCCAGGTCCCCTCATCTCTGCATATTTCAATCAATTGTTAAGTGGAGCTTCCTGCAGTTTTCTGTGTCGTGTTAATCAAACTTTGATGTATTGCTATAAAATGCTTCCCTGATTTTTTCATTGATTATTCCTCAAGCTCCTCTTCAAATTTCGCAGGTATCTCTGTTCGCCGCAGACTTGATCCATCACGATGTGCCCTGCAAGGTTGTTTTACTTTTTTCACACAATAAACCTATTACCTCAATTCCTTTATTAATTTCGAAAACGATATCATTTTCTGTTGTTTTTTTTCTTTTTTCTTTTTATTTCTTTTTGCCTGTTGTTCACAATTATTTATTATGCATGTATGTTTTTACCTTTCAGTTTAAATGTGTTGATTTCGATATATATGCTTCTTTTTGCAAGTCCGGCAACTAATATTTCCTCCTATTTCACACGTTGATGAACATTTTTATCTACTGTTATTCTTAAAATTTGGCTACTTCTATCAGTAAGTTGGTGGTAGGGATGTTGTTTGGAAACTTTCATGAGTTTACCTTGACACCTCCCACTCACCGTCCTCGTATATTGTAAAGGACCCCTATGGCGGTTCTATATGTCAAAAGGAGCGATGGTTTTGCTTCAAGAGCTAGGTTGAACAGAAGTAGCTTTGAATTCATTGAGTACCGAATGGATTAGAAAATTTACTGTTACCTACCAATTCGAGACAGTGCAGAATTTGGAGTAAGTTTTATAGTGATTGTAACTTTTATACCAAAGATTTTCTATATATTGGTCTTATGTATCTCAAGACACTTCTCCCTGCTGCAGATTTCATGTCTATGATGTGACACTCAGTTTCATGGCTTAGATTTGAAGGTATGTCAAATGCCTTAATTCATGTCTCCTCATTAGTCATTACAAAGAGTAGAAACTTCACTACATGTCCTTTATATTTTATATATCTCTCATTAATGCTATATGAATGTTCTTTATTTTTACACGTACTTGTTTCACAAAAATATTTATATTTTTGTAGCATGGCTTCTGAAAAAATAAAACCATCATTGGAATCTATGTTAAAGATTCAAATGTTGTAACCCACGTGTTTGTTTAAATGATTGTACGAATGATTGGCTTGATTTTTTGTTGCTTATTTAGTACAATTACGTGATGTATGTAAATTAATGATTTGATTGCTATATGATTGAATGGGAAGAATAATTTGGATCGTTGCTAAGTTACTGATATTTTGTAGCTTATTTAAGATGCAAACGTGTGTATTTGGATATTTGTATTTAGTTAGTTGATATATTAGTAGTAATTTATAGCATCACTAAAATAATTTCATACTTTTTGTGTAATAGTACTGGTAATTATTTATGTTTACTGCAATGTACAAGTATTTTCTTTTTCTATCTTGATCCATTTTTTAGTAAAAGTGATTTTTTGATTGATTTGCATCCAGCTTTTGAAGAAATATTTTATCCAAAAACTAACAAAAAAAATCAAACCACCATTAATAATTAGTTTTAAGTAGTCTGCCAATTGAGGATCGAATGATTATATTTGTTGTTGAAAAATTGTGAATTTGTATATTAATAATGATGTTTAAAGCTTCTTGCAATTTTGATTAGACTTTAATTTAAAGCTTATTAAGCATATTTTTAATACTTTGAAGGCTGCATTGTTGGTTTATTGCATGCACTTTTTATTTGTTGCTAGTTTATTGTTATTTTGTAGCTTATTGAGTATATTAATAGGTTTATTGCATGCACCTTTTATTTTGTTGCTAGTCAAAAATGTTTATTTGTATATTAATAATGATGTTTCGAGCTTGTTGCAAGTTTAGTTAGATTTTACAGCTTATATATTAAGCATATATTTAATACTTTGAAGTCTGCATTGTTGAAGGAGTCATGCACTTTGTATGTGTTGCTTAGTGTATTGTTATTTTGCAGCTTATGAAAGATTCTGGTAATTATATTTTGTAAATATGATTAATTTTTCTTAACATCCTAACACAAAAGTTAAAAGAGAATTTGGAAATCCTACGTGATAAAATAGGATAATTCTATTTCGCCACACTGTGGCTGGTCATAATTTTTAAATTATGGTATATTATATTTTAATTATATGGTAAGTTATCAATTAAAGTTTTAGTTAGCAATTAATATCATTTTACAATTATACCCTTACAATCCATTTTATGAAGATTTGACTTGTATATTTTTAAAATTTCTAAACATATATAAAATATCTCTAAAATAAGAATGAATTATGAAACAAATTAATCATCCAAAAATTGAAGTTGACTAGCTAGCTTAAGATTCATTTAACTTATCAATCTTATTCTCACTTACAAATTTGAAATTAATAAAATTATTTTGGTATATCTTTATCAAAAATTATAAAAAAAAAAGTGACACTAAACTATATTTCATAATTCAATACAATCTACCATAATTATATAATTAACTATGCAATATTATCTTATTAATGCAAACCATGTTCCCTAGACATGCACAAAGGGAAGTAATTGACATTAATAAGTATATTGAGTTCTAATAAAATTTATTCATTACAAGATATTAAAAGAATGAATTTTTATAAATATATTGTTTTTGTGAATAAAATAATATATTCTGAAAAAATAATGAATATTTAAATTTAAACCTAAATTTAGGGAATTCGTTTAGGTTCAATCAACCTCAAATAAAATCATGAGCCTCGAAGTATTCGATAAATAAAGCTTGAAGCCCGCTTGATAATAAATGAGTCAAGCTTGAGCTTTGCACTACTCGGTTCGTCAACAAGCTTATTAAGTAATTAAATTAACTTGAAATATAAAATTATTGACATGATAAAACTTTATATTTTTTATACTTAATTATTAATAGTTATATTGACTAAATCTGTTCATTACAAGAAAATAATGGAATTTAATAAATACATTGTTGTTGTGAATAAAATAATCTATTCTTAAAAATAAATAATGAATATTTAAATTAAAATCTAAATTGAGAGAGTTCGTTTAGGGTCGATTAACATTGAATAAAATTGTGAGCCTCAAAGTATTATATAAATAAATCTCGAAGGTCGAGAAAATTGCAAGATTGGTCCCACAGGACATGCCCCTCACGATTTTGGTCTCATTCATTTTATTTTGGTCCTTATTCTTTTTTTTGCTGCAAAAATGAACCCAAAAGATAGAGATATGCATAAATAGTCTCAGAATAATTGAAGGAAAGATTAGAAGCAGACGGAGCCGCTACACGTGAGCCGCACGTGATTTCCTGTGGGACCATTTTTGTAATTTTCTCCCTAATTGAACCTAATTTAAACGAAAATCCCCAAATCCCCAAACCCTAAATCTCCAAACCTATTAAAAAAAATACTCGCGAAACTCAACGAAAAACCCCAAATTCCCAAACCCTAAATATATTTTTATTTTAACGACGGACTAATAACGAATTTTTTCATCTCCATCGTAACGACGGACAAATCCGTCGTTAATTTTTTTTTAATTTTTTTAAATTTTAACGAAGGACTAACGACGGATTTTTTTCCGCAGCTAAACTTTGATTTTTGATTTTTTTTACATTTTTTTATTTTTTTTTATTTTTTCATTTACTAATTAATACTTAACTACGAATTTAAAATTAGTTTTTTTAATTTTTTAATTTTTTATTTGTTTTATTTTTTTCAAATTTATTTGATTTATGTGATGTTTTTAAATTTTATATTATTTTTTCATATTTTATATCATTTGTTAATATTGTATATTATTTTTAATTTTTGAAGTACTAATTTTTTTTCTAATTTAAATTAATCTTTGGAATATTTCTAATTTTTTTATTTTACATTTTCAAATTTCCATTTTATTTTTTTATTTTTTAATATTTTATACTTTTTTTAATATTTTATATTATTTTTAATTTTTCAAGTAATAATTATTTTCGAATTTAAATTAATATTTTGAATATTTCCAATTTTTCTAAAATTAATTTTTAATTTTTTTATTTTACATTTTCAAATTTCCATTTTATTTTTTTATTTTTTAATATTTTATACTTTTTTTAATATTTTATATTATTTTTAATTTTTCAAGTAATAATTATTTACGAGTTTAAATTAATATTTTGAATATTTCTAATTTTTCCAAAATTAATTTTTATTTTTTTTATTATTTCATATGATTATTTAATATTTGTAGCTTTTTATTTTTAAGTTCTTGATATTTGAGAAAATTAATTAAATAATGATGTAATTTAATTATATTTTATAATAAACATATAATATTAAAAATTATAATAGATATTTAAAGAATGCAGGCAGGTGTGAGGCATAAATGCTCTCCAAAGGGTTGAATTTTTCCTCCAATTTCTGAGATTTTCCTCCAATTCACTGTTATGAATAATGTTCTGTATGGGACTAAAATTGCAAAATGTTTTGTGTAATACCCCAAAAATTTATTTTCTAAATTTAATTAGGATATAGTCATATTTGAACCAAATGATTATCTAAATAAATATTATTATTATTATTATTATTATTATTAAATTTGAAAACAATTAAGTTATAGAGGTGTATATGTATGCTTACGTGAATGCTTGTTGTATATATAAGTTAATTATATTATTGCTTGCTGTATATATAAGTTAATTATATTATAGGAAATGCTACTTGGAATCTTGGATAGATAAGAATGTAAAGAAAAGAGGATTATGATGGTTTAAGATAAAATTTTAGGTTGGGCATTTATATTCATACACGTAGGCATATATGTCAATTCATCAAATTTTAAAGACACTTATCCAGCTCTTATGCCCTTGTTAATCAAACAAATATCATCAAAAGCTCATTTCTTTCCCTGATTAACGTAAGAACTCCCAAACTCTTCATTTGGAAATCAATTCTCACAGCAAACTCACTCGTCTAGGTAAGCTCAGTTTGAATTTAATTATCTGTATTTGCTTTATATATTATATGCCCAATTAACTTCAGCAGATTTCCCCAACTTCAGTTAACCAAAACAAAACCATGAATATACCACTCTAATTCTTCAACTCACACTTCTTATGCATCAATTCAACACCAAAATCAGAACCACCCTCAATTAGATCTCCCAAGACCATTTTCAATACAACAGATTCCAATCAAAATCCTCATACTCAAATATGTGAATTTCATACTAAAATTATTTCAGAATTTAGAGATATATTGTAGAATTTCAGAAAAATAAATAAATAAATAGAATTGGGGAGAGAGAAGTCGGCGGGTTGAGTCGAAGTAGGGGAGGGCATCGTCGGCTGGGCTCGGGTTCCGGCGATGTTAGGCTGAATTGTAGTTGAGGTCTGCATTTCACCGGACGGTCGTCGACGTTGTATCGAGCTCTGGATGAATTTGAGTCGTGAAGAACAGGCGTTGTGTTGCTGCTGTAGTTGAACTCGCGTCGAGCCGTCTCATGGCTGGAGTTGCTGGACCCGGTTGTAGCAGGTGCGGCTGCGGGTTCGGGATCGGGTCTTCACGTCGTCGGTGGACGGCGGTGAGCTCGCCGGCGTCGGGAAAAGAAAAGAAGAAGAAGGGAAAGAAGAATTAGGGATTTTGGGAGTGAAGTTTGGGGATTTTCGATTTGTATTCTATTCTTCCTATCATGATTTTGCAAGGAAGATGAAAATAAAATGGGATTTAGGGATTTAGGCAAACAATTGCACTTTGTTGACTCTAAATCTGTTCTCCATTGTTAGGCGAAAGAGAGAGTGGGGAGAGAGAGAAGAAATGAAGTTGAAGTTAGGAATTAGTTTTCTCAATCAGCTAAATGGCGTGATTACCAAAGAAGGAAGGGAGGATTTAATTGCAAATAAGTAAATTGCATAATGGTATCCTCATTAATTTATAGAAATTAGAAAAGCCCCAGATGGTATATAAACTTCGCAATCATTCATAATTAAAAAAATAATAATAATAAAATACTTTTGGATCCTATAAATTTTTCAGAAATTAATATCTAGCCCAAAACTTCATAAATTGATTAAATTAGCCCATAAATTCCCTAATTTTCAGATTTATTAAAATTAAAACTGGCCCAAATTATTTCAAAATCAATTTAGCCATAAAATTGTATCCGAATTTTCTATTTAACCCAAGATTCATAAAGTAATTATTTAGGAACATAAATCGATATATATTAAAATTATAATTTGCCTAAATGATTTATTTGAAATTATTTTGATATTAGTTGCGGCCCAATTAGGACCCTTATCCACGCTGTGATTCCCTGTTCAATTATACGTGCTCATTATTATCAGGTGGGCTATTATATCTTTGTAAATTGTATCTTTCGAGCTAATAAGCTCTGCTCTGCTTAAATTGCATATGTGATTATCTGTGTTAAAAATATTTACGTGCTATTGTATGTTGTCGGAGTCTCATATACCAGCGCTGTGTCAATGTGAGTAGCTACAGTATGCATGCTTTATTTGTCATGCCTTATTCCTTGTCTTGAAGACTAAAATGAACGGTTATACTCATTGGTGATACTCTTAAAACTTACGCGTTGATGATGTAGTAGAGGTTGCGGGCAGTGACTGGTTGTACACTTAGTGCTTCATGATAAAATATTTTGGTGAACTTAGGTTACTTTATATTCTAAAACTTTCTAAGTTTCACTACATGCATAAATACAGATATATCACTTTTAGAAAATGAATTACATAAACTTCATTGTGAAAACTTGCCCACCGAGTGCATTAGTACTCAGCCCAAATCTTTCAAAATATTTTCAGGTCAGTAGACTGGCGTGTGGAAGTGACGATGCTGAGGAACGGGCTTTTGTTAATTATGTGTTTTTCCCGTTGACTTCTCTTTTGTTCAAAGTCTTGCTTCCGCACTTTCGTTGTTATTGTTGTTGAATTATTCCATAACTCTGATCTTCGTATTATTGTTGAACTAGGATTTTATAATTATGATGTATGTTTGGTTTCTGAATCCTCTGTTAAGGTTACCCCTTTCTTTCCCGTTTCTTAATTCCAACTCCCGTGGCGTTCATTTTCACGGTCTTTCGGGACCGGGGCGCTACATTTTGGGACTAAATTTGCATTAACGTTTAACGGCAAATGTGACGGTGATGACCAATTTTGCATATCGTGGTCCAATAGGACCAAATTAGAATGTTTGGGACCAAAATCGCGAAGGGACATGTCCTATGAGACCAGTCTTGTAATTTTCTCCTCGAAGGTCACTTGATAATAAATGAGTCGAGCTTGAGCTCAACACTACTCGGCTCGTCAGCAAAGTTTGTTAAGTAAATGAACTTGAAAACATATCGTGTAGAGCTCAGCACTACACGATAAAACTTCACATTTTTATACTATAATTATTAATAAGTATAACGAGTTTTAATTAAATTTGTTCATTACAAGAAAATGAATGAATTAAAATGAATACATATATTGTTGTTGTGATAAAATAATCTATTCTTGAAAAGAAATAATTAATATTTAAATTTAAATCTAAATTTAGAAAGTTTACTATTAAGCAATAATAAAATCATTAGCCTTGAAGTATTTCCTAAATAAAGTTCAAAGCTCATTCGATAATAAATGAGTCAAGTTCCATTACACTTCTATGTGTAGGGGTTGATCCAAGATTGAATTCGATTTGTTTCTAAAAAAAATCATGCGACGAGCCGAGTAGAGCTAAGCTCAAGCTTGACTCATTTATTATAGAATGAGCTTTGAGCTTTATTTATCGAATGCACCAAGACTCACAATTTTATTCGAGCTTAAACCGACTCTCTAAATTTAAATTTAAATTTAAATATTCATTATTTCTTTTTAAGAATAGATTATCTTATCCACAACAAACAGCATATTCATTAAAATTTATTCTTTTGTCGTAATAAATAAATTAATTTATAATTCAAGGTACTTATTAATAATATTTATAGCATAAAAATATAAATTTTATCATGTTAATAATTTTATATTTTCAAATTTGTTTACTTAATAAGATTGCTAACGAGCCGAGTAGTGCTACGCTCAAGATTTTATTTGAGCTTAAACGAGCTAAAAGAACTCTGTAAATTTAGTTTTGAATTTAAATATTCATAATTTCTTTTTAATTAAGAATAAATTATTTTATTCACAACAACAGTACTAAAATTCATTACTTTCTTGTAATGAATAAATTTAAATTAATGTATTATTGATGTGCCGAGTATAATCCTTTCTGCTTGGCTAAGAGAACTTGGGTTACATACGTAAGATAAAATTCAATAATTAATTATATCACATAGTAGATAATGTTGAATTATGAAACATAATATAGTTTAGTGTCACACTTATATGTATTTTTTATAAAAATATACCAAACTATTTTATTAACTTCACTCCCAAGGTTATCAAAATAAGATAGAGAAATGAAATGAATCTAATGGCAACCTAAATTAATTCACGGATGATTTATTTATTTCTTAATTCATTCATATTTTAGAGATATTTGTATGCTATGATTAATTTTAAATATACAAATGAAATATTCCTAAAATAAACCAAAAGGATATAATTGTAAAACAATAATAATCACTAATTAGATATTTAATTAAGACTTGCCATATAATTGAAATAGACCATAATTTAAAAATTATGGCCAGCCACACTATGGCCGAATAGCATTACTCCATATATTTATCGGATAATGTTATTCGGCCACACTATGGTCAGCCATAATTTTTTAATTATGATATTCTTGAAATATATGGTAAGTGTTTAATTAACTCTTTAATTAGTGATTAATAGCATTTTACATGTAGACCTTTGATGTTCATTTTAGAAAGATTTAGCTTATATATTTTTTAAATTCAAATTATACATATAATCTCTCTCTCTCTCTCTATATATATATATATATATATCTGTGTGTGTGTGTGTGTGTGTATACATATATATATATATATATATATATATATATATAATTTGGTTCAAATAGGTATTGGTCTTCATGTGAGAATTAGGAACGGTGCTTATTTACTATGAAGTTATAGCTTACTTTATTATATTTTAGTGCTAATTTAAAAAAAAAAACATTTATAGCTTATCTTGTCATATTTGAGTGTTAGTGCAAATAGCACTAAAATACAAAAAGGTAAACTATAAAATCATAGTAAATAAACACCGTTCCTAGTTCTCAAGCGAAGCACAGTCCTCATTATAACCCACCCCCAATGAATGAATTGTTATGTAAATTAATCTTTTGTGAATTGATTTTTTTAGAGATCTCTGAATTGCAATTCAATTAACTCTGCTTAATTTCTTTTTTATTATTCTCAAAATCTTATGGATGAAATTAATAAAACATATGGTACATCATTATCAAAAATTACATAAAATTTCTAAAAATATATAAATGGATTATGAAATAATTTTGTCACATCAATATTACAAATCAAATAATGAACTTGTGGAAATGGAGACGAATCATCCTCAAAATTATTTAATATTTTGGTAAATTGAAATAAGACAATTTACCAAATTTATTAGATAAACTCTAAAAAATTATAAATGTTTATGAAATGATAAAAAAAATCGAATAAAATCTCTAAAACAAATATAAATGAATTATGAAATGATTTTGCTTCACCAACATTACAAATCAAACTATGGAATCATCCTCAAAATTATTCAATATTTTAGTAAATTGAATTAGACAAATTACTTAATTATACAATTGCAAAATTGAATAAATTATCGTAAACTATGTTGAAGGGAGTCAATTTTGAATATGATTATGGGATCAAATTTAAAAATAAATAAATTATTGAATACGAAAATATTGAAGTAGAGAATATTATTTTAACACGAATGAAATCCTTAAATTAATTTTATGTAAAATTGACTTAAAAAATTTAGCATCAACTTATAATAATGTGTATTAATATTATTTTAGAATACTTGATGATATATTTTTTTTTTATTATTGTAATCTATGGTTTGTGTATTTTAGAATTTATTTTATATTTTTATTTATTTGTTAAATTAGAGTAGTGATTTGTAAATCATTGAAGAGAACAATAATAAATATGAAAGATGGAATGAGATCCAATGTAATTTATTATATTTGATGATAGATAAATAAACCGAAATATAAAATTTCAGCATAATTTTACATAAAAATTGAAGACAAAAATTTGAAGTTGGTACAAAAAAGATGGGAATTAAAGGCCCCAACATATAATATTAATATAAACATTAATTATTTATTCATCTAATTAAATTCAAAGACCATCTAAGAAAAAACTTCAATTCATGGAAGATTGATTTAATTAATAATCCATCCATTTATTTGATTTGTAATATTGATGTGGCAAAATCATTTCATAATCCATTTGTATATTTTCTGAAATTTTAAGTAATCTTTGATAAATATATACCATATGTTTTATTAATTTCATCCCTAAGCTCTTGAGAGTAATAAAAAGAAATTAAAATGGAGTTAATTGAATTGTACAGATCTCTAAAAAAACAAACAATCACCAAAGATTGATTTATATAACAATTCATCCATGTTTACACACACACACACACACACACACACACTATATGTATAATTTGGATTTAAAAAATATATAAGTCAAATCTTCTTAAAATGAACATCAATGGTATAATAATATTACTACGCATTATTGTAAGTTGCTAAATGTTAAAGTGAATTACACACAAAATTAATTTAAGGATTACATTTATTTTAAAAAAATATTTTCTACTTCACAATTTCATATTCAATAATTTATTTATATTTGAATATTTGATCCCATAATCATGTTTAAATTGACCCCCTTCAACACAATTTACATAATTTATTAATTTTCTATTTCAATTATATTATTTAAAATAAACAATAAATACTAGTTTGAGTATGTAGGATCTTTTTTTTCATCTAGGTTCAATAGTTCTTTTTTTTTTGTTATATGTTTTAGGATATGATTTGAATTCTTTAATTAGTTGATATTGCTCAAGTGTAATTATTTATTTATCTATTTCCGCAAATTTATATTATTTGATTTGTAATATAATATGGCAAAATTATTTGTAATCTATTTATATTTTTGATGTAATTTCGCAATTTTCTTGATTTGATTTGTAATATTGATATGCCAAAATTATTTCATAATCTTTTTTTTTTAGATTGATTTATGTAATTTTTTTATCATTAATTTTGTAGAGTTTATCTAATAATTTCAGTAAATTATCTAATTCAATTTACCAAAGTATTAAATAATTTTGAGGATGATTCATCTTCATTTCCATAAGTTCATTATTTTATTTGTAATATTGATGTCGCAAAAAGTAATGTCATTATTCATTTATATATTTTTTAAAGACTTCATTAATTATTATATATATATATATATCATAATATTTTATAGTTTAGGGTAATAATAAATGCAAAGCAAAGTCAATGCAATTTTCGGCCATACCATCACCGATTTCATATTTGCAATTGATTCAATATTAGCTAGGATTTTGTCATATTTTAATGAGATTTTGTGGATGATTTGAAATTTTTAATAAAATACACAAGTCAAATCTTTCTAAAATTAATCGGAATGATATAATAGTAAAACACTATTAATCACTAATTAAGAATTTAATTAAAAACTTACCATATAATAAAAATATACCATAATTATATAATTATGGCCGGCCATAGTGTGACCCAATAACATCACTCGAGAAATAATTGGTTATGTGCCATCTATGTTCTCTATATTCTCAACATTGGGCCTTAATCTTTTTGCTAATTAAAATTACCTTTTGTTTTAATAAATAATAACGTGAATTTAATAGTTTAGTTTATAAAAAAAATCACGGGAAAAACACTACTAGTTAATTATAAATCCATAGTTCTTTCAACATTGCAATTAATTAATTAATTATGCTACTCATAATTTCATAAACAATAACGTTAATCATTTGGTATCTTAAAATAAAAATCACGGGAAAAAACTAGTTAATTATGAATTCATAATTCTTTCAAAATTGCAATTAATTAATTAAGCTACTCATATTTTTTTTTACTCACACACCCGACATGTGGTATTGAGGAGATTCGAACACGTGATATTTGATCTCCAAGCAATCTAATTCCATCTCCGGACCATCTCCAACGGGACAAGCTACTCATAATTGTTAGTGATTCATCTTCTACTCAAGACTTGGCCAGAAAGTCAGCCGCAAATAGATAGATTTGGAATCCGATCCGGACTTCTACCCAGATTCCAGCTAGGAAACCCCTTAATGAAAAATTTGGGCATGAATTTCACGATTTTTTTGGATAGATTTGGGATCTCATTTTTTAATTTGTTTAAGAAGTTAAAATGATTTACTATCATCTATACTAAATTATACTTCATAAAAAAATATAAAAGAAAGTAAGAATTCAACGCTAACCCAATTTCTAAATAAAGAAACTTCCTAGCTAGAGCGAAACTTCCTTGACATATTTACAGACAAAAACTTCCTAAAAATACTAAATGGAACTCATAGCAACGTGCAACTCTTTACAATTGTTCTCCTTCCCGTGTGGGGTCTGCGGGCATGTGGTATGTTGAGATTAGGGGTGTTAAAATAGGCTCGACCCGCATTTCGGGCCGGATTGGGCCAAAAAAATTCAGTCCGAAATAATTTAGGGCAGATCCAACTCGGTCCGGCCTGAAAAAATGAGTGGCCCAAACGGGCCGGGCTGTATAGTTGTTAGGATTAACAACAATACCAGACTTCTATGAAGAAAGATAATCGCAAGATTGATGCACCGAAGAATTATCCAAGAAAAACAAGAACTGAAAACAGCAACACAATGCGAAGAGATTTACGTGGTTCGGTGAGAATCACCTACATCCACGGAGGGTCGACGGCTGATTATTATTGATCAAGAAATGAGAACTACAAGATTAGATTTCCCTCTCGATCGCAAGCTCACAACTTCACAGATTATGGCTATCTATCTAACCGAGAATCTAACCACTCTCTTCACTCCCCAATACAACAGTTTTCAAGTATGTGATCTCTCTAACTGATTCTACAAAACATATATATATATATATATATATATATATATGACAGCAAGAAACTAATCTACACCATAGATTGAAAAAACTGCTGATAATGAACAACGGCTACGATCAACTCCCATGCAAAACCATGCAGTCGAAAAACCGCTTCAATATAACTTCCATCAACCGAATTCTTCAACTATAAAAGATCACCCGCTGCTGACTTGGATTATTGTAGACATCAATTAACAGTCTAAAATAGAAAAAAAATACACTGTGGCCCGCGGGACCTATACATTCTGCCACTTTTAGCCCGTTTGGGGATTTTATTCTATCTTCTTCATCAGATTCTGCAAGTAGGTTATAGTTCACAATTATAATTGTTTCTCTACTCGTTTCCTTAATCCCATTAGCAAGCAATGACATCTAATTGCAGTTCGACTGTGGAGCACAAAATTGAATGCAAATCTTGTTTGCTACAAGGGTCACAATTACCCTGTATGGGATGTACAGGTAAGAGTAAAAGCTTAAAGCTTCAATTGCTATGACTACTTCTCCTATGCAATTTGCCTGCAGTAAAATGCTAGTTCTTTCCTGCAATCTTTAAACATACAAAAAAAAAGAGAGATATCTAGTTCATCTTCTATATAACTTCCGTTATATGCATAGGTAGACTAATGCATCTGCCATAATCTCATGCAGTTAGTCCAATGAGCAACTATTTTGCTAGCGCTTCACATGATCGCACAGCAAGGATCTGGTCGATGGACAGAATACAGCCTTTAAGGATAATGGCAGGTCATCTATCTGATGTAGATGTAAGTATTTCATTTGATGGCTGGCATGCTTGTTTGACTAGTATGATCGTTAATAAAATGAAGAAGTTAATATTGCCTCCCTTGGTTCCCATCTTCTAGTGTGTGCAATGGCATGCAAACTGCAACTATATTGCTACGGGATCTAGCAACAAAACAGTGCACCTAAGGGATGCCCAGAGTGGAGAGTGTGTTACAATATTCATCGGTCACAGAAGTATGATCTTAAGTTTGGCGATGTCACCTGATGGCTGTTAGCATCTGGTGATGAAGACGGTACAATAATGATGTGGGATCTCGCATCTGGTCGCTGTGTTTCCCCATTAGTCGGCCATGGCTCTTGCATATGGTCACTTGCTTTCAGGTAGAGAACACTTCTCCTGCATTTCCTATTCAGTTTAAACGCCATGCATCAATCAGAAGACAGCTTCTGGGCCACTTAACTGTGAACAACCTTTCTTTCAGCTGCGAAGGTTCGCTTCTTGCATCCGGTTCTGCTGATTGCACTGTGAAAATATGGGATGTAGCTACGAGCTCAAAAGTGCCAAAAGCGGACGAGAAGTAAGTTTAATCAGGTTTGAAATATAACAAAATATACACAACTTGTGTTATACCCTCTGACGGTACCTATATCTGAATCCAAGTCCATATTTAGAGGCATATTTGTATTTTTATTGGTGTTTGATCCGATTATGGGTATCATGTGATAGATTTTGAGTTTTGAACGGTCAGACGATCTAACACAAGACTCCTGCAAAATGTATACTTTTTCATCATCAACATTTCACTTATAATCGGGTTTTGTTCCTCAGCAGCAAAAGTGGAAGCACAAGCAGACTCAAATCATTGAAAACTTTACCCACTAAATCTAGCCCTGTCTATGCTCTGCAGGTAAACACAATCTCAGTTGACCCGTTAATCCTTCTAGTTATCTAACCGAACCAAGTCTTGATAGAATTGTTCTTGGTATAAACAGTTCTCCAGAAGGAATCTTTTATTTGCTGTTGGTGCTCTCGCAAAGCAGTCGTAAATCAATTATCCGGTACCTCGGGTTTGGGAGATCTTCACCGGACTATGCGAATGCACCCAGTTTCCCCATCTAACTTAGTTTGTGTATCTCTGTTTCAATTATTTTAATGTTATGTTTATCCAAGCCTCTGTTGAGTTTTGGTTCAGACATATTCATGGATGTAGAACTAGTTTTCTTAGTGCTGGTTTTTTATGACTTAATTGTGGCTTTAGATGGTTGAACAAATCTAACCTCTCCAAATTTATCTTGTCTGAATTAATATTTGGAGGTGCTAATGTATTGTCATCCAGTTTTAATTACTTTATCCAAAAAGTAGATATAAAATGGAACATTTAAACGGCCTAATTATACTTCATATTGCTATTGTGACTTTTGAGTTGTGCATTTCTTCAATTTGCCGGCTTAAACTTTAGGATGTAGACTGTAGTCTGGGATCTCATCCATTCCCCAACCAAAACAACATTTTTTTTGTGTTTTATATTATTTTTTCTTCAATTTCATTTTCTTGTGCTTCAAGTTTAATTTTATAATTATTAATTATAGTTGATTCTTGCCAATTATGACTATACCTTAAAAGATGAACAATTTGAAGTTATATCATACATGGGATGAATAAAAATTTTATATTTTCATTCAATTTTATATTTTCAACTAATTTTATCAAAATCAAGAAATCAAACATATTACACATACACTAAAATATATATAGTCTAAAATTCTTTAATCTATTAAATAGCAAATAAAAAATGAATATATGGTATTTAAAGTTATTACTTAATATCATTGAAATTAAACATTCTGATGTATTATTAACAAGGAAATAAATTATTTTAAAAATTATATTTGACTAATATATGTAATTAAGATTAATATAGTAATATTTAATTAATATATATTATTAAATAATGAATAAGAAATGTAATATTGAAATTGTATTTTGGGTTGTGAGAACATTAAAATTGTATATTTATTTGTCCAAAATGGTGTTTGTATAAATGCAAAGTGTAAGTGTTGGAAATGGTGAAAGTGTGTTTATCCCACATTGATGAAATAAGAAAACAATGCTTGTTGGTACTCACTCTGTTTCTGTACCTTCTTCATCATCTGTCAAATATATAGTCTTTCAATTAATCTTTTAACTAACTTTCAATTCTGCAATGGACATAGTATTACATATAAGCTAGTTTGCTTCTTCATTAATTAAGAGCTTTTGTCCTCAATTTTGGTATTCACATTAATCAAAATGCCTCTCTCTCTCTCTCGTTTTTCTAATATTGGCTGCAGGTGAAGAGTTTTTGGGACCGTCTCATAGGTTTGGTGGAAAAGCTCACCAACAATACCGATTCACAATCAAACCTAATCATCCAAAACCTCCAGAAGCTCGAGCTGGGAAAGTTTGCTTTCACACTCGCCACCACGGCAACCCTGGGGCTCCTTTTCACGCAGAAGTTTGAAGACGATGATCAGGCTTCTTCACCTCATTATCTGATCATCGTTGGTTTTATGGTTTCTTGCATGCTTCTCTATAATGGCCTTGTGTTTGGGGCCATAAACCCTCGCATCGGAAACCTTCTGCAACTCATTGCGATCACTCTCGTCTTGTGTTTGCTATGTGTCCTCGTCGGAACATTTCTCCCTGCCGGATACTCCATCGCGTGTTGGGTTTGCGCCGCTTTCAGCCTCACGCCGTTTCTCTACATCCTCATCAAACCTCATCCCGGCCCATATTTGCAGA
The DNA here is from genome assembly GCA_026008535.1 of Perilla frutescens. Classification (NCBI taxonomy): domain Eukaryota; kingdom Viridiplantae; phylum Streptophyta; class Magnoliopsida; order Lamiales; family Lamiaceae; genus Perilla; species Perilla frutescens. The sequence continues at coordinate 54,470,025 of BRKX01000015.1, forward strand.
GGTTTCAAGTTTAATGTGAGCCGTTGATGCATGCACTTTCTATTGGGTGTTGTACTATTGTCAGTTGTCCAAAATAAATTTCCGGCAGATTTCTTGTCATTAGTAGTATATGTCGGATGAGTCCTTTATTCCACGTTTATGTTTTAGTATTCCATTCGGTGTTTTAAAAGTATAATATATTTGTAATTTTACCCTTTATGGAAAAGTTGGTTGGGGCATGTAAGGATTTAAAATTTGGATATATATATATATATATAATATGGTGTTTCTGCTGAGATACTTACCCAACATATGGTACAAATAAAACGGTTGAATAGTCTGAACCTTTTGATTGTGTAAAGTCTTATGTTGACGACACACGCTGAGAGCATCCACAACCATTCTGCCCAATTTCAGGTACTATCATTGCTACATCACTGTCACATCATAAAGGGTTATGCTATATACACCACATTTTTTTCTCTTCACATCACAAATTCATTTTTTTCTTTTGTTATTAATTTTAAATTTACTAAAGTATCCTTCTTAAAACAAAAAACAAATAATTAAAAATCGAAAGAAAAAAACCGGAAGTCATCAATTTCAATTCTTCATCTTTCTTATCCCTCAACTGCCACTATCGCCGGAGATGACGAATTGATTTGTCAGTAACTGGGTTTAAACTTTAGCATAGCCGGAAATTAGTAAAGGTAATTTGGATGAAAACGTCATCCCTACAGCGGAAATTTAATGGAACACTGCAACGAACCTGGGTGAAGGTGAAGTCTTGGACAGAGTGGATGTTGACGAAGCTCATGTTCGAGAACTCCGGTGACGAGACGGCGTCGAAGAGGGAGTCAACGGGCCGGGAATGAGCCGCCGCCATGCGAGTGGTACTTATGCATTTCCGATACGATTATGTTTGAATTCACCATAATCGGCTTGAGAAAAGGTCTGTTGTCATCAGCTTGAAAATGAGGAATGATGGGATCGAAGATTTTTTTTTGTTGGAGAAATGGTGGGGCAGTGGAGGGAGAGGTTGAAGAAAAGTTGTACGTGCGATTGTGCGAAGAAGATGAAGTTGCATGATAATTATTATTTTTTTAGTTTTTTTTTAATATTTTTTTTTAATTTTTATTTATTTTTTAGTAAGGATATTTCAGTAAATTTATAATTAATACAAGAAAATAAAATTAATTTGTGGTGTGAAAAGTAAAAAATGTAGTGTATATAGCAACACCCCATCATAAAATATCTATCTATTATCTACCTAACATATTCCTCTCCAATCATTCTACCTAAAAAGTAATTATTAATGGACCCCACTATTATATCCACTCATTTATCTTTTACTAGCAGAGGATACGTGCGTTGCACGTGGTTGTCGTCTTTTTTGTTTAGATATATATATATATATATATATATATTAATATAAGTTTGATAATATTTTATAATATTAATATAAGTTTTATAAGCTAGAAAGAATGTTAAAATGGGGTGTCGATTATGATACATAAATGAGATTCGTCCTTTTTTTATTGCTTAACCTTTAAAGTATTGTAATTTTACTTTTTGATGTTTTTCTTTGTGTATTACATTGTGTTTTTTTGCCTTTGTTGTATATAATATCTGAGCTAGTATTATATAGTGAAAACTAGTAAATATTTTGTGTTGGTGGAACATGAATTAACTTGTTTAATTGATCTAAAAATCAACTTGATATTTACCTCTCCATGAGTGTCTGTCAATATTATGACATTCTTTACATTTTGTTGCTATCAAGAAGAGAAGCAGTATAATAAGTGTGGTCAGCATATCATATTGTGCAGGTGGGGAGAAAAGTACCATTGAATTTATGAAAAGCCAAAACTGGACGAAGAATAATGTTAAATATTTTATATAGTTCTAATCATAGTAAGATTACTGGAAGAAGAATGAAAGTAGTAAATATAACATAGAAAAGAGATAAGTGATGTTATATAGATAACAACTATAACTTATAGTAATTCATAAATAAATATTATTGATGAAAAGAATAAAATTTGTAAAAAAATATCACAATATTAATATGTCCGAATGATTTTAAACGAGAGTGTATATTGACATTATATTTTTTTTTGTTTCATTTTGATGAGTGAAGAAGCTTTGTTTTTCTTCTTTTTGGTTTCAGAGATAAATTTGTCCAATGTATCATCGTCGCTTGTTATATCAATGCATTCTTCGAGCTTTTTTTTTTGTAAGTTTTCTTTTTCTCTTTCCTTGCAATTCAGTTGGCTTCAATTCTGCTATGGATTCTTTGCTTCTTCCGTTCACAGCTTGTTTGGTCTTTTGGAATGATTTATTTTTTTCTTGACCTTGATTGGGATTCGGCTCTTCAACTGATGGAATTTGTGTCTTTTGTATTGCACTTGCTACAATGCTCAAATTTCCTCTTTCATCGATTTTGACATCTTTGAGTTTGGTCATAAAGCATATTTTGGTTGATGCTTGTAAGCTTAGACCTTTATAGTATGGAGAATCATTTTCGCCCTAGGAAATAAAATTGTAATTACAATTCGTAAATGTTAAATTTTACAATTGTGAATGGACATGTGGCGAACCTCTTTTTTGAAATTCAATTACATGAACATGTGCAACTACATTTCCAAATATCTCCTACTTAAATAATTGATCTTTCAAGTCTTGTAACTTTGCTCGAAATACTCTTGATGTTAAATCCGGACAATCTTGAGTTGTTTGTCCGACATGTAATTTTTCTTATATTTCCTTCCACTCCGGATTGCAAGTCATTGTAATAAATAAATCTGGTTTACCAAATTTTTGTACTAATGCCAATGCATCAAGATATCTACGTCTCATATCTCTTGGACCATCAATAAATGTTGCAGGAAGAACAATTCTTTTACCAACTTTTTTTCGTTTCAATTCTCCTTTGAAGACACTATCCACAATTCCTTGACACAATCCAGCTCTCATATTTGATTGGTTTTGATGGAAAAAATCTAATCTTGTCGTCTCCAATTTTATATACATATCAACTACGAACTTTTGTAATAGTCTCCCTGCTAATAAAAGTATAGATTGCCTAGAATTTTTTATTTGTAGCTTGTAGAATGCATATTCTCTACATGAGATATTTTTATCACTTTGCTTCCTCAAAACTGTAAATTAAATAGAATATAATAAAATTAAAAAATTGAAGAGATCGTTCCACAAAATAATTTTAAATCACTTAAGTATGCACACAATTAAGGTTTCGGACCTGGGGTAACTAAACAATTGCAGCCTATTGTTAATTTTTTTTTTCATTTTGCCCTTTTATTTTCTAAGTTAGTTTATGCTCATTATTAGTAATTTAAAAGTTTTTTTAATAAAAAAATAATGAATGATGCACCTTCACTCCATGGTTAAAAAAATTAATATACATACCTTGTTCTCTAGATATAACATCGTCTGCACTACTAATTCTTGATAGGGGAAAGCATTATCAAGATCCATGTTGGGAACTGAAACACATTTTAAGTATAAAAATAAACAAATAAATTAAATTTATAAATATAATTATATGAAAAATAAACAATCTTATCATTACAATGTAATAAATATAGGACATACCATTATCGGTGATAGACTTTGTGGAAGTAATCTTTTTAATATTTTGATGCCAACCTGTTTCACCTCTTGGAAAAAGAAGAAGTAATCTTTTTAATATTGCAGTGGGTCATAACATCCATAATAATGTTTCATTCTGTGTCTCTCACCGGAATGAGCATGAAGTACAATATCTCGCTCCAATGGAATGTTATCATTATTTCCTTCCACCCATATAGCTGCAACTTGAGCTGCATTTGGGGGATTGTATACTCGTTGATTTAAGTTCACGTCTTTTGAGATATGAAGTTGAACATTATCCACTGAAGGATATTCCTTTAAACTTCGAAAAAATCGTGCATATGGATTGACCTCCATAATTTTTATCAGTTTCTTCACAACTGCTTCTGATATATTTGAATTTTTCAATTTATTCATTCTGTTCTCAACCTTAGTTCCTGTCTCAAAAAAGTATAATTGAAAAAAACTTGGACTTGTATTATTAGGGATCAATCTTGGAAGATCATGATAAACCATTTCTTGTGCTCGAAAAGAATATACTCCTCGTCTTGCAGATGCCAATTCTTTATCCAATGTTACACCGAATGAAGTAAATAAAAATATACAGTTGTTATGAGCGAATATTTCTTCGAAAATCTATAGCCTCTTGTGATTCAGAAGTAAACAATTCGTACAATTCATCAGGAACTTCAGAAGATGCAAGTTGAATTTTTCCATTATCACAACATAAAGTGGGAGGCTCATACTCAAATCTTATAACACTACAATGATTGCAATCGGGCGCTTTTTTTAATTCATGTAGTTCTGAAGTTAAAAATCCAGAAAGTGATGAACCCAAAATAAGAAAAAATAGACATGCTTAATCAAAATTTGTTCATCATATATATATATATATATATATAATATTTCAAATTAGGAAATTACTAACCATTTGATTTATGTGAAGTGACCCCATCTGTTAAAATAAATGTAGTATTTCTATTTCTTCGATTTTTCTTAGCTTGATTTATCATTTCTTGCCTTTGTATGGTATTTAAATTAGAATATTTTCTTTTCATTTGTAGATTTCTTCTCTGTCTATAGACATCAACAACTATACAAGAAAAAGAAATATTTAATCACATTCAAATTAAAATGTAATGTTGTAATTGATTGTCAACAAAAACTCAAAAAGGCAAGTGGCAAGTACGTCTTTTGACTCCCTGCTATAGTGCTATTGCTAAGGCATTGTTATTGGTATTAACTTTTGATCACTATTTATCTTTATATAGAATTCTTACACTAAAAGGCAATTGAAAGGGAAATATAATTATTTTATTCCCATTACTTTGACCGGACTAATAGGATTTTTTTTTTCTCAAGAGCTTTTACTTTTTTTTCTCATGTGGGAGTTAGAATTAATTCCCCTTTAACCTAACCAATATGTACTTTCATATGAGAATGGCTAATCCACATGCTCCAATTTATAACCAAATAGAAAAAATAACAAAATAAAGAGAGTCTAAAATTGTTGAAATTAAATATAATTTAATCAATTAAGGTCCCGGTGCAGGCTGCTAAGTTCAAGTTTCAAGATAATAACACAAACTGCAGATGTGATCAAAGTTTCATTCACCTCAAAATGGAATCCGTCCCTCGCCCATAACGTCGTTCCCCTCAATATAGATAAGAACCGTGACCTAAATTCAATTTCTTTTATTTTGTTTTTTAATTTTAATTATACATGGTGTTTTTGTTCGCTATAAGACTAAAATTCTAACCCCGTCAAAATTATATAAAATAAACATCTATTAAATAATAAATTATGCTTATCTTCCCTAAAAAAACAAGTAAATTTATTTAAATAATAAATAATTATCTCGGAAAAATAGAGATCAAAAAATGATTTTAAAAAATTTAAAATTTACCTGAGAATAAACTTGATGTGGACGATTCATTATGAATATTCATAATTGTGAAAATATCAAAATAATGAATGTATTATGTTGAAGTGATTGAATTTTCCTAACAATTGACAATGAAATTTGTAAAGTGAGAATAGATTTCTGAACTATTATTGGTAACAATTAGCAAGTTGAAATCCAATGATTTATATAGATAATTTTAGAGTCCTATTATAATTAGGAGAAAAAGTGGATTGAATAATAATAATAATAATAATAATAATAACAATAATAATAATAATAATAATAATAATAATAATAATAATAATATAAACTATGATCTTATATATGGCAACCATCACTCATACAAGAGGACCCACGGCATGATTAATTAATAAAAATAACAAGAATAATATATATCAACTTAAATAAAACGACCGATTGCATTTCAAAATTGTGTCGACAGAGCTCATAACATAACAAGTTTTAATCCAAAAAACTTCTTCTTTTCAATCCAAACTCTTCAATATAGACTACATAACCACAACTTTTAATTAGTCCAGAGACTCCAGACATCAATATAGGATTAAACGAAACATATTACTCTTAATTCTGTATAACTGTTGCACCAAATCAAATCTATATACATCACCCAAATACATTAAATCAAGGAAGCAACAAACTTTTATCTTTCAAACGAACCAATAGACCAAAATCACATCATGGTAAAATCGAAGATGATGCACAAACAGCTGAATCGATACATCACCAATATATTCATGTATAAAAATAAATAAAATCACACACGTTTCAAACTCTGGCCACTAAAATCCTCAAAAACCCGATAAATCGAACATAGCAAAGATTCAAGGAAGTGGAAAAGAATCAGTAAAAACAAACGAACGGGAGAGAGAAAGTTGCTTACTTGACAGAGAATGTGTGCAATTGGGAGGAGAAAGAAAGTGATTTAGAACTCAATGGACACTATTAATTTCCGTTTATTAAAAAATTACTGATTTTAATTTGCTCCAATCATAATGGTTTTTTATATGCATGAACTTATCCACAAGGGGATGTAATTTTTAATATAAAATATACGTAAGTTGTTCATTAATTTCAAATTACAAATAATTATTTATAAATAGTTAGATATATTATATTACTTTTTTACCCTTAAATTAAAGTATAGATCATGGATATAATAGGCAAAACATATTTTGTAAGAAACATTCACACTTTTTATATAGGTATAGATTATATCTTATTAATTTCTTTATTTTATATATAGATCATTATTTTACTTTCATATTTTAATTTAAATATATATTTAATTAATAAATTAATTTTAAAAATAATCCCCAAAAAATTGAGCAATATTAAAATTAAAATACAAATTAAATTGATACATGAAAAAAAATTACTAATATATATATATATATTCCTAACATAAAATAGGTAATATGAATATCAAGAGTATATATATATATATATATATATACACGTCTATATATATATGTGCATTTTGGAGTTAGAAAGTCAAAAATATGCGGTTGCCTCAACTTTTTCACCATGTGGGGCCCACCTTCACACTTCTTTTTTAATTTTCTGGCTGGGTTCTCTTCATTCTGTCAGGTTTTTCTTCGTTTCATCTATCTCATTCTTCACAATCGTTCTGCCTAAAGCCACATCATCATCTGTCCGGAAAAATACCTCCATTGGAGGTGCCCTAAGAAGTTGAAAGATGATGCTATTTTCCCTAAGTATGTTATTGGATTAAATCAAAATTATGTTTAAGATGTTGATATGAATATCATCATAAATGATATTGTTGAGCAACTGGAATAGTAAACAACGAATTCATATATAGCAACAATATGATTTCATACACCCAATTAATTATAAATGCAAACAACTTTTTAGGGAGATACAATGTGTGGGAATCATATTTTTGGAGAGCATCGATGCAAACAACCTTACGGAACGAACAAAAAAATTGAGGGAGAAAGAGAGATTATAAGAATAAAAATTAAAACTGGGAACCATGTAGTCTCTGTCAATATTGACATGTTTTGAATCTACCACTTCGCTGAGTTGGTCGGTCCCTTTTGCCTGGGGGTTCGGGAGCGGAGATGCCCCGGCCCAACGGTATGCAGTTTTGGGCTTTAAGCCCAATTTTGATGTTTTATCTCAGTACTATATATATATATGATCTTTGAAATCTGTAATATCTAATCTAGCCGCATAATAAAATCCGTTCTCCTATCTGCCCGTGGACGTAGCCAATTTGAAGCAGACGGAAACTATAAATACAAATGAGAAAAAAGGACGACAAAGTGTATTAAGCAAAAGGACAGGGAATGTGGGAGCATGAATTTGAGAATTATGATTTATAATTATTTTTTAGTATTTAATTTTTAATTTTTAATTAATAATTAATCATTGTGGCTGAACACAACAAATGTAAAAATGTTTGGGAATGTGGGAGCATGAATTTGAGAAAATATATGTAGCAGAGCTATAAACACATGGAAGAGAAGTATAATTAATTTAGTTTACAAAAATAAAAAAACGGGAAAAACTAGTTAATTATGAATTCATAATTCTTTCAAAATTGCAATTAATCAATTAAGCTACTCATAACTGTGTAACACTGTAACACTTACTTAATTTTTTTCTTAGTGTTTTGTGTAGTATAAAAATTAGAAGAAAATAAATTCATATGGATATAAAAATAATTAAGGCCTTACTACTTTCCACTTTGGTACCGTACCATGTGATAGACTTCGTCACGACCACAAAATACATAGACTTTGCTAATTGATTCCCATATTGGGATGACGTGAGAAAGGTGTGATATAAATTGTGCAATTATGGACATAATTTTGTCATAATTTTTATACACAACAGATCACCTATTGTATTTCTTGTTATATTTCTTATTCCAAGGCTTTGATTTTATTCAAAGGAAAATTATTTTTAAAATTTTTAATTTATTATGATTTTATTTAATTAAAATTTTTTATTTAGAGTTCATCCATCCCCAATTAGGGATGTATTAATTTTAAAAAAAATTAATAATAAAATCTAGTTATGCAACAACAAGTGGAATAGAAATTATAACAGAGGATCTGATCCGATTTTTATAGTGGTTCGTGTGTTGAACAAAAAAAAAAGATTGAAATGTATATTTATTTGTCCAAAACGACGGTATACTCAATAGTCAATCGATTTGTTCAGAAATTTGAATTAATGTGATAATTTTAATATTTTGTACATATCAGTAAATTTTTTTTACGAATAATTAAAACTAATGTGTTTGATTCATATATTGGCATAAAACTTATAACGTGTAATCTATGAAAAATGAATTATTTTTACCATTTACATATTTTTTTATCCTCATTATAATTTAATTACAACTTTAAATATTATTGGATTGCATTTCATTATCCGAGATGAAAAGTTACTTTGGTTCCGCGCTTGAACAATAGAAAGATATTTGTCAAAATAATTGGTTATGTGCGTATCGTATACATTTCCCAATATTGTGTCTTAATCTTTTTCCCAGCTAAAATTAATTTTTGTTTTGATAAATAATAACATGAATAATAATTGAATTTATAAATTATCAATGCAAAAACGGACTTTCGCAATCGTCTCCAAGATATAGTGACTTTTCAACAGTGTTTCGTCGCACTTACAAAAATGAAGTTATGATGAATGAAATAATAATCAAGACTTTCAAGTGTAGAATGCGCCCTAAACCGCCCATTTCAACAAGTGCGACATGTGGCTCGATCTCAGATGGTGCTTCCTCGTTGTTCACTTCTATTGTTTATATTCGCTCAAATATTGAGATAATGTGAAAGGTGTGATATAAATTGTACAAATGGACATGATTTTTACAGTGGTTCGTTTGTTGAATAAGAAAAGTAAGATTGAAATTGTATTTTACGTGGTGAGAGCATTAAAATTGTATATTTATTTGTCCAAAATGATGTTTGGATAAATGAGATATTGTATAAATGCAAAGTGTAAGTATTGGAAATGGTGAAAGTGTGTTTATCCCACATTGATCAAATAAGAAAATATGGACTTACATATATTAGAACCCTTTATTAATTGATTATTAAATACTAATAATTTACTAACATCTATACTAAATTTAAAAAAAAGAGAGAAATATGAGAAATTCTGCTATTGATTACATTACATTAGCTAAAAGTTCTCAAATTCAAAACACTATTACTCACACGCCTCAAATACACATACTTTCAGCGTATCGGTCAATTAGTCGGTCAATTCTCTAATGCTTGTTGGTACTTGTTGGTACTCTTAGTCAACACTACACATAATTCTCACACATAATTCTCATACGCAATACTTTCGACTACACATAATTCTCACACATACTACACTGATGCTTGTCTATATATATCTGGTACTCTCACACATAATTCTCATACGCAATACTTTCGACTACACATAATTCTCACACATACTACACTGATGCTTGTCTATATATATCTGGTACTCTGATGCTCTATATATATCGCACACATACTTTCAGCGTATCGGTCAATTAGTCGGTCAATTCTCTAATGCTTGTTGGTACTTGTTGGTACTCTTAGTCAACACTACACATAATTCTCACACATAATTCTCATACGCAATACTTTCGACTACACATAATTCTCACATAATTCTCACACATACTACACTGATGCTTTTCTCACACATAATTCTCATACGCAATACTTTCGACTACACATAATTCTCACACATACTACACTGATGCTTGTCTATATATATCTGGTACTCTGATGCTCTATATATATCGCAAATCGAGCTCTGCTCTCGCAGGCACAGCATATGATATATATGATGCTCGCTCTGCTCTCGCAGGCAAATCGAGCTCTGCTCTCGCAGGCACAGCTCTATAATTCTCATTTCAATTCTCTAATGCTTGTTGGTACTCTGATGCTCTATATATCGATTCTCATTTCACTCTGATGCTCTATATATCGATTCTCATTTCAATTCTCTAATGCTTGTTGGTACTCTGATGCTCTATATATCGATCAATTCTCTAATGCTTGTTCTAATGCTTGTTGGTACTCTGATGCTCTATATATATCGAAATCGAGCAGAGCTTTCTCTAATGCTTGTTGGTACTCTGATGCTCTATATATATCGAAATCGAGCATGCTCTATATATATCGATCAATTCTCTAATGCTTGTTGGTACTCTGATGCTCTATATATATCGAAATCGAGCTCTGCTCTCGCAGGCACAGCATATGATATATATCTGATGCTCTATATATATCGAAATCAGCATATGATATATATGATGCACAGCTCTATAATTCTCATTTCAATTCTCTAATGCTTGTTGGTACTCTGATGCTCTATATATATCGAAATCAGCATATGATATATATGATGCACAGCTCTATAATTCTCATTTCAATTCTCTAATGCTTGTTGGTACTCTGATGCTCTATATATATCGAAATCGAGCTCTGCTCTCGCAGGCACAGCATATGATATATATCTGATGCTCTGCTCTCGCAGGCACAGCATATGATATATATGATGCTCTATATATATCGAAATCGAGCTCTGCTCTCGCAGGCACAGCATATGATATATATGATGCTCTATATATATCGAAATCGAGCCCTGCGAGAGATATATATGATGCTCTATATATATCGAAATCGAGCTCTGCTCTCGCAGGCAAATCGAGCTCTGCTCTCGCAGGCACAGCTCTATAATTCTCATTTCAATTCTCTAATGCTTGTTGGTACTCTGATGCTCTATATAATATCGAAATCGAGCTCTGCTCTCGCAGGCACAGCTCTATAATTCTCATTTCAATTCTCTAATGCTTGTTGGTACTCTGAGCTCTGCTTTCGCAGGCACAGCATCATGTGAAATGCTCTATATATATCGAAATCGAGCTTGGAATATTATTTTCACCGTGAGTGGTGGTATTAAGCAAGCTGAAATGAATTGCTTAATTTCTTCTATATATGGGTTTGGGTTTTCCCCCTCTAAAAAATAGAAAAAAAAAAAAGAAAAAAAGAGAAGAACTTTGAAATAATCAGCGGAAGGCATCTTTTCCCATGATTCAAATGCCTCAAAGAATTGCTTCTCTATATATACCCCCAGCATCATCTCTCTCTATATACCTACTCTCATCTCTCTCTCAATATCTCTTTCCTTTTGATATATATAATGGAAAATTGCTTCTCTGCTGTGGTCAGTTTCCTCACTTCTTGCCTCTATAATTCTCATTTCAATTGTCTCACATATATATTTCCATATTTCAATCTAACATATAATTAAATCCCTTCACTTGATTAATATAATAATGCTTGTTGGTACTCACTCTGTTTCTGTACCTTCTTCATCTGTCAAATATATAGTCTTTTAACTAACTTTCAATTCTGCAATGGACATATATATTGCATATAGCTAGCTTCTTAATTAATTAAGAGCTTTTGTCCTCAATTTTGGTATTCACGTTAATCAAAATGCCTCTCTCTCTCTCTCTCTCTCATTTTTCTAATATTGGCCGCAGGTGAAGAGTTTTTGGGTCCGTCTCACTGCAGGTTTGGTGGAAAAGCTCACCTTCATTCGCCGCTTTCTAACCTCAAAGCTACCGCAGCCTCAATCACTGCTTCCATCTCTAAGCAACAACACCGATGATTCAAAATCACATGAACAAATCATCCAAAACCTGCAGAAGCTCGAACTGGGAAAGTTCGCCTTCACACTCGCCACCACCGCAACCGTGGGGCTGCTTTTCTCCCACACACTTGAAGAAGATGATCAGGCTTCCTCACCTCATTATCTGATCATTGTTGGTTTTATGGTTTCTTGCATGCTTCTCTATAATGGCGTTGTTTTTGGGGCGATAAACCCTCGCCTCGGAAACTTTCTACAACTCATCGGGATCACTCTCGTCTTGTGTTTGCTCTGTGTCCTCGTCGGAACTTTCCTCCCTGCCGGCTTCTCCTTCGCGTGTTGGGTTTGCGCCGCTGTCAGCCTCACACCGTTTCTCTATGTCCTCATCAAACCTCATCCCGGCCCATATTTGCAGAGGTTTGAAGCTTCATGTCAGTAGTTGATGCATATGGGTATTGTACTATTGTCATTTGTCCAAAATAAATTTCGGATAGATTTCCTTTTTCACTAGCTAGTAGTACATGTGGGATGAGTCCTTTATTCTACATTTAGTATTCGGGTTGGACGAATTTAAAAGTATAATATATTTGTACTATTTTACCTTTTATGTAAAAGCTGGTTGGTTGGGGCATATCTCCTCCCCTGTCTAACAATAACAGTATTCAAAATGCACCTCAAAATTCAACAATCACTGCATCAGTTCGAATCAGCAGTCAGTTCGAATTAGAGGAAAATCCCCAATCAGTTTCGAATTACAACAATATATAATGGATTGCAATTTCCCTGGCATCACCGGCGGCCAATCGACGGTCGTAGGCACCAACTCCGGCTTATATTGTTGCCTTCCGCGGCGGCTATTATTGTCATTTCTCTCAGATCCAGGTCCCTCATCTCTGGATATTTCAATCAATTGTTAAGTGAATTAATCCAGGTCCGCAGCAGGCTTATCCGTCGCGATGTGCTCTGCAACTGCAAGGTTTCTCTTACCTTTTCATACAAGAGACCTAGCTATATATCACCTCAATTCCTTCATTAATTTAAAACACGATATCAATTTCTGCTCTTAATTGTTTTTTCTTCTTATTTCTTTTCCTGTAGTTCACAATTATTTATTATGAGCGTATGTTTACATTTCAGTTTAAATGTGTTGATTTCAATATATATGCTTATTTTGTGAGTGCACACACATATGCAAAATTATCACAAACTTTTTTATATATCTCTCATTAATGCTATGTGAATGACTAAATATTCTTTATATTTATATGTCCCTTGCCAATGTTACAATTCACTAATTGTTTCGAATGAACGATATATGCTGATGAAATATTTATCTAATAGGCTGACAATTTTTTTTTCTTGCTTATGCACTTAAGCTGGAGGAACAAAAGTTTCTTGGTGAGGCTAGTTGCACATTATCTGAGGTAATGCTTATTCATCATCTCATTCTTCTCCATATAGTATATTTGCAGGTGAAGATAAAATAAAATCTACAACTGTGTTACATTCTTTAGTCTTTACGAATGCCTTCTTGCTTTAGAAGATGATTTTTGTTACGGTAGATCTATATATTTCCCTTGACTTGAATGCCTTGTTGGTGCATTTCTTGGAGTGCTTTAACGTTGATGCTAGATACGTGGCATGCTTGACTCTGTTTATGTACCTTCTTCAACTGTTATATACAGTTTTTCAATCTTTTAACTTTGTGCAATGGACATATATATAGCTTCTCAGGAGCTTTTGTCATTTTGGTATTGAGATTTCTTCATCCGATTTTGTCCTTATTTCTCTCTTGTAGATCGCAACAAAAGCAGACAGAACCTTAACCTTAAATCTAGTGTGTGAAAAAGTAATGTTTCAACTTCAACAACAATGAAAAACATGATTTACTAGGGTGAGCAACTGGCTTTATTTGACCAGTTCTCTTAACGGTTTTTCAAACCGGTGTCAGCTGGGCAAAATCACGAAAACAAGGTAAAAAACGGACTGTTAGAGATGAATTTTGTGTCAGCATACAAGTCCCGTTTTAATTTGTATGTTTTTTTTTTCCCTTAAAGATTAAGTTGCTTGTGGACTGTGGACAAATATTAGGAGAACATCCAGCACACATTCCTCTATCTGAATCCCAGGGTGGTTATTGATAATTTGATATCACTGGTATACATTTTTGAGCCTATATATGCTTACAATGTCTCTGTTTTGGATTCGATATTCAACTTCAATATTAAGATTTTAACCATGTTCTTGTTATTTGATTGAGTCAATCTATGGTACCGGTTCCTTCAAATCTGAAAAGGGGGCAAACTCTTCAGAATTTATATGCTCATTTAGAATAAGTTTATTTACTTTTGACTGAGTTAGTAAGATTGTTAGAATATATATGGAATATGCTACTATATATATATTTAGATATGCCGCTCTTTATAAATTGTATCTTTGAATCTTTTCTGCAATGAAAAGAAAAGGGCCTCCTTACTAATTACTAAGTCACACCAGCTGCAAGATTTTTCATATCATGTGACAACAATTATAATAGAAGAGATTTCATAAGGGAACAAGTATATATAATTTTATTCTGATTCATTGCATTTTATCGCTGTCAGGGTGGACAAATGCGGGTATTCCTTCTGCGAGTAAGATGTGTTCCTTATTAAGTCTTCTGTTCCTACTAGGTTTATTCAAGAAGGTTAGTTAGTTTTATTTGATTTTGCTAAAACTTGGGTCTTCAGTGCAACCTCGTGAGATCATTGCTTTGCTTTCTAGCTCGATTTTTTTTAATAGCTTTCGAGGAGACCATGAAGTCATGCATACACGTGACCTTCAGAGGCTAGAAGGTGTTCTTTCTCCCTCACATCTAGAGGTCCATCACTTTCCTAGAATGATGACTCAAATTTTGTAAGTTGATGCATTCAGGCACAATCCATCCTAAAAATTTCCTCTTGTTTTTACGTAGGAAATGGAATTTGTACATTGTCTAACGCAGAGCAAAGTGAGCATTAAGATATGCCAAGTAATTTCTCTCTCTCTCTCTCTCTCTTCAAAAAATAAAAATGTTTCTCACCTTGTTGTCAGACACGGGGAACTATTATCCTCTTGAGATCTGGCCAAAAATTGATGAACACCACTTATAATGCAACTTCGTAGTTTATATGCTGAAATTCAGGTGCTTGTATATTAACTATCTTGATCACGTGGAAAAGAGTGGCAGATGGTTGCCTCTGGAGAATGACAAAATTAATTAAGAAAAATGAACCTCTAGTTTCATTACCAAATATTTCTTTGGTAGGAGTTAGCTCTACAGATATATCAAAGGCATACTTAAGTTGTTACAGCATAGGTAGAATTTTATTCTTTTTAGGTAACTTTCTAAAAACTCACAGCTGTTCAGTGTTTGTATCATTAGTTATGCATATTTATATATTGGCTGTATTGGATGTATATTTAGCTTTTTAATTTTTATTTCAGTGCTCCTATGACCTACTTCTGCAATACTTGCATAAATCTCAATCAATTACAATGCTTGGGGTTGTCTATGAGCACATCAACGTTCAAGGTGCAGTTTTCTTCTTGATTCTTTATTAGTCTGTTGTTGTTGTAGTTGTTGTTGTTTTTTTTTCTTCTTCTGACTTCCCCTTCTGTACATTTCTTTTTCACATGGGCAAAATAAACTGTTGGTCTGATTTGTAGTTTCTGCTGGACAACCAAGCTCCATTGCTGATGATACTGAATATGTCGCATTTTTTGGAAGTGACCAGGATGCTGCTAATTTGATAAATCAGAAAGAAATTCACTTGGGGGGGCAGCAGTAAGAAAGGACATGTGTGTGTGTGTGTTTTCATGTTGTGCTTTGTCCCCTTAATTTGAGTACAAAATTCACATTATTTACAAAGTGAATGCTGTAGTTCTTCATGTTTACATTATTTATATTATCATGTTACTCTGGAAGAGAGAATTAACTTGCTACTGTATTCACTATTCTGTCGGGCTTTTAGTGCTAGTGGTGATAGAAAACTGTCAAACATCCATTATTTGGACTATTTTAGGAGTAGACAAATCTCTAATTAATTTTTGTTCTAGAATGCATTAATGGTGATCATGGAACAAGGACTAGCCTGTTGATTCCATCACTTGGTACTGATTCATTTGCCACTAAATGTTCGGTATTTATCTTAATATCAGCTGAAGTTATAAAATTTTGAGATGCAATGAAATAAGTGACTCATTCTCAAGCACCTGCATGTTTGTAGATTTAGCTATTCCTAAATGAAGTCGAGCTTGTTTCTGCAGGATCTTACTTGTCAATCATTCATGTGGTTGCTTCATTGTGTTGGTAGTGTAGGAATGACAACTTTTTCTGACTCTATTTGCTGGACTTTTGGGAAGCATACTGGTTATTGGTCCTGACAGTTGATAGATTATTTAATTCATAGTGTTTGAGCTGATATTAGGCATCGAGTTGGGTTTTTTTATATTTTCACCTGGATTTGTTCAGTATCTTTGCCACAGTTCCTTCTTATTTAATTTATTGCTTCTGGTAAAGAGCATATATTACCTGGAAGAGTATATCTTATGTTGACATTTTAATGTTATTTAAATGTAACAGTTGCTTGAAGATTCTCTAGAAGAAAGGTTGGAAAAGATGGTGGCTCCTAATGTTGATTCTGAAAAAGCAGATGGTGAAGCAAGAGAAGGTGAACCGGAAGAAAATAAGGTTGTTTGGTTGTATAGGTATTTTCATAGTTTTCTCGAATTGCATTATTGGCAGAAGCAACCTTCTCTTTTCCCCCTTTTTTCTTCGTCTTTTTTACTAGTTGAACAATATTTCTTACAATTTATGTCCAGAAAGGATCTGTTGATGGTGGCAAGCAAGGCACTACGCCTAAAAAGTTGAAAAAGGATAAGGTTGTTGGTGCTACAACAAAAGCTCATCGTCCAGAGAGTGTTGCTGCATCTGGAGCACCACATGTTAAACCTGAGCTAGCACTGCCAGTAATGTATATTCTAGAATTCCTTGTGTAGTTGGTACATTATTCGTATAATGTGTTCCCTGCTCGGTCATTGTAGGGAGCCATATTATGTTTGATGATATGTACTCGAGAGAATCTGTTCTATATGATTTTTCACGCATCTAAATATAGAGAAGTTTGATCTGTACAGTCTTGTCTTTATGATTCTAGGCACATTTTTTTGGTAAGAGTTTAATGTAGGTGATAACTTTCATGCCTTTTTACCCTATGGTTTATTATATAAGTAACTTTTCTCTATTTTGTGGTCAAAACATGAAGGGGGTGCTTGGTACAGGGTATTGGGGATGGGTAATGGGAATAAGAGGGAACTCATTCCCATTCCTGATGCTTGGTATAGGGGAATGGGAATAAAAGTAAGTCAATCATTCACCCACTTTGATTAACTACTCCACCCCATTATTCATTACCCCCTCAATCATTTTACTCTTCAATGAAAAACAGTACCCTCTTCCTCTTCTCTCTTCATTTTTTTTTCTTCATCGTTACCTTGATTTTCCTCCTTAAATTTTTTACCATCTGAAGTGCTAATTCTCAAGATACCATCACCCTATGCACGTAAGGTATCTTCTTTCTAATTTTTTCTTGAAATTACAATCTCATGAATAAATGGGCATGTGTTCTACGAGAAAAAAAATCAAGAAATCAAGAGTGTATCTCAAGTGCTGGCCTGCTGGGGGAAGATGTTACACGTTATTTTGTGGTCATGCTGGACCTGTACATTCTGCCACTTTTAGCCCGTTTGGGGATTTTATTCTATCTTCTTCATCAGATTCTACAAGTAGGTTATAGTTAACAATTATACTTTCCTTGTTTCTCTACTCGTTTTCCTTAATCCCATTAGCAAGCAATGGCATCTAATTGCAGTTCGACTGTGGAGCACAAAATTGAATGCAAATCTTGTTTGCTACAAGGGTCACAATTACCCTGTATGGGATGTACAGGTAAAGTAAAAGCTTAAAGCTTCAATTGCTATGACTATTTCTCCTATGCAGTTTGCCTGCAGTAAAATGCTAGTTCTTTCCTGCAATCTTTAAACAGACAAACAGAAAGAAAGATATCAAGTTCATCTTCTATATAACTTCTGTTATATGCATAGGTAGACTAATATGCATCTGCCATAATCTCATGCAGTTTAGTCCAATGAGCCACTATTTTGCTAGAGCTTCACATGATTGCACGGCAAGGATCTGGTCGATGGACAGAATACAGCCTTTAAGGATAATGGCAGGTCATTTATCTGATGTAGATGTAAGTATTTCATTTGGTGGCTAGCATGCTCGTTCAACTAGTATGATTTTCAGTAAAATGAAGAAGTTAATATTGCCTCCCTTGGTTCCCATCTTCTAGTGTGTGCAATGGCATGCAAACTGCAACTATATTGCTACCGGATCTAGTGACAAAACAGTGCGCCTATGGGATGTCCAGAGTGGAGAGTGTGTTAGAATATTCATCGGTCACAGAAGTATGATCTTAAGTTTGGCGATGTCACCTGACGGCCGTTATATGGCATCTGGTGATGAAGATGGTACAATAATGATGTGGGATCTCGCATCTGGTCGCTGCGTTTCCCCATTAGTCGGCCATGGCTCTTGCATAGTGTCACTTGCTTTCAGGTAGAGAACACTTCTCCTTCATTTCCTATTCAGTTTAAACACCATGCATCAATCAGAAGACAGCTTCTCGGCCACTTAACTGTGAACTACCTTCCTTTCAGCTGTGAAGGTTCACTTCTTGCATCCGGTTCTGCTGATTGCACTGTGAAAATATGGGATGTAGCTACGAGCTCAAAAGTGCCAAAAGCAGACGAGAAGTAAGTTTAACCAGTTTTGAAATATAACAAAATATACACAGCTTGTGTTATACCCTCTTACGGTACCTATATCTAAATCCAAGCGCATATCTAGAGGCATATTTGTATTTTTATTGGTGTTTGATCCGATTATGGGTATCACGTGATAGATTTTGAGTTTTGACCTGTCAGACGATCTAACACAAGACTCTTGCAAAATGTATACTTTTTCATCATCAACATTTCACTTATAATCGGGTTTTGTTCCTCAGCAGCAAAAGTGGAAGCACAAGCAGACTCAGATCATTGAAAACTTTACCCACGAAATCTAGCCCTGTCTATGCTCAGGTAAACACAATCTCAGTTGACCTGTTAATCCTTCTCGTTATCTAACCGAACCAAGTCTTGATAGAACTGTTCTTGGTATAAACAGTTCTCCAGAAGGAATCTTTTATTTGCTGCTGGTGCTCTCTCAAAGCAGTCGTAAATCAATTATCCGGTGCCTCGGGTTTGGGAGATCTTCACCGGACTATGCGAATGCACCCGGTTTCCCCATCTAACTTAGTTTGTGTATCTCAGTTTCGATTATTTTAATGTTATGTTTATCGAAGCCTCTGTTGAGTTTTGGTTCAGACATATTCATGGATTTAGAACTAGTTTTCTTAGTGCTGGTTTTTTATGACTTAATTGTAGCTTTAGATGGTTGAATAAATCTAACCTCTCCAAATTTTTCTTGTCTGAATTAATGTTTAGAGGTGCTAATGTATTGTCATCCAGTTTTAATTACTTTATCCAAAAAATAGATATAAAATGGAACATTTAAACTGCCTAATTATACTTCATATTGACATGTGACTTTTGAGTTGTGCATTTCTTCAATTTGTCGGCTTAAAACTTTACGATGTAGACTGTAGTCTGGGATCTCATCCATCCCCCAACCAAAACAACATTTTTTTTGTGTTTTATATTATTTTTTCTTCAATTTCATTTTCTTGTGCTTCAAGTTTAATTTTATAATTATTAATTATAGTTGATTCTTGCCAATTATGATTTATAATTTTTTTTAGTATTTAATTTTTAATTTTTAATTAATAATGAATTATTATAGCTGAACACAATAAATATAAAAGATCTCAACTGTGGTGTGTTTTTGAGAATGTGGGAGCATGAATTTTAGAATTTATGTTGCAGTGCTATAAACACATGGGAAAGAAGTATTATTATTATTATTATTATTATTATTAAAGCATAGAATACTAAAAATTGAGTTTTCGGTAGAGAATGAGATTTTGATAATTATATTTTTGAAAATATAATTAATTTTTCTCAACATCCTTCCTAACGCAAAGGTTTTAAAAAAAACTTCGAAATTCTATATTCCGCCTCCGGAGCATGTTAGTAAAGTATCTTTACTAGTTGATTTCACCCCAAATATTGGAATAATGTGAAAGGTGTGATATAAATTGTGCAATTCCGAACATGATTTTTATAGTGGTTCATTTGTTGGATGATAAAGGTAAGAGTGCAATTGTATTATGCGGTATGAAAATATAGAACTTGTATATTTATTTATCCAAAATGATGTTTGAATAAATGAGATATTGAATAAGTTCAAAGTGTAATAGTTGGAACTACTGAAATGATGTTTATCCCACATTGATGAAATAAGAAAACATTAACTTGTATATATTAAAATCTAATGTTAATATACTATAAAATTATAAGAATTTACTAGTACTCCATAAAAAAAAAAAAAGAAGAAGAAGAAAAAAGTGATATCCTACATCATCCTACTATAAAACCTACTCCGACAAAATATTAGTAGACACAATAAATATTAGTGTACAAAATATTAAAGTATTAGCTGGCGATGGACATGATTTTTACATCCTATTTTTACAGCGTTTGTTGAACGAGATATTGTATAAATGCAAATTGTAAGTGCTGGAAATGGTGAAAGTGTGTTCATCGCACATTGATGAATGCACCCGGTTTCCCCATCTAACTTAGTTTATGTATCTCA
Organism: Perilla frutescens; assembly: GCA_026008535.1. Classification (NCBI taxonomy): domain Eukaryota; kingdom Viridiplantae; phylum Streptophyta; class Magnoliopsida; order Lamiales; family Lamiaceae; genus Perilla; species Perilla frutescens. The sequence goes on from BRKX01000015.1 coordinate 54,491,034, forward strand.
GTTTCGATTATTTTAATGTTATGTTTATCGAAGCCTCTGTTGAGTTTTGGTTCAGACATATTCATGGATGTAGTACTATCTAACTTAGTTTATGTATCTCAGTTTCGATTATTTTAATGTTATGTTTATCGAAGCCTCTGTTGAGTTTTGGTTCAGACATATTCATGGATGTAGTACTAGTTTTCTTAGTGCTGGTTTTTTATAACTTAATTGTAGCTTTAGATGGTTGAACAAATCTAACCTCTCCAAATTTTTCTTGTCTGAATTAATATTTGGAGGTGCTAATGTATTGTCATCCAGTTTTAATTACTTTATCCAAAAAAATAGATATAAAATGGAACATTTAAACTGCCTAATCATACTACATATTGACATTGTGACTTTTGAGTTGTGCATTTTTTCAATTTGTCGGCTTAAACTTTACGATGTAGACTGTAGTCTGGGATCCTATCCATTCCCCAACCAAAACAACATTTTTTTTGTGTGTTCTATATTATTTTTTCTTCAATTTCATTTTCTTGTGCTTCAAGTTTAATTTTATAATTATTAATTATAGTTGATGCTTGCCAATTATGATTTATAATTTTTTTTAGTATTTAATTTTCATTTTTTAATTAATAATGAATTATTATAGTTGAACACGACAAATATAAAAGAAGATCTAAATTGTGGTGTGTGTTTGAGAATTTGGGAGCATGAATTTTAGAATTTATGTTGCACGGCTATAAACACATGGAAAAGAAGTATTATTATTATTATTATTATTATTATTATTATTATTATTATTATTATTATTATTATTATTATTATTATTATTATTATTATTATTATTATTATTATTATTAAAGCATAGAATATTCAAAATTGAGTTTTCGGTAGAGAATGAGATTTTGATAATGCATAGAATACTCAAAATTGAGTTTTCGGTAGAGAATGAGTTTTGATAATTATATTTTTGAAAATATATTTAATTTTTCTCAACATTCATTCTAACGCAAAGGTTTTAAAAAAAACTTCGAAATTCTATATTCCGCCTCCGGAGCATGTTAGTAAAGTATCTTTACTAGTTGATTTCACCCCAAATATTAGGATAATGTGAAAGGTGTGATATAAATTGTGCAATTCCGGACATGATTTTTATAGTGGTTCATTTGTTGGATGATAAAGATAAGAGTGCAATTGTATTTTGCGCTGTGAAAACATAGAACTTGTATATTTATTTATCCAAAATGATGTTTGAATAAATGAGATATTGAATAAGTTCTAATGGTTGGAATTGGTGAAAGGATGTTTATCCCACATTGATGAAATAAGAAAACATTGATTTGTATATATTAAAATCCAATGTTAATATACTATAAAATGATAAGATCATTTACTAGTACTCCATAATAGAGAGAGAGAGAGAGAGCTATAGTGTGCTTGTGGACACGTCCAATTCATTTCAAGTCTCAATCAAATAAATCTATAAAAGTCTCTATAACTGCACTATAAAAGTCTCAAATAACACGAGAGACTCCCACAAAAAGACAGGAGAGAGAGAGAGGGAATGAGGAGAGACACTCCCACATGGAAGACTCCCACAAAAAGACAGGAGAGAGAGTTGTCTCCCACAAGGAGACTCCCACAAAAAGACAGGAGAGAGAGAGGGAATGAGGAGAGAGAGAGGGAATGAGGAGAGACACTCCCACAAGGAGACTCCCACAAAAAGACAGGAGAGAGAGAGGGAGAGACTCCCACAAAAAGACAGTCTCTATAACTGCACTATAAAAGTGGGAATGAGGAGAGACACTCCCACAAGGAGACTCCCACAAAAAGACAGGAGAGAGAGGGAGAGACTCCCACAAAAAGACAGGAGAGAGAGAGGGAGCTTACATTTTTCTTTGGTGAGGAGAGAGAGGGTGCCCAGATATAACATCAATATCATTAAAGCATATAACATTTAATTTCATATAATTGGCCACGCCATATATAACTTGGCCAATATGTTCAATTTATCTTAAATTAAATTAGAAATTAATATGTCAAGTTAAATAAAATGTAAATATAGAGCGCATTGGAACCTAGTTGGACAGAGAGTTCCGACTAATATTATCATACGATTAAGAGTTAGAATATGAGATGAACACAATCGTTGATTTTATTTTGTAGAATCATCTTGAAAACTTAAAAAAATATGTGCTTAATTATCAATTGAAACTTTGTGCATGCACTTTCTAAGTGTAAACTTGATAAATTAAATCAAACATAACAACTCTATAATAGAGACCAATCAAAATCTTTTTAGCCAAAAAAAAACCTAGTATTATTGAAGCCTTTATATAAATTAGGAAATTTGTATGAGATCTCCCTAGCGATCTGCCCCCTGCCAAAAATAATTATTTAAAGTTATCAACACTATACAATATTTCATTAATTATTACTCTTAAAATACTAAAGTAACGATTGTTGTAGTGTACAAATTTCATAATTCTACATTTTATTTTGGTTTCAAAACGATAGAACGACCATATATATATATATATACAAAACAATTTGACTAGATCGTTTTCTTTTTCTTCTTTTGCATGATTTGCCAAAAAAAATGGATAGAGGCACCACTTGAATATTAAAAGACCGAGTAAATTAACAAAACGTCACTTCACTAATCCCACCTACCTACCCACAATAATATATATATATATATATATATATATAGATGCAATTAAATTTTAATTGTCTAAATTATTCTCACTATTCTGTGTTTTAAATATGGTGTTAGATCTGTTATTCTATTATTACTATTAATGAATATTAAACATTTACGCATTGAGTAAAACAAACAATCACTCAAGTTGCTCCTCTAATAAGTATTGGATGATTATACTATCATAGAGACTAAATTATACTCCATAAAAATAAAAATTAAAACTGGAAACCATCCATCTAGCCTCTGTCAACAACGTTCGCTAAAATAATTGTTGCCTTTTCAAAGGCGTTTTATTGCACTCACAATAACGACGTTATGTCGTTATTACAAATAAAACAATAATCAAGATTTTCAAGTGCAAAATACGCTCTAAACCGCCAATTCTGACAAGTGCGACGTGTGGTTGCTTCCTCGTAGCTCACTTTTATCGTTCATATTCGCCCAAATATTGGGATAATGTGAAATGTGTGATATAAATTGTGCAATTATGGACATGATTTTTACAGTGGTTCGTTTGTTGAACAAGAAAGGTAAGATTGAAATTGTATTTTACGTTGTGCATGAGAACAGTGAAACTATATATTTAATTGTCCAAAATGGTGTTTGGATAAATGAGATATTGTATAAATGCAAAGTGTAAGTGTTGAAAATGGTGAAAGTGTGTTTATCCCAGATTGATGAAATAAGAAAACATGGACTTGCATATATTAGAACTCTTTATTAATTGATTATTAAATGATGAGAATTTACTATCATCTATACTAAAAAATAAAAATCCCATCCATGTTGCCCCCATTGTTGAACCAAAGGCCCCAGCAAAAGTGTTCCCCGACAATTCCGCACTATCATATCATTCCCCGACAATTCCGCACTATCATATCATAGAAAAACGTTGCTATAAAAGCTCATTTTGAATATTATGTGCTTTTCGAATTTTCCAGGATCCATTTCTTGTAATATCAAAACCTACAGAGAATGGAATGTGGGAACCAATTTGGAAGACTGATGGAAAAGCTGATTGGGGCTATAAGTGTAATACAATACAATTGCATAATATTTTTATTTGATTTAAAAACGGTGGCAATGTTTATAATAATTACCCTGTTATGGGAAAGCTAGTTGGGGGCATGTAAGGAATTATTCTTTTATCTTGATTTGAAATTTGGGGCTGGTGAGGATAATACAGTACAATTGCATAATATTTATGTTTTATTTAAAAATGGTGGCAATGATTAGAATTGGGCCCTATTAGAATTGAATAACAATTGAATAAGGGTAGAGACGATAATAATTGAATAAGGGAAAATGGAAACTCAGCGACACATCGTCACGTGGGGGAGCTTCGACCCTACACCAACTAAGATTTTATACCGATATTTCCACGCTTTTTTTCTATGCCAGTTTCTTAAATGCTTGAATTGAATGACAATCCAACAATCCTGCACGTAAGAACATTAACGATCGGGAAGAAATTTATAAACTCAAATGGGTGATTAATGAAGAGGACCAAGAATTGAAGTTTATTTTCTTGCTCCCAATGTGGTCATTTTTAAATTTTTTAATGTTAGTTATATATGTAATTTTCGTGGTATATCATGTAGTGTTATTTTCATTATTGGAATGTATTTTTTAATTTTAATGTCATTATTATGATTTTAATTTATATGCGAAAGTTATAGATTGAATTTTAAAGATGGTACGTGTGTATATGTATGTATAATTATTTCCATAGGCATATATATAATATTATGTGCATGTATGTTAATTAGGAGTTCGTAGGCGCAGGCCACCAGTCCACGGGGAGCTTCGACCCTACACCCCCCTCCAATGCAGTGAGGCTCCGAGATGCTGCCTCATTCCTCGCACGTGCAGTGTTAATTTTAAAATTTATATAGATAAATGAAATACGAAAAATACGAAATAAATTAAATAAAGCTACACGTGTTTGTTTAGATAAATGAAATCACAAGTTTAGATTTAAATTACACTTTAAAATGTTTCCATATTATTTACCATTCTTAAAAGTTTTAGAAAATTTAAGGACGAAAAGTAATTGTTATTATGTAAAATAACTTAGAATATTATCATTACAAAATTATTTACCTTACGTTATCTTTTGTAGTCATATAATCAGATTAAGCTTCATCTTTTCTTGAAAAAGAATATATGCCTATGATTGTTTTTTTTACCTCAAATAATAAATTGATGTTAATAATAATATCAGTATATAATCTAATACAGTCTCCGGCAACGGCGCCAAAAAATTGATTGATGTTAATAATAATATCAGTGTATAATCTAATACAGTCTTCAGCAACGGCGCCAAAAAATTGATGCATTATTTTTTTAAACGCAATTACTGTAACTAACAGGTCAATGCAATAAAGTAAGTGGATCGACTATCGTATCCACAGGGACTGTAATGTCGATCACGCTAAGTACTAAGCAAATTATTTTTTATTATTCAGGCTATCTATTTATTGGGTTGAATTAATCATAGACAAATATTCAAATTAAACTAAAATAAGTAATTAATAAGGAGACGAAAACAAATTCAACAAACTAAATTACTTAGAAAAATCAAGCAATCAATTAAATGATTAATCATAGGGAATGCATACACATATATCTGTTATATACTAATCCAATTTTAACATTTCTCAATTTCAATCTGATTATTAGTGGAGGATCAGAAATGTTACTACCTATCTCCGCCAGGTCTCAAGGTAGTCGTGGATTAACAAATTAACTATCACTCTCGTCTCTATATTCATTGTTAACTCTCAATAGATCAACAGATCTAAAACCTTCTACAGATCACAAGTACGTGTATCAAATCATTCAATTTAATCCCACTAATTAATTATCTTCGCCAGGACTCAAATTAATTAACTAGCATACAATGACTATGACCTTATTCATGCACGACAAATCTAAACTTGAATGTTTGAATACAATAATCAGAAGGGAAAAATAACAGAATTAACCCCAGAAAATAAGATATATATATATATATATATGTATGTATTAGGTATTTAATCTCCTACTTGTTATTTTCAATCTAATAATGAAACAAGAATGCTGATATATTTTTTCAAGTATAAATTATAGAATAAAAAAATTGAAATGCAAAGTAGTCGAGAATAGGTATCATATATCAAATAATAAAATATATAACAAAAATATATATAGCATATATTTACCTTAAATAATTAATTATTTCGGCCAAAACACGTGTATCTACTGTAACAAATCAATCCATCACACACACACACACAGAGCACACAAATACACAGACATTTTGATTATATGAATTGATTTCAACTTTGTGCCAATATACAATTTTTGTTTAGTAAAATTCTCGACAAAATATACGGAAAAAAATGTTGAAAAAAATATAAGAAAATACATACTGCTAGTTTTAGGACTAAAATTATAGAAAAAAAACACTTGGGACCAAAAGTGTCGAGCTAATAAACTATGGGACAAAAAACGAAAGATATGGGACAAAAAGTGTTTTGACCCTATTCTAGTGGGACTAAAAGTGAAATTATCTCAATTTAACTAATTAGTAATTATATCTATTGAATCGAATTAAACCAACATGTGAAAAGATTATAAAGTTTTTCCATTAATTACTTACAATTTTTTATGATGGGACCTCATAATAGTTGTACCAGTGATGCACTAATTATTATGCAATTATCTGCAACTAACACAGATCATTGCAATATAATAAGTGGATCGAGTATCGTATCCACATGAACTGTAATTAAAAAGAAAGCAAAATTGACCGAGAGAATACCTAGCAGAAGAACATAAATTGAGATCGTAATAAGCTACTTGCTAGGTTTAATTTACCTTTACAAAATTTATCCAATGATGCAAAGATAGTAATTGCTACTCACATTCACATAGAGTTGTTTGGTTGGGCCCATTTTTTATTTTTACAGTACTTTTTTTTATCAATTTAGTAGAACAATAAAAATAAAGTTCGTGTGTAACAAATTATTAGCATAATTTAAGACATTTGAGAAAGTGAAAAGAATAAAAACAAGAAGCTTTTGATTTTGTTTTCTTACTAATTTCTATTTTTTCTAATCATGTGGAGTTTATCATTCTAAATTGCACACGATAGTTTTAATTATTTTGGGTTTTGTTTGATTCCGTTAAAAGGCTCCTAATAATAATATACAAGAGTTTTATCTAACCTAATAATTTAGAATTTTTAATTATAGGATTTTTGATTCGTTTAATCACTTGGAAGAATATATATTTGTCTTAGTTTTGCTCAACGTCTGTTTTCGACGATATATATGCTAGATATTGGAATATGTGCATGTTGTCATATTGTTTGATTACATATTCTCAATGAAAACAATTACATATATAAATGAACTAATAAATTTAAAATGTAAATAGAATACATTACTTCAGAAATATAAACAATAATGTGAAAAAAAACAGAGAGTAATTAGAATTTAACGTAAATATAATAATGCATCAATTATTACACTACAATATATAATTAACATGGCCAATTAATATTTAGATATACATTTATATAGTTGTCCAACTCAATCCAATAATAATGAAAATCTCTCCTAACATTTTCCTAATTGAAAATTACTAAACAATTTTTTAATCTATTTGAACATTCATATACATTCGTTAATTTCACATACTAATTATATATGTGTGTATTACAAATAAACAGTGTATCTAACCATGTTTAACAAAAATATTAAAATATTTACAATAATTAAAGATCAATATCAAATATGGACATATGCACGGATATATTTACCATCTTTCCACATATTTACATATTTATGATGCCAAGCCATATTTTATATTTGCAATTTTTCAAAATATAATTATAAGCATGTTTTGCAATATTTTTTAAAATCTATAATTTAATTAGATTTTTATTATATAATATCATATTATGCTATGAATAATGGTTATAAGTACGTAAGAATCATGTATATATACAACTTCTATATAATGTTTTTTTTTGTTTTGTTAGGAGACATGCTTAATTTTTTTTTATGAAAAGTTACAAAATTAGCTAGAATGATATATGAATATTTAGTTGAGAAATAAAATAAATAAAATAATATATTTATAAATAGTAATAATATATTTATAAATAGTGGGATAATATAATGATGAAGTATTACTAATTATAATAATAAATAATTACAATGATATATGTGTGTGTGTGTGGTTTAACTATTTAGAATTGAATTTATATTTTATTCAATGCTAATTTTATAACCATAATCACTCTATAGAAATGAACAAAATCGCATTTTAAAGTACAAAGTGGACCTACTAAAAATGTTGAGATGACATGGGTTTAATTTATCCTTCACAGTTTTGCTTTTGTATATGTTTAGAAAGATGGTGAATAAATGATATCGAATGAAAATATAATGTTTTACCCATTTTAATGAGCAATAAAAAATTACATATTAAATGGAAACTAAATATATTTTAAAAATAAAACAACACTGGGTAGTGGTCTGTATCCGCTTTTCTGACTGGGTTGTGGAGTTGTACGACTCATTCTTGTTTCACATGGACGATCCGAGTGATCGTGTGCTCTATACAAGGCGCGATAGAGAGTTGATGCCACTACTCCGTCTGCTTCTACGCCTACTCGAGTGCTTCATTTCATTTAATCGTGGCTTATTTTAATTAATCGAGGTTTGTTGTATTCAATCGTGACTTGAAAATTAGGATTTCGATTTTAGGGTTGCGCATTGTTTGATAATACCCTGACAAAAATACAATGAGCTAATGATTGGATGTGAGGACCAAGTGTCTTATAGTACAAATTGCCTAACTGTAACAGCCCGATCCCGAGGATGGGGACGGTGTTGTTGTGCGTAAAATAGCACGAAGAATGAGAAATCCAGGGGGGTGTTTTTAAAATTAAACTAAATTAGCGCCTCAAAAACTTAGGCAACTTAACTTTATGATTAGGAAGAACTTATCATTTTCAACGAATCAAAGGGGTCAAATGATTCAATCGAGTCAAAGGAATGCCAAATCATAGGCCAACCGAAATTTAAACAGAATCCAAAGACCAACAGATAGCAATTCGACTCTTCAAATAAACAAGACCTCATCATAGGTCACATCAACTAAGACCCATAAATAGGTCGGAGTCAAATATATCTTATTATTCCATTCATAGGACAACAACAACAACAACAAGCATGAAAGACCCATTCCTAGGTTGACTGAAACTGAATAGATACCAATATGCTCAACTATTGTGACTCTTCAATTAACTTGGAATTAATGAAGGAATAACTCGGATGTCAAAAGAGCATGCTTCTAATTCTCAAAACTTTATTAATAACACAAATCATAGCAATTGAGACATGCTATTATCAAGAATCAAGTTACATTAATCAAGACTAGATACTAATATCAGAGTGCTTAGTAGAAACTTAGCGGAACAACATAATGTAACCATATAGAGCAACAACTTGAAATCTCAGACAACCCCACCAGCAGCACATCACCGGCCTCAGCATCTCAACCTAAAAACATTTGAAAAAGAGGGTGTGAGCACTAATGTACTCAGTGGGGTTTTATGAGAAAACTCTTTAATAAACTTTGGAATATCCAATTATAAACTGGCGGCATATGGAGAGCAAAACGCAAAAGCCCTCTCCATACCCGCAAAACCTTTTACTTCCTTTCTTGGCGCCTTTCCCGGCTCAAACCTGTTGTCTACTGTACCCTAAGGCATGCCTTGGGATAAGACATGGGTTACCTCAAGTATCCTTCTGAGTATGCGAGGGGATTACCCAGCAGTGACTCCCTTTACTTTCAAATGTTCAACTCGGTGACTCGAAGGTCACGGCATGATAATGCGATTAAACTGTTCTTTGAGCTCGATAACCTGCTTACAATAGAAGCTATATCCTTACTTAACCTTCCTTTCTTAACATTCCTTCCTTACTTGACTTAGCTAGTAATACCAAGCCTAGAGCAATTGTCTAAGGCTAATTCTTATATTGATCATGATCTCAGCCTATAAGGGATTTATAACTTACCCTAAAAGGCAATACTTAGCTACATAAGCTTTAGCAAAATCCAACATTTCAATACGAGGAAATGAACGCGGATAAAAATCGATTGCAAATAAAGCAATTCTAAACATCTTATGCTAGCATAAATTGTATATAAATAATTATGGCATATCCTTAGCTACTTAAGTTAGCAAAACCCAATAACCAAATACTAGGAAATGAATGTGCATAAGTATAAATTGCAACTAAAGCAATTCTAGATCACATGCTAGCATCAATTGTATTTAAACAATTCTAGCATATCTAAACATACTTGAGAGCTTACTTAACTTATAATAACTTACTTTACTTTATCAAACTCAAATAACAATTTAACAATATCATGCATATAACTTCCTTTCTTTCCTTTTATTTTCTTTCCTTATACAAAGACTAAACAGGCAGAGCATAAAATACTTTAATTGGATATTCATCTTGCCATATCATGCTTCTAGAGCTTAATAGCGCAAACCTTATACTTAGTTTAGAACCACCCACCTCGATAACGAGCACGTGGACGAAGCAACGAGCCGAAAACCCTTCCTCGGGCCTCCTCAGGGTTCATCTCTTCTTTATGAAAGTCGATCAACGACTTGAAATCTTATTCGAGATCCTAACAAGAAATCGAAACGATATCTAAACCCTTGCCCCTTAACTATAACTTAAAACACGAGAATTAAAAGGATTAAGACATCCGAAATTACCGTGTTTTTCATCCACCTTCTCTTTAAGTAGCATTCTGGAAGCACATTCACATCAACAAAATTCAAGACTTTCAATGCATGTTTACATAATATGCCCATAATCTCAAATTTGTGGCAACTACACTTTATTACAAATTCCACTTTATCAAATAGAACCCGGGAAATTCTTGTACACTTTTTCAAAAAAAGAGAAACATTAATATTAAATGTTATTTTTTCAAAAAAAGAGAAACATTAATTAAAATTGACCAACTTAATTAATTTGCATGTACTTGAATTTGATCAATTCTATTGATATTCATTGTATTTGCACTTCATTAATTGTATATTTTCTTTGTTTCAAAAAATTAATACATTGAAGTTGAGCTAAAATTTAAGTTTTATTAATTTTCATTAAGTAAGGTTAAAGTTGGAAGTTTAGCATTTGTTTCTTGTTTTCATAAATATTTTTAATTTACGGCGAGTAGAAAATGGACTATATAATCGAGGCGGAGGGAGTATTTAATAATGGAGGTGGGCAGAAAAAAACAAGAAAGAAGATTATGGAGTCCTTTTAATTAGTATGTAAATCTCATCAATTCATTAAGATAACTGCTTATAATTAATGAAGTTTCTAATTTCTTATTGTTTAATTCTTCTCTCAATATATATAAGTTCTGGAGTTGGCAATTAATTATAAGTTCGCTAGCTAGAAGAAACAAGAAAGACTTTGATCTGGAAGAAAAGGCTGTTCGTCATTTCATTCAGTAGAAACTAATCAAATGCCTACTAATTATTTACCTAGATTCAATCAACAGTCATTAAAAATATAGTGTTGAAGTTGTAAAAATTCCGAGATGTGACAAGTTTGGGTGGGTCAGTTTGAAGACCCATGTGCGAATGTGGGGCTGGGCAATTGTTTTTTTTCTCTCTCACCATTTTTAATCTAGTACAGATGAGTTAATTCTTCCCATTTAATAATTAATTAATTAATTAATTAATAAAGGATTCTAATATATACAAGTCCCTTTTTTTAATCTATTAAAGTCAATGAAATCTGATTTCGAACCGATCTTTAAAAAGAAACCTGTGAAGCTAAGACTGAAAGATAGATGAGATGGGTTATATAAAGGGGAGAGAGAGCAAATGAAATCATCTATCTCACTTTCTCTAACTTTTTCTATCCCAAGAAAATGAGAGGGTGGTATCTTTTTCCTCATTTTAGTCAATTTTGCAAAGAGTTGTACGTTGCTGTTTATGATTCCATATTAGTCAATTTTGCAACGATATTAGTCAATTTTGCAAAGAGTTTTACGTTGCTAAATATGATTCCATATTAACTTTAGTCAATTTTACAAAGATATTAGTTGATTTTGCAAAGATATTAGTCAATTTTGCAAAGAGTTGTACGTTGCATGCTATGATTTAAGTCAATAATTGTAATCTGTCTAGGAAGTTTCTCTCTAGGATCAGGAAGTTTCTCTTATTAAGAAATTGGGTTAACGTTGAATTCTTACTTTATTTTATATTTTTTTATGGAGTATAATTTTTAGTATAGATGATAGTACATTCTTACCATTTAATAACAAATAACAATGGATTCTAATATATACAAGTCAATTTTCTTATTTCGTAAATGTGGGATAAACACATGTCACCAATTCCAACACTTTGAATTTATACAATATCTCATTTATGAAAACATCATTTTAACAAATAAATATACAATTTCAATGTTTTTACAACATAAAATACAAAATTTAGATTCTCTCATCAGTGATCAATGTAATAATTTTATCATTCAGCAGTTTATCCTATTTGTCCTAGGGCTAGGTGGAAAGGAGGTTTCAAATTTCAATCATACGCTTTTTTGCACGGAAATAATTGCACCACGTAAGCAGAGAACCAATTAAATATGAACCTATATGCCCTACTCTATTTCTTTTTTCTTTTCATTTATTTTCTTGTTCACAATTATTCGTTATTCATGTATCTTATTCAATATCATTTTCTTGTGCTTCAAGTTTAATTTTATAACTATTAATTATAGTTGATTCTACTAAATTATGATTTATAATTATTTTTTAATATTTAATTATTAATTAATTATTATAGCTGAACACAACAACTATAAAATTAGAGATCTCAACTGTGGTGAGTATTTGAGAATGTGGGAGCATGAATTTCATAATTTATGTAGCATACTATAAACACATAGAAGAGAAGTAGCGTTATTATATGCATGTGATAGTCATAGCATCAACATTTTACTTATGATTAATGAAACTGTACCTGCCTGATCTAGCCCAACAAAGTCTTGATAGAATTAACAGCATGTTCTTGGTATATATACACACTTCTCCACAAGAAATCTTTTATTTGCTTAATTATACTATATTATACTCCATAAAAAACACTAAAAAAAATCAGCTTCTGAAATTCAGAATGTTGATGCTCGTGGGATAGTTGTGCTCAATTAATTTGTATTATAGGCTATATATACCCCCCATCTCCTCTCTCATCTCTTGGAGATCCTTAATGGAAAAATTTTGGTATTTAAAACCAATGCCAAATGTAATATTTGAGGATTGATTTACCAAAATTCTCCAATATTTGTGTGTGATTTGTGTTTGATGATTTTCAGATTTTGGTAGATTTTGAGAGATTGGGGATCGGTGATAATATTTTTGGAGAGGAGAGTTCATTCAAAAATATTTTGTGGTGACCTACTATAGGCTGGGTTACCGTAGCATTAAGAAGTTTCATTAACTAATCCATACTTGATACTTTGTACTTACATAAAAATTATAATACGACTTTGACTACGCAGTTCAAATCAAGGAACTTTAATTAATAAAACCACTCATAAGACAAGGGCATTCATCAGTTGGTTAATACGATCCATTCGCCTCCCCAAGCTCGAATTCTTGCTTCCGTCTCTGCTATGAAGTATGACTCTATTTATATATATAATACCCCCTCTCCTCTACTCTCCAAACGCACACAACATCATCTCTCTCATCTTTCTCTCACTACTCTCTGCAGCTTATATTTTTTTCAACATTTTTTCCGTATATTTTGTCGAGAATTTTACTAAACAAAAATTGTATATTTGCACGAAGTTGAAATCAATTCATATAATCAAAATGCCTGTGTATTTGTGTGCTGTGAGTGTGTGTGTGATGGATTGATTTGTTACAGTAGATACACGTGTTTTGGCCAAAATAATTAATTATTTAAGGTAAATATATGCTATATATATTTTTGTTATATATTTCATTATTTGATATATGATACCTATTCTCGACTACTTTGCATTTCAATTTTTTTATTCTATAATTTATACTTTATACTAATAACCTCCTATCATTAAACAATGCACATATGATCAAATCATGTCATATATATTTACCTTATTTATCTTAAATAGTTCTCATTCGGAATCGTTTTGTTGGCAATTGGCATGAAAGTAAATTTTTTGGGAATATAATAATTAGTAGGATTGTGATTCTGAGTAAAATGATTGCAAACATATTATTTATTATATGTGTTTGGGAAAAAAAATATCAGCATTCTTGTTTCATTATTAGATTGAAAATAACAAGTAGGAGATTAAATACCTAATACATATATATATATATATATATCTTATTTTCTGGGGTTAATTCTGTTATTTTTCCCTTCTGATTATTGTATTCAAACATTCAAGTTTAGATTTGTCATGCATGAATAAGGCCATAGTCATTGTATGCTAGTTAATTAATTTGAGTCCTGACGAAGATAATTAATTAGTGGAATTAAATTGAATGATTTGATACACGTACTTGTGATCTGTAGAAGGTTTTAGATCTGTTGATCTATTGAGAGTTAACAATGAATATAGAGACGAGAGTGATAGTTAATTTGTTAATCCACGACTACCTTGAGACCTGGCGGAGATAGGTAGTAACATTTCTGATCCTCCACTAATAATCAGATTGAAATTGAGAAATGTTAAAATTGGATTAGTATATAACAGATATATGTGTATGCATTCCCTATGATTAATCATTTAATTGATTGTTTGATTTTTCTAAGTAATTTAGTTTGTTGAATTTGTTTTCGTCTCCTTATTAATTACTTATTTTAGTTTAATTTGAATATTTGTCTATGATTAATTCAACCCAATAAATAGATAGCCTGAATAATAAAAAATAATTTGCTTAGTACTTAGCGTGATCGACATTACAGTCCTTGTGGATACGATAGTCGATCCAGTTACTTTATTGCATTGACTTGTTAGTTACAGTAATTGCGTTTAAAAAAATAGTGCATCAATTTTTTGGCGCCGTTGCTGAAGACTGTATTAGATTATACACTGATATTATTATTAACATCAATCAATTTTTTGGCGCCGTTGCCGGAGACTGTATTAGATTATATACTGATATTATTATTAACATCAATTTATTATTTGAGGTAAAAAAAACAATCATAGGCATATATTCTTTTTCAAGAAAAGATGAAGCTTAATCTGATTATCTGACTACAAAAGATAACGTAAGGTAAATAATTTTGTAATGATAATATTCTAAGTTATTTTACATAATAACAATTACTTTTCGTCCTTAAATTTTCTAAAACTTTTAAGAATGGTAAATAATATGGAAACATTTTAAAGTGTAATTTAAATCTAAACTTGTGATTTCATTTATCTAAACAAACACGTGTAGCTTTATTTAATTTATTTCGTATTTTTCGTATTTCATTTATCTATATAAATTTTAAAATTAGCACTGCACGTGCGAGGAATGAGGCAGCATCTCGGAGCCTCACTGCATTGGAGGGGGGTGTAGTGTAGGGTCGAGTTGCTCCTCTAATAAATATGGATGATCCATCTAGCCTCTGTCATCAACGTTGGCTAGCTAAAATAATTGTTGACTAAAATATCAACAATCAAATTCAGTCACTTAGGGTCCCTTTTTTTCGATCTCATTCAGTCACTTAGGGTCCCTTTTTTCGGATCTCGCACTCTAGCGCATGCAGTGCCTTTCACCACTGAATTTACTATCGTCTATACTAAATTATACTTCATAAAGAAAATATTAAAAAAAGTACGAATTAACATGAGACAACCAAACATGTGGTATGTACGAGACACACACACACACTGACACACACTTTATCCCTATGGAAAATAATTTACAAAATTGTTCGAAAAAATCAACTTTTACGTGAAGTTTTTGGGATTCTCGTATAAGAGACTCGATCTGCTCCACATTAGATACTCAAACTCTAATTTTAATGATATATTTCCTAAAAATAAAAAGTAATTATAACATAATTGACATAGTTCACATTTATCAACAAAAAATTGAAATTAAAAAATTATAAATCATAATTATAAAATAATCAACCATAATAATTAATTATTGACTAAGAATTAAAAATAAAATATTAAAAAATAAATATAAATTTTAGTTGGGTTGAATCAATCCTAATTAATAACTGTGATGATGGAATCTATGATCTCATATTCGAATAGCTTTTAAGACATTTACTACTACATAAAAATAATATATATGAGCATTCACCCCATACTTTAAAATGGAGTTTTACTCTATATATAAGCATCGTTATTCAAAACCATATACTTCAAATTCATTCTGACGCCTTATGTCTTATATTTTTTATCAGATGATTCCCATAGTGCCTTCTGTTTCAACCATATATTCAAATTGGAAAATACACAAATACACATATTTCGATTTTGCAAACATAAAGTTCTAAACATTAAATCATTTATTATAATTAACAAAATCATTACAATACACATAATAATAATAATAATAATAATAATAATAATAATAATAATAATAATAATAATAATAATAATAATTAGAAATAAAACCAAACACCCTATGTACATGATTTCTCTTACATATTATAATACTATAGAGAAAAAAGAAAAGACTTTCCAAACCTGTCGGAAATTTATACTCTGATATCTTCGAAACGGCGGTAGTAGAGATAGTAAAGAGGCGGCGGTAGGTGAAAAAGGGTGCAAACCCAACACGCGTAGGAGAGTCCGGAGTGGAGAAAAGTTCCCACGAGAACATATAGTAAACACATGATGAGAGTGATCCCGATGAGTAGCAAAGCATTTCCGAGGCTAGGGTATGTGGCCCTAAATACCAAGCCATTACAGACGGCGGTAGAAGAAAGCAATAAACCAACAATGATCAGTTCATGAACTTTTTTAAGCATCAGCTGGGAGAAAATCAGTCCGGAGATTACGGTGAAAGCGACTTGGACGACAAGCTGTCCGGCCTTTCCCAGTTCGGGCGGCCGGTGGTTTTGCGTACTCGAGTGCAAATCAGTGTTGGTTACAGGCACCTGACGCTCTTCCGGCGTACTCGAGTGCAAATCGGTGTTGGTTACAGGCACCTGACGCTCTTCGGGCGGCCGGTGGTTTTGCGTACTCGAGTGCAAATCGGTGTTGCTTACAGGCAGCTGACACTCTTGCAGACGGCACCAAACACTCACCTGCAGATCAATGAAAAATTAGAGGGGGGGGGGATTAATGTGAATAACAAAATTGACCACAAAAGCTCTTAGTTAATGTATTAATTGAAATATGGAAATGAAGGACCTGACCTGCCGGAGGATCCGACATGACTGAGGATCACAGTTGTAAGGACTGAACCAGCTGAATAGAGCAGCCAGGCATTTTGCCATTATAGAGGGGATGTGAGAGAAATAATGAGAGAGGGCACGGGAGTGGAAGTGAATTTACAGACTATAGAATAATCAGGCTGCATGATTTTCCTGATGTATGACGATGTGTTTATAATTAGCGAGTGGGGGAGAAAATTTCGATTTTGGTCCCATGAGACATGGGGTATTTCATTTTTGGTCCTGACGGTTTCACTTTTGGTCCTTTTTCAAAAAAATTATCCAAAACTAGTCCCATAGGTTTATTACTATCGATTTTGGTCCCACGAATTAAACGGCTGTTTTAACAATTGACGGAAACATCACGCACGACTCACGTGTTGGTCCCATAGGACATGGGGTATTCCGTTTTTGGTCCCGATGGTTTCACTTTTGATCCTTTTTCAAAAAAATTACTAGTCCCATTGGTTTATTACTATTTCATAATTGACATACAACCCACTATAGTTTATAAATTGACCAATTTAACCCCAGAGCATATGCTAATTATTTTTTTAGTAGAAATACACATGTACAAACATTTTTCTTTTTTCTTTTTATGAACATAATTTAATATGAGCGTATGTAAATTAATAGAGGGGACACTCAGCATGTTTTGTCATATATTACATCCATTTTTTACTTGAGATAAGTTTTATCTTTTCTTTTCTTCGATCAAGTTCTGTAATTTGTATCTTAATTATACATATATTAATCATATGTCTCAAGACTCACATAGTCAGAGCTGTATTACTGTGAGGCAAAATTGAACAATGAATTCACAATTATAATATGAAAGCACAACTGGATAATCACTATAATAAACAGATCGATCGTTTAAAACTCAATGTTAGAGGTCTATAAACAAAAAATAATCTCAATATTAAATGGAGGAGCATTATTTTTTCCGTTTGATCAAAATAAAAGAGCATTTTTTGTGTGTGTTATTTTTCAGTAAATATCAGTTAACCAAATTATTATGAGAGATCAAAGGTTAGGGATTTGAATCTCCTTAATATCATAGGTCGGGTGTGTGAGTAAAAAAAAAAGAAAAAAAAAAGAAGAAGAAAAAGAAGAAAACCAAATCATTTTGAGATTATTTAGCATTTGACCTTTCAATTTAAGTTTCACGTCTAGGATTATGATTTTAGTTTTTTTAATTTTATATATATAATTATTAGATAATAATGTTAACTTTCAACATTTTCTTTAACTTAAAATAGGCCACTAAGATTTTTATTTCCATACACACACGCATATCCAGTTGATTGAAAAAAGAGATGATAATTTCGTAAAATTATTTTTAAAATGCAATGTTACAATTCAACATACATATGTTAAAATTGATAATTTCGTAAAATTATTTTTAAAATGCAATGCTACAATTCAACATACAGATGTTAAAATTAACATTCACGATGCTATTTAATTCCAAATTTTTAAAATTGGAGGTGGCAAAAACAGGTGAAATTTACCTCCAAAATCGTTGATGAATTTCTGGGAATTTTTCATGTTGGGACCAAAATTGATATTAAAATGGGACCAAAATCGATACAAATTTTAACAGAAACCGTGACGGCGTGACTGAAAATGATACTTCATATCCTATGTGACCAAAAGTGAAACCGTCGGGATCAAAAACGGAATACCCCATGTCCTGTGGGACCAAAATCGAAATTTTCTCGCGAGTGGGGCTACCGCCGAGGAGGGTAAATTCGACGTCAACACATATTTTTATGATTTTATCCTACTTAATGTTCATTTTTGTTTTTATTCGATTTAAATTTATTTAATATAATTTTATAATTATTATTTATGGTTCATTATATTCCATTCAATTATGATTTATATTTATTTTTTAATAATTATTTTGATTTTTTTAGTTAATAATTAAGAAAAAAGTAGGTAGGAGCAAATTTTCCAAGCTGTTGTCAAAGACATCAAAGAGGGCAGAATCTACGGCCAACCTTTTTTGCACAAAAAAGAAACAATGCAATTGGCTAAACACAAAAAAGACATCAAAATCACAAATCTAATGCATCATCTCTCTCAGCCTCTCTATATATACATCTAAAATTCTCATTTCAATTCAGTCACATATTTCCATATTTTAATCAATATATTGCATTTGATTAATCACATCGAAAGTTTTACCTCTTTCAGATTTGTAGTCTGTAGATTAATCTATCTTAAACTTAGGTTCTTAAAGAAAAATTATCTATATAGGAAGTTTAATTTGTTATGAAATATTGTTCTAGCACATAGTCCTTTGCGGGCATATGTGGTATGTACCATACACACACACACACATTTTATCCCTATCCCTATGGAAAATAGTTTACAAAATTGTTAGAAAAAAAAATTCAACTTTTGCATAATGTCTTTGGGATTCTCGGATGACATACTTTACTCCATCTTTGATATTCAAATTCTAATTTTAATAATGGATTTCATAAAAAAAATATAACATAATCGACACAGTCCACTTTTATCAACGAAAAATTGAAATAAAAAATATAAATTATAATTATAAAATAATCAACCATAATAACTAATTGTTAACTGAAAATTTAAAACTAAGTATTAAAAAATAAATATAAAGCTTAATATCTAGCTACTCCAACTCCAGAGCGCATATTATAACTAATTGTGCATGTCAGGAAAGTATCTTTACTAGTTGACTTCCATCGTTTATATATTTTCCCCCAAATACTGGGATTATGTGTAAGGTGTGATATAAATTGTGCAATTTTTGATATGATTTTTATAGTGGTTGGTTTGTTGAATAAAAAAGGTAGAGTGAAATTAATTTTTAGGTTGTGAGAATATTAAAATTGTATATTTATTTGTCCAAAATGATAGTGTAAGTGTTGGAATTGGTAAGAGTGTATTTATCCCAAATTAACGAAATAAGAAAACATGGACTCGTATATATTATAATCCACTATTAATTAATTATTAAATGGTAAGAATTTACTATCATCTGTACTAAATTATACTCCATAAAAATAAAAAAATAAAACTGGGAACCATGTAGCCTCTGTCAACAACGTTGAAGTACACTGAAACTATAAATACAAATCAGAAAAAAGGATGACAAAATGTATTAAGCAAAAGGACTAGTTACTAGGAAAGTGCCCCAGTTGGCCAATCTTAGCCTCAAGTGTTTTCTTTTAGATATATATGGAACTAGAATTTCGCCATTGCAAATCAAATGTTAGAAAAAAAAAATGTAAACAACACGTGATGTTCAATCACAATATTAAATTTCAAGAATCTAAATAAATAATTGAGAAACTTACTAGGAAACTGGCCCCAATTGGCCAATTTTATGCATTTTCATAAACATCTTATCTTATAAATTTAGCCACAATGTTTGAAATATTGTAATAATAATACAAAATAATTACTCCACCCGTCCCATTTTGATAGGCTTGTTTTTCTTTTTAGTATGTCACGATATATAAGCATGTTTCTGAATATATTTAACTAATTTACTAATATATACCCCTATTTAATATGTTCACATTAGGTATCAATGTCAAAGAAATAAATAGTGGTTCATAGTAACTAGTCCTTTTGCTTAATACATTTCGCCATTGCAAATATTAGAATTTTTTTTTTTTGTAAAAAACACATGATGTTCAATCACAATATTAGATTTCAATAATCTAATTAAATAATTGTGAGGAAAGTATAAAATTAAACAATAAATTTTTTTTGTAAAAATTTCTTACAGATCAAATATATATGATATATAGGTGAAAATTTCTTTGAGATCAAATATATATGATGGGTGAAAATTTAGATTCAAACTCACATTCAATGTCAGGTATGATGGGTGAAATTTAGATTCAAATTCACATTCAATACCACGTTTATAATTTTATTGGTGTTTAATCATATTTTGGTCCGAGTTTTGACCATTTTACAGATAATGACTCATTTTGTTGGTGTTTAATTTGATCAGGTTTGGAATTAGTGCGAGTGTGTATTTATCCCACATTGACGAAATAAGAAAACATGAACTAATATATACTCCCTCCGTCCCAATTATATGGTCCTATTTCTCCTCACACGTAGATTAAAAATATTTATGAAAACAAGATATTAAAGCTAAACTTCCAATGACACCCCCATTGAATATTTATGACTTTCAACATTTAAGTTGTTATTTTTAAAATTTTCAAGATTCAACAAGGGTTTATTTCTACATTACTATGAAAATTAATAGTATTTATAATAATGGGACTATATAATTGGGACACCTCAAAATAGTAAAAGAGACTATATAATCGGGACGGAGGGAGTATTAGAATTCATTATTAATTAATTATTAAATGGTAAGAATTTACTATCATCTGTACTAAATTATAATCTACACTGCATATGTGGAGCTTTCTAGGAAAGTATACATATACATAAAACCCACTCACATCTCTCCCTCAGTCTCAATATATTTTTGTAACTCATTCTCGATATATAAATTAATATAATTATCATTATATTGTCGTTTTGGTATTGAGATTAATTTTCCTCCTCCATTTCTTAACTTTTTGGGTCCGTGTCACTGCATGTTTGGTGGGGCCCACAAACTTGAAGATGATGATCAGACTTCTTCACCTCATTATCTCATCATTGTTGGTTTTAGGGTTTCTTGCATACTTCTCTATAATGGCCTTGTTTTTCGGGCCATGAACCCTCGGCTTTATATAAATTAGGAAATTTGTACGAGATCCCCCTAGCGATCTGCCCCTGCCAAAAATAATTATTTAAAGTTATCAACACTATACAATATTTCATTCATTATTACTCTTAAAATACTAAAGTAACGATTGTTCTAGTGCACAAATTTCATAATTCTACATTTTGCAAATTGTTGATGCGAAACAATTTGACTAGATCGTTTTCTTTTTTCTTCTTTTTTAGTTATGGTGTCATCAATGATATTTTTTTTCGAGGAAATCTTGATTGAGTGTTTGGATATAAGAAAAAGTTTCGCATCGACATTTATTTTAGTTTAAAAAAATTGCCCGCACTTATAAATTGTCA
Organism: Perilla frutescens; assembly: GCA_026008535.1. Taxonomy (NCBI): domain Eukaryota; kingdom Viridiplantae; phylum Streptophyta; class Magnoliopsida; order Lamiales; family Lamiaceae; genus Perilla; species Perilla frutescens. The sequence goes on from BRKX01000015.1 coordinate 54,513,242, forward strand.
CACCGTATCAAAGTACTAAGCAACGCTTCAATAATCAATTAATCAATATTCTTTTGCATGCGATTTGCCAAAAAAAAAAAAGATGGATAGAGGCACCACTTCAATATTAAAAATCAGAGTAAATTATCAAAACGTCACGTCACTTCACTATTCTGTGTTTTATATATGGTGTTAGATCTCGTATTCTTTTTTTTTTGATAGATAGATCTCGTATTCTATTATTACTATTAATATTAATAAATATTAAACATTTAAACATTGAGTAAAACAAACAGTCAATCGACGAGTTGCTCCTCTAATAAATATGGATGATTATACTATCATCTATACTAAATTATACTTCATATAAATAAAAATTAAAACTGGGAACCATCCTGCTCAAATAAAAAAAGAAAAAAAAAACTGGGAACCATCCATCTAGCCTCTGTCAACAACGTTGGCTAAAATAATTGTTGACTAAAATATTGAGATGGAAATCAGAAAGACCACAAGGTGTATAATAAACGAACGAATCAGAAACAAAGATCAACAATCAAATTGAGCCAAACTTTCCATCTCGGGATTCTTGTCCCTTTTAATAATATTAACCAATATATTTATATTTTAATAATACTTTTACTAATATATATATATATATTGTAGTAATAATTTCTCAAATAAAATGTGATTATCAAATTTCTAAGATTAGTTTTATAATTTAAAAAATACACAAAAAATCATATCTAATAAGACTATTAATATTCAACAATATTTTTTTAATATATTAAAAATTTGTTACATACAACTAATTCTTTTCCAGAAGAAAGATATTTGTCAAAACAATTGGTTATATACGTGCCGTATACATTTCCCAATATTGTGTCAAAATCTTTTTGCCAGCTAAAATTAATTTCATTTTCATAAATAATAACGTGAATAATATTTGAATTTTTAAAATATTAATGCAAAAAGGACTTTGGCAATCGTCTCCAAGATACAACGATTTTTTAACAACATTTTATTGCACTTACAAAAACGACATTATGACGAATAAAACGATAATCAAAACTTTCAAGTGTAAAATGCACCCTAAACTCTCTATTCCGACAAGTGCGACTTGTGGCCCAACCTTAGATGGTGCTTCCTCGTAGTTCACTTCTATCGTTTATATTCGCCCAAATATTGGGATAATGTGAAAGGTGTGATATAAATCAATTATGGACATGATTTTTACAGTGGTTCGTTTGTTGAATAAGAAAGATAAGATTGAAATTATATTTTACGTTGTAAGAACATTAAAATTGTATATTTATTTGATCAAAATGGTGTTTGGATAAATGAGATATTGTATAAATGCAAAGTGTAATTAAGTGTTGGAAATGGTGAAAATGTGTGTATCCCACATTGATAAAATAAGAAAACATGGACTTGCATATATTAACCCTTTATTAATTGATTATTAAATAGTAATAATTTTTCGATCATCTATACTAAATTAAAAAAAAGAGAGAGAAATATGAGAAATTCAGAAACTTATGAAACAAGTAGTTGGAAGAAATCTTCCAAATATATATAAAATAAAGAGGGAAAAGGAGGGTTCTCTCTTTATTCACCCAAGAACGAACCCTAAATCTTCCAAATATATATAAAATAAAGAGGGACAAGGATATATATAAAATAAAGAGGGACAAGGAGGATCCAAATATTATAGTATAATATAAAATAAAGAGGGACAAGGAGGATCCAAATATTATAGTATAAAATAAAAGAGGGACAAGGATATATATAAAATAAAGAGGGACAAGGAGGGTTCTCTCCCAAAAACTCAAATTTATCAAGGCACCACTCAATCCAAATATATATAAAATAAAGAGGGAAAAGGAGGGTTCTCTCTTTATTCACCCAATAACGAACGAACCCTAAATCTTCCAAATATATATAAAATAAAGAGGGAGAAGGAGGGAAAAGAGAACTCTCTTTTATTCACCCAAGAACGAACCCTCTTTATTCACCCAAAAACTCAAATTTATCAAGGCACCACCCAAGGCAGTACTCCCTCTCCTCTATCGCAAAGGCACAGCATCATCTCTCTCATCAGCCCTCTCATCTCTCTCTTTCCTTTTGAATATATATAATGGGAAATTGCTTCTCTGCTGTGGTCAGCTTCCTCACTTCTTGCGTCTATAATTCTCATTTCAATTCTCTCACATATATATTTCCATATTTCAATCTAACATATAACTAAATCCCTTCACTTGATTAATATAATGCTTGTTGGTACTCACTCTGTTTCTGTACCTTTTTCATCTGTCAAATATATAGTCTTTCAATTAATCTTTTAACTAACTTTCAATTCTGCAATGGACATATATATTGCATATAGCTAGCTTCTTAATTAATTAAGAGCTTTTGTCCTCAATTTTGGTATTCACATTAACTTTCCTCCATCATTTCTTTCTTGTAGATCTCTACCTTTTGGGTCAGTCTCACTGCAGGTTTGGTGGAAAAAGTCACCTCCATTCCTCGCATTCCATTCAATCAATATGCATCTCTCTCTCTCATTTTTCTAATATTGGCTGTAGGTGAAGAGTTTTTGGGTCCATCTCACTGCAAGTTTGGTGGAAAAGCTCACCTTCATTCGCCGCTTTCTCACCTCAAAGCTGCAGCCTCAATCACTGCTTCCATCTCTAACCAACAACACCGATGATTCAAAATCACATAATCTAATCCTCCAAAACCTGCAGAAGCTCGAGATGGGAAAGTTTGCCTTCACGCTCGCCACCACCGCAACCGTGGGGCTGCTTTTTTCCCAGAAACTTGAAGATGATGATCAGGCTTCTTCACCTCATTATCTCATCATTCTTGGTTTTCTGGTTTCCTGCATGCTTCTCTATAATGGCCTTGTGTTTGGGCCATAAACCATCGCCTCGAAAACTTTCTGCAACTCATCGGGATCAGTCTCGTGATTGCTCTGTGTCCTCGTCGGAACTTTTCTCCCCGTTGGATTCTCCGTCGCGTGTTGGGTTTGCGCTGCTTTCTGTCTCGTGCCGTTTCTCTACATTCTCATCAAACCTCATCCTGGCCCATATTTGCAGAGGTTCAAGCTTAACGTGAGTCATTGATGCATGCACTTTCTATTGGGTACTGTATTATTTGTCCAAAATAAAATTCCTGACATATTTATTGTCACTAGAAGTGTATATCTGGATTGTATGGTGGAATTTTAAAGTATAATATATTTGTACTATTTACCCTTTATGGAAAAACTGGTTGGGACATATAAGGATTTATTCTTTTGGCCATGTCCGGTGCAGTTATTATTTTTTATTTACATATTATAAATTTATTAAAAAAAATTATTTATGATTTTCATTATACATACTAATTTAATATGATAATATTTTTTTAGTAAATTTATTTTGAATACTAATTTGAAAATTTAATTTATTTAAACACAAATTTATTGTAAATTATCTTACTATTATTATTACTTTTTGGGATCACACTTTAATACTTTTTTTACTCACACACCCAATCTATTAGCGGGTTTTAATAAAAATTACTTAATATTATAATTTAATTATCAAAGTTCATAAATAACTCAATGTTTACTAATTATAATTTAATTCTCAATGTTTCGACATTTTAACATAAATGATCCAATATTTTTGTTAAAAAATAATATTTCGGTCGATTTCAGTCACATTTACTTTTAAGTGAGCTTGAGAACCTATACAACGTATTCATTTTTGTTGAAAAATGACCAAACTATTTTTTAAATTTTTAATGTTTAATTTTTAATTTTTAATTAATAATGAATTATTATATGTGAACACAACAAATATAAAAGAAGATCTCAATTGTGGTGTGTGTTTGAGAATGTGGGAGCATGAATTTTAGAATTTATGTTGCAGGGCTATAAACACATGGAAAAGAAGTATTATTATTATTATTATTATTATTATTATTATTATTATTATTATTATTATTATTATTATTATTATATGTGCATTTTAAAGCATAGAATACTCAAAATTGAGTTTCCGGTACAGAACGAGATTTTGATAATTATATTTTTGAAAATATAATTAATTTTTCTCAACATCCATCCTAACGCAAAGGTTTAAAAAAAACTTCAAAATTCTATATTCTGGAGCATGTTAGTAAAGTATCTTTACTCGTTGATTTCTACCATTTATTTCACCCTAAATATTAGGATAATGTGAAAGGTGTGGTATAAATTGTGCAATTCCGGACATGATTTTTTTTTTGAGGGAAATTCCGGACATGATTTTTATAGTGGTTCATTTGTTGAATAATAAAGATAAGAGTGCAATTGTATTTTGCGTTGTGAAAACATAGAACTTGTATATTTATTTATCCAAAAATGAATAAGTTCAAAGTGTAATTATTGGAATTAGTGAAAGGATGTTTATCCCACATTCATGAAATAAGAAAACATTGGCTTGTATATATTCAAATTCAATGTTAATATACTATTAAATGATAAAAATTTACTAGCACTCCATAAAAAAATAAAAAAATTAAAACTTAGATTTAAAAAGAAGTACAGTTTGAAAACAAAAGTGAAAACATATGGACACGAAATCACCCCCCATATATCAAAGGAGGTTTACTTTTTACTCGTTTTGCTTCGTCTTATAAAGATATATCACAATGATTATAGTGGTTCGTTTGTAGAGTGAAATTATATTTTATGTTGTGATAACATTGAAATTGTATATTTATTTGTCCAAAATGGTATTTGGATAAATGAGATATTGCATAAATGTAAAGTGTAAGTGTTGGAAATGGTGAGAGTGTGTTTATCCCACATTGATGAGATAAGAAAACATGAACCTGTATATATTAGAATTCTTTATTAATTAATTATTAAATGTTAGAAATTAACTATCATTTATATTAAATTAAAAAAGAAAGAAAGAGAAATACGAAACATATACATAACAATAAAATATGAGAAAAAGAGTGATCAGTCACAATCTAGAGTGATGATCAAGCATCAAGGCAACATAAAGAAAAAGGCAGAAGAATCACAATCAACAAAGGGAAACAGAAGAATCACAATCAAGGTGATCCCCTCTCACTCACATGATTTTCATTCTCAAAATCGAAATCGAGGACGTACAACAATAAGCACATAAACATCACTTTCAATAAAAACAATATTAAAATCAATAAAAAGCCTCTTTCAATAAAAACAATATAAAATCAATAAAAAACCTAGGTCGAAAATCTTAGTCGAATGCAGCAAAAAAAAAATCTTAAATTCAATAAAAGGCCTTTTTCAATAAAAACAATAAATATTCTGTCACTAATACAAAAAAAAAAAAAAAAAAAACCCATCACTTTCGTTACTCCATGCGACAATTTTATTCTAATACAATAAAGACTATAAATATTGCTCTTGGTCAATATTCCAGCCCCAAAGTCTTAGCCGACCCATTTTCATAGGTGTCTTGTTCCCGAATGAAATTTTTGTTTCATTTTTTTATATTTCACTGCTAAATTTACGCCTTTAATAATATTTATAACAAAAATATAAATTAATTATAATATAAATAATCATAATGAACTTTTATCAATAGAAAAATAAATTATAAAATTACAAGACATAATTTTGAAAAAAAAAATCAGCCATAATAATGAATTATTAATTGAAAATTGAAAATTACATATTAAAAAAAATGTAAACCTTAGTTGGATCGAGTGAAATTTAAGAACTAAATAAAAAAAATGTAAAAAAAAAATTAAGTCAAAATCTGATGCGGCAATCTTCCAGCCCCAAAAAATCTTAGTCGGCCCAAGTCAAAATCTTAGTCGAATGCAATAAAAACAATATCTCATCCTATAAAAGGACTCAGCCCTCATCTGCGTATTTCAATTAAGTGTTAAGTGTTAATTGTTAAGTGTTTTCTTTGTGTATTAATAAACCTTTGATGTATTGCAGTAATGCTAAAACTAATAATAACAATGCTAAAGTTTAACATATTAATGCTAAAAGGATTCAGTCCAAAAATTGGCCGGAAATGGCCTCATAAGATGACAGCAACGAGGCAGCAGCTCCAGGCTGTATTTTGCTTCATTTTCAATTTTTCGAGCACCGATTCGAGAAATCTCTTGTACACTCATACTCCACTCTACAAGATAAATGGGAAGATTTCATGATTTTTGGCCAAAGATTTGAGGTAGAAAAATGGGAAGAAGGATGAGGGTTGAGGGAGAGAGATGAGAAAATATTTTACTGCACTTGTGGTGTCCGTTTTTTTTTTTTGGCTTAAATATAAGATAACATATATTAAATAATCACCTCTTTTATTGGGTTTGGGCTGCCGAGAATTAGTCTCAATTAAAATCAATTGGGCCAAAACTTTGGGCAAATAATTGGGCTTCAATATCTTCAATGAAATATAATTCATTTGGAGAGTCAAGCAAATTTGAATTGAATAAAATTAATTTATGGGTTCACATTGACGAAAAAAAATTATCTAAAGTATTCATTCACGTTCCGATAATATTTGGATTGGAAATAAATATAATTTTAAATGGGCTCAAAACTCCCCCCTCCCCCCCCCCCAATATCGCTATATAAAAATTAGATTTTGAGGCGTTCAGGGATCATCACAACAACAGGCTTCATACACCATAACCAACAAGAAGTACACCATCAAGCTTACAGAAGTTTAAGCTAATCTCATCTGTGATTTGACCTGTTAATTTGTTTCCTTAAAGGTCTCTCCCCCAAGAACAATGCGTACAAGTAAGAACTAAGAACTAAACTAAACCAAGACGAACAAAAAAAAAAGCAAGAAAACGAGGGGATTCTTAGCCAATACTTTTACACAGACTAAAGGTTCCTCAAATCTCCAATAGCTGGTAAAATTTCTCCACCTAAATTGAGATTTGACAGATTTCTTCATCCAACTTATCACAACAGATGTTAAGATTTAGTCGAGGCTAGGCGCTTGTTATCGAGATAGCATCAACAAAAATTAGAAGGAAATAGAAAAACATACAGAGTGACAACGGACATGCCGATATTTCCGCAAGCCACAAGATACACCTCTCCATGAACAAGAATCATCATTGTAAACCTCATCCCAATCCAGTAACACACTCGCCAAGGTGCTAAACGAAGCTGTCATGTGCATAGAGAGGCAGGCTGTATTGGGGTTGGAAGGAATCGGAGAAGTGGGAGGATTTGTTGAGGGAGGCGTCGCCGGAGGGGAGATTAGGGAGGAAAGGGCGATCGAAGTTAAAGATGGCATTTTTAGGGCTCACTCCCAGTTAATTGCCCTAAATTGACGAATGCGGTTCAATCGGGTCGGAGCACGGCTTGGGCCGAGAAGTATCTTATTTTATTTCTTGTGTTTTCCCTAAGAGGCCCAGTAGTATAATTAGTGAGGCCCAAGTTGCTTGTGTTTAGGGTTAGTTGTACCCTGTGGTAGTATAAATTGTATTATGGAGTCTTAAGCAAGGAACAAGAAATATCAATTATCCTTCCTATCTATTTCTGCTCTCTCCTGCTACCTTCTTCTATCTTTCCTTCTCTATTTCTCATCGCAATTGTTAAACCCGCAGCAATACATATACACATTACTAAATACACAATTGGTAGGAAAAAGAGTAAAAACTATCGAGGCGTTAGCGAGGCCATAACAGAAGCTTTGATCCACACGCTTTAACTGCCACAGCCATCCACAGCACTGCACACACAGACACTGTACAGTGAACACACAAAAGCTACACTATCTGCGACTATGCCTTATGGAGAGAGAGAAAATAGTATGATCATGATATGTACGTACCTATATATAATTTAGGGACATAACAACCACAAATTTGAAAGAAATTCATATCCCTTGGTCACATTGCAAAATTTCAAAAAACATTAATTATAAGCACAATCCTTAATCTAATTGCCAAAAAGGCAGCCCACGACCTTTGAAGGACTTCGAAAACAGCCCCCAATCTTTTATAAAACAATAAAACTCCATTAATGGTCCACCATTTAAAAAAAAAATAATAAGAACACTTTGGTAATTCATTTGAAATCAAAATTCCATTATAAACCCTGAATCATCCTATAATATATACATATAATCCACCAATATCACCAAGGAACATCTTGAAATTAAAACTAACTAGAGACTTAAACCAAAATATTATTTCAAATACATAAACTCACGGTTAAACACAGATCAATTTCAAAACCCTCCCAAAATCAAACTTGAGCCCTCTTATATTTTAGTATCACCTTAACATCTAAAGAGAATGTACAAAACAACTTCTACAAGCCTCGTTGCAGCAAAACTCAAGGGAATAATTGAAATAAAACTGATTTTTAACATAATTTTCGACTAGTATTAAACATGAAAACGGTAGCGCATATAATGTCGGGCTTAGGATCTGATACTACATATTAAAAGCTTGAAAGAAGAGGTTTCTAACCATGGCTCTTCGTTGCCGCAAAGCCAAGAAAGTTGCAGCCGAAGCAGCAGCAGCAGCAGCAGCAACTCGGCTCCGTCCGGCGACGACTTCGAGCAAACTTGTGATGTGAAAACGATCCACCAAACGCCTTCAAACCTCAGATCTGAAATGGTGGAGGCAAAGACCTAGTATGAGGTTTCTAGCAGCATGAATTTGTGATGGATCGGACGGGAAAATAGGCCGGAAATGGCCTCATAAGATGGCAGCAACGAACAGCAACGAGGCAGCAGCTCGAAGCTGTATTTTGCTTCATTTTCGATTTTTCGAGCGCCGATTCGAGAAATCTCTTGTACGCTCATACTCCACTGTACAAGAGAATCTTCCAGCTGAAATTTCATGATTTTTGGCCAAAGATTTAAGGTAGAAAAAAGGGAAGAAGGATGAGGGTTGAGAGAGAGAGAGAGAGAGAGAGAGAGGGTGAGAGATGAGAAAATATCTTACTGCGCTTGTGGTGTCCGGTTTTTTTTTTTCTCTTGGCTTAAACATAAGATAACATATATTAAATAATCACCTCTTTTATTGGGTTTGGGCTGCCGATAATTAGCCTCATTTAAAATTAATTGGGTCAAAACTTTGGGCAAATAATTGGGCTTCAACATCTTTAATGAAATACAATTCATTAGAGAGTCAAGGAAATTTCAATTGAATAAAATTAATTTATGGTTTCACATTGACGGCAAAAAAAACATTTAAAGTGTTCATTCATCTAGTTCCGATAATATTTGGATCGGAAATAAATATAATTTTAAATGGGCTCAAAAGCTCAGTACTTGACCCCCAAAAAAATCTCGCTACATTAATTGGGTCCTAAAAATAAAAATTAGATTTTGGGGTGTTACATGGTTTTTTATGACTTAATTGTGGCTTTAGATGGTTGAATAAATTCTAACCTCCAATTTTTTCTTGTCTGAATCAATATTTGGAGGTACTATTAGTTATTGTCATCGAGTTTTAATTATTTTCACCAAAAAAAAAAGCTATAAAAAAGAACATTTAAATTGAATAATCACACTTCATATTGACACTATGACTTTGAGTTGTGCATTTCTGCAATTTGTCAGCTTAAACTTTAGGCTGTAGACTGTAGTTTTGGGCTCTCATCCATTCCTCAACCAAAACATGCAACATTTTTTTTTGTGATTTACTATTTTTTTTTTATTTTTTCTTCAATTTCATTTTCCTGTGCTTCAAGTATAATTTTATAATTACTAATTATAGTTGATTCTATCCAATTATGATTTATAATTATTTTTTATTATTTAATTTTCAAATTTTAATTAATAATTAATTATTATAGCTGAACACAAGAAATATAAAACAAGATCTCAATTGTGGTGTGTGTTTGAGAATGTGGGAGCATGAATTTGGGAATTTATGTAGCAAGCCTATAAACACATGGAAGAGAAGTATTATTATTATTATTATTATTATTATTATTATTATTATTATTATTATTATTATTATTATTATTATTAAGCATATAATACTCAAAATAGAGTTTCCTGTACGGAAGGAGATTTTGATAATTATATTTTTGAAAATATAATTAAGTTTTCTCAACATCCATCCTAATGCAAAGGTTTAAAAAAATTCCAAAATTCTATAGTCCGGAGCATGTTAGTAAAATAACTTTATTAGTTGACTTCTATCGTTTATTTCCCTTCTTTAGCATAATGTGAAAGGTGTGATATAAATTGTGCAATTCCGGACATGATTTTTATAGTGATTCATTTGTTGAGTAATAAAGGTGAGTGCAATTGTATTTTGTGAGTTTATATTTGCATCACCAAAATTATTCTTTGCACCATAGAAGAAAAGAAAAAATAAATAATTTTGAAGTTACCTAAATGCCATTTACTTAAAAAGAAAAAAAAATTAAGTGTGGTTTGAAAATGAAATTTCGAACTCAACATGTTTGTTCGAAATTCCATTTTCGAACAGGCGTGATTTTTAAAATAAGTCTTGTTCGAAAATGGATTTTCGAACACACCATGAATTTTTATTAATGCCGTTTGAACTTACGACTTCGAATATATCTATCATGTTCAAACACAAGATTTCGAACATATTCAGAATGTTCGAACACACGATTTCAAACGGAATGTGATTTTTTTTAGTAGGGGTTTATTTATCCAAAATGATGTTTGAATAAATGAGATATTGAATAAGTTCAAAGTGTAAGGGTTGGAATTGGTGAAAGAGCGTTTATCCAATATTTGATGGAATAAGAAAACATTGACTTGTATATATTAAAATCCATTGTTAAATCACTATTAAAAAAACAAAAAACGTATATTAACTGTCACAAAATTCGGCTCCTTATTCGGACCGTAAGGGAATGAAAAAAACGTGCCACGTAAGGAAATGAAAAAACGGTGCCAACGGTGCCACATTTCTACTTAAAAGAGGAAGTTGCATCAGGAAGTGTTCTAAGATTTACTAGTACTCCATAAAAAAAAACATATAAATATTCTCATACGGACCCGCCACAACTACTAAAAAGCGCTATGGCTACCTAAGAATCATATATAAATCACCCAATCCTCTTTCCTCACAGCACAGTTCTGTTTTCATGACTTGTAGCTTTAGATGATTGAACAAATTTAATCTCTACAAATTTTTCTTGTCTGAATTAATATTTAGAGGTACTATTATGTATTGTCATCGAGTTTTAATTACTTTCACCAAAAAAATAGATTTAAAAAGGAACATTTAAACTGTCTAATTATACTTCATATTGACATTGTTACTTTGAGTTGTGCATTTCTTCAATTTGTCAGCTTAAACTTTTGTGATTTACTAATTTTTTTTCTTCAATTTCATTTTCCTGCGGTTCAAGTTTAATTTTATAATTATTAATTATAATTGATTCTACGCAAGTATAATTTATAATTATTTTTTATTATTTAATTATTGATTAATAATTAATTATTATAGCTGAATATAAGAAATATAAAATAAGATCTCAATTGTGGTGTGTTTGAGACTGTGGGAGCATGAATTTGAGAATTTATGTAGCAAGCCTATAAACACATGGAAGAGAATTATTATTATTATTATTATTATTATTATTATTATTATTATTATTATTATTATTATTATTATTATTATATGCATTTTAAAGCATAGAATACTCAAAATAGAGTTTCCGCTAGAGAATGAGATTCTGATAATTATATTTTTGAAAATATAATTTATTTTTCTCAACATCCAGCCTAACACAAAGGTTTAAAAAAACCTCGAAATTCTATACCCCGGAACATGTTAGTAAAGTATCTTTATTAGTTGACTTCTATCGTTTATTTCCCTTATTTGGGATAATGTGAAAGGTGTGATATAAATTGTGCAATTCCGGGCATGATTTTTATAGTGATTCATTTGTTGAATAATAAAAGTAAGAGTGCAATTGTATTTTGTGAGTTTCTATTTGCATCACTAAAATTAATCTCTGCACCATAAAAAAAGAAAAAATAAATAATTTTGAAGTTACCTAAATGCTCTTTACTTAAAAAGAAAAAAAAAATAAAGTCTGGTTCAAAAATGGATTTTCGAACACACCATGAATTTTTTTTAAGTACCGTTCAAACTCTCGACTTCAAATATATCCATCATGTTCGAATACAAGACTTCGAACATATTCGGAATGTTTGAACACATGATTTTTGAACGGAACGTGATTTTTTTTTCTATTAGTAAGGGTTTATCTATCCAAAATGATGTATGAATAAATGAGATATTGAATAAGTTTAAAGTATAAGTGTTGGAATTGTTGAAAGGATGTTCATCCCACATTGATGAAATAAGAAAACATTGACTTGTATATATTAAAATCCATTGTTAAATCACTATTAAATGATAAAAATTTACTAGTACTCTTTTTTAAAAAAAAAAAAAAACTAAAAAAATATATTAAAAAAGAAGAACGATATGCTGCTAGAAAAAATTAAGAAGTCGGTCCCACATATATTCATATTCACAAAATTCGGCAGAAGAATAAGAAGAAATCAAGGTAAGAAGGAAATTGGGTTCGGCTAAAGGAAATTGGGGAAATTTCGGCTATGCCTCCTACCTAAGAATCATATATAAATGACCCATCCTCTTCCTCCTCACTACGACTACTAATCCTCTTCCTCACAGCACAGTTATACTAAAAAAGAAAAAGAATCACGACTCACGATCTATAAATCACCCATCCTCTTCCTCACAGCACAGTTGCCCAGCCCATGGATTGCGATGATGCTCGGAACCAAGCCGTTCGCGGCGGCTATTATTGTCATTTCTCTCAGATCCAGGTCCCCTCATCTCTGCATATTTTCAATCAATTGTTAAGTGTATTAATCAACCTTTGATGTATTGCTATACAATGCCTCTCTAATTTTTTCATTGATTATTTCTCAACAAGCTCATGTTCAATGTTGGGCCCCCAATATCGAGTTCTCAGCGATTTGTGGCTTAGTTCCACCCTGCGTGTGAGGGGCGTGTTAAATATCCCACATTGATTGGGGAAAGTGGCATGTGCCACTTATTGAAGGTGAGGGCAACCCTCCCCTTACAAGCCGGTTTTGTGAGGTCTCAGCGATTTGTGGCTTAATTCCACGCTGCGCGTGAGGGGCGTGTTAAATATCCCACATTGATTGGGGAAAGTGGCATGTGCCACTTATTGAAGGTGAGGGCAACCCTCCCCTTACAAGCCGGTTTTGTGAGGGTGAGTTAGGCCCGATATCCATTTCTATTTCACTTTAAATGTGCTGATTTCGATATGCTAAGTTCTTTTGTGAGTCCGGCAACTAATATTTCCTCCCATTTCACACTGCACGTTGATGAACATTTGACTCGAAATCATACCTTACTTATTTGAGATTAGTTACTACAGTGTCGTACATGTCCATACATTTCATTGCGCAAGCACACACACATGCAAAATTATCACAAACTTTTTTTTCCATTTGTTTCTTTGTTGTTTCCATTTTTTGGGTATGGTGTTTCTCTTTATTATCATACTGTTATTCTTAAAATTAAGTTACTTCTATCAGTAAGTTGGTGGCAGGGATGCTGTTTGGAAACTTTCATGGATTTACCTTGACACCTTCTACTCATTGTCCACTTATAATTGTAGAGTGGTCCTATGGCGGTTCTATTTATCAAAGCAAGTAATGGTTTGCTTCAAGAGCTGGGTCGCACAGAAGTAGTTTTCAATTCATCGAGTCCCAAATGGATTAGAAAATTTACTGTTACCTACCAATTCGAGACAGTGCAGAATTTGGTGTAAGTCTTATAGTGATTGTAACTTTTATACCAAAGATTTTCTATATATTGGTCTTATGTATCTCAAGAAATTTCTCACTGCTGTAGATTTCGCGTCTATGATGTCAGCGCTCAGTTTCATGGCTTAGATGTGAAGGTATATCAAATGCCATGTCTCCTCATTAGTCATTACAAAGAGTAGAAACTTCACTGCATGTCCTTTATATTTTTTATATCTCTCATTAAGGCTATATGAATGTTCTTTATTTTTACATGTACTTGTTTCACTTGAAGGATATCTGCTGACAAAATATTTATGTAATAGGCTGACATTTTTTTGTCTTTTTATTGTTTTTTTGCTTAGGCACTTAAGCTGGAGGAACTACAGTTTCTTGGTGAGGCTAGTTGCACATTATCTGAGGTGTGCTTATTCATCATCTCTGTCTTCTCCATATAATATATTTGCAGGTGAAGATAAAATAAAATCTACGACTTTGTTACACCCTCATGGGCTCCCTATCTCTTTACGAATGCCTTCTTGCTTTAGAAGATGATTTTTGTTGTAGTAGATCTATATATTTCCCTTGACTTGAATGCCTTTTTGGTGCATTTCTTGGTGAGCTTTAATGTTGACGCTGGATACTTGGCATGTTTTTTGGCTCTATTTCTGTACTTTCTTCATCTGTTATATAGTCTTTCGACCTTTTAACTAACTTGCTGCAATGGACATTTAGCTTCGTAAGAGCTTTTTGTCGTTTATGGTATTGCTATTTCTTCACCTGATTTTTCATGATTGTAGATTGCAACAAAAGTAGACAGAACCTCAACCTTAAATCTAGCTCTTGAAGAAGTTATGTCTCCAGCCCATACTCGTTATTCTGGCCAGCTTACAGTTTATGCTGAAGAAAGTGTTCTGTCAGAGACTACAGTAGAGTTGATATTGAAATGTTCAGACATGGAATCCAAGGATTTATTCTCAAAAAGTGTAAGAGAGTTCTTTCTCCTTATTTGGCTCTTAGTCTTGTTCCTTATGAAGTAAAAAAAAAAAAAAACTCATTTGTATACTATGTGCTTTTCGAAATTTTCAGGATCCATTTCTTGTAATATCAAAACCTACAGAGAATGGAATGTTGGAACCAATTTGGAAGACTGATGTCCTGAGAAATGATCATGATCCAAGATGGAAGCCAATTTTCTTGAGTATTCAGCGAGTAGGAAATAAGGTACAAAAATTTGGTGTCTGAATGGAGATCCTGTCGGAGCTTATTTTGGATTCTTGATTTCCTTTGAGATAAAAGTAAATGTGACCGCGAATACTGGGTCCTGATATCGTCAATTCATCATATAGTTTTTCTTTCTTCTTTTTAAGAAATTGCATTGAGGATTTCAAGTTAATGAGGTTTAACTATTCCAGGACACCCCACTATTTATCGAGTGTTTCAACTTCAATAGCAATGGAAAACATGATTTACTAGGGTGAGGAACTGAGTTCATTTGATCAGTTCTCTTAACTGTTTTTCAAGCTTATTCTGATTCCAAGCCATATTTGTTCAGAAAAGTTCAGATATCACTAGCAGAGTTGGAAAAGCTGCACGATGCTGAAACAGGAGAAAATCTGTTTATCCTGGTGTCCGCTGGGCAAAACCACGAAAACAAGGTAGAAAAAGGGAGTGTTTGAGATGAATCTTGTGTCAGAATACGGGTCGTGTTCTAATTTGTATTTTTTTTTTCCCTTAAAGATTCAGTTGCTTGTGGACAAATATTTGGAAAACAACCAGCACTCATTCCTCAATCTGAATCCCATGGTTGCTATTGATATCACTGGTAATCCTTTTTGAGCCTATATATGCTTGCAATGTTTTTGATTTTCAACTTCAATATTAAGATTTTAACAGTACTTTTGTTCTTTGATTGAGTCAATCTGTGGTTCCTTCAAATCTGAAAGGGGGCAAACTCTTTAGAATTTATATGCTCATTTAGAATAAGTTTATTTACTTTTAACTGAGTTAGTAAGATTATTAGAATATGAAATATGCTACTAAATATATATTTAGATATGCTACTCCATATAAATTGTGTTTGAATCTTTTCTGCAATGAAAAGAAAATGGCCTCCTTAATAAGTCACACCTGCTGCAAGATTTTTCATATCATGTGACAACAATTTTATTCTTTTTTTAACCAACTTAATATGTATATATATCTTATTCATTGCATTAATGATCTATCAGGGTGTCCAGATGAGTATCAGAGAGTGAGATGTATTCCTTTAGAGAGTAAGATGTATTCCTTATTATCTTTATTCATGTTATATTTGTTTTGCTTTCTATTCTTTAAGCCACCATTTATTCATGTATCAAATTTGGTTCAAGTAGAGAATGATTTGAATTAGTATATACTTTGCATGCTTTAACTGGAATAGATACTATTTATTAGTAGAAAAAACTTCTCCAGAAATAATTATGGTTAGTTTCGTAGACTTCCAAAGAGCAGGATCTAGCAGAAGATCACGTTGGTTCCTGTATAGGCTCATACATTCGCCACAGATATGCTTCAGTAGTTAAATTAAGTCAACACAAGCTGTAGTGTAGTGGGTCCTTCCCCGTGTCAGATTTCAGGCTTTTAGTTGGTTAATAATGTTCTTATCCCTCTTTTCAGATTTAATATTTTCTATATGATTTTTCATGCATCTAGATTGTAGATATATCACAATGATGAACTAAGAATCCATAATACCCCAACTAAGAATCCTTATCAAAGGAGGTTTACTTTTACTCTTTTTGCTTCGTCTGAGCCGCTCTTATATAATGTGGCAAAGGCACAGCAGCCTCTGTATACCTTCCTCTCATCTATCTCTCAGTCTCTTTCCTTTTGATATATATAATGGGAAATTGCTTCTCTGCTGTGGTCACCTTCCTCACTGCAGTTTTGGTGGAAAAGCTCACCTTCATTCGCCGCTTTCTAACCTCAAAGCTGCAGCCTCAATCACTGCTTCCATCTCTAAGCAACAACACCGATGATTCAAAATCACATGACCTAATCATCCAAAACCTTCAGAAGCTAGAGCTGGGAAAGTTTGCCTTCACACTCGCCACCACCGCAACCCAGGGACTCCTTTTCTCGCAGAAATTTGAAGACGATGATCAGGCTTCTTCACCTCATTATCTGATCATCGTTGGTTTTATGGTTTCTTGCATGCTTCTCTATAATGGCCTTGTGTTTGGGGCCATAAACCCTCGCCTCGGAAACCTTCTGCAACTCATCGCGATCACTCTCGTCTTGTGTTTGCTATGTGTCCTGGCCGGAACATTTCTCCCCGTCGAATACTCCATCGCTTGTTGGGTTTGCGCCGCGTTTTGCCTCACGCCCTTTCTCTACATTCTCATCAAACGTCATCCCGGCCCATATTTACAGAGGTTTCAAGCTTAATGTGAGTCGTTGATGCATGCACTTTCTATTGGGTGTTGTACTATTGTCAGTTGTCCAAAATAAATTTCCGGCAGATTTCTTGTCATTAGTAGTATATGTCGGATGATTCCTTTATTCCACATTTATGTTTAGTATTCCAATCCGTGTTTTAAAAAGTATAATATATTTGTACTATTTTATCCTTTATGGAAAAGCTGGTTGGGGCATGTAAGGATTTAAAATTTGGGGCTATGAGGATAATGCAGTACAATTGCATAATATTGTTGTTTTATTTAAAAACGGTGGCAATGTTTAGAATTACCCTATTAGAATCTCTTGTTGTGCAGTTCGAGTCTCTGTTATATATATATATATAATATATATGGTGTTACACTGTTACCTCTCTTATTCAATTGTTATCGTCTCTACTGTATACGGAGTTACTTGCAGTTTTGTATATCCTGCATCGGGATGCATTTGCATCCCTTGTTATTTTTACTTTATTTAAAAAATGTTCGATAAAACTTAGATCAAAATTGAATGTTAGATATCCATTTAGATATCTTATGTGGAAGATGTGCATTCCATATAAATATATGACAAAGCCTTGCCTTCTCTCTAGTGGACCCCGTTTGAAAAAATAAATATATAAAGATAGTATTAAAACAATATAATAAAAATTAAACCTTTGCTGGAGGAACAACAGTTTCTTGGTGATAATTTTTTATTTTTTTTCTTGCTTAGGCACTTTTGCTGGAGGAACAACAGTTTCTTGGTGAGGCTAGTTGCACATTATCTGAGGCATGCTTATTCATCATCTCTGTCTTCTCCATATAATATTGCAGGTGAAGATAAAATAAAATCTACAACTTTGTTAACTCTTTTACAGAATGCCTTCTTGCTTAAGGAGATGATTTTTTTTATAGCCTACATAGCTTATATATTCCTCTTCACTTGAATGCCTTGTTGGTACTCTGTTTCTGTACCTTTCTCATCTGTTATATATATATATATATAGCTTCTTTTAACTAACTTTCTGCAAATGGACATATAGCTTCTTAAGAGCTTTTGTTGTTTTGGTATTGCTGTTTCTTCACCTGGTTTTCTTCCTTATAGATCGCAACAAAAGTAGACAGAGCCTCAACCTTAAATCTAGCCTATGAAGAAGTTTCTGCCCCCGCCCATACTTGAATACGTGGCCAGCTCACAGCTTATGCTGAAGAAAGTGTTGTGCCAGAGACTACAGTAGAGTTGATATTGAAATGTTCAGACTTGGAATCCAAGGATCTATTCTCAAAAAGTGTAAGAGAGTTCCTTTTTCCTTATTTGGCTCCTCGTCTTGTTCCTTATGAAGTAAAAAAAAGCTCATTTGAATACTTTGTGCTTTTCGATTTTTCCAGGATCCATTTCTTGTAATATCAAAATCTACAGAGAATGGAATATTGATTCCAATTTGTATAACCGAAGTCGTGAGAAATGATCATGATCCAAAATGGAAGCCAGTTTTCTTGAGCATTCAGCAAGTAGGAAGCAAGGTACAAAAAAATGGTGCTAGCAATTTCACCATGTCACATGAGTAGTCAAAAGCTTTTCTTTCTACTGATTATTTCTGAATGGAGATCTTGTCCGAGCTTATTTTGGATGTGAACATGAATATTGGATCCTGATATCTTCACTTCGCCATATAGTTTCTTTCTAGTTTCTGATAAATTCTTTCAAGTCAATGAGGTTTAATTATTGCAGGACACCCCACTTTTTATTGAGTGTTTCAACTTCAATAACAATGGAAAACATGATTTACTAGGGTGAGCAACTAACTTTATTGGACCAGTTCTCTTAACTGTTTTACAAGCTTATTCTGATTCCAAGCTATGTTTGTTCAGAAAAGTTCAGATGTCTCTAGCAGAGTTGGAAAAGTTGCACGCTGCTGAAATGGGAGAAAATCTGTTTATCCCTGTGTCAGCTGGGCAAAATCACCAAAACAAGGTCAAAAAATGGACTGTTTGAGATGAATTTTGTCAGCATAAGAGTCTTGTTTTAATCTGTATGTTTTTGCCATCTAGGTCTTAAAGAATCGGTTGCTTGTGGACAAATATACGGATAACATCCAGCACACGTTCCTTGATCTGAATCCCATGGTTGCTATTGATATCACCGGTATACCTTTTTGAGCCTATATATGCTTACAATGTCTTTGATTTGGATCTGATATTCAACTTCAATATTAAGATTTTAACTATAGTTTTGTTCTTTGATTGAGTTAATCTATGATTCTTCCAACCCTTTAGAATTTATATGGACTCTATGGTTTCTTTACTTTTGACTGAGTAAGATTATTACAATATGAAATATGCTACTATATATAATATCATATATATTTAGATATATATTGTGTCATTGAATCTTTTTGCATTGAAAAGAAAATGGCCTCCTTACTCATATCATGTGACAACAATTATAATATAATAGATTTGATGAGGGAACAAGTATAGTTTTATTTTGTGTTAATATCCCTATCTGATTGATTCATTGCAATTTATTGATCTGCAGGGTGTCCAAATGCATATCAGAGAGTGAGATGTATTCCTTCAGAGAGTAAGATGCATTCCTTATTAACTAAAACTTATTCGTGTTATATTTGTTTTGCTATGTATTCTTTAAGTTACTATTTATTCATGTCTAGTTTTAGTTTATTTTCCTTGTATAAATATCACAACTTTTTTCTTGAATATATAAATTTTGATTTTTATTATACCAATAATCATGGCATATTTGGGAATCATCTATCTATTCAAAAACACAAAATCCTATTTATGGAATAATGGAAACTCGATCTCTCATTTTCCCCTCTGGGTTAGGGAGTTGTGCGAGCAGTCATGCATATATAATTACAAATGGAAAACTAAAACCTAATTATAAACTCCAATTAGGAGAAGATTAGCCCCAACTTTTAATTTTAAATAAAGATTAGAATTATTTTGCCCACTTGTACCTAAATAACAAATATCATTGTCCAAATGAGTTTGTATAACAGGCCAAAGCTTGCACATATGCGCGCACATTAGTTATTTACCCAATTTAATTTAAAAAAATTAAAAAAAAATTACCCAATTTATACCCATACAAGTTTCTACCATATTTTAAATATGAACCAATATATTTATATTTTAATAATATCTTTTACTAATATATGTATATATATATATATATTGTAGTAATAATTTCTCTAAAAAATTGTGATTATCTAATTTCTTGAATTAGTTCCATAATTTAAAAAATACACAAAAAAATCATATCTAATAGGAATATTAATATTCAACAATATTTTTTTATATACGACTAATTCTTTTCCACAAGAAAGATATTTGGGAAAAAAATTTGTTATGTGCCGTATACATTTTCCAATATTGCGTCTTAATCCTTTTTCCAACTAAAATTAATTTTCATTTTGATAAATAATAACGTGAATAATATTTGAATTTATAAAATAAAAATTGGCGCATCATCTAAAGAAAACACGAGTTAATTATGAATTTTCAACATTGCAAAGAAGGGAAATATTACTAGACAATTTTGTTTAACTATTTATCATTTCAACGCCGGAAATACTGTTAAAACATCTTACGACCATCACTCCGCAATAGATCCTCTGTCACATTTAATATGACATCTCCCATACAAAACTTTCATTTTTTTTAATTTAATTAATTTATTTTTATTTATAGTTCATTCTTCCCCAATTAGAATATATTAAAAAATTTAAAAAAATAAAAAATAAATAAATAAATAAACTAGTTATGGCTATGGCTGGCAATTTCAGTCCTGCCCGACTAAAAAATTAGATACAAAATAATTTTGGGTCGGGCGACTCTGCTCGAAAATGAGAGAGGCCCAAACAGGCTGGCTTTGGCCCAAAAAGCCCGAAAAATTTTGCGGCAGGTCAAATCGGGCCTAATTTTTGTCACAAGCCCGACGGTCAAATTGCTAGCTCTAATTATGGCACACGAAATCTAACACGATTGAGCATAGCGGGGGTCTAATCCGCATCACCCTGAAATCTCGTCACCTCTTTTGTTTTACACTCTCCTATTATAATATTAAATTATGACGTTTTTTCCTAATACTCCCTATTACAATATTAAATTGACCTTTTCTTGTACTGTGACATATATACTTTAAAGATTTCACTCGCTTTTTAATACAATTTTTTAGTCATAAAAAAATTAATGACTTTTCTTTTATATTTTTTTCTTCGATTTCTTATATTCTATTTTAATTTATTTTTATAATAATCCATCCTACCCAATTAGGATATATAATTAATTTTTAGTATCTAATATTTAATTTTTAATTAATAATTAGTTATTATATTACATAATGACAATTTATAATTTTAAATTCAATTTTTTACGGTAAGTGTTGAGAAAAAATTAATTATATTATAATAATTTTTATTTTCATAATAACTATTATTAAATTCATAATTTGATAGCGTAATGGACATGTAACACATAATATATATAACAGGCGATCGGTACCGCAACATCACGTGTTTGTTGGAAAAAGTCAGCTCCATTCCCGGCGTTCTGATCTCAAAGCTGCTGCCTCATCCACCATTGCTACCTCTAACCAACACCGATTCACACTCGATTGTTCAAAATCTGCAGAAGCTCAAACTCGCAAAGCTTGTCTTCACACTCGCTTTCACTGCAATTTTGGGACTGCTTTGTTCCCAGAAACTTGAAGATGATCATCATGCTTCTTCACCTCATTATCTAATGATTGTTGGTTTTATGGTACTGACGGCGGTCATCTGGAACGGGATTTCATTTGGGGATATATATCCTTGCCTCGGAAACATTCTGCAACTCATCGGGATCACTCTCGTCTTGTGTTTGCTCTGTCTCCTCGTCGGATCTTTTCTCCCCGTCGGCTTCTCCTTCGCGTGCTGGCTTTCCGCGGTTCTCTACCTACTGCCGTTTCTCTACCTTATTATCAAACCTCACCCGCAACCATACTTGCAGAGGTTTCAAACTTAATGTCATCATAAAGAAAGCAGTTGTAGCGATCCGATATTTTTTAAATAAAATTTGCTACAATTTTTCATAATGCATGTTATATATATTAGTTTATTATGTTCTTATAAGCCATGCCTATTATTTATTATTATTATTATTATTTGATAAATATTATTTTAATTATTTAATTTATGTGAAGCTTAAATTCTATATTTCTCAATATTTAAGGATTTGAGCTCATTCTTTATTTTTTTAAGCCCAATGATCCATTATTTATTTTGGCCCAAAGCATTGCCTTCATCTTCTTCATCGTTGACAAATCTGAGTAGCAACGGTCGCCATTTTCTTACATTTAAGAACATGAAACGTATGCCCCTTCACTTGTCGAGCATCTCCACTAGCCTCAATCATCACAAAATTTGTTTCAATCATTTAACCTCCAAACCTTTCATCTGCGATTTCTTCACTATAAAAGGGAGGTGCCTCAATGATTCATCCTAAACACATCAAAAACATTCTTCAAAATGTATCATCTTCAAAACATTTCAAGAGCATTAGATTCTTCTTCAAAGTATATATATGTATATATTTTAGTGTTTAACATTTCATTGGGAGCAGAGGGTATGAGAGAAAGTGAGCTAGAGAGCAGAGACTGCAGCGGGGTGCTGAGTCACGGTGAATCCTTGGTGACGAGACAATAACTGTGGCGGGTCCGATGGCGGTTGAGGGAGTAGAGTAGAAAGGGGTGGGAATTGAATTTAGTTAATCTGTGTTCTGGTTGTTGGTGTCGGGAACAAAGGTTGTTGGAGGAAAGAATATTTTATCTTCATTTATTAATGATGGAGGTGAAGAGAGAGAAGGAAATATATATATATATATATATATATATAGAGAGAGAGAGAGAGAGAGTATTTATTTTCTTTTTCTTGTGAGTGGTGTGAAGAAAAAAGTAAGGGATTGAAAATTGGTAGTTGACTAAATGCAACCCCTATATAACCCCTTTCATTTCCTTAAATATTTTCACAAAATAATAAAATAGATAAATAGAACATTTAAATTGCCTAATCATACTTCATATTGATATTGTGTCTTTGAATTGTGCGTTTTTGCAATTTGCCCGCTTAAACTTAATGCGGTAGACTGTATTTTGGGATCTCATCCATTCCCCAATCAAAACAACATTTTTTTTTGTGTGTGTTCAAGTTTAATTTTATAATTATCAATTATAGTTGATCCTACTCAATTATAATTTATAATTATTTACAGATAAACACAACAAATATAAAATATCTCAACTGTGATGTGTGTTTGAGAATGTGGGAGTATGAATTTGAGAATTTATGTAGCAGGACTATAAACACATGGAAGGGAAGTAACATTAATATATATATATATATATATATATATTATGAGGTGAAGCAAGATAATTCGTGATCAAATATCTCAATTTCAAATATTATATATATATATATAGTGTGTGTGTGTGTGTGATTTTGACACACTATAGAGCTCAAAATAGAGTTTCATGTAGAGAATGAGATTTTGACAATTATATTTTTGAAAATATAATTTTTTTTTTTCACAACATCCTAACACAAATGTTTTAAAACAACAAACTTCGAAATTCAATGCATGGAAGTACGTTAGTAAAGTATCCATAAATATTGGGATAATGTAAAAGGTGTGATGTAAATTGTGCAATTTTGAACATGTTTTTTTTTAAATTTGATTCGTTTATTGAATAAAAAAGATAAGAGTGAACTTTATGTTGCGAGAATATTGAAATTGCATATTTATTTATCTAAAATGATGTTTAAATGAATGAGATACTGCATAAATTCAAATTGTAAGTGTTGAAATTGGTGAAGTGTGTTTATTCCACGTTGACGAGATAAGAAAAAATATACTTGTATATATTGAAATCCATTTGTTGATTACTAATACTATTAAATAATAAGCATTTACTCTCATCTATTATCTACACTAAATTATACTCCATACTAAAAAAATTAAATAATTTCCCCAGAAATAAAAAAAATTATAAAAAAGTACGACAACTACTGTCTACTCACCAACCACATGAACGTTGAAAATTATTCCCTTCTCATACTTCACTTCACCAAACCCAACAAACAAACCTCGAGGCTTTATATATATATAACATCAAAATTCTCCTCTCATCTCAGTGAGTCTCAGTCTCGCGGGTTTCTTTTGTGGTTCGTTTGTTGAATAAAAAAGATAAGATTGAAATTATATTTTACGTTGTAAGAACATTAAAATTGTATATTTATTTGATCAAAATGGTGTTTGGATAAATGAGATATTGTACAAATGCAAAGTGTAATTAAGTGTTGGAAATGGTGAAAATGTGTGTATCCCACATTGATAAAATAAGAAAACATGGACTTGCACATATTAGAACCCTTTATTAATTGATTATTAAATAGTAATAATTTTTCGATCATCTATACTAAATTAAAAAAAAGAGAGAGAAATATGAGAAATTCAGAAAATAAAAAGAGAAATATGAGTCAGAAACTTATGAAACAAGAGTAGTCGGAAGGAAAAACTCTCTTTCTGATAAAAAGATTCCCAATATCTGATACCCAATATCTGATAGTCAAAGAAGACCCAAAACCTTAAAGGCACCTTAAAAAACTCAAATTTGGGAGAACCCCCTATCGTCAAATTTATTCTAAAACCCCCACCAAGCACATATTTAGAATATATAATATAGAAGACCCAATATCGTCTATATATAGTAGTTAATATCCCCACCCGCTCAGCATCATCTCTCTGATCAGCCTCTATATACCTACTCTCACTCTCTCTTTCCTTTTGATATATATAATGGGAAATTGCTTCTCTGCTGTGGTCCGTCTATAATTCTCATTTCAATTCTCTCACATATATGTCAATCTAACATATAAATCCCTTCACTTGATTAATGCTTGTTGGTACTCTGTACCTTCTTCATCTGCCAAATATATAGTCTTTTAACTAACTTTCAATTCTGCAATGGACATAGTATTACATATAAGCTCGTTTGCTTCTTCATTAATTAAGAGCTTTTGTCCTCAATTTTGGTATTCACATTAACTTTCCTCCACCATTTCTTTCTTGTAGATCTCTACTTTTTGGGTCAGTCTCACTGCAGGTTTGGTGGAAAAGGTCACCTCCATTCCTCGCATTCCATTCAATCAATATGCATCTCTCTCTCTCTCATTTTTCTAATATTGGCTGTAGGTGAAGAGTTTTTGGGTCCATCTCACTGCAAGTTTGGTGGAAAAGCTCACCTTCATTCGCCGCTTTCTCACCTCAAAGCTGCAGCCTCAATCACTTCTTCCATCTCTAACCAACATCACCGATGATTCAAAATCACATGACCTAATCCTCCAAAACCTGCAGAAGCTCGAGATGGGAAAGTTTGCCTTCACGCTCGCCACCACCGCAACCGTGGGGCTGCTTTTCTCCCAGAAACTTGAAGATGATGGTCAGGCTGCTTCACCTCATTATCTGATCATTGTTGGTTTTATGGTTTCTTGCATGCTTCTCTATAATGGCGTTGTGTTTGGGGCCATAAACCCTCGTCTCGGAAACTTTCTGCAACTCATCGGGATCAGTCTCGTCTTGTGTTTGCTCTGTATCCTCGTCGGAACTTTTCTCCCTGTCGGATTCTCGATCGCATGTTGGGTTTGCGCCGCTTTCTGCCTTGTGCCGTTTCTTTACATTCTCATCAAACCTCATCCGGGGCCATATTTGCAGAGGTTTCAAGCTTAAGGCGAGTTGATGCATGCACTTTCTATTGGGTACTGTATTATTGTGAGTTGTCCAAAATAAAATTCGTGACATATTTGGGGCTATGAAAGTAATATAGTACAATTGTATAATATTTTTGCTTTATTTAAAAATGGTGATTATTTTTAGAATTACCCCATTAGAAGAGAATCTCTTGTCGTGCAGTTCAAGTCTCTATTAATATGTTATACATGGTGTTGCATCGCTTATTCAATTGTTATTGTCTTTACTGTATACGGAGTTACTTGTGAATTGAGGCAAACAATCACTTTCACAGTAGAGGATGTAAGTGAGTCGATACAATTCGCGACCTATTCGAGATCGATTCGAAGAAAATTCGAACTGGACTCAAAATTAGTCACTTTGCATGCTTTACCTGGAATAGACACTGCTTATATAAGTAGAAAAGGCTTCTCCAGAAATAATTATGGGTTAGTTTGGTGGACTTCCAAAGAGCAGTTAAATTAAGTCATCAACACAAGTTGTAGTGTTGTGGAGTCGAATATAAAAAACATGCACGTTTCCTCCACGTCAGCAATTCTAGTTGCATCATGCAAAAATAATTGAAAAATAATTTTAGTGCCCATCTTGCATCATTTTAAGGGAAAAATGATATTGAAAAATAATTTTAGTGCCCATCTTGCATCATTTTAAGGGAAAATTAATTAGCGTGGATCGGTTTAAATTATTGCAACAGCCATTAACATCAACTTGATTCTGCCATATCGCTGGGGATAAAAAAAAGAGCAGATATATATCCTCTTTCAAATTAACAAAAGGGCTAATTAAAATTTAATTGTCAATGTTAGCGGGTTTTAATAAAAATTACTTAATATTATAATTTAATTATCAACGTTCATAAATAACTCAATGTTTAATAATTATAATTTAATTCTCAATGTTTCGACATTTTAACATAAATGATCCAATATTTTGTTAAAAAATACTATTTCGGTCGATTTCAGTCACATTTACTTTTAAGTGAGCTTGAGAACCTATACAACGTATTCATTTTTGTTGAAAAAATGACCAAACTATTTTTTTAATTTTTAATTAATAATGAATTATTATATGTGAACACAACAAACATAAAAGAAGATCTCAACTGTGGTGTGTGTTTGAGAATGTGGGAGCATGAATTTTAGAATTTATGTTGCAGGGCTATAACACATGGAAAAGAAGTATTATTATTATTATTATTATTATTATTATTATTATTATTATTATTATATGTGCATTTTAAAGCATAGAATACTCAAAATTGAGTTTCTGGTACAGAAAGATATTTTGATAATTATATTTTTGAAAATATAATTAATTTTTCTCAACATCCATCCTAACGCAAAGGTTTTAAAAAAACTTCGAAATTCTATATTCCGGAACATGTTAGTAAAGTATCTTTACTCGTTGATTTCTAGCGTTCATTTCACCCCAAATATTAGAATAATGTGAAAGGTGTGGTATAAATTGTGCAATTTCGAACATGATTTTTATAGTGGTTCATTTGTTGAATAATAAAGATAAGAGTCCAATTGTATTTTGCGCTGTGAAAACATAGAACTTGTATATTTATTTATCTAAAAATGAATAAGTTCAAAGTGTAATTGTTGGAATTAGTGAAAGGATGTTTATCCCACATTGATGAAATAAGAAAACATTGGCTTGTATATATTAAAACCCAATGTTAATATACTATTAAATGATAAAAATTTACTAGCACTCCATAAAAAAATAAAAAAAATGAAAACTTATATTTAAAAAGAAGTACAGTTTGAAAACAAAAGTGAAAACATATGGACACGAAATCACCCCATATAATATATAACCCCGATACCCCTAAATCCGATACCCCCAAGTTACCCCTAAATCCGATACCCCCAAGTTAAAAGGTTTAAGAAGATCAGTTAGTGGAATGCCCAAATTCCCCAAATTCAGATTTCATTGAATTTATGTGGAATACCCCCAAGTTTCATTGAATTTATGTGGAATACCCCCAAGTTTCATTGAATTTATGTGGAATACTAAAAGGTTTAAAAATGCCCAAATTCCCCAAATTCAGATTTCATTGAATTTATGTGGAATACCCCCAAGTTTCATTGAATTTATGTGGAATACTAAAAGGTTTAAAAAGGTCCAAATTCAGATTAAAAGGTTTAAAAAGGAGGTTTAAGAAGATCAGTTAGTGGAATGCCCAAATTCCCCAAATTCAGATTTCATTGAATTTATGTGGAATACCCCCAAGTTTCATTGAATTTATGTGGAATACTAAAAGGTTTAAAAATGCCCAAATTCCCCAAATTCAGATTTCATTGAATTTATGTGGAATACCCCCAAGTTTCATTGAATTTATGTGGAATACTAAAAGGTTTAAAAAGGTCCAAATTCAGATTAAAAGGTTTAAAAAGGTTTATGTGGAATACCCCCAAGTTTCATTGAATTTATGTGGAATACCCCCAAGTTTCATTGAATTTATGTGGAATACCCCCAAGTTAAAAGGTGTGGAATACCCCCAAGTTAAAAGGTTTAAGAAGATTAGTTAAAAGGTTTAAGAAGATTAGTGGAATGCCCAAAAGGTTTATGTGGAATACCCCCAAGTTTCATTGAATTTATGTGGAATACCCCCAAGTTAAAAGGTGTGGAATACCCCAAGTTAAAAGGTTTAAGAAGATTAGTTAAAAGGTTTAAGAAGATTAGTGGAATGCCCAAATTCAGATTAAAAGGTTTAAAAAGGTCCAAATTCAGATTAAAAGGTTTAAAAAGGTTTAAGAAGATCAGTTAGTGGAATGCCCAAATTCCCCAAATTCAGATTTCATTGAATTTATGTGGAATACCCCCAAGTTTCATTGAATTTATGTGGAATGCCCAAATTCAGATTTCATTGAATTTATGTGGAATACCCCCAAGTTTCATTGAATTTATGTGGAATACCCCCAAGTTAAAAGGTTTAAAAAGGTTTAAGTACCCCAACTTCTCCAACTTTAGGTTTAAAAAGGTTTAAGAAGATCAGTTAATAACAACAACTAAAGGAAAAGGTTTAAAAAGATAGATATATCACAATGTGACAAAAAAGAAAAGATCAGTTAAAAATTAATAACAAAATGCTAGCTGGGACTCTTTTCTTTAATAAGTAAAGATCAGTTCGAAATCAGAATCAGATTTCATTGAATTTATGTGGAATGCCCAAATTCAGATTTCATTGAATTTATGTGGAATGCCCAAATTGACTCCTCAATTTTTATAGTGGTTCGTTTGTTGAATAAGAAAGGTAAGAGTGAAATTGTATTTTATGTTGTGATAACATTGAAATTGTATATTTATTTGTCCAAAATGGCGTTTGGATAAATGAGATATTGCATAAATGTAAAGTGTAAGTGTTGGAAATGGTGAGAGTGTGTTTATCCCACATTGATGAGATAAGAAAACATGAACCTGTATATATTAGAATTCTTTATTAATTAATTATTAAAAAGAAAGAAAAAGAAATACGAAACATATACAAGAATCACAATCTTATATTGAAGAATCAAAGATATAACATACTGCAATCACAAAAAAGATATAACATACTGCAATTCGCCGCTTTCTAACCTCAAAGCCAGCCTCAATCACTGCTTCCATCTCTAAGCAACAACACCAATGATTCAAAATCACATGACCTAATCATCCAAAACCTGCAGAAGCTCGAGCTGGGAAAGTTTGCCTTCACACTCGCCACCACCGCAACCCTGGGGCTGCTTTTCTCCCAGAAATTTGAAGACGATGATCAGGCTTCTTCACCTCATTATCTGATCATTGTTGGTTTTATGGTTTCTTGCATGCTTCTCTATAATGGCCTTGTGTTTGGGGACATAAACCCTCGCCTCGGAAACTTTCTGCAACTATCACTCTTGTCTTGTGTATGCTATGTGTCCTCGTCGGAACTTTTCTCCCCGTCGGATTTTCCATCGCTTGTTTCACCCTGCATTTTTAATTGAGTTCAGGCACAACTGCATCAATTTAGCAAACCTAGGTGGAAAAACAAAATAAAAATTATTGATCCCAAACCTGAACTTCATTGACACATTCTCTCTCTGTCATATTATACGAGCACAAAGATGGTGTCATACTATCTGTATCATCACATCCAGCACTGCAAGATTTTGCAACTTGTATGCGACAAAACTTCTTACAACATTAACAATACAATAATATAGCTAGGTCATTAGGAGAACAACCCCTAGAAATAGGGCCTATTGGAAACTAGCATTCAAAACTCAATTGGGATTCTTCTTTTGTCGGGTTGAGACGTGACAAATGGTGTTAAATGCTACGTGGATTCCCTTATACTCTTTACAATTAGAAATGAAGGCCAAAACCATAAGTACATTCTGCACCTTTCATATCCAAGAAGACAAATAGTACTAAACATTCACATGTTTATATATATCCAAGCATCCATTAAAATAAAAACTCAAATAAAACATAATATGCATTACTGACACCTCTAACTAGATATATACTCAGCTCCAAGATGCAAATTCGTAATTTATTAAGTATACATTCATGCCACAAGTAATTTGTTTATAAAGTAGTCCAAGTCCAAAACTGTAACTATCTATGAGCCATGAGTAGTTATCACAATTAAACATTAGATACAATATCAATGCACAAAAAAAAAAAAAAAAAAAACAAATGAGCAACTTTCGGAAAAGCACACGAACACAAGACAGGAAAACCGAAAAGCATTTAAAATCCAAGCAAATGGAAAAATAGAAAGAAAAAGAGTTGCCCACAATACCGTCAATAAAAAAATGAATAAATAAAAGAGTTGCCCACAAAGTTCCAATTTTTTTTAATACACACACACACAAAGATATCGATAAGAGAAATGAAAGAAAAGCAAGCATTGGAGGTTGCCCAACTCCAACTAGATGTGAATATGAGAAACACAATTAAAGAGCTAAGAAAGAATGCCCTCTTCTTTGCAGAAACCTGATGGTGCACACTGGGTACAAAAGCAATTATGAATAAGTAATAGACAGACATTGCCCCACCAATGGTGAATTTATGAGACACAAGAATTCCTTATACATTTTACACCAGTTCACAAGAATAAAATGCAAGAGTCTGACAACAATTTTCAACATGCTAGGCAGTCTGAAAGGTTTTGTTTAGGTATTAAAGTTAGTAGTAAGAATATATGAGTCTAAATAATACTTCTATACAGCCTATGTGCCTCTAGCATCTGCTTCAGAAAGTCAATAGCAACAAACTTGATTATGGTTCAGAAACAAGAAAATTTGATCATCAAGTTGAAAGTAAAACAAGTGCCACGAGGCAGGATATCAACATTTTCAACCAACCAATAATACTCCAAACTATACAACACATGATATTAAGAAATGTATTGTGATTCAACCTGTAATAAGCAGAAAGAAGCTGGACTCCGTTTCTTAATAACAAATACTCTCTGCTAGGATAATATCAAAACATAAGTATTTTTTTATCAATTAACTTCACCATAATTCAAATAAAAGCATATTTTTGGGGGAAAAAAAAAACCATTACATTGAAATTCTTTCCCACCACATATATGTTCTTGTTCTCCTTATAACACTCCTTAGTAAGCCCCCAAAATAATTTCAACAGCATTTCCCCAAAATCCACATGCATTTTTAACATAAATTGATAACCATACACGACACAACCGGAATAACCACAGTCAAAAAGAAGCACCAGCCAACCTATTTCTTACAAGAACGCCATAGGTAAATCATTCCTCAAAAGGGAGAATTAAACTTGTGTTTCCAGATTAGGAATTTGCATTAGTGTTGAAGGAATTCAGCCTGTAAGCAGATTGTTCTTCAAGTTTGTGATACGGAATACAATTTGCATGTCAAATTAAATGCCTAAAGATTTTATCAAACATAAACAGTAAACCACAACTCACAATAGCTCAAGATGCTTAAGCTTAGAGATCGAGAATGGTACATCTCCTTCGAGCGACAAATCACTGAAAATTAGAAAAACAATACTTCATTCAGGGATCATCACAACAACAGGCTTCATACACCATAACCAACAAGAAGTACACCATCAAGCTTACAGAAGTTTAAGTGAGACACAGTTTCTAATCTCATCTGTGATTTGACCTGTTAATTTGTTTCCTTGAAGGTCTCTGCCGCAAGAACAATGCGTACAAGTAAGAACTAAGAACTAAACTAAACCAAGACGAACAAAAAAAAAGCAAGAAAACGAGGGGATTCTTAGCCAATACTTTAACACAGACTAAAGGTTCCTCAAATCTCCAATAGCTGGTAAAATTTCTCCACCTAAATTGAGATTTGACAGATTTCTTCATCCAACTTATCACAACAGATGTTAAGATTTAGTCGAGGCTAGGCGCTTGTTATCGAGATAGCATCAACAAAAATTAGAAGGAAATAGAAAAACATACAGAGTGACAACGGACATGCCAATATTTCCGCAAGTCACAAGATACACCTCTCCATGAACAAGAATCATCATTGTGAACCTCATCCCAATCCAGTAACACATTCGCCAAGGTGCTAAACGAAGCTTTGATCCACACGCTTTAACTGCCACAGTCATCCACACAGCACTGCACACACAGACACTGTACAGTAAACACACAAAAGCTACACTATCTTCGACTATGCCTTATGGAGAGAGAGAAAATAGTATGATCATGATATGTACGTATATATATATAATTTAGGGACATAAGAACCACAAATTCGAAAGAAATTCATATCACTTGGTCACATTGCAAAATTTCCAAAAATATTAATTATAAGCACAATACTTAATCTAATTGCCAAAAAGGCAGCCCACGACCTTTGAAGGACTTCGAAAACAGCCCCCAATCTTTTATAAAAACAATAAAACTCCATTAATGGTCCACCATTTAAAAAAAATCATACGAACACTTTGGTAATTCATTTGAAATCAAAATTCCATTATAAACCCTGAATCATCCTATAATATATACATATAATCCACCAATATCACCAAGGAACATCTTGAAATTAAAACTAACTAGAGACTTGAAGGAAAATATGATTTCAAATCAAACTTGAGCCCTCTTATATTTTAGTATCACCTTAACATCTAAAGAGCATGTACAAAACAACTTCTGCGAGCCTCGTTGCTGCCATCTTATGAGGCCATTTCCGGCCAATTTTCCCGTCCGATCCATCACAAATTCATGCTTCATTTTCGATTTTTCGAGCACCGATTCGAGAAATCTCTTGTACACTCATAATCCACTCTACAAGAGGATCTTCCGGCTGAAATTTCATGATTTTTGGCCAAAGATTTGAGGTAGAAAAATGGGAAGAAGGATGAGGGTTGAGAGATGAGAAAATATCTTACTGCACTTGTGGTGTCTGTTTTCTTTTTTTTCTTGGCTTAAATATAAGATAACATATATTAAATAATCCCCTCTTTTATTGGGTTTGGGCTGCCGAGAATTAGCCTCATTTAAAATTAATTGGGCCAAAACTTCAATGAAATATAATTCATTGGAGAGTTAAGAAAATTTCAATTGAATAAAATTAATTTATGGGTTCACATTGACGGAAAAAAAAATCATCTAAAGTGTTCATCCATCTCATTCCTATAATATTTGGATCGGAAATAAATATAATTTTAAATGGACTCAAAAGCTCAGTGCTTGACCCCTAAAAAAAAAAAGTCTCGCTATATTAATTGGATCCTAAAAATAAAAATTGGACTCGTATTTAATTTTGGGGCGTTACATGGTTTTTTATGACTTAATTGTGGCTTTAGATGGTTGAATAAATTCTAACCTCTCCAAAATTTTCTTGTCTGAATCAATATTTGGAGGTACTATTAGTTATTGTCATCGGGTTTTAATTACTTTCACCAAAAGAAAAATAGATATAAAAAAGAAAGAACATTTAATCATACTTCATATTGACACTATGACTTTGAGTTGTGCATTTCTGCAATTTGTCAGCTTAAACTTTATGTTGTAAACTGTAGTTTGGGCTCTCATCCATTCCTCAACCAAAACATGCAACATTTTTTTTGTGATTTACTATTTTTTTTTATTTTTTCTTCAATTTCATTTTCCTATGCCTCAAGTATAATTTTATAATTATTAATTATAGTTGATTCTACCCAATTATGATTTATAATTATTTTTTATTATTTAATTTTCAAATTTTAATTAATAATTAATTATTATAGCTGAACACAAGAAATATAAAACAATATCTCAATTTGTGGTGTGTGTTTGAGAATGTGGGAGCATGAATTTGGGAATTTATGTAGCAAGCCTATAAACACATGGAAGTGAAGTATTATTATTATTATTATTATTATTATTATTATTATTATTATTATTATTATTATTATTATTATAAAGCATAGAATACTCAAAATGAAGACGGTA
Organism: Perilla frutescens; assembly: GCA_026008535.1. Classification (NCBI taxonomy): domain Eukaryota; kingdom Viridiplantae; phylum Streptophyta; class Magnoliopsida; order Lamiales; family Lamiaceae; genus Perilla; species Perilla frutescens. The sequence continues at coordinate 54,547,618 of BRKX01000015.1, forward strand.
CAATAATGATGTGGGATCTCGCATCTGGTCGCTGCGTTTCCCCATTAGTCGGCCATGGCTCTTGCATATGGTCACTTGCTTTCAGGTAGAGAACACTTCTCCTTCATTTCCTATTCAGTTTGAACGCCATGCATCAATCAGACAGCTTCTCGGCCACTTAACTGTGAACTACCTTCCTTTCAGCTGCGAAGGTTCACTTCTTGCATCCGGTTCTGCCGATTGCACTGTGAAAATATGAGATGTAGCTACGAGCTCAAAAGTGCCAAAAGCAGACGAGAAGTAAGTTTAATCAGTTTTGAAATATATCAAAATATACACAGCTTGTGTTATACCCTCTGACGGTACCTATATCCGAATCCAATCCCATATCTAGTGGCATATTTGTAGTTTTATTGGTGTTTGATCCGAGTATGGGCATCATGTGATTGATTTTGACCCGTCAGACGGTCTGATAGAAGATTTCTCCAAATCGTATACTTTTTCATCATCAACATTTCACTTACAATTGGGTTTTGTTCCTCAGCAGCAAAAGTGGAAGCACAAGCAGACTAAGATCATTGAAAACTTTACCTACCAAATCTAGCTCATTCTATGCTCTGCAGGTCAATTAACACAATCTATGTTGAACTTTTAATCCTTCTCTTTATCTAACCCAACCAAGTCTTGATACAACTGTTCTTGGTATAAACAGTTCTCTAGAAGGAATCTTTTATTTGCTGCTGGTGCTCCCTCAAAGCAGTCGTAAATTAATTATCCGGTGCCTCGGGTTCGGGAGATCTTGACCGGACTATATGAATGCACCCGATTTCCCCATCTTAGTCTGTGTATCTGAGTTTCGATTACTTTGATGTTATATTTATCCAAGTTTCTGTTGAGTTTTGGTTCAGACATATTCATGGATGTAGAGCTAGTTTTCTTAGTGCTGATCTTTTATGACTCGTAGCTTTAGATGGCTGGACAAATCTAACCTCTTCAAATTTTATTGTCAGAATCAATATTTGGAAGTACTATTATGTATTGTCATCAAACTTTAAACATATTTACCAAAAAAGTAGATTAAAAGTAACATTTAAATTGCTAGATTATACTTCATATATATTGACCTTGTGTCTTTGAATTGTGTGTTTCTGCAATTTGTCAGTTTAAACTTTCTGCTATTGTTTGGGATCTCATGCGTTCCCCAACCAAGAAGTCATTAAACCTTTTTTTTGTGTGTTTTACTATTAATTTTTGGGGAAGACTTGTGTGAGATCGTCTAACGGGTCTCTTACGTTAGACGGATCTCCCCCGACCCGACCCGCCATATATATATATTAAAAAAAATCTGATTTTTTTTTCTCTCCTAGCTCGATCACTCGCTCGCTCTCCGCCTACGTTTTCTACCCTAGCTCTCCGCGTTGATTGCTTTTTCCCCGTCCAGATCGCCGCGGCAATAGCTGTTTCTCCGTCGAGCTCGTGGCGGCGCCTAGATTTTCTCCCTCCAACTCATGGCTGCAGCGCTGCGCATATCTCTCATAGCTCGCGATTTGTTGAACTATTAAATGGATGATTTGGGAAAACTAACTACGGTTCCTTCCGGAGGAATTTCCGCCAATTCCAGCAAAGAAACGATAGGTATGTGTTCTTATTTTATTAAATTTGTAATTTTGATTCAATTTTTCATCAATTATTACATATATCAAATTTTGCATTCAAACTGTTTGATAATATGCTAATGTGAACTGATTCATTGAAGTTTTAGTTTAGTAATCTATTAGTGTTATTGCAATCCTAAAGTAATTTAAATTTTGTAAATTTCAGATATTGTTATACTTGATAATGAAGACAATATTGAAGATGTGGATACAATATCTATCAATGAGAATGAATCTATTATGTTGCAAATTGAGAGTAAGTAGTACTATAGTTCTGTTCTTTGTAATTATGATTCTGCCTAAATAATTATATATAGTAGTGATACTTCTATGGTATTTAGTGATACTTTCTCTCATGATAGTAATCCTTCGCTAGGTATTATTGATATTTTATAATTGTTTCACTTAAAAAATAATTATGATTCACTCGATAGTATTGATACATCAACTGTGTTTTTTTGATACAACACTACTACTTATTGACACTAATTTATTTGTCACTGATATATTGTTATCTTTTATTGCATAAATCAAGAAAAGTGTGTAACACACGCATATATTGACTTTTGAACAATCGTGATACTTCTATGGTATTTAATGATATTTGCTCTCATTATAGTAATCCTTTGCCAGAAATTATTGATATTTTACAACTGTTTCACTTAAAATATAATTATATACAGTAGTGATACTTCTATGATATTTAGTGATACTTTCTCTGATGATAGTAATGCTTCGCTAGGTATTATTGATATTCTGCAACTGTTTCACTTAAAAAATAATTATCATTCACTCGATAGTATTGATACATCAACTGTGTTTTTTTGATACAACACTACTACTTATTGACACTAATTTATTTGTCACTGATATATTGTTATCTTTTATTGCATAAATCAAGAAAAGTGTGTAACACACGCATATATTGACTTTTGAACAATCGTGATACTTCTATGGTATTTAATGATATTTGCTCTCATTATAGTAATCCTTTGCCAGAAATTATTGATATTTTACAACTATTTCACTTAAAATATAATTATATACAGTAGTGATACTTCTATGGTATTTAGTGATACTTTCTCTGATGATAGTAATGTTTCGCTAGGTATTATTAATATTCTGCAACTGTTTCACTTAAAAAATAATTATCATTCACTCGATAGTAATGATACATCAACAATATGTTTTTATACCCCACTAGTACTTATTGACACTATTTATTTGTTATTAATATGTTGTAGGTGATTCTTTTGATGTAAGAGGTTGCCTTCTTGGTTTGAAAAGGAATAAAATTGATGATATATATGACTTATATTGTAGTCATGCTCTTGAAAATGGGTTTAGTGTTAGGAAATCGACAACAAGAACTGAAAATGGATATGTAGTTGAGAAATACTTCTTGTGTTCTTGTGAGGGAGCCAAAAAACCAAACACTTCTAGCTCAAGAAAGGTGAAAGTCACGCGCACAGGTTGTAAGGCGTATTTAAGAGCAAAGATAAATAGTGATGGTTTATATGAAATTATTGAGCATAATCTCATGCACAATCACACACTCACAAGAAGAAAATGGAGCCATACCTCAATCACAGTTTATAAATTTTCTAGTGATCCTTTACTGTATATAAATTTTTCAGTTAATTTTTTTTATTCAATGCAGAGTTTTCCTGATACAAGACACCGGTTATGCTTGTGGCATTTGTACCAAAATGCAATAAGCCGGTTTGGGAATTTGAAAGTGAACAAGTCCTTCATTAATGAATTTCAAAAATGCTTGTCCGGATGCACAAATAGAGAGGAATTCGAACATTGCTGGAGCTCTATGATATCAACATATCATTTGGAGGACAACTCGTGGTTTTCCAGACTCTATTTGCTCAAGGAGAAGTGGTGCACTGGTTTGAACAATGACTTTTTCTCTGCTGGAATTTTATCATCCCAAAGAAGTGAAAGCACAAATAGTGCCATTGGATTCAATGCAAGGAAGTCAACAAGCTTGACAGAATTTTATGACATTTTCAAAAGAACAGTCCAATCTTGGAGGAGAAATGAGGCATCTGACGAATTCCAATGCTCAAGAGCACAACCTACATCATTTATGCCGTTGACTGGACTTCTTAAGCATGCTTCAGAGGTATATACATTGACTCTTTTTACTGATTTTGAAGCTGAATTCTTGAGATGTATATCCTTGAATTGTGAACTCATTCACTCTGATGAAAGACTGCGATTCTATAATGTTAAGGATGACAGAGGCGTTACAGTTCATAATGTCAGTTTTAGTGATGTTGATAAATTCATAGTCTGCTCATGTAAAAGATTTGAAGCTTGTGGGTTGTTATGTTGTCATATCCTCAGAATACTTCATATGCATTTAATAGTTGAGATACCTGAGCTTTATATTAATAAAAGATGGACAAAAATGGTGAAAGCTCATTTGTGGGATAAATTTGGAAGTGGAAGTGAGCAACCTGACCAGAATACAGATTCTATTTCTTGGAGAAATCATATGATGAGAAAGTATTATGCTACTGTTATGAAAGTCAAAGATAATGAAGAGGGAAGAAAGATACTTGAAGAAGAGCATAACAAGGTTGTAGCATATGTTGAAGACCTGCTGAGTACAGTACATTCCGTTGCGGATACGGATGTTTCAAGCTCTTCTATTGCAATATTGGATCATGCACGTTCAACCATAAAGGGTAGGAGAAAAAGAATCAAAGGGCACCTTGAAAAAAAAAAAAGAATACAGGTGGCACTTCAATTTCAAAAGAGTTTGGATCCAAAACCCCTAATCCCAGATTTTTTTGAGAATGCATTCAGATTGTTTTGAGAAATGTATCCCAGATTATATTATTGAAACTGTGATTTTCGAATAGTGTTACTTCATGGATTCTTAGTGATACTTTATTCATCAGTATTGATACTGTGATTTTCTTCATCATATAACTTGTGATTTTGGGTCCAAAACCCCTAATCCCAGATTGTTTTGAGAATTTATTCAGATTGTATTGAGAAATGTACCCCAGATTATATTATTGAAACTGTGATTATAAAATAGTGTTACTTCATGGATGCTTAGTGATACTTTATTTATCAGTATTGATACTGTGATTTTCTTCATCATATAACTTCTGATTTTGGGTCCAAAACCAGTAATCCCATATTGTTTTGATAATTTATACAGATTGTTTTCAGAAATGTACCCCAGATTATATTATTGAAACTGTGATTATCAAATAGTGTTACTTCACGGATGCTTAGTGATACTTTATTCATCAGTATTGATACTGTGATTTTCTTCATCATATAACTTGTGATTTTGGGTCCAAAATCAGTAATCCCAGATTGTTTTGATAATTTATACAGATTGTTTTCAGAAATGTACCCCAGATTATATTATTGAAACTGTGATTATCAAATAGTGTTACTTCACGGGTGCTTAGTGATACTTTATTCATCAGTATTGATACTGTCATTTTTACTTAGTGGTATTCATAGTGATACTTTCTTGAATCACTAATGATACATCACATATAATTTATCAATTTCTTATTTTTTATAATTGAATAATATAATTGAAGGAGAAATCATTGAAATAATTAAATGCAATGTTCTATGACAGTGCCACAATCAACTTTGGTAAAATGCGCACAAAAAATATTCATTCCTCGAAACAAAAACATACTTCATCGAAAAAGAAATCATAGCTGCAAACAATGTGAAGAATAACTAGTCATGCAAAGGAAAATAACTAAACATCAAGCCAGTTTCGAGGGCAAATATTAAAAACTAACCAAACACTAAATTGTTCATACTAGCTGTTCAAACTAACACATGTTAAATTCCCACCACCAACATTTCAATATTTCAAATCCAAAAACCAACACATATTCATTACAAAAACTAACCAAACATCCAAAAGATTAACCTAGCATGTTAGAGTATCCACACATCCTATCTCCAGCAATCAGCTACATTCATACACCAACACCACCAGCAGCTTCTAATTGTTTATATTTCTTATTATTCTTAATGATTTCAAGAGCATCATGTTGAATCTTTTTTCTCAAACGATTTAGAGGTGAAAGCAAAATCCTTGCAGCATATTGGGCTCTCAATCTCCTTCTTCCATCAAGCTGCAATAGAAAAAAATGTGTCACATTACCACAAAAAATATTAAAACTGTATTTAAATTCCATATATACCTTAGACAACTCCAAACTCTCATAAGGAGCACCAAGGAAGTTTTCCATTTGGTGCATGATATAAATTGCACAATTGATGTTTCGACCAGTTCTATTCCAATTGAAAGCTGGGAATTCAACACCATATGACTCGAAATCTGCACATTTTGGATGATTGATCTGATTCAGGAAAACCCCCATCTGTTCACACTGCACAAGATAAAATATTTCAGCAATTTATGCAGTCAAGTATCACTAAGCAAAACTAAGAGTACAACTAACTAAAACCAATGTATCACTATGTGCAAAATATGGAATCACTAAGATAAACCTACTGAATGTAAAAGTATCACTAAATAAGTATAAGGTATCACTAAATAATTATAAAGTATCACTAATAACTATCACCACATAATGTAAGTAACATAAAAGTATTACTATAAAATTATCAAGTATCACCATTTTAAAAATAAAGTATCACTGTTTATAACAAATCTAACAATCACCAAGTATCACTAAGCAAAAATAAAGTATCACTCAGTAACAGATAGAGTATCACTACATAAGTGTCAAGTATCACCATTTCAGAAAAATGTACTACTAAAGAATTGATACTTACAGCTATGTAGTAGCTGTTCTCTTCCCTTCCCCGAAAAGAAAATTTCTTGATACCCGACTGGAGCGAGGAAAAAACCTTCATGCCATTGACTACTTTACTAAGTGAGGGAGAACGGAGATTGTTGACGATTTTAAACCTCCCCAGCAGCTCAGCAAGCTTGAACATCACATCATCTCGATTGATCTGGGTAATTTGATTATCCAGATATTGAATTTTTTTCTCAAGAAAGTTTATCACAACAGCAACAAAATGATAAGAATGGCAGATTGGGATAAAAATCTGCAATTATAAACACAAGAGGTTAGAATTCCAAAATAACTATTTTAATTTTTTTAATATGCAAATATATTACCCTATCAACATTGTACAAATCTGACAACTGAAATTCAGTTCTTGACACCCAGAAATCCCAAACTTCTCGAATATTTTCTTCATGCTCCTTGCCTTCAAGAACACCTGCAAGGTATACCTACAAAAAAAAATCAGTAATATGCATATGTGACTATAAGAAATAAATGAACACTTATGCATCTACACAAAAGAGTTATAAGTCCTTACAGAATGTTGGGCACTGAAACAGAAGCTTTTATTCATCTTAAAAACCCTTTCTGACTTAATCATCAACAAAGCCCACGCGTCAACAATAGTAATATTTATCATCTTTGTATCGTTCATCGTTCTGATTGCATCAAAGTTTACAAAAACTTCTCCACGATACTCAAAAACTTGTCCACTTTTACTATACACATCCAAAAATGTATCATTTACAATAATTGAAGCATCACTAATATAATATTAACAAAAAATTAAAATATCACTTACCGATGACAAACCGCATCAATGAGGCAGTAGTCGACAATATCCTTCTCCTCCCTCGTCATACCAGACAGTAGCTTAGCATAGCTCAATAGAAAACGGCACCTGAACGGAAAGCCATCAGGAACAGGCCACGGTTCCCTCCTCTCTGAAGTACCTTCTCCTCCAGCTTGCTCATCAATATTCTGCTGTAGATTTTCCGTGCATGGACGTCTTGAAGGAGGAGTTTGAATGAGCTCAATGCCTTTATCATCTTCCCCACCCACATTCTGCAGATCTGAATGAATAAAGTACAAGTATTAACATTAAAACATATAAAAAAATTAACACACATAAAAATCATATTTAGTACAAAAAACAGAAAATAATACCAGACGCTACATCGTCGATAATCTTATTTACATCCTCTGGCGGTGTAGGTATTAGCAAATCAAACTTTGGGCATTCAAAATCTTCTTCTTCTTCAGGGTCCTTCTATGCACGCTCTGGCTTCAACTCAACCTCGACATCTTCTGAAACTTTCTCCCCCTTCTCAGCCTTCATCTTCCAAAAGTTGTCCACAACTTCATCAATGTACTCATGCAGCTTCGAGCTTGAGAAAAACATCGAGTCGGGAGATAACGAAGGTGATTCTTCTGTCCCCATATTAACATGCAAATCCCTCATCTTTCCTAGCCTCTCCAGATGAACATGAGTAACCATGTTCAAATCTCTCTTCATCAGCAGCAAAGCTTCCTCCAAAGGCTGGGGAAAAAATAAAAAATACAAGTCAAGTATCACTAATAAAGAGTAATACATCACTAAATAAGATAAAATATAAATCATGAACTTACATCTTTAGCAATCCTAGAAATCTCTTCATTGTCCTGCTCAGTAGCTGGGAGTTGAAATGTTATAGATCTCCCATCTACAAGATATGAAGCAGATACCTCTCGACTTGCTCCAGCTCTTGGCTCTAAGCTTGGACCTTGAACAGGCATATCACCTTCATCAACTACCCTATCATCTACCCCACCTAAATCCCCCTCCAACCTTGGAGCACCCTTCGTAATAGGGTAGACTCCTTCTACCCATTCACCACGACCAAAGCCACCTGCATTCAACTCAGCACGCAATCTAGCTCTAATGGACTCTTTGTCCCAGTGCTGGATTAGAGGGAGTGTCGTAGGTGACACACGACCTTGCCATTTAAATCTATGAAAGTAAAATAGTGGCAGCACAAGAAGGCAACAATTCAAGTGCCTAAGAGTCCTAGAACTATGAAATATACGAATCACATAGCACATTTTTTCCAAAACATACACACACCAGTCAAATGAAGAGATCCTCTCAACAGACATTAGGGATCTCATCACATTCAAGTCAACTAATTGATTGGCAGTAGGAGCAAGAAAAGTTGACAAACAGTACAAAACAAACAACCTCTTAAAATCATCCCCCCATCTCTCATCTCAAGTAACATCTTCTGCACAGAAGACACAGGCAAGTTATCCCCGATTCTATTTCTATTCTTAAAATCAGTAAGAAAATCCTTAGTCCCATCATCGTTCCTCAATACAGAAACCCCCTCATTTCTAGGCAACATAAATAAATCGTGAATGTCATCTGAGGTAATAACTAAGTTTCTATTACCTTCGAATGACAAAACACGGCTTGCTCCATTGAAGTTCTCCACAAACCACGATATCCTCTGCCAAGACATCCTCCCAAAACCTCTCAATTGAAGCATACCAGAAAATCCAATCTCCTCTACAGCCCTTCTTTGATAATCATTCAGTTTTGGAGCAAGTGAAGATAGCCCAGCAGGCCTACACTTGGTCAAAAAAGTCCTACCACTGCAATGAAAAATACAAGACATTAGTAATTACAAATTTTCTGGCTGTAGCGTAACAATACTAATAAAAATGAATTACCTGCCATCACACTCTTCATTTTTCTCATCAGTCTTTTTTATTAGTTTCTTCTGAATAGTAATGACTAATTTTTTTTTTTGCACCTCACCAGATCTTTTTGTCCTCTTTGTTCTCTTAGATATATGTTTGACTTGATGTTCATAGGAAGAATCTTCACCATTGTTATCATCACTCTCATCACATTCCTCATCTTCATGTTCACTGCAATATGAAAAATAAATTAAAACATTGAAGTATAACTAATAAATTATCCAGTAAGTACCATTAATTAGAAACAACACTAAGTAAACACAACCACTAAGAAAAGATAAAGAATTACTAATTAACATAAAAGTATCACTATTTAAAAAATAAGCATCCCTACTTACAAAAGTCGGGAATCACTAAGTCAAAACTAAAAAATGACCAAGTAAATGTAAAAGTATCACTACGTAAAAATAAGTAACAATAAGTAAAATAGTATCACTAAGTAACGGAAAAGTATTACTAATTAACATAAAAGTATCACTATTTAAAAAACAAAGCATCACTACTTATAAAAAAGTCAAGAATCAGTAAGAATGTTGACTGCATACATATATATAATACCTCACTAACACAACTTTATCCTTATGTTCTTTAGAAGATGGTTTATGCCTCTTATATGTCCGGACATCATGAACATCTGCTTCTGCATGCTCACTGCAATAAAAAAGAGATGATTTAGAAAAATTAACATAATAATTTGAAACAACAAAATATGGAACAAACTGATTAAAGTACTAAAATAATAATTCGAAACACCAAACTTCATACCTTGTAGCATCATCTTTATTCTCCTCAGCTAATGATTTACCAGGTCGCTGCAACCTCTTTTTTATTCTTTCCATTAGTATAATATTTGTTCAAAAATCCAACTGCATCATTTAAATGAAACACAGCGTCTAATTACCACATCATTACCTAAAAAAATAAAAGTATCACTATGTAGAACTTTCAGTACCAATAACTAAACACAAAGTATCACTACCTAAAAAGCAAAGAACCAATATGTAGAAACTGCTATATGCCAATTTACACCAACAAATCCAACCCAAACCAGAAAATTGCTGTATTTGAAATCCTCAAAAGCATAATACAAACAAATGGTCGCACGTATTAAAACACAATGCAGAATTCAAAGCATATAATGAAGATAAATAATTACCACAACTAAGTTAAAAGTATACAATCTGAACAAACACATCATTACCTAAAAAAATAAAGTATCACTATGTAGAACTTTCAGTACCAATAACTAAAAACAAAGTATCAATACCTAAAAAGAAAAGAACCACTATGTAGAAACTGCTATATGCCAATTTACACCAACAAACCCAATCCAAAACAGAAAATTATTGTATTTGAAATCCTCAAAAGCAAAATACAAACAAATGGTTGCACGTATCAGTAACAATTAACTTAAGAATCACTAACAATCAAATTAAGTATCACTACCAATACGCACAAATGAACCATAGCAGCACAATATTAGACTCAAATCAAGTTAGGATTGAAAGTTATTCGAACTTAAAATGCCCTGAAACTCTAAAATCACAAACCCTAAATTACACTGTCCTAATTTGACAAGCATAGAAAAACTTACAATCGAATCTTCAAATCTGCGCACAGAAGCAATTTCGGATATCCAATACGACAACGGTGGTCTGAATTTTGGGGATAATGGTGGTGGTGCTCGTAAATATTCCAGTGACTCATGTTTTCAAAAATCGATTCGGATGTGGGGGGAAAAATAAAAAGCATATAAACTGAATGAGAAGATGGAGGATATTGCAGTTTTGAAGAGAAGGTGCGGTTGTGGGGAAGGAATCGCCGGCGGTTGTGGGAAGAGTCGACGGAGAGAATCACGGAAGAGAGGGCTACAGCGAGCGGTTTCAAATTTTGGTTTTTTTTTTTTAATATATATATGACCGGGTCGGGTCAGGGGAGATCCGTCTAACGTAAGAGACCCGTTAGACGGTCTCATACAAGTTTTTGTCTTAATTTTTTCTTTTTTCTTTCTATTTTTTTCTTGAGTTTCATTTTCTTGTACTTTAATTTTATTTTATAATTATTAATTATAGTTGATTCTACCAAATTGTGATTTATAATTATTTTTTAGTATTTAATTATTAATTAATTATTATAGTTGAACACATAAAATATAATAAAAAAATCTGAATTGAGAACGTAGGAGCATGAATTTGAAAAATTAATAACAAAATGTTGGGACTCTTTTCTCTAATAAGAAAGATGAATTCTAAGAATTTAAGTGGATGCGCAAATTGAGTCATTCCTCAATTTTTATAGTGGTTCGTTTGTTCGTTTGTTGAATAAAAAAGGTAAGAGTGAAATTGTATTTTACGTTGTGAGAACATTGAAATTGCATATTTATTTGTTCAAAATGGTGTTTGGATAAATGAAATATTGTATAAATGCAAAGTGTAAGTGTTGGAAATGGTGAAAGTGTGTTTATCCCACATTGATGAAATAAGAAAACATGGACTTGCATATCTTTGAAACCTTTATTAATTGATTATTAAATGGTAAGAATTTACTATCATCTATACTAAATTAAAAAAAAAAAAGAGAAAGAAATGCGAGAAATTCTGAAATCTCCCCTTGCATATAGCTAGCTTCTTAATCTATTGACATATATATTGCATATAGCACTAACTTTTTCTGCAATGGACTATATATTGCATATAGCTAGCTTCTTAATTAATTAAGAGCTTCTATTATTGGCAGCAGATGAAATTATAGAACTTGTATATATTTTTATCCAAAATGATGTTTGAATAAATGAGATATTGAATAAGTTAAATGTGTAATTATTGGAATTGATGAAAGTATGTTTAATCCCACATTGATAAAATAAGAAAAAATTGACTTGCATATATTAAAATCCAATGTTAATATACTATAAAATGATAAGAATTTACTAGTACTCCATAAAAAAAAACAAGAATAAAGAAAAAAAGAAAGAAGTACTCCATGCTTATCATATTCACTCCGCACTATCTCATATTCATAAGGCCCCTTTAACTATATGAATATAATATTCATAATATATAGTTCTTTAACCATATTGACTCGTATGAAAATATTCATAAGGCCCCTTTAACTATATGAATATAATATTCATAATATATAGTTCTTTAACCATATTGACTCATATGAAAATATTCATAAGGTTCGACTTACAACAATACGATAATGGATTGGGAAATATATTCATAATATATAGTTCTTTAACCATATTGACTCATATGAAAATATTCATAAGGTTCGACTTACAACAATACGATAATGGATTGCGATTTCCCTGATGCTCGGAACCAAGCCGGCTATTATTGTCATTTCTCTCAGATCCAGGTCCCCCTCATCTGAAGTGTATTTAATCAACCTTTGCTGTATTGCTATAAAATGTATCTCTAATTTCAGACTTCATATTTTGCAGCTCTCTCTCTCCGCAGCAGACTTGATCCGTCGCCATGTGCTCTGCAACTGCAAGGTTTCTCTTACTTTTTCAGCTGTATATCACCTCAATTCCATTATTAATTTCAAAAACCATATCAATTTCTGCTCTTAATTGTTTTTTCTTCTTATTTCTTTTCCAGTAGTTCACGATTACTTGTATGCTTATTTTTGTGAGTCCGGTTCCTCCTATTTGACTCGAAATCAATCCTTACTTATTTGAGATTAGTTACTACAGTGTAGCACATGTTCATACATTTCATTGCGCACACACGCATATGCAAAATTATCACAACAAACTTTTTTTCCCCAATTGTTTCTTTGTTGTTTCCATTTTTTGGATATGGTGTATCTCTTTATTATCATACAGTTATTCTTAAAATTAGGTCACTTCTATCAGTAAGTTTGGAAACGTTCATGGATTTACCTTGGCACCTTCTACTCATTGTCCACTTATAATTGCAGAGTGGTCCTATGGCGGTTCTATTTATCAAAGCAAGTAATGGTTTGCTTCAAGAGCTGGGTCGCACAGAAGTAGTTTTCAATTCATTGAGTCCCAAATGGATTAGAAAATTTACTGTTACCTACCAATTCGAGACAGTGCAAAATTTGGTGTAAGTTTTATAGTGATTGTAACTTTCATACCAAATATTTTCTATATATTGGTCTTATGTATCTCAAGAAAATTCTCCCTGCTGTAGATTTCGCGTCTATGATGTTGACACTCAGTTTCATGGCTTAGATGTGAAGGTAGATCAAATGCCTTGATTCATGTCTCCTCATTAGTCATTACAAAGAGTAGAAACTTCACTGAATGTCCTTTATATTTTATATCTCTCATTAATGCTATATGAATGTTCTTTATTTTTTACATGTCCCTTGCTAATGTTACGTTCGTTACTTGTTTCACATGAAGGATATCTGCTGACGAAATATTTATCTAATAGGCTGACAATTTTTTATCTTTTTATTGTTTTTTTGCTTAGGCACTTAAGCTGGAGGAACAACAGTTTCTTGGTGAGGCTAGTTGCATATTATCTGAGGTATGCTTATTCATCATCTCTGTCATCTCCACATAATATATTTGCAGGTGAAGATAAAATAAAATCTACAACTTTGTTACACCCTTATGGGCTCCCTATCTCTTTTACGTATGCCTTCTTGCTTTAGAAGATGATTTTTGTTGTAGTAGATCTATATATTTCCCTTGACTTGGAATGCCTTTTTGGTGCATTTCTTGGAGAGCTTTAACGTTGACGCTGGATACTTGGCATGTTTGGCTATTTTTCTGGACTTTCTTCATCTGTTATATAGTCTTTCGACCTTTTAACTAACTTGCTGCAATGGACATTTGGCTTCTTAAGAGCTTTTGTCGTTTATGGTATTGCTATTTCTTCACCTGATTTTTCCTGATTGTAGATTGCAACAAAAGTAGACAGAACCTCATCCTTAAATCTAGCTCTTGGAGAAGTTATGTCTCCAGCCCATACTCGTTATTCTGGCCAGCTTACAGTTTATGCTGAAGAAAGTGTTCTGTCAGAGACTACAGTAGAGTTGATATTGAAATGTTCAGACATGGAATCCAAGGATTTATTCTCAAAAAGTGTAAGAGAGTTCTTTCTCCTTATTTGGCTACTAGTCTTGTTCCTTATGAAGTAAAAAAAAAAAAAAAAAAAAAACTCATTTGAATACTATGTGCTTTTCGAATTTTCCAGGATCCATTTCTTGTAATATCAAAACCTATAGAGAATGGAATGTTTGATCCAATTTGGAAGACTGATGTCCTGAGAAATGATCATGATCCAAGATGGAAGCCAATTTTCTTGAGTATTCAGCGAGTAGGAAATAAGGTACAAAAATTTGGTGTCTGAATGGAGATCCTGTCCGAGCTTATTTTGGATTCTTGATTTCCTTTGAGATAAAAGTAAATGTGATGGCGAATACTGGGTCCTGATATCGTCAATTCATCATATAGTTTTTCTTTCTTCTTTTTAAGAAATTGCATTGAGGATTTCAAGTTAATGAGGTTTAACTATTGCAGGACACCCCACTATTTATTGAGTGTTTCAACTTCAATAGCAACGGAAAACACGATTTACTAGGGTGAGGAACTGACTTCATTTGATCAGTTCTCTTAACTGTTTTTCAAGCTTATTCTGATTCCAAGCCATATTTGTTCAGAAAAGTTCAGATATCACTAGCAGAGTTGGAAAAGCTGCACGCTGCTAAAACAGGAGAAAATCTGTTTATCCTGGTGTCCGCTGGGCAAAACCACAAAAACAAGGTAGAAAAAGGGAGTGTTTGAGATGAATTGTTACGATATCCCACATCGATTCCACATGAAAGTGTGGAAGGGCATATAAGTGGGGGTCAACCCTTTACCTTCGACCATGGTTTTGGGTTAAGTTAGGGCTCCCTATCTTATATGCCTAACATGAACTTGTGTCAAAATACGAGTCATGTTCTAATTTGTATTTTTTTTCCCCTTAAAGATTCAGTTGCTTGTGGACAAATATTTGGAAAACAACCAGCACATATTCCTCAATTTGAATCCCATGGTTGCTATTGATATCACTGGTAATCCTTTTTGAGCCTATATATGCTTGCAATGTCTTTGATTTTCAACTTCAATATTAAGATTTTAACAGTACTTTTGTTCTTTGATTGAGTCAATCTGTGGTTCCTTCAAATCTGAAAGGGGCAAACTCTTTAGAATTTATATGCTCATTTAGAATAAGTTTATTTACTTTTGACTGAGTTAATAAGATTATTAGAATATGAAATATGCTACTAGATATATATTTAGATATGCTACTCCATATAAATTGTGTTTGAATCCTTTCTGCATTGAAAAGAAAATGGCCTCCTCACTAAGTCACGCCTGCTGCAAGATTTTTCATATCATGTGACAGCAATTTTATTCTTTTTTTTTTGGCCAAATTAATATGTCTATATATCTTATTCATTGCAATTTAATGATCTATTATCAGGGTGTCCAAATGAGCATCAGAGAGTGAGATGTATTCCTTCAGAGAGTAAGATGTATTCCTTATTATCTTATCTTTATTCATGTTATATTTGTTTTGCTTTCTATTCTTTAAGCCACCATTTATTCATGTATCGAATTTTAGTTTATTTTTCCTTGTATGAACATCTTAACTTTTTTGGTAAATACATACAAATTATCAATGACCGGCCATTTGTTTTTTTATTATATGAATAATCATGTCTTATTTGGGAATCATCTATCTATATAAAAACACATCATCTTATCAAAAGTTTGCACATATGCGCGCACATTAATTATTTACTCAATTTCTTTCCATTTAAGTTTCTACCATATTTAAAAAAAGTTTCCAGAGTAAAATCTCTATACAGTAATATGGGGTTAGGGAAAAATATTACTGCAGGGAGGTTATTTTTATAATATAGAGTTTACATATAAAAATTATTATTTTTTTAAAAAAGTAATATATATTATACAACACTTGGAAATGTCCATTCATATATATTTTGAAAACGTGAATTCAAAAGGTATATAAGATTCATTAATGTGCTTTAATTTAAAAAAATAAAAATTATTATAGAAGAAGCGCAAGATTTTACTTCGAAAGACCCAAAAAATTAAAATATTATCACAAACAACTTTAGAAAACTATTTCATAAAATCTTAAATTTAATGTAACATATATGTAGTTAAATAGTTCTATATATTTTATATAGATATTTTAATATATTTGAAATTTAATGTTATTTTATTACAATATAGAGGTAAATTTATCAAGGATGGTCTGGAAAAAACACCGAAATATTACAATGTAAGTATTTTTATATAGAGGTTTTACTGTATCATATTGTAAATAATCCAAATCTAATATGAACCAATATATTTATATTTTAATATTACTTTTTACTAATGTATGTATGTGTGTATATATATATATATATATATATTGTAGTAATAATTTCTCAAAAAATTGCGATAATCTAATTTCTAGAATTAGTTTTATAATTTATAAAATACACAAAAAATCATATCTATAGGAATATTAATATTCAACATTTTTTTTTATTATGTTACAATTTTTTTTATACAACTAATTCTTTTCCGCAAGAAAGATAATTTGCAAAAAAAAAAAAAAAAAATTGGTCATATGCATTTGTCAATATTATGTCTTAATCTTTTTGCCAACTAAAATTAATTTTCGTTTTCATAAATAATAACGTGAATAATATTTGAATTTATAAAATAAAAATCCACGCATCTCTCAAAGAAAACACTAGTTAATTATAAATTCAGAATTCTTTCAACATGCAAAGAAGGGAAATATTACAAGACAATTTTGTTTAAGTATTTGTCTTTTCAATGCCGGAGTTAAGATCTTACGACAACGTATGACTTCATAAAGAATGCTATTAACTTATTATTTTATTTAGGCAAAACATTATTTTGGGTCAGTACTTTTAAAATATAAAAAAACCAGATTATTTTAAAAACTATTGTTCGACTTTTTTTGTTTTAATTTAAAAAATAAGTACATAAATTGAAAAATAAATAATTTAATCTCTATAAACTGTTGTAATTTTATTTTATTTTCATAAAGTAAATTAAAAATCAAACAATAGTTAAATAAAATAAAAAATTCAATTAAGTAAAAATCATTTTTTACAACTATTGTTAGAATGTTTTTCAAAAATAATAAATAAAAATAAAATTACAATGGTTTTTAAAAATTTAATTAAATTTATTTTTTATTTATTTAATTTTTTAATTAAAAAATTCAATTTGTATTAATTTTTTATTTTTATTTAATCATATCTTTTCAAATTTTATTTGTTTATTAAAGAAAAACAAGTTTTTTAATTTCTAATGAATAATTAGTTATTATATTGCATAGTTACAATTTATGATTTTTTTATGATAAGTGTTGACAATGGTTCATTATATTATCATATTCATAATAATTTGATAGTGCAAATAGCAATATAACACAGATATATATATATATATATATATATATATATATATATATATATATATATATAAAACAGGTGATCGGAACACCAACACCGATTCAAAATCACCCTCGATTATGCAAAACCTGCAGAAGCTCGAACTCGGAAAGCACGTCTTCACACTCGCTCTCACCGCAATTTTGGGGCTGCTTTTCTCCCAGAAACTTGAAGATCATGCTTCTTCACCTCATTATTTAATGATTGTTGGTTTTATGGTATTGACCGCCGTCATCTGGAATGGGATTTCATTTGGGGAAATATATCCTTGCCTCGGCAACATTCTGCAACTCCTCGGGATCACTCTCGTCTTGTGTTTGCTCTGTCTCCTCGTCGGAACTTTTCTTCCCGCCGGCTTCTCCTCGGCGTGCTGGCTTTCCGCCGTTCTGTACCTGCTGCCGTTTCTCTATCTTATTATCAAACCTCATCCGCAGCCATATTTGCAGAGGTTTCAAACTTAATGCGATCATAGAGAAATTAAAGCAGCTAGGTCAGCAAGATTGTTGTACGTTTTTTTATTCATCATTCACCATTCACGTTGTTGTATTATAAACGATTGACTTTATGATTATATCTTTGCTAGATTATATTAAATTCCAGTTTGAATTTGTGTTTGATATGAAAAGATAAATTAGATATTTGTGTGGATCTACTCCTATGACCTTGCATAAATCTCAATCTCAATCTCAATGAGCACATCAACTTTATTAGTCTGTTGCTTATTTTTATTACGACATTGAGTTGGGTTTTTTTTTTTTTCACCTGGATTTCTTCAGTATGTTTGCCATAGTTCCTGCTTATTTATTGCTTCTGGTAAAGAGCGTATATTATCTGGAAGAGTGTCTGATTTTGACATTTTAATGCTTCTGGTAAAGAGCGTATATTATCTGGAAGAGTGTCTGATTTTAACACTTTAATGCTGTTTAAATGTAACAGTTGCTTGATGATTCTCTAGAAGAAAGGTTGAAAAAGATTGGGGTTCCTAATATCGATTCTGAAAAAGCAGATGGTGAAGCGTGAGAAGGTGAACTGGAAGAAAATAAGGTTGTTTTTGCTTGTATAAATATTTTCATAGTTTTCTCAAATTGCATTACTGGCAGAAGCAACCTTCTCTGTTCCCCCTTTTTTTCTTCATCTTTTCTACTAGTGGACTAATATTTCTTACAATCTATGTCCAGAAAAGATCTGTTGATGCTGGCACTACACGTAAAAAAGTTGAAAAAGGATAAGGTTGTTGGTGCTACAACAAAAGCTCATCATCCAGAGAGTGTTGCTGCAGCATCTGGAGCACCACATGTTATACCTGAGCTAGCACTGCCAGTAATGTACATTCTAGAATTCTCTGTGCTGTTGGTACTTTATTCGTATAATGTCCTGCTCAATCATTCTAGGGAGCCATATTATTTTTTATGATATGTTCTCCAGAGAATCTGCTTGCTATTGCAGTTGAGAGTTTTGACTAAGTAATAATTTCTTTACATTTTAGACCAGTAGAAGTAGAATGGTCTATTCTTGAATACTTGAGAAACCGTGTGCAGTTGAGTAGCATGGCATTGCCTTCCATTAGCTTCTATACTTTTATCAACACTCATGACAGGTGCACTTTTCATTAAGAAATATTAATCTTTTTGTTCGGCAGCCTATACTTCTTATGGGTTTATAGTGATCACTGGAAATCTGTTTGTTTTTTTGACAGCTTGAATTGTGCTTCAATATCTCAGGATGGGTCAATGGTAGCCGTTGGATTTTCAGATTCATCAATAAAGGTTGATAACTTTTCTATGCACTCTATTATAATCAATCATCGTTTCTCATTGATATGCTAATTGAAAGCCAATTGACAGGTTTGGGACATGACAAAGCTTGGGCAACAGAGTGTAACCTGTGAGTTGATTTACCAGTCCTCTCCACCTTTTTAAATAATGTTTGTGTCTTTATATTCTTCTTCTTTAATTTCTGATTTTGAATTTATCATTAGAAAAAATAAAATGGTTCTGGTATAGAATGATTTGAATTAGTATATACTTTGCATGCTTTAACTAGAATAGACTACTTATAGTAGAAAAGATTTCTCCAGAAATAATTATGGTTAGTTTCTTGGACTTTCGAAGAGCAGCATCCAGCAGAAGATCACGTTGGTTCCTGTCTAAGCTCAGACATTCGCCACAGATATGCTTCAGTAGTTAAATTAAGTCATCAACACAAGCTGTAGTGTAGTGGGTCTTTCTCTGTGTCAGATTTCAGACTTTTAGTTGGTTAATATTGTTCTTTTACCTCTTTTCAGATTTCATATGTTCTACATGATTTTTCATGCATCTAGATATAGAGAAGTTTGATCTGTACAATCTTGTCTTTATGATTCTACTTTTGATAAGAGTTTTTTATGTATCTCGGAAGTAATGTTGGTGACAACTTTCATGCCTTTTTACCCTATGGTTTATTATATAAGTGTTTTTTCTCTATTTTGTGGTCATAAGATGAAGTATATATGTTTATCATGTATGTGGATTGTGGATGTTGACTCTAGAATGTCAGCTCCTTTGCAGGGTGAAAATGAGTTGGCTTCCAGTGAGCCTAGCTCAAGTGCTTGGGGGAAGATGTTACACGTTATTTCGTGGTCATGGTGGACCTGTACATTCTTCCACTTTTAGCCTGTTTGGGGATTTTGTTCTATCTTCTTTATCAGATTCTACAAGTAGGTTATAGTTCACAATTATTATTGTTTCTCTACTCGTTTTCCTTAATCCCATTAGTATGCAATGGCATCTAATTGCAGTTCGACTTTGGAGCACAAAATTGAATGCAAATCTTGTTTGCTACAAGGGTCACAATTACCCTGTATTAATGCTAGTTCTTTCCTGCAATCTTTAAACAGACAAACAAAAAGAGAGATATCTAGTTCATCTTCTATATAACTTCTGTTATATGCATAGGTAGACTAATGCATCTGCCATAATCTCATGCAGTTTAGTCCGATGAGCCACTATTTTGCTAGCGCTTCACATGATCGCACAGCAAGGATCTGGTCGATGGACAGAATACAGCCTTTAAGGATAATGGCAGGTCATTTATCTGATGTAGATGTAAGTATTTCATTTGATGGCTAGCATGCTCGTTGGACTAGTATGATATTCAGTAAAATGAAGAAGTTAATATTGCTTCCCTTGGTTCCCTTCTAGTGTGTGCAATGGCATGCAAACTACAACTATATTGCTACGGGATCTAGTGACAAAACAGTGCGCCTATGGGATGTCCAGAGTGGAGAGTGTGTTAGAATATTCATCGGTCACAGAAGTATGATCTTAAGTTTGGCGATGTCACCTAACGGCCATTATATGGCATCTGGCGACGAAGTCAGTACAATAATGATGTGGGATATTGCATCTGGTAGCTGCATTTCCCCATTAGTTGGCCATGGCTCTTGCATATGGTCACTTGCTTTCAGGTAGAGAACATTTCTCCTGCATTCAGTTTAAATGCCATGCATCAAGTAGGAGACAGCTTCACAACCATTTAACCGTGAACTTCCTTTCAGCTACGAAGGTTCGCTTCTTGCATCCGGTTCTGCTGATTGCACTGTGAAAATATGCGATGTAGCTACGAGCTCAAGAGTGCCAAAAGCGGACGAGAAGTAAGTTTAATCAGTTTTGAAATATAACAAAATATATACAATTTATGTTTTACCCTTAGACGGTACCTATATTCGAATCCAAGCCCATATCTAGAGACATATTTGTATTTTTATTGGTGTTTGATCAAAGTATGGGCATCATGTGATAGATTTTGACCCTTTAGATGGTCTTACACAAGACTTCTCCAAAATGCATACTTTTTCATCGTCAACATTTCACTTATAATCGGGTTTAGTTCCTCAGCAGCAAAAGTGGAAGCACAAGCAGACTCAGATCATTAAAAACTTTACCCACGAAATTTAGCCCTGTCTATGCTCTGCAGGTAAACACAATCTCAGTTGACCCGTTAATCCTTCTCGCTATCTAACCGAACCAAGTCTTGATAGAACTGTTCTTGGTATAAACAGTTCTCCAGAAGGAATCTTTTATTTGGGTGCTCTCTCAAAGCAGTCGTAAATCAATTATCCGATGCCTCGGGTTTGGGAGATCTTCACCGGACTATGCGAATGCACCCGGTTTCCCCATCTAACTTAGTTTGTGTATCTCAGTTTCAATTATTTTAATGTTATGTTTATCGAAGCCTCTGTTGAGTTTTGGTTCAGACATATTCATGGATGTAGAACTAGTTTTCTTAGTGCTGATTTTTTATGACTTAATTGTAGCTTTAGATGGTTGAACAAATCTAACCTCTCCAAATTTTTCTTGTCTGAATTAATATTTGGAGGTGCTAATGTAATTACTTTATCCAAAAAATAGATGTAAAATGGAACATTTAAACTGCCTAATTATACTTCATATTGACATGTGACTTTTGAGTTGTACATTTCTTCAATTTGCCGGCTTAAACTTTACGATATAGACTGTATTCTGGGATCCCATCTATTCCCCGACCAAAACAACATTTTTTTTGTGTGTTTTATATTATTTTTTCTTCAATTTCATTTTCTTGTGCTTCAAGTTTAATTTTATAATTATTAATTATAGTTGATTCTTGCCAATTATGATTTATAATTTTTTTAGTATTTAATTTTCAATTTTCAATTAATAATAAATTATTATAGCTGAACACAACAAATATAAAAGATCTCAACTGTGGTGTGTGTTTGAGAATGTGGGAGCATGAATTTTAGAATTTATGTTGCAGTGCTATAAACACATGGAAAAGAAGTATTATTATTATTAAAGCATAGAATACTCAAAATTGAGTTTCCGGTAGAGAATGGGATTTTGATAATTATATTTTTGAAAATATAATTAATTTTTCTCAACATTCATCCTAAAGCAATAATATAGGATGTTCCATTGAAAAGTTGAATCAAAACTTACTAATCTAAAATTAAGTTAAACTTAAATAAATGACACTTTCCGTTGAAAAGTTAAATGTTAATCTTGATTATATTTGATTCTTCTATACTATAATATACAAATATTAAGTATATCTGAAAATTTTTCGAGATCTATGTATATGAGTGATGAAATAAAACTTTATTTGTCCATTAATTAGTTATTCACTCTATTGCATAAAAAATTATAAAATTATATTTATATCTATATCTAAAAAACTAATTAATCATCATGCAATATTAGTAATTAAATCTTTAGTACAAATTAGTGAATATTTAATTTAACAAATCATAATCAAGAATTGTTTATATAAAAAATCTTATTATATAAGTTTCATCTAAAGTGAATAACTCTCATCATCAAGACTATATTTGATTCTTCTATGCTATAATATACAAATATTAAGTATATCTGAAAATTACCGAGATCTATGTATATGAACGATGAAATAAAACTTTATTTGTCCATTAATTAGTTTTTCACTATATTGCATAAAAAATTATAAACTATATAAAATTATATTTATATCTATATCTAAAAAATTAATCATCATGTAATACTAATAATTAAATCTTTAGTAAATAAATTTAATAATTTTTTATAATAACTCATAATCAAGAATTGTTTATATAAAAAATCTCATTATATAAGTTTCATCTAAAGTGAATAACTCTCGTCATCAAGACTATATTTGATTCTTCTATACTATAATATACAAATTAATATTAAGTATATCTAAAAATTACCGAGATCTACTCAACATCAAGTTTCTATGTTATTTCATTTAATAATATTATATTTGAATTTTTGTTGTTAAGAAATGGACTATTAAACTTGTTTGGTGTTGGTATTTGGATTGTTGATACATGAATTTTTATGTTGTTATTTGTAGAATTCGGATCGGTACGATATGTAAAATTCGGTATTTTCGGTATACCTTAAAATTTCGGTATTTTCGATATACCATGAAAGTTCGGTATACCTTGGAAGTTTGGTATGTTCGGTATACTTGATAATATCGGTACGGTACGATATATCGAAAATATCGGTACGATATCAAATCTGTTACGGTGTATACCGAAATTTCGGTATACTGAAAGTTTCGGTACGAGAACAGTATGAAAATTTTCGATGTCGAAATTTCGGTACGGTATATGATACAGCGTGAAATTTTCGGTATACCGTACCTACCCATCCCTAGAAAAACCACATAAGCGGCACTCAAAAGAAAAAAAACAACCATACATGAAAAATAATACAACCATACATGAAAAATACCTGGACTCAAGAGAAAAAATACAACCATACATCAAAGGTACAACCATACATCAGCGGCACTCAAAAGGTACAACCATACATCAGCGGCACTTAAAGCAAAGGTACAACCATACATCAGCGGCACTCAAAGGTAAAAATACCTGGACTCAAAAGAAAAAATACAACCATACATCAGCGGCACTCAAAAGAAAAAATACACAACCATACCCATACCTTACCTGGATGTGTCAGCGGACCTCAAAAGAAAAATATAAGGCGGACCTCAAAAGCTCAATATAAGAGAATCCCTCAAAAGCTCTATATAAGAGAAATTGCAATTCTCCTCGGCACAGCATCATCATCTCTCTCAGCTTCTCTCTATACATACTTCTCACTCTCGATATGCAGCCTCAATCACTGCTTCCATCTCTAACCAACAACACTGATGATTCAAAATCACTTACCAACACCAACACCGATTCAAAATCACATCTAATCCTCAAAAACATGCAGAAGCTCGAGCTGGGAAAGTTTGCCTTTACACTCGCCACCACCGCAACCGTGGGGCTGCTTTTCTCCCAGAAATTTGAAGATGATGATCAGGCTTCTTCACCTCATTATCTCATCATTGTTGGTTTTCTGGTTTCTTGCATGCTTCTCTATAATGCCCTTGTGTTTGGGGCCATAAACCCTCGCCTCGGAAACTTTCTGCAACTCATTGCGATCACTCTTGTCTCGTGTTTGCTCTGTGCCCTCGTCGGAACTTTTCTCTCCGTCGGATTCTCCGTCACTTGTTGGGTTTGCGCCGCTTTCTGCTTCACACCGTTTCTCTACATTTTCATCAAACCTCATCCCGGCCCATATTTGGAGAGGTTTCAAGCTTAATGTCAGTCGTTGATGCATGTATGCACTTTCTATTGGGTATTGTACTATTGTTAGTTATCCAAAATAAATTTCCGACAGATTTCTTTTGTCACTATAGTATTATATGTGGGATGAGTCCTTTATTCCACGTTTATGTTTAGTATTCCACTCGGTGTTTTAAAAGTATAATATATTTGTAGTTTTACCCTTTATGGAAAAGCTCGTTGGGGCATGTAAGGATTTAAAATTTGGGGCTATGAGGATGATACGGTGCAATTGCATAATACTTTTGTTTTATTTAAAAATGGTGGCAATGTTTAGAATTACCCTATTAGAATCTCTTGTTGTGCAGTCCGAGTCTCTGTTATATATATACATACGTACATACATATATATATATGGTGTTACCTCTCCTATTTAATTGTTATCGTTTCTACTGTGTACGGAGTTACTTGCGGTTTTGTATATCCTGCACCGGGATGCATTTGTATCCCTTGTTATTTTTACTTTATTTCAAATATGTTCGATAAAACTTAGATCAAAATTGAATGTTAGATATCCATTTAGATATCTTATGTGGAAGATGTGCATTCCATATAAATATATGACAAAGCCTTGCCTTTTCTCTAGTGGACCCCGTTTGAAAAAATAAATATATAAAGATAGTATTAAAATAATAGAATAAAAATTAAAAATCAGTAGAAGTCTTCACATTATCCTCTCCAAACGAAATTCAAATAAACAATTTTGTTTTCTTAGAAAAAATCACATAACAAATTCGAATTTCTAATATAGCACTTTTGACATGAATTAACTTTTAGTTATTATCCATCACAAAGTAAAAATACAATTTGAATAATCACCTCAGAACAGAGAGATCAGAAGAAAACTATTACAATCTGAGTATGAAATTTAAAGAATTACTTCTCATACAGATTAAAGCATCCAAGAATGATCAAGCAAAGTGTCCTTATCAACCTGAACTTCATTGACACATTCTCTGTCTCTGTCATATTATACGAGCACAAAGATGGTGTCATACTATCTGTATCATCACATCCAGCACTGCAAGATTTTGCAACTTGTACGAGACAAAACTTCTTACAACATTAACAATACGATAATATAGCTAGGTCATTCGGAGAACAACCCCTAGAATAGGGCCTATTGGAAACTAGCATTCAAAACTCAATTGGGATTCTTCTTTTGTCGGGTTGATCTATTTATCAAATTTTCTTGATGATCTATCTAATATTTAATTTTTAATTAATAATTGGTTATTATATTACATAATTACAATTTATAAATTTTAAATTCAATTTTTTACGGTAAGTGTTGAGAAAAATTTCATTATATTATAATAATTTTTATTTTCATAATAACTATTATTAAATTTATAATTTGATAGCGTAACTGGACATGTAACACATAATATATATAACAGGCGATCAGAACCGCAACATCACATGTTTGCTGGAAAAAGACAGCTCCATTCCCCGCGTTCTGATCTCAAAGCTGTAGCCTCATCCACCATTGCTATCTCTAACTATATCCTTGCCTCGACAACATTTTGCAACTCCTCGAGATCACTCTCGTCTTGTGTTTGCTCTGTCTCCTCGTCGGAACTTTCCTCCCCACTGGCATGTTATATTATTTTGAAAATGATTTTTTATAATGCATGTTATATTATTTTATTATGTTCTTATAAGTCATGCCTATTATTTATTATTATTATTATTATTATTATTATTATTATTATTATTATTTGTTAAATATTATTTTAATTATTTAATTTATCCTCCAAAAGCTTAAATTCTATATTTCTCAATATTTAAGGATTTGAGCCCGTTCTTTATTTTTTTAGCCCAATGATCCATTCTTTATTTTGGCCCAAAGCATTGCCTTCATCTTCTTCATCGTTGACAAATCTCAGGAGCAACGGTCGCCATTTTCTTACATTTAAGATCATGAAACGTACGCCCCTTCACTTGTCGAGCCTCTCCACGAGCCTCAATCATCACAAAATTTGTTTCAATCATTTAACCTCCAAACCTTTGATCTGCGATTTCTTCACTATAAAAGGGAGGCGCCTCAATGATTCATCCTAAACACACCAAAAACATTCTTCAAAATATATCATCTTCAAAACATTTCAAGAGCATTAGATTCTTCTTCAAAGTATATATATGTATATATTTTAGTGTTTAACATTTCATTGGGAGCAGAGGGTACGAGAGAAAGTGAGCTAGAGAGCAGAGACTGCAGCGGGGTGCTGAGTCACAGTGAATCCTTGGTGACGAGACAATAGCCGTGGCGGGTCAGATGGCGGTTGAGGGAGTAGAGTAGAAAGGGGTGGGAATTGAATTTAGTTAATCTTTGTTCTGGTTGTTGGTGTCGGGAACAAAGGTTGTTGGAGGAGAGAATATTTTATCTTCATTTATTAATGATGGAGGTGAAGAGAGAGAAGGAAATATAGACGAGAGAGAGAGAGAGAGTATTTATTTTCTTTTTCTTGTGAGTGGATAGAACATTTAAATTGCCTAATCATACTTTCATATTGATATTGTGTCTTTGAATTGTGCGTTTTTGCAATTTGCCGGCTTAAACTTAATGCGGTAGACTGTATTTTGGGATCTCATCCATTCCCCAATCAAAACAACATTTTTTTTTGTGTGTGTTCAAGTTTAATTTTATAATTATCAATTATAGTTGATCCTACTCAATTATGATTTATAATTATTTACAGATAAACACAACAAATATAAAATATCTCAACTGTGATGTATATTTATTTGTCTAAAATGATGTTTACATAAATGAGATAATGTACAAGTTCAAATTGTAAGTGTTGGAATTGATGAAAGTGTGTTTATTCCACATTGACGAGATAAGAAAAAATATACTTGTATATATTGAAATCCATTTGTTGATTACTAATACTATTAAATAATAAGCATTTACTCAATTACTCTCATCGATCAATAATCTACACTAAATTATACTCCATACTAAAAAAATTAAATAATTCCCCAAGAAATAAAAAAAATTATAAAAAAGTAGGACAACTACTGTCTACTCACCAACCACATGAACGTTGAAAATTATTCCCTTCTCATACTTCACTTCACCAAACCCAACAAACAAACCTCGCGGCTTTACATATATACACATATACATATATATATATATATAACATCAAAATTCTCCTCTCATCTCAGTGAGTCTCAGTCTCGCGGGTTTCTTTTCTAATGGGAAATTGCTTCTCTGCAGTGGTCGGCTTCCTCAATTCTCATTTCTCTCAGATATTTAATTTGCATATTTCAATTTTCATTTCTCTCAGATATTTGCATATTTTAATTAATATACAGATCGTGTTTTGGGTGATTTTTGTTATAGTCTTTCTACGTACAAATACAATACATTCTGTAGCTTATCTAGCTTATTTATGTTACATATAGCTAGCTTTCTTAATTAATTAAGAGCTTTTGTCGTCAATTTTGGTATTCACATTAATTTTCCTCCATCATTTCTTTCTTGTAGATCTCAACTTTTTGGCTCAGCCTCACTGCAGGTTTGGTGGAAAAGCTCACCTCCATTCGCCGCATTCTAATCTCAAAGCTGCTGCAGCCACTACTTCCCCTCACCAACAACGATTCAAAATTAAACCTAATTATTCAAACACTGCAGAAGCTCAAACTGGGAAAGTTTGCCTTCAAACTCGCTACCACCGCAACCGTGGGGCTGCTTTTCTCCCACAAACTTGAAGATGACGATCAGCCCTCTTCAACTCATTATCTTATCATTGTTGGTTTTATGGTTTCTTGCATGCTTCTCTATAATGGCCTTGTATTTGGGGCCATAAACCCTAGCCTCGGAAACGTTCTGCAACTCATCGGGATCACTATCGTCTTGTGTCTGCTCTGTGTCCTCGTCGGAACTTTTCTCCCTGTCGGATTCTCCTTTGCATGTTGGGTTTGTGCCGCTTTCTGCCTCACGCCGTTTCTCTACATCCTCATCAAACCTCACCCGGGGTCATATTTCCAGAGGTTTCAAGCTTAATTAATGTGGGAGCTAGCTAAGGTATAATTTTGAATTTCCAATAAAACAGTGATATATCGCTTGGCTCACAATCTTCAAGCATTTCCCCATGTTCTCTTTTGTATTTTATTATCAAAGTTATAATAGTATTTAGAATTTTTAAATTATGCATAATTATAATTATGATTATGTAATAGAATGAGTATTATATTCACTCCTCAGTATAATATCTTTGCAAGAAGTAAAAATATTTGCAATATATATAGTTTTATCGACTACGTTTGCAATACCGTCTTGCTTTTATTTGTAATCAAATATTCAAGACGCGCCTTACCGCCTTATTTACTCTAAATAAAAAGACGCGGATTTGATTTTATTTTACACCTAATGTCACTTTCTTATCTTCTAAATTTTTGACATTTATGGTACGTTTTCTTACGGATGAAATCTTCTGCAACACTCTGTGCAACACATAGTGCTACAAAATTAGATTTATTAATTTTTCTTCAATTTTTTAATTTAATTTCAATTTACTATGCTTTATTTTATTTTTACACATATTATTTAGGGTTCATCCTACCCAATTAGGGTATATAATTATTTTTTTTACAAAATAATCAATTATTAATTAGAAAATAAAATTTATTATTGAAAAATTAATTATATACCCTAATTGGATAGGATGAACCCTAAATAATAAGTGTAAAATTAAAATAAAGCATAATAAATTGAAATTGAATTAAAAAATTAAATAAAAATTAATAAATCTAATTGTGTAGCACTAAGTGTTACACAAAGTGTTGCAGAGGATTTCATCCGGTTTTCTTACAATTTTAATTTCTCTCGGGAAATTCTTGGCTACCAGTTGGGAGTAGTACTCTAATATCATTGGTATTGAATCACGTCAAAAGTTTTACCTCTTTCAGATTTGTAGATTAATCTATCTTAAACTTAGGTCCTTAAAGAAAAATTATCTATATAGGAAGTTTAATTTGTTATGAAATATTGTTCTAGCACACAGTCCTTTGCGGGCATCTGGTATGTACGATACACACACACACACACTTTATCCCTATCCCTATGGAAAATAGTTTACAAAATTGTTAGAAAAAAAAAAATTCAACTTTTGCATAATGTCTTTGGGATTCTCGAATGACATACTTTACTCCATCTTTGATATTCAAATTCTAATTTTAATAATAGATTTCATAAAAAAAAATTATAACATAATCGATACAGCCCACATTTATCAACAAAAAGTTGAAATAAAAAATATAAATCATAATTATAAAATAATCAAAGAGACAAATTTACTCTGAAGATTTCAAAGACCGTTTAACAATCAAGTTTTGAAGAGAAGAATCAGAGAAAAAATAGAGATTTGATCCGTATAAATATATTTTGATCCGAAAATCATTTAAATTGTACACATTTTGTGTTTTACTAAATTAAATATAAAAATTTGTGTTACGGTGTGATATAATTATAAATTGTGCAAATGGACATGATTTTTACAGTGGTTCGTTTGTTGAATAAAAAAGGAAAGATTGAAATTGTATTTTACGTTGTGAGAACATTAAAATTGTATATTTATTTGTCCAAAATGGTATTTGGATAAGTGTGATATTGTATAAATGCAAAGTGTAGGAGTTGGAATTAGTGAGAATGTGTTTATCCCACATTGATGAAATAAGAAAACATGAACATGTATATATTAAATCCATTATTAATTAATTAATAAATGGTAAGAATTTACTATCATCTATACTAAACTAAAAAACGAAAGAGAAATACGAGAAATTCAGAAATTTAAGAGAAAAGTAGGTAGGAGCAATTTTTCCAAACTCTGTCGTCAAAGACATCAAGAAAGGCCTAGACTCTTTTTGTCGTTTAGAAAACACAAAAAAAAAAAAGCAATGCAAAAGAAGCAATGCAAACACAAAAAAGAAGCAATGCAATTGGCTAAAATCACAAATATTGTCTTTATCTGAGGAGTTTGCTTCTGCTTAGGGTTCTACTTTAATTTTGCCCTTTGGTGATGAACAAAACAAAACCCCATTTAAGTGAAATGTTGATGACTTGACTCTTGCACCGCGTTAGGAAGAAACTATTGGTAAGAAAATGTAATCATATTTCAACAAAAATAATAATAACTAATGCAAATCTATTTTGAGTACTATATGCCTTAAAATGCAAATCTATATATATCTTACTTTGTCTTTTACCTTGTATTCATTTTGTATAATTAGCATGTATTAAATATTAAATCAATTTTAGAAAAGTAATTAATATGCTAATTTCATTCATTTAATCGAACTAAATTAAACAATGTATTTCATAGACGTTTGGTAACAAATTCTCTCTTCAGCTGACACCTCGATCAGGATATAATAATGCTAGCTAGCTACTTTCTCTTTCATGTGTTTATAGCCCCTATTACATAAATTCTTAAATTTATGCTCTTACATTCTCGAACATACACCTCGTACAGTTCAAATCTTCTATTATATTTTTTGTATTCAACTATAATAATTAATTATTAATTAAAAATTAATAATAAAAAATAATTACAAATCCTAAATCGGCAGAATCAACTATAATGGTTTAGTTTGGGCGGGGCAATGGAAATTAAAATTCAGATATTAATAAAGTACTTATAATTAATAAATATTACTATTTACGAATTAATTAATAATTATATAAATATTTTATATCAAATATGGAGTACTAGAGTATGTTATCCGAGAATCCCGAAGACATTATGTAAAAGTTGAATTTTTTTCTAACAATTTTGTAAACTATTTTCCATAGGGATAAAGAGTTTGTGTATGTACGTACGTATATCAAATCACAAATGCCAAAAAATTTAAAAGACAATAAAGTGAAATAAGTGTAAAATCAAATCAAATCCAACAAAAATAAGGGCAATAGTGTCTTTTTATTTAGAGTAAGGTGGTAAAGCACGGATGAGATGGGGCAAAATGCAATGGCACCCAACGCAAAATGCAATGGGGCCAAAATGCAAAAATGATTTGCACTTTCTAGTTTTTCTATTGGGTATAGTACTATCGTCATTTGTCCAAAATAAATTTCCGACATATTTCTTTTTTCATTAGTAGTATATGTCGGATGGGTCCTTAATTTATTCCACGTTTAGTATTCCGGATCAAATTTAAAAGTATATATAATATATATGTTCAATTTATCTTAAATTAAATTAGAAATTAATATGTCAAGCTAAATAAAATGTAAATATAGAGCGCATTGGAACCTAGTCGGACAGAGAGTTCGGCTAATATTATGATACTATTAAGAGTTTGAATATGAGATGAACATAATCGTTTATTTTATTTTGTAGTATCATCCTGAAAACTTAAAAAAACATGTGCTTGATAATATTTTGTAGTATCAATTGAAACTTTGTGTATGCACTTTCTAAGTGTATACTTGATAAATTAAATCGAATAGAACAACTCAATTATAGGGACCAATTAAAACATTTTTAATGAAAAAAAAACCTGGTAATATTAAAGCCTTTATATAAATTAGGAAATTTGTATGAGATCTCCCTAGCAATCTGCCCCCTGCCAAAAAAAATTATTTAAAGTTATCAACACTATACAATATTTCATTCATTATTACTTTTAAAATACTAAAGTAACGATGGTTCTAGTGCACAAATTTCATAACTCTACATTTTGCAAATTGTTGATGCAAAACAATTTGACTAGATCGTTTTCTTTTTCCTTCTTTTTTAGTTATGGCGTCATCAATGATATTTTTTTTTCAAGGAAATCTTGAATGAGTGTTTGGATATAAGAAAAAATTTCGCATCGACATTTATTTTAGTTTAAAAAAATTGCCCGCACTTATAAATTGTCACACCGTATCAAAGTACTAAGCAACGCTTCAATAATCAATTAATCAATATTCTTTTGCATGCGATTTGCCAAAAAAAAAAAAGATGGATAGAGGCACCACTTCAATATTAAAAATCAGAGTAAATTATCAAAATGTCACGTCACTTCACTATTCTGTGTTTTATATATGGTGTTAGATCTCGTATTCTATTATTACTATTAATATTAATGAATATTAAACATTGAGTAAAACAAACAATCAATCGACGAGTTGCTCCTCTAATAAATATGGATGATTATACTATCATCTATACTAAATTATACTTCATAAAAATAAAAATAACTGGGAACCATCCTGCTCAAAAAAAAAAAAAAAAAAAAAAACAAAGAAAAAACAAAAAAAAACAAAAATAAAACTGGGACCATCCATCTAGCATTCTAGCCTCTGTCAACATCGTTGGCTAAAATAATTGTTGACTAAAAATAAACTAGGTATAGGGTATCTAAGTGAGTTTGTATGACAGGCAAAAGTTTGCACATATGCGTTTATTCCGATATAAGTTTCTACCATATTTTAAATAATCTAAATCTAATATTAACCAATATATTTATATTTTAATAATACTTTTACTAATATATATATATATATATTGTAGTAATAATTTCTCAAAAAAAAATGTGATTATCAAATTTCTAAGATTAGTTTTATAATTTAAAAAATACACAAAAAATCATATCTAATAGGACTATTAATATTCAACAATATTTTTTTAATATATTAAAATTTTGTTACATACAACTAATTCTTTTCCAGAAGAAAGATATTTGTCAAAACAATTGGTTATGTACGTGCCGTATACATTTCCCAATATTGTGTCAAAATCTTTTTGCCAGCTAAAATTAATTTTCATTTTGATAAATAATAACGTGAATAATATTTGAATTTATAAAATATTAATGCAAAAAGGGTTTTGGCAATCGTCTCCAAGATACAACGGTTTTTCAACGGCGTTTTATTGCATTTACAAAAACGACATTATGACGAATAAAACAATGATCAAAACTTTGAAGTGTAAAATGCGCCCTAAATTAACTCCCTATTCCGACAAGTGCGACGTGTGGCCCAACCATAGATAGCATCATCTCCAACACACAGAATCTCATAATAACACAGAAATAACACAGAATGCAAAGCAAAACTAAAAAGCATTCTAATGCAAAGCAAAACTAAAAAGCAAAGAATGCAAAAACTAAAACGGTCGACGCCTAGAATTAAAGCTGGGATCGATCTACACGAAACTCATTCTCTCTCATATGTAGTGCCGTTCATATATAACCCCTCTCATCTCTCTCCCTCAGTCTCAATATATTTTTAGAACTCATTCTCGATACATAAATTAATATAATTATGGGAGATTGCTGCTTCTCTGCTCTGGTACGTCGCCTTCCTCAATTCTTGCATGCGAGTCGTCTATAATTCTCATTTCTCTCACATATTTAATTTCCATATCTCAATCAATATATATATTGTCGTTTTGGTGTTGAGATTAATTTTCCTCCATCATTTCTTTCTTGTAGATCGCAACTTTTTGGGTTCGTCTCACTGCAGCTTTGGTGGGAAAGGTCACCCCCATTCCTCGCATTCTATTCAGTCAAACTGCCTCTCTCTCTCTCTCTCTCTCATTTTTCTAATATTGGTTGCAGGTGAAGAGTTTTTGGGTCCGTGTCACTGCAGGTTTGGTGGAAAAGCTCACCTCCATTCGCCGCTTTCTAACCTCAAAGCTGCAGCGGCAGCCTCAGTCACTACTTCCCCTCGCCAACACCGATTCCAAATCACATGACCTAATCCTCCAAAACCTGCAGAAGCTCAAGATGGGAAAGTTTGCCTTCACGCTCGCCACCACAGCAACCGTGGGGCTGCTTTTCTCCCAGAAACTTGAAGATGATGATCGGGCTGCTTCACCTCATTATCTGATCATTGTTGGTTTTATGGTTTCTTGCATGCTTCTCTATAATGGCGTTGTATTTGGGGCCATAAACCCTCGCCTCGGAAACTTTCTGCAACTCATCGGGATCACTCTTGCCTTGTGTTTGCTCTTTGTCTTCGTCGGAGCTTTTCTCCCCATCGGATTCTCCGTCGCATGTTGGGTTTGCGCAGCTTTCTGCCTCGTGCCGTTTCTCTACATTCTCATCAAACCTCATCCCGGCCCATATTTGCAGAGGTTTGAAGCTTCTCTACATTCTCATCAAACCTCATCGCGGCCCATATTTGGAGAGGTTTGAAGCTTAATGTCAGTCGTTGATGCGTGTATGCACTTTCTATTGTGTATTGTACTATTGTCATTTCTCCTAAGGGTTTTAAGAGTATAAATTTCCGACAGTTTGTTTTTGCATTAGTAGTATATGTCGGATGGATTCTTAATTTTTCCACCTTTAGTATTCCAGGTCGAATTTAAAAATATAATATATTTGTACTACTTTATGGAAAAGCTGATTGGGGCTATAAGTGTAATACAGTACAATTGCATAATATTTATGTTTTATTTAAAAATGGTGGCAATGATTAGAATTACCCTGTTATGGAAAAGCTAGTTGGGGGCATGTAAGGGATTATTCTTTTATCTTGATTTGAAATTTGGGGCTGTGAGGATAATACACTACAATTGCATAATATTTATGTTTTATTTAAAAATGGTGGCAATGATTAGAATTGGGCCTTATTAGAATTGAATCTCTTGTTGTGCAGTTCGAGTCTCTGTTATATATATGTACTAGAATTACCCATCGTGCGATGCACGGACGATAAAATTTATAAATATAGAGATACTATGCTATAGTGATAGTTTGTTAACAATTCATAAAACTCTCGATTGCCCGACACAATGTTGTCATTTAAGGGTTTGTTTGGTTTGAGAGATTAGTCTGGTTTAGGTGGTATCGATAAAATTATATAGTCTTATGATTTGTTTGGTTTGAAGAATTGGAGCCCGAGATTGATAATGGGCCCGGGTCCTAATCACTCATTTGTGTGATTACTCATCACCCCACTTTTGGAGTGATTAAATTCATCCCTCCAATATATATTTGTAAAATTACTCATATAACCTCATCTCAAATAATTATTATGAGATTATTGATATGTAATATAATATTAATATGAATACCAATATGCAATTAAAAGAAGACTTCTGAAGAGTAAAACTATTTTGATTAATTATTTTTATGTTATTATTTCCCGATGTTTGGTAAATTATTTTTGTGCATCAATTGTTTCCAATTTCATGATTTCAAGCATTTTTAAATAGAAAAATACAACTAAAATAATAATTATAAATGAATATCTTATATGAAGGGTGATTTAGGTATTTTATAATATTTTAATCGTCATTCAATCCAAACAAAATATTGACAATATATCTTATATCATTAAAATTACAATCAAGGAATCCAATCACAAAATTATTTTTATCCAAACAGTGCAATCATATCTTATCCTATCAATCTTATCTATCCATCAATCGAACCAAACGTGGCCAAGTGATCACGTACCATTGGTATAAGATATTCTATCATTTAAAAACAGTATATTTGTGTTTTATTGTATAGTTTTATATCTTTCCATTTTATTAAATATATTATCTTAGCAATATAATATGGTTATTTATTATTTTCTTCAGAATAATGAATAGAAATATATATACTAACCTAATTATTTTTTAGATTGATAAAAATATAATTTTAATGCATAATTTCAAGGTTCTTTTTACTATGTAAGGAATTTGTTATTTTTGTATTGATACTATAAATTTAAATATAGTATTGTTATTTATTGATATTATTATTTATTAAAAGATAAAAGGATTAAACGTTTGATTAAATAAAAAAATTAATTATTATAATCAAGTTATGTAAAAATACTGGAAAAAAAATGAAAACTTAAAAGTCAAGTTAATTAAGCAGAATAGTATATGATATATATATATATATATATATATATAATTTTTCAATTAAGAACATGTCTTTATATTTGTTGTGATTTACATCTTCAAAAAATCAACCACTGCTCCACGTATCTATCTGTATGTTTGTGTGTGTGAAACGATGAAAAGTGCTCATGCAGAATTTTGGTTAGTTTTTGAGGAATTGTATATGTTATGTGTGAATTAAAGTGATTGGTTGTGAATTTGTTAATTAAGCAATTAATGAACACATTAAATTATCCATCACGCATCATTTACAAAAAAATGAAAAATAAATAAAATTAAGCTAGTTACAAATAAGAAAAGTACACTTTGGCTAAAACAACAAATTCGATCCTATCTAAAATACACAAAAAAAGAACAAAATTCTAACTGGATTGAAAGACTTTCCAATGCCCAACATATAAAAATGTTGATAAATAAAATCAATAACCAATATAAACATTTTTCATTGATAAAAATTTCTTAAAAACAAAATACATTCAATCCTAAAATATTATATTTCGTAGGGTTTAATATCTCGTATTCTTCTTTTCAATAATCAGTCTACTTAGACCATTTTGCGACCATAATTATACATGTTCAACTTGAATCGTTCAACATATATATTCGATCTTCCTTTTTTCCTTCCAAACATTGTACGATTGCTGCAAACGCAACGCAGCTTCAAGGCCATTGATTCCATAGCGATTCCATGGCATGATGCTAGGCCCTTAATCTATATTATATCTAAAAGTAAGATAGTCTAGTATAAATAAAAATTACTCATTTTCCCGCCTAAACTACATTTCTAGATATAGAAATTTTTGTTATTTAATTAAAGTATTATTTACATATATTAATTAATAAAAGTCCTTAGACAAATTAGTCAAACCAATTCAATATAGAAGTAGATTTGATTTTATTAGAGAATTAAACTTATCTAATTATATTAAATACCCAAAATCAGGAAGTTTAAAATTAATTTTGCCTAATTAATAAAAATAAGATCGTGGATATTTACTAAATCATAGTTCATTACATTACTTTTATCCATACACAATCAAATAAATCTTTATTTGAAAAAAAAATCAAATTAATCTTATATGGTATATTTAAAACTAATTAAGGAAATACGTAATTTTTATATTATGTATAGATATATACATGATACACCCAATCAAATTCCATGTTTCACAAATTAATTAGAATGGGTAGCAATTTAAGGATTCTCATTTCATTTATTAAAAATTCTACATATCATACCATAAATTAATATATCGTTGTATCAACGTCGCATATCATATAATATCTTATTAATATATTTCCACATACATCTCTTCGAAAAAAATAAATTGCCATATCATATTATAATGAATTGAAATGAATCGGGAAAATAAACACGCATAAATATATTAAAAAACTTTTTTATAACTATCAACCATTAAAATGAGTCTATATTATAATATATATATATATATTATGTAAAATATTTTCCTTTCATATGTTATATTAATCAAGATTCTCCTTTCATTGTGCAAATTAATCAATCACCCATTTACATTTAATTATGAAAATTATATATATGATTGTCATTTTGGTATTTCAATCTTCAATTCCTTATTTTATTAAAGTTATTTTTGTAATAATTTTAGTTAATTAAATTTCAATTGATATTTAAAATAATATTTATTGAAGTCATTTTTATTTCAGAAAGAGTCATTTTCTCTATAAATAGGAAAATAATTGACATTTGCATTGCATTCTTCTTTTGCAATGCTTTAAGGGTATTTTTTTTTATTTTTTGCGCATTACATTTATCACGTAGTGTTGTTGATATTATTTTCTTTATTTGCAGGTTTCAGCTTGCAATAACAAATCAATTATTTGAGAAAAAGACCATATTTTTAATGGCTATGCTTCAATTATTTTTAAGGTTTTGTATCTTTAATTTGTAATTAAAATCAAATTTTGTTTTCTAAGATTCATCTTTGGAACATCCTATTAGTAAATCCCAGCTTGAATACTCATTCGATGATTTGAATGATTTAATTGAAGTATTTTAATATGGTATGTTCATGTATCTCTTAAATGGTGATTTTTCTTCTACAGTCCTATAAAAGAGATGAAGGTAGTCCGAGAAGAGACTAAAAATAATTTTTTTAATGTCTTTCTTATCTTGCATCACTGAAAATTATATATTTGTTTATTCAGATACATTTTTATCTAATAAATCAATTATGCATATTTATGTTGAAAAAATCGTATGTTCTATGTTGATGAGTTTGCAGGAATTGGTGGTGATTCAATTGGTAGAGAACTTGTGTTTGACAAACTGGAAAATATATCTTAATGATGGATAAAGATTGATGATGAGGATTTAGATGAACACAAATACACAATGGAAGCCGCCAAGAAATCATTGTCTTTTTCACTTCAAAAAGATTGTTCATGATATTCTTAATTTAATATTTTTTGGTATTGCACATATTTTTTCGATTTTTACATATTGTAATAAATAAGGTCACATTTTTCATAAATTGTGTCACTTTTAAAGTTTAATTCATTTTATTTGATTTTGCTATAAATTAATTACTTTTTAAGATGTTAAGTAATTATACTTGGCAAAATTAAATTGGTTTCTAACTATTTTATACTTTAATTATAAGAACCTTATTTACGTTAATAATGTTTAAACAATGGAATTATGTTCATATCATATAATTGCGGCAGTTATTTAATTAGACTAAATTATTAATTAGTTTAATACTTAATAGTAGAGAAAAATGTAATTTCCTTTATACTATATATGTCAATACTATTCAGAAATGGAATAAACATAATTAATTATAATTTTCAGGGATATCCATATCTATCTATCTATATATATGATTTTATATACATACTATAGTATATAAAAAAAAGTAGACTTTATTATTTTTAATCACGCCTATTATATATATATATATATACATACTACAGTATTTAATCTTGAAATTGTTCAATCCATCAATATATGAGGTGGATTATTATTTTTTATCAATCTAATCTATCTTACCACATAACAATAAATTTTGTAAAATTTAACTGCATATATAAACTAAATAATTTTTAAGATGGATTTTTATTCGTTAAATCTAAATATATTTATTTAGCTGAAGACATGCAGGAAAGATTTTGAGATTTAAAAAGGAGAATTAATAAGATTTAGATATGATATACACGAATGTATAAAACTTTATACACATTCAGTTTTGTCTTAATATGAACTTGTACTTTTATTTTGTGTTTCAATTGGTCTTTTTAATCATTTATACACTATGGGGGGTTTAAATGAGTGGCCTCCTACATGTACATTTATTTTTAAACTTAGATATAAATTCAATTGAAGATTGTATATATCATATAATTATTGGAGAAGACAGTCGATGAGTTCTTTTACAAAGTATATGGGATGAGTTCTTTTACAAAGTATTTGAGTGCATAATTCATGGAACTTGTGTAATATATTTGCTTTGTTGCTTAATCTTTATTGTGATGACATGCAATATTGACAAAGTTAAAATGTAATTTAAACCTCTAGAGATGAATTGGAATAGACGTTGATATCCAAATCCAAGACCTAAGTATATTTCGCTGTTTTTGGTTTTTTTTTTTTACTCCTATTATTTAAGTAAATCCTTCTAATTGATTGTTTTTCAATCATTTTAAATGGATATTGTACTAAATGTATTATTTTGAATGATTGAAGCCGTTCACACCGATTTGAGAACAAAACCACACATCCACTTATAATTAACTGCTCTTCAATATGTTGTGGAAATATTTATCATTCTTACTGTTTTTATTAATTATTTAATTGTAGATTAATTCATTTGTATAAATGTTTTATATGTCTCTCACCGTGCGATCCGTGCAACGCACGGGTGCAATACTAGTTTGAAGCAAAACTACACAGCCAAACATAGTTGCAACTTTACTTTTTCTTAGTTGCAATGCATATGGACGTTTTCAAAATATTTTTGTGAATTAATGTTGAGAACACATACAAAAGTTGATAGACATAATGCGACTATTTATAATATTATTTTTTCTTAATCGTCGAAATCCAATGCAATCATCATTAACATAGTTAACATAATTATAATTATGTAATTATACATTTCTATAATTAACCTAATTAAATTTAAGGTATAATAGATGCCATATATCATATATATATATATACCGAGAGAGGATATCGATAAATGCATATGATTATATACTTGAATAGATTGGCAAATGCTTATTTATGTATCTTATAGCCTTTTATATTAATATAATCTACCGAAATTATATAATCAATTCTGACAATAAATTTAACTAAATGATTGTGATGGCCACCAGATTGATTCGTAATTATTAATATATTATGGTATTGATTTTGTACATTGTATTATAGTATAATATTATTTTATTGTTTGTATATGAAATTAGATAAATACTGATATATAGATATCCTACTATATCTAAAAGTAGGATAGTTTAGGGGGTTTAATTTTCCGCCAAAACTATCCTACTTAATATATATCCTATCATATCCTATGTATAACCGTTACTTTTATATTCATTTATATAAAATAAGCAAAATGAAAACCGTGGCTTTTTTTAAGGGAAATCTAATTTGGGAGAATCCCTATAATATATATATATATATGTATATATTATATTAAGATGAAAAAACCGTTACTTTTTTTTTAATACTATACATAATTTAAGAATTCAATTGTAATTGATAATTGAAATTGATAACGAGCCTGACCATTTAATATTCATTTATATAAATAAGCAAAATGAAACGGTCCCTCATCAACTCTAACTATTTTATTTCAAGTTGCCATTTTAAATTAATGTTCAAGCAATAAGTTGATAATGCACGAAATCCCTTTCGTAAATAAAAATTCCATCATAATTAATACATAACAATATTAAGGGGATTTATTAATTAGTACCAACTAGACTCTAGCCTTTATATAATAGACACGGTTTTTCTTATTCCATTGTACAATAACCGTTACTTTTTTTTTCAAGGGATGCATAATATGGGTGAATCCCTAAATTATGTAATCAATTACTTTTTGTAGTAATTTTGTACGTGTAATTATGTTATAATCAATTTTATCATTATAATTATATTATATATTATATATTATATATTATTCTATCATTATGCATATCATTATTATGAATATAGGATCTCATCTTTATATTAACTAAATTAATAATTATATATAATTTGTTAACATACGTTTAATCCATTGTAAATCAATTTTTCTATGTAATTATTGAAACTTTAATTCTTTGTTTCTATAATTAACCAGGTCATTTTATATAAATAGACACCCAATTTGCGTGTTACTATAGCTAATTAACCATATGCAAATAAATATATATACATACGCATAAACCATAAACCATATAAACATATAGAAAGATTGTAATGAATTTGTTAATTAGTTAATTATACGTTTCTCTCTAACACTTACATAATCAGCTAAAATTAAGCTTTTAGATTATGACAAATTAATTTGGATGAATTTAATTGAATTCCGCAACTTCATTTTTATAGAATTGTTCAGTTGATGTATTTGTATAAATAGTTGTGTTGTAGTCTTTCATATTTACCAAAGTTCTAATTGTCATTCTCATTGTGACTACATACATCGAAACATTAAGAAAAATTGTGCCCTATTTCAATTTGAGTATTTTTTTTCAATTTTATTTTTGTAATATGGTGTATTTATATTCACTAATATTTTTTGTTTTCTTATTGACAGAAAATATGAAATGGATGTACTTGGTGAATTGATGATGAAGCTACTGTTAGTCGCTGTATACTATGTTCTTGCATGTCGAGAAGAAATGAAATTGTTAATTGGTTTGGGTTTCATTGTTCATGAATCTATATGAGGAACCTAACAAGTTCATCAATTATACCAGGTCAAATATTAAAGATATTGGAATGGTATTTTTTTTGTATACAATTCTTATTTTTTTAGTTTTTGGTCATCAAATATTCCATGACTACAAATGTGGAATTCGATCATGTTGATTGAATCATATTACGGAATTCCTTATTTATGGCTTATCGATAACCCTTTGTTCTCAAACATGTGTGTACGTGTGTGTAAATTGTAACATAGTGGCATACATCATTTCCCTATATATATAACTTGCATATCATTTGTCTTGATTTTTAATTTAAATCCATAATAGTTGAATTTGTTAACAAAAATTCAGTTCTATCATGTTATATCCATACGATTATGTATTTAATTGATTATCACACACACACACACACACACACATAAATATCTTACTGTATTTTTATTT
Organism: Perilla frutescens; assembly: GCA_026008535.1. Lineage (NCBI taxonomy): Eukaryota > Viridiplantae > Streptophyta > Magnoliopsida > Lamiales > Lamiaceae > Perilla > Perilla frutescens. The sequence continues at coordinate 54,590,621 of BRKX01000015.1, forward strand.
AATATAAAAATGTATTTATTATAAACTCAATTTTAAAAAAAAGCACTCATATTAAACAAACAAACACGCACACATATTCTAATTACAATCGATGTTATCCAAATATTCAAACTAAATTACGATGGAACACCCAAATTTGTTTGCTTAATTTGTGTTTGAATCCAAAATTTATTTATTTATTTCCCAAAAAATATAACATTATCACCACTATTGATATACTTCCATAATATATATACATATGTGTATTTTGTTTATTGTTTCAATTGTTGTGATTATGTATGGTGGCCACGTGGTCTTATTCTATGAATTGTTATTAAAATATTACTATAATATTATATTTTTATATTTATATATTTTATCCGTGCATTGCACGGCGGGTAATGCTAGTGAATTATTAAACTATAATATATATATATATATATATATATATTATATGAAATTAGATACATTTTATCTTTTATGATTTCATAGGGTTTAGTTAATCGATATAACAAAATAAATATTAATATGTTATTTAAGGTAAATAACATATATACACGATTCGTATAAGATTTTAATTTTATTTCTTGATTTTCAATATCTTAATTAATTAATGTAAACAAATTTTTAATTAATCAAAAAATATATATTTATATTTCTAGAAATGTACTTTAAGCGGGAAATTCGATAGTTTCTATTATTATAGACTATCTTACTTTTAGATATAATATAGATGTATGTATGTACGGGGAAATTCTATGCTACATGTGGGGTACTAACCTACATATAATATACCATTTAAAAATAATAAAAGTGTATTAAATGGACAATAAAAAATTATTATATATATTTATTACTACCTCCGTTTCGAAATGTTCGTTGTTTTGTTTTTTTATCTGGAATTAAGAATTAATTTTGTGGACAAATATACCCATCCTTCATATATGCCATAAAATCTAATTCATCTATATTTTCTTAAAAAATAATAATATTTTCTCTCTCCATATATTTTTCTCTCTTCATATATTATAGGTAAGTTAGAATCAAGAAATCTTGTAGTATTATAGGTAAGTTAGAATCAAGAAATCTTGTAGGATTTGAGAGGGTTAAAATTGGGAGAGAGGATGTCAAATTATATAAAATAACAAACATTTTGAAACAAAAAAAAAACTTAAAACAACAAACATTTCGAAACGGAGGTAGTATTTTTTAAATGGTACTACCTCCGTTTCATAATGTTTGTTGTTTAAGGTTTTTTTTTTTAGTTTCAAAATGTTTGTTGTTTTATATAATTTGACATCCTCTCTCCCAATTTTAACATTTCAAATCCTACAAGATTTTTTGATTCTAACTTACCTATAATATATGAAGAGAGAAAAATATATGGAGAGAGAAAATATTGTTATTTTTTAGGAAAATATAGATGAATTAGATTTTATGGCATATATAAGGGATGAGTATATTTGACCATAAAATTAATTTTTAATTCCAGATAAAAAAAATAAAATAACAAACATTATGAAACGGAGGTAGTATATTACATGTGGGGTACTACCCTTACCCACATGTAGCATAGAATTTTCCGTACATACAGTGTTACCTCCCTTATTCAATTATTATCGTCTCTACTGTATACTGAGTTACTTGAGAATTGCAGTAGAAGGCAAACAATCACTTTCACCTCCTCTATAACAGTATTCAAAATGTACCTCAAAATTCAACACTCACTGCATCAGTTCGAATTAGAGTAAAATCCCCAATCAGTTTCGAATTACAACAATATATAATGGATTGCAATTCCCTGGCGTCACCGGCGGCCAATCGACGGTCGTAGGCACGAACTCCGGCTTAGCAGCCAACGCTCTGAACCAAGCCGTTGATGCGTTCCGATGTGGCTAATATTGTCATTTCTCTCAGATCCAGGTCCCTCATCTGCATATTTCAATCAATTTTTTAAGTGTTTTCTGTGTCTATTAATCAACCTTTGGTGTATTGCTATAAAATGCCTCTATAATTCTTTCATTGATTATTCCTCAAGCTCATGTTCAGACTTAATATTTTGCAGCTATCTCTCTCCGCAGCAGACTTGATCCGTCGCCATGTGCTCTGCAACTGCAAGGTTTCTCTTACTTTTTCAGCTATATATCACCTCAATTCCTTTATTAATTTCAAAAGCGATATCAATTTCTGCTGTTAATTGTTTTTTCTTCTTATTTCTTTTCCTGTAGTTCACAATTATTTATTATGCATGTATGTTTACCTTTCACTTTAAATGTGTTGATTTCGATATGCTTATTTTAGTACTTGTTCGTACATTTTTGTTGCAAACACACACACATATGCAAAATTATCACATTTTTTTAAAATTGTTTCTTGTCGTTTCCACTTTTTGGTTATCATACTGTTATTCTTAAAATTAGGTTACTTCTATCAGTAAGTTGGTGGTAGGGATCCTGTTTGGAAACTTTCATGGATTTTTTATATATCTCTCATTAGTGGTATATGAATGACTGAATGTTCTTTATATTTATATGTCCCTTGCTAATGTTACAATTCACTACTTGTTTTACATGAGCGATATATGCTGACAAAATATTTATCTAATAGGCTGACGATTTTTTATTTCTATTTTTCTTGGTTACGCACTTAAGCTGGAGGAACAACAGATAAAATAAAATCTACAACTTTGTTACACTCTTTACGAATGCCTTCTTGCTTTAGAAGATGATTTTTGTTATAGTAGATCTATATATTTCCCTTGACTTGAATGCCTTTTTGGTGCATTTCTTGGAGAGCTTTAATGTTGACGCTGGATACTTTGCATGTTTTTTTGGCTCTATTTCTCTACCTTCTTCATCTGTTATATACAGTCTTTCAATCTTTTAACTTTCTACAATGGACATATATATAGCTTCTTAGGAGCTTTTGTCATTTTTTATTGAGATTTCTTCATCCGATTTTGTCCTTACTTCTCTCTTGTAGATCGCAACAAAAGCAGACAGAGTCTTAACCTTAAATCTAGTGTGTGAAGAAGTGTCTGCCCCAGCCCATACACGAAAATGTTTCAACTTCAACAACAATGAAAAACATGATTTACTAGGGTGAGCAACTGGCTTTAGTTGACCAGTTCTCTTAACTGTTTTTCAAACTTATTCTGATTTCCACTTATAATGCAACTCCGTAGTTTATATGCTGAAATTCAGGTGCTTGTGTATTAACTATCTTGATCACGCGGACAAGAGTGGCAGATGGTTGCCTCTGGAGAATGACAAAATTAATTAAGAAAAGTAGCATCTAGTTTCATTACCAAATATTTCTTTGATAATTTGGTAAATCAGAAAGAAATTCCCTGCCGGGGGGGCAGCAGTAAGAAAGGACGTATGTGTGTGTGTGTGTGTTTTCATGTTGCACTTTCCCCTTAATTTGAGTACAAAATTCACAATATTTACAGAGTGAATGCTGTAGTTCTTCATGTTTACATTATTTATATTATCATGTTACTCTGGAAGAGAGAATTTACTTGCTACGGTATTCACTATTCTGTAGGACTTTTAGTGCTAGTGGTGATAGAAAATTGTCAAACGTCCATTATTTAGACTATTTTAAGAGTAGACAAATCTCTTATTGTTTTTGGTTCTAGAATGCACTGGTGATCATGGAACAAGGACTAGTCTGTTGATTCCATCACTTGGTACTGATTCATTTGCCACAAATGTTCGGTATTTATCTTAATATCAGCTGAAGTTATAAAATTTTGAGATGCAATGAAATAAGTGGCTCATTCTCAAGCACTTGTTTTTAGATTTAGCTATTCCTAAATGAAGTCGAGCTTGTTTCTGCAGGATCTTACTTGTCAATCATTCATGTGGTTGCTTCGTTGTGTTGGTAGTGTAGGAATGACAACTTTTTCTGACTCTATGCTGGACTTTTGGGAAGCATACTGGTTATTGGTCTTAACAGTTGATAGATTATTTAATTCATAGTGTTTGAGCTGATATTATGGCTTCGAGTTGGGTTTTTTAATATTTTCACCTGGATTTCTTCAGTATCTTTGCCACAGTTCCTTCTTATTTATTGCTTCTGGTAAAGAGCATATATCAGCTGGAAGAGTATCTTATGTTGACATTTTAATGCTATTTAAATGTAACAGTTGCTTGAAGATTCTCTAGAAGAAAGGTTGGAAAAGATGGGGTGTCCTAATGTCGATTCTGAAAAAGCAGATGGTGAAGCAAGAGAAGGCGAACTGGAAGAAATAAGGTTGTTTGCTTGTATAGATATTTTCATAGTTTTCTCTAATTGCATTACTGGCAGAAGCAACCTTCTCCTTTCCCCCCTTTTTTCTTCGTCTTTTTACTAGTTGACCAATATTTCTTATAATTTATGTCCAGAAAAGATCTGTTGATACTTGATGGTGGCAAGCAAGGCACTACACCTAAAAAGTTGAAAAGGATAAGGTTGTTGGTGCTACAACAAAAGCTCATCGTCCAGAGAGTGTTGCTGCATCTGGAGCACCACGTATTAAACCTGAGCTAGCATTGCCAGTAATGTATATTCTAGAATTCCCTGTGCAGTTAGTACTTTATTCCTATAATGTGTTCCCTGCTCGATCATTCTAGGAAGCCATATTATTTTTGACGATATGTACTCCAGAGAATCTGCTTGCTATTTCAGTTGAGAGTTCTGGCTAAGTAATTATTTCTTTACATTTTAGACCAGTCGAAGTGGAACAGTCTCTTCTTGAAGACTTGAGAAACCGTGTGCAGTTGAGTAGCATGGCATTGCCTTCCATTAGCTTCTATACTTTTATCAACACTCATGACAGGTGCGCTTTACATGAAGAAATATTAATCTTTTTTGTCTGGCAGTCTATACTTCTTATGGGGTTATAGTGATCACTGGAAATCTGTTTTTGTTTTTTTACACAGCTTGAAATTGTGCTTCAATATCTCATGATGGGTCAATGGTAGCCGGTGGATTTTCAGATTCATCATTAAAGGTTGATTACTTTTCTATGCACTCTATTATAATCAATCATCGTTTCTCATTGATGTGCTAATAGAAAGCCAATTGACAGGTTTGGGACATGGCAAAGCTTGGGCGGCAGAGTGTAACCTGTAAGTTAATTTTTCAGTTCTCTCCACCTTTTCAAATAATTTTTGTGTCTTTACATTCTTCTTCGTTAATTTCTGATTTTGAATTTATCATTAGCAAAAAAATTTGGTTCTGGTATAGAATGATTTGAATCAGTATATACTTTGCATGCTTTAACTAGAATAGACACTACTTATATAAGTAGAAAAGACTTCTCCAGAAATAATTATGGTTAGTTTCGTGGACTTCCAAAGAGCAGCATCCAGCAGAAGATCACGTTGGTTCCTGTCTAAAGCTCACACATTCGCCATAGATATGCTCTTAGCCGTTTGAGGATTTTATTCTATCTTCTTCATCGGATTCTACAAGTGGGTTATAGTTCACAATTATACTTTCCTTGTTTCTCTACTCGTTTTCCTCAATCCCATTAGGAAGCAATGGCCTCTGATTGCAGTTCTACTGTGGAGCACAAAATTGAATGCAAATCTTGTTTGCTACAAGGGTCACAATTATCCTGTATGGGATGTACAAGGAAAGAGTAAAGATAAAGCTTCAATTATTGTGACTACTTCTCCTATGCACTTTGCCTGCAGTGAATTGCTAGTTCTTTCCTGCACTCTTTGAACAGACAAACAAAAAAGAAAGATAGCTACTTTCATCTTCTATATAACTCTTGTTATATGCATAGGTAGACTAATGCATCTTCCATAATCTCATGCAGTTTAGTCCAATGGGCCACTATTTTGCTAGCGCTTCACATGATCGCACAGCAAGGATCTGGTCGATGGACAGAATACAGCCTTTAAGGATAATGGCAGGTCATCTATCTGATGTAGATGTAAGTATTTCATTTGATGACTAGCATGTTTGTTCGACTAGTATGATCGTTAATAAAATGAAGAAGTTAATATTGCCTCCCTTGGTTCCCATCTTCTAGTGTGTGCAATGGCATGCAAACTGCAACTATATTGCTACGGGATCTAGCGACAAAACAGTGCGCCTATGGGATGTCCAGAGTGGAGAATGTGTTACAATATTCATCGGTCACAGAAATATGATCTTAAGTTTGGCGAATGTCACCTGATGGCCGTTATATGGCATCTAAAGATGAAGACGGTACAATAATGATGTGGGATCTCACATCTGGTCGCTGCGTTTCCCCATTAGTTGGCCATGGCTCTTGCATATGGTCACTTGCTTTCAGGTAGAGAACACTTCTCCTGCATTTCCTATTCAGTTTAAAAGCCATGCATCAATTAGAAGACAGCTTCTCAGCCACTTAACTGTGAACTACCTTCCTTTCAGCTGCGAAGGTTCGCTTCTTGCATCCGGTTCTGCCGATTGCACTGTGAAAATATGGGATGTAGCTACGAGCTCAAAAGTGCCAAAAGCGGACGAGAAGTAAGTTTAATCAGTTTTGAAATATAACAAAATATACAAAGCTTGTGTTATACCCTCTGACGGTGCCTATATCCGAATCCAATCCCATATCTAGAGGCATATTTGTAGTTTTATTGGTGTTGATCCGAGTATGGGCATCATGTGATAGATTTTGACCCGTCAGATGGTCTGACAGAAGATTTCTCCAAATTGTATACTTTTTCATCATCAACATTTCACTTACAATCGGGTTTCATTCCTCAGCAGCAAAAATGGAAGCACAAGCAGACTAAGATCATTGAAAACTTTACCCACCAAATCTAGCCCAGTCTATGCTCTGCAGGTAAATTAACACAATCTATGTTGAACTTTTAATCCTTCTCTTTATCTAACCCAACCAAGTCTTGATACAACTGTTCTTGGTATAAACAGTTCTCCAAAAGGAATCTTTTATTTGCTGCTGGTGCTCTCTCAAAGCAGTCGTAAATCAATTATCTGGTGCCTCTGGTTTGGGAGATCTTCATTAGACTATGTGAATGCACCCGGTTTCCCCATCTTACTTCGTCTGTGTATCTTAGTTTCGATTACTTTGATGTTATGTTTATCCATGTCTCCGTTGAGTTTTGATTCAGACATCTTCATGGATGTAGAGCTAGTTTTCTTAGTGCTGATCTTTTATGACTCATATAGCTTTAGATGGTTGGACAAATCTAACCTCTCCAAAGTTTTATTGTCAGAATCAATATTTGGAAGTATTATTATGTATTGTCATCAAACTTTAAACATTTTCACCAAAAAAGTAGATTAAAAGTAACATTTAAATTGCTAGATTATACTTCATATATATTGACCTTGTGTCTTTGAATTGTGTGTTCCTGCAATTTGTTGGTTTAAACTTTCTGCTGTTGTTTGGGATCTCATGCGTTCCCCAACCAAGAAGTCATTAAACCTTTTATTTTTTTGTGTTTTATTATTAATTTTTTCTTTTTTCTTTCCATTTTTTCCTTCAGTTTCATTTTCTTGTACTTTAATTTTATTTTATAATTATTAATTATAGTTGATTCTACCAAATTGTGATTTATAATTATTTTTTAGCATTTAATTATTAATTAATTATTATAGTTGAACACATAAAATATAATAAAAAATCTGAATTGAGAACGCAGGAGCATGAATTTGAAAAATTAATAACAAAATGCTGGGACTCTTTTCTCTAATAAGAAAGATCAGTTCTAAGAATTTAAGTGGATGCGCAAATTGAGGAGTCATTCCTCAATTTTTATAGTGGTTCGTTTGTTGAATAAAAAAGGTAAGAGTGAAATTGTATTTTACATTGTGAGAACATTGAAATTGCATATTTATTTGTTCAAAATGGTGTTTGGATAAATGAGATATTGTATAAATACAGTGTAAGTGTTGGAAATGGTGAAAGTGTGTTTATCCCACATTGATGAAATAAGAAACACATGGACTTGCATATATTTGAACCCTTTATTAATTGATTATTAAATGGTAAGAGTTTACTATCATCTTTACTAAATTAAAAAAAAAAAGAGAGAGAGAAATACGAGAAATTCTGAAATCTGCCATAATAAGCAAAATCTTATGAAATAGATAAAATAAGAAAACACTGACTTGTATATATTAAAATCCAATGTTAACATACTATAAAATGATAAGAATTTACTAGTACTCCATAAAAAAAAAAAAGTACTCCATGCTTGTTCATATTCACTCCATATTCAATATTCATAGAAGGCCCTTTAACTATATGCATATTACCGCATTCAATATTCATAGAAGGCCCCTTTAACTAGATGACTCACATTACCCTCACATTTGACATCACTGTGTTTGAAACACAGCACCAAATGCTGTGCAATCTAACGACACCGTTTCAGCAGAAAAATTAAATTCTCTATTTAATTTTCTTAGAGTGCATACGACGCCGTTCCATCGTTATTTTTTTTCCAATTCTAAAACCCGCTCAATTCTAAAACTCGCGCTGCTGTTTCTCTCTAGTTTGTACTTCCCTCAAGGGCCAAAATAGCTATGATGGTGAGTGCTCGGGGGCGGAGGGTTGCCTACGGTGCAGACCCTTGGGCTCGTTCATGGTGAGGACTCGACTGAGATAGCTTGTATGTTGCTGGAGCCGAACCAGATTGGGGCTGATCGAGTTCAGAAACAGGTGGAGTTGCTGGCTGCAGGTGAAGGGCTTGATGTGGAGAAGGGCTATTTTACTGATGTTCCTCCAGAAATGATCGTCGAGAGATACATTAAATCGATTTCTAATGATTCTTGTTGAACTGGTTTTTGTCTGAACTTCTCTTGGCTATCTGTATATGCTGTTGTGGCTTCCTTCTATGTATGTAAATATCATCAACCAGACATAATAATTCACATAATTTCAGTGCATCATGCAAAATTGTGAAGGAAATGAGCTTTGGATGATGTTACTTTACATTCTAATGAACATGGTGCTTGATTGGATTTGAAGCACTTGGCTCGTGGATAGGAGTGTAATTCACATAATTTTAAAGATTAGTATTGTTGAGTTAGAACTTGAAAGCTACTCCAGAAGTTCAAGCTCGAGGTTTTCTTAAGTTGAAGCTCAACCCACCTACAACTGTGCATTAGAAAAAAGAGAAGAAACAGAGTATATGATCAAGATTAGTCGAATGAATGAAGCTCGAAAATATGAGCTATTAGAGAGGCAGAGCTCGTAGGAAAAGAGTAAAATAAACAACCAAAATTTAACAACATAATAGATCATTAATGTTAACATCAAACACATGATGACTAAGTATTATACATCGGGTAACTACAGGAAACAGAAATTCAACAAAATCCATCCACTCATCTCGCAAAAATTCGACGAAGAATAGACATGTCAACAATATAATGCCTATGAATTAGAAGACAATAATCAGTGGCTAAATGTGCCAGACGAAGAAGAGAATGAGAGCAAATTTGCAGTTCTTTGTATCCAACAAAACTCCACCTCTACTGAACGAACTCTTGAACCAAGCACCTAATATCAGCAATGTAAATGAGATTGCTTCCTGAAATGATCACAATTTAAAATTACTTCACCTTTAGGAAAAAAAAATCCATCTAATGAGTGTTAACAACTCACTCCAAGCCTGCTCAAATTGAGCCTCATCATCAAAGCTATACATACACCTCTTAAAATCTATTAAGAAACATGATCCTTCCTTCATTAAGTTTCCCAAGTGCTTGATGCCATTTTGCATTAAGTGCCATGTGCATAATCCATGAAATGTCTCGGGCATCACCTCATGCAATGCCTTTGCCATAGCTTGGTCTTGATCAGTGAAGACAGTGAGGGGCTTTTTTTGCTTGTGTGCCTCTAAAAATGTTTCAAACAACCACTTAAATGATGCCGCGGTCTCATCATACAAAAGTGATGCACCAAAAATCACAGCTCTTCTATGATGATTGAAACCTGAGAATATAGCAAGTGGTCTATGGGCACGATTCGTACAATATGTGGTGTCCAATGACACAACATCACCAAAGTACTCATAGTCGATCAACATTCTTGCATCAGCCCAGAAAACATTAGTTATCTGTTCTTCCACATCCATTTGATTAGCATGATAAAAGGATGGATTTTTAGATAACTGTTTCTGAAAGTATTGCATCAGACAACCAACTTCTCCATACATCATGCTTCTTTGTCTCTTGGACCGAAGATAATTTTTAGCATCCAACATGGTATAACCAATGCCTTCTCTTCCTTTGTTTAGTCATCAAATTATAAGTTGATTTCTGTTTGAGCCCAACATCCTCCGCCAAATCAATCTCATACGCCTGAACTTCTGTAACTTTACGTTGGGAAGACAACATATGAACAGTCTCTGGAAGATGGAGAGGATGATTATGTTCTTCAATAAATTCACTTACTTTATATTTCTCACCCACATAAGTCACTCCCAATCTTACTTTACAATTTGTTCGAGTCTCAAATCGGGGATTGCGGGTCAAAGAATCTCTTTTGTCTACTTTACGAACACCTTCCTTACAACAAACATATTTATATGATGTTGTATGCCCAGTTTTCTTGTTCTTGTTACAATAATGTTTTCTTACTCCGAATCCCAATTTTCCTCCATACTGAACCCAAAACATCCAAGCATCATCTAAGTTATCAAATTCCATACCAATTCTAGGCTTGAACTCAAAATTTGAACTAGAATCCATTGATAACAAAATTGCAACAGATTTATCTATGACATATCAAATAAAATAAAATAAAATTACAAACATATAAAATAATATTATATCAGTGAGAATATAAATCACTCAAAAAAAAGTTAAGAAAACAACCTTAAATCATATGCAATGAATGCTCGTTCTTCAAATTGGCCACAAATATCCAGTCTACTCTTCAAATTCACATGACTTCTTGCAAAAAAAATTCCTCACCGTCTCAAATATAAGGATTTCCAGCGATTTTTTTAACATGCGTAGGGAAGAAATAATAAGGATTGAGAATGGCTTGAGTAATTTATGGAGTTTGGTTTCTTGTGGAAGAATCAATATAAAAAGAGCGCAAGTTTATCTTTGAGGGAAGTACAAACTAGAGAGAAACAGTAGCGCGAGTTTTAGAATTGAGCGGGTTTTAGAATTGGAAAAAAAAATAACGATGGAATAGCGTCGTATGCACTCTAAGAAAATTAAATAGAGAATTTAATTTTTCTGTTGAAACGGTGTCGTTAGATTGCACAGCATTTGGTGCTGTGTTTCAAACACAGTAGAGGATCCACCCCCCACTCTATCACTCTATGGCTATGAAACAAACCGCGCATTTGACATCACTCTATGGCTATAAAACAAACCGCGAAACCGCGATGTTCAATCCTGTCATAGAAAACTATCACTCTACTAAAAACCCCTCTTCTGTCATAGAATCCTCAAATTCGATCTAGCACAGAGGAAAATCCCCCAAAATCGGCCACATCTGCGTCACTTCGACTTACAACAATGGATTGCGATTTCCCTGATGCTCGGAACCAAGCCGTCGGCGGCTATTATTGTCATTTCTCTCAGATCCAGGTCCCCCTCATCTGAAGTGTATTTAATCAACCTTTGCTGTATTGCTATAAAATGTATCTCTAATTTCAGACTTCATATTTTGCAGCTCTCTCTCTCCGCAGCAGACTTGATCCGTCGCCATTTGCTCTGCAACTGCAAGGTTTCTCTTACTTTTTCAGCTATATATCACCTCAATTCCTTTATTAATTTCAAAAACAATATCAATTTCTACTCATGATTGTTTCTCTGTTGTTTCCATTTTTTGGATATGGTGTATCTCTTTATTATCATACTGTTCTTCTTAAAATTAGGTTACTTCTATCAGTAAGTTGGTGGTAGGGATGCTGTTTGGAAACTTTCATGGATTTACTCATTGTCCACTTATAATTGCAGAGTGGTCCTATGGCGGTTCTATTTATCAAAGCAAGTAATGGTTTGCTTCAAGAGCTGGGTCGCACAGAAGTAGTTTTCAATTCATTGAGTCCCAAATGGATTAGAAAATTTACTGTTACCTACCAATTCGAGCTAGTGCAAAATTTGGTGTAAGTTTTATAGTGATTGTAACTTTTATACCAAATATTTTCTATATATTGGTCTTATGTATCTCAAGAAATTTCTCCCTGCTGTAGATTTCGCGTCTATGATGTCGACACTCAGTTTCATGGCTTAGATGTGAAGGTAGATCAAATGCCTTGATTCATGTCTCCTCATTAGTCATTACAAATAGTAGAAACTTCACTGAATGTCCTTTATGTTTTATATATCTCTCATTAATGCTAATGTTACATTTGTTACTTGTTTCACATGAAGGATATCTACTGACGAAATATTTATCTAATAGGCTGACAATTTTGTATCTTTTTATTGTTTTTTTGCTTAGGCACTTAAGCTGGAGGAACAACAGTTTCTTGGTGAGGCTAGTTGCACATTATCTGAGGTATGCTTATTCATCATCTCTGTCTTCTCCATATAATATATTTGCAGCTTGCAGGTGAAGATAAAATAAAATCTACGACTTTGTTACACCCTTATGGGCTCCCTATCTCTTTTATGAATGCCTTCTTGCTTTAGAAGATGCCTTTTTGTTATAGTAGATCTATATATTTGCCTTGACTTGAATGCCTTTTTGGTGCATTTCTTGGAGAGCTTTAACGTTGATGCTGGATACTTCGCATGTTTGGCTCTTTTTGTGTACTTTCTTCATCTGTTATATAGTCTTTCGACCTTTTAACTAACTTGCTGCAACGGACATTTAGCTTCTTAAGAGCTTTTGTCGTTTATGGTATTGCTATTTCTTCACCTGATTTCTTACTTGTAGATTGCAACAAAAGTAGATGGAACCTCAACCTTAAATCTAGCTCTTGAAGAAGTTTCTTCCCCAACTCATACTCATCATTCTGGCCAGCTTACAATTTATGCTGAAGAAAGTGTTGCATTAGATACTACAGCTGCTGAAACCGGAGAAAAACTGTCTACCCTGATGTCAGCTGGGCAAAATCACCAGGACAAGGTAAAAAAAGGGTGTGTTTGAGATGAATCTCGTGTCAGCATACGAGTCCTGTTTTAATTTGTATGTTTTTTCCCTTAAAGATTCAGTTGCTTGTGGACAAATATTCGGAGAACAACCAGCACACATGCCTCGATCTGAATCCGACGGTTGCTATTGATATCACTGGTAAGATTTTAACAATACTTTTGTTCTTTGATTGAGTCAATCTATGGTTCCTTCAAATCTGAAAGGGGGCAAACTCTTTAGAATTTATATGCTCATTTAGAATAAGTTTATTTACTTTTGACTGAGTTAGTAAGATTATTAGAATATGAAATATGCTGCTAGATATATATTTAGATATGCTACTCTTATATAAATTGTGTTTGAATCTTTTCTGCAATGAAAAGAAAATGGCCTCCTTACCAAGTCAGACCTGCTGCAAGATTTTTCGTATCATGTGACAACAATTTTATTCTTTTTTTTTTGGCCAAATTAATATGTCTATATATCTTATTCATTGCAATTTAATGATCTATTATCAGGGTGTCCAAATGAGCATCAGAGAGTGAGATGTATTCCTTCAGAGAGTAAGATGTATTCCTTATTATCTTATCTTTATTCATGTTATATTTGTTTTGCTTTCTATTCTTTAAGCCACCATTTATTCATGTATCGAATTTTAGTTTATTTTTCCTTGTATGAACATCTTAACTTTTTTGGTAAATACATAAAAATTATCAATGACCGGCCATTTGTTTTTTTTATTATATGAATAATCATGTCTTATTTGGGAATCATCTATCTATATAAAAACACATCATCTTATCAAAAGTTTGCACATATGCGCGCACATTAATTATTTACCCAATTTCTTCCCATTTAAGTTTCTACCATATTTAAAAAAAGTTTCTAGAGTAAAATCTCTATACAGTAATATCGTCAGGACTAGAGAAAAATATTACTGTAGGGAGGTTATTTTTATATAAAGTTTATATATAAAAATTATTATATTTTTAAAAAAAGTTTTATATATTATACAACACTTGGAAATGTCCCTTCATATATATTTTAAAAACGTGAATTCAAAAGGTATATAAAATTCATTCATATGCTTTAATTGAAAAAAAAAAATTATAGAAATTAAGTAAGAAGCGCAAAATATTACTTCAAAAGACCCAAAAAATTAAAATATTGTCACAAACAACTTTAGATAACTATTTCATAAAATCTTAAATTTAATGTAAACTATATATAGTTTAATAGTTATATATATATATTATATAGATATTTAAATATATTTGAAATTTAATTTTTATTTTATTACTATATAGAGGTAAATTTATCAAAGATGGTCTGGAAAAAACACCGTAATATTACAATGTAAAGGTTATTCTTATTTATAACTGGTCCCAAGTTGGGACCATAACTTTTTATTACTATAAGGGATTATTTATATATAGAGTATTTTTATATAGAGGTTTTACTGTACCATATTATAAATAATCTAAATCTAATATGAACCAATATATTTATTTTTTAATATTACTTTTTACTAATATATGTATATATATAATGTATATATATATATATATATTGCAGTAATAATTTCTCAAAAAATTGCGATGATCTAATTTCTGGAATTAGTTTTATAATTTAAAAAATACACAAAAAAACCATATCTATAGGAATATTAATATTCAACAATTTTTTTCATTATGTTACAATTTTTTTTATACAACTAATTCTTTTCCACAAGAAACATAATTTGCAAAAAAAAAAATTGGTTATATGCATTTGCCAATATTGTGTCTTAATCTTTTTGCCAACTAAAATTAATTTTCGTTTTCATAAATAATAACGTGAATAATATTTGAATTTATAAAAAAAAAAAATCCACGCATCTCTCAAAGAAAGCACTAGTTAATTATAAATTCAGAATTCTTTCAACATTGCAAAGAAGGGAAATATTACAAGACAATTTTGTTTAAGTATTTGTCTTTTCAATGCCGGAATGTAGTTAAGACATCTTACGACTACATACGACTTCATAAAGAATGCTATCAACTTATCATTTTATTTAGGCAAAACATTATTTTGGGTCAGTACTTTTAAAATATAAAAAAACAGATTATTTTAAAAACTATTGTTCGACTTTTTTTTGTTTTAATTTAAAAAATAAGTAAATAAATTGAAAAATAAATAAATTAATCTTTATAAACTGTTGTAATTTTATTTTATTTTTAAAAAAGTAAATTAAAAATAAAACAATAGTTAAATAAAATAAAAAATTCAATTAAGTAAAAATCATTTTTTACAACTATTGTTAGATTTTTTTTCAAAAATAATAAATAAAAATAAAATTACAATGTTTTTTAAAAATTTAAGTAAATTTATTTTTTATTTATTTAATTTTTTAATTAAAAATTCAATTTGTATTTATTTTTTATTTTTATTTAATTATCTTTTCAAATTTTATTTATTTATTTTAAAAAAAAATTTCAATTTCTAATGAATAATTAGTTATTATATTGCATAGTTACAATTTATGATTTTTTTATGATAAGTGTTGACAAAGGTTCATTATATTATCATATTCATAATAATTTGATAGTGCAAATAGCGATATAACACACACACTCTCTCTCTCTCTCTCTCTCTCTCTATATATATATATATATATATATATATATATATATATAAAACAGGTGATCGGAACGCCAACACCGATTCAAAATCACCCTCGATTGTGCAAAACCTGCAGAAGCTCGAACTCGGAAAGCACGTCTTCACACTCGCTCTCACCGCAATTTTGGGGCTGCTTTTCTCCCAGAAACTTGAAGATCATGCTTCTTCACCTCATTATTTGATGATTGTTGGTTTTATGGTATTGACCGCGGTCATCTGGAATGGGATTTCATTTGGGGAAATATATCCTTGCCTCGGCAACATTCTGCAACTCCTTGGGATCACTCTGGTCTTGTGTTTGCTCTGTCTCCTCGTCGGATCTTTTCTCCCCGCCGGCTTCTCCTCGGTGTGCTGGCTTTCCGCCGTTCTGTACCTGCTGCCGTTTCTCTATCTTATTGTCAAACCTCGTCCGCAGCCATATTTGCAGAGGTTTCAAGCTTAATACGATTATAGAGAAATTAAAGCAGCTAGGTCAGCAAGATTGTTGTACGCTTTTTTATTTATTATTCACCATTCACGTTGTTGTATTATAAACGATTGACTTTATGATTATATCTTTGCTAGATTATATTAAATTCCAGTTTGAATTTGTGTTTGATATGAAAAGATAAATTAGATATTTGTGTGGACCTACTTCTGCAATGCTTGCATAAATCTCAATCAATTACAATGCTTGGGGTTGTCAATGAGCACATCAACTTTCAAGTTGCAGTTTTCTTCTTTTTATTAAGACATTGAGTTGGTTTTTTTTTTTTTTTTTCACCTGGATTTCTTCAGTATCTTTGCCAGAGTTCCTGTTTATTTATTATTGCTTCTGGTAAAGAGGGTATATTAACTGGAAAAGTGTCTGATTTTAACACTTTAATGCTATTTAAATGTAACAGTTGATTGATGATTCTCTAGAAGAAAGGTTGAAAAAGATGGGGCTCCTAATATCGATTCTGAAAAAGCAGATGGTGAAGCAAGAGAAGATGAACTGGAATAAAATAAGGTTGTTTGCTTGTATAGATATATTCATAGTTTTCTCAAATTGCATTACTGGCAGAAGCAACCTTCTCTGTTCCCCGTTTTTTTCTTCATCTTTTCTACTAGTGGACCAATATTTCTAACAATTTATGTCCAGAAAAGATCTGTTGGTGGTGGCAAGCAAGGCACAACACCAAAAAAGTTGAAAAAGGATAATGTTGTTGGTGCTACAACAAAAGCTCATCGTCCAGAGAGTGTTGCTGCATCTGGAGCACCACGTATTAAACCTGAGCTAGCACTGCCAGTAATTTAGATTCTAGAATTCCCTGTGCAGTTGGTACTTTATTCCTATAATGTGTTCCTTGCTCGATCATTCTAGGGAGCCATATTATTTTTGATGATATGTTCTCCAGATAATCTGCTTGCTATTGCAGTTGAGAGTTTTGACTAAGTAATAATTTCTTTACATTTTAGACCAGTAGAAGTGGAACAGTCTATTCTTGAAGACTTGAGAAACCGTGTGCAGTTGAGTAGCATGGCATTGCCTTCCATTAGCTTCTATACTTTTATCAACACTCATGACAGGTGCACTTTTCATTAAGAAATATTAACCTTTTTGTTCGGCAGCCTATACTTCTTATGGGTTTATAGTGATCACTGGAAAGCTGTTTTTTTTTTTTTTGACAGCTTGAATTGTGCTTCAATATCTCAGGTTGGGTCAATGATAGCCGGTGGATTTTCAGATTCATCATTAAAGGTTGATTACTTTTCTATGCACTCTGTTATAATCAATCATCGTTTTCTTATTGATGTGCTAATTGAAAGCCAATTGACAGGTTTGGGACATGACAAAGCTTGGGCAACAAAGTGTAACTTGTGAGTTGATTTATCAGTTCTTTCCACCATTTTAAATAATTTTTGTATCTTTACATTCTTCTTCTTTTAATTTCTGATTTTGAATTTATCATTAGCAAAAAAAATTGGTTCTAGTAGAGAATGATTTGAATTAGTATATATTTTGCATGCTTTAACTGGAAAAATAGACACTACTTATAAGTAGAAAAGACTTCTCCAGAAATAATTATGGTTAGTTTCATGGACTTCAGAGCAGCATCCAGCAGAAGATCACGTTGGTTCCTGTCTAAGCTCACACATTCGCCACAGATATGCTTCAGTAGTTAAATAAAGTCATCAACACA
Source organism: Perilla frutescens (assembly GCA_026008535.1). Lineage (NCBI taxonomy): Eukaryota > Viridiplantae > Streptophyta > Magnoliopsida > Lamiales > Lamiaceae > Perilla > Perilla frutescens. The sequence goes on from BRKX01000015.1 coordinate 54,608,471, forward strand.
AGCCGTAATGCAGTGGGTCTTTCCCCGTGTCAGATTTCAGACTTTTAGTTGGTTAATTTTGATCTTATCCCTCTTTTCAGATATAATATGTTCTATATGATTTTTCATGCATCTAGATATAGAGAAGTTTGATCTGTACAGTCTTGTCTTTATGATTCTAGGCTCACTTTTGGTAAGAGTTTATGTATCCCGGAAGTAATGTAGGTGATAACTTTCATGCTTTTTTTATCCTATGGTTTATTATACAAGTAACTTTTCTCTATTTTGTGGTCAAAACATGAAGTATATATGTTTATCGTGTATGTGGATGTTGACTCTAGAATGTCCGCTCCTTCGCAGGGTGAAAATGAATTGGCTTCCAGTGAGCCTAGCTCAAGTGCTGGGGGAAGATGTTACACATTATTTCGTGGTCATGCTGGACCTGTACATTCTGCCACTTTTAGCCCGTTTGGGGATTTTATTCTATCTTCTTCATCAGATTCTACAAGTAGGTTATAGTTCACAATTATACTTTCCTTGTTTCTCTACCCGTTTTCCTCAATCCCATTAGCAAGCAATGGCATCTAATTGCACTTCGACTGTGTAGCACAAAATTGAATGCAAATCTTGTTTGCTGCAAGGGTCACAATTACCCTGTATGGGATGTACAGATAAGAGTAAAAGCTTAAAGCTTCAATTGCTATAACTACTTCTATGCAATTTGCCTGCAGTAAAATGCTAGTTCTTTCCTGCAATCTTTAAAGAGACAAACAAAACGAAAGATATCTAATTCATCTTCTATATAACTTCTGTTATATGCATAGGTAGACTAATGCATCTGTCATAATCTCATGCAGTTTAGTCCAATGAGCCACTATTTTGCTAGCGCTTCACATGATCACACAGCAAGGATCTGGTTGATGGACATAATACAGCCTTTAAGGATAATGGCAGGTCATCTATCTGATGTAGATGTAAGTATTTCATTTGATGGCTAGCATGCTTGTTCGACTAGTATGATCGTTAATAAAATGAATAAGTTAATATTGCCTCCCTTGGTTCCCATCTTCTAGTGTGTGCAATGGCATGCAAACTGCAACTATATTTCTACGAGATCTAGCGACAAAACAGTCTCAGATTTCACTTATAATCGGGTTTTGTTCCTCAGTAGCAAAAGTGGAAGCACAAGGAGACTCAGATTATTGAAAACTTTACCTACCAAATCTAGCCCAGTCTATGCTCTGCAGGTAAATTAACACAATCTATGTTGAACTTTTAATCCTTCTCTTTATCTAACCCAACCAAGTCTTCATACAACTGTTCTTGGTATATACAGTTCTCCAGAAGGAATCTTTTATTTGCTGCTAGTGCTCTCTCAAAGCAGTAGTAAATCAATTATCCGGTGCCTCTGGTTTGGGAGATCTTCTCCGGACTATGCAAATGCACCCGGTTTCCCCATCTTACTTAGTCTGTGTATCTGAGTTTCGATTACTTTGATGTTATGTTTATCCATGTCTCCGTTGAGTTTTGGTTCGGACATATTCATGGATGTAGAGCTAGTTTTCTTAGTGCTGGTCTTTTATGACTCATGGCTTTAGATGGTTGGACAAATCTAACCTCTCCAAATTTTTATTGTCAGAATGAATATTTGGAAGTACTATTATGTGTTGCCATCAAACTTTAAAGATTTTCACCAAAAAAGTAGATTAAAAGTAACATTTAAATTGCTATATTATACTTCATATATATTGACCTTGTGTCTTTGAATTGTGTGTTTCTGCAATTTGTCGGTTTAAACTTTCTGCTATTGTTTGGGATCTCATGCGTTCCCCAACTAAGAAGTCATTAAACCTTTTTTTTGTGTGTGTTTTACTATTAGTTTTTTCTTTTTTCTTTCTATTTTTTTCTTCAGTTTCATTTTCTTGTACTTTAATTTTATTTTATAATTATTAATTATAGTTGATTCTACCAAATTGTGATTTATAATTATTTTTTAGTATTTAATTATGAATTAATTATTATAGTTGAACACATAAAATATAATAAAAGATCTGAATTACGAACGCAGGAGCATGAATTTGAAAAATTAATAACAAAATGCTGGGACTATTTTCTCTAATATTTAAGCGTAAGCTAATAGCACCTATTTCGGTTCACATATAAGCCAAAGACCTATTCAGCCGGTTCCCATATAAGCGAAGGCTCGGTTCACATATAAGCCAAAGACCTATTCAGCCGGTTCCCATATAAGCGAAGGCTGGGTTCCCATATAAGCGAAAGACCTATTCAGCCGGTTCCCATATAAGCGAAGGCTCGTTTCACATAGAAGCGAATAACTAACGAATATGCTTCCCAAATCTACAGTGTCGTGAAGGTGACATGTTATCTAAAGATGTTTTGTGTTCTCATCTGATTACAAACATCACGTTTTCTCTTATTGTTAATCTTTTTCTAGATTTAATAAATTAAGTAGATCGAATGGAACTGCAATATTTCATAAATAAATTTTATTTAAATATTTTTTCAGAAAATATAACGGGGTGCTTATTTGTGTATCATGATTCGAAACGGGTGGATTTTTGAGGTATACTAGTATTTCTCCTGTGCGATGCACAAACAATTATAATATTTTATATTTGTAATATTATGATTATTTTCAATTCTATATGTTGTGTATGATTATTTGTAAATTCTATATGTTGTGTTCAATTTTTAAAAATTAATAAAATGATATGCACATACATTAATTAATTAGATAAGAAGATCAATTTTGTGTAGTTATGTCAAATAAAAAGAAATTAAATTTTAGGAATTAAATGAAAATCAAACGACATGATTTTCTAAATAGCAATATTTGTTCACGATTAAAGAACATTTGATTTCTATGACTACATGACATGCATAAAAAATATAATTATTTAATTATTTTAAATAATGAAATTGAAATAGAAAAAGGATATATTATTACAAATTACGATTAAAGACATTTGATTTTGCGTTTGTCGTCGGAAGATAGTCAATATTGGTCTTTTCTGGAATGTAACGACCTAAAGGAAGCTGTTGGTGCTTTCAGAATTTTATTCTGACCTCTACATGAGTCCCGTAATTGAAAATTGTAAAGGGAAAACCTCTTCAAATTAAAATCTATAAACCATCTATAAACCTCTTCAAATTAACACCCCCACCCTTTGATATCTATATTTTAGATACTTTTTAAAAAATGACCCACTTTATCACTATTAGCAAAATAGTACACATTTTTTCAAAAAAATTACAAATATGACCTATATCGAATTTATAGCCTGAAATACCTACATGGTACGTCGGAATTCTTGCATGACTTTTTTGCTCCAATAAAAAAATATTACCTGGATTATCAATATCAATTATGAACTAAAAATAAATTAAAATAGTTGGGCATGTCATGTAGATATTTTAGGTTGGAAATTTGATCGAGGTCAGATTTGCAAAATTTTTAAAAAGGTAAGTACTGTTTTGCTAATAGTAATAAAATAGGTCATTTTTGAAAAAGTGTCCAAAAATATAAGTATCAAAATGTAAATTTTCTTATATCTTTCTTTTTCTAGAGAAATAAAAACAAAAAAGAGCCAAATATGAAAACATGCACATTTTCTCCACGGTCTAGGGACGGACCTAGGGGGCTGGTTGGGGGCACCCGTCCCCCCTCAAATTTTGTCCAATTTTTCCATCCTTTTTATACAACAACCTACATCCCAATGTTTCAATCTACAATCAATGTGAGATGTAGAAAAATTAGTAAAAGTTACAGAAGTAATTTAAGGTTCCAATTTAAGATTATCCACTTTTTTATACAACCCACATCCTAATATTTCAATCTACAACTGATGTGAGATGTAGGGTAAGTGAAAATTAAACATGTAAATAGCAATATGTAATAATAGTAAAAAAAATGATTAGGCGAAGACAATCTAAATGAAATTTTATATGTTATTTATATGTAACTTTCTGAACTCACTTGTGAAAAAATAAAATATCATAGTTCCAATAATTGATATGTAACTTTAAAACTTCACAACTCTACACACACGAATGAGGAATGATAGAAAAAATATATTTTTTTATTGAAAAAATCAAATATTATCTTAAGATTGTAACTCATTAAAAGATTTTGGATGTGGATGTTGAATTTTTTAATATATTTAATTAACTTAAAAATTAAAAATATTTTAATTAAATATTTTAAAATATTTATTTAATATATTTAATTCAATTTTAATTAAAAAATAATTAATTTATAAAAATTTAAAATGTATCGTATTAAATTGATAAATCAAATATCAATTTAGGGGGTGGAATATAATATATAAAAATGATATAAATCAACTAGTAAAAATACTTCACTTACAAGCTCCGGCTATAGCTAGAATTACCATTTTTTTTAAATATTTACGTTCGGATGTTGAGAAAAATTAATTATATTTTCAAAAATATAAATCTCATTCTCTACCCGAAACTCTATTTTGAGTATTCTATACTTTAAAATGCACATATATATATATATATTCCATCCGTTTCGTTTTATTTGTTATTTTAGGTTTTTTATTTTGTTTCAAAATATTTATTATTTTATATATTTTCACAGAATCTCTCTCTAATTTAACCCTATCACAAACCCTATTTTATAAAAATATAATTGAATAAGATGTTGTGACATATATGAGGAATGAGTATATTTGTCCATAAAATTAATTGTTAATTCTAGATAAAAAAAAATTAAAATAACAAATAAAACAAAACAGAGGGAGTATATATTTAATTTAGGCTCAATTGGTTTAAAAAATATTGTAGATTTTTTTTATTTCTTTTATGTCTACTCGACTCACAACTAAAAAAACGGTCTTTAGTCGTCTCTAATAATTGCATATTTCTAATAGCATTTTTTGTGATAACAATGTTGTCACTTAAAATAATTTTTAATTTATCTGGGACAAAGTTTTAGGGACGTTCTATTTGCGACGACATGATGTCGTCGCAAAAAATATTTTTGAGTCAAAATCTTTTTGCCAGCTAAAATTAATTTCATTTTGATAAATAATAACGTGAATAATATTTGAATTTATAACATATTAATGCAAAAAGAATTTTGGCAATCGTCTCCAAGATACAACAATTTTTCAATGGCGTTTTATTGCACTTACAAAAATGACATTATGACGAATAAAACGATAATCAAGACTTTCAAGTGGAAAATGCGCCCTAAACTTCCGACAAGTGCGACGTGTGGCCCAACCTTAGATGGTGCTTCATCGTAGTTCACTTCTATCAATTATATTCGCCCAAATATTGGGATAATGTGAAATGTGTGATATAAATTGTGCAATTATGGACATGATTTTTACAGTGGTTCGTTTGTTGAATAAGAAAGATAAGATTGAAATTGTATTTTACGTTGTGAGAACATTAAAATTGTATATTTATTTGATCAAAATGGTGTTTGGATAAACGAGATATTGTATAAATGCAAAGTGGTGTAAGTGTTGGAAATGATGAAAGTGTGTTTATCCCACATTGATGAAATAAGAAAACATGGACTTGCATATATTAGAATCCTTTATTAATTAATTATTAAAGAGTATGACTCCTGTGCACCACCCACCCCCCTGTCGCATATCAGACGGGCGCGTGGCGCCCACGCGCGGGCGCGTTTTTTTTTTCTTTTGCTGTTTGCGTTTTATTTTTCCTTTTTCTGTTTTTCTTTTTCTTTTTTCTTAAAAAAAACACATATAAATCCCTAAAAAATCCCCCCAAATAAATTATAAAAAAACACAAAATAAACCCTAAAAACACCCCCCAAAAAAACCATAAAAAAAGAAAATAAACCCCTAAAAACACCCCCAAAAAACACAAAAAAAAAACCCTAAAAAACACAAAAAAACACGAATTAGTACTATTTAGTGTTCGAATTAGTACTATGGGTGGCGATTTTTTTTTTTTTTTGCGCGGGTCAAAAGCGGATCGGTCCGGATCGGAGCGGGTCCGTCTGATGGACCGACCCATGTAACTTATGCACAAGAGTTTTTGCCATTATTAAATGGTAAGAATTTACTATCATCTATACTTAATTAAAAAAAAAGAGAGAGAGAGAAATATGAGAAATTCTGAAAGAAATCTCATGGAACAAAAGAGGAAAAGAAAGAAAAGAAATCTCACGGAACAAGGAACAAAAGAGGCAAAAAAGAAAGGGCAAGCACATCTCACACGGAATGCAAAAACGCATCTAGGGTACAACGAACAAAATGGGGCAGTGGCCCCACCAATCAGTCCTTTCTTCAAATGCAAAAACTGCAAAAAGCAAAAGCAAATCTTCACTGGACAGTCAGATCGAACAGTCAGATCGAAATTAATTATTTGGTGCCCGGGTTTGGGAGATCAATTTAATTTTTAATTTTTAATTAATAATTAATCGTTGTGGCTGAACACAACAAATATAAAAGATCTCAACTGTGGGGTGTGTTTGGGAAATGTGGGAGTATTAATTCGAGAAAATATATGTAGCAGAGCTATAAACACATGGAAGAGAAGTAGAATTAATTTAGTTTACAAAAATAAAAATCACGGGAAAAACTAGTTAATTGTGAATTCATAATTCTTTCAAAATTGCAATTAATTAATTAAGCTACTCATAATTATGTAACACTGTAACAGTTAATTTTTTTCTTAGTGTTTTGTGTAGTATAAAAATTACAAAAAAAAAAATTCATATATAAATATAAAAATAATTAAGGCCTTTCTATTTTCCACTTTGGTACCGTACCATGTGAGATAGATTGCGTCACGACCACAAAATACATAGACTTTGCTGTTGATCTCTCAACGCAGACGTAAATTACTTTTATTAATTGATTCCCATATTGGGATAATTTGTGAAAAGTGTGATATAAATTGTGCAATTATGGACATAATTTTTATACACACCAGATCACCTATTGTATTTTCTGATATATTTCTTATTCCAAGCCTTTGATTTTTTTCAGAGGAAAATAATTTATTATGATTTTATTTAATTAAAACTTATGATTTTTCAATTAATATTTTTTTATTAACGACGACACTTTGTAATTGTAGAGGCCTTTTTCCGCTTAAGGCCCAAAACTAAGGCCCATAAAGAGGTCAAAGGCTTAAGAGCCGAAATCAAGAGGTTGAAGCCTTAATCAAGGTCGACGTCTCGAGGTACAGAGGTCTAGAGGCTTCGAGGTCTAGAGGCCTCGAGGTCGATGTCTCGAAATGGGGAGGTCCAGAGGCCTCGAGGTCGATGTCCTGAGGTCCAGAAGCATCGAGGTCCGGAGGCCTCGACCAAGTTCGAGCAAGACTCTTAAAGAAGACCAAGTCAAACATGTCCGTTGAAGATAAGTGAGACCCAGTCAAAACCCTAAAAGGGATAGAAAGGATCCCTTGAAAAAGGGAAATTGGTTAAACCTTTATCTATATATATGTCCCTTTTATAATGAGGGATGGAGGATAAGAATCGATTATAAAAAAAAACACTACACAATCATTAAACTTTATGGCTTTATTCATCTACCTTACTTACTGCTTTATTTTATCTATTTTTCCTAGTCTCGATTCTGACTTGAGCGTCGGAGTCCGTTCGATCGTCAACCCCTTGACGGTCCTTCGGCCTCACAATTTTTGTCTTTGTTTTGTAGATCGTCGGAGCCCGAATCCAAACGAAATTAATTGCAGAATTTTTGGTTCTACAATTTGGCGCCCACCGTGGGGCTCCGACTGATACTACAGGCAAAAGACTTCTTCTGAGGTGATTAGCGAGACAGATTGAAGGATACGGGAGTGTTCTCTTCTTTGAGAATAGTCTAGCTCTCTCAAAAAAAAAAAAAAATCTCGCTCATTCCTTCCTCAAGAAATTAGCAGATTAACTATGAGAGGCTCATACAGATTTCCCCCTTAATCTGTATTAGCGTAAATCGTCGCCTTAGTTCTTCAAATTCATTATAGAATCATACCGTCTATCATCTTCTCCAAATCAGATTCATAGATAGGGTTTCACATAATTCCAAAAAAAAAAAAAAGGGCTAGGGTTCACTTCAAAATCAGAGCCACGTCTCCATATTCCCTTCAAGGAGATTCTCGCTGTATTATCGAGATATACTCATAGAAGTCGTTGTGGCTGTTCACTTGCTCCTCAAGAAACAGCGATTCCAAACGTGTATTGGAGACGGGACTGCCATATTGCAAGGTCACAACCCTAATGCCTTCCTGGTAGCCATCATCGTCAGCGGCCCTCTTCTCCTCTGCAAGGAAACTCGCTCGTGTTCGTATTGAACCCTAGCGGCGCAAACTAGGGTTTCCCGTTCAATACAGCGCGAGGATTGAAACGACGACCCATTGGTGGCCGCTACACCACCGTTGAAATCTCCATAACTGAACCTACAGCGGCGCTGCCTTTAATCCAGGTGTTTTCGTTCCTTTACGTGAATTATTTGTGTGAGTTTTACTGTTTCATTGCTTTCCTCATAGGGGCCAACCGTCCTTTTACCCGCTGGAGGCTGCTACACCACCGTTGAAAAATTAGTAATATTAAAAAATTTAAAAATCATAAAGTAAAATAAATAAAAATATTAAAAAAATTATATTCGTAATTAATTAGTAATTGAAAAATATATAATATTAAAAATAATATATATTATTAAAACATTAAAAATAAAATAAATTGTAAAATGTAAAATAAATAAAAAATCAATAATATTAAAAAGATTGATTTCAAATTCGTTATATAGTAATTAAAAAATTAATAACATTAAAAAAAATTAAAAATTATCATGTAAAATAAATAAAAAATTTGAAAAAAATTATATTTTCATACCTACATTTTGAACTTTCACTACAAAAAAATTACATTTTAGCGATGGAAGCGAGCCAAGTTAAGCCCAAAATATTAAAAATAATATAAAATAATAAAAATATATATAAAGTAATATAAAAATTTAAAAATCGTAAAGTAAAACTAATAAAAATTTATACTCATAATTAATTAGTAATTGAAAAATAAAAAATATATATAATATTAAAAATGCAAAATAAATAAAACATTAATAATATTAAACAAGTTAATTTCAAATTCATAATTAATTAGTAATTAAAAAATTAATAATATTAAAAATAATATATGTTATTAAAACATTAAAAATAAAATAAATTTTAAAATGTAAAATAAATAAAAAATCAATGCTATTAAAAAGATTGATTTCAAATTCGTAATTATATAGTAATTAAAAAATTAATAACATTAAAAAAATTAAAAATTATCATGTAGAATAAATAAAAAATTTAAAAAAATTTATATTTGTAATTAATTAGTAATTGCAAAATAATAATAATAATAATAATAATAATAATAATAATGAATATTATAATAAATATGTCGTTATTGTATCGTTAACATAAAAAATTAAAAAATTAAAATTAAAATACGACGTGTGTTCTTTGTTAAGTTTGAGACAAAAAAATCTGTCATTAAATATCTTAATCTTAATCCGTTGTTAATGTCTCTGTATTTTAAAAAGAATTATAATCCGTTGTTAAATCGCATTTTTATTGTAGTTTATAATCCGTTGTTAAATCGCATTTTTATTGTAGTTTATAATCCGTTGTTAAATCGCATTTTTATTGTAGTATTTTTTTAAACAACCCAATTAAAAAATAATAATAAAAAGTATCCCCTATTTACAAATCTAACATTTGATCAATTTTTCGGTTCAAAAATCGTTCATAGCTGATTACATTTTAGGATTTATATTTCGCTGAAAATATCACTTTTGGTCCCAAATTATCGATTTTGGTCCCAAAATTAGCGGCCGTTACCCCATTTATTTTTTCCGTCTAAATTGTGGGACCAAAATTGATAATCCAAGTCCTATGGGACCAGATTTAATAACAATTTCTGAAATAGGACCAAATGTGATAGGGTTGGGACAAAAATCGAACTAGGCCATGTCCTATGGGACCAAAATCGAAATTTTCTCGTTAAGTGTTTAATATTTTAGGACTGCTCGGAACCCAATTAACGGGTGGCAGTTTGCAAACCTTTGGATTTAATCTGCCTTTGTGATCATTTTAGTCCATTTGATTGATCAACACAAGCTACGGCTATTGCTCTCCCTTTTGTAGCTCTGCCGTGAAGCCTTCAGTTGGTTAGAGCCATTTTGTTGCTCTGCCGTGAGGCTTGTAATTGACTTATTCAATTCTGGCGTGTGGATTGAGTTTGGTTAATTCAATATTAAGTGCAATTGTTTGAATATAATCTGCTGCGGTGTGTTCATCATCAATGTGCTTATGCGTTGTCTGCGGTTGCATTGAATCATTATGCTTATGCGTTGTGATTAAATCCTTGACCTTTGTTGCAATACAGTTGTGGTATTACTTGGCTGAGTGCATGTGATAAAGTCAATGCATGTGTGGTATTGATCTATTTAACTAAGTGTTCAATTTGATAATCATTGCAATTGCAAAATTGGTCTATGCTAATGCCGTGTAGGATTTGATTTGCTATATTCAATTTTGTATCTCGGCGTGAGATTCTTAATTGATTAAATCTCTTCTACCGTGAGGGTGTCATTAGTTAAATTAATATTTTAAGTGCATTCCATCTTCGGTTTTGTTTGATTTTAATTTCGTTTAAATTGCACAACGGAATTGAGATCCCTATTTCTTAATTGAGCACTCATTACTTTTGGCAAATCGGCTTTACTATCCGTTTTATAATTAATTAAATCTTATTTGATTGATTGATTACATCTTGGAGAATATTAGTGGGTTTGAATTGCTGCCGTGAAAGGTTTCAATTGCTAAGTTCAATTTGGTATCTCTGCCGTGAAGATTTTGTAACAATATGAATCCTCGTGGGAGAATTAAAAATCAAATGCATGCAGGTCCGAAAATTAGGGAAGGAACGCCGATTCCTTCTATCGCTCAATTAAAATTTCCCCCCCTTGAATCAGTTGCAACTAATGATCCATGATCCAAAGGAGATCCTTGATCTCACTTTAGATGATTCGGAGCCTATGGAAATAGGCTGGGGTTATTGTTTTGCAGGTATTGTTAATCAGTACAACCCGGTGCTATTGTTATTGCCAATTTTAATTAATTGTTAAAATTTCAAATCTGGCCGTGAGCTTCTTAATCAAAATTAAATCAATTGTTGAATCTCAATTGTGCGAGTCCGCCGTGAAAGCTCTTTAATTGATTCAATTTCAATTCGGTCGAGAAAGAGCTTATTAATCATGCTATAATCATCTTGCATAGTCTATTGTATGATCAGGATGTGATTAAGTCCCGTTATCACTGTCTAAGCATACATATGTGTTTTTTGGTATTTGGGACATGTCTCTTGATATTGTGAATGCATGAATCCGCGTTGCATAAATTATAAGTTTAAAAATTGCTAAACCCGCTGGGCTCACATCAATCCCCTGCTATGCTAAAATTTTCTAGTGTCTTTAAGTTGTTCTATTATACTTGAGGCTCTAAACAGCCCCTGCTCGAGATGTATGCAACCCTTAATCTACACCATAAGCATGTTAAATTTGAACGTGTTTTTTAAATTTATGTTATATATTTGCCGCATTACAGTTATAAAAAAAAATGATTGAATTCTATTGATATCCTGCTCATTTGTCTTGATTTGTGTTTGAATTTTATTAAGCTCGAGTTGATAAATCTGAGGAGTTCCTCGGCCAATTTTTCTCATTAATTTGGCGGGTAAACATTGTTGCAATGGTCTACTAATCATCGTGCAATTGTCTTGTTCTGCAATGAAACTAACCTGATTTGTTTCCATCAGAATTGGTAACAAAATGGAAAGTATCAATTAAAAATCATTGTTTCGTGTATTAGTGCTCTCTTTATATTCCAGCTTGCCGACCGTCATGCTTTCATGTTTCTGCAAAGTGGTTACTTGCGAAATATAAAAGGAATTCATTGCATTCATACCAAACTGAATAATTATAAGCTTTTAGGAAAGAGGATTCTTAAGTTTCGATGTTCAATACTTCTGCATCAATGATTGTATATTCTACTTGGTTCTACCAGTGTAAATGTAAATGTTTGCAGATTTCTTCAAAGCCTTTGCATCGGCTGCCAAAGCCTCGATTTATTCAAACTCGCTTATTGAAGTACTATGTTCAAAATAAGAGGCTTGCTCTCAGAGCCTCGAGCTCTCCCGGACTCGCCTTCGAGTCTGGAGCTCCCCCGAGGCTTGCTCTCAGAGCCTCGAGCTCCCCCGGACTCGCCTTCGAGTCTGGAGCTCTCCTGAGGCTTGCTCTCAAAGCCTCGAGCCCCCCAGGAATTCATAATTAACTAGTTAATTGTGAATTCATAATTCTTTCAAAATTGCAATTAATTAATTAAGCTACTCATAATTATGTAACACTGTAACAGTTAATTTTTTTCTTAGTGTTTTGTGTAGTATAAAAATTACAAAAAAAAAAAAAATTCATATATAAATATAAAAATAATTAAGGCCTTTCTATTTTCCACTTTGGTACCGTACCATGTGAGATAGACTGCGTCACGACCACAAAATACATAGACTTTGCTGTTGCTCTCTCAACGCAGACGTAAATTACTTTTATTAATTGATTCCCATATTGGGATAATTTGTGAAAAGTGTGATATAAATTGTGCAATTATGGACATAATTTTTATACACACCAGATCACCTATTGCATTTCCTGATATATTTCTTATTCCAAGCTTTTGATTTTTTTCAGAGGAAAATAATTTATTATGATTTTATTTAATTAAAACTTATGATTTTCCAATTAATATTTTTTTATTAACGACGACACTTTGTAATTGTAGAGGCCTTTTTCCGCTTAAGGCCCAAAACTAAGGCCCATAAAGAGGTCAAAGGCTTAAGAGCCGAAATCAAGAGGTCGAAGCCTTATCGAGGTCGACGTCTCGAGGTACAAAGGTCTAGAGGCTTCGAGGTCTAGAGGCCTCGAGGTCGATGTCTCGAAATGGGGAGGTCCAGAGGCCTTGAGGTCGATGTCCTGAGGTCCAGAAGCATCAAGGTCCGGAGGCCTCGACCAAGTTCGAGCAAGACTCTTAAAGAAGACCAAGTCAAACATGTCCGTTGAAGATAAGTGAGACCCAGTCAAAACCCTAAAAGGGATAGAAATGATCCCTTGAAAAGGGGAAATTGGTTAAACCTTTATCTATATATATCTCCCTTTTATAATAAGGGACGGAGGATAAGAATCGATTATAAAAAAAAACACTACACAATTATTAAACTTTATGGCTTTATTCATCTACCTTACTTACTGCTTTATTTTATCTATTTTTCCTAGTCTCGATTCTGACTTGAGCGTCGGAGTCCGTTCGATCGTCAACCCCTTGACGGTCCTTCGGCCTCACGATTTTAGTCTTTGTTTTGTAGATCGTCGGAGCCCGAATCCAAACGAAATTAATTGCAGAATTTTTGGTTCTACAGTAATTAGACATTAAATTATGACACTAATTTATATGCCTCGGGCTGATATAATTATAATTTGAATTTACGTTAATCGTGGTGAATCCGGGTATATCTTAGTTTTCTCGTGAGCACTTTAATTATATTACTAGCATATTCCGCCCGTGCGATGCACGGAGTATTATATTTTTAAAATTTATAATATTATGTAATTCAAATGAGAATAGTGATTATATAATAAACAAACATATGTCATAAAATTAATATACATGATTGAATAAACCATTTTGACAAAAGAAATTAAATAAAAAAATTATGGTATAAAAATTGAAAGAATTTTTTGTGTATGACATTCTTCATTGATTTACAATTGATATCTTTGTTTTCTTCAGAGATACTTAAACAGTGAGACTCCAGTATAAAATAGAGATGTATTTTGAGACCCACCCACCACTCTCTCAACCATTAACTTAAAATAAAACAATTGATAACATCATTGTCAAATTTTTAAAAATATATACAAACATTTGCAATCATCTATATTAATAATTCAAAAGTAAAATCAACAAAATGATATGTTGGGATCATATATATGATATTTCAAGTTTCATATATGTGTAGATATGGAGTTCAGTTCATATGCAGGGTTTGTATTGTCGATCAAATTTAGTTTTCATCTCCATTATCGTTTTAATACTTCTTTATTAAAAGAAATTATGTAATTCACTTGTAGAACTTGTATTTTGACTCCCGAAATATGACTTGATTAAACTTGCAAATATTTTTTTGTAAAATTAAAATATGTGAAAATAAAGAAGTAGAAATGTAGTACTTGTGCCACTAAATGTTAGCCTTTTAAATTTAAACTAACTTACTTACATAAATGATCAAGTACCATTTGGTAGGGATTAAATCATCAAATATGTACGCTTTATGGAATACTATGTACTACACAATTAAAATAATTGTTATTCCATTTTAATATTGTTTATATAAAGATCTTTTTGTGAATGTAGATTCATAATATACAAACACGCATGAATTAAGTTCATATAAGAACTATTTTAATTGAAAAATTGAAAATTTGTAATTAGTTTACCTCAAAGACTTAAAAACTAAGAGAAGTTTACCTAAATTGCATACAATAGTTCATCATAAATAAATCAAATTGAAAAAAAAAAGAGTCAAATCCAAACTCTGATTGACAAAAATAAAGCTCAAGCTACAGTATATTACGTTAACAAAAACAATTAATAATAAAATTTAAAAAATATAAAACACATATTTTGTTTATATGATTTCACCATAAATTTCTGGTTCGAAGTCTCACAATTACAACACATAGAATCTCCCAAAGGAATCATCTACGGTTGAAGGATGTTTACAAATATTTGTAATCATCTATATTAATAATATTTGAGGTATGTATGGTGTAAATATCCACTAAGCATACATGCATTATGTGCAAAGCATACTAACAAAAAAAAAATGAAAATGTAAATGATGGATAATTTTGATCGAAGAATATACTTATATATAGTTAGGCTACAAATAAAAAAAAAAATTAAAACTCCGATGTAAATGGTTTGAATACAGATTAAAAATAGGTAAAATGAACAATAATATTACGGAAAATCGATCAGTTATCTCATACAATCAAACTTGATTTTTATCTTCATAATTATATAAACGTATTTCGATTGATTTGAAATATTAAAATCAATTGCTTTGATCAATAGGTTAATATAACTAAATCAATTTCTATAATCTATTAACTTCAACCATAATTAGCCGTAATGACATACCTTAATAAAATATTTATTTATAGAATTAAAGCTTAATTTATTATAAGAGATTATTTAAGTAAATACTTAATTATTAATGTTCACGATTTTACATAGAAACATTTTATTATATTATATAAGTATAAGATATAATTATAGTTCACAATTTTTGCCATGGATTTAATTCCATCCATATGTATTCGTACCAGATTTAATGATATGTATTAAATGATTATAAATTGATTTAATAAAGATATTATTGTAGATAAATAAGGATAATCGTCGTTAGATATATATTTGATTAACTATATAATTTATTCCAGTATTATATAATAGATTGCCACTTTCAAAAATATCATTTAAGCGGGAAAACTAATATTTTCTATATGCGGATGCGGAGTCGTTATTATATATTATATAGATTTCTGGATTATATTTTTGGATTAGATCTTTATGACGTTAAAGGTTAGTGTTCTTTATTTTGTTGCATTTTAATGGTTAATATATATTTCCTTTAGTAAAAAAAAATTGAAGTTGCATGCATAATTCTGGTTAAGTTATAAACGGCAAGAATTTACTATCATCTTTAGAGAAAAGGACAAACGAACGACACAGGAAACTTCCTAGGAAAGTGGCCAATCTACTATGGGAGATTGCTCAATTCTTAAATTCATAATTTTTGTGTATTTAAGAATACACAAGAAATCATATATAATAGGAATGTTAATTTTAAACAATATTTTTTTAATTTATATTAATTTTTTTAATTTATGTTAATTTTGTTGCATTTTAATGGTTAATATATATTTCCTTTAGTAAAAATTGAAGTTGCATGCATAATTCTGGTTAAGTTATGAAACGGTAAGAATTTACTCTCATTTTTAGGGAAAAAAATTCAGAGACATCCCCCACGCCACAAAATAATTCTTCGGACATAGCAACTCAAAATTCGACTAAAATCATAGACCGGCAAATCAGAACAAAAAAATTACCTAGCATCACAAATTGACAACATAATCCGCACAAAAAAGGCAAAAAAAAAATTAGAGATCACAAAGTGTATAAGCAAAAGGAAATACGAACGAGAGAGGAAACTTCCTAGGAAAGTGGCCAATCTAACTATGGGAGATTGCTCAATTCTTAAATAATTCATAATTTTTCTGTATTTAAGAATACACAAGAAATCATATATAATAGGAATGTTAATATTAAACAATATTGTTTTAATTTATGTTAATTTTTTGTGATATTGACCAACTCTTTTCCAAAAAAAAAAGGCAAATAATTTGTTATGGGGGTCGAATATATCTTCATAATCCCAAAATTGTGTCTTGATCTTTGTGCCAACTAAAATTGCTTTTTGTTCACATAGTCATAAACAATAGCGTTAATTTAATAATTTAGTTTCTAAAAATAAAAAATCACGGGAAAAAACTAGTTAATTATGAATTCATAATTCTTTCAAAATTGCAATTAATTAGAAAACATCGACCAGTATACATTAGAATCCATTGTTAATTTATTATTAAATTAATCTAATATATAATTGTGTGCAGCAAAGAAAAGGAAAGAACAATAAGATTTAGGGGGTGTATTCACTTAGGATTTTGATGGATTGTGTTGGACGATTTCAACGGATTTGAAATCATTTTTTCCAGCGCTCAATGAAACACAGCGATCGGTGGGCCCGAAAAAAATAGAACCCAACGACCGCTGGGAGGAGAGGCCGAACTAACCCAGTAATCGCTAGGCCGAGCGGCCGCTGGAGCTGCGGCCTTGCTCCCAGCGACCGCTGGCACCCAGTGGCCATTGGAGTGCCATCATCGGCAAAGCTAGCGGCCGCTGCGGTCGGGTGACGGCTGGGGTGCCCGATTTTAACTCCTCACCGGCCGCTGGGACACAGCGCTCGCCGGGTTTTCCAAATCCATCAAAATCTCGTGTCCAGAGGTTGGATTTCATTCTTTGTAATTTTCACGTCATTTCCTGGTGAAATCCAATGAAGTCAATGACTTTTTAAGGTCCATGAATTTTTTAATACATCCGAATTTTAAAAGACTTTTAAAAGTCTGGATTGAATACACAAGGATTTTAAAGGACTTTTAAAAGTCTGGATTGAATACACCAAGATTTTAAAGGACTTTTAAGAGTCTGGATTGAATACACCAGGATTTTAAAGGACTTTTAAAAGTCTGGATTGAATACACCCGGATTTTAAAAGTCCTTTAAAATTCAATGAAATCTCAATCCAATACACCCCCTTAGAGTGGTTCGACCATTAAAGATTTACATTCACATGTGGTGTTTCAGATTGTATTGAGACTGTCTTTGATGATATACATATTACAACTCTCTCTAGCTAAACTACACTACAAGAGATATATGCAAACACTCTCTGCCGAGAAGAAAAAACACAACTGATATATACAAGCAAACCCTAACCCCTTCAGAAACCTAACTGCACGCGAGTGTAACCGCTATCAACTAACTGCAACTGAAGAATCTAGTTGATAACTGCTGTTACTCTGTTAGACATCACATAACTGCATAGGGAAGGTATATTCAGCTGCTGCAATACTCCATGCACCCAATATCATGAATCGCATAAAACTTGCACTTGATAAGCGTGCACTGCTCAACTCTTCTTTCTTCTCAGCTTTGATCTCATCACCAATTCTCATCTGATGTACTGCTATATACCATGAAGACATACAATATGCATAAATGGGATATTTGTATAAATGCAAAGTGTAAGTGTTTGAAATGATAAAATCGTGCTTATCCCACATTCATGAAATAAGAAAACACGAACTTGTATATATTATAAGGGTTAATTACTATAAAATACACAAACTTTGACAAGATTTGCAAATTAGACACAAACTTTAAAAATTTGCAATTAAAACACAGACTTTCAATTTTTTGCAAAATAGACAAACTCATTATTTTCTGGTTGATGGAAAATGACGTGGCATAAAAAATAATCCAAGTGGACAAATGAATACTTAGATTGGGCCAAATAGTTATTCTCGAACAGAAATCAGTGGCATCAATGGCGATCAAGCTCCACGGCCACCCTCTTTCTGGGGCAACGAGAAGAGTTCTCGTCTGCTTAGCTGAAAAAGGGCTCGATTACGAGTTCGTGTTGGTCGATTTAGCAACTGGCCAGCAGAAGAAGGAGCCTTTCATCTCAATCAATGTAAGCACACCTTCAAATTTCAACACGATCTCAGTTTTCACAGCATTGTTTATGGTTTTTTGTTCCTTTAGTTTTTTACATGTATTTATGTTGTTCCTTTAGTTTTTTACAAGTATTTATGTTGTACCAGGTTTCGAAGACGGCGATATGAAACTCATCGGTAAAGATTATTTCCTTCCAACTGTTCGACGTAGTGATTATGCAGTAACTTATATATATTTTCTTTGTTGTGATTTTTGAACTGCAGAATCGAGGGCCATCACCAGATACATGGCGCATGCGTATGCCGACAAGGGAACTCCACTGATCTTCGAGAATCCTAAGAAAATGGGGATCATCGGAGTTTGGTTGGAAGTGGAAACCCAGAGATTCCACGTTGCGGGCCAGAAACTAAGCTTCGAGATTCTGATCAAGCCGATGAAAGGCATGACGACCGACGACGCCGTCGTCAAACAGTTCCAAGCACAGTTGGCCGGAGTTCTAGACGTGTACGAGGCCCCTTTGTCCACTTAGATTTTTTTTATGCCACGTCATTTTTCATTAACAAAAAAATATTGAGTTTGTCTATTTTGCAAAAAATTGAAAGTTTGTGTCTAATTTGCAAATCTTGTCAAAATTTGTGTATTTTATAGTAATTAGCCCTATATTATAACCCTTTATTAATTAATTATTAAATGGTAAGAATTTACTATCATCTATATATCCTAAATTACAAAAAAAGAAGTACAAGAAATTCAGAAACTTATGAAAAAAAGTAATTAGGAGAAATTCAGTCGACATAGCAAAATTCTCCCTCAATGAGGGCCATGTAATAATATTGGAAAAAATTTCTAAACAGACCAAAATTGCAATGGGCACATGATCATCAATCAAAAAGAGCAGAAAGTTCAGATATCAATCCAAAAAGAACAATGCCATGTAATAATATTGGAAAAAATTTCTAAACAGACCAAAATTGCAATGGGCACATGATCATCAATCCAAAAAGAGCAGAAAGTTCAGACATCAATCCAAAAAGAACAATGGGAATCAGATATCAATCGAGCAAAAAATTCAAATAAATGGGAATCAGATATCAATCCTAACACAAAAAGATCCAATCAACATTAACACCCAGAATCAAAGACCCAAAAATCAACGTCAACACAAAAAAGATCACACCCAAATGATCCTATCAACATCAACACTCAACAATCAACATCAACACAAAAATCAAAGACCAACAATCAACATCAACACAAAAAGGATCAGGCCCAAATGATCCTATCAACATCAACACAAAAATCAAAGACCAACAATCAACATCAACACAAAATGATCCTATCAACATCAACACCCAACAATCAACATCAACACAAAAATCAACATCAACACAAAAAGGATCACACCCAAATGATCCTATCAACATCAACACAAAAATCAAAGGAATCTAGCACATCATCATCTCTCTCAGCCGCTCTATTTAATACTCCCTCTCCTCTACTCTCATGAAGGCACAGCATCATCTCTCTGATCAGCCTCTATATACCTCCTCTCATCTCTCTCAGTCTCTTTCCTTTTAGAAGTCATTCTTGATATATATCATGGGAGATTGCTTCTCTGCTGTTCAGGTCAGCTCCCTCATTTCCATATTCCAATTAATATGTATATTGCATGTGTATTAATTTGGTGATTTTTGTTATATAGAGTCGTCTACATACAAATACAATGCATACTCTGTTTTTGTATCTTCTTCATCTGTTATATATCTGTTAAATATATATAGTCTTTCAATTAATCTTTTGACTAAGTTTCTGCTGCAATGCACGTATATCTAATCTCACTTACATATAGCTAGCTTCTTCATTAAGTAAGAACTTCTGTCGTCAATTTTGGTATTATACTAATCTCTCTCTCTCTCTCTCATTTTTCTAATATTGGCTGCAGGTGAAGAGTTTTTGGGTCCGTCTCACTGCAGCTTTGGTGGAAAAGCTCACCTTCATTCCCCGCTTTCTAATCTCAAAGCTGCTGCAGCCTCAATCACTGCTTCCCCTCACCAACACCGATTCAAAATCACACCTAATCCTCCAAAACCTGAAGAAGCTCGAGCTGGGAAAGTTTGCCTTCACACTCGCCACCACCGCAACCGTGGGGCTGATTTTCTCCCACACACTTGAAGAAGATGATCAGGCTTCTTCACCTCATTATCTGATCATTATTGGTTTTATGGTTTCTTGCATGCTTCTCTATAATGGCGTTGTGTTTGGGGCCATAAACCCTCGCCTGGGAAACTTTCTGCAACTCATCGGGATCACTCTCATCTTGTGTTTGCTCTGTGTCCTCGTCGAAACTTTCCTCCCCGCCGGATTCTCCTTCGCCTGCTGGGTTTGCGCCGCTTTCTGCCTCGTGCCGTTTCTCTACATTCTCATCAAACCTCATCCCGGTTCATATTCGCAGAGGTTTCAAGCTTAATGTCAGCCGTTGATGCATCATTTGTCCAAAATAAATTTCCGGCAGATTTCTCTTTTTCACTGGTAGTATATGTCGGATGAGTTCTTTTTTCCATATTTAGTACTCCATTAAGTGTCGGACGATGGGATTTAGAAGTATAACATATTTGTACTATTTTGCCCTTTATGGAAAAGCTGTTGAGGCATGTAAGGATTTATTCTTTCATCTTGATTTAAAATTTAGGGGCATGAGTGCATGAGGATAATACAATGCAATTAGGAGTGTAATCAAGTCAAGTTGAATTGAGTAATAGCCTTATCCAGCTCAAACTCGATAAAGAAAACTCGACGCTCGACTCAACTCGAACTCAGTCGAGTTTTAATTTTTCGAGCTCGAGCTCGACTCGATTATGTATAAATATTAAAAAAATATTTATTTAATTTTAAATATATATAATTTAATTATTAATGATATATATGTAAATAATTAAATTATTAAGGTAAATTTGTAATTGCTCTAAAGCTCGATTAAGCTCGATATGACTCGCGAGCCTGTCAAGCTCACTATTATGGAGCTTGAGCTCGGTAACTATTATTGCTGCCTTCCGCGGCGGCTATTATTGTCATTTCTCTCAGATTCAGGTCCCCTCATCTCTGCATATTTCAATCAATTGCTAAGTGGAGCTTCCTGCAGTTTTCTGTGTTGTATTAATCAACCTTTGATGTATTGCTATAAAATGCCTCCCTGATTTTTTCATTGATTATTCCTCAAGCACCTCTTCAAATTTCGCAGCTATCTCTGTCCGCAGCAGACTTGATCCATCACGATGTGCCCTGCAAGGTTTGTTTTACTTTTTTTACACAATAAACCTATTACCTCAATTCCCTTATTAATTTCGAAAACGATATCATTTTCTGTTTTTTTTTCCCCCTCTAGTTCACAATTATTTATTATGCATGTATGTTTTTTACCTTTCAGTTTAAATGTGTTGATTTCGATATATATGCTTGTTTTTGCGAGTCCGGCAACTAATATTTCCTCCTATTTCACACGTTGATGAACATTTTTATCATACTGTTATTCTTAAAATTTGGCTACTTCTATCAGTAAGTTGGTGGTAGGGATGTTGTTTGGAAACTTTCATGAGTTTACCTTGACACCTTCCACTCACCGTCCTCGTATATTGTAGAGGACCCTATGGCGGTTCTATATATCAAAAGGAGCCATGGTTTTGCTTCAAGAGCTAGGTTGAACAGAAGTAGCTTTGAATTCATTGAGTCCTGAATGGATTAGAAAATTTACTGTTACCTACCAATTCGAGACAGTGCAGAATTTGGTGTAACTTTTATACCAAAGATTTTCTATATATTGGTCTTATGTATCCCAAGACACTTCTCCCTGCTGCAGATTTCATGTCTATGATGTTGACACTCAGTTTCATGGCTTAGATTTGAAGGTATGTGAAATGCCTTTATTCATGTCTCCTCATTAGTCATTACAAAGAGTAGAAACTTCAATGCATGTCCTTTATATTTTATATATCTCTCATTAATGCTATATGAATGTTCCTTTTTTTTACACGTACTTGTTTCACATGAAGGATATCTGCTGACGAAATATTCATGTAATAGGCTGACAATTTTTTATCTTTTTATTGTTTTTTTGCTTAGGCACTTAAGCTGGAGGAACAACAGTTTCTAGGTGAGGCTAGTTGCACATTATCTGAGGTACGCTTATTCATTACCTCTGTCTTCTCCATATAATACATTTGCAGGTGAAGATAAAATAAAATCTACAACTTTGTACTCTTTATGAATGCCTTCTTGCTTTAGAAGATGATTTTTGTTATAGTAGATCTATATATTTCCCTTGACTTTAATGCCTTTTTGGTGCATTTCTTGAAGTGCTTTACCGTTGATGCTGGATAAGTGGCATGCTTGACTTTGTTTATGTACCTTCTTCTGAAGAAGTTCTTCATCTGTTATATACAGTTTTTCAATCTTTTACTGCAATGGACATATATATAGCTTCTCGGAGCTTTTGTCATTTTGGTATTGAGACTTGAGAAACCGTGTGCAGTTGAATAGCATGGCATTGCCTTCCATTAGCTTCTATACTTTTATTAACACTCATGACAGGTGCGCTTTACATGAAGAAATATTAATCTTTTTTGTCTGGCAGTCTATACTTCTTATGGGGTTATAGTGATCACTGGAAAACTGTTTTTTTTACACAGCTTGAATTGTGCGTCAATATCTCATGATGGGTCAATCGGTCAATGGTAGCCGGTGGGTTTTCAGATTCATCATTAAAGGTTGATTACATTTCTATGCACTCTATTATAATCAATCATCGTTTCTCATTGATGTGCTAATTGAAAGCCAATTGACAGGTTTGGGACACGGCAAAGCTTGGGCAACAGAGTTGTAACCTGTAAGTTGATTTATCCATTCTCTCCACCTTTTTAAATAATGTTTGTGTCTTTACATTCTTCTTCTTTAATTTCTGATTTTGAATTTATCATTAGAAAAAAAATTTGGTTCTGGTATAGAATGATTTGAATTAGTATATACTTTGCATGCTTTAACTGGAATAGACACTACTTATAGTAGAAAAGATTTCTCCAGAAATAATTATGGTTAGTTTCTTGGACTTTCGAATAGCAGTGTCCAGCAGAAGATCGCGTTGGTTCCTGTCTAAGCTCTGACATTGGCCACATATATGCTTCAGTAGTTAATTAAGTCATCAACACAAGCTGCAGTGTAGTGGGTCTTTCTCCGTGTCAGATTTCAGACTTTTAGTTGGTTAATTTTGTTCTTATACCTCTTTTCAGATTTCATATGTTCTATATGATTTTTCATGCATCTAGATATAGAAAAGTTTGATCTGTACAGTCTTGTCTTTATGATTCTACTTTTGGTAAGAGTTTTTTATGTATCTCGGAAGTAATGTTGGTGACAGCTTTCATGCCTTTTTACCCTATGGTTTATTATATAAGTAATTTTTCTCTATTTTGTGGTCATAACATGAAGTATATATGTTTATCATGTATGTGGATGTTGACTCTAGAATGTCAGCTCCTTTGCAGGGTGAAAATGAGTTGGCTTCCACTGAGCCTAGCTCAAGTGCTGGAGGAAGATGTTACACGTTATTTCGTGGTCATGCCGGACCTGTACATTCTGCCACTTTTAGCCCGTTTGGGGATTTTATTCTATCTTCTTCTTCGGATTCTACAAGTAGGTTATATAGTTCACAATTATGCTTTCCTTGTTTCTCTAATTGTTTTCCTCAATCCCATTAGCAAGCAATGGCATCTAATTGCAGTTCGACTGTGGAGCACAAAATTGAATGCAAATCTTGTTTGCTACAAGGGTCACAATTACCCTGTATGGGATGTACAGGTAAGAGTAAAAGCTTAAAGCTTCAATTGCTATGACTACTTCTCCTATGCAATTTGCCTGCAGTAAAATCCTAGTTCTTTCCTGCTATCTTTAAACAGACAAACAAAAAGAAAGATATCTAATTCATCTTCTATATAACTTCTGTTATATGCATAGGTAGACTAATGCATCTGCCATAATCTCATGCAGTTTAGTCCAATGGGCCACTATTTTGCTAGCGCTTCACATGATCGCACAGCAAGGATCTGGTCGATGGACATAATACAGCCTTTAAGGATAATGGCAGGTCATTTATCTGATGTAGATGTAAGTATTTCATTTGATGGCTAGCATGCTTGTTCGACTAGTGTGATCTTCAGTAAAATGAAGAAGTTAATATTGCCTCCCTTGGTTCCCACCTTCTAGTGTGTGCAATGGCATGCAAACTGCAACTATATTGCCACCTGATGGGATGTCCAGAGTGGAGAGTGTGTTAGAATATTCATCGGTCACAGAAGTATGATCTTAAGTTTGGTGATGTCACCTGATGGCCGTTATATGGCATCTGGCGATGAAGACGGAACAATAATGATGTGGGATCTCGCATCTGGTCGCTGTGTTTCCCCATTAGTCGGCCATGGTTCTTGCATATGGTCACTTGCTTTCAGGTAGAGAACACTTCTGCATTTCCTATTCAGTTTAAACACCATGCATCAAGTAGAAGACAGCTTCACAACCATTTAACCGTGAACTTCCTTCCTTTCAGCTGCGAAGGTTCGCTTCTTGCATCCGGTTCTGCTAATTACACTGTGAAAATATGGGATGTAGCTACGAGCTCAAAAGTGCCAAAAGTGGACGAGATGTAAGTTTAATCAGTTTTGAAATATAACAAAATATACACAACATGTGTTATACCCTCTTACGGTACCTATATCTGAATCCAAGCGCATATCTAGAGGCATATCTATGGGCATCATGTGATAGATTTTGACCCTTCAGATGGTCTTACACAAGACTTCTCCAAAATGCATACTTTTTCATCGTCAACATTTCACTTATAATCGGGTTTTGTTCCTCAGCAGCAAAAGTGGAAGCACAAGCATACTCAGATCATTGAAAACTTTACCCACAAAATCTAGCCCTGTCTATGCTCTGCAAGTAAACACAATCTCAGTTGACCCGTTAATCCTTCTCGTTATCTAACCGAATCAAGTCTTGATAGAACTGTTCTTGGTATAAACAGTTCTCCAGAAGGAATCTTTTATTTACTGCTGGTGTTCTCTCAAAGCAGTCGTAAATCAATTATCCGGTGCCTCGGGTTTGGGAGATCTTCACCGGACTATGCAAATGCACCCGGTTTCCCCATCTAACTTAGTTTGTGTATCTTAGTTTCGATTATTTTAATGTTATGTTTATCGAAGCCTCTGTTGAGTTTTGGTTCAGACATATTCATGGATGTAGAACTAGTTTTCTTAGTGCTGGTTTTTTATGACTTAATTGTAGCTTTAGATGATTGAACAAATCTAACCTCTCCAAAAAATTTTTGTCTGAATTAATATGCGGAGGTGCTAATGTATTGTCATCCAGTTTTAATTACTTTATCCAAAAAATAGATATAAAAATGGAACATTTAAACTGCCTAATTATACTTCATATTGACATGTGACTTTTGAGATGTGCATTTCTTCAATTTGCCGGCTTAAACTTTACGATGTAGACTGTAGTCTGGGATCTCATCCATTCCCCAACCAAAACAACATTTTTTTTGTTTGTTTTATATTATTTTTTCTTCAATTTCATTTTCTTGTGCTTCAAGTTTAATTTTATAATTATTAATTATAGTTGATTCTTGCCAATTATGATTTATAATTTTTTTTAGTATTTAATTTTTAATTAATAATGAATTATTATAGTTGAACACAACAAATATAAAAGAAGATCTCAATTGTGGCGTGTTTTTTAGAATTTGGGAGCATGAATTTTAGAATTTATGTTGCAGGGCTATTAACACATGGAAAAGAAGTATTATTATTATTATTATTAAAGCATAGAATACTCAAAATTGTGTTTCCGGTAGAGAATGAGATTTTGATAATTATATTTTTGAAAAGATATTTAATTTTTCTCAACATCCATCCTAACGCAAAGGTTTAAATTTTTTTTCGAAATTCTATATTCCGCCTCCGGAGCATGTTAGTAAAATATCTTTACTAGTTGATTTCACCCCAAATATTGGGATAATGTGAAAGGTGTGATATAAATTGTGCAATTCCGGACATGATTTTTATAGTGGTTCATTTGTTGAATAATAAAGGTAAGAGTGCAATTGTATTTTGCGCTGTGAAAACATAGAACTTGTATATTTATTTATCCAAAATGATGTTTGAATAAATGAGATATTGAATAAGTTCAAAGTGTAATTGTTGGAATTGGTAAAAGTATGTTTATCCCACATTGATGAAATAAGAAAACATTGATTTGTATATATTAAAATCCAATGTTAATATACTATAAAATGATAAGAATTTACTAGTACTTAAAAAAAAAAAAAAAAAAAGAAAGAAGCGCGGGATGCTTGTCGTGTTCACTCCGCACTATCATAGAAAATCACTTTCATCACTATCATCTCATTCAATTTTATATTTTCAACTAATTTTATCAAAATCAAGAAATCAAACATATTACACATACACTAAAATATATATAGGCTAAAATTCTTCAATCTATTAAATAGCAAATAAAAAATCATATTACACATACACTAAAATATATATAGGCTAAAATTCTTCAATCTATTAAATAGCAAATAAAAAATGAATATATGGTATTTAAAGTTATTACTTAATATCATTGAAATTAAACATTCTGATGTATTATTAACAAGAAAATAAATTATTTTAAAAATTATATTTGACTAATATATGTAATTAAGATTAATATAGTAATATTTAATTAATATATTATTAAATAATGAATAAGAAATGTAATATTGAAATTGTATTTTGGGTTGTAAGAACATTAAAATTGTATATTTATTTGTCCAAAATGGTGTTTGAATAATGAGATATTGTATAAATGCAAAGTGTAAGTGTTGGAAATGGTGAAAGTGTGTTTATCCCACATTTTGATGAAATAAGAAAACATGGACTTGCATATATTAGAACTCTTTATTAATTGATTATTAAATGATAAGAATTTACTATCATCTATACTAAAAAAAAAAAAAAAAAAAAAGAAATACGAGAATATAAAAATATATATACCCCAAACCCCTTTCTATATGAAAAACCCCTTTTCAAAAAATATAAAAATATATATACCCCAAACCCCTTTCTATATGGCCAAAAAATATATATAAAAAATATATATACCCCAAACCCCTTTCTATATGGCCAAAAAATATATATAAAAAATATATATACCCCAAACCCCTTTCTATATGAAAAACCCCTTTCTAAAACCCCTTTCTATATGGCCAAAAAATATATATAAAAAATATATATACCCCAAACCCCTTTCTATATGAAAAACCCCTTTTCAAAAAATATAAAAATATATATATACCCCAAACCCCTTTCTATATGAAAAACCCCTTTCTAAAACCCCTTTCTATATGGCCAAAAAATATATATACCCCAAATTCTGCTAGTCATTATGAAAATCCTCTCCTCATCTGATCATATGAACAACCCCCTCTCCTCTCGCAAAGGCACAGCAGATCTCTCCTCTCGCAAAGGCACAGCATCAGCATCATCTCTCTGATCATATAATGGGTATAATGGGAAATTTCTTCTCTGCTGTGGTCAGCTTCCTCACTTCTTGCCTCTATAATTCTCATTTCATTTCTCTCACATATTTCAATCTAACATATAAATCCCTTCACTTGATTAATGCTTGTTGGTACTCACTCTGTTTCTGTACCTTCTTCATCATCTGTCAAATATATAGTCTTTCAATTAATCTTTTAACTAACTTTCAATTCTGCAATGGACATAGTATTACATATAAGCTAGTTTGCTTCTTCATTAATTAAGAGCTTTTGTCCTCAATTTTGGTATTCACATTAATCAAAATGCCTCTCTCTCTCTCTCTCTCTCTCTCTCTCTCTCTCTCTCTCTCTCTCTCTCTCTCTCTCTCTCTCTCTCTCTCTCTCTCTCTAATATTGGCTGCAGGTGAAGAGTTTTTGGGTCCGTCTCATTGCAGGTTTGGTGGAAAAGCTCACCAACAATACCGATTTACAATCAAACCTAATCATCCAAAGCCTGCAGAAGCTCGAGCTGGGAAAGTTTGCCTTCACGCTCGCCACCACCGCAACCCTGGGGCTGCTTTATTCCCAGAAACTTGAAGAAGATGATCAGGCTTCTTCACCTCATTATCTCATCATTGTTGGATTTATGGTTTCTTGCATGCTTCTCTATAATGGCCTTGTGTTTGGGGCCATAAACCCTCGCCTCGGAAACTTTCTGCAACTTGTCGGGATCACTCTCGTCTTGTGTTTGCTCTGTGTCCTCGTCGGAACTTTTCTCCCCGCCGGATTCTCCTTCGCGTGTTGGGTTTGCGCCGCTTTCAGCCTCACGCCGTTTCTCTACATCCTCATCAAACCTCATCCCGGCCCATATTTGCAGAGGTTTCAAGCTTAATGTCAGTCGTTGATGCGTGTATACACTTTCTATTGTGTATTGTACTATTGTAGTATATGTCGGATGCATCCTTAGTTTATTCCACGTTTAGTATTCCAGATCGAATTAAAAATATAATATATTTGTGCTACTTTACCCTTTATGGGAAAGCTGGTCGTGGCTATCTATCTATATATATATATATATATAATAGTAGACTTCTGCAAACTCTGTTTTACAGTCCAATTGCAAATGTAATTTTATTAATTAATTTCCACAATTCATATAGATTTGCTATCTATATATATGTAATAGTAGATTTCTGCAAACTCTGTTTTACAGTCCAATTGCAAATGTAATTTTATCAATTAATTTCCACAATTCATATAGATTTGCATTTACACCGCTTTATTTTGAGGAATTCTTTAAAAGATTTAGTAGATTCCTTTTTAATTGCAACTTCCCAAAATTTACTAGATTAATTAACTTAAATATTTATTTTTCAAAAAATCGTCACACTCCATAACATACCGATCAAATATATTTCCAAAATTTGGGGCATTCAAAACACAATTAACCTAATTATATATGTTGATTAAGCTAATTATAGAAAAACGTTACCTTAATCAACATTATTTATATTAATTGTATCGTGTTTCCTTTTTAGATATTTTTTTTTCATGTTTAAATACTTCATGATATTAAATTAGACGAGGATGGCAAGAGATAATGTTTTTTTATATATATAAAGTGGTTATGCCTGCTTGAATTTGTTTGAGTGATCGAAGGTGTTAGGGTTAGGTATCACCAATAATCGAAGATTACACAGAAAATCCTAACTACAAACTAGATTTATACAAGAATAGAAATAATACAAGAAAATCTCCTATTCTATAAATCGAAGGGACTGACGACTGACGGCTCAGGAACCGACAACAAGATGAAAACCCTCAGACTTCAGTGAATCACACAAAGTGATCCGACAGAAAGAGCCCCGCCGTCAACAGAGCAAGCTCAGTTGCACCACTACGCCTACACTCACTCACTAAGAGTAAGGTGCTCTATCTTACTCTACAAGAGGATCTTTCGGCTGAAATTTCATGATTTTTGGCCAAAGATTCGAGGTAGAAAAATGGGAAGAAGGATGAGGGTTGAGAGAGGGAAAGAAAGAGGGTCAGAGATGAGAAAATATCTTACTGCACTTGTGGTGTCCCGTTTTTTTTTTTTTTTTTTTTCTTGGCTTAAATATAAGATAATATATATTAAATAATCACCTCTTTTATTGGGTTTGGGCTGCCGAGAATTAGCCTCATTTAAAATTAATTGGGCCAAAACTTTGGGCAAATAATTGGGCTTCAGTATCTTTAATGAAATATAATTCATTAGAGAGTCAAGGAAATTTCAATTGAATAAAATTAATTTATGGGTTCACATTGACGGAAAAAAAAAATCATCTAAAGTGTTCATTCATCTCGTTCCGATAATATTTGGATTGGAAATAAATATAATTTTAAATGGGCTTAAAAGCCCAGTACTTGACCCAAAAAAAAAATCTCACTATATAAATTGAGTCCTAAAAAAAATATTGAGCTCGTATTTGATTTTGGGGTGTTACTTGATTTTTTATGACTTAATTATGGCTTTAGATGGTTGAATAAATTCTAACCTCTCCAAATTTTTCCTATCCGAATCAATATTTGGAGGTACTATTAGGTGTTGTCGTCAAGTTTTAATTACTTTCCCCAAAAAAATAGATATAAAAAAGAACATTTAAATTGCCTAATTATACTTCATATTGACACTGTGACTTTGAGTTGTGCATTTCTGCAATTTATCCGCTTAAACTTTATGTTGTAGACTGTAGTTTGGGCTCTCATCCATTCCTCAACCAAAACATGCAACATTTTTTTTTTTGTGATTTACTATTAATTTTTTTTATTTTTTCTTCAATTTCATTTTCATGTGCTTCAAGTATAATTTTATAATTATTAATTATATTTGCTTTTGTCCAATTATGATTTATAATTATTTTTTATTATTTAATTTTCAAATTTTAATTAATAATTAATTATTATAGCTGAACACAAGAAATATAAAATAAGATCTCAACTGTGGTGTGTGTTTGAGAATGTGGGAGCATGAATTTGAGAATTTATGTAGCAAGCCTATAAACACATGGAAGTGAAGTATTATTATTATTATTATTATTATTATTATTATTATTATTATTATTATTATTAAGCATAGAATACTCAAAATATAGTTTCCTGTACGGAAGGTTTTGATAATTATATTTTTGAAAATATAATTAAGTTTTCTCAATATCCATCCTAACGCAAAGGTTTAAAAAAAATTTCAAAATTCTATAGTCTGGAGCATGTTAATTAGTAAAGTATCTTTATTAGTTGACTTCTATCGTTTATTTCCCTTCTTTGGCATAATGTGAAAGGTGTGATATAAATTGTGCAATTCCAGACATGATTTTTATAGTGATTCATTTGTTGAGTAATAAAGGTAAGAGTGCAATTGTATTTTGTGAGTTTATATTTGCATCACTGAAATTATTCTTTGCACCGTAAAAGAAAAGAAAAAATAAATAATTTTGAAGTTACCTAAATGCCATTTACTTAAAAATAAAAAAAAATTAAGTGTGGTTCGAAAATGAAATTTCGAATTCAACATGTTTGTTCGAAATTTCATTTTCGAACATGCGTGATTTTAAAATTAAGTCTCGTTCGAAAATGAATTTTCGAACACATGACTTCAAATATATCTATCATGTTTGAACACAAGACTTCTAACATATTCAGAATGTCCGAACACACGATTTTGAACGGAATGTGATTTTTTTTTATTAGTAAGGGTTTATCTATCCAAAATAATGTTTAAATAAATGAGATATTGAATAAGTTTAAAGTGCAAGTGTTGGAATTGATGAAAGGGTGTTCATCCCACATTGATGAAATAAGAAAACATTGACTTGTATATGTTAAAATCCATTGTTAAATCACTATTAAATGATAAAAATTTACTAGTGCTCTTTTTTTTTAAAAAAAAGAGGTTTCTGTTTGCACCCTCATATTTACTCTTTGCACCATTAAAATAAAAAGACAAAAATAAAATAATTTTGAAGTTACTTAAATACCCTTTATTCAAAAAGAAAAAACTAAGTATGGTTCGAACAAGAAATTTCGAAAACAAGAAGTTACTTAAAATAAGTCGCGTTCGAAAATTAATTTTCGAACACACCATATTTGTTCAAAAATTGATTTTTGAATGAGCTCAAAAGTGCCAAAAGCGGATGAGAAGTAAGTTTAATCAGTTTTGAAATATAACAAAATATACACAACATGTGTTATACCCTCTGACGGTACCTATATCTGAATCCAATCGCATATCTAGAGGCATATTTGTATTTTTATTGGTGTTTGATCCGATTATGGGTATCACGTGATAGATTTTGAGTTTTGACCTGTAAAACGATCTAACACAAGACTCCTGCAAAATGTATACTTTTTCATCATCAACATTTCACTTATAATCGGGTTTTGTTCCTCAGCAGCAAAAGTGGAAGCACAAGCATACTCAGATCATTGAAAACTTTACCCACGAAATCTAGCCCTGTCTATGCTCTGCAGGTAAACACAATCTCAGTTGACTCGTTAATCCTTCTCGTTATCTAACCGAACCAAGTCTTGATAGAACTATTCTTGGTATAAACAGTTCTCCAAAAGGAATCTTTTATTTGCTGCTGGTGCTCTCTCAAAGCAGTCGTAAATCAATTATCCGGTGCCTCGGGTTTGGGAGATCGTCAACGGACTATGCGAATGCACCCGGTTTCCCCATCTAACTTAGTTTGTGTATCTCAGTTTCGATTATTTTAATGTTATGTTTATCGAAGCCTCTGTTGAGTTTTGGTTCAGACATATTCATGGATGTAGAACTAGTTTTCTTAGTGCTGGTTTTTTATGACTTAATTGTAGCTTTAGATGGTTGAACAAATCTAACCTCTCCAATTTTTTTTGTCTGAATTATTATTTGGAGGTGCTAATGTATTGTCATCCAATTTTAATTACTTTATCCAAAAAATAGATATAAAAATGGAACATTTAAACTGCCTAATTATACTTCATATTGACATGTGACTTTTGAGTTGTGCATTTCTTCAATTTTCCGGCTTAAACTTTACGATGTAGACTGTAGTCTGGGATCCCATCCATTCCCCAACCAAAACAACATTTTTTTTGTTTGTTTTAAATTATTTTTTCTTCAATTTCATTTTCTTGTGCTTCAAGTTTAATTTTATAATTATTAATTATAGTTGATTCTTGCCAATTATTATTTATAATTTTTTTAGCATTTAATTTTCAATTTTTAATTAATAATGAATTATTATAGTTGAACACAACAAATATAAAAGAAGATCTCAACTGTGGTGTGTGTTTGAGAATTTGGGAGCATGAATTTTAGAATTTATGTTACAGGGCTATAAACACATGGGAAAAGAAGTATTATTATTATTATTATTATTATTATTATTATTATTATTATTATTATTATTAAAGCATAGAATACTCAAAATTGAGTTTCTGGTAGAGAATGAGATTTTGATAATTATATTTTTGAAAATATATTTAATTTTTCTCAACATCCATCCTAACGCAAAGGTTTAAAAAAAAACTTTAAAATTCTATATTCCGCCTCCGGAGCATGTTAGTAAAGTATCTTTGCTAGTTGATTTCATCCCAAATATTGGGATAATGTGAAAGGTGCGATATAAATTGTGCAATTCCGGACATAATTTTTATAGTGGTTCATTTGTTGAATGATAAAGGTAAGAGTGCAATTGTATTTTGCGCTGTGAAAACATAGAACTTGTATATTTATTTATCCAAAATGATGTTTGAATAAATGAGATATTGAATAAGTTCAAAGTGTAATTGTTGGAATTAGTGAAAGTATGTTTAATCCCACATTGATGAAATAAGAAAACATTAACTTGTATATATTAAAATCTAATGTTAATATACTATAAAATTATAAGAATTTACTAGTACTCCATTAAAAAAAAAAAGAAGAAGAAGAAAAAAGTACAGGCGCGCGTGCGTGTTGCGTGTTTGTTATAAACTAAAAAGTAAAACCACAATATACAATATGGAGCACTCTCCTTAAGAGAGGAAACCACAATATGTAAAATGTCCTAACTTTTCGACCGCCCCTTTTCAATGCTTCTTAATTCTCCAATTAAAATGACTTAAAAATCATATATGACTTGAATAAAGATACGGATTGCATCATCTATATAACGTACCCATTCAGTTAAATACATATAAACAGTGAATTTCATGAGATATAAAAGAGGCAAGAATGATCTTAATTTTTAGACGAGCTATGTGATCCGAAATTCCCATTGAATGTTGCGTGGAATAGATACAACTATATATGCATGTTTAAAAAAAGAAAGGCATATACTGATATACAGTATGATTCATTTGCATAGACAAAAGTAGAAAATGTATTTTTATGAATCTTAATTGGGTGGAATAAACCTTAAATAATAATGTAAAATTATGCTAATCAAAAGAAATTAAAATTAAAGTGAAAAATGAATAAAAATATAATAATTTTAATATTTTTTGATACACACTTACCATATACGACTTGAGACAAGCAAATCTCACGTGCCCAATTTGTGCCAAACACCTGCCTAGTTAATGCTTGCAGATTGTGTGCCATTTCATTGATAGTGTCTCCGGTCAATTGCGTAGTCATAGCAATTGAAGTTTTAACCCTTTTTTAGTTCGACGTGTAATAATGTTGTTTTTATTAATGAACTAATTAAGTTATTGACACTACTCCATTTCTGCGCTTGCTTTCTTTCTCTTAATTTTTAATAACGTAAATTAACATTTATAAACTCAACTTTAAACATTTTTAATGATACATAAATATGCAACATTCATACATCACAAAATAAATTCAAAACTCCTAATTTTTCACTTTCGTTATAATCATAAAAATTCATAATTAAATATTTAACAAACAATCTCAAATAATAAAATAACTAACACAATACAAATATTGGGCAAATAATCATTAATAATAATAATCTAAGAATACATGTTGAAATTGAAGAAAAATTACTTTCGTTAAGTAAAATTGTTTTAAGTATTTTTTGAAATGTTATCAATTTTGGAATTTTCTTAGTATTTAAAAACATAAAATTTATACTCCAAGAGTTGATCAAGACCAAAAGAATCGCTGTTTCTCAACACTTCCTCTTCTCCAAAAGAATCACAATTGAAAGTTTAAGCTTTTACTCTTATCTGTACATCCATACAAAGAAAGTATAATTGTGAGCTATAACCTACTTGTAGAATCCGATTAAGAAGATAGAATAAAATCCCCAGCACTTGAGCTAGGGTCTGTTGAGTTTTTCCTCAAGAACAGCTGAAGAGAATCGACTTTGGATGATAAACAATGTGGCAAAGCTTAAAAACGAACCCAAGATTTAGAGTGATTCGATCAACATGATCTACATTCACTTTGGTGCACTTTTAGTTTTTTGTATTGATTTTTCTCACTGCAATTACATAAATTTTACTTTTCTCTTTGGCTCATCATATCATATCAGCCATAAATTATTAGAGGATCATCCCACAAATATTTATCTCTTCATTTCAACCATAGATTCAAATTGGAAAATACACAAATACACATATTTCAATTTTGCAAACATAAAGTTCTAAACATTAAATCATTTATTATAACAAAATCATTACATTTTTTTCTAAAACCAATACACATTGTAATAATAATAATAATTAAAATTAGAAATAAAACCAAACACCCCGTGTACATGATTTCTCTTACATATTATAATACTATAGAGAAAAAAGAAAAGACTTTCCAAACCTAGCTCTCGGAAATTTATACTCCGATATCTTAGAAACGGCGGTAGTAGAGATAGTAAAGAGGCGGCGGTAGGTAAAAAAGGGCGCAAACCCAACACGCGTAGGAGAGTCCGGAGCGGAGAAAAGTTCCCACGAGGACACATAGTAAACACATGATGAGAGTGATCCCGATGAGATGAAACATTTCCGAGGCTAGGGTTTGTGGCCCTAAATACAAAGCCATTATAGACGGCGGCAGAAGAAACCAATAAACCAACAATGATCAGTTGATCAACTTCTTTAAGCATCAGCTGGGATAAAATCAGTCCGGAGATTACGGTGAAAGCGACTTGGAAGACAAGCTGTCCGAGCTTTCCCAGTGCAGGCGGCTGGTGGTTTTGCGTACTCGAGTGCAAATCGGTGATGGTTAGAGGCAGCAGTGGTGGAAGAGGCTGCCGCAGACGGAGCCAAAAAATCGCCTGCAGATCAATGAAGAGAGAGGGGGGGGGGGGGGGGGGGGGGAATTAATGTGAATAACAAAATTGATTACAAAAGCTCTTAGTTAATAATATACTTTTATTAAGCATGATTTTTATAACTGAATTGAACATATTCAAGTATAACTTAATTAAACATAAACATACTGCATAACTTAATTAGAATTTATAATATTCTATATTACTTAATTGAAATCAACCAAACTTCATTCCCGTAAAATAAATCGATGACAGCACAACAACATATCAGAAAGTTGAAACACATTGAAGGAAACGAGTTAGCATGAAGCCGCGATATGTACGACGGAATACTGCCATGAACCCCTTTTCGACTGCTGTCAGCCAACCTCAAACGATCGGCGTGGAGACGGCGGCAAGGTGGAAGGCGAGCGGCGATGACTTCCTGACTGGTCTGAGCCGGTTAGGTTTGCCATCATTTATTTTTTTTTGGAATATCAGATTTATTGTTTGGAATATCAGAAATCTTTGGTTTTGGGTTAATTAACAGAATGCAACATACAAAAAAATGGAAGTGGCACCTAGAAAAACCGAATAGGCCCCTAGCAAGACCGAATAAGCGCCGCCTAGTCCGACTAATCGGCGCCTATGCGTCCAACCGCCCAGCACCTCCGATTTCCACCTTTTCGCCACGCCCCCAGGCCGCCGAGTGCCTAGGCGGGCGTCTGGAGCGAATTTTACAAACATGGGACTTAATACTTAATATATTAATTGAAATATGGAAATGAAGGACCTGACCTGCCGGAGGATCCGACAGAACTGAGGATCACAGTTGTAAGAACTCAACCAGGTGAAAAGAGCAGCCAAGCATTCCGCCATTAAAGTAGTGAGAGAAATAATGAGAGAGGGCACGGGAGTGGAAGTGAATTTACAGACTATAGAATAATCAGTCTGCATGATTTTCCTGATATATGACGATGAGTTTATAATTAGCAAGCGGGGCTACCGGCGAGGAGGGTAAATTCGACAACACATATTTTTATGATTTTATCCTACTTGACGTTCATTTTTGTTTTTATTCGATTTAAATTTATTTAATATAATTTTATAATTATTTATGGTTCATTATATTTCATCCAATTATGGTTTATATTTATTTTTTAATAATTATTTTGATTTTTTTAGTTAATAAGTAAGAAAAAAGTAGGCAGGAGCAAATTTTCCAAGCTCTGTCGATCGTCAAAGACAAAAAAGGCAGAATCTACGGCCAACCTTTTTTGCACAAAAATTTAAAGAAGCAATGCAATTGGCTAGCACAAAAAAGACATCAAAACCACAAATCTAATGCATCATCTCTCTCAGCCTCTCTATATATACATCTAAAATTCTCATTTCAATTCAGTCACATATTTCCATATTTTAATCAATATATTGCATTTGATTAATCACATCGAAAGTTTTACCTCTTTCAGATTTGTAGTCTGTAGATTAATCTATCTTAAACTTAGGTTCTTAAAGAAAAATTATCTATATAGGAAGTTTAATTTGTTATGAAATATTGTTCTAGCACATAGTCCTTTGCGGGCATGTGGTATGTACGATACACACACACACACACTTTATCTCTATGGAAAATAGTTTACAAAATTGTTAGAAAAAAAAATTCAACTTTTGCATAATGTCTTTGGGATTCTCGGATGACATACTTTACTCCATCTTTGATATTCAAATTCTAATTTTAATAATAGATTTCATAAAAAAAAATATAACATAATCGACACAGTCCACTTTTATCAACGAAAAGTTGAAATAAAAAATCTAAATTATAATTATAAAATAATCAACCATAATAACTAATTGTTAACTGAAAATTGAAAACTAAGTATTAAAAAATAAATATAAAGCTTAATATCTAGCTACTCCAACTCCAGAGCGCATATTATAACTAATTGTGCATGTCAGGAAAGTATCTTTACTAGTTGACTTCCATCGTTTATATATTTTCCCCCAAATACTGGGATTATGTGTAAGGTGTGATATAAATTGTGCAATTTTTGATATGATTTTTATAGTGGTTGGTTTGTTAAATAAAAAAGTAGAGTGAAATTATTTTTTAGGTTGTGAGAATATTAAAATTGTATATTTATTTGTCTAAAATGATAGTGTAAGTGTTGGAATTGGTGAGAGTGTATTTATCCCAAATTAACGAAATAAGAAAACATGGACTCGTATATATTATAATCCACTATTAATTAATTATTAAATGGTAAGAATTTACTAGCATCTGTACTAAATTATACTCCATAAAAATAAAAATTAAAACTCGCATCCATCTACACTGCATATAATGTGGAGCTTTCTAGGAAAGTATACATATACATAAAACCCACTCACATCTCTCCCTCAGTCTCAATATATTTTTGGAACTCATTCTCGATATATAAATTAATATAATTATCATTATATTGTCGTTTTGGTATTGAGATTAATTTTCCTCCTCAATTTCTTTCTTGTAGATAGCAACTTTTTGGGTCCATGTCACTGCATGTTAGGTGGGAAATCTTGCCTTCACACTCGCCACCACCAAAACCGTGGGGCCCACAAACTTGAAGATGATGATCAGACTTCTTCACCAAATTATCTCATCATTGTTGGTTTTAGGGTTTCTTGCATGCTTCTCTATAATGGCCTTGTGTTTTGGGCAGGGATGAAAATATCGCGAAATATCACGGATATATCGCAGATATTGACATTGCGATATGGATATTGTGGGGAATATTTTTTTACCCGAGTATCGACGAGAAATCGCAATATATCGCAACATATCGTAAAATATCGCAATATATCGCGATTTTTTTAATATTTCTATAATATATTTTGATTTTTATTTAATACTATATATTTTTTTGATCTTTTTTAGGTCTTCAATGTAATTATTTGAGTTGCAATATTCTTTGCTTTATAAAAACATTCACTTTGCAAAAAAATATAAAAGAAAGAAGACCGGGAAATCAACGGATGTCTTAGAAAGAAAAGTGAGATGCACGTGCACCGACTTTATTTTTTCATTTTTTCAGTTAGAGGACATGATGGACAAATCACTAAAATTTTTCTCCCCATATATCACACGAAATTGAAATCTGAGATTGAATATAAATTATTTGCCAAATCTTGATTCTATGAATATGGGTGGCACTGATCATAGTGATATGTCCCAAGATTCATATACTTCTTACACATATGGGAGTTCACAAATTGATTGGACTACTCAAAATGTGTATCAACAAAATAATTGGGTCAGTGGACATTATCCAATTCATGGTGAAGCTGTTGGAAGAAATCAAGAAACATATCAAGCGCATGTGCATAATTATATCCATAATTACTCGAACGTGATAAGTTGGTACCAATATTATTTAGAACAAGATGACATTCCATCCATCTACTATATTTGAACCTCATAGATCCTCATTTTGGTATTAATTGTACTTTATAATATTTATTTAGTCATTTTATGTTGTATTATGTATTATTTTCTCAAATGTATTGTCTCAGACAGTATTTATATAATGTATTATTCATATATTTGCTTTCAAAATACAATTCTATCAAAAAATTAGTGGAATATGTGCATAATAATATGTCATAATAGTTCATAAAATTTCATGCTAAATTTCCAAGATTTTAATATGATTTCCGTCATTTTTTTCAATTTTCTGCGATATCGATATGCGATATCGATATATCCGTCGATATATCCGTAAAATTGAAGTTACGATATATGTTGCGATAGCGATATTTTCATCCTTGGTTTCGGGCCATGAACACTCGGCTTTATATAAATTAGGAAATTTGTATAAGATCTCCCTAGCGATCTGCCCCCTGCCAAAAATAATTATTTAAAGTTATCAACACTATACAATATTTCATTCATTATTACTCTTAAAATACTAAAGTAACAATTGTTCTAGTGCACAAATTTCATAATTCTACATTTTGCAAACTGTTGATGCAAAACAATTTGACTAGATCGTTTTCTTTTTTAGTTATGGTGTCATCAATGAGATTTTTTTTCGAGGAAATCTTGATTGAGTGTTTGGATATAAGAAAAAGTTTCGCATCGACATTTATTTTAGTTTAAAAAAATTGCCCGCACTTATAAATTGTCGTACCGTATCAAAGTACTAAGCAACGCTTCAATAATCAATTAATCAATATTCTTTTGCATGCGATTTGCCAAAAAAAAAAAAATGGATATAGGGACCACTTGAATATTAAAAATCAGAGTAAATTATCACAACGTCACGTCACTTCACTATTCTGTGTTTTATATATGGTGTTAGATCTCGTATTCTTTTTTTTTTTTTTTGATAGATAGATCTCGTATTCTATTATTACTATTAATATTAATGAATATTAAACATTTAAACATTGAGTAAAACAAACAATCAATCGACGAGTTGCTCCTCTAATAAATATGGATGATTATACTATCATCTATACTAAATTATACTTCATATAAATAAAAATTAAAACTGGGAACCATCCTGCTCAAATAAAAAAAGAAAAAAAAAACTGGGAACCATCCATCTAGCCTCTGTCAACAACGTTGGCTAAAATAATTGTTGACTAAAATATTGAGATGGAAATCAGAAAGACCACAAGGTGTATAATAAACGAACGAATCAGAAACAAAGATCAACAATCAAATTGAGCCAAACTTTCCATCTCGGGATTCTTGTCCCTTTTAATAATATTAACCAATATATTTATATTTTAATAATACTTTTACTAATATATATATATATATATATATATATATATATATATTGTAGTAATAATTTCTCAAATAAAATGTTATTATCAAATTTCTAAGATTAGTTTTATAATTTAAAAAATACACAAAAAATCATATCTAATAGGACTATTAATATTCAACAATATTTTTTTAATATGTTAAAAATTTGTTACATACAACTAATTCTTTTCCAGAAGAAAGATATTTGTCAAAACAATTGGTTATGTACGTGTCGTATACATTTCCCAATATTGTGTCAAAATCTTTTTGCTAGCTAAAATTAATTTCATTTTGATAAATAATAAAGTGAATAATATTTGAATTTATAAAATATTAATGCAAAAAGGACTTTGGCAATCGTCTCCAAGATACAACGATTTTTCAATGGCGTTTTATTGCACTTACAAAAACGACATTATGATGAATAAAACGATAATCAAGACTTTCAAGTGTAAAATGCGCCCTAAACTCCCTATTCGGACAAGTGCGACGTGTGGCCCAACCTTAGATGGTGCTTCCTCGTAGTTCATTTCTATCATTTATATTCGCCCAAATATTGGGATAATGTGAAAGGTGTGATATAAATCAATTATGGACATGATTTTTACAGTGGTTCATTTGTTGAATAAGAAAGATAAGATTGAAATTATATTTTACGTTGTAAGAACATTAAAATTGTATATTTATTTGATCAAAATGGTGTTTGGATAAATGAGATATTGTATAAATGCAAAGTGTAATTACGTGTTGGAAATGGTGAAAATGTGTGTATCCCACATTGATAAAATAAGAAAACATGGACTTGCACATATTAGAACCCTTTATTAATTGATTATTAAATAGTAATAATTTTTCGATCATCTATACTAAATTAAAAAAAAGAGAGAGAAATATGAGAAATTCAGAAACTAAAAAGAGAAATATGAGAAATTCAGCAACTTATGAAACAAGTAGTTGGAAGAAAATCTTCCAAATATATATAAAATAAAGAGGGAAAAGGAGGGTTCTGGGTTCTCTCTTTATTCACCCAAGAACGAATTTATCAAGGCATCTACCACCCAAAAACTCAAATTTATTAAGGCACCACTCAATCAAGGCACCACTCAAGACAGTACTCCCTCTCCTCTACCGCAAAGGCTCAATCAAGGCACCACTCAAGACAGTACTCCCTCTCCTCTACCGCAAAGGCACAGCATCATCTCTCTGATCAGCCCTCTCATCTCTCTCTTTCCTTTTGAATATATATAATGGGAAATTGCTTCTCTGCGGTGGTCAGCTTCCTGACTTCTATATATTTCCATATTTCAATCTAACATATAATTAAATCCCTTCACTTGATTAATATAATGCTTGTTGGTACTCACTCTGTTTCTGTACCTTCTTCATCTGTCAAATATATAGTCTTTCAATTAATCTTTTAACTAACTTTCAATTCTGCAATGGACATAGTATTACATATAAGCTAGTTTGCTTCTTCATTAATTAAGAGCTTTTGTC
Source organism: Perilla frutescens (assembly GCA_026008535.1). Taxonomy (NCBI): domain Eukaryota; kingdom Viridiplantae; phylum Streptophyta; class Magnoliopsida; order Lamiales; family Lamiaceae; genus Perilla; species Perilla frutescens. The sequence goes on from BRKX01000015.1 coordinate 54,650,973, forward strand.
CTCAATTTTGGTATTCACATTAACTTTCCTCCATCATTTCTTTCTTGTAGATCTCTACTTTTTGTCTCAGTCTCACAGCAGGTTTGGTGGAAAAGGTCACCTCCATTCCTCGTATTCCATTCAATCAATATGCATTTCTCTCTCTCATTTTTCTAATATTGGCTGTAGGTGAAGAGTTTTTGGGTCCATCTCACTGCAAGTTTGGTGGAAAACCTCACCTTCATTCGCCGCTTTCTAACCTCAAAGCTGCAGCCTCAATCACTTCTTCCATCTCTAACCAACAACACCGATGATTCAAAATCACATGACCTAATCCTCCAAAACCTGCAGAAGCTCGAGATGGGAAAGTTTGCCTTCACGCTCGCCACCACCGCAACCGTGGGGCTGCTTTTCTCCCAGAAACTTGAAGAAGATGATCAGGCTGCTTCACCTCATTATCTGATCATTGTTGGTTTTATGGTTTCTTGCATGATTCTCTATAATGGCGTTGTGTTTGGGGCCATAAACCATCGCCTGGGAAACTTTCTGCAACTCATCGGGATCACTCTCGTCTTGTGTTTGCTCTGTGTCCTCGTCGGAACTTTTCTCCCCGCCGGATTCTCCTTCGCGTGTTGGGTTTGCGCTGCTTTCTGCCTGGTGCCGTTTTTCTACATTCTCATCAAATCTCATCGGGGCCATATTTGCAGAGGTTTCAAGCTTAAAGTGAGTCATTGATGCATGCACTTTCTATTGGGTACTGTATTATTGTCAGTTGTCCAAAATAAAATTCCTGACATATTTAAAATTCCTGACATATTTATTTTGTCACTAGTAGTGTATATCCGGATTGTATGGTGGAGTTTTAAAGTATAATATATTTGTACTATTTACCCTTTATGGAAAAACTGGTTGGGGCATATAAGGATTTATTATTTTGGGCATGTCCGGTGCAGTTATTATTTTTTATTTACATATTATAAATTTATTAAAAAAAATTATTTATGATTTTCATTATATATACTAATTTAATATGATAATATTTTTTTAGTAAATTTATTTTGAATACTAATTTGAAATTTTAATTTATTTAAACACAAATTTATTGTAAATTATCTTACTATTATTATTACTTTTTGGGATCACACTTTAATATTGTTTTTACTCACACACCCAATCTATGGTATTGAGGAGATTCGAACCCATGATTTTTAGTCTCCAAATAACCTCACTCATCTCCACCAGAACCCTCATTTTATTTACATTCTTTTAATTTATTACAAAAAAAATTTATGATTTATTCATCATATATATATATATACACAATTTAAAGTAAATGAATTATCTCCCTTTTTTATTTGTATAAACCATTCAATAATGTAATCATACAAAAATAATATATATATATATGTTAATTGCACTATAATCATATGTTAACTTATTTATGCAAATAATAAAAGAAAAGGAAATAATTTATTTATCTAAACAATAGGATAAGAAAATCAGTTGACGAGGATAGTGAAAGAAAAAATAAGAAATGGAAGAGAAAAGACACAATAAAATTGAAAAATGAGAGAAAACAAAAAAGGAGAGAGAGAAAAAAAGAAAAAAAAAGGAAGTGAAATGGGAGGGAAGGAGATGACTAGAAAGCAGCAGGTGTGGGGCCGCATCACCCACTTTTTTTCCAAGCCAGTGGACTGCATGCTGGAGTTCTTTCTTCTTCTGCTGTGTATTACACCTCTTTTATTGGGTTTGGGCTGCCGAGAATTAGCCTCATTTAAAATCAATTGGCCAAAACTTTGGGCAAATAATTGGGCTTCAATATCTTTAATGAAATATAATTCATTTGGAGAGTCAAGGAAATTTCAATTGAATAAAATTAATTTATGGGTTCACATTGACGAAAAAAAATTACCTAAAGTATTCATTAATAATACTTTTACTAATATATATATATATATATATATATATATTGTAGTAATAATTTCTCAAATAAAATGTGATTATCAAATTTCTAAGATTAGTTTTATAATTTAAAAAATACACAAAAAATCATATCTAATAGGACTATTAATATTCAACAATATTTTTTTAATATATTTGTATGAGATCTCCCTAGCGATCTGCCCCTGCCAAAAATAATTATTTAAAGTTATCAACACTATACAATATTTCATTCATTATTACTCTTAAAATACTAAAGTAACGATTGTTCTAGTGCACAAATTTCATAATTCTACATTTTGCAAATTGTTGATGCGAAACAATTTGACTAGATCGTTTTCTTTTTTCTTCTTTTTTAGTTATGGTGTCATCAATGATATTTTTTTTCGAGGAAATCTTGATTGAGTGTTTGGATATAAGAAAAAGTTTCGCATCGACATTTATTTTAGTTTAAAAAAATTGCCCGCACTTATAAATTGTCGTACCGTATCAAAGTACTAAGCAACGCTTCAATAATCAATTAATCAATATTCTTTTGCATGCGATTTGCCAAAAAAAAAAAAAGATGGATAGAGGCACCACTTCAATATTAAAAATCAGAGTAAATTATCAAAACGTCACGTCACTTCACTATTCTGTGTTTTATATATGGTGTTAGATCTCGTATTCTTTTTTTTTTTTATAGATAGATCTCGTATTCTATTATTACTATTAATATTAATAAATATTAAACATTTAAACATTGAGTAAAACAAACAGTCAATCGACGAGTTGCTCCTCTAATAAATATGGATGATTATACTATCATCTATACTAAATTATACTTCATATAAATAAAAATTAAAACTGGGAACCATCCTGCTCAAATAAAAAAAGAAAAAAAAAAACTGGGAACCATCCATCTAGCCTCTGTCAACAATGTTGGCTAAAATAATTGTTGACTAAAATATTGAGATGGAAATCAGAAAGACCACAAGGTGTATAATAAACGAACAAATCAGAAACAAAGATCAACAATCAAATTGAGCCAAACTTTCCATCTCGGGATTCTTGTCCCTTTTAATAATATTAACCAATATATTTATATTTTAATAATACTTTTACTAATATATATATATATATATATATATATATATATATTGTAGTAATAATTTCTCAAATAAAATGTGATTATCAAATTTCTAAGATTAGTTTTATAATTTAAAAAATACACAAAAAATCATATCTAATAGGACTATTAATATTCAACAATATTTTTTTAATATATTAAAAATTTGTTACATACAACTAATTCTTTTCCAGAAGAAAGATATTTGTCAAAACAATTGGTTATATACGTGCCGTATACATTTCCCAATATTGTGTCAAAATCTTTTTGCCAGCTAAAATTAATTTCATTTTCATAAATAATAACGTGAATAATATTTGAATTTTTAAAATATTAATGCAAAAAGGACTTTGGCAATCGTCTCCAAGATACAACGATTTTTTAACAGCGTTTTATTGCACTTACAAAAACGACATTATGACGAATAAAACGATAATCAAAACTTTCAAGTGTAAAATGCGCCCTAAACTCTCTATTCCGACAAGTGCGACTTGTGGCCCAACCTTAGATGGTGCTTCCTCGTAGTTCACTTCTATCGTTTATATTCGCCCAAATATTGGGATAATGTGAAAGGTGTGATATAAATCAATTATGGACATGATTTTTACAGTGGTTCGTTTGTTGAATAAGAAAGATAAGATTGAAATTATATTTTACGTTGTAAGAACATTAAAATTGTATATTTATTTGATCAAAATGGTGTTTGGATAAATGAGATATTGTATAAATGCAAAGTGTAATTAAGTGTTGGAAATGGTGAAAATGTGTGTATCCCACATTGATAAAATAAGAAAACATGGACTTGCATATATTAACCCTTTATTAATTGATTATTAAATAGTAATAATTTTTCGATCATCTGTACTAAATTAAAAAAAAGAGAGAGAAATATGAGAAATTCAGAAACTTATGAAACAAGTAGTTGGAAGAAATCTTCCAAATATATATAAAATAAAGAGGGAAAAGGAGGGTTCTCTCTTTATTCACCCAAGAACGAACCCTAAATCTTCCAAATATATATAAAATAAAGAGGGACAAGGAGGAGGGACAAGGATATTATATAAAATAAAGAGGGACAAGGAGGATCCAAATATTATAGTATAAAATAAAAGAGGGACAAGGATATATATATAAAATAAAGAGGGACAAGAGGAGGGACAAGGAGGGTTCTCTCCCAAAAACTCAAATTTATCAAGGCACCACTCAATCCAAATATATATAAAATAAATCAAGGCACCACTCAATCCAAATATATATAAAATAAAGAGGGAAAAGGAGGGTTCTCTCTTTATTCACCCAATAACGAACGAACCCTAAATCTTCCAAATATATATAAAATAAAGAGGGAGAAGGAGGGAAAAGAGAACCCTCTTTTATTCACCCAAGAACGAACCCTCTTTATTCACCCAAAAACTCAAATTTATCAAGGCACCACTCAAGGCAGTACTCCCTCTCCTCTATCGCAAAGGCACAGCATCATCTCTCTCATCTCTCTCTTTCCTTTTGAATATATATAATGGGAAATTGCTTCTCTGCTGTGGTCAGCTTCCTCACTTTTTGCGTCTATAATTCTCATTTCAATTCTCTCACATATATATTTCCATATTTCAATCTAACGTATAACTAAATCCCTTCACTTGATTAATATAATGCTTGTTGGTACTCACTCTGTTTCTGTACCTTTTTCATCTGTCAAATATATAGTCTTTCAATTAATCTTTTAACTAACTTTCAATTCTGCAATGGACATATATATTGCATATAGCTAGCTTCTTAATTAATTAAGAGCTTTTGTCCTCAATTTTGGTATTCACATTAACTTTCCTCCATCATTTCTTTCTTGTAGATCTCTACCTTTTGGGTCAGTCTCACTGCAGGTTTGGTGGAAAAAGTCACCTCCATTCCTCGCATTCCATTCAATCAATATGCATCTCTCTCTCTCTCATTTTTCTAATATTGGCTGTAGGTGAAGAGTTTTTGGGTCCATCTCACTGCAAGTTTGGTGGAAAAGCTCACCTTCATTCGCCGCTTTCTCACCTCAAAGCTGCAGCCTCAATCACTGCTTCCATCTCTAACCAACAACACCGATGATTCAAAATCACATGATCTAATCCTCCAAAACCTGCAGAAGCTCGAGATGGGAAAGTTTGCCTTCACGCTCGCCACCACCGCAACCGTGGGGCTGCTTTTCTCCCAGAAACTTGAAGATGATGATCAGGCTTCTTCACCTCATTATCTCATCATTCTTGGTTTTCTGGTTTCCTGCATGCTTCTCTATAATGGCCTTGTGTTTGGGCCATAAACCATCGCCTCGGAAACTTTCTGCAACTCATCGGGATCAGTCTCGTGTTTGCTCTGTGTCCTCGTCGGAACTTTTCTCCCCGTTGGATTCTCCGTCGCGTGTTGGGTTTGCGCTGCTTTCTGCCTCGTGCCGTTTCTCTACATTCTCATCAAACCTCATCCTGGCCCATATTTGCAGAGGTTCAAGCTTAACGTGAGTCATTGATGCATGCACTTTCTATTGGGTACTGTATTATTTGTCCAAAATAAAATTCCTGACATATTTATTGTCACTAGAAGTGTATATCTGGATTGTATGGTGGAATTTTAAAGTATAATATATTTGTACTATTTACCCTTTATGGAAAAACTGGTTGGGACATATAAGGATTTATTCTTTTGGCCATGTCCGGTGCAGTTATTATTTTTTATTTACATATTATAAATTTATTAAAAAAAATTATTTATGATTTTCATTATACATACTAATTTAATATGATAATATTTTTTTAGTAAATTTATTTTGAATACTAATTTGAAAATTTAATTTATTTAAACACAAATTTATTGTAAATTATCTTACTATTATTATTACTTTTTGGGATCACACTTTAATACTTTTTTTACTCACACACCCAATCTATTAGCGGGTTTTAATAAAAATTACTTAATATTATAATTTAATTATCAACGTTCATAAATAACTCAATGTTTACTAATTATAATTTAATTCTCAATGTTTCGACATTTTAACATAAATGATCCAATATTTTTGTTAAAAAATAATATTTCGGTCGATTTCAGTCACATTTACTTTTAAGTGAGCTTGAGAACCTATACAACGTATTCATTTTTGTTGAAAAATGACCAAACTATTTTTTAAATTTTTAATGTTTAAAAATTCTGTCACTAATACAAAAAAAAAAAAAAAAAAAAAAAACCCATCACTTTCGTTACTCCATGCGACAATTTTATTCTAATACAATAAAGACTATAAATATTGCTCTTGGTCAATATTCCAGCCCCAAAGTCTTAGCCGACCCATTTTCATAGGTGTCTTGTTCCGGAATGAAATTTTTGTTTCATTTTTTTATATTTCACTGTTAAATTTACGCCTTTAATAATATTTATAACAAAAATATAAATTAATTATTATATAAATAATCATAATGAACTTTTATCAATAGAAAAATAAATTATAAAATTACAAGACATAATTTTGAAAAAAAATCAGCCATAATAATGAATTATTAATTGAAAATTGAAAATTACATATTAAAAAAAATGTAAACCTTAATTGGATCGAGTGAAATTTAAGAACTAAATAAAAAAAATGTAAAAAAAAAATTTAAGTCAAAATCTGATGCGGCAATATTCCAGCCCCAAAAAATCTTAGTCGGCCCAAGTCAAAATCTTAGTCGAATGCAATAAAAACAATATCTCATCCTATAAAAGGACTCAGCCCTCATCTGCGTATTTCAATTAAGTGTTAAGTGTTAATTGTTAAGTGTTTTCTTTGTGTATTAATAAACCTTTGATGTATTGCAGTAATGCTAAAACTAATAATAACAATGCTAAAATTTAACATATTAATGCTAAAAGGATTCAGTCCAAAAATTGGCCAGAAATGGCCTCATAAGATGACAGCAACGAGGCAGCAGCTCCAGGCTGTATTTTGCTTCATTTTCAATTTTTCGAGCACCGATTCGAGAAATCTCTTGTACACTCATACTCCACTCTACAAGATAAATGGGAAGATTTCATGATTTTTGGCCAAAGATTTAAGGTAGAAAAAAGGGAAGAAGGATGAGGGTTGAGAGAGAGAGAGAGAGAGAGGGTGAGAGATGAGAAAATATCTTACTGCGCTTGTGGTGTCCGGTTTTTTTTTTTTTTTTTCTTGGCTTAAACATAAGATAACATATATTAAATAATCACCTCTTTTATTGGGTTTGGGCTGCCGATAATTAGCCTCATTTAAAATTAATTGGGTCAAAACTTTGGGCAAATAATTGGGCTTCAATATCTTTAATGAAATAAAATTCATTAGAGAGTCAAGGAAATTTCAATTGAATAAAATTAATTTATGGTTTCACATTGACGGCAAAAAAAATATGTAAAGTGTTCATTCATCTCGTTCCGATAATATTTGGATCAGAAATAAATATAATTTTAAATGGGCTCAAAAGCTCAGTACTTGACCCACCAAAAAAAATCTCGCTATATTAATTGGATCCTAAAAATAAAAATTAGATTTTGGGGCGCTGCATGATTTTTTATGACTTAATTGTGGCTTTAGATGGTTGAATAAATTCTTACCTCTCTAAAATTTTCTTGTTTGAATCAATATTTGGAGGTACTGTTAGGCATTGTCATCGAATTTTAATTACTTTCACCGAAAAAATAGATATAAAAAAGAACATTTAATCTGCCTAATTATACTTCATATTGACACTGTGACCTTGAGTTGTGCATTTCCGCAATTTGTCGGCTTAAACTTTATGCTGTAGACTGTAGTTTGAGCTCTCATCCATTCCTCAACCAAAACATGCAACATTTTTTTTTGTGATTTACTATTAATTTTATTTTATTTTTCTTCAATTTCATTTTCCTGTGCTTCAGGTATAATTTTATAATTATTAATTATAGTTAATTCTACCCAATTGTGATTTATAATTATTTTTTATTATTTAATTTTCAAATTTTAATTAATAATTAATTATTATAGCTGAACACAAAAAATATAAAATAAGATGTCAATTGAGTTTGAGAATGTGGAAGCATGAATTTGGGAATTTATGTAGCAAGCCTATAAACACATGGAAGATAAGTATTATTATTATTATTATTATTATTATTATTATTATTATTATAAAGCATAGAATACTCAAAATTGAGTTCCCGGTAGAGAATGAGAGTTTGATAATTATATTTTTGAAAATATAATTAATTTTTCTCAACATCCATCCTAACACAAAAGGTTTAAAAAAAACTTTGAAATTCTATATTCCGCCTCCGGAGCATGTTAGTAAAGTATCTTTACTAGTTAATTTCACCCTAAATATTGGGATAATGTGAAAGGTGTGATATAAATTGTGCAATTTCGAACATGATTTTTATAGTGGTTCATTTGTTAATGATAAAGGTAAGAGTGCAATTGTATTTTGCGCTGTGAAAACATAGAACTTTATATTTATTCATCCAAAATGATGTTTGAATAAATGGGATATTGAATAAGTTCAAAGTGTAATTGTTGGAATTGATGAAAGTATGTTTAATCACACATTGATGAAATAAGAAAACATTGACTTGTATATATTAAAATCCAATGTTAATATCCAGTACTATAAAATGATAAGAATTTACTAGTACTTAAAAAAAAAAAAAAAAGAAAGGAAGCTAAAATAAAAAAAGAAAAGAAAGGAAGCTAAAATAAAGTCTCTGCAAGAAAAGTATGGAGAAAGCACAAAGAAATTCTCCACGATTCAATTCACAACTCACTCAACTATAAAACCCCCTGCAACTGCAACCTCACAACTCACAACTCAAGGTACTCGAAATCAAACCTCTCGAACTCAAGGTACTCGAAATCAAACCTCACAACTCAAGGTACTCGAAAAACTCAAGGTACTCGAAATCAAACCTCACAACTCAACTATAAAGCAAGGTACTCGAAATCACTATATAAAGCAAGGTACTCGAAATCAAACCTCACAACTCAACTATAAAACCTCCCCTAACCTTACTTATTTGAGATTTATTTGAGATTAGTTACTCGAAATCAAACCTCACAACTCAACTATAAAACCTCCCCTCTGCAACTGCAAGGAACCTTGCTTATTTGAGATTTATTTGAGATTAGTTACTACAGTGTAGTACATGTTCATACATTTCATTGCGCACACACGCATATATTCTTAAAATTAGGTTACTTCTATCAGTAAGTTGGTGGTAGGGATGCTGTTTGGACACTTTCATGGATTTACCTTGACATCTTCTACTCATTGTCCACTTATAATTGCAGGGTGGTCCTATGGCACTTAAGCTGGAGGAACAACAGTTTCTTGGTGAGGCTAGTTGCACATTATCTGAGGTATGCTTATTCATCATCTCTGTCTTCTCCATATAATATATTTGCTTCTTAAGAGCTTTTGTCGTTTATGGTATTGCTATTTCTTCACCTGATTTTTCCTGATTGTAGATTGCAACAAAAGTAGACAGAACCTCAACCTTAAATCTAGCTCTTGAAGAAGTTATGTCTCCAGCCCATACTCGTTATTCTGGCCAGCTTACAGTTTATGCTGAAGAAAGTGTTCTGTCAGAGACTACAGTAGAGTTGATATTGAAATGTTCAGACATGGAATCCAAGGATTTATTCTCAAAAAGTGTAAGAGAGTTATTTCTCCTTATTTGGCTCCTAGTCTTGTTCCTTATGAAGTAAAAAAAGCTCATTTGAATATTATGTGCTTTTTGAATTTTCCAGGATCCATTTCTTGTAATATCAAAACCTACAGAGAATGGAATGTTGGATCCAATTTGGAAGACTGATGTCCTGAGAAATGATCATGATCCAAGATGGAAGCCAATTTTCTTGAGTATTCAGCGAGTAGGAAATAAGGTACAAAAATTTGGTGTCTGAATGGAGATCCTGTCCGAGCTTATTTTGGATTCTTGATTTCCTTTGAGATAAAAGTAAATGTGATCGCGGATATTGGGTCCTGATATCGTCAATTCATCATGTAGTTTTTCTTTCTTCTTTTTATGAAATTGCATTGAGGATTTCAAGTTAATGAGGTTTAACTATTGCAGGACACCCCACTATTTATTGAGTGTTTCAACTTCAATAGCAACGGAAAACACGATTTACTAGGGTGAGGAACTGACTTCATTTGATCAGTTCTCTTAACTGTTTTTCAAGCTTATTCTGATTCCAAGCCATATTTGTTCAGAAAAGTTCAGATATCACTAGCAGAGTTGGAAAAGCTGCACGCTGCTGAAATAGGAGAAAATCCGTTTATCCTGGTGTCCGCTGGGCAAAACCACGAAAACAAGGTAGAAAAAGGGAGTGTTTGAGATGAATCTTGTGTCAGAATACGAGCACATATTCAGTTGCTGGTGGACAAATATTTGGAAAACAACTAGCACATATTCCTCAATTTGAATCCCATGGTTGCTATTGATATCACTGGTAATCCTTTTTGAGCCTATATATGCTTGCAATGTCTTTGATTTTCAACTTCAATATTAAGATTTTAACAATACTTTTGTTCTTTGATTAATTGATTGAGTCAATCTGCGGTTCCTTCAAATCTGAAAGGGGGCAAACTCTTTAGAATTTATATGCTCATTTAGAATAAGTTTATTTACTTTTGACTGAGTTAGTAAGATTATTTGAATATATATGGAATATGCTACTACATATATTTAGATATGCTACTGTTTGTAAATTGTGTTTGAATCTTTTCTGCAATGAAAAGAAAATGGCCTCCTTACTAAGTCACACCTGCTGCAAGATTTTTCATATCATGTGACAACAATTTTATTCTTTTTTTAGCCAACTTAATATGTATATATATCTTATTCATTGCATTAATGATCTATCAGGGTGTCCAAATGAGCATCAGAGAGTGAGATGTATTCATTTAGAGAGTAAGATGTATTCCTTATTAATTTATCTCTATTCATGTTATATTTGTTTTGCTTTCTATTCTTTAAGCCACCATTTATTCATGTATCGAATTTGTATAACAGGCAAAAGTTTGCACATATGCGCGCACATTAATTATTTACCCAATTTCTTCCCATTTAAGTTTCTACCATATTTAAAAAATGTTTATACCATATTGTAAATAATCTAAATCTAATATGAACCAATATATTTATATTTTAATATTACTTTTTACTAATATATGTATATATATATATTGTAGTAATAATTTCTCAAAAAATTGTGATTATCTGATTTCTAGAATTAGTTTTATAATTTAAAAAATACACAAAAAATCATTTCTATAGGAGTATTAATATTCAACAATATATTTTTTTTATTATGTTACAATTTTTTTTATACAACTAATTCTTTTCCACAAGAAAGGTAATTTGCAAAAAAATTGGTTATATGCATTTGCCAATATTGTGTCTTAATCTTTTTGCCAGCTAAAATTAATTTTCATTTTCATAAATAATAACGTGAATAATATTTGAATTTATAAAATAAAAATCCACGCATCTCTCAAAGAAAACACTAGTTAATTATAAACTTATTATTTTATTTAGGCAAAACATTAATTTGAATCCATGTACTTTTAAAATTTTCCATATTTGATCCCTCTATTTTATTTGGTCAAAATGAGGTCCATATACTATTAATTTTGTTAAAACTAGTACATGGAACCTAATTTGCAAATAAAAATAAAAATTAATTTTTGAAAGTAAAAAAATAAAAATTATATAAAAACTATTATTTTAAAAACTATTGTTCGACTTTTTTGTTTTAATTTAAAGAATAAATAAATAAATTGAAAAAAAATAAATTATTATTATTATTATTATTATTATTATTATTATGTGCATTTTAAAGCATAGAATACTCAAAATTGAGTTTCTGGTACAGAAAGATATTTTGATAATTATATTTTTGAAAATATAATTAATTTTTCTCAACATCCATCCTAACGCAAAGGTTTTAAAAAAACTTCGAAATTCTATATTCCGGAACATGTTAGTAAAGTATCTTTACTCGTTGATTTCTACCGTTCATTTCACCCCAAATATTAGAATTATGTGAAAGGTGTGGTATAAATTGTGCAATTCCGGACATGATTTTTATAGTGGTTCATTTGTTGAATAATAAAGATAAGAGTGCAATTGTATTTTGCGCTGTGAAAACATAGAACTTGTATATTTATTTATCCAAAAATGAATAAGTTCAAAGTGTAATTGTTGAAATTAGTGAAAGGATGTTTATCCCACATTGATGAAATAAGAAAACATTGGCTTGTATATATTAAAACCCAATGTTAATATACTATTAAATGATAAAAATTTACTAGCACTCCATAAAAAAATAAAAAAAAATAAAACTTATATTTAAAAAGTACAGTTTGAAAACAAATATAAATGAGAAACATTCAACATTCAGTCTATAAATGTCTACTTACATTACATATCATCAAATGTTCATCACATCAAAAGATCACATCATAAAGGAGAGCAACATTCAAAAGGGAAAGAGCAACATTCAAAAGTCTAAAGAGCATTACATATATTTCAATCAAAAGGAAAGCATAAAGGAGAGCAACATAAGAGCAACATTCAAAAGTCTAAAGAGCATTACATATATTTCAATCAAAAGGAAAGCATAAAGGAGAGCAACATAAGAGCAACATTCAAAAGTCTAAAGAGCATTACATATATTTCAATCAAAAGGAAAGCATAAAGGAGAGCAACATTCAAAAGTCTACATTACATATATTTCAATCAAAAGGAAAGAGCAACATTCAAAAGTCTACATTACATAAAAGGAAAGAGCAACATTCAAAAGTCTACATTACATACATCATCATTTTATGACTATTAATAGTCAGCGGCAATATTTCATTACATCATCATTTTATGACTATTAATAGTCAGCGGCAATATTTCATTTTATAGTATATTAACATAGAGATACACCATCATCAACATTCAAAAGGCAATATTTCATTTTATAGTATATTAACATATTTATAGTATATTAACATAGAGATACACCATCATCAACATTCAAAAGGAATTACATCACATTACATCATCATCAACATTCAAAAGGAAAGAGCAAATAGTCAGCGGCAATATTTCATTTTATAGTATATTAACATAGAGATACACCATCATCATTTTATGAGCAAATAGTCAAATATATAGTCTTTCAATTAATCTTTTAACTAACTTTCAATTCTGCAATGGACATATATATTGCATATAGCTAGCTTCTTAATTAATTAAGAGCTTTTGTCCTCAATTTTGGTATTCACATTAACTTTCCTCCACCATTTCTTTCTTGTAGATCTCTACTTTTTGGGTCAGTCTCACTGCAGGTTTGGTGGAAAAGGTCACCTCCATTCCTCGCATTCCATTCAATCAATATGCATCTCTCTCTCTCTCTCTCTCTCTCTCTCTCTCTCTCTCTCTCTCTCTCATTTTTCTAATATTGGCTGTAGGTGAAGAGTTTTTGGGTCCATCTCACTGCAAGTTTGGTGGAAAAGCTCACCTTCATTCGCCGCTTTCTAACCTCAAAGCTGCAGCCTCAATCACTGCTTCCATCTCTAACCAACAACACCGATGATTCAAAATCACATGATCTAATCCTCCAAAACCTGCAGAAGCTCGAGATGGGAAAGTTTGCCTTCACGCTCGCCACCACCGCAACCGTGGGGCTGCTTTTCTCCCAGAAACTTGAAGATGATGGTCAGGCTGCTTCACCTCATTATCTGATCATTGTTGGTTTTATGGTTTCTTGCATGCTTCTCTATAATGGCGTTGTGTTTGGGGCCATAAACCCTGATCTCGGAAACTTTCTGCAACTCATCGGGATCAGTCTCGTCTTGTGTTTGCTCTGTATCCTCGTCGGAACTTTTCTCCCTGTCGGATTCTCGATCGCGTGTTGGGTTTGCGCCGCTTTCTGCCTTGTGCCGTTTCTCTACATTCTCATCAAACCTCATCCGGGGCCATATTTGCAGAGGTTTCAAGCTTAACGCGAGTCGTTGATGCATGCACTTTCTATTGGGTACTGTATTATTGTGAGTTATCCAAAATAAAATTCGTGACATATTTATTTTGTCACTAGTAGTGTATATCCGGATTGTATTGTGGAAGTTTAAAGTATAATATATTTGTACTACTGGTTGGGGCATATAAGGATTTATTCTTTTGGGCATGTCCGGTGCAGTTATTATTTTTTATTTACATATTATAAATTTATTAAAAAAATTATTTATGATTTTCATTATATATACTAATTTAATATGATAATATTTTTTTAGTAAATTTATTTTGAATACTAATTTGAAAATTTAATTTATTTAAACACAAATTTATTGTAAATTATCTTACTATTATTATTACTTTTTGGGATCACACTTTAATATTTTTTTTACTCACACACCCAATCTATGGTATTGAGGAGATTCGAATCCGTGATTTTTTGTCTCCAAACAACCTCACTCAGGTATTGAGGAGATTCGAACCCGTGATTTTTTGTCTCCAAACAACCTCACTCAAAAATTAGATCATCTCCACCAGAACACTCATTTTATTTACATTCTTTTAATTTATTACAAATAATATTTATGATTTATTCATCATATATACACAATTTAAAGTAAATGAATTATATCTCTTTTTTATTTGTATAAACCATTCAATAATGTAATCATACAAAAATAATATATATATATATATGTTAATTGTACTATAATCATATGTTAACTTATTTATGCAAATAATAAAAGAAAAAGGAAAATAAATAATTTATTTATCTAAACAATAGGATAAGAAAATCAGCAGATGAGGATAGTGAAAGAAAAAACAAGAAATGGAAAAGAAAAGACACAATAAAATTGAAAAATGAGAGAAAACAAAAAAGGAGAGAGAAAAAAAAAAGGAAGTGAAATGGGAGGGAAGGAGTGGACTGCATGCTGGAGTTCTTTCTTCTTCTTCTGCCGTGTATTACACGCCCAGCTCTGAGAGTATGCTATTTTACAGCATTTTTAATTGCTACCATGTAGGAATAAAGCTACCCGATATAATTTGTATGAATGTTAACAATGCAAATGTTACATGGTAACCGGGTAACATTTAGTGTCATGTATGAATGTCACCAGGGTATTGGAGATAGGAGATGCCCTTATTTATACATGGTGTTGCATCGCTTATTCAATTGTTATTGTCTCTACTGTATACGGAGTTACTTGTGAATTGAGGCAAACAATCACTTTCATAGTAGAGGATATAATTGAGTCGATACAATTCGCGACCTATTCGAGATCGATTCGAAGAAAATTCGAACTGGACTCAAAATTAGTCACTTTGCATGCTTTACCTGGAATAGACACTGCTTATATAAGTAGAAAATGCTTCTCCAGAAATAATTATGGGTTAGTTTCGTGGACTTCCAAAGAGCAGTTAAATTAAGTCATCAACACAAGTTGTAGTGTTGTGGAGTCGAATATAAAAAACATGGACGTTTCCTCCACGTCAGCAATTCTAGTTGCATCATGCAAAAATAATTGAAAACTAATTGAAAAATAATTTTAGTGCCCATCTTGCATCATTTTAAGGGAAAAATGATATTGAAAAATAATTTTAGTGCCCATCTTGCATCATTTTAAGGGAAAATTAATTAGCGTGGATCGGTTTAAATTATTGCAACAGCCATTAACATCAACTTGATTCTGCCATATCGCTGGGGAAAAAAAAAGAGCAGATATATATCCTCTTTCAAATTAACAAAAGGGCTAATTAAAATTTAATTGTCGATGTTAGCGGGTTTTAATAAAAATTACTTAATATTATAATTTAATTATTAACGTTCATAAATAACTCAATGTTTAATAATTATAATTTAATTCTCAATGTTTCGACATTTTAACATAAATGATCCAATATTTTGTTAAAAAATACTATTTCGGTCGATTTCAGTCACATTTACTTTTAAGTGAGCTTGAGAACCTATACAACGTATTCATTTTTGTTGAAAAAATGACCAAACTATTTTTTTAATTTTTAATTTTTAATTAATAATGAATTATTATATGTGAACACAACAAATATAAAAGAAGATCTCAACTATGGTGTGTGTTTGAGAATGTGGGAGCATGAATTTTAGAATTTATGTTGCAGGGCTATAACACATGGAAAAGAAGTATTATTATTATTATTATTATTATTATTATTATTATTATTATTATTATTATTATTATTATTATTATTATGTGCATTTTAAAGCATAGAATACTCAAAATTGAGTTTCTGGTACAGAAAGATATTTTGATAATTATATTTTTGAAAATATAATTAATTTTTCTCAACATCCATCCTAACGCAAAGGTTTTAAAAAAACTTCGAAATTCTATATTCCGGAACATGTTAGTAAAGTATCTTTACTCGTTGATTTCTACCGTTCATTTCACCCCAAATATTAGAATTATGTGAAAGGTGTGGTATAAATTGTGCAATTCCGGACATGATTTTTATAGTGGTTCATTTGTTGAATAATAAAGATAAGAGTGCAATTGTATTTTGCGCTGTGAAAACATAGAACTTGTATATTTATTTATCCAAAAATGAATAAGTTCAAAGTGTAATTGTTGAAATTAGTGAAAGGATGTTTATCCCACATTGATGAAATAAGAAAACATTGGCTTGTATATATTAAAACCCAATGTTAATATACTATTAAATGATAAAAATTTACTAGCACTCCATAAAAAAATAAAAAAAAATAAAACTTATATTTAAAAAGTACAGTTTGAAAACAAATATAAATGAGAAACATTCAACATTTCAGTCTATAAATTAAAAAAGATATCTCAATCACATCATCATCATCGTCAACATTCTCTGAGAATATGTGGTCAATGTCCAACTCATCAAGGTTTAAGGTTTTCTATACGGTGCATTCGGTGCATTGGGATGCACTGCATCCCTGTGTCCCATCTTTTTTTATTCTATTTTAAAAATATAAAAAATACGGGGTTACTGTTCATGCATACCAAAACACTGTAGATATACTCTTCCCATCTATCTCTATTGAGACACCCACCTAAAGCAGTGGATCAACAGTGAAAGCAGTGGATCAACAGTGAATGCCTCGGGAACTCCAACGGTTGCCTTTAAATATTAATTAACTCTATTAATTTTATGTAATTAACCCAATTTCTTATAAAATTAATTTATTTTATTCTGCACAAAATCCTCGATTTAAAAATGAAATTAACAGAACTCAATTTATTTGAATTTAATTGAAAACCTAGCTCTCTCAAACCATCGCCCATCGTCTTCTACATTGATTGAGACAACACGTCTTAACCCACATCTCCGGTCACAAAATTCAGACGTCTTCGCCGACAACGACTGTGATATGGCCATTCCGCGTTTCATCTCAACTTTAAGAGGCGGAGTTTCAAATCTTACTATCTAATTCGACGCTAATTCAAGGGGATTTCAAATTCACACGTGGTATCTCCGGTGACGCCTCCGGTGTAGTGTTAACATCAAGTGCTTTAGGCAGCCCAATACTCCCGAGAATTGGAAGTTGCGGTGAAGGCAGTGCACATGGCGTGTTTGCTCTGCCGTCGAGTTCAAGAAAATCTGATTTTCAAAAGCAATGTCCACGTTCAGTCCAAAGACGATGATTCTGGTCACTGTCGCCGGTATGATTCCGTTGCCTTTTTTGGTTTGTTGAAATTGGCCGCTCTTGATTTTTCTGTTGGTTAGTTTTCTTGAAATTGGGAAAAAAGTGATTATTTTTGTTTTCTTTTTTGGATGGATGGTGTTGGATATTTGCAAGCAAGTGGGATTACTTTTTACGCTTGGTTGGTTGATTTCTTTATCGTGAACGTGCAAATTTGGTTGATCTCTGCCGTTGAATATGGGTCAAGAATGTTTCTTGTTTTTAATTTTTGTTTTGACTTAGAAACTTTTTGTGGATTTTTCAAAGTGTTTTGAGCCTAAATATATTATGCATGAGCCTAAATTTTGAAGTGCTTACTATTATTTGGCACGTTTGGGAATGTATGCATAGTTATTAGTATAGTTAGAATTCGTGCTTCTCGAAAGAAAAAAATAAGTATTGTAAGAATGAATGGCTTGGAAAATGTTATGTAGTTGTACTAACCTCAGATTGGAGCCGAACTTTATGTCCTATGCATATATTTGAACAAGGGTTTAGAAACAGTTTTTGACTTCGCCCGTACCTCAAAGCTTCCTGTGGCGTCCTGCCCCTGCAGAATTCATGATCATAACTGAAAACTTTAGACTTAATGCAGCTTGAACGTAACACCTTCGTATTATGTCATCAAGATAATTAGTCCGATCTCAGTTGGTATAGAAGGTGCATAACATGAAACTATTTGGAGTAGTATGATAGTATCAAACTTTTTTATGAAGAAGATATGTTAGTCAAGTTTTGCTACTTGCATCCTATCCCGTAAAAGTATCACCGCGAATTTGTGATGTTACATGCTTGCTTAAGATCTAGACAAGAATGCCTTCAGGATTTGGAGGTGGCCTAATTTGAAATATTGACGACGGATATAGTCTAATAGGTAATCCTCTACTTCCAAAAAGTTCCAATGTTAAGAAGAATATTGAACTGGATAAAAATAAAATTTTAGCCCATTACCAGTTCGATTCCCATCACTGTTCATGCAGTAGAGTTAGTAGTCTGAGATGTGCGTGTGACATAGGTTGCAGTGGTTAAGGCTCCAATTGTTACTTCTAAGCAGATTGGAGTGTCCAAGCAACCATGAGCTGGGTACTATCCGAGGCATTTGGGATTGAAAATGTATGGATTGTTGCTCATTAGTATTTTGAAGCATATCTACTCAAAATGTGTTGTGAGTGTTGAACTTCATAAATCTACAACTCAGTCCTATATTTCTTTCATCTCATTAATAGGTGTTTTACTGTTGCTCATCATAAAGTGGTAATATTTAATTGAATTAGTCATTGTAATTCATGATAATATTTTTTCATTGGACTTGTTATGGGACTATTTAAGGTTTTGTTCTCTTCCCAAAATCGTTCTAAGTTGCTTAAGTCGTGGAGGCTCAAAATTCATTCATCATAGTTATTTAAGTGTCAACTATCCGTGTTAAATAGTATATATTATTTTATGAGATCATTTACTTTTTTTTTTTTTTAATTTTGGCCTTGCAATCATGGGAGAGAACAAAACCAACATCAAGCTTTCAAGAGTTTCGAAGGACATGCTGATTGGTAAAGGGCGATTTCCTAGTCTCATGCATAAACCATATGACTTGAAATTCGTACCAGTTGTGAAGTTTGATAATCGTGGTATTTTTTGCACATATGCACTGTTAGTTTGTTGATCTATCATAACATAACCTCCTAGAGATATATTTTTGCTCTAAATGTGGTTGTCATTATCCAATAGAAGGATTGATATATTTTGATTGTTTGCCCTCCAAGATCTTAGTTCAAAGACATCGCTTCACTAGAAGACATTATTGAAGGCATGCAGTCAAGATTGATGTATCATTATGAGGGTCAAGCTTTTCCACAAGTCTATTATTTCTAACATTTTCAGGTGCTTTATTTTTTTGAAATTTTGGAAAGATCTCTAATTACTTCGAAAAAATTGAATTGATTGTCGTGATATATATCTATTGTGCTTAGTGGAGATAAGGGCTACTCATAAATTGGAGAATGGTTCAGCGATCCATGATGTTGAGTTTCGAATTCTAAAGAGTTACCCGATCAAAACCGTTAATTGGTGAAAGGCAGAGATTGAAGGTTTCCATAGATTTTGAGAATAGTTATAAGGATTTGCAACCTCTTACAGACTGGATGATATATTTGTTGGATTTTTGAAGAGAAATGGCGAAGACAAGATTGAGCTCCCTTTTCTCCTTTTTTTTGTTTTTTTTTTGTTTTTGTTTAGGGTGCCTATATTTTTAACCTCTTTTAGTGGTTATTTGATTGTACTAGTGAATTAAATATTTTTGAATCAGATATTTCCTCGCAGAGGTGTTTTGCTTGTACAGTTGCACCACGAGTTATGTTCATATATAGTGAAAGTACATAAAATATTCATTTTATAAGATAATGGTATTCCTTCCTACTTTTTATTTTGTAGACATATCAATCATAAAAATTATCTAACCATTAAAACCATCATTCTAATTATAGTTCATTCCATTCACACATAATTTCATTATGGCATACCAATAACCTACTAAACTATGACTTGATCAAATTGACCCCTTCAACCATTTTAAATGATGCAAATAATATTTTTGACAAATTGTCTATTTAAATAACTAAGACACTTGTATCTGATTCGCAAAATAAACAAAAAAAAAAGATGTTGGAAATAAAATCAAACATCCTCTAAGTGGTTAATGTAGTTTTTACAAGATAAATACAAAATACATTACAAGTGCTCTAACATTTTATTCATTCTTTATTTTGTATATTCATTAATATATAATCACATGTAAGTTTTTAAGAGATTACCCAACAATTGATTAAAAAAAAACTTACTAACCTACTTAAAAATCTTTATTATAGTTTTCTTTTTATTTCACTATTATAGATTGATGGGAAAATCATTATTCAAATATTACTGTAAATATATTATATTAACTAAACATTTGATAAAGTTAATGTTGCAAAATTTCTATTTTTTTTAAACAATAGAACTTTATGTTTATGTTGTTTGTGTGTGTGTGTATATAATATAAAAAGCTTCAAGTATTTTTGCGGAATCCGTAATATATAGTACATAGTGCAAATTTCAACTGTAAATATTATATTTTTCCTCTGCTTTCTTCGATTTTAAAATTTGAAGTTAATAATTAAACCAAACGATATCACTATATAACAAAATTATACAAAAACAAAGTAGATATATAGCTAGAAAATTGATTTAAAATTAATTTTTTTTAAATGGGTAAAATCACAACATATAAGGTTTATTGAACACATAATAAGTTAGAATAATAATATATTAAGAATATTAAAATAAAATCTTTTATATAAAAATGAATAATAAGTAGCCTATCATTATATTAAATATCATGTTGAATATTGTATATATCTTTGATGTTCAAATTTGAATATGTGAAATAGAACTAAAATTTGCATAAAAAGAGTAAAACAAACCTTCAAAATTATCTAAATTAAAAAAAAAAAAAAAAAAAAAAACACATACTGAACATATTGATGATCTTGATTCAACAATTTCAAACAATGTAATTTTTTTTTTAATCATAACAATTAAAATAAGATAATCATTTGCATAATTTTAATATTTTATAAATTAAATCCTAATAAGTGCATTTTACATTTCATTTCATTTATGTCATAATGTTTATTATCACAAATAATTTCTTAATTAAATATTGAAAATTTTCTTTTAAATTTTATATGTATATAAAATAAACAATAACTAAGTATTTAACTATAAAGGAGACTACGCTCTAGGTTTGTTGTGTATTTAGCTTCCAAAAAATACAATAAATTGGAATTTTTTAATTTGATAAATATCTATATGTCGTTATAAAAATTTCTAATAGACTATTGTTAAATAAATAAATTCTACATAATTTTCTATTTATCATTTTCACGATAATTATGTAATTATCTAGAGAAATAATCTACCAAAAACGGAGAAAATTTCAGTTTTGGTCTCATAGGACACGCTACCCTTCCCTTTTGGTCCCATCGATGTCAATTTTGGTCATTTTTCAAAAAAATCGCCCACTTTTAGTCTCATAGGCTTGACAGTATCAATTTTAGTCCCTCGATTTTTAACAAAAGTTAAGTGAAGGGACGGAGGGCTTCGCGCGTGAGTCACATGCGCCACTTTTGGGACCAAAATAGATACTGTGGGACTAAAAGTGAATTTTCTCTGAAATAGAAATCTTAAACTGCAAATGTTAGATTTGTAAAAATGGGGTACTTTTTGTTAATTTTTTTTAAACAAATCGGGTCATTTTTTTTAAAAAAAACCACTACAATAAAAACGCGATTTAACAACGGATTATATTCCATTGTTAAAATACCGACACATTAACGATGGATTAAGATTGAGATGTTTAATGATGAATTTTTTTGTCTCTAACTTAACAACAGACACACATCGTATTTTAATTTTTAAGTTTTTTTATGTTAATGACGGAATGACGGCATATTTTTCCGTCGTTACATTAGAGAAGGGAAACTGTGTTGCTAAACATTACTTTTTTTAATTTTTTAAATCTTAGCGACGGATTAGCTGCGAAATTATCCCATATCTAAATTAATTTTGATTTTTTTAATTTTTTAAATTTTTTCTAATATTTTTTATTTTCCAATTAATGTTAAATTACGAATCTGCAATCAAATTTTTAAATTAATTTTTTTTCAATATTATATTTATTTTTTAATATTTTATCATTTTTTATTTATTTTATTTATCATTTTTAAATTTTTTTATATTATTAATTAGTAATCAATTACAAATTTGAAATTATTGTTTTTAATGTTATTAATTTTTTATTTATTTTAAAATTAAATTTTATTTTATGCTTTAATTTTTTAATATTATATGCCATTTTTCATATTATATATTTTTTATTTTTCAATTACTAATTAATTATGAATATAATTTTTTTAGTATTTTTATTTATTTTACTTTACAATTTTTAAATTTTATATTTTTTTTATTATTTTATATTACATATTAATATTTTGGGCTTGCCTTGGCGCGCTTCCGTCTCTAAAACGCGAATTTATTGTAATGAAAGTCCAAAATGTAGAAATGAAAGTATGATTTCCCTTTATTTTTTACTGCACAATAATTTAATTATGAAATAATCAACCATAATAATGAATTATTAATTGAAAATTAAAAATTAAATATTAACAATAATTATAAACTCTAATTAGATGTGGAGAACATTCATAAACAAGATTGTAAAATTAAACTAAATAAAAAATTTTCCTTGATTTTCTGCTCCACAGGAATTTAATTATGAAATAATCGACCATAATAATGAACGCCCAGATGGTACCAAAAAGGGAGAGTAGTGTGTCCTATGAGATCAAAAGTGAAATTTTCTCACCAAAAACGCAATATATCTAATATCTGCTAAATGAGAATGCCACGAACCAATTGTAGAAATATAACTAAATATATGACTTCTCTTAACGTGGGACTCCATGGCTTGAGTGTTGTCCTTTGGTACAAGTTGTTAATATTTAACCATATTAACTATTGATTTTTGTAAACATTCAGACATTCACTTTATAATAATTCGTTCGAACTAAGGACATATAGCAATAATGTCCCTGAAAAATTCGAAGAAATTTTATACTACTCAATTTGAAATGTTCAGTATTTCCTAAACAATATGAACCTTTTTATATGCTTTTATTTTAATTAAATTGATATAAAAAATATATTAACGTATTTAGAGATATTATTTTTTTATTGATTGTCACTATAGAGTAAAAAGTACCATAAAAATATATATTCTTTATTTACATAATATATAATGAAATACTTTATATTAAGTATCAAAGAAAATCCATTCCGATTTCAAATGAAAATTTTACCATATTATTTTTTGACAATGACAATTTTGGGTGTGGTTTTATCCCAGAAGAATTTACATAAACCAATTTTCCAACTACATCATCTACTTCAATTTTTTGTAATTTTGGTATATGGTGATACAGTGCAGTCTAATTTTTAACTTCAAATTTTAAAATTGAACAAAATAGAGTAAAAAGTTTAACATTTATAGTTGAAAGCATTATATACCATATATAAAATATAGATCCCATTAAAATACTGAATCTTTTTATATTTGATATATATACACAGAAACAAACTAAACATAAAGTTCATTTTTCAAATTTAGAGATTATTTAACCTTAACTTTATTTGTTCTAAAAAAACATTAAATTTATTAAATGGTAAGTTAATACTTTATATTTTAAGTAATATATGAATAATAGTTTTCCCCATCAGTCTATAACAGTTATATAAAAAGAATACTATTCTAAATGTTTGTTTACTCGTATAACCTTGACCCATTTACGAAAGAAGTTGTGGATAGAATTTTAATATCGGAAGTTTTCTTATATTTTTTAACTATGCTTTAAAATGTTGGATCATATAATAGATAAGTTTATAAAAAAAATACATTTTTTAATTTATTTTTGTTTTCTTGTATTTTATTTTAAAATTTTAAAATTTTAAATCACATAATAATCAACTTTATTAAAAAAATATATTATTGAATTTTTATATCTAATATTCTGATTTATATAAAAGATTTTATTTTAATATTCTTAATATATTAACTTATTGTGTGTTCAATAAACCTTATAAGTTGTGATTTTACCCATTTAAAAAAATAATTTTAAATAGTAGAATATATTTTTTAGTAAAAATGACTAATAAATAATCCATCATTGTGTTAAATATCATGGTGAATACTTTTTATATCTTTTGAAGTTCAAATTCATCATGTTTGAAATAGAATTCAAATTTGCATAGAAAAAGAGAAAAAAAACTGCAGAATTATCTAAATTAAAAAATATAAATTGATTGGGTGATGATCGTGATTTAATAATTTCAAATAGTGTAATTTATTTATTTTTAATTATATCAATTGAAAGCATAAAGAAGTGTTACATTTCTTTATGCTTTCAAGTGTAACATTTCTTTATGCTTTCAATTGTTATAATTAAAAATAAATAAATTACACTATTTGAAATTATTATATCATGATCATCACCCAATCAATTTATATTTTTTAATTTAGATAATTCTGCAATTTTTTTCTCTTTTTCTATGCAAATTTGAATTCTATTTCACACATGATGAATTTGAACTTCAAAAGATATAAAAAGTATTCACCGTGATATTTAACACAATGGTGGATTGTTTATTAGTCATTTTTACTAAAAAATATATTCTACTATTTTTTTTTAAATGGGTAAAATCACAACTTATAAGGTTTATTGAACACATAATAAGTTCGAATAATAATATATTAAGAATATTAAAATAAAATCTTTTATGTAAAAATGAACAATAAGTAGCCTATCATTATATTAAATGTCATGTTGAATATTGTATATATCTTTGATGTTCAAATTTGAATATGTGAAATAGTATTAAAATTTGTATAAAAAGAGTAAAAAAACCTTCAAAATTATCTAAATTAAAAAAAAAAACATAGTGATTGAGACCTGATCATGATGCAACAATTTCAAACAGTGTAATTTGTTTTTTTTAATCATAACAATTAAAATAAGATAATCATTTGCATAATTTTAATATTTTAAAAATTAAATCCTAATAAGTGCATTTTACATTTCATTTCATTTTTGTCATAATGTTTATTATGACAAATAATTTATTAATTAAATATTGAAAATTTTCTTTCAAATTTTATATGTATATAAAATAAACAATAACTAAAGTATTTTTTTAACAATAACTAATGTATTTAACTATAAAGGAGACTACGCTCTAGGTTTGTTGTGTATTTAGCTTCCAAAAAATACAATAAATTGGAACTTTTTAATTTGATAAATATCTATATGTTGTTCTAAAAATTAGTAATAGACTATTGTTAAATAAATAAATTCTACATAATTTTCTAATTATCATTTTCACGATAATTATGTAATTATCTAGAGAAATAATCTACCAAAAACGCAATATATCTAATATGTGCTAAATGAGAATGCCACAAACTAACTGTAGAAATATAACTAAATATATGTCTTCACTTAAACGTGGGACTCCATGGCTTGAGTGTCGTCCTTGGGTACAAGTCGTTAATATTTAACCATATTAACTGTTGATTTCTGTAAACATTCAGACATTCACTTTATAATAATTCGTTCGAACCAAGGACTTATAGCAATAATGTCCTTGAAAAAATCGAAAAAAATTTATACTAAATCTGAAATGTTCAATGTTTCCTAAACAATATGAACCTTTTTATATGTTTATATTTAAATTAAATTGATATAAAAAATATATTAACATATTTAGAGATATTATTTTTTTATTGATTGTCACTATAGAGTAAAAGGTACCATAAACATATATATTCTTTATTTACATAATATATAATGAAATACTTTATATTAAGTATCAAAGAAAATCCATTTTGATTTCAAATGAAAATTTTACCATATTGTTTTTTGACAATGACAATTTATACTAAATCTGAAATGTTCAATGTTTCCTAAACAATATGAACCTTTTTATATGTTTATATTTAAATTAAAATTGAACAAAATAGAGTAAAAAATTTAATATTTATAGTTGAAAGCATTATATACCATATATAAAATTTCGATCCCATTAAAATACTGAATCTTTTTATATTTGATATATATAAACAGAAACAAACTAAACATAAAGTTCATTTTTCAAATTTAGAGATTATTTAACATTAACTTTATTTGTTCTAAAAAAAGAAAAAATACATTAACTTTATTAAATGTTAAGTTAATACTTTATATTCTAAGTAATATATGAATAATAGTTTTCCCCATCACACTACTAGAAAAACGCTCATACACCACCCTTTATTTACCACGATTTTGGCAATAAACCGTGGTGATTCTGATAATAACCATGGTTATCATTAAAACCTTGGTGTCTGAGTGCATTTCTCTTGGAAAAGTACCACGGTTCCAAAACATTTGTGGTGTATATTCATGAATACTCGACTGGTATTCTCTAACTGTGGTATATGTGAGTATTCGAGTGTCACCACAGTTTGACAATTCTGTGGTAATTTAAAAATACAATTTTAAAAATATTGGGGGAATTGAAAAAATCAAATCCCTAAAATCTAAAATCACACCCGCCACTTCTTCCCCCCCTCTCTCACTTTCTCTGTCTCTCTACTATATCTCACACACAGGTCCACGCTTAAAACATTATGAAAGTGCAATGGCGTGTCTCAGAGCGGAGTTCTAATGATGTTCGCGGCGATTTTGACAGTTCTCGCCCTCGGAGGAACCACGATGGTACATGAGGTGCCGACGTCTGCTCCTGATTTTGCTACTAGAATTGTGGCCTCGTCCTTTCACCGTCAGCTGCATTGTTGTCGTATCTTCGTTGATCTTTAGATATGTGCCAGTTTATCCAAAGAACCCGTAAATGATTTGGATACTTCAACTGTAAAGAAGGTTCAACTTTCTGATTTGGTAAGACAAATATTTTGCTTTTCTAATGACTTTTGAGGAAGACAATAAATAAATACATACATATATATATATATATATATATATATATATATATACCAGGAGTGGAGAACTTATTTGTATTGCACAGATTGCAGTGATATTGGCCTTGTATGTGGTGCCTGGCTCAGGTTGGTTTTCTGAATTATGTTTTCTCAGTTTGCCAATGTTTTTTTGTGCTTGGTGATATCAGTGGGGAGTTCTTACTGATGCTCGTAGTCTGCTGGTTTACCATATTTATAAGCCAATATATTTTTGTGCATCACGTTGTGTGTACTTCTGCTGATGAATTATATGATGGAAATTCTTGATACTTGTATTGCTTGCTCTATGACATCAATAATACACAGCCCACTAGATGAAACATGTTCTCAGTTCTGTGCTGCCTCTGCTAGTATTGCATTAGAAGGTTTGCACAAGGTGGGTTAGACTGATCAAATTCAATTTCTTGATGATTTTTCTCTCGTAAGTTAATGCTTTCTTAGTTTTGGTATTAATATTTCAGATTGGCATTCTCTATCATGGTGTGTCCCCTGATGATCTAGCATTTGATCAAACATGATACGTACACTTTATACTTTATATGATTTCTTTCCAGATAAATAAGAACTCTTTTCTTTAAGGAAAATGTTAGTACTTGGCAACTTTGATCATTTGTTGAAATCATAGTTAGTTTGCTAAATTTTAATATAGTTTGTGGATTTCAGATTTGGGAAGAACTTTTCTCGTGACTGTTCTAAAAAAACATTCACAATATGTGGAATGACAGATTCACTGGCTCCTAAGACAATTCAAGAGAAAGGCCATGGCTTCCCTGTTGACTGGTATGTCAATTTGATGCCTGTTATCTGCAATTTTTAGTGAAAATTTTTCATTGAGTGTGATGAATAAATGTTTATTCTTATGACAATGGTAATTAACAAATCCTATGCCATGACGACAACCTAATATTCCTTGTAGGCTCTCATTAATTGGTGTTATTTCCAATATTATTCCTTGTTAATATTTGTTCTTTAAATTGCTTCTGAAATTTTTGGTGTTGTCGGCCTAGCACTGTTAAGATTCACATCTGCCAGGATACACTCACTTAGAATTGTTAATATTTGTGCTTTAATTGCTTCGGGAAATATTGGTGTTGTCGACCTACTACTGTCAAAATTTATATCTTTGGCAGATGCCTTGATTTTCTGAAATTTTAAATGAGTTTTTGTTCATAAAGATCTATGTGTGTGTGTGTCCTTGACTGTAGTTGTAATAAAGTTTTCTTCATTTTTGGTCCAGAATTTGTCACCTGCAATACTACTACTATGATTAGGTTACACACCTTTTAGTCCCAAGGGAAGTTATTCAACTATTATGCCTTGTTCAGGTGCTAAATGTTATGAAAACTGCAGGTTGCCTAATGGGGAAGATCTGCCAACATTCAAAAGTTCATACAATTCCAACTTACAGTTAATGTTGC
Organism: Perilla frutescens; assembly: GCA_026008535.1. Taxonomy (NCBI): domain Eukaryota; kingdom Viridiplantae; phylum Streptophyta; class Magnoliopsida; order Lamiales; family Lamiaceae; genus Perilla; species Perilla frutescens. The sequence continues at coordinate 54,679,730 of BRKX01000015.1, forward strand.
TGCTTTGATTATCAATGTTGTGGCTTGAATTTGTTAAGAGCCTCAATACACTCAATCTTTCTAATTTATGAGCTTTTAGATGCAATTTTTTAAGTGTCAATTTTGTTCTATACAGTTAATATTCTACTAAAGCTTCTTTTGTCTTTACTCTTTCTTATTTATCTTTACAGGCAAGGAAAAGTAAGATTGACAAAATGGTACTCACCATACACATAAAAGACAGGGATGGGAAAAAAATGTCAAAGGTATAAGTGCATTTACCTTCTTTTTTTTCCCTCATCATTGTCTACACATTTCTCATTATTCTGGTATAAAGTTTATGGATATTCTTTTTGTATTTCAACCCTTTTACTAATGTGAGTTGTAGAGAATATTTGCTCCCACTTCGAACAATTAGTTATGTGGTTCAGTGGGGGGTCAAATTCTTATTGCTTGTTTTGCATTAGATAAGTTGATCCACAAGGTTTGTGTAATAGAGAATTAAATTTAGAAATAATTATGAAACCTTCTCTTCATATTCTTAAAAATGTATCACAATGTCTGAATCTTTAATGAACTCTAAAATTTAAAATTCAACACTAAGACAAGAAATAAATATATTAAACAAAATAAGAGTAACTACCAATATATATGGAATTGAGGTTGATTTATAGTGAAGTAGAATTGAAAACGAAAATGAAAGGGGGTTCACCAATTTTTTTTAATTTTTTTTAGTATTGTTTGAATTGGATTTGGGGTATGGAGAATAGAATCTAGGTTGCAAGATGTGAGATTTTCGATTAAGAATAAAATAATAGGTTTTTATTTTTTAATATTTTAGTTTTAAAAATTAAAAAACTACTTTAATATTTCCTCAAAAAATCGAAAATACTACTATAATACTACTTTTTGGGGTAAAAACTCTAGGAGGGCCCAACGCCCCACTGGACCTACGGGGCTTCGTCGCTGTCGGTAATGTCTCCATGTTAACAACGAACAACTTCACAATTCTAAAGACAATTTTGAGTGAGTTAAAGATATTTTAAAATATAAAAGAAAGTCTTACTAATAATCTTAAAAACACAATCAACATGCACCGGTCTGGGTCGGGTCGCGCCTACAGCCCTGCTCCGATACCTTTCACGGTTTTGCTTCGTTCTCTCTTGTTTCTTGTTCGATTGAGGCGATTCAACTTGCACCGTGCTCCTAATTCGATTATCTATCTTTCCATGACATTGAATCACTCAAAAATTCATTTATTCATCCACAATTTTCTGCAAAACTCAAACAAGAAACACAACTCTCAAGTAGGAAGGTTAAGAGCGCAATTTGGGTTCAAACACATGCAAAACTCTTCAATTCACTTAATTTAAACCTCAAAATATTGTGCCAAAATATCACTCATTAATCAATCAAGATTATCAAATAAATCACACCATGACCGTATTGAGGATTTCAATCAGTATCTTGCAAATATGAGTGAGCATTATGACATTCCTAAAGTTGGCCCAGGCTAAGTAATGAGATTGCATAGCATATGCAAATCGTCAACTGCATCTCCTTTGGCCATGGTTCATGCGTTCTATCTGTACTTTTTAAGACATGCGTTGTTTCATCACTTTAAACTGATTTTCTCCTCTCTTTTTTCTGTAATCTTGTTTAACTAACGTGTCTCCTCTCCGCTCCTCCATTGTTTTACAGTGATGTTTTGCTTACAACATTCACCTTGCAAGATTTAGTATCTACTGAAATCAATATATAATAATGTTTGAGGTGCCAAACTTCAAGTCTCCTCTCCTCTCTTTCATCATTTTTTGTTATCTTTTTGGTGGTTGATTCCCTAACTTTGCTTCAATATGAAAGGCTCTGTAAAATGTTGAAATATAGTTCCATGTTGAGGTGCTGAGTTGTAAAAAGAGGACATTCCTCTGACCACATTTGTTTTGTGTTGCCAACATATGATTCAAGAAGAGTATGATGATGTAGATAATTTCGGCAATATAATACAATACAAGCGCAGTCTGTGTTGTATAATAAATAATGGGATGGAATATGTCAATTCGCACTGCAATAATTTATTCATACGACAAACAAAATAAAACATAAAAGTGGAAATACCCGATTGATGCCCTCTTATTACTAACCAAAAATCATGGGGCATCTGCAAAGATAAATAAAGCTACACAGAATATCTGGACATGAACCCAACCACCATCTCAAAGAAAAACTTCCATCACTACCGTGCCTCATTGCTTTCTGAACAACCACCAACTCCCAACTCCAATGGATAATAAATAACACCATCATCTACAACAAACTGGATGTATTCATCACCGAGTTTCGTCCTCCAGATTGCGAAAACCAGCAGTCAAATCGTCATGAAGTTTCTGAAACTTTGCAACCAGGGCTTCCTCTCCTTCTGCTGGATCCTCAAACTTCTGAGAACTGCATCATTATATGTAAGGGTATATTAATATCAAACTTAACTAGGAATTACCAGCAGACAGTTCAAAATTCAGGTTTCTTGTGTTTTATTTAACTTACACCAAAGGGTAGAACAAATCTCCCAGACGATGCTTGATAAGCGTGTAGGATATCTTCTGTCCATCCATACCAGCTCCTCGCTCTACTGCCTGCACATGAAATCACATTTTAAATCAAGATATAATCAGTTGCGCACTTCTGGAGGCCACCATCAAGTTAGACACTAATTTTGGCATTGAGATAACTCATTAAAAAAATCATTTGCGAGTGGCAAAAATCAAGTACATGCAAAGTAAACTATCGTGAATGTGGACATAATAAATCATAATACAATAGGAATAATAAGCAATTTCTTGTTTCTTTGTACATCTTTTCGTGAATTACATATCTTGGCTCTAATTTACAATAGATGAAAATTGTAGAAATGAATAATGTTGCGCATCATCCAAACAGACTTGTAGAATGGGCAAAATTTGTCATACCTATTGTCAAAGAAACAAGAATGTAACAATTAAAATTTCAAAAATTTGTATGGATACTAAGTTAAAAATAGTTGGTGAGCACTAACGGAGTAAATGCATTCTGGGCAAGATAGTCCTCCCTCAGGAGTTTTGCAGTTTCCAGAATAATTTTATCTGTTTCAGCTAGAGCATCTTTTCCAACAAGCTGCAAGAAGCCAAACATCTAATTTAAATTCTGAAAAGAAATCACAATGCACTCGGGTTGAGTTCTAGGTATAGTTAACATTTTCTTCAGAATCCTGTCTCCAACAAAGACACAATCCTGCGTTGATCATAGATACAACTATATGTTTGTGCATGAAAACAATTTCAGAAACATCTTTGGCACCCCACTACTGAACTCACTTTGTCCCACTCTCCTGACAAGAAGGATACTAAAACTAAAAGGCACCATGTACCTGCACGATTTCATTCAAATCATCCTCTCTCTGAAGCACTTCACGAGCTTTTGTCCTAATGTCAATAAAATCTGAATCAAACTTTTCATAGAATGATTCCAGTGCCTGAAAAAAGAAAAATTTCAGCATGTTGACAAGGAAATCCATTTAATCAGAGAGAAACACTAAAAAACATCATATATAACCATGAATAAAGCATACCCCTGAATACTTTGAGTAAGAAATGAGCCAGTTGACAGAAGGAAAATGTTTTCTCTGAGCTAATTTTTTGTCTAGACCCCAGAAAACTTGAAACATGAAAACAAAGTACATAATACTGCATGTTGCATTGACAGGGAATGCTGCTAGCAATTCATTATCTGAAGATAAATTTCTTCACCTGAACAATACTGAGAGTTGCAGATGTAACAGGATCAGAGAAATCTCCTCCTGGAGGAGAAACTGCACCCACAATAGTGACACTTCCAGTTCTTTCAGGTCCACCAAGACATTTAACTTTTCCAGCACGCTCATAGAAGGATGCCAAACGTGCTGCCAAATAATATCCACTGTCTGCAGGCATCTCAGCCTACACAGGAAAATATACATGCCAGCAAAATAATTAAAGATCTTCAAACAATCAACAAAAAATATATAAACAAGGAACATGAATGAAAACATATGTAATGCTAGTGCATGAGAGACAAATAGTGACCATTTTTTCTGTTATCCAACTCACTGATAACTAGACCATAAGGCAATACTTCTTGGGGTCCAAAATCATTACTAATAATAATTCTAAATATTTTATCCAGTCCTCTGGAATTTGGGACGACTAAAGTTCAAAGATTGCTTTAATACTCATGCACATCTCCTGTAGCTGTAGGAACAGCATATCTATGATTTGTGACAATCTATAGCACAAAAAGGCTAGCACATAAGCAGTCCACTATCAAATAGTATAAAAAGGAGGGAACGAAAAAAGTAGGACACTAGGATCATATAAACCACTGATTTGAATCATGGCGAAGCACTTTTGTGATACATACCAATCGACCGGAAATTTCACGCAATGCCTCTGCCCAACGAGAGGTTGAATCAGCCATCATACTGACATTGTAGCCCATATCTCTAAAATATTCAGCAATAGTGATTCCTGAAACGAAAAGTCCTGATAAAAGTATATATAAATGAAAAATACCTATCATTGACACTAGAGCATGGTTCCATCGACTCCAGCTTGGCAGCCACACGCCCAACACAACCCTAGTAATATTGTTTGAATATACTAATAGAGTAAGATGCCAAACTCAGATTTTATTTTTTCTTTTCATCATAGAGAATATTGGGATTAAATTAATAAAATCTCTTGAAAATTTAACAACGAATCTACAGCATTCAACCTTCAAACCTGAATATTGATTATTCTAGAAAGCGGTGAACACTTACATAAAAGAACGCAGAACCAATTTAACTCAAATTAAAAAAAGAAGATGACATAATTTAGGGTTTCTAAAGGAAAGGGGAGAACATTCGAATTTCAGATTAAAACATATGAAAAACTATTTCAAATTAAAAGCTAATTAAAACCTTACAAGCGGGTGCCAAAGAACCGACAACTTCACTATGCACCGGCAGATTGAAACCCATCAACTTGACTCCGCAGCAGCAGCCCCAATTGAAATTTGAAACTGATATGACGGGGAAATAGAGTTAGGGTTTATCAATTTATGGAATACCGTCCAATTGCTTCAAATTCGAAAGTTAAAATGGAAACATGAGGGAAAAAGAGAAGAAGTTGAGGTTCTTCATGTTGAGTATAATACTAGGTTTGCGCCAGGTCTCGCTGTCGAGTAGGACTGAGTCACGACGCCAGTCGACTCGCGTTTGCATCGGGACGATTGCTGTTGGTGTCTTGGGTTGGAGTCTAGCAGAGCGCCGACTGGTGTTCTTGACGAGCTGGTTTATGTCGGACGTCGCTGGTGGGTTCGACGGAGAAGAAGAGAAGAACGAGAAAAGTGGGAGCGATGTTAATTGAATTTTGAATTTGGGGATTTCTGTTCATTAATTTTGAATTTGGGGATTTTGTGTAAAATGTATAAAATAAATGTTATTACAAATTATAATAATTGCATAAAATTAATAAATACAATAATATTTTAATAGAAACTGTTGGACTTCCCAAGAATACACTATTAACAGAGTGTGTTAGATAAGTGCCTCAATAGATAAAAGAGAATGTATCTACAGTACTACCGTATTAAAAAAATATAAATACACGTATTTAATTTTATTTTAATAAAATAACAATACGGGACAGGTGTCAAAAAAGGACATGGGATGCATTTGCATCCCAATGCACCATATACAAAACCCAAAATAAGTATTCTCTGAGAAATAAGTTCAATATTCAGTCTATAAATTAAAAAAGAAAGTCAATCACATCATCATTCACATCATCATCAAAAGAAAGAGAAATACATCTCTCAGTCTCTTTCCTTTTGATATATAGTGGTCACCTTCTATATTATACCTCCTCTCATCTATCTCTCAGTCCCTCCTCTCATCTATCTCTAGATATAATGGGAAATTGCTTCTCTGCTGTGGTCACCTTCCTCACTGCAGCTTTCTCAAAGCTGCAGCCTCAATCACTGCTTCCATCTCTAAGCAACAACACCGATGATTCAAAATCACATGACCTAATCATCCAAAACCTGCACAAGCTCGAGCTGGGAAAGTTTGCCTTCACACTCGCCACCACCGCAACCCTGGGGCTGCTTTTCTCCCAGAAATTTGAAGACGATGATCAGGCTTCTTCACCTCATTATCTGATCATTGTTGGTTTTATGGTTTCTTGCATGCTTCTCTATAATGGCCTTGTGTTTGGGGCCATAAACCCTCGCCTCGGAAACTTTCTGCAACTCATCGCGATCACTCTCGTCTTGTGTATGCTATGTGTCCTCGTCGGAACTTTTCTCCCCGTCGGATTCTCCATCGCGTGTTGGGTTTGCGCCGCTTTCTGCCTCACGCCGTTTCTCTACATTCTCATCAAACGTCATCCCGGCCCATATTTGCAGAGGTTTGAAGCTTAATGTGAGTCGTTGATGCATGCACTTTCTATTGGGTGTTGTACTATTGTCAGTTGTCCAAAATAAATTTCCGGCAGATTTCTTGTCATTAGTAGTATATGTCGAATGAGTCCTTTATTCCACGTTTAGTATTCCAATCCGTGTTTTAAAAAGTATAATATATTTGTACTATTTTATCCTTTATGGAAAAGCTGGTTGGGGCATGTAAGGATTTAAAATTTGGGGCTATGAGAATAATGCAGTGCAATTGCATAATATTGTTGTTTTATTTAAAAACGATGGCAATGTTTAGAATTACCCTATTAGAATCTCTTGTGTGCAGTTCGAGTCTCTGTTATATATATATATATATATATATATATATATATATATATATATATGTGGTGTTATTTCTCTTATTCAATTATTATCGTCTCTACTGTATACGGAGTTACTTGCGGTTTTGTATATCCTGCGTCGGGATGCATTTGCATCCCTTGTTATTTTTACTTTATTTCAAATATGTTCGATGAAACTTAGATCAAAAGTGAACGTTAGATATCCATTTAGATATCTTATGTGGAAGATGTGCATTCCATACATCGTGCAAAGTTATGATTTTTTAGAAGTGGTGAAATTTATTTCAATTTTTACCTACTCATAGTTTTCTTCCAAGGAATTATGATCCAATGCGATTACCACAACTGCTTTATCTATACTTGTTCATGTAGATGAAAACTAAAATGTTGGACTAATTGAATGAAAGAATATTCATTTCATTCCCACAACTGCATCAATTTAGCAAACCTAGGTGGAAAAACAAAATAAAAATTATTGATCCCAAACTTTTATTCATAATATTGAAAATGCTATGAACTTTATTCATATATATTAACCTTTCATACACAACAGAAGATAATTGAGAAACAGACAAATTTAAAAAATATAACCAGAGCCACTCGATTGTAAAAATATTTATTACTCCAAAAACATAGAAAAAAAAATACACCTTACGCGTGCCAACTAACCAAATCAGAATAGTGCATAATGAAAATAAAAAGATCCAACCGAATCCTTTGTTTCCACAAACTCATGCTGCAAGGTGTGCAATTGAAGGAATCAATAATAGATGACAAAGCCTTGCCTTCTCTCTAGTGGACCCCGTTTGAAAATATATATATATATATATAAAGATAGTATTAAAATAATAGAATAAAAATTAAAAATCAGTAGAAGTCTTCACATTATCCTCTCCAAGCGAAATTCAAATAAACAATTTTGTTTTCTTAGAAAAAATCACATAACAAATTCGAATTTCTAATATAGCACTTTTGGACATGAATTAACTTTTAGTTATTATCCATCACAAAGTAAAAATACAATTTGAATAATCACCTCAGAACAGAGAGATCAGAAGAAAACTATTACAATCTGAATATGAAATTTAAAGAATTACTTCTCATACAAAGCATCCAAGAATGATCAAGCAAAGTGTCCTTATCAACCTGAACTTCATTGACACATTCTCTGTCTCTGTCATATTATACGAGCACAAAGATGGTGTCATACTATTTGTACGAGACAAAACTTCTTACAACATTAACAATACAATAATATAGCTAGGTCGTTAGGAGAACAACCCCTAGAATAGGGCCTATTGGAAACTAGCATTCAAAACTCAATTGGGATTCTTCTTTTGTCGGGTTGAGACGTGACAAATGGTGTTAAATGTTACGTGGATTCCCTTATACTCTTTACAATCTATACATATATTAAAACAAAATCGCAGGGGCAAAATTGTCATAAAAATAAACCAGTCAAAATATTGTTAAAATAGAATTATTTTCCAAAGCTTAAGCAAAGTAAGCCTCTAGGTCAATTGGTTAGCGATTGCTGAAGCGTTTTAATGAGCTAGGGTTCGATTCCTCTTTCAAACCATATTTAAAATTTTAACTTCTTTTTAGATGTTTTTAAATAAAAAACTATCACCAAAATATTTATATATCTTTCTTAATTCTATTACTACCTATGGTGTAAACATTCATATTTTTAATTTTTTTTTAAAATAAAAAAATATCACCAAAACATGCATAGATAACAATTAACAACCATTTACATCTTTAATTTTTTAGATTTTCTAAACATACAATATCTACAAAACATAACAAAATATGCCCATAGAAAATATTAATTTTTTTTTAAATTCTAATACTCTCTAATTAAACATTCATATTTTTAACTTTTTCGATTTTGTTAAATAAAAAAATCACCATTAATAATAACCATTCAACATCTTTAATTTTTTAGATTTTCTAAAAGAAATACCATCAAAACATAACAAAATGCCTATGTAAAATATTTGAATTTTCATTTTCTTAATTCAAATACTATATTTGGTGTAATCAAATAACTTATTATATAATTAACAGGGTTTTTGAATGACAACTATTTAAATTTTTATTTTTTTAAATTCTAATATTACTCATGGTTAAACAAATGGACAAGAGGTTTTAATGGAAAAAAAAAAAAGAAATAGATAAAAGAGGTCAATTCGTTCAAAACAGAATAATGAAAAAATAAAATTTAAAATTTTATTTATATTTAATTTTAATTAATATACTTTTTATGGTGTGGATGAAATTTTATATTGTATTTTGTGCAACCATATGCGCTACACAATTAAAGCTATTAATTTATCAAAGAGGCTAATAAATTATAATCAATAAGAGCTTTTAAACAAACAAAAAAAAAAATCAGAAAAAAAACACCCAACAAAGAAAACGGATAAAATGGTAGAAAGATATAATAATAATAATAATAATAATAATAATAATAATAATAATAATAATAATAATAATAATATGTGTTTAATTGTTGACATTAATCATTCAAATTCATGAAAGATTTCAACCAATTGATTATACATTCTATTAATTAAAAAACTAATATCATGTGTATTAATAAATATTATCTATTTATTTTAATGATTAGAAAATAAACCATATTGAAAAGTTATACACATATGCCATATAATATAATAATAAATTAAAATAATAATAATAATAATAATAATAATAATATTATATTGTGGTATGAAAACTATTTATTTAAATTTATGTGTGTCCGGATAAAGTATATTTAATATGTTAATCTATAGAACAAAGAAACTATTTAATTTTGTCTATCAAAAAATAACATTACTATGTGGTATGTGTTAATACACAATGTGTATATAAATCTCTAATTGATCCAATTTAAAAACATAAAAAACAATCTAAACAAGTTTATGAATATATTTGAAAAATCACAAATATAATTTTATATACGTGAACTACCATTTGATAAAGTTATAATTATTTCTCATTATATACTAATACTGTTGCAACCAACATTTCAATTATTATCAAACTTTAAATTTAAAATGTATAGTTAGATTTCCGTACATCGTACGGGAGATATACTAGTTAGAAATGAAGGCCAAAACCATAAGTACATTCTGCACCTCTCATATCCAAGAAGACAAATAGTACTAAACATTCACATGTTTATATATATCCCAGCATCCATTAAAATAAAAACTCAAATAAAACATAATATGTATTACTGACACCTCTAACTAGATATATACTCAGCTCCAAGATGCAAATTCATAATTTATTAAGTATACATTCATGCCACAAGTAATTTGTTTATAAAGTAGTCCAAGTCCAAAACTGTAACTATCTATGAGCCATGAGTAGTTTATCACAATTAAACATTAGATACAATATCAATGCACAAAAAAAAAACAAAAAACAAAAAACAAAAAACAAATGAGCAACTTTCGGAAAAGCACACGAACACAAGACAGGAAAACCGAAAAGCATTTAAAATCCAAGCAAATGGAAAAATAGAAGGAAAAAGAGTTGCCCACAATACTGTCAATAAAAAATAAAAGAGTTGCCCACAAAGTTCCAATTTTTTTTAATACACACACACACACAAAGATATCGATAAGAGAAATGAAAGAAAAGCAAGCATTGGAGGCTGCCCAACTCCAACTAGATGTGAATATGGCTAATATGAATATGAGAAACACAATTAAAGAGCTAAGAAAGAATGCCCTCTTCTTTGCAGAAACCTGATGGTGCACACTGGGTACAAAAGCAATTATGAATAAGTAATAGACAGACATTGCCCCACCAATGGTGAATTTATGAGACACAAGAATTCCTTACACATTTTACACCAGTTCACAAGAATAAAATGCAAGAGTCTGACAACAATTTTCAACATGCTAGGCAGTCTGAAATGGTTTTGTTTAGGTATTAAAGTTAGTAGTAAGAATATATGAGTCTAAATAATACTTCTATACAGCCTATGTGCCTCTAGCATCTGCTTCAGGAAGTCAATAGCAACCAACTTGATTATGATTCAGAAACAAGAAAATTTGATCATCAAGTTGAAAGTAAAACAAGTGCCATGAGGCAGGATATCAACATTTTCAACCAACCAATAATACTCCAAACTATACAACACAGGATATTAAGAAATGTATTGTGATTCAACCAGTAATAAGCAGAAAGAAGCTGGACTCCGTTTCTTAATAACAGATACTCTCTGCTAGGATAATATCAAAACATAAGTATTTTTTTATCAATTAACTTCACCATAATTCAAATAAAAGCATATTTTTGGGGAAAAAAAAAACCATTACATTGAAATTCTTTCCCACCATATATATGTTCTTGTTCTCCTTATAACACTCCTTAGTAAGCCCCCAAAATAATTTCAACAGCATTTCCCCAAAATGCACATGCATTTTTAACATAAATTGATTGATAACCATACACGACACAACCGGAATAACCACAGTCAAAAAGAAGCACCAGCCAACCTATTTCTTACAAGAACACCATAGGTAAATCATTCCTCAAAAGGGAGAATTAAACTTGTGTTTCCAGATTAGGAATTTGCATTAGTGTTGTGATACGGAATACAATTTGCATGTCAAATTAAATGCCTAAAGATTTTATCAAACATAAACAGTAAACCACAACTCACAATAGCTCAAGATGCTTAAGCTTAGAGATCGAGAATGGTACATACCCTTCGAGCGACAAATCACTGAAAATTAGAAAAACAATACTTCATTCAGGGATCATCACAACAACAGGCTTCATACACCATAACCAACAAGAAGTACACCATCAAGCATATAATTTAGGGACATAACAACCACAAATTTGAAAGAAATTCATATCCCTTGGTCACATTGCAAAATTTCAAAAAATATTAATTATAAGCACAATACTTAATCTAATTGCCAAAAAGGCAGCCCACGACCTTTGAAGGAATTCGAAAATAGCCCCCAATCTTTTATAAAACAATAAAACTCCATTAATGGTCCACCATTTAAAAAAAATCATACGAACACTTTGGTAATTCAGTGGAAATCAAATTTCCATTATAAACCCTGAATCATCCTATAATGTATACATATAATCCACCAATATCACCAAGGAACATCTTGAAATTAAAACTAACTAGAGACTTAAAGGAAAATATGATTTCAAATACATAAACTCACGGTTAAACACAGATCAATTTCAAAACCCTCCCAAAATCAAACTTGAGCCCTCTTATATTTTAGTATCACCTTAACATCTAAAGAGCATGTACAAAACAACTACTACGAGCCTCGTTGCAGCAAAACTCAAGGGAATAATTGAAATAAAACTGATTTTTAACATGATTATCGACTAATATTAAACACGAAAACGGTAGCGCATGTAATGTCGGGCTTAGGATCTGATACTACATATTAAAAGCTTGAAAGAAGAGGTTTCTAAACCATCTATAATATGATGGCTCTTCGTTGCCGCAAAGGCAAGACAGTTGCAGCCGAAGCAGCAGCAGCAGCAGCAACTCGGCTCCGTCCGGCGACGATTTCGAGCAAACTTGTGATGTGAAAACGATCCACCAAACGCCATCAAACCTCAGATCTGAAATGGTGGAGGCGAAGACCTAGTATGAGCGGACGGGAAAATTGGCCGGAAATGGCCTCATAAGATGGCAGCAACGAACAGCAACGAGGCAGCAGCTCCAAGCTGTATTTTGCTTCATTTTCGATTTTTCGAGCACCAATTCGAGAAATCTCTTGCACACTCATAATCCACTCTACAAGAGGATCTTCCGGCTGAAATTTCATGATTTTTGGCCAAAGATTTGAGCTAGAAAAATGGGAAGAAGGATGAGGGTTGAGAGATGAGAAATCTGGTTTTTTTTTTTTTTTTTTTTCTTGGCTTAAATATAAGATAACATATATTAAATAATCACCTCTTTTATTGGGTTTGGGCTGCCGATTATTAGCCTCATTTAAAATTAATTGGGCCAAAACTTTGGGCAAATAATTGGGCTTTAATATCTTTAATGAAATACAATTCATTAGAGAGTCATGGAAATTTCAATTGAATAAAATTAATTTATGGGTTCACATTGACGGAAAAAAAATAATCTAAAATGTTCATTCATCTCGTTCCTATAATATTTAGATCATAAATAAATATAATTTTAAATGTGCTCAAAATCCCAGTATTTGACCCCTCCAAAAAATCTCGCTACATTAATTGGGTCCTAAAATTAAAAATTAGATTTTGGGGCGTTACATGGTTTTTTATAACTTAATTGTGGCTTTAGATGGTTGAATAAATTCTAACCTCTCCAAATTTTTATTGTCTGAATCAATATTTGGAGGTACTATTAGTTATTGTCATCGAGTTTTAATTACTTTCACAAAAAAAAAAAGATATAAAAAAGAACATTTAAATTGCCTAATCATACTTCATATTGACACTATGACTTTGAGTTGTGCATTTCTGCAATTTGTCAGCTTAAACTTCATGTTGTAGACTGTAGTTTGAGCTCTCATCCATTCCTCAACCAAAACATGCAACATTTTTTTTTTTGTGATATACTGTTATTTTTATTTTTTTTCTTCAATTTCATTTTCCTGTGCTTCAAGTATAATTTTGTAATTATTAATTATAATTGATTCTACCCAATTATGATTTATAATTATTTTTTATTATTTAATTTTCAAATTTTAATTAATAATTAATTATTATAGCTGAACACAAAAAATATAAAACAAGATCTCAATTGTGGTGTGTGTTTGAGAATGTAGGAGCATGAATTTGGGAATTTATGTAGCAAGCCTATAAACACATGGAAGTGAAGTATTATTATTATTATTATTATTATTATTATTATTATTATTATTATTATTATAAAGCATAGAATACTTAAAATGAAGATGGTACAATAATGATATAGGATCTCGCATCTGGTCGCTGTGTTTCCCCATTTGTCGGCCATGGCTCTTGCATATGGTCACTTGCTTTCAGGTAGAGAACACTTCTCCTGCATTTCCTATTCAGTTTAAACGCCATGCATCAATCAGAAGACAGCTTCTCAGCCATTTAACTGTGAACTAACTTCCTTTCAGCTGTGAAGGTTCACTTCTGGCATCGATCCTGCTGATTGCACTGTGAAAATATGGGATGTAGCTACGAGCTCAAAAGTGCCAAAAGCGGAAGAGAAGTAAGTTTAATCAGGTTTGAAATATAATAAAATATACACAACTTGTGTTATACCCTTTTACGGTGCCTATATCCGAATCCAAGTCCATATCTAGAGGCAAATTTGTATTTTTGTTGGTGTTTGATCCGAGTATGGGCATCATGTGATATATTTTGACCCTTCAGATGGTCTTACACAAGACTTCTCCAAAATGCATACTTTTTTATCGTCAACATTTCACTTATAATCAGGTTTTGTTCCTTGGCAGTAAAAGTGGAAGCACAAGCAGACTCATATCACTGAAAACTTTACCCACCAAATCTAGCCTTGTCTATGCTCTGCAGGTAAATACAATCCCAGTTGACCGGTTAATCCTTCTCGTTATCTAACTGAACCAAGTCTTGATAGAACTGTTCTTGGTATAAATAGTTCTCCAGAAGGAATCTTTTATTTGCTGTCGGTGCTCTCCAAAGCAGTCGTAAATCAATCATCCGGTGTCTCGGGTTTGGGAGATCTTCAACGGACCATGCGAATGCACCCGGTTTCCCTATCTAACTTAGTTTGTGTATCTCGGTTTCAATTATTTTAATGTTATGTTTATACAAGCCTCTGTTGAGTTTTGGTTCAGGCATATTCATGGATGTAGAACTAGTTTTCTTAGTGCTGGTTTTTTATGACTTAATTGTTGCTTTAGATGGTTGAACAAATCTAACCTCTCCAAACTTTTCTTGTCTGAATTAATATTTGGAGGTGTCATTATGTATTGTCATCCAATTTTAATTACTTTAACCAAAAAATGAGAAAATTTCACTTTTAGTCTCATAGGACACGCCTTGCTCCCCTTTTGGTCCTAGGACTGTTTATTTTAGTCCTTTTTCAAAACAAATCGTTCACTTTTAGTCCCATAGGATTCAAACTGTCAATTTTAGTCCCAATATTTTAAACGGCTGTTAAAGACTGAGAGACGGAAACGTCGCACGTGCGGTACGCGTGGCCAAAACAAGTGGGATTAAAATAAAAAGTGATCTACAGCCTTAATTTCCCAAATTCAAACCCTTACCTCATGAAATTCCCAAATTTCACCCATATCAACACCCAATTTGAAAACCCTAATCTCACAAAATTAACACCATTCCCCTCTCCAAGCGCACCCAACGCTCCTCCGTCACCCTCATCTCCGCCGCCGGCCACCTCCTCACCACCGCCATGCTCCATTGCCGCCTCACCACCGCCATCCACCACCTCCTCACCACTGCCATTCAGTTCGACGAGTTCTGACTCGGAAGCACGCGTTAATGGTGATCAAGGATAGGAAGCTATGGCGGAAATTCAAGCTCCCCTGCTTGAATGTCGAATCTTGCTACCCCGAAGAGCACTAATAGTATTACGTCTCTTCATAAAATTATTATGTCCTTTCAATTTATTATTATTTGCTACTTCTAAAGGTCTGCGATTTCTTCAAACGACCAAAATTGGAATCTGATCATGTGAGGGGCGCACTTCAAGAAGTTTCTTATGCATTGGACAATCAAGGTATTCATATGTTGGGCCATGTAAAGCATGGTTCTTGCCATTCCAGGTGTCATCCCTAGCTGTTTGCCATAACTGAACTTGTTCTGCATAACCAATTCCTAATTTTTATTGTTATGTTTGCCCCATTTTCCACCTTTTGCCAGGGTTTACTTAGAGAAGGAGTCATGCAGCAATCAGATGCATATAAGCACATGTCTGCCATAGTTGTTTTGAATTTGTTGAGTTCAATTTCAGCTTGGTCTTATTTCAGTTTGCTTGATTTGGTTTTGTTGGTTTTGTGGGAATATTGATGTATTTTGGTAGCAATTATCCCTGCAAAAATAATGTGGAGTGCCCCTCAAAAATCTGTTGAAAGTTTATCTAAATAATGTTACATTAGTTGGTTAATTTTTAATTTGGGACTGAAATTAAAAGTCCCATGGGACCAAAATCGACACTAATTTTAATGTTTTCCGTAACGGAATGGTCAAAATTGACAGTAAAAAAATTTGGGACCAAAACAAACAGCTCTGGGACCAAAAGAGAAGCAAGGCGTGTCCTATGGGACTGAAAGTGAAATTTTCTCACCAAAAAATAGATATAAAATGGAACATTTAAAGTGCCTAATTATACTTCATATTGACATTGTGACTTTTGAGTTGTGCATTTCTTCAATTTGCGGCTTAAACTTTACGATGTAGACTGTAGTCTGGGATCTCATCCATTCCCCAACCAAAACAACATTTTTTTTGTGTGTTTTACTATTATTTTTTCTTCAATTTCATTTTCTTGTGCTTCAAGTTTAATTTTATAATTATTAATTATAGTTGATTCTTGCCAATTATTATTTATAAAAAAAAATTAGTATTTAATTTTTAATTTTTAATTAATAATGAATTATTATATGTGAACACAACAAATATAAAAGAAGATCTCAACTGTGGTGTGTGTTTGAGAATGTGGGAGCATGAATTTTAGAATTTATGTTGGAGGGCTATAAACACATGGAAAAGAAATATTATTATTATTATTATAAAGAAAAAATTTCGACTCGCATCGCCAAAAGAAAAAAATTTGCTATATATCATATAAGGCGGCAAAAGTCATATAAGTCGCAAAATTTCGCAATGTAAAAATCCCAGCAATGTTCCTATCAACGAAATCCGACTCAGCCTCTCTAAATATAATAATACCCCAACTAAAAATCCTTATCAAAGGAGGTTTACTTTTTTACTCTTTTTGCTTCGTCTTATACAGATATATATCACAATGATGAAGAAAGTAGAAACAGATTTTGAAAAATTAATAACAAAATGCTGGGACTCTTTTTTTTAATAAGTAAGATCAGTTCGAAATCAGATTTCATTGAATTTAAGTGGATGCCCAAATTGAGGAGTGAAATTGTATTTTATGTTGTGATAACATTAAAATTGTAAATTTATTTGTTCAAAATGGTGTTTGGATAAATGAGATATTGTATAAATGCAAAGTGCAAGTGTTGGAAATAGTGAGGGTGTGCTTATCCCACATTGATGAGATAAGAAAACATGAACTTGTATATATTATAATCCTTTATTAATTAATTATTAAATGGTAAAAATTAACTATCATCTATGCTAAATTAAAATGCCTATTGCAATCATCTTTAATGATGTTGACTAAATGCCCCACTAACCTTATAGTAAAATCATCTATAAATCAACATATGCAAATACTAAATGCCTTTATGCAAACTAAATCATCTATAAATATAACATATGCAAACTAAATGCCTGTGGCCATATACAAACAAAAAATCAAAAGCCTCTCTCTATATAATACTATCCCCTCTCCTCGGCACAGCATCATCTCTCTCAGCCTCTCTATACATATACCTCTTTCTCTCTCTCTTTCCTTTTAGAACTAATTCTCACTCTCGATATATATAATAATGGGAGATGGCTGCTTCTCTGCTGTGGTATCATCTCTCTCTCTCTCTCAGTCTCTTTCCTTTTAGAAGTCATTCTTGATATATCATCTCTCTCTCTCTCTCTAATTTTTTCATTGTTGATTCCTCAAACAGCTCCTGTTCAAACTCTGATATATCATCTCTCTCTCTCTCTCTCTAATTTTTTCATTGTTGATTCCTCAAACAGCTCCTGTTCAAACTCTGCTAATTATATATGTATATATTCATGGTCATCTAATATTGCTGCAGGTGAAGGAGTTTTTGGGTCCATCTCACTGCAGGTTTGGTGGAAAAGGTCACCTCCATTTGCCGCTTTCTAATCTCAAAGCTGCTGCAGCCTCAATCACTGCTTCCCCTTTCCAACACCGATTCAAAATCACATGACCTAATCATCCAAAGCCTGCAGAAGCTCGAGCTGGGAAAGTTTACCTTCACACTCGCCACCACCGCAACCCTGGGGCTGCTTTTCTCCCAGAAATTTGAAGATGATGATCAAGCTTCTTCACCTCATTATCTCATCATTGTTGGTTTTCTGGTTTCTTGCATGCTTCTCTATAATGGCCTTGTGTTTGGGGCCATAAACCCTCGCCTCGGAAACTTTCTGCAACTCATCGGTATCACTCTCGTCTTGTGTTTGTTCTGTATCCTCGTCGGAACTTTTCTCCCCATCAGATTCTCCTCCGCGTGTTGGGTTTGCACCGCTTTCTGCCTCGTACCGTTTCTCTACATTCTCATCAAACCTCATCCGGGGCCATATTTGCAGAAGTTTGAAGCTTAATGTCAGTTGTGGATGCATGTATGCACTTTCTATTGCGTATTGTACTATTGTCAGTTGTCCAAAATAAATTTCCGACATATTTCTTTTGTCACTAGTAGCATACGTCGAATGTGTCCTTTATTCCACGTTTAGTATTCCAATCAGTGTTTTAAAAGTATAATATATTTGTACTATTTTACCCTTTATGGAAAAAGCTGATTGGAGCATGTAAGGATTTATTCTTTTATCTTGATTTAAAATTATACACCCACACACATATACATACGTTGTTACCTCTCTTATTCAATTATCATCGTCTCCACTGTATACAGAGTTACTTGCGAATTGCAGCAGAGAAGGCAAACAATCACTTTCGCATGCGTAATCTCCTACCCTCTATAACGATAACAGTATTCAAAATGTATCTCAAAATTCAACAATCACTGCAGCAGCATATGCATCAGTTCGAATTAGAGTAAAATCCCCAATCAGTTTGGAATTACAAAAATATATAATGGATTGCAATTTCCCTGACATCACCGGCGGCCAATTGACGGTCGTAGGCACCAACTCTCAGGCTTAGCAGCCAACGCTCGGAACCAAGCCGTTGATGCCTTCCGCAGCTATAGTTGTCGTTTCTCTCAGATCCTGGTCCCCTCATCTGCATATTTCAATCAATTGTTAAGTGTTTTCTGTGTGTATTAATCAACCTTTGATGTTTTTGCTATATAAAATGCCTCTATTTTTTCATTGATTATTCCTCATCATGCCTCATGTTCAGACTTAGTATTTTGGAGCTCTCTCTCTCCACAGCAGGCTTGATCCGTCGCGATGTGCTCTGTAACATCAAGGTTTCTCTTGCCTTTATTCCTTTATTAATTTCAAAAACGATATCAAAGCAGTTCGATAGAACATAGAACTGTTCTTGCTATAAACAATTCTCCAGAAGGAATCTTTTATTTGCTGCTGGTGCTCTCTCAAAGCAGTCGTAAATCAATTATCTTGTGCCTCGGGCTTGGGAGATCTTCACCGGACTATGCGAATGCACCCGGTTTTCCCATCTAACTTGGTTTGTGTATCTCAGTTTCGATTATTTTAATGTTATGTTTATCCAAGCCTCTATTGAGTTTTGGTTTAGACATATTCATGGATGTAGAACTAGTTTTCTTAGTGCTGGTTTTTTATGACTCAATTGTAGCTTTAGATGGTTGAATAAATTTAACCTCTCCAAATTTTTCTTGTCTAAATTAATATTTGGAGGTGCTATTATGTATTGTCATCCAGTTTTAATTACTTTATAACCAAAAAATAGATATAAAATGGAACACTTAAACTGCCTAATTATACTTCATATTGACATTGTGACTTTTGAGTTGTGCATTTCTTCAATTTGCCGGCTTAAACTTTACGATGTAGACTGTAGTCTGGGATCTCATCCATTCCCCAACCAAAACAACATTTTTTTGTGTTTTACTATTATTTTTTCTTCAATTTCATTTTCTTGTGCTTTAAGTTTAATTTCATAATTAATTATAGTTGATTCTTGCCAATTATGATTTATAAAAAAAGTATTATTATTATTATTATCTCACATTGATGAAAATAAGAAAACATTGATTTGTATATACTAAAATCCAATGTTAATATACTATAAAATGATAAGAATTTACTAGTACTCCATAAAAAAAAAGGTACAGGCTCATGGTCGTAAACCCTCCTCCAGTAAACAATCACTCTCTACCTCGCTGCCTCTCATGAAAAGTCGCTGCCGTAACCAATCACTCTCTACCTCGCTGTGTTCTCACGACCTCTCACGACTGCCTCTGAAAAGAGAAGGTTCTCTTCAGAAGGTTGAATCAAAAGAGAAGGTTGAAAGTTGAAGGTGAAGAGAACTATCACCCATCCTATCACTATCATAGAATATGATAAAACAATCACCCTCCTCTTCACACGCATGACTCCTCTTCAAATTCGATGAGGAAATTTCGTTTCGTTTCGTTTCGAATTGCAGCACAGTTTGATTTCGATCTAGCACAGATTGATCTAGGCACAGTTTGATTTCGATCTGAGGAAAATCGTTTCGAATCATCGAATTAGAGGAAAATCCCCCAAAATCAGCAGTCTCTGCCCAGCATCATCTCTCTCTCGGTCTCTCTTTCCTTTTGATATATATAATGGGAAATTGCTTCTCTCCTGTGGTCAGCTTCCTCATTTCAATTCTCTCTCTCTCTCTCTCTCTCTCTCTCTCTCTCTCTCTCTCTCTCTCTCTCTCTCTCTCTCTCTCTCTCTCTCTCTCATTTTTCTAACATTGGCTGCAGGTGAAGAGTTTTTGGGTCCGTCTCACTGCAGCTTTGGTGGAAAAGCTCACCGTCATTGGCCGCTTTCTAACCTCAAAGCTGCAGCCTCAATCACTGCTTCCATCTCTAAGCAACAACACCGATGATTCAAAATCACATGACCTAATCATCCAAAACCTGCAGAAGCTCGAGCTGGGAAAGTTTGCCTTCACACTCGCCACCACCGCAACCCTGGGGCTGCTTTACTCCCAGAAACTTGAAGAAGATGATCAGGCTTCTTCACCTCATTATCTCATCATTGTTGGATTTATGGTTTCTTGCATGCTTCTCTACAATGGCCTTGTGTTTGGGGCCATAAACCCTCGCCTCGGAAACTTTCTGCAACTCATCGGGATCTCTCTCGTCTTGTGTTTGCTCTGTGTCTTCATCGGAACTTTTCTCCCCATCGGATTCTCCTTCGCGTGTTGGGTTTGCTCCGGTGTCAGCCTCACACCGTTTCTCTACATCCTCATCAAACCTCATCCCGGCCCATATTTGCAGAGGTTCCAAGCTTAACGTCAGTCGTTGTTGCATGCATGGATGCACTTTCTATTGGGTATTGTAATAGTGTTTACTATTTTTAAATGATGCATAATTATGATTATGATTATTTAATAGAATGGGTATTCACTCCTCGGTATATATAATATCTTTGCTAAATAAAAATATTTGCAATATACTCCCTCTATCTTGTTTTATTTGTTGTTTTAGGTTTATTATCTAGAATTAACAATTGATTTTGTGGACAAATATGTCCATCCTTCATATATGCCATAAAATCGTATTCAATTATATTTTTCTAATATAGGGTTTGTGATAAAGTTAAATTAGTGAGAGAGAGTGTGAAAATATGTAAAAGAACAAATATTTTGAAACAAAACAAAAACGTCAATACAATAAATAAAATGAAACGGAGAGAGTAATTTTACCGACTATATATGAGCATCCTTATTCAAAACTATATACTCTATATTCATTATTTGATTGATATGTACGATAATTCAATTGTTATTTAATTGTGATGTTTTAATTCATATCTTATTTTTTCTTTAGAGAATGGAATATTGGTTCAATTTAATTCAATTTTAGAGCGTCAAATATTGGGGTTCTGTTGTGCATTGTTAGTTTTAGAGTCACCGAAATTTTTTAGATGTCCATTTTGTAACAAATCAAAATATCGGGTCATTATTGCAACATTTTTAAAAAAATGTGTCTAAAATTTAAATTGTAAACATAATCAAATTAAAAGTTTTTTTTTTCAATTAACCCTTCATATTTTCCGTTTTAAAAAAATACTCCTTGTTAAATAACTTTGGGATTTGTTATCAAATTTGGGTTAAATACATTTTGGTGCACCTACATGGTTAAAAGCCTATTGGGTTTATATAAAATTTTGGCCTTTTTTATTTTTATTTTCAACTTTAATTTTCAGTTTTCAATATTTTCAGTTCAATTTACGAAGTCTATTGGTTTTTGAAAAAATGTAATGATTTTGTTATGATAAATAATTTAATGTTTAGAGTTATATGTTTAGAAAATGAAAATATATTTGTTTGATTATATTTTCAACTTGAAATTTGTGATTGAGATGAAAAGATAAATATTTGTGTGGTTATGATGAATTAATAAATATTTAAATAATGAGTCCCACTGTAATTATATATATAATTGAATGGGTTATATAAGATTGGAGAAAATAGAAAGTGAAATTGAAAAATAATAAAATAAACATGATTTTAGTATTTTGAATAGTACAAACTGAAAAATTTCCATTTGAAAATGAAAATAATCAAAGCCTTATTCTCCATGATAGTTGGAAGTCAACCACAGAGCATACAGACAAAATAGTCAAATAATCAACAAAATAGTTGTAAACCACAGAAGAAAAGTCCCCAAATAGTCAATGAAATAGTTGGGAGTAACGCTTTTTATACACGGTTTGGGTAAAATACGCATAAAAATTGCATAGTTGTAATAATACCTTTTTTATAAAAATTATTTTATTTTTTATAATTAATTTTAATTAATATTTATTGTTAAGAATTAAAATTTTAAAAAATTACATATATAACCTAAGTTTGGAATAATCAACCCTATAAAATTAAGTACGTTAACTAAAAATGAAAATGAAATGGAAGATAAAATGGAAGAAAAAACTAATAATTTTAATGTCTGGGAGATAAATGGCACACATGCACAGTGAATTGCGTTCACTGAAGTTTTGTTCATGACTATTTTCAGTTCAATTTACGATACGTATTGATTTTTAAGAAAATGTAATGTTTTTATTATAATGAGTATTATTGTAGTTAAATTAAAAATTAATAATTAGAACAAAATGCAATAAATAATAATCTTGTATATATTTTTCTTCAATCAATAAAACAAAAGGTTGAAATGAATAATCGAGAAAAATTAAACAAAATGAGAAATACATAAATTATGAGATATAAGAATATTACAATGTAATTATATAACATATATAGTAAGTTTATCATAAAAGGTTAGTAAAAATATAATATTTAATCAAATTTATATTACCTAAATATAACTAAAAAATGAAAGTAAATTAAATAAATGAGTAATATTTACTCTTATTCAATGTTTAAAACTAAAAGTTGAGATGAATAATCGAGAAAATTAATAGAAAATGAGACATACGTAAATTATAAGATATGATAGTAAATAATGCAAATAATATTTAGTAAGTTTATCATAATGTGTTAGCAAAAAATGATATTTAATCTAAGTTGACTTTGCTGAAATGTAAATCGTTTTGTTGTGTCAGAGTTTGATTACATGAATTAATGATTTATTGTATTGGTGTTTGATTGTTATTAATTAGAAAAGTTTGATGTCCTTAATATTATTATTTATGCATAGATGTTCAGAATAAATTATTTTTTGGAATAATAATAATTTTTGTATACCGTTTTTTTTTAAAATAATTTTTGTACACCGTTAAATTTCATTACGGTACATCATTCCAAAATGTCAGTTCAGTAAGATAGTATGCATGGTAAGCGAGGGGACAGAGCCATGTAGGGCCAAGGGGGCATTGTTGTTTGGAACAAGATGTCATCCATCTACTATATTTGAATTTCATACATCCTCATTTTGGTATTAATTGTAATTTATAATGTTTATTTAGTTATTTTATATTGTATTATATTATTTTATCAAATGTATTGTCTCAGACAGTTTTTATATAATGTATTATTCATATCTTTGCTTTCAAAATACAATTTTATCAGAATTTTGAGTAGAATATGTGCATAATATATAATATGTTATAATAGTTACTAAAATTTCTTACTAAATTTTTAAGATTTTAATATAATTTTCGTCATTTTTTTCAATTTTATACGATATCGATATATCCGTAAAATTAA
Organism: Perilla frutescens; assembly: GCA_026008535.1. Taxonomy (NCBI): domain Eukaryota; kingdom Viridiplantae; phylum Streptophyta; class Magnoliopsida; order Lamiales; family Lamiaceae; genus Perilla; species Perilla frutescens. The sequence continues at coordinate 54,703,664 of BRKX01000015.1, forward strand.
AATTACCATACATAGTAGGATAGGATATCTTCATCCTTGGCTGCCTGCAGCTTGCAGGACATGGGGATGCATTGCCTAACGTCAGCGGCGGCCAATCCACGGTCGTAGGCACCAACTCCAGCTTAGCAGCCAAAGCTCGGAACCAAGCCGCTGTTGCCTTTCGCGGCGGCTATAATTGTCATTTCTCTCAGATCCAGGTCCCCTCATCTCTGCATATTTCAATCAATTGTTAAGTGGATTTGATAATTCCTCAAGCTTCTCTTCAAACTTACACATTTTGCAGCTATCCCTATCCACAGCAGACTTGATTCATCGCGATGTGCTCTGCAACTGCAAGGTTTCTTTTAATTTTTCACAAAACAGACCTATACATTACCTCAATTCCTTTATTAATTTCGAAAACCATATCAATTTCTTCTGTTAATTGTTTTCTGTTCATGGTTATTTATTATGAAGTATGTTTACCTTTCAGTTTAAATTTGTTGATTTCGATATGCTAACCTTTTTTGTGACTCTGGCAACTAATATTTCCTCCTATTTCACACATTGATGAACGTTCTAACTCCAGATCAAACCTTACTTATTTCAGATTAGTTACTGCAGTTTACTTGTTCATACATTTTATTGCACAGACACACACACTTATGCAAAATTATCACAAGCGTTTTTTTTTAATTGTTTCTTTGTTGTTTCCATTTTTTTGGATATGATGTATCTCTTTATTATCATACTGTTATTCTTAAAATTTGGTTGCTTCATTCAGTAAGTTGGTGGTAGGGATGCTGTTTGGGACACCTTCCACTCACTCTCGTATGATTGTAGAATGGTCATATGGCGGTTCTGTATATCAAAGGAAGTGATGGTTTGCTTCAAGAGCTGGGTCGCACAGAAGTAGTTTTCAATTCATTGAGTCCCAAATGGATTAGAAAATTTAATGTTCCCTACCAATTCAAGACAGTGCAGAATTGGTGTGAGTTTTATAGTGATTGTAACGTTTATACCAAATATTTTATATATATTGGTCTTATGTATATCAAGAAACTTGTCCCCGCTGCAGATTTCGTGTCTATGATGTTGGCACTCAGTTTTATGTCTTAGATGTGAAGGTAGATCAACTGCCTCGATTCATGTCTCATTACAAAGAGTAGAAACTTCACTGAGTGTCCTTCAATTTTTACATTTCTCTCATTAATGCTATATGAATGACTAAGTGTTCTTTATATTGTTATGTCCCTTGCTAATGTTACATTCACTACTTGTTTCACATGAACTATTTATGCTGATGAAAAATTTATCTAATAGGCTAACAATTTTTTATTGTTTTCTTGCTTAGGCACTTATGCTGGAGGAACAACAGTTTCTTGGTGAGGCTAGTTGCACATTATCTGAGGTATGCTTATTCATAACCTCTGTCTTCTCCATATAATATTGCAGGTGAAGATAAAATAAAATCTACAACTTTGTTAGCTCTTTCACTTGAATGCCTTGTTGGTACTCTGTTTCTGTACCTTTCTCATCTGTTATATATATATAGTCTTTTGCTCTTTTAACTAACTTTCTGCAATGGACATATAGCTTCTTAAGAGCTTTTGTTGTTTCAGTATTGCTGTTTCTTCACCTGCTTTACTTCCTTATAGATCGCAACAAAAGTAGACAGAGCCTCAACCTTAAATCTAGCCTGTGAAGAAGTTTCTGCCCCCGCCCATACTTGAATATGTGGCCAGCTCACAGTTTATGCTGAAGAAAGTGTTGTGCCAGAGACTACAGTAGAATTGATATTCAAATGGTCAGACTTGGAATCCAAGGATCTGTTCTCAAAAAGTGTAAGAGAGTTCTTTTTTCCTTATTTGGCTCCTCGCCTTGTTCCTTATGAAGTAAAAAAAAAGAGCTCATTTGAATACTCTGTGCTTTTCGAATTTTCCAGGATCCATTTCTTGTAATATCAAAATCTACAGAGAATGGAATATTGGTTCCAATTTCTATAACCGAAGTCGTGAGAAATGATCATGATCCGAAATGGAAGCCAGTTTTCTTGAGCATTCAGCGAGTAGGAAGCAAGGTACAAAAAAAATGGTGCTAGCAATTTCACCATGTCACATGAGTAGTCAAAAGCTTTTCTTTCTACTGATTATTTCTGAATGGAGATCTTGTCCGAGCTTATTTTGGATGTGAACATGAATATTGGATCCTGATATCTTCACTTCGCAATATCGTTTTTCCTTCTAGTTTCTGATAAATTCTTTCAAGTTAATGAGGTTTAATTATTGCAGGACACCCCACTTTTTATTGAGTGTTTCAACTTCAATAACAATGGAAAACATGATTTACTAGGGTGAGCAACTGACTTTATTGGACCAGTTCTCTTAACTGTTTTTCAATCTTATTCTGATTCCAAGCCATATTTGTTCAGAAAAGTTCAGATGTCTCTAGCAGAGTTGGAAAAGTTGCACGCTGCTGAAACGGGAGAAAATCTGTTTATCCCCGTGTCAGCTGGGCAAAATCACCAAAACAAGGTCAAAAAAATATGGACTGTTTGAGATGAATTTTGTGTCAGCATAAGAGTCCTGTTTTAATATGTATGTTTTTGCCATCTAGGTCTTAAAGAGCCAGTTGCTTGTGGACAAATATACGGAGAATATCCAGCACACAGTCCTCGATCTGAATCCCGTGGTTGCTATTGATATCAGCGGTATACCTTTTTGAGCCTATATATGCTTACAATGTCTTTGATTTGGATCTGATATTCAACTTCAATATTAAGATTTTATTTGATTGAGTTAATCTATGATTCTTTCAAATCTGAAAGGGGGCACAGCCCTTTAGAATTTATATGGGCTCTATGGTTTCTTTACTTTTGACTGAGTAACATCATTAGAATATGAAACATGCTACTATATATAATATCATATATATTTAGATATGCCTCTCTATATTGTGTCTTCGAATCTTTTTGCAATGAAAAGAAAATGGCCTCGTTACTAAGTACCAAGTCACACGGTTCCTGCTGCTGCAAGATTTTTCATATCATGTGACAACAATTATGATATAATAGATTTGATGAGGGAACAAGTATAGTTTTATTTAGTGTTAATATCCCTATCTGATTGATTCATTGCAATTTATTGATCTCAGGGTGTTCAAATGTGTATCAGAGATTGAGATGTATTCCTTCAGAGAGTAAGATGCATTCCTTATTAACTAAAACTTATTCATGTTATATTTGTTTTGCTATGCATTCTTTAAGTTATTATTTATTCATGTCTAATTTTAGTTTATTTTCCATGTATAAATATCACAACTTTTTTCTTGAATATATTGATTTTTATTATACAAATGATCATTGCATATTTGGGAATCATCTATCTATCTATATAAAAACACAACATCCTATTTATGGAAAAACACGATCTCTCATTTTCCCGCAGGGAATTGTCCAAGCAGTCATGCATGTATAATTACAAATGGAAAACTAAAACCTAATTATAAACTCCAATTACGAGAAGATTAGGCCCAACTTTTAATTTTAAATAAAGATTTTAAAATTATTTTGCGCACTTATACTTAAATAACAAATATCATTGTCCAAATAAGTTTTTATACCAGGTAAAAGTTTGCACATATGTGCGCACATTAATTATTTACCCAATTTAGTTTTCAAAAAAGAAAAATTACCCAATTTATTCCCATATAAGTAGTTTCTACCATATTTTAAATATGATCCAATATATTTATATTTTAATAATATTTTTTACTAATATATGTGTGTGTGTGTGTGTGTGTGTATATATTGTAGTAATATTTTCTCAAAAAAATGTGATTATCTCATTTCTAGAATTTTAGTTTTATAATTTAAAAAATACACAAAAAAATCGTATCTAATAGGAATATCAATATTCAACAATATTTTTTTATATACAACTAATTCTTTTCCACAAGAAAGATATTTGGGAAAAAATTTTGTTATGTGCGGTATACATTTCCCAATATTGCGTCTTAATCTTTTTTCCAACTAAAAATAATTTTAATTTTAATAAATAATAACGTGAATAATATTTGAATTTGTAAAATAAAAATTGGCGCATCATCTAAAGAAAACACGAGTTAGTTATGAATTTTCAACATTGCAAAGAAGGGAAATATTACTAGACAATTTTGTTTAACTATTTATAAAACATCTTACGACTACATACAACTTCATAATGAATACTATCAACTTTTTATTTTATTTATATAAGTAGCGAAACATTTCTGGCTTCACTCACGCCATCACCCCCACACTTGATCCTCTGCCACATTTTCTATGTTTATGACATCTCCCATGCTAAATCTTTTTTTTTTTTAATTTATTATGATTTAATTTAATTTATATTTTTTATTTATGATTCATTCTTCTCCAATTAGAATATATTAAAAAAACAAAAAAAAAAACTAGTTATGGCAATGGCTGGCAATTTCAGCCCGCGGGCCAGGTCGAACTAAAAAAACCCAAAATAATTTCAATCGATCGGAACGGGGTTAGCTTTTTCGCCCAAAAAAGAAAAAACACCTAGGCCCGCAGAGGCCCGACTGCCCTAAAAAATATTTTTCAGGCAGGCCAACAGGGTCGGATTTTTTCATAGGCTTGCCGGGCGACCCAAATTACCAACTATAGTTATGGCACACAAAATCTAACAGTGTTGGACATAAAGGGTCTGGTCCGCATCAACCGGGAATCTCTTGTTACCTCTTTTGTTTTACACTCCCTATTACAATATTAAATTATGACTTTTTTCTTAATACTCCCTATTACAATATTAAATTGTGACATTTTCTTGTATTATGACATACTGTAAATATTTTACTAGCTTTTAATACAACTTTTTAGTCATAAAAAAATATATGCCTTTTCTTTTATATTTTTTTCCTCAATTTCGTATACTTTATTTTAATTTATTTTTATAATAATTCATCCTACCCAATTAGGTCAGACATATATTTATTTTTAAGTATCTAATATTTAAATTTTAATTAATAATTGGTTAGTATATTGCATAATTATAATTTATAAATTTTAAATTCAATTTTTTATGATAAATGTTACAAAAAGTTGATTATATTATAATAATTTTTTATTTTCATAATAACTATTATCAAGTTCATAATTTGATAGCGTAACAGAAATGTAACACGAAATATATGTAACAGGCGATCGAAACTGCAACATCACATGTTTGGTGGAAAAAGTCACCTCCATTCTCCGCGTTCGAACCTCAATCCTACAGCCTCATCCACCACTGCTACCTCTAACCAACATTGATTCACACTCGATTGTGCAAAATCTGCAGAAGCTCGAACTCGCAAAGCTTGTCTTCACACTGGCGTTCATTGCAATTTTGGGACTGCTTTATTCCCAGAAACTTGAAGATGAACATCATGCTTCTTCACCTCATTATCTGATCATTATTGGTTTTATGGTATTTTGCGCGGTCATCTGGAATGGGATTTCATTTGGGGCCACAAACCCTTGCCTCGGAAACTTTCTGCAACTCATCGGGACACTCTCGTCTTGTGTTTGCTCTGTCTCCTCATCGGAACTTTTCTCCCCCGCTGGCTTCTCCTCAGCATGTTGGCTTTCCGCCATTTTGTACCTACTGTCGATTCTCTACATTCTCATCAAACCTCATCCTGGCCCATATTTGCAAAGGTTTCAATCTTAATGCGATCATAAAGAAAGCAGCTCATCATTTTTCAAGCTTAATTCACATTGCTGTATTATAAACGACTTTATAATAATTTATAATTATATGTTTGATTGATTATTTTTTTTCAATTTGAATTTGTGTTTGATACAAAAAGATTAATATTTGTGTGATGAATGTTTAATTAGTGGTTGATATATACATATAATTGAATAGATAATATATGATTAGAAAATGTAAATAGAAATCGAAAATAATTAAAACTAATGTGTTTTTGGATGTTTTCCATAGTATAAAAGTTGAAAATTTTCATTTGAAAAAAAAGGGGCTTTAGACTTTCACAATTTTGAGTGTGTCAGGATTTATTTAAATATAAAATACTACCTCCGTTGCATAATGTTTGTTGTTTAAGGTTTTTTTTTAGTTTCAAAATGTTTGTTGTTTTATATAATTTGACATCCTCTCTCCCAATTTTAACCCTTTCAAATCCTACAAGATTTTTTGATTCTAACTTACCTATAATATATGAAGAGAGAAAAATATATGGAGAGAGAAAATATTGTTATTTTTTAGGAAAATATAGATGAATTAGATTTTATGGCATATATAAGGGATGGGTATATTTGTCCACAAAATTAATTCTTAATTCCAGATAAAAAAAACAAAACAACAAACATTATGAAACGGAGGTAGTATTTATAATTATTAATTAATTCTTAAATAGTAATAATATATGGCATATGGTCACTTGTTTTCAGGTTGAGAACACTTCTCCTGCATTTCCTATTCTTCACTTTTAATGTCATGCATCAATTGTGCCAAAAGTAAATATAACAAAATATACACAACTTCTGTTGTAACCTCTAAGGGTACCCATATCCAATCCAAGCCCATATTTAGAGGCATATTTGTATTTTTTTTATTGGTGTTTGATCTGAATATGGGCATCATGGATGACAGATTTTGACCTATCTATCAGGTGGTCTGACACATGACTCCTCCAAAATGCATACTTTTTCATCGTCAACATTTCACTTATAATCAGGTTTTGTTTCTCAGTAGCAAAAGTGGAAACACGAGCAGACTCAAATCATTGAAAACTTTACCTAGCAAAACTAGCCTTGTATATGCTCTGCAGGTAATTAAACACAATCTATGTTGAACTTTTAATCCTTCTCTTTATCTAACCCAACCAAGTCTTATACAAATGCATATTCTTGGTATATATAAATAGTTCTCCAGAAAGAATCTTTTATTTGCTGCTGTCTGCTGGTGCTCTCTCAAAGCAGTCGTAAATCAATTATCCGCTACCTTGGGTTTGGGAGATCTTCACCGGACTATATATGCAAACGCACCCGATTTCCCCATCTTACTTGGTCTGTGTATTTCAGGTTCGATTACTTTGATGATATGTTTATCCAAGCCTCTGTTAAGTTTTGGTTCAGACATATTCATGGATGTAGAACTAGTTTTCTCAGTGCTGATTTTTTATAACTTAATTGTAACTTTAGATGGTTCAATAAATCTAACTTCTCCAAAATTTTCTTGTCTGAATCAATATTTGGAGGTACTATTATATATTGTCATTGAGTTTTAATTACTTTCACCAAAAAATAGATATAAAATGGAACATTTAATTATACTTCACATGACATTGTGACTTTGAGTTGTGCATTTCTTCAACTTTATGCTGTAGACTGTAGTTACTGGGATATCATCCATTCCCCAACCAAAACAACATTTTTTTTTTGTGTGTTTTACTATTTTTTTTTCCATTTCTTCTTCAATTGCATTTTCTTGTTCTTCAAATTTAATTTTATAATTATTAATTATAGTTGATTTTGCTCAATTATAATTTATAATTATTTTTTAATATTTAATTTTTATAGTTGAACACAACAAATATAATAGAAGATCTCAACTGTGGTGTGTGTTCGAGAATGTGGGAGCATGAATTTGAGAATTTATGTAGCAGGGCTATAGCCTATAAACACATAGAAGAGAAGTAGCATTGTTAAATTATGAGGTGAAGTGAGATAATTTGTGACCAAATGTCTCAAATATATATATATATATATGTATATATATATACTAGTATTTTTCATGTGCGATGCACAAATAATAATTTTTTTAAATTTATAATATTATGATTATTTTTTAATTTTATATGATGTACTTAATTTTAAAAATTAATAAAACGATATGCACATGTGTTAATTAGTTAGATAAAAAGACTAATTTTGTGTAGTTACAACAAACAAAAATTAAATTAAATTTTATGAACTAAATGAAAATTCATGTTAGAAAGATCGAATTGAAATATTTCAAATGACACGATTTTATAAAAAGCAATGTATAATTGTCTGAGATTAAAGAACATTTGATTTCTTTGAATATATGATAGATATAAAAAATATAATTATTTAATTATTTTAAATGATGAAATTAAAATAGAAAAATAAATTATTATTATTATTATTATTATCATCATTATCATTATTATTAGTAGTATTATTATTATTATAGTGCAACATAAATGAAATCTAAAATGATGTAGAGTACTATACAAATCATCTACCTATGCATAAAAAAATAAAATAAAAAATGATGTAAATCTTAAATTTTCAAGTAAAAAAATAATAAATACGATTGCAAAAATTTGTGAAAATACAACAGTTATAATCTAAACTGTCATGAAAAATGAAAAAAAAAAAAGAGAAAACTTTACAACAATAAATGTCACTATTGTTGTCTATTAATTCAAAACTGTTATTTATTAACTCAGAACCGTTGTCTATTATATAAAAAGTGTTGTCTAAAATATAACCGTTAAATCATGTGATAGACAACGGTTTTTAGCAGAACCGTTCTCTATCACATGATTTTGCTTTAATATATGTATAGATTAAAGAGCATAGAATGCTCAAAATAGAATTTTGGGTAGAGAATGAGATTTTGATAATTATATTTTTAGAAATATAATTAATTTTTCTCAACAACCTAATGCAAAGGTTTAAAAAAAAAAAACTTAAAAATTCTATGAGCCGGAGCATGTCAGTGAAGTATCTTTACTAGTTGACTTCTATTGTTTATATATTTTCCCCCAAATATTGGGATAATGTATAAGTGTGATATAAATTGTGCAATTTTGGACATAATTTTTATAGTGGTTCGTTTGTTGAATAGAAAAAGTAAGAGTGAAATTGTATTTTAGGTTGAGAACACTGAAATTGTATATTTATTTGTCCAAAATGATGTTATAAATTCAAAATGTAAGTGTTAGAATTGATGACACATTGGCGAAATAAGAAAACATGGACTTATATATATTAGAATTCATTATTAATTAATTATTACAGTAGTAAATGGTAAGAAGTTACTATCATCATATCTATACTAAAGCTGTTGGCTAAAATATAACTAAATAAATACTAAAATTGGGGCCAACCCATCGACAACTTAGTGGGGACTTTAACCTAAGTTCTTGACTACAATAACTAAATAAATTAATGGGATAAACTTAAGTTGTTGAACTAAATTTTCGAAAAAGTTTTTGAAAACTAAACGCCACCATAAACACAAAAGTTTGCACATACATAATGCACGCACATTAATTATTTACCCAATTTCTTCCCATATAAGTTTCTACTATATTTTAAATTATCTAAATCTAATATGAACCAATAAATTTATATTTTAATAATATTTTTTTACTAATATATATATATATATTGTAGTAATAATTTCTCAAAAAATTGTGATTATCTAATTTCTAAGATTAGTTTTATAATTAAAAAAACAAAAAAATAATATCTATTGTTTATATTCTCCCAAATATTGGGATAATGTGAAAGGTATGGTATAAAATGTGCAAATGGACATGATTTTTATAGTAATTCGTTTGTTGAGTAAAAAAAGTAACATTGAAATTGTATACTCCCTCCATCCCAATTATATATAGTCCCATTTTTACTCGCACGTAGATTAAAAATATTTATGAAAATAAGATATTAAAGTTAAACTTCCAATAACACCCCCATTGAATATTTATGATTTTCAACTTTTAAGTTATTATTTTTTAATTTCCAAGATTCAATAAGGGTTTATTTGTACATTACTATGAAAATTAATAATATTTATAGTAATGGGACTATATAATTGGGACACCTCAAAATAGTAAAAAAGACTATATTATCGGGACGGAGGGAGTATTTATTTGTCCAAAATGGTGTTTGGATAAATGAGATATTGTATAAATGCAAAGTGTGTGTGTTGGAAATGGTGAAAGTGTATTGATCCCACATTGATGAAATAAGAAAACATGGACTTATATATATTAGAATCCTTTATTAATTCATTATTAAATGATAAGAATTTACTGCCATCTATACTAAATTAAATAAAAAAAATGAAGTACTAGAAATTCAGAAATTTATGAAAATTTTCAAGACTAGTTGGAAGTCCAGTACCCCCAACTGCTAGTTGGAAGTCTAGGTCTAGTTGTGAAAAAATATAATAATATTATACGAAAATATACTAATCGGTCGTATGGGGAGTAATCGGTCGTATGGGGAGTTCCCAGTACGTAGGATTTAGGAACCGTGGGAAAATATAATAATAATATAGTTGTGAAAAAATATAATAATAATAATAATAATAATAATAATAATAATAATAATAATAATAATACAAGGAAACAATCGTGTCGGAGTTTCCCATCAGGCATCAACGCTCAGCCTCTCTCTATATTAACTCGCAAAGGCTCTCTCAGCCTCCTCTTATCTGTCTCTCCCAGTCTCTTCTTTTTAGAATTCATTCTTGATATATATCATAATGGGAGATTGCTTCTCTGCTGTGGTCAGCTTCCTCACTTCTTGCGTCTATAATTCTCATTTCAATTCTCTCACATATTTCCATATTTCAATCAATATATTAAGAGCTTTTGTCGTCAATTTTGGTACTGACATTAATTTTCGTCCATCATTTCTTTCTTGTAGATGGCAACTTTTTGGCTCAGTCTCACTGCAGGCTTGGTGGAAAAGCTCACCTCCATTCGCCGCTTTCTATTCTCAAAGCTGCGGCCACGCCCTCAATCACTGCTTCCCCTCACCAACACCGATTCAAAATTACACCTAATTTTTCAAAACCTGCAGAAGCTCAAGCTGGGAAAGTTTGCCTTCACACTCGCCACCACCGCAACTGTGGCGGTGCTTTTCTCCCACAAAATTGAAGATGATGATCAGGCTTCTTCACCTCATTATCTCATCATCGTCGGTTTTATGGTTTCTTGCATGCTTCTCTATAATGGCCTTGTGTTTGGGACCATAAACCCTTGCCTCGGAAACTTTCTGCAACTCATCGGGATCACTTTCGTCTTGTGTTTGCTCTGCGTCCTCGTCGGAACTTTCCTCCCTGTCAGATTCTCCGCCGCATGTTGGGTTTGCGCCGCTTTCTGCCTCGTGCCGTGTCTCTACATTCTCATCAAATCTCATCCGGGGCCATATTTGCAGAGGTTTCAAGCTTAATGTGAGTCGTTGATGCATGCACGCACTTCCTATTGGGTACTGTACTATTGTCAGTTGTCCAAAATAAATTTCCGACATTTCTTTTGTCACTAGTAGTATATATCAGGATGATTCCTTTATTCCACGTGTAGTATTCCAATCCGTGTTTTAAAAGTATATAATATATTTATACTATTTGACCTTTATGGAAAAGCTGGTTGGGGCATGTAAGGATTTATTTATTTTTTTATCTTTATTTAAAATTTGGGGCTACGAAGATAATATAGTACAATTGCATAGTTTTTTTGTTTTATTTAAAAATGGGGGCTATGGTATACCAAGTTACTTGCAGAAGTCAAACAATCACTTTCATCACCTCTCACCTCAAAATTCAACAATCACTGCAGCAGAAAGGCAAAAAGCAGACATCGAATTTTTTTAGAGATCTATTTTGCAACAAATTCAAATATTGAGTTATTATTGTAATGATTTTAAAAATTTGTGTCCAAAACTTAAATAGTAAACTTAATCAATTTTATTTTTTTTCAATTAACCCTTCACATTTTCCCTTTTTTTTAATAGAAAAATACTCCTAGTTAAATAACTTTGGATTTTGTTATCAAAATTTGGTTAAATACATTTTGGTGAACTTACATGGTTAAAAGTCTATTGGGTTTATATAAAATTTTAATATTCATAATGTTGGGAAATAAACCACAGACAGACAAAATAGTCAAATAATAAACAAAATAGTTGTGAGTAACACTTAATTTGTAAAATACGCACAACGGATGAGATTCTCTAATGCAAGTTGAACGTTCTCCTCTACGTGCTAACATAAAAATTGTGTAATTTTAATAAAAATAAATTTTTTATTTTATAATTAATCCTAATTAATATTTAATTTATTGTTAAGAATTAAAATTTTAAGTGTCTCTTCCGTGTGTTGACATAAAAATCGCGTAGTTTTAATAATTTTTTTATAAAAATTAAACCTTTTATTTTATAACTAATCCTAAATAATATTTATTGTTAAGAACTAAAAGGTTATAAAATTATATATATAATTTAAGTTTGGAATAATCAACCCTCAAAATAAATTACATTAACTAAAAATGAAAATTAAATGCTAACACTCACACTTCGGCATTCTTGAACCTATCAATTTATTATATTGACTTGCATTCCTCTCTTTCAGTCGACCTTGGCTTTTGCCTGAAGCTTGATGGGCTGAAAACAAGTCAAATTGTGACATTATCAGTTTGTATAGGTATAACTTCATTACATAGATTCTTGATATGCTAATGTTTGTCTTTTCTTTTAATTTGAATATTCTGCTATAGAAATAATACGAATATGCAGGGACGAGTTGTTTGAATGAATTTTGAGGAGAGATAGGAAAAACAGTGGTGGGTTATGAGCATAAGGAAACTTATAAAAGAGGTAACTTAAAGGAATATCATATACTATTTTGGTTGATTAGTTAAGTGAATCTTTTATACAATGATTTTAAGTGAATAGCATGGTATTCTCAATATTGTCGAGTAGTTATTTGGGACCAGACTTTCTTAGGGTTATTCTATAAACTTATTACTCCCTCCGTTCCAATTATATAGTCCTTTTTACTATTTTGAGGTGTCCCATTTATATAGTCCAATTACTATAAATATCATTAATTTTCATAGTAATGTACAAATAAACCCTTATTGAATCTTGAAAATTTAAAAAATAACAACTTAAAAGTTGAAAGTCATAAATATTCAATGAGGGTGTTATTGGAAGTTTAACTTTAATATCTTGTTTTCATAAATATTTTTAATCTACGTGCGAGGAGAAATGAGACTATATAATTGGGACGGAGGGAGTAATAAACAAATGAAAAAACTAGAATATAAATAAATTGACGAAAAAGGAAATGAATAAATAAGCAAAAAACATTCTCAAAAGAAATATATAATTATCGTGACATCTTTGATTGCCTTTTAAAGGTATTTTCACTAAATTTTAATGTCTGATACCACATTTGTTAATGCACCCAGAGAACACATTTCATGGCATTTGACCTATCATTACATCGGATGAGGTGACATTTCTGGTAGGTGTGGTAACAGCATAATTGTAGCAAAACCTGCTCTTCCGTGACATTATTGAGTGTCATCATATATCTAGCTCAACGAAATAACGAAAGTATGATTAGATTTAACAAACTACAAATGAAAGCAATATAACAATATATGCATGGCAATTCATAGTCATACTTAAAAAAAGTATAACTAATGAAATACGCGTATGTTTAACAAAAAAAATGCTCTCTCTCTCTCTAGCTAGATTATAGCTAGACATGCAAAAGGTAGGATATGATATTTAATCATTTACCCTCCTCCTCAAAAGGAAAATCGTATCTCTCTCTCTCTCTCTAATATTTTGTCTCTCTCTCTCGCTCTCTAGATTATAGCTAGGCTACTGAATACAAGGTACTTCCATAGGGAAATCGGATGTGAGCTTGCAATATTTTCATTATGATAAACTAAATATAATACAAAAACAAAAAGAGCAATGGTAATAAAGCATTGAGAGTGACCGCATGTGGTCCAACCATGCATCACATAAAATGTGATCATCTCCCTCCCCCCAACACGGCAACACCACTACTAGTCTCCACTATAAATTACTCACTCAACATTCATTTCGCATATTTTCAATCTGCTCACTCTCTCTCTCTCTCTCTCTCTCTCTCTCTCGGTTTTGAGTGTTCTTCGCGGTAATAGGTTTTTAGAATTTGTCTCTCACTTTGGATCGATCGCTTTCTCTGCAGTTGCTTGAAGATGAAGTACATTGAGGTTAATTTGTTTTCACTCTCTTCTCTTCTCTATAGTTGCTTGAGATATATATGTATTTGCTTTGTCCGAATCCTCTCTCTCATTCTCACTAATTAGTTATTTGTACATGTTTGTGTGGAAGAATGTTGAGATATATATCGTATTTGTGCTCTCTCTCTCTCTCTCTCTCTCTCTCTCACTTAATTTGAAATATATATATATATATATATATATATATATATATCAGTGTTCGTGTCGATTGCCTGCACCCTTCATTTCGAAGGTCTATTGGCCCTTGCTCACGATTACGCCAGCCGGAGGCCGGTCAGGGCGGATGCGGCATGGCATCCACCCACTCGGATGGAGGTGCTACGAGTCATCTACTGTGTCGGAGCTGCTGTCACAGGAGTTATCGACATCATACGAGTCGAGAAGAACATAGAGTATCTGAGCCATTTCAGCATCTGTCCCGCCGTTCTTGTGATCGCAGTTGGTGTGAGTGTCCTGCCGTTCTTGTGATCGCAGTTGGTGTGAGTGCTGCTGTTGACCGTGTAGGGGAGCTATTGGGCTTTTGAGTAGTGTTGGCATCTTTGGATATTATATAGGAGTTGCAGGGAGTTAGTATGGATTGTTTAGGAAAATTAACTTTAGATATTATGTTTTAGGATTTTGAGTACGTGTTAATATTTTTAGGAAAAGTTGGATATTATATGTTTTGGGATTGCATGTATATATGTTGATTTTTAGAATTTTCGTTGGATACATCTTGTCAATTTTGTTGATGATTTTGAATAGTTGAGAACTCTAGAGAATAATGCATGTTTGTGTTATAAATCCTTCTCTCTGGCTTCATAGGTTTTTATTCATACATCTCTGAGCATTGAGATCTTAGATCAATATCACCTGTAGACTACATTTAGGCGCCTGCCTTCAACAGATAAAACATGCTTGCTTGGGCATTTCATATATATTAATGTAGATTTCAAATCCTTGACAAATTAAATTTCCCCTCAATTATATTTCAAGTTCTTTTTATCAAAATGTAGCATTAAGGAATCTAATCCATGTTGGTGACTTATTGTATTTGGCTTTGGTTATAGTTTAGTGTCCATTCATTCTTAGTGTGATATCCATAAGCTAGTTGCCTAGCTGATTCTGTGTTGAGAGTTGACGCTACATGGTGATCATATTCCTCATGGTATAGATTATTTTTTTATATTTAAATTCGTTAGGGTTTTTTTTTTAAGTTGTGAGGTTGTATTTGATTTTGGTAGAGAATTAAATAGTGGGGGCTATACAATGGGGATTGTATTTTTATTTTAGTAGTTTTAATTAACAATGGGGTTGTATTACAAGGACAAATCCGTCAAAAAAATATTATTTATATTTTAATTAATTTTGGGGGTTGTGAATAGAATCACCCCAGAACAAATCCTCTGTTGCAATTTGTGTTATAATTGGTGTTGCATAACTAAGTTTTTTTTTAATATACCATAATTGGGGATGGATGAACCCTAAATAAAAAATTTAAATTAAAATAAATCATAATAAATTAAAAAATAAAAAATAATAATCTTTTCAAATTTTGTTCTGCAAATTTTGTTTTCGTTTTTTTTTGTACATGGGGTTTTATTTTTATTTCTAGGATTTTAAATGTGAAAATATAAGGGCAAAAAAGTATAATAAAATATTTTTTATGTTTAAATTAAGATAGAGATTGTGAAGAAAAGAATAGGCCTTGCTATGGAATTTACCCATTCCACAAGCCCAGCTCGACTATAATGAACCTAATTAAATCTATGATATATATTATAACTTTGTTTACCTGAATTATTTTCTGTAAAAAATATATAAGGTAACTTTTCCATACTATGGTAGTTGACAATTGAGCCATGAATTAACAAATAATAATAATAATAAAAAGGTCCCCCTAATTATTTTCTGTGAAAATATATACGGTAACTTTTCCATATTATATATGGTATTTGCCAATTGCCAATTGAACCATGAATTAACAAAATAATAAATTAACAAAATAATAATATAATAATAAAAGACCCCTCTATATATATACATATATATATATATATGTATATGCGCGTATGTGTGTTGACAAAATCAATACATAGGAGAATTAAAATTCACTTTCGCGTTGTGAGAATTGAATCCCATTATGGGTGAGTTTATAAGTAATTATGAAATTCTTGATTTCAATTTATTCATTGTTTTTTTTTTCTTTAATATAACGAAACAATGACGTATTTATATTAATTCTGCAGCTATCGATGGAGATTTTGAATCCAAGTTGAGGGAAGTAGTTGGAAAAAATATGCTGGAATGCTTTGTAATGATATATATGACGTTGTGCGCTGATGTTTTCTTGATTGTTTTCGCAATAATCGCCGGTAAAATTATGCTATATTTAATTCTTGGCGTTATTGTTACTATTATTGGTATCGGGACTAATCTTATTTCTTTGAGGGTAAATCGGCATCTTGCTTATCTTCTTGACATTGGTTGTGGAGATATGGCTCGTGAGTATTTAAAGAAGAAATACATTTTATTTTTTTTCGAGAACTATCATCCTATAAAAGAGTGGATGATGGAAAGTACTAAAGAATCTCAGACCCACGAACATGATAAGAAATCTTGTATCGTGATGGTCTCTCATGCAGAGGTGTGACAGATACATATGATCGTAGATTTTTATTATAAATATTTTATTGTGTTAAGTATGAGTTTTGTTAGTTATTGATGGTTTTATTTAGTTGATTTTTATGCTATTCAAATTAAATTTGGCTCAATGATATTTATTTGATTTGTTATAAGTTTCACTAAATATTTGAAAGAAAACTCTTTCGAATGCATGCAATACAGAAGTTTGTCACACATCCCATTAAATATTTGAAAGAAAACTCTTTCGAATGCATGCAATACAGAAGTTTGTCACACATCCCATTAAATTAAATGTAACTATACACTATTATAATTTATTTTGAAAAAATAGATTTCTATGTTGATCATAAATCAATGATAAATCGACATATCCCAAATATCCTTTGCCACATAGTATTCATGCATATATATATATATATATATATATGAATTCGATTATGAATATGGTTTTAAAGATCTTGACACGTAATTAAGCCTCCTACATAAGACTCTTTCCATCTAATTAAGGAACAAGCAAATTAAACTCGTGTCGTGAACAATTAATAATAATAATAATAATAATAATAATAATAATAATAATAATAATAATAATAAAATTAAAAACAGAAAGACGCAGAGACATAGTCCCAAAGAAACGATGGATCACAGTTGTTGTCGATCTAACTAAATTATTAATCAATTTAAGATCTAATTGATGAAAAAACTATCAATTCAAAATCTCGAAAATCATCTATTTTGATTTGTTTTTATTTTTTAATCTTTTATATTAATTTTCAACAAAAATCCTTCATTATTTCATCAAAAAAGAATCAAATACGTACTTTTTTATGTATTGCATTGATAATTTTCATTTTTTCAGTTATTGAAGTGATAGATTACCCATGTTTTGGATTTTAACTTTAGAATTCTCCTTGGCTTATATAAATTAGAGTGACCCACGATAATTGTGAGTTTTTCCTCATCATCTAAAAAAAGGCAAGTCCTCGTCAACATATTGAGTTCTCTTCCTCTACACTCACAAAAATTGAATTCCTCGTAAGAAAAGAAAAATCGTGTTTTATGTCGTGTCGTGTTTCCTGTCAATATTTTAAATACGATAAAAGTTAACAAATTACATGAATATCAGATAACGACTCGATAATCTATCAATTCAATAAGAACCCGTTAACGTCCGGCTAATATGTTGGTGAGAAAGAGAGAAGGAACAGATGGGTGGCCGAAACCGGAAACCAGTGAAAATCGCGAGCTTCAGTAAATCCAAGGGGTGTTCATATATAAACATAACCTAATGGGCTTTTGGACATTTTTATCTATAATTACTGCTCATTTATGAAAATTAATCCAAATTTTGTGATATTAGACTTGAAAGCGGAGCAACCCAATGTTGTAATATTTATTTTTATTTTCGCATACTGCTACTTTTTATGCTAAACGTGTATATAAATTTAAGCATCATATAATTTCAGTATATTAATTCGTATACAAAAATTAGCATATTTATTTAATTTGTTTGATCCTAAATCTGATTTCTGGTGTAGTTTGATTATTTAGTTAATGTAATTTCAGTTGTAAATAAATAGATAGGTTTACTTATACGACAAATTCTTCAATTTTGTTAGATATGTAATTTTAGTTGTAAATAAGTAGATATGCTTTTATTTTTTAATTTTTATATTCTTTTGTTATTTATGTATGATTATATGTTATGATATAATTATAGAGCTTTTTTTTTCTGTCTTATTTTGAAACAATGAATTAACTACCTTAATAATTATTATTATTTCAATAACACTACCAAGCATGCACCGTCAATGCTAAAATTAGGTTATATCAATACCTAATTACATATTGGCATGTGCAACACAAATCCTCTATTTTTTTTATTTTGTTTAAAAATAAGAGTGCTTTCGCTTAAATTTAAAAATTTGATAGTATATATGTTTGTGTTATCTTTTGTAATCATCTATTATAATTAAATTTTCAAAAAATGTTATTTAGATATAGGTGTAATATATATATATATATATATATATATTCAATTTATAATTTTTGTCCATCTTCATCAAACCTTGAATTTTTTAATACTCCTCCGTCTCAATTATATAGTTCATTTTCTCTTCGCACCTAAATTGAATATATTTATGAAAATAAAATATTAAAGTTAAACTTTCAATATTACCCTTATTTAAGATTTATGACTAAAAAAATTTAAGTGGTTATTTTTTTTTTAATTTTCAAGACTTAACAAGATTGTGTTTGTACATTACTATGAAAATTAATACTACTTATTGTAATAAGACTATATAATTGGGATATCTCAAAATAGTAACACAGATTATATAATTGGGACGGAATGAGTAATTTTATTTTTGTTATGCCTTAATTTTTTGGATTTTTTTCAAGGTTCAACATTTGAATTTTGTTATTAGATAGAATCGACCCAATCCACATCTAATTTCGTGTTTAAAATAATTGTAATAGAATGAAAGAAATATTATATATAAAATAAATAATTATAATAAAAAGATTTCAAACATAAAATGAGATATTGAGTGTGACACCAATTGTGGACTAAATAACGTTATTCCTCAGTTTTGTTAGATATGTAATTTTAGTTGTAAAAAAATAGATATGCTTATTTATATTGTAATTTCTATATTCTTTTGTTATCTATGAATGATTATATTTTATGATATAATTCTATCAATTTTTTAATTTCTATATCTTATTTTGAAATAATGAATTAACGGCCCTAATAATTAATCATTTTAAATCTTGGATAATTAATTTTTTGAATCATTTATCATTCACGTTCAATGTAAAAACATTAGATTCATACATTGGATATATATTATATAGATTTATATAAATGGCATTTTCTATATATTGAGTAATGTTGGTGTAAAGTATAAACACTTATTGTAGGTATGAAAGTATCTATGATAGGTTATTAATTATTCTCATAATTCGCACAAAAAATATTGATAAAATAACAAAATCTAATATTTAGCGGCGCAACGCGCACGAGTAAATCTAGTGATTATAATACGAAAAGTTTATGGAAAATGGTAATAATTTAAATTTTTAACAATTGTACATATTCTAAATTTTAAGAAAAAGAAAAGAAAGACAAAAATTTGAACTCTACACATTCTCTTCTTAAATAATTTCACTTAGTATTCACCTCCACTAACAAATATTTAATATGGAAGATTATGAAGAGGCAAAACAAATTGAATAATAATTAAATAAATTTAATTAGATTTTCATGAACAAGAATTGAATTGTTATTGTTGATATCAAATCTTTGTTGTGTACATATTCTTTAAATTTAGAAAAAGAAAGATAAAAATTAGAATTCTACATATTGTCCACTTCAATACTCTTACTCAATATTCCAAATTGATATTTCTAATATGGATTTTCATTTAATTCCTAAAATTTAATTTTCTTTTTGTTTGTTGTAACTACACAAAAATTATCTCTTATCTAATTAATTAATGCATCTGCATATTATTTTATTAATTTTTAAAAATTGAACACAACATATAGAATTCAAAATAATCATAATGTTACAAATCGAACAAAAATAATTATTTGTGCATCGCACAGGAGAAATACTAGTTGGAAGTTAATTGACATTCTAAAAGTCGTGTTATTACTGTAAATAAGACAATTTTAATTTATTTGAAATTTGATCTACACTCAGATTAATTAATATATTGGTGGTATCAAATATATTTCACTAGATATCAAACATTAAAGTTAATATAATTACTGATTTTGGCAAGCAATGGTCGATTGATTAATTTAATTTAAACGTAATGAGCAATATATTTAGAAGATTTTTTTTTATTATTCATTGATAATTAACGTATGGAAACTAATAGCACTTAAGGAAATATATTATTAATATAGTATATTAGATTAGATTATATTTGAAATCAATCTTGCTTCTTTTTCTTTGTTTTCTCTCAGATACTACTTGCCAATTACATGCATTTCTATCCATGCATGCAAAAACCTTCCACAAACTTAGAGAGAGAAGATATATGCATAAATACATGCATTTTCTCAGTTGTTTCAATCATCTTCTCCCTCTAAAGAAACGATCATTTCACGATGAATTCCACCAAAAAACAGAGCTCCCCTCGTGTTTTGATGTTTCCATGGTTAGGTTATGGCCACATAACACCCTATCTAGAGTTGGCGAAGAAACTCACAACCAAAGGCTTCCACATATACCTGTGTTCTACCCCAGCAACACTGAGTTCCATCGAGAAAAGAATCACTCAAAACTTCTCAAAATCCATAGAATTAGTGCCCCTTCTCTTGGAGGTTTCATCAGACCTTCCTGCTAAGTTTCATACCACAAATGGCCTCCCACCCCACCTCATGGTGAAGCTGAAGGCAGCTTTCGACAACTCTGTCGAAAACTTGTCAGCCATTCTCAAAAGCTTGAAGCCCGATTTGCTCATCTTCGATTTTCTCCAGCCATGGGCTCCTTCTGTTGCCGAAGCTCACCATATCCCATCTGTCATATTCATCACCAGCAGTTCTGTCATGACCAGTTTCATGTTCCACCACTTCAAGAATCCCGACACTGCGTTCCCTTACAAGAACATAAGGTTTCGTGATTACGAGTCTGGTTTCATGGATAAGTTGTTGGCTAATGCTAGGGATCCGAGGGAGAGGGAGAAGGGTTCTGTAGGAGTTGAAAAGTCTTGCAACGTAGTTCTGATCACGGGGTTTAGAGAGATTGAGGGTAGATACATCGATTATGTTTCTGGTTTAGTTGGGAAGAAGTTTGTCCCTGTTGGCCCTCTAGTTCGAGAGGCCACCTCAGATGACGATGGGGGCTCGGAAATCTTGTCATGGCTGGATAAGAAAAAGCCGAAATCTACAGTTTTCGTCTCGTTTGGGAGTGAGTTCTTCCTCAGTGAGGCAGACATGGATGAGATTGCCCGTGGTTTGCAGCTTAGCAGTGTCAACTTCATTTGGGTTGTGAGGTTTCCAGAAGGTTCTGTTGAGAAGAAGCTTCCAGAATGGTTTCTTGAGGGGGTTGGAGATAGGGGCAAGATTTTGGAGGGTTGGGCGCCACAGACAAAGATCCTAGCACATGCAAACGTGGGAGGGTTTGTGAGCCACTGTGGTTGGAATTCTGTGATGGAGAGCATCAAGCTTGGGGTCCCTATCATCGCAGTGCCAATGCATCTAGACCAGCCCATCAACGCTAGGCTAGTCGAAGAAGTCGGGGTTGGGAAGGAGGTCTTGAGAGATGCAGATGGGAAGCTCTATGGAGAAACACTGGCTGCAGTTATCAATCTTGTGGTGATGGGAGCTGATGGAGCAGTTGTGAGGCGAAAGGCTGCTGTCATGAAGGCGAACCTCGAGTCGAACGGCGATCAAGAGATCGATGAAGTTGCTGAGGAACTCGAGAGCATTTGCAGCCACAGTTCAACCTAGAACTAACTAGTTTGATTTATTGATTATAGTATGGTAGCTTTGGATATTGATTGTTAGCTTGTTTTTAGATTTTAAGTCTTTTTTGCATAGTGACATTTGTTTTTGGTTTTGTCTATTGTGTTGGCTCTATCTATTTAATATAGAGCTACACTACTTGAATGATATTTACTAGTATTTATAATGTCAAGTTCTTTGAATTTATGAATGCATGTAGTATATATAAATTCTGATTTATGGGCATAATTTAATTTTCTGGTTGAAATAACAAGTTATGGACTATCATTCATAAGCTGGGATTTCCTTTGTTTTGATGCAAAATTTCAATAATACACTCTTCTGCAAAATCCAATACACTTGATAAAACTGCATCAGAAACATTGAAAATTGAAAGCAAAACCAAACAAGAATTTGCAGCAAAATCATCAAGCATTTCCCTTTGTATTCGTTTGTATTTTATTATCAAATTTATAATTTTAATGATATTTTATAAGATAAAAATTAATTATAATATAAATAATCATAACATCTACTACCTCCGTTTCATAATGTTTGTTGTTTTGTTTTTTTTATCTGGAATTAAGAATTAATTTTGTGGACAAATATACCCATCTCTTATATATGCCATAAAATCTAATTCATCTATATTTTCCTAAAAAATAACAATATTTTCTCTCTCCATATATTTTTCTCTCTTCATATATTATAGGTAAGTTAGAATCAAAAAATCTTGTAGGATTTGAAAGGGTTAAAATTGGGAGAGAGGATGTCAAATTATATAAAACAACAAACATTTTGAAACTAAAAAAAAAACCTTAAACAACAAACATTATGAAACGGAGGTAGTATATATCAAGAAAAAAATTATAAATTATGTTGTTAATTGTTAAATAAATTAGTTTTAACTCACTAGAAAAGTCAATGATGTTTTGATTCTAAAAATATGTAAAATTTTGGTGTTGTTGCTGTGATTTAAAAGGCATATCTAAAACTATAAACTTGTGAGATATTGTAATCTTGGGTGCAATTAACCCTTAGAAATGATACATACACACACATATATATATATATACTTATCAATCTAGACCGGTTAATTACCTATACTATATTACTATATATATATATATATATATATATTTAGGTAGTTATTTTGTGACTCTCGAGAACTTGATACAATGAGAGGGATTTACCATAAAATAAGTAATTTTTTATGGAAAAAAGTGATACTTTTCTAGCAAATATTATTGAAAAAAAATACAACGATTTTTTATGGAAAAAAATTAAAGGAATTATTTTTCAATAATCCGCATACGTTAGCCGAGTGTGCGCATATAAATAAGATAGTAATATTTTATAGGAAAACAAAATACTCCCTCCGTGTTTAAATATTTATTGTTTTATGATTTTCATTTATAATTAACAAATAATATTTCGGACTATATATCACATAAAATTCTATTCACTTATATTTTCCTAAAAAAATGGAATTTTTTTTCTCTCCATATATTTGTAAGGTTAAAATTGGAAAAGAATGTATAAAAATATATAAAATAATAAATATTTTGACATAAAATAAAAATATTCTAAAACAACAAATATTTAGACACGGATGGAATTTTTTTTAGGAAAGAAATAGCACTTTTCAAGAAAAAAGTAAAATTGAGTTCAATTAGAAACCGTCCCACTCAATTTAACATGATGGATTTGTCAATAGTATGTGATCTATTATATCATTATTACTTTTAATTATTGATGCATATCTACTACTAAATAAATTTATGAAATACTCAATCATATATTGAGAACAAAATTAGTATCTTAATATACATATCATAAATTTTTTAAAATTCTAAATAAATGCTAAATAGTAACATGTAAAATCATTTGTAAGTGTCCTGATAGAGATGATCTAATAGTGGAATGAGATTACGGATTCAAATTTTCTCAATACCACAGATCGAGTGTATGAATCAAAAAAATAAAAAAAAAATCGAAAGTGCATTATCCCACGAATCTTTTAGGTGGACATTATTACCAAAAAAAGAAAATGGCTTGATTCTTTTTCTTTCTTTTTCCCCCCCTAGACCTTCATGCAAAGCCATTTTGGCCCACTACAATATTTCCCCTCTAGTGGTTGACCACTTGACCTTGACCTATCTATAAATCTTTTAAAAGTAAAATGTCGTGATGTGAATTTTATCCCCGTTAAACGGTCTGACACAATATTATTTTAATAAAAAATATTAAAGATCGTTTGATATGTTAAAATTTATTAAATGATACATGTATATGGACTAGCTTTGTCTATCCCACACAATTTATATAGATTCATGAACTGAATCAAGATTCGAATTTAGATATATATGAATAGGATCTGATATTTTTTTGATCCATGATACTTGAGAAAACCAAGTTGTGTATAAGAGATATATTCTTGCAATTTGTGAGTTCAATTTATTAGATGAATTAGTGGACATATATAGATGGAATCAAAAGCGTGTTGCTGTCAATATTTCCATTTAATATTGGTTAGGTTAATAATCACATGATGTCCAATCAACATATATAGATCATGTTAACCACTAGTTGTATTATTATTATTATTATTATTATTATTATTATTATTATTATTATTATTATTATTATTATTATTAGGATAAATTTCATATTACTCCCCTTTTTTAAAAAAAATAATAAAAAAAATCACGTGTTAAATAAACAGTAAAAATCTCATGTTATGTATAATTCATTAAAAAAGCCCTTTTTGAAAAGTGAATTACATTTGCTAAAAAAGAATGTATGATTCTTATTTTTACAATTTTTATATTATTTTTTTAAATATAATCAATTTTTTAAAATAGTAGTTTGATCAAATACTATAATTTTTAAATAATATATAATATATTTTTATGTGAAAAAAATACGTAACATGGGAAATTATCAAAATAGCTAAAAAGTAGTAGTATAACCAAATACTAAAATTTTCAAATGATATAAAATATATTTATCTATAACAAAAATTGTAAAATAAATAAATCATATAATCTTTCTTAGCAAGTGTAACCACCTTCTCCAAAAAAGGGATTTTTTTTGATAGATTTTACATAATAGAGGGAGTTTTTATACTATTTATTAAACACGAATTTTTTTAATTTTTCACTAAAACATAGGGGATTAATTGAAATTTGACCTTATTATTATTATTATTATTATTATTATTATTATTATTATTATTATTATTATTATTATTATTATTACAAGATGAAATTGAAACAATAAAGTATTTAATTCGAATTAGAACTGCAAATCAAGTGATATAATACTAATTTCTTAATAATTTAACAAGAACTTGTACAACCATGTACATCTTAATCTTAATATATATATAAAGATAAATAAGTATACTTAAAATAGTAACTCTCATTTTCCCGCCTATTTGTACTTGTCACATACGGAAATTATAACTATCCCACATCGAATCTTAAAGAGAGTTGTTTTGTTTTCACATACTATAAACTTTAATGGCCAACAATGAATTTCTCACACATTTCTTGGTCTCTTATTTGAGAATGAGTACAGTGTTTGATTTTATCAGTTTAATATTTAAACATGTATTAAATTATTTGAATTAAATTTTGGCGATTAAATTTTTATTTTTGAAAATGCATTCAAGTTTAGTGGTCAGTAATTGATCTTATCATTATAAATTTAAAAAATTATTTTCGTTTTAAATTTTAAATTTTAAATATATTTTAATCAATTAAATTATATTTATTTTAATTTTAAAATTAAATATATCCTACATTGAACACAACAAATAGTAATTAATATTTATTGACAATGTATTTTGTGATATTCTAAATTAATAATAATTATGAAATGTACTATCATATAATAATAATAATAATAATAATAATAATAATAATAATAATAATAATAATTTTAGAAGAGAAGTATAATTTACGAGATGTTCAACCGATTGACCCTCATTTCTACTAAAAGAGACAAAAACTCTTATTTTGTTTATATTGAATTTTCTTGCCTCAATAAATTATACTAATAAACAAACAAGTCAATTTTGGAGTTTGCACCTTCAAATTCATATAATATATATTTTAAAAAGAAATAAATGAAACGCTATTGAAAATATATAACAAACCTTTTGTGAACTCTAGCAAACTTATATGCTATTTAATTTGAATTTTGGAAAAACCGAAAGAAAGTAGCAAGTAGTCAAATTGTTGTAAATGACAATTATCCCACATCGAACTTTGAAGATAATTATTCTACTTGAATGTACTATAAATTTTAATAATCAACAATGAAATTCTCACATCTCACACGTTTCTTGATCTTTCAATTGAGACTTGAGAAACCTATCAGTTTAATATGTAAATATGTATTTAAATATTTAAATTAAATTTTCAAATAAAATATGATTTTTTTAAAAATTAATTTCTTAGTATAACCTCTTTTTTTTTTTACATTTACATATACTAGCCTTGATTTGCGGTAGTTGTACTTTGTGAAACATAGTGCAAATATTAACTTGATAAATACCTTAAATTAAAGAATTACTTCAAATCACAATTTAAGTTTAGATATTTTTAATCATCCACAATAATAAAGTTGATATTAGATATGTTTGGATCATGGATGACACTCATAAGAACGTATTTCAACTCTAAACAAGACATATAGCTTCCTTTAGTATATATATGCAAATTAATTTTAAAAATGATCTTAATAACGTGTAGAATTTTAAAAATCAAGACCCACATAATTTTTTTAAAATTAAATACATTTAAATTTTTAGAACACACACACACACACACACACACACACACATATATATATATATATATATATATATTTGAGCTTATCAATGTGCTCAACTTTCTATATATCTTAAATACTTATAACTTGCATATATTAATTTTACATACTCAATTCTCTCACATATAAAAGAACTCACACAATTTTTATTTTTTTTAAATTTCTAACAAAA
This sequence comes from Perilla frutescens, assembly GCA_026008535.1. NCBI lineage: Eukaryota > Viridiplantae > Streptophyta > Magnoliopsida > Lamiales > Lamiaceae > Perilla > Perilla frutescens. The sequence goes on from BRKX01000015.1 coordinate 54,730,812, forward strand.
TAGACACCCAAAAAATTTAAAAGATTAGAAAATTGACTTTGCATAGTAGAAATCCTCCATATTCGACAACCCAAAACAAATTAATCACTACACGTGGAAAAATATTGACACATCATAATTCTGATCATCGAAAAAATAGGAGCATTGATTATACTACAAATAAAAAAAGGGTTATTATTGCAATATTTAAAAAATTAGTATCTAAATTACTAATTCATTCAAATGTAGTGATTCTTTTTAGCAATTAACCCTTAAATATATTTATTTTTTTCATACAAAATTCATCCCACATCAAAGACTCGACAGTGCTCATTCCACATTTCTCAGTCTTTCAGTTGCGATCAATTGTAATATTTTATTATATAATTTCAATATTTTGAAATTAAAATTTTGAATTAACAATAATAATTAAATATGTTTAAAATTTGAAATAAACGTATTAATTGTTTTTATTTATTGTTAAATATTTTAAATTTTTTGAAGGTAAAATGTTTACGTTATCATTTTTATTATATTTTAAATAGTTAAAACTTATTTATTTTAATTTTTGAAACAAAATTTATCTCACATTGAAGAATTAACAAATATTGTTGTACATATAAAACACTATAAATTTTGAGACACAATAACAGTTTTTTCCATGTTTCCTGATCTTTTTGTTGTGATTCAATGTAATATTTTGATACTTGATTTTATCCATTTAATATTAAATATTCGGTATCTTTTAAATATATAGAATTTAAATATTTTAAAATTATTCTTTTATGAAATCTATTAAAAGATTGGACTAAAATATTATATATATATATATATATTAATTTATTTATTTTTTGGTTTTTAAGTTAATTAAATATTAAAAAAATTAAGACCCACTTCAAAAGTTTTAAATTAAATATATTTAAATGTTCGAATTAAATGTATCAATTGATTTTAATCAATTTAATGTTAAATATATTTAAAATTTGAAGTTGAGATCTTTAAGTTATCAACTTTAAATATATTTTATTTGTAATTTTATATAATTTAGTTTTTCAAACAAAATTTATCTCACATTTAAAAAGTAAAAATATTGTTGTGTATGGACAAACTATAAATTGTAGGGCTCAACTACGATCTTTCCACCTTTTGGTCTTTCAGTTAACATCAAGTATAATATTTAATATTGAACATATATAATTTAAATAATTAAAAATTATAAATTTGAATTTAAAGTTTGATACTTACATTTTGGGATCAATTTCAAAAATAACTAACTCAACGAAACACCACTACTTTTTCAAAACAATTGAAAATATAATATTTGATCAATTTTACGACTCGAATGAAAAACATAATTGATTATATTTCAAGATTTCTTGATTTAATAATTTTTTACACGGTTGAGAAAATAGAAATATTAAAATAAAATCAATTGCATAGGATTTTCGGACAGAAAATTGACCAAATGTTAGATTTGCAAAACATTTAAAGAAGCAGTTATTATTTTGTTAATTTTGATAAAATTTGATTTTTTTTTAAAAAGAGCACAAAATATATATATCAAAGTGTAATTTTTCTTGAATTAATTATATTAAAAAGTTCAAATAAAATATTTTAAATATATAAATTTAAAATACTTTTTGTTTCTTGAGTTAATTAAATAGATTAAAAATTCAAGATCCACCTCCAAAATCTTTTAATGAGTTCAAATCTTTAAAGACTATGTATTTGAATTTTTTTTTATTAAAAATATATATAGATTTTTAAGTGTAATGTTTGATCCCATATCGAAAAATAATGAGTATTGTTCTGTTTGAACATACTATAAATTCCTATATTGAATAATGAAATATTATACATTTATTGGTCTTTTTTGTTGAGATCGAGTGTAGTGTTTGATATTGTTAGTTTAATTTAATATTAAAATATTTAGTTTAAATATCTGTCAATTTCTTAATTATTGAATATAGATTTAAAATTTAATTTTTATTTTTATGTTTTTAAATTCAAAAATATAAATATAAAATAAATATATTTAATTTTTAAATTTTAAATTTATTTAAGTTTGTAAGTTTAAACGTATGAAAACTAAATCTCAAACTATAAAATATTATATATTTTAATTATTTTACTAAATTTGTCTCACATTGAATAATCAACAAATATTATTTTGAATGAACAAACTATAAATTGTTAAGCCGAAAAATAATATTCCTACAACTTTCTTTGTAATTCAGCAAAGATCAAGTGTAGTGTTTTATCCCACATTGAAAAATAAAGAACGTTCTTCTACTTGAACACACTATAAATTCTAACAGTCAATAATGAAATTTTGATACCTTTCTTGATCCTTTAAGTTTATTTTTTCTTATCAATTTAATATTAAAATACATATATTTTTTTAGTTTAAATATTTATCAACTTCTTATTAATTATATATTTAAAATGAATTTTAAGCTTTTACGTTGTAAATTCAAAAATAGTTATATAAAAAAATCCAAATAAAATATCTAATTTTGAAATATTTAATGTATATAAGTTTGTAATTTAAAATATTTAAAAATAAATCCAAAAAAATAATTTTTTTTATTTTAATTTTTTTACTAAATTTGTCTCACATCAAATAATTAATAAATATTGTTTTGAGTGAACAAATTAAAATCGTGAGACCCAAAAATAGTATACATACAAAATTTTCTATATTTCAACTAAGATCAAGTGTAGTATTTGATCCCGCATTAAAAAATAAAGAGTATTATTTTATTTGAACATAATATAAATTATAATAGTCAATAAAGAAATTTTCACACCTTTCTTGAGTTTTTAAATTGAGAGACGGTTCTAATTTATCTTATTTGTTTAATATTAAAATACATATATAAATTTTTTATTTTAAATATCTATATCATTTTTTGATTAAATATATATCTAAAATTAGATTTTTAATATTTTGTTTTTAAATTATAAAATTCAAATAAATAATTTTAATTTCTAATTTTTTTATCAGTTTACACTTTAAATTTTTAAAAAAAGCCTTAAGCAGTTAAATCTTATATAATTTTTTTACTAAAATTATCTCACATTGAAGAATTAAAAAATTTTATTTTAAATGAACAAACTATAAATATTGAGGTCCAACAATAGTATTCAAACTACTTTCTTCATATTTCATCTAAGTATAAGTTGAGATCGAGTATAATATTTGATCTTATAAGTTTAATATTAAAATATATATTTAAAATTTTCCATTTAAACATCTATTAGATCTTATTAAATATATATTTAAACTTTAAATTCAAATTTTATATTTTAAATTCAAAAATATAAATATATATATAAAAAATTCAAATAACATATTTAATTTTGAAATTTAAAATGTTTAAATATATGAAACCTAAACCTTAAACAATAAATCTAATGTGATAACTCTTTTAGTTGATCTTATCAATTTAATGTTAAATATCACTGATCTTTCAACCTTTCTCGGTATTTATGTTGAGATCACGTGTAATGACTAATGATTGATATTTGTTTTTAGGAAAAATGTGTAAATACACCCTTAATTTAAAATATTTTTAATTTTTAAATTATATTAAATATATTAAAAAAATTAAGATCCACATCCAAAATCTTTTAATGAGTACAAACCTTTAAAGATAGTGTACTTGATATATATATACATATATAATATGTATATATTACCACTTCTCATTTGTATTTTTTTTTTGTATATTTGTGAAGTTCTAAAGTTGCATATAAATCATTGAGATCGTGATATTTTGTTTCTGTACAGGCAGGTTTGTAAAGTTACATGTAATAATATATAACAATCTGTATTTAGGTTGCCTAAGCGGAATTCAAGTGGTGCCTGTCACTTTTACTTTTTTATTATATATTATTGAGTATTACTATTTACTTATTAATTTTTCATTTACCCTATATCTATATCGGTTGTATGATAAAAATTGAGATGTAGGATGTTTATAAAAGTACCAATTATTTTTTCAACATTTCATACATCCCACATCGCTTGTAGAGTGACAAATTTAAATGTGAGTTGTTGTATAAAAGAGTGGATAACTTTAAATTGAAATCTCAAATTATTTTTACAATTTTTTTTCCAATTTCCATACATCCCACATTGATTGTAAATTGAAGAATTGAGATATAGGTTGCTGTATAAAAGAGTGAAAAATCTCAATTTTTTTTTATTTAATCATATTTTGAACAAAACAATTCAAAAAAGAAAAAGAAAAAAATTGATTGGTTGTCTAGAGCGATTTCTCCAACCTTGAAAAATACATAAGTAATTTATAATTTAGTCGATCTAATTCATATATTTAGATACTAAATTTAAGATTAAATATAATTTTATTATTGTTCATAAATATTTTTTTTAATAACATTCACTTCCTGTGCATCGCACAGGTGATATACTAGTACTATTTAATGGAGATAGGCTTAATTGAGTTAATGGTGTGAATATGAAACTTGAATATTAATAAATACGCCTCATGCCACAATTTAATTTAGGGTTAATTACTATAAAATACACAAACTTTGACAAGATTTGCAAATTAGACATAAACTTTAAAATTTTGTAATTAAAACACAAACTTACATTTTTTTGCAAAATAGACAAACTCAAATTTTTCAAACTAACGGAAAAATGAGAATTTGCAACATATAATTCATTTTCACTTATTAAAACTAATGCAATGCCATCTAAATCGAAAGATGAACAATTTTTATGGCTTTGCGGTTTTCAAATTCAATTGATTTTAAAATTTTGCTTTGAGTTTGTCTATTTTGCAAAAAAATATAAGTTTGTGTTTTAATTATAAAATGTGTCTAATTTGCAAATCTTGTTAAAGTTTGTGTATTTTATAGTAATTAACCCTTTAATTTATTCAAACTTTCTTTAATCTATATAATATCTAAAAGTAAGATAGTCACTATAAATAGTAATAATATGTTTTCCCGCCTAAATGCACTTTCTATAAATAAAAGGTATAATATTATTAATTAATTAATATTTATATTATATAGTCATTGAATACTAGAATTTCAATATTATAAATTATTATTTTTCATATTGCAAAAATACTATTTTTATCAAAAATTATTTTGTTCATTCAATGAAAAAAATTATGTGGCATTTAAATTGCTGATTTATATGTGAATTTTCCAAACACCTATTTTTTATTTACGATGGACCATAATTTTTTATTAATTATCATTCTTTTTAAGTGTTATGAGTGAATGTTCCAATATATTAATTTAAAAGATTTTAAAATTTTAAGTTGATTAAATATATTAAAATAATTTCAGGTCCACATCGTATTAATCAAGATACACATTGAAAATTTTAAATTAAATCTACTTAAATTTCTGAATTAAATGTACTAATAGAATTAACTTGGCAATTAATTGTTAAATATATGTATGTCATGAATTATATATATATATATATATCAATTAAATAGTTAAAGCTTATAATTTTAGTTTTTCAAACAAAAATCATCACACATAAAAAAACTTACAAATTAAAATTAAAGCTTCTAATTTTAATTTTTTGAAGTAATTTTAAAATTAAAAATGATATTTATATAAATTAATAATTATTTATTTTTTAATTAAATTTAATAAAGGTGTATAAAGAAAAATTAGTGGCGTATTTAGAAATTTTCATTGATTAAATGTATTTTAAAAACTCAAGATCTCCATACAAAATTTTAAATTAAATATATTTAAATTTTTAATGGTCGAAACTCGAAATGTATTAATTGATCTTATCATTTTAATGTTAGATAATTTTAAGATTTTCAAGTTATCATATTTAAGTTTTCAACTTTAAAGATGTTTTAAATAGCTAAAACTTATATATTTTAATTTTAAACCAAAATTTAACCCACATTAAAGAACAATGAAATAATATTGTATATGAACAAACTATAAATTGTGAGACCCAACAATGATCTCTGTAAATTGAGATCATGCATAATATTTTATATTTGATTTTATCAATTTAATACGATACACTTTAAATTTTTAGAAATTAAATATTTTTTAATTAAAATTTAATTAAATATATTAAACAAATATAATAAACTATTTTAACTATATTAATTTAAAATATTTTTTAATTTTTTTAAGTTAATTAAATATATTAAAAAATTCAAATCCACATCAAAAATCTTTTAATGAGTTAAAATCTTTAAAGATAATGCACTTAATTTTTTCAATAATTTTTTTTATCATTCCTCATTCGTGTGTGTGCGCGCATGTGTTTAGATTTGTGAAGTTCTAAAGTTACATATCAATCATCAGGACTATGATATTTTATTTCTCGACAAGTAGGTTCATAAAGTTACATATAATAACATATAAAATATATTTCGATTGTCTTCACCTAAGTATTTTTATTTTTTTTATAATATATTATTACATATTGCTATTTACATATTAAATTTCACTTACCATACATCTCATATCGGTTGTAGATTGAAATATTTTGATGTAGGTTCTATAAAAGAGTGGGTAATCTTAAATCGAAATCTCAAATTAGTTCCGCAACTTTTTCTAATTTTCCTACAGCCCACATTGATTTTAGATTGAAATATTGGGATGTAGGTTGTTGTATAAAAGGGTGGAAAACCTCAAAATTTTTATTTAATCATATTTTGAACAAAAATATTTAAAAAAATTAAAAAAAATTATCCGTGCCTAATTGGTCGATTAATCATTGTCGAGACCAACTGGGTAGCCAGGATTTTGCCTTCTCGATTTTACAACCAACTTGGGTGTTTCTAGCATGACTAGAGCCGTCAATGCTTATTTCTCAAATGATGAAAAATACATAAGTAATTTATAATTTAAACGATATAATTCATATATTTATATGTGAAATTCATGATTGAACATAATTTTATTATTGTACACAAATATTTTTTAATAACATCTCTTATACATCGCACAGGTGGTATACTAGTATAAAATGAAAAATAGAGTAGTAGAGTACCTAGATATTTAATCAAAGAAAAATCGAAGGGTGATGTGGAGTCAATATTTTAGAACAAGCCCCCACCTCCAAATGTTGCCGTATCTACGTTCTCTCCTCTCTCTCTCTCTCTCTCTTCTTTTTTCTTTTTAAAAGTTAGGGCCCTACAAAACAATTTTATTTAGTAAAGTTAGGTAATACTTTATGATACATAGCACTTGAGATTTTCTATTACATTTTTTATTATATTTCGTGTTATATTTTTAAATTATGAAAATTTTTATATTTTTTATTTAATTATATATTTTTTGATTTAATTTAATTTAAAAATTATTTTTTAGGATTCACGACTTCACCCCAACCAATTAGGGTTTATAATTATTTTTTAGTATTTAATTTTCAATTTTCAATTTTCAATTAATAATTCATTATTATGGTTGATTAATTCAAAATTAAATTTCACAATTTTTTCAATTCATTTTTTGCAGTAAATGTTGATTATGATTATTTATGTTAGAATAAATTTCTATTTTGTATTAAATATTATTAAAATCATAAATTTGATAGTGAAATACGACGTGAATTACAGAAAAGTGTAACAAGAAAATTTGAACCCGATATACAGTGAGCACATTGATTGTTTCTATAAAAGCTCATAAATTCTCCATTTGTTATAATTCAAAACAAAAAATTATTTTAAAACTCTCTACTCCTTTACGGTTATAATATTAATTTTTTATTATACACTAAAATATTTATTATACATTTTTTATTGTAAAAACAAACTATTTTATTTTTTATAATATTATTATGATTGTCCTTCATAAATTGAGTTAAAAGCCATAAATTCTTGAAAGTACAACATAAAATGGTATAGTAATCGCAATCAAAAGTGACCAAAAAGCGCTTAATGTCACCTAAAGCATTTACAAAATTATTAATTAATCTAATTATTCATCTCACTTTTTTTCAAAATCATGAAAATTGTATATTTCGGCCGCAAAAGTCATCCCTTTGCGTTCTGAATAAGCATGGTGCTCTAAAAATGTGACTACATATTAGAGATGATTATAAATAATATATATATATATATGTATCAAATTTTGTAATTGAAAGATCAAGATGACCAACTAGCAAATGCAAATTATATTAGATACAAAAAATATTTCATAAATTATAATACTTCGAATTTTATTGTTAAGTCGAGAATTAAAGGTCGGACTGTGGTCTGCAAATCTTATAAAAGTAATGAATATCGCTAAGCTACAAATAAATAAATAAATGTTAAATTACGGAATTAAAAATTGATATTATGTTCCTACTTTTTTTAATAGAGAATAATCAATTTAGAACTTCAGATGGGTAATCTATCAATTCAAGATTTGAAAGATGAATTGAAATCCTTAATTCAGAATTTCAAAAATCACGAATTTTAACTTTTTTATTTTTAATTAATTTTCAATGAAAATTCCACCATTATTTATCTATTAAATCTGATAAAAAATTGTTAAAATTAATTTTAAAAAATCGTGAGTTTTGAGGTCTCAAATTAATAATTTTGATTGTTCGAATGTCAGATTAAGAATTTTCATCTTTTAGATTCTGAATCGATTATTTATCTATCTTTCATGCCCTGATTTGATAATTCTAGAAAGGTAACTATACAATTGAGATGTTGTATTATAATTATAAAACAAACAATTAATTTTTAAGACAATTCAAAATAAAATATAATATAAGATTCGGGTTTTTATATTTTTGGAAATAGAATTTTATTTTTCTCAACAATCCTAACGCGCAAGTCCAAGACAAGTGGGTCCCTTTCACTAACTGCTACACACTGTGTCTGAGTCTTGACTCTATTCTCTCTCTCTCTCTTTGGTCTCTTCGTCTCTCTCTCTCTCTCTCTACACTTCGAAATTCACTGCGCAGGCTATATCTATCTCTCTCTCTATATATATGCGAGCAGTTCGGTAAAATATCTTTACCTGTTAGCTTTCTATCCATTTCCCCCCAAATAAATAAGCGTCGCCGGCGATGGGAAATTGCTGCTCCGACGTGGCCGGCGGGCAGTCGGCGGTCGGAGGCACCAACTCCAGCTTAGCAGCGAATGCTCCGAACGAAGCAGTTGACGCCTTCTTCAAGTCTCGCGGCTACAATGGTCTCTTCTCTCAGATCGAGGTATGTGCTAATGATTAGCCCCTCTAGATATGCGTATTTCAATTAATTGTGTGCTCAGCATTTGCTTTGTGAAATATATTTTGATTTTTTTTTTTTTTGTGGAGTTAGCTGATTTGTGTGTGTTTAGGTTTTGATGGTGCGGTGACTAATTGGATTTGGATTTACTGAAATTCGGAATGTTGCTTGGTTGTTTTCGCGTTGCAATGTCTTACTCAGTCATTTAGTTTGGTATTCGTAGATTTGGGGAATAGTTAGGATTTAGCCATTTGAATGTGATTAGATTGTAGTGGTAGCTCTACACTAGTGCGAGGAAGCTTGGTGTTGTAAAAATAGCCAAAATGAGTGAGTTTTTTTACTATGGAATTGGCTCTGGGTTTTAGGATTTAGAGCCATGGATGGGTGTATCAGGAACTCTGTCACACAATTAGAACATGGAGGTGGATTTTAGGGGTGGTCGGTGACATGTCCAATACGTTGATTTAATCCGCCTTGGCCTTGGAGGCACTGGATAGGTATGTTGGGAAGTATTAATAGTGAGAGAATCAAGGATAAGGAATGCAACAAACTGAAAGGTACTAAGGTACTGGGAGTTGTTGATTTGGTGCTTTAGTGTCAAATGTCTCGTATTAGATTCCCATCTGGAAAATCCACACGTTGAAGACTCGGTAGAATAAGGTGAATAATTGTATGTGGATCCCATGCTCGTTGATATTAGCCTTTGAATGAATATAGGTATCTTGAGCTCCTTAGAGTGATCTCCTGGAATAAATCCATTTCAAGTTTGTGATTTTGTTCTCATTGTCAACACCATAGAGAGCGATGGGGGGATTTATATAGCCACTCTAGCTTGCTGTTTATGCATGTACATAAAAATCTAGGAAAATTACTTAACTGTAATTTTCTTTTTGATCATCAAACTCTCTTTTCTTTGGACTTTGATACCTTTCCACATACTTTCTTTACACACATGACCATTTTGTTGTCTGAGGACAATTTACCCATTTACTTTAGAGTTTAGAGTATTTACTTTCTACAGCATCTAGTCCATCATCCATTAAGCTATCTCAGCATCTAGTCCATGATCCATCAAGCTATCTCATGAGCCAGGTCCTAGACTAGGATGATTTGTGGTTGATGCTTCTAGCATCAGTACATTTCACTTCTTAGCTATCACTTGTGAGTTATGTAGTACAATTTGTACAATTCAGTCAACCTTATTAGCAGTCAAGTGTGATAACATTTGGTGCCAAGCTTGCAATTGGATGTGCCCAATACAATATAACTGCTTTTCCTCTTGTCATTGGTGCAAAGAGGGGTTTTGACAAATTAACAAGACGGATGCATAACTGCCTCACCCTATGTACTCTGGAACCTGAATCAGCTTTCATGACTTCGTGATAGTTCATTTTTGAAATTTTATTTGTTTCTCGTTTTCTGCTATATTGATGCTCCATATGTTGTGCTGAACTTGTATTGCTATAAAATGTCTTTCTAACTTTTTCATTGATGATTCCCTAAGCTCATGGCCAAACTTACATATTTTGCAGCTATCTCTGTCCGCAGCAGACTTGCGCGATCGGGATGTGCTCTCCAAGGTTTGTTTATTTATCACAGAAGAGAGCTATTAGTTCTATTCGTTTGTTAATTTAGAAATTATATAATTTTTTTTTCTTGTTCAGAATTATTCATTATGCATATATGTTTACCTTTATCAGTTTAAATATTTTGAATTTGATATGCATAGTTTTTGTAGTCTGGCAACTAATATTTCCTTCCATTTCACATGTCGATGTGCATTTTAACTCAAAATCAAACCTTAACTATTGAGATCAGTTACTACACACATGCAAACTTATTATGTAGATAACATTGTGAATATATACACGGAAAAATGTACCACATTTTGTTCCAAAATTATTGCAAACTTCTTGAATTGTTTCTTTGTTGTATCCAGATTTTTGTGGATATGATGTGCCTCTTAATTATCATACTGTTTTTCTTAAAATTTGGTTACTTAACTTCTATCAGTAAGTTGGTGGTAGGGATGCTGTTTGGAAAACTTTCATGGATTCACCTTGACACCTTCCATTCACTGTCCTCATGTAATTTTAGAGTGATCCTATGGCGGTTCTATATGTCAAAGGAAGTGATGGTTCGCTTCAAGAGCTTGGTCGCACAGAAGTAGTTTTGAATTCATTGAGTCCCAAATGGATTAGAAAATTTTCTGTTACCTACCAATTCGAGATGGTGCAGAATTTGGTGTGAGTTTTATTGTGATTGTAACTTTTATGCCTAAGATTTTATATATTTTAGTCTTATGTATCTCAAGCTACTTCCTTCTGCTGCAGATTTCGTGTCTATGATGTCGACACTCAGTTTCATGGCTTAGATGTGAAGGTAGATCAAATGTCTCAATTCATGTCTTCTCATTACAATGAGTATTAACTTCACTGAATATTTTTTATTTTTTATATAACTCTCATTAATGTTATATGAATGTTCTTTAGATATGCCTGATTGATTTTATGTATATCTATAAAATATTTATCTAATGAACTGACAACATATTTTTTATTTTTTTTCTTGCTTAGACAATTAAGCTGGAGGAACAACAGTTTCTTGGTGAGGCTAGTTGCACATTATCTGAGGTATACTTATTCATCATCTCTGTCTTCTCCATACAATATTGCAGGTGAAGACAGAATAAAATCTACAACTTTGTTACACCATTATTGGTTCCCTATGTCTGTTACACATGCCTTCTTGCATTAGGAGATGATTTTTGTTATGGTAGATAGCTTATATATCCCCCTTGACTTGAATGCCTTGTTGGTACTAGTGGTGCATTTCTTGGAGAGCTTTAACTTTGACACTGGATAATTGGCGTGTTTGACTCTGTTTCTGTTTTAGTCTTTCGATCTATTAACTTTCTGCAAATGAACGTATAGCTTCTTAAAAGATTTTTTATTTTGGTATCACCATTTCTTCACCTGATTTTCCTCAATTCTTTCTTATAGATAGCAACAAAATTGTACAGAACATCAACCTTAAATATAGTGAGTGAAGAAGTTTCTGCCCCAGCCCATACTCGAAAATGTGGCCAGTTTATAGTGTATGCTGAAGAAAGTGTTGCGTCAAAGACTACAGCAGAGTTGATATTAAGATGTTCAGACTTGGAATCCAAGGATTTATTCTCGAAAAGTGTAAGAGAGTTCTTTCTCCTCAATTTGCTTCTAGTCATATTCCATTTGAAGTCAGAAAAGCTCATTCAAATCCTATGTGTGTTTTGAATTTTCCAGGATCCATTTCTTGTAATATCAAAAGCTACAGAGAATGGAATGTTGGTTCCAATTTGTAAAACTGAAGTCCTGAAAAATGATCACGATCCAAAATGGAAGCAAATTCTTTTGAGTATTCAGCAAGTAGGAAGCAAGGTACAACAAATTGGTTCTAGAAATTTTTCCGCGTCACTTGAGTAGTCAGAAACTTTTCAGAAACTTTTCTTTCTATTGGATATTTTCTGGATGGAGATCCTGCCAAGTTTATTGTGGAAAAAAGACAGCGCTTTGGATTCTAGATTTTCTTTGAGATATTAATTAGATGTGGATAATTGTTATAAAAGTAAATGTGAAAATGAATATTGAACCTTGACATCTTCACTACACCATATAGTTTTTTTCTCTCTTTCTGTCTTTGTTTTTGTTTCTTTCAGAAATTCCATGGGGGTTTCAAGCTAATAAAGTTTAACTATTGCAGGACAGCCCACTAACTATTGAGTGTTTTAACTTCAATAGCAATGGAAGGCATGATATATTAGGGTAAGCAACTGACTTTATTTGTCCAGTTCTGTAATTGTTTTTCAAACTTAATCTGATTCCCCACCATACTTGTTCAGAAAAGTTCAGAAATCACTGGCAGAGTTGGAAAAGCTGCACTCTGCTGGAACAGGAGAACATTTGTTTGTCCCAGTGTCGGTTGGGCAAAATAACCAAAACAAGGTAAAAACTAAAAAACAGACTGTTTGAGATGTATTTTGTGTCAGCATATGAGTCCTGTTTTAATTTGTAAATTTTTTCCATGTAGGCCATAAAGAGTCAGTTGCATGTGGACAAATATTCAGAAAACATCCAGCACACATTCCTTGATTACCTGGCTGGAGGCTATGAGCTGAATTTCATGGTTGCTATTGATTTCACTGGTATACCTTTTTGAGTCTATGCTTAGAATGCCTTTGCTTTGGGTTTGATTGTTCAGTACCTTTAGATATCAACTTCAATATCAAGATTTTAACAATATTTTTGGTTCTGCTTGATGGAGCCAATCTATGGTTTATTAAAGCCTGAAAGGGAGAAACTCTTTAGAATTGATTTGGACTCATTTAAAATAAGTTTCCTTACTTTGACTGAGCTAGTCAGATTATGAGAATATTACATATGCTACCATATTTGTGCAGTTCCCTTGGCGCCGAATTCAGTCCACTTTTTATTGTGTCTTGGGATCTAGTTGCAATTAAAAGAAAAGCCCTCCTTACTATTTACTATGTCACACAGTTTCTGCTGCTGCAAGATTTCTTATATCATTTGCGAACAAGTATAATAGAAGAGATTCTGGTGTCATAAGAGAACAAGTATAATTAGGCACTTTATTCTTTTCTAGGCGAATTAATGTTAATATTTCTTAGAGCTTTTTCTTTGCCTTCATACTGGCTAACCTTAATTCTGTGTGCAATGTATGCACGTAATACTATAATTTCTTCTATCTGATTATTTGAAGACTTTGACCCTAATTTCTTGATATCTTTAATCAGCTTCAAATGGTAATCCTCGCCTACCTGATTCATTGCACTATATTGATCCGTCAGGGCGACCAAATGCGTATCAGAGAGTGAGATGTATTCTCTATTAAGTTTTCTGTTCCTGGGTTTGAGGAATATAAAACTAACATGCTCTCTCTTGGTTTAGGCAATTTTGGATGTTGGAGGAATTCTGCAGTTCTACGATTCTGATAAAAAGTTCCCAGCTTGGGGTTTTGGTGCACGCCCGATTGATGGTCCTGTATCCCATTGCTTTAACTTAAATGGCAGCAGTAACTACTGTGAGGTGAACCTTGACATTGTTGACATACTGATCAAGTATTCTTTGTAAGGTTTCATTTTACTCTGACTCGTGGTTATTGTTAAGCATTTTATGTTTAATTCCAGGTTGACGGAATCCATGGAATTATGATGTCATATACAAATGCTCTTTTTAACGTCTCATTAGCAGGACCAACATTATTCGGACATGTAGTCACACAGGCTGCACAGATAGCTAGTGGATCTGTTGCAAGAAATGAAAGAAAGTATTTTGTTTTGTTGATTATCACGGTATACAAAAATGTTTCGACTTCTACATTTCTATAGTACTATTTATAATCTAGCCTTCTAGTATACCTGCCAATATGCCATAGCATAGAGAACCTCAGTAAAGTTTTTCAATTTTTACAATCATATCATTTTGTTCTAACTCCATATTATTGTATCCTCATATTTCACTAATTCATTGCTATACTCAAAATTTAGGATGGAGTGATAACAGACCTCCAGGAAACGAAGGATGCCTTGGTTATGGCATCTGATCTGCCATTATCCATACTTATTGTTGGGGTTGGGGGAGCCGATTTTAAAGAAATGGAGGTATATGCTTTTCTTTGATCGGAGTAACACTTTTAACCGATTTCACTAATATCTTCTGTCCAGTTCCCACACTTAATATTTTTCCTTTATCAGATATTGGATGCAGACAAAGGGGATAGACTCGAAAGTTCATCTGGGCGGGTTGCATCACGTGATATTGTCCAGTTTGTTCCTTTCCGTGATATACAAAGTAAGGCACTACACATTGTTTGAATTCCAGAAACACACTCTTCTCAGAATAATGTCTTCAATAATCTGAAGCAAGCGGTATATCATTGACTTGCAGGTGGAGAATTCTCTGTTGTTCAATCACTTCTAGCTGAATTACCCACGCAGTTCTTGACTTACGTCCGAGCTCGAGGTATTGGCCCAACTGTACAGTCAAATCTTCAAATGTAAATACAGAAACACACTCCTGTTATTTTTGTGCCTAGTTTGCTTCCAGAGAGTGCCTATGCCAATTGCACGAACATCATCTACGTATCGAGATCCTGGTTAGGTTTTTTTCTCTCTCTCCACTTAAACATGCCCAATTTTGTGAGGGTTCATACAACTGGAAATGGCTTAAAGAAAGCATTCTTGTTCATTATGTAGCATGATGTTTCAAATTTTTTTCAGAGAATGGTTCTCACATGGACATGGATTTTGAATTTTTGGTACAATCTTGATTTTCTGCATCCATTCATGTATTTTGGTTTCTTTTCCGCCCACCCCTGTCGTCGTTTTGCTTACGGTTGGAGTAAGAATCATAGTTCTTTCCTAATCGATGCAGAGATTGATGGTTGCTTATAAAAGAGAGCTATGTTTGCTCAAGAAATTCTTTTGGCGGTTTGTATGTAAATTCAAATTTCTGAATATAATTCGATGTTTTGACCTGCGTTTACATGGATTTGATTATGCTATTTTTATGTGATGCAGAAAGTAAAGCATTGTTTCAGATGATATAGTAATTGATTGTAATGTATAAATTCATGTTTTGCCAATCGCTATTTCTGTACTTCAATTTTGTTGTGGCCGAGGCGGCTTTAGAGATACAAGTGTCGACTTCTGCACGTGTGTAGGCAGTGCTTAGACGAGTATGATCGAATTTTACCATCAACAACCAATTTTTAAGTTCTAAATTATTACTATTTAGAAAGAAGGATATAGTTGTCCAACTTAATGACTTATAATTATACAAAAATGAAAATAAAGAAATAAAGGTAAAACTAATTAAGTTTGAATAAGGAATTTTAGAAAATTGGTAATTCTATTATTTAAAGAATATATTTTCGGTAGAATTGCATAACAAAATAAAAACTATTATTTATTTTTTAGATTTGGAAGAAAAAAAAACGAGTTTAAATGCCAAGGTATTGAGATAATATCCATTTAATAATATGTTAAGTAGAAAAAATTAATTTCAAGTTCCGAATTCAAAGAATCTAAATTTTAAAATTAGGAGGAGTTGCTATTTTCAATACAATTTTTTGTTATACACTTCACTTATTTTATGCACTTCACATTTTACTTTATGTATCATACAATATAATTTATTTATCATTTATCCTAAAAACTCTTATACTACAAGTAAAATTACACTCGTTCGGAATTTAATTTTCGAACCATCTCCAGTGGGTTCAGAAACTATTTTCGAACCACCTTCAATATGTTCGAAAGCGAGTTTCTAAATGAGTGTCACGTTTTCAAACACAACTGATTTTAAAAACTTTAAAACTCGTTCGAAAACTAATTTCTAAAACTACCTTCAACATGTTCGGAAACTATTTTCTGAACGGTGTTAGATTTTTTAACACAATTGATTTTCTATTAAGTAATTTTAAAATAATTTCATTTCCATTTTTTCTAATTTATGGTGTAAAGAATAAATTTAATTGTGCAAATAACAACGCTGGTTGGAAAATGCAATGTGAAGTTCTTCATATATATATATATATATATATATATATATTTAGGTTTCACCAATTAGATAACTAGAGTAACTCTCTTCTTGAGCTAATTCGTAATCGAGTTTATTCTTCTCCATTAAAATACACAAAATTAAGCAAGCCAAATTCTGAAACGCCCAAAATTCCATCTCATTTTCGTCGTCTGCGGAAACGATTTGTTAAAGCTGCGTGTTAATTCTGATTTTTTGATACATCAATCCCGCACAAAAGAAGAAGAACGAAAAAACGGTGATTAGATTCAAATGGATAAAGTAAGAGAATTCTTCAAGAAAACTATGTTCTACGCTAAGGTTCTTTCGGGTTACGAAGAGCGCAGAATCCGATCTTACAGATTGCAGCTTCAGCAGCGCCTCCAGCAGGTTTCAATTGAAATCGTTTTTTTTTTTTTTGTTGTTGTTGTTGTTGTTGTTGTTGTATGCAGTCAGTTATTAGTGATTTTCTTCATTCTTTGATGAATCAATAAAATTTTATTATTAAAACTGAATGGGAGAGTGGAGTTGTTGAAGTCGATCTTTGGGTCGATGAATGAGTAATTGCAGCTATCGTAAGGTTATCTCATTTAGTGCTATTTTTGAAGAAAACAAATGGAATTGAACAAAGTTGGTGGCTAGTTTGTGGGGGGGGGGGGGGGGGGGGGGGTTCATTAAATGTAGAATTTGTAACTCTGATGAATGCTTGATGAGTTGGGTATTTGAGCTCATGCAGTTGGTGGTAGTTTGCTTAAATTGATATAGGGATGGTTATAGGAGCTACTCTCTTAAATCTTAATAATATATAATCTGCAAAAATGTATGTTGTGAGATACCATCACTGCGGTAAAAAGATCAGATTTTTAATTGAATTTGATATAGTTGTAGAATTTTTGGGCTGAATATATTCCTTTTGCTGTATAACGCCATAGCCGGTAGAGTTGGGATGGAAATTATCCATTGGTGGGGGGGGGGGGGGTTACTTTGGGTGGTGGATTAGATAGATTAGATTGACAGTGCATATGATTGAGTATTACTTTTATCAATCTAAGCTATCTAATCTATCATCCAAAGTAAACGTCCTCTCCATTTATAGCGATATAGCGTTTAACGAGTTGTTTATTGGGAGGAGTAATGTTTTTGTACATGACTGCATGGGCATGGACTAATTCTTACCTTGTATTGATCTACGAAATACAAAACTCAACAGCTGAAAAATGTAGGAAAAGCTAGATGTTTGTATGCGGTTCCTTTGAATCTTCTCCTTTCTTACACTGCCATTGCTTCCATTTGGTAGGCAGAAGCAAGGAAAGCGGCTCTTAATAAGGTTCCTGAACAAATTATTTTGTCAGAGGTGCGGAAGATGGTTCAGGATATGCAGGCAATGAATAAGAAGTTAGAGGAAACAGTAAGCCTTTCACTCTTAATTTGTTTGTGTGACTTTTCAAGGTTAAATATTCTATAATGTCGATAAGGAAATTTTAGGGAAATATGTTCCTCTGGGCCAATGTTGAACTTATGCATTTCTCAAATTTTGGGATCTTATTGTTTGGTTGAAAGAGGGCTTGAATTTGGGATTCAGCACTTCGTGCTAAACTTGCTAGTTGTATATTTTCCCCCTCGTATACTTTACGGGTTCTTGTTAGTTGTTACTGTCAATAAAATCCATGGTTAACATATGCTAGCATGAAGCTCTCTGGGACTCTTATAAAAGAATACCACCTACCTTCCTACAGTGAACAAGTATCGAAAGCTACCCAACTTATATTCCCATAACAAACCATTAGAATCCTAAGATTTTATTTTTTATTTTTTATTTTTTATTTTTTATCTGCATGCTGTCTAGGAAGAGGTTATATACTTTTATCATTTTCTACTCAATAGTACTCAATTGGGCAATCAAGAACCGGACTCTTCATTCTTTTTACCTTCTTCTATGTGCCGTGTAGACAGTTTCCTGGTCTATTGCATGAGCAAATTTAATTATCTGATAGCTTAACATCTTGCATCTAGAGAAGTTCTCTACACATAGGCCTTTTCAAAACCTGAATATTTGTTGCTACTTATTGAAGACATTTTTTTTGCACCTATAATCGGTATTTTAACAACAGAAATCATGCTGTGCTTGACAATATCATGCCATTGTTATCCCTCTAGTTTATTCAATCTTAATATCTCTGGCTATTCATTTAAAGGGGTGATTAGTTCATGCAATCATGCTGGGAAAATGCTTCAACATTCCTAATTTCTTCTCCAGCATTTATACAGTCAACTCGGTTAAATACGTGGTGAATATATCGCAGGAGATGGCCATTGAGGAATACTTCAAGCCAATTGATAAGGAAGCAGAGCTCATTATGAAGGAACAGCTCAAAGGAGAGGAGAAGTCGATGAGAGAGATGATGGCAATCATGCAAAGACAGGCTTTACTGGAGAAAGCAGAAGCAGAAGCACTTGCCAACTCGCAAAATGCAAAAACGGATCAACACGTTGAGGAGCCAGAGCTCTCTGACAAGAATGCTCGAAAGGGATGAATCCTGCTGCAGCTTTCTTTCTCAAAATAATTTTTGCTGTTGATTATGACGACGTGCCTGCCCGTTTCTCAGAGGCTTAGTTAGGTTTGCCATTACCATGACAGAAAATGAGCATGATTCTATTCAACACAAAATCAAATGTATGTTTTTGCCTGAAGTTGGTAGAAATATATTACCAACTTTGCTAGTAAGTGAGTTGAGTCAACTTGCGATTGCGAATTACTGAAGGTTCGATTCTTCGTGAGTTGTTATCAATCTTTATGATACATTTGTTCGTAAGTTTTGTGAGTTATCTCAATATAAACTTAGTAATGTAATTTGTAGAAAATTTTACAAATAATTTGAAACTAAAATATGAAATTCATGTGAATTTTTATACTCATAAAAGCATAAAAATTTCAATAAATTTATATTATTATTTTTATTTAAATATTTCAAATTAAAGAATAATTAAATAAATAAATTTAACTTTTGATCTATATTTATCAAGTATTTTTAAGCCTGTTTTACTCCCAACTCGATTTAATAGCAAACAAATAAATTATGAACTCGTCAATAGTTGGCTCAACTCATTTACACCACACCTCGGCTCCGTTGTCATTCTTGAAACCACTCGGACATTTTGTAGCAGCAAACGAGAAATTGGCCAAACAATATGACTTAGCCACACACTAAAAGAAAAATATTTTTATTTGCAAAATGTATATATTTTGTCCAACGCCTTTGTGCAAACAAACAGACGTGAACATAAATCAGACTCAATAAATTGGCCAAACAATATGAAAATATGTGAACGAATTACATGCTGCAAAACACAGATAGGGTTTCCTTAACTTCATATCATCATGTAGCTTTCACCGACAACGAAAACACGTGCTTTGCTACAAGCAGTTGCCACAGAGGTCGGAGTTATACCATACATACCGATCCTCAACTAATATTTGCACCACGTTTTAAAGTAAGGCGACCCATATGCCAGACGTCGATAACTAAAGAGAAAAACGAAACAACCACCTCATTATAACCAACCCCAGAAAAAAAAAACTACCAAGATGAGTGCTCTTACAGCAAGACGACGATGCAAGAGCACTTTCCTAAGAATCAGGAAGATACTTTAACTCGAGTCCACTTCTTTCTGTTTCTGAACACTTTCCAGACATTCTTTAGCTCTGACCACCTTTGATTGGAGATAGAAACTGCCACTCTGAGTATTCCTCTCGAACAATGTGTCATACCTCTGGAGATAGATATTCAAGTTCATTAAAATACTATTGGCATATGAAAACCCAAACTAATCTTGACCAATATATATATATATATATATGTATGTATGTATAATAAGGCAGGAAAAAGAGGAGAAGAGAGAAAGGAGTGCAAACCTTCATAATCTCATCCATGGTTGAATTCTCAGTGACACCAAGGATTTGCCTTGCCTCAGCCTCAGACATCATTTTACTACCTCTTTTGATATTTTGTACTGCTTCTTGAGCAACACCGTTCTTTGAGGCGTCTGCAACGATAATCAAGATAAATCAACTTACTTTCTAAAAGCTAATGCTTTAAGTTCAATGCATTGTCCCAAAGAAAACTGCAACTGTGCACTAGCACTAAAGACTTCTTATATGATCTTCAACACTACTGGCATAATGATTTTGATGATTTCAAATGGCTTTGAAGTATCAAATTTGCACAGACATAGAGGATTAATTGGGAGCCACTGCTTGATGATCTAATCAGGTTTAGCTACTATACAAGCTAGTCTATACCATCATCCCAAAAGTAAAAAAATTAAATAACAATCCAAAGAAAAAATTTACTTGCAATTGCCTGACGATATGCCTGAGCGAACGCTCTTATCATTATCCCAGAGCCCATAACAATCAAGTTAGCAAGAATCCTTGCAGCCTGCAACAGTAAGCCACATCGAGCATGAATTTGCAATAAAAATAACACTCCAAATCCTTTTTGATATCATATAGCAGATGATAGCATTTGTTCATAGCTTTGAGCGTGTGATTTAACTATGATATTACGCATTACAATGTCCAATGGAATACAATGTCATAAATCAAAATTGTGGATAAACTAATACAATGCAAGGCTCTAAAACTAAACATACATATTTAGCAGCCTAGGGAAAACACAATAACAGCTGTAAATTAGAAATGCAAGACAATCATCAGAAAGACTTTCCCTTTACCATATTCAAGAAACAATATTTGAAAGTTAGGTGGTAAAAAACTAACTTCACAGTTTGGCATGATGCAGAAGAACAAAACCGAACTACTAACACGATTAAGACAGGCCTTTCAGATCATTTTCCGTTTAAATTAATATACAAACAAGGAAAAAGTCATTCTAAAACATGAAAAAAAATGTCTGCAGTCTGCACGCAGCAAATAGTGTCTTGCTCAAGATTATTAACAAAAAAACAGTTTTAGAGCTACGAGCGTACCATTGTTGACGGGGCGAAACACGAACACCAATTGATTTATGAACACCAAATAACCTACAACAGAACACAAGCCAACATGATTCAATAAATAAAATTATTACTAAACAAACTCCCATCTACATTTAAAGATACAAGCAAATCTACGAACAACCTAAAAAATCAACCAGTACATCCACAGTAACGCAAATATAAACTCATTTTCTCAATTTAATTCACAGCAGCCATCACTCTAAACATAAATTTTATCTTCGAAGCTCCACAAGAAAGAAATCGCAGCTGTAATCAAATAACAGAATGCACTCGCTCAAGATAATCCTCAACAAGAAAAGGGAACGCCCCAACAGAAAAACTTTGCGCAAAAAATAAACATCACGATAAAAAAAAATACAGTCTTTTTCGAATAAAATCGCGAAAACTCAATTAATCGAATAACTAATTACATAATCGGGTTAATAAATCTTTTTCGCGTTTGCCCATAAAGCAATCAGCGTAAAAATACATAAAAATAACCAAATATGCAATAAGAAATCATTAAAAAAAAGAATCTTAATAAATCCAGAGAACATAGAAGAGAAAACGAACCTTCACCAGAAAACTCACAGAAATTATAACTCGAAAAAAGAAAAAGGAAGCGATTAGGGTTCGCAAAAGGGGCCGAGGAAGAAAGAATATGAGGTTGTTTCTTGCGAAAGAGTTTATGTTTTTTTTTGTTTTTTTTTTCCTTTTCTTTTTTGGGTGATGAAGAGCTGTGGAATAGCGGAATATTTCCCTTTGATCATTTTTGGTATTTAATAAATAAATATATATGATTTCAAAAAATGAAAAATAAGTTCTTGAAAGTTCCATTTTATCCTTTTCTCGTCAACCCCCCCTTTTTTTTCTTTTTCATTTTCTTTTAATTTTCGGAATGATTTTTTTTCAATTTGTTACAAAGGCTTGTGTCACGAATCATGATTATTTTCTCTTTTTCTTCATTAAAAAGTATTTAATATTATTTCATTTAATAATATATTTTCCCTTTCAAAAGTATATATTTATTCAAGCGGTTGATAAAATTTAAAGCCCTAACCATTAGAAAAAGAGATGGGACGAGCCGGCCCAACGGGTCTAGTCCATTTTAACAGTGCTAGGTATGTGTCACAATTTATTAAAAATACATATTATTATAGCTAGATATGTGCCTACAATCTATCAGATGAAATCATCTGCTACATTTATTAATTTTTCTTTGATTTTTTAATTCAATTTTAATTTATTACGCTTAAGTTTAATTTTACACTTATTATTTAGGGTTCATCCTATCCAATTAGGGTATATAATTAATTTTTCAATATTATATTTCATTTTCTAATTAATAATTAATTATTTCGTAAAAAAATAATCATATACCTTAATTGGGTATGATGAACCCTAAATAATAAGTATAAAATTAAACCAAAACACAATAAATTGAAATTGAATTAAAAAATCAAAGAAAAATTAATAAATTAAATTGTGTAACACCAAGTATAGTACAAACTGTAGCAGAGAATTTCATCCGACAACCTACCTATCTCCTTCGTGCCACCCTTTTGTATTAAGTTTGCACATTCTCCCATCGATGATCGACGGAGCACTAGCAAGACAAGAAACTAAGCAAAAACAAGCACCCCACGACACATCACGTCGTCTTCTTCTTCTTCTTCCTCGCCCCAGTAGGCTCATCATCCTTTTCTTCTTTTAAAATTTAGAGGACACATGTAGCACATTTGAAAGGGATTTGTAGTGTGTATGAGGTCATTATAGGATGGAAATTACCATGTAATACCGTTGTTAAATAGATGATTATATTCGTAATTAATTGTCCTACATATATTCCATATTTAATTATCAAGCAAGAACTAAAAAATAAAATGAAAAATATAATTTTGTGACTAGAAATTTTTGAACCTTGCCACATTCCTTAATAACAAAGAAATCAACATTGTAATCGGTCTTTATTATACCACACTCCTAGAACCCTAGCTAGGATCTCACAAAATAAAAACATAAACGTACATCATTCTAGTTAAATAATTCATGACATTCCTTATAACAAAAATAACTTCAACTCAACTAGATGATAGTCCCCTTGTACACCAAACAATTCACATAACAACAACAACAATAATTAAATAATATAATCAAATATACTGATCCAATCAGTCTTTATTACCACATACAATCCTATCTAAAACCCTAGGATCTCACAAAACAAATGCATGCAACACACAAAAACATCAACAAGAAGTTCAATATGTATTCCACAAAAACAATGTAATAATCACATCAACATCATATCTTCTCTCACTCAGTGCAACACCAGTACATGATGAACTTCTCCATGGGGCGATGACACTCCGTGCAGACGACTGCTCCGGGGATGTCTTCGATCCCGGGGAGGATAAGCCGGTTGCAGTGATGCTCCACACTCCTATGCCCCTCTATATAGTCATTCATGGCTACAACAAAGCCCTTATGTTTGACCTCAACGCTCCACTTCTCGAATTCTACCAACGCCTTAAGTATCACGTCTCCTTTAGCCCTAGCTATCTTTCCGGCCCCATGGCTGATCAAAGCCCACCCTTGCTCGTGTTCACCAAGGGTGAGCATGTGAAGCATCTCTCCGAGAATCGGGTCATCGTCAACTTTTGCCCCGTGGTGAACCTTCTAGTTAATTTCATGCTTTCAATTCTTTTCCAGAAGTAAGTAGATTCGGTGCTCTCTCATAAATGAATATGGCTTGCGATAGACTTGGTGAGTTTTGTGATGTGTTCTTTGCTCATTGTTTTCTTGCCTATGCACACCATCTCTAGATTAATGATTTGTGCATCACTTTCAACTTTTCTTGTTGTTTGTACGAATTCTTGTATTCATTCATGTTTCTCCCCACCATACATACAAGCTGATGAACTTTTCTTCTTTTATGTTGATATATATAAAAAAATGACAAACAATCTAGTATTATTAACCCCTTTTTTTCCCATTTCTGCAGATTGATTCACTCTTGCTTGAGTCTGGAGTTGATATTAACCTGAGAAACTATCTAGTATTGTTGATGTTGTTTACGACTTTTCATCTTGTGTTGATAAGCTTAACTCATTACTTGAATGGAGAAACTGCACTACATTTAGCAAATTTCCCTCCAAAAAATAGCAAAATCACTCCATTTTGCCTCCAAAACCGTTGAAGATTTTATGGATTTTTTTTTGGACCAAAATTGATGGTAAAATGGGACAAAAATCGATAGTAATTTTAACGGAAAACGTCACAGTGTGACCAAATTTGTGAACAAATTTGTTGTTGTATTTGTTTCATAGAGCTCAATGTTGTGATAAAAATATATAGTTAATTATATTTTAGTACCTAATGTTTGAGTTCGTACGTAATATTTTGTCCTAAACTTAAGGATTACATGTCCTGGTAGGGATGACCTAGTGGTGGAGTGAGATTACTTGGAGACCAGAGGTCACGAGTTCAAATCTCTTCTATACCATAGGTCGAGTGTGAGTAAAAAAAAAATCATTTTAAGGATTACATATCTATACTTAATATCTGCATAAATAATTAAAAATAAATAAAAAAGGCAAGAACACGTTGATATTGACTTTGACATTTTGTTTTGCCGAATGACGGGCTTAACTTATTAACCGTCTGATGGAGATGCACACAAGACCACCCCTTAAACACATGTTGTAACATTATTATGTAATAGAGAATTTGATCTGCATGAAATCAAGATTACAAAGGATAATAATTAATTTATTCCATTCCCACCTCGAATATTATTATTATTAATTAATACGAAGATGGGTGATCTAATGATCTTATTCTAGGACTAACAAGAGCTGCAGCCTCGATCGCCAGTCCTTAATTATTTACAGCACGAAGTCGACAACCTGTCGAACGTAGCCGGCTCCGTCGCCGCCGCGAACGGCGGCGCCGGTTTGCACCAAGGTGGAAGTGAAATACCAGGAGATGACGTCGTGATTCGAAACGAGGTCTCCGGTGGCGGCGGATATTCCGACCTGAACCTGCTCGGGAAGAACGGTGCCCAAGTCGTGGACATAGCTGACCTCAAAATTTTGTCCGCCGGCGGCGACATGAACACTGATCAGCTTAGTTGCTTCCTCGTAGTTGATGCGGGCAGTCACCTCCTGCCCGATCACAGCGTCGTCGACGCGAGTTAAATTGCTCGACGTAGAAGATTCGATGTTGATCCCAACATGGCGATAACTCGGGTCCCAAGAATTTTTCACCGTGTCGAACTCCACCGCGAAAACGGCGGTGCTGCTGCCGGATGGGTTGTAGACTCCGAAATTGCCGCCGGTGGAGCCGGCGGGAATTTCGTATCCAACCGGGGCGATGAAGAAAGTTAGGCCGTCGCCCGGGTTGGACCCTGTAATGATGAATTTTATGGTGGTTTCCAAGTCGGCCTGCGTCCCTGCAGACCGGAATGGCACCGGGCTGGAGTACACGACTCGGCCAATGCTGTAGGTCTGTGGGGCGCCGGAAGCGTTGGTTTTTATGAGGCGGAGGTAGGGGCTGCCAGACTCGACGTGGGCGTCACCTTGGTAGGTTAAGGTGGTTGGTTGGTTGCCGTGGAAATCGTAGGTGAAGGAGGTGGTTTGAGATCGCGCTGTTGGCAGCGCGAGCAAAAACCCTAGAGGAATTAGGGCTCGGAAGAAGTTAACATAAAGTGGACTAGAAGATCTCATGATTTCGTTACTAGTTGAGTATTTGGTTTTGCTTTGGATGTGGTGAAAACACTTGCAACTTTAGGTCCTATTTATAATGGTCTAGGGGCGTAAATGGACAAACTTTTTTAATTTTTTTAATTAGAACAAGGAAATTGGGAATCGAACTCCGGTCTTAGATGAAAAAATTACGTAGTTAGTCCACCTTTTGTTTTCTACTATGAGTTTTATTAGTTAGTTTACTATTCTTCAAGTTTACGCGAAGTTTTTTAAATTAAATTATGTAAACTGAATTGAATTATCAATTTCGCGTGCTTTTACTACTTTCATATTTTTTGTTCTTGTGTAATGTTCCATGAGTATTGAGAACATAATTGTGTGGTTTATTCCCCAACACGTAAATATACACAGTTTGATAATTTCAAACTCCATTCATTAATTGCAGCATGTGTGGGTTTTTCTCAGTAAAATACCACATGAATTTTCTGTTACACTATGTGTTAAACTTCTTGCCACATTTTTAAATTATAAGTTTTTTTTATATTTTTTCTTTAATTTTTTTTTTGTGATTTAGTTTAATTTTATTATTATTTTTAGGGTTCACCCACCCAATTAGAGTTTATAATTATTTTTTAATATTTAATTTTCGATTTTCAATTAAAAATTCATTATTATGGTTGATTTTTGGGATAATTGCTAAAAAATTCACCACCTTTGAATGAATTTGCAATTTAAACATGACTTTTGAAACGTTGCAATAATAACTCGACCTTTTAATTTGTAGCAAAATAGACATTTCAATAAATTTTGACTATTAGAAAACTGATGTTGCACAATAAAAATCATTCATATAAGACACTCTAAAATTGAATTAATGTGTACACATGAAAAAAATATTGCAACCTCATAATTTTAATGATCGAAAAAAATTGAGGGTGTCGAATTTGCTACAAATTAAAAGGTTGGATTATTATTGTAACGTTTTAAAAGTCGTGTTTAAATTACAGATTCGTTCAAAGGTGGTGAATTTTTTAGCAATTAACCCTTGATTTTTTTAAAATTATGTTTTATATTTTTTAAATTTATTTTTTTTATTGATAAATGTTGACTATGATTGTTTATATTATAATTAATTTTTATTATATTCAGTCCATACATGTCATCATCTATCAATTACATCTTCGCGTATAATCGTTAATAAATAGATAAATAGTACAGATTCGAAAAAAAACACGTGACTACTTAAAATGAATGGACCATTTGATAATTGAATTCAATCATGTGTTTTATAATTATTTTGTTATGAGGATTAAAAGTTTTTTTTATTATCTTCTGGACGTACTATTATTTTTTGTGATACTAGAAAAACAAGAGATAAATCCTTAAATCCCAACAGGATCACTTCTGTTTTATGCATTTTGTGATCTGTTTTTTTTTAATCATCATTTTATTTAATTGTGGTTCGAAATTATACCTATGGGTTTCTATCCTCATATCAAAAAATTAAAATAAAAAAAATTTATCGTGATACTCAGCAGAACAGGACAGGAGTCATATCATGAGTTTTCAATTTGTGAGGTTTGCTGTTTTTTTTTTTCTTTTTTTTTTTAACGACTTTACATATTCCCGAAAGGGCAATATATATATATATATATAAATGATAAATGTGGTCCTGTTGGGATTCTGCTATTAATTATTGGCCCTTCAACAAATTTTGTGAAAAATGTAGAAGGGTTGATATTTTATAGAGGTTTGATTTGGTATATATAAATCTCATATCAAATGAAAAAAAATATCACTTTTAATGAGAAGTATCTGTTGTAATACTATAAAATATTCGTTTGATATAGAGCTTATATACCATCGTTGTACATAAGAATTTACCTTCGATAAATGGCTCATGTTTGCGGTCAATCGTTTGATATAAAGCTTATATACCAGCGGTGATGGCCACAAACAGTACTCTTCGAACTGAATTCCTTTGGAATGGCCACTGAGCACTGTTTGCGGCCATCATCTCCAACAATTCCATAGCCTCATTCGCCGACATCTCCAACAAGGCACCTCCTGCAGCTGCATTTATTCTATCCCGGGTATTCTCCATCAAACCATTGTAGAAGTAACAAACTTGTTGATCTGTTTCAAACCTGTGTCTCGGGCACTTCCTGATGAGGTCTCGGAACCGTTCCCAAGCTTTATAAGGAGGTTATTGGTCGAACTATCTGAACTGTGTAATCTCATTTTTCATCCTTAACGTCTTGCTTGGAGGGCAATACTTTGTGAGGAACTTCTTACACAATTATGCCCATGTTTTGACTGAGTCTGCCTCCAAGGATTGATACCACAGCTTCGCATTGTCTTGCAGAGAAAATGAGAAAAGACGAAGCTGGATGGTGTCAGCTCCTACTCCATTTATCTTGATGGTACCGCACATCTCGAGAAATTACACCAGATGCGCATTTGGGGTCATTGAGTGCCCCTCCACTGAATTGGTTCTAATGAACCATCGAAATCAAACCTGGCTTCAATTCGAAATTATTGGCATCAATAGCCAGTAACTGCACTCCACCAAAGTTTTTAGTAACATGAGGCTCCAGAGCCTCCCAAATAGGTGGTGGGATGATGCGAGATTTAATCTTCTTATCTTATATTTATGCTTGAGTCATGCTTACAAGTATAAAAACATATTGCAGAAGTGATGAAACGAGGTCGATCATCAGAGAATAAGATACGTGAACAAACAACAAGTACCACATCTTCAACGACCAGATTATCTAGACTCAATTAAGTAGGAGTTTGATTTCATGCCAAGAATTTAAATGACAAATAACTCAATACCAAACACAATCTAAAATACTAATGCAAATGAAATAATGTGAAAAGATAGATAAAAGAAGAAACTCTAGGACATGAATGCACATTGCTTCACTTTATCAAATCTAAGGTTACCTCAACAAATATATTTCATTCAAGTTAGGAAGACCACAAAGTTTATAAGCGCATCTCTTGATTCTCACCTATATTTAAATGCAATAAGGATGATTATCTCTAACACAATCTAAGATTACATCTTCCAAAAGCACAAATGGTCTATATTCCTTCTATATAATCAACATTCACTTAAGAACACAATCACATAGATTCAATCCCTACATGTTCCATGATCACAAAATCTATCAAATAATGTGAATCAAACATTTGATGCTAAATGAAGGCCACTCAAACAACATCATAGACAATAGAGTAGGAATCAAAAGCTTGAACAAAACATAAGCATAAATTAAACCATAGATGAGAACAAGATTCACAATGCTTTTCACATCCTAGAGCCCTAGAGCTCTAACCAACCATGTTTACAATCAAAATAAGAACAAAGAGAAAAATAGCATAAACCGTCCTAAATACACACGTGTAAGAAAGTGAAAGAGAAGATAAAACCCAATGGGAATGATTCATCTTCAATCTCTTGGCATGATTCTTCAAAATGGATGAATGCACTTCCATTCTCTTCTTGCTTGGATGTTCTCTTGTTCTCCAAAAATAGCGTTAAGTGTTGTGTGTAAAAATGTGAGATGGGAAGTAGTTCTCTTTCCTTTGCAAAAATCAAGTCTAACAAGGGAGATAACGATTGAGTTAGTAAAGTCAACTTGGAGCAAAAACTAGGATCCGTTCGGCCGGAATGCGGCCACAGAAGGTCGTGTTTCGAGCTTGAGTTTCACAGTGGTATGGGGTACGACCGTGAAAGGTCGCGTTCATGGGTCGAGTTTCAGTCGAAGAAATTCATGTCTCTGAAGGGCTGAAGTGCGACTTTTTGCTCGAGCTTAAGGCTCGCGCTGTGACATGCATGGAAGCGCGGCCATGCTTGGTCATGTTTTAGCCTTGTGCTTCGCAGTGGATTGAGGCGCGACCCCCCCAAGATCGCGTTCTGAGGTCGAGTTTGGCTCAAAGATGTCCAACTCTCTGACAGCGCGACATTTTGGTCGCGCTTTGAGCTTGAGTTTGGCTTTGATTTCAGGTACGACCCTTGGAACTCGTGTTCCAGGGTCGCGCTTGAGTTATGTGTTCATTTTTCTTTCTCTTTTCTTCATTTTTTCTCGACTCCCGATGTCTTTGTTGGTCAAATCTCCAAATTGGCTTTAATTTATAATGTTTAAACCAAAATTCCTGTATTGACTACACTTATTAAGAAACAAGCACTTAAACCATATTTACAATATTTACGACGATATTTACATAAAGCATATTGCATTTATAACTAAATGCAACCAAAAAGAGTGTAATAAAAACATTCATCATGGGATCACTGGTAGCACAGGTGCTCGTTCCTGATATTGGAGTAAAGTCTGATGCCTCCATTTCTCTACGCATGGCAGCCATTTTTTCCTCTCAGTTGGCGGCCATCTTCTCAGCTCTACTTGTATCCGCGTTTCTGTGTCGGGCAAAGGCTTCGATCTTAGGATCAAAGGGGACTAAGTTGGTTGTACAATAAGACCTCAACTTTATAAACTACTTACAAAACACCAGAATAAACAAAACATACCAGAAAAGAAAAGAAAAAAAAAACTAAATAAAAAAAACTGATAAAATATGAATAGAATCTAAATTAAAGCTGAACAACCAAATCAAATATCAATTGTAATTACGCCGGTCCCCGGCAACGACACCAAAAACTTGTTCGCTCTTTTATTTCACACAAAAACGACCCGCAAGTATACAAGGTAAATTTCAGTAAAATACTGGTGAGAACATATATCGTATCCACATAGACTAGCTATGTAATTCAACTAAGTACTCAATTTTAACTATTCTAGTTTATCTAGATAACCGAATCAGAACTTTGGATTTTAACTAAATAAAATTAAACAAAATGATAAAATTAATTATCAGAAAGAACAGGAATACAAAAGCTCAAGCGGAGAAATCTAGGAATAAAATAGATTCTAGGGTGTACAAGTATATGGAGCTTGCGATTTCAATTAATAAATTAAACCAAATTTAATTCCTAAATATGCAGGAGAATCACTAATTTATCCAGTCTCTCTCTTTCGAGTAAGTCCTAAACGTAGATTAAACACCAAAATCCATCTCTCGATCTCAAATTGTTGTTTAACTCCTAAATGCTTCTAAGATTTATTCTCCTCGCAATTACCTACAAATCTCTCGATATAGCAAGCTCACGTTATGGATTCCTAATCCGTCAAATAATTAACCTCTCTCGAGTGATAATCATTAATCAACTACACATGCGTACTTGATGGCCAATTAAATGCACAAGACAATAAATTTACGCCCTGCTATTTTATAGTTAAAGAACATTAAGTTTCATATATATATATATATATATTAATTTTCGATACAATTTACCCTAATTTAGGCACGCATATTTTACTCCAACATCTTACTCGATCTAATTTCAAAAACAGTCATATTTGATAACTAGTGGGTTACCATATTTCATTCCCATCATCATCCCGGCCTCGTCTATATATGGGACCAATTAGAAAATGAAGTTGATGAATGAATTGGGACATTATTTTATTCTACATTCAATTACATAAATAACCCATGAATATAATTCGGCTATATATGATAGTACGATTTTATGACCTACAACTATCTCAATTAATTACGAAATGGACATGAAAAATAATTGTCATCCGCACAAAAACATATTCAGTGTGAATATTTTTTTTAATGCATGTTCCATCTATTTGATTAGAAGATATATCTTATTTGAGACCATTTTGTTAGTGCAATCTTGTGCACTAAAGTAATTGCTATTTTTTTTAGAAGAAGTGGGCTAAAATTATCAATCGCAATCAGATATAGAAATGCCTAATTAAATACTACCCGGACCCGATGTAAGAATAAAAATTCAAATCTCTAACAATTAGTTGTGCAAGTGAATGAGCCCGTCTTGTTCGCATTGCGGTGGTCATTAATCATTATGAGATCCAAGACAGACCTTTAGTTTGTTGTGCTTAACAAGGAACATTCGAACATAATTCCTCAATTTCATAGAGAAAAGTGTTCCTTCATGTGTGCTTGAGGATGTCCCAGACCGAGCGATTTATAACAGTTTCCTACTAGAGATTAAGCAAAGTAGTAAATAGTTGCCAGTGCAAGGAAAACGCTCATAGATCACTGTTTTTACCCCTGGTCTCTGCCACTTCAAAATTGTGGTCTTAATCGCCATTCACGATTAAAAAATATTTGATTTCTTAATATATGACAAGTATAAATAATATAATTATTTAATTACTTTAAATGATGAATTGAAATAGAAAAATAATAAATTATTGCAATTTATGTTTTATTATTATTATTATTATTATGCAACAAAAATAAAAACTATTATATGCATAAAAAATAAAAGAAAAATGTTACAATTCTAAAATTTCCAAGTAAAAAAGAACAAATAAGATTGCAAAAATTTGTTAAAAGACAACGGTTGTTATCTAATTCATCTTGAAAAATGAAAAAAATAAAAGGGTTAATTGTCTTAAAATACATAAACTTTGGGGTGTTTTTGGTTTTTCACACCTTTTAAAAAACATAATTTTAATAACATGAACTTAGCACTTATTTGGTTTTTCACATGATTTTCAAATTTTGGTCAACTGAAGTGACGTGGTTTTCGGAGATTTCCAAATGTTCATCTACGTTGATACCAAATTACCTTAAAATACACGAATTTTTTTATCGATTTTAGTCGGATTAGAGTGCCCGAATTTGAAAATCACATGAAAAACTAAATAAGTGCTAAGTTCATGTTATTAAAATTATGTTTTTTAAAAAGTGTGAAAAATAAAAAAAAACACTTCAAAGTTTATGTATTTTAAGGCAATTAGCCCAAAATAAAATTAAAAAAAAACTACAATAAACTCAAAATGTTGTCTACTACACTCAAAACTTCCAATATTTAACCAAAACGGAAAGATAAACAATAGAGAAGTTTAAGATAGAATCATTGTCTATATGGATGTTAATAGGGACTTCAAGCATCCTTATTGGGTTGTGAGACTATTCTATTTAGATCGATTCAGTGTAGATTTTCTTCGGGTGAGATTTTGAGTTTTGGGTTGAATTAACATCATTAATTGTAATAGTTAGTGTCATGAACACGTATTTTGAATTGGTGATTTATGTTCAACCAATTGTTCGTAGAGATATCAGAGGAAGTTGATGTGTTGATTCCGCTATGCAAATGAAAACAAATGTATTGTTCTACCTGATGTTCTGGATGCAGTTCTACAACTATTTTAGGCTTTTACCATCTATGAATAGATGCCTTGTAATTAAGAGACATTTTAATGAGCAACGAATGACATCTTTACTGCCCTAGACGAGCATATGATGTGTTGATTCACACTCTCTCATACAAGGATACCAAATAAAACATCCTATGCCTTAGATTTGACTTCCATGTTGGCGACGATTGAAGATCAAAGCCACCCTTATTCAAAATCGATATATGAAAACTGTGTCATGCATGCTTATTCAACATGATGTTCTAGCACTTTGGTATTTTTCGTGAAAGAAACACTTGAGGAAAACGTGTGAATTTCATTGTAATGTGATGTCAGAAAAATCAAAAGTCGAGACGTGGTTAGTCTGTTCTATAAGTTAGCATGATTGTGAGGAGATCTCACAATTCAGTTGAGTTCACAATGAGTTCATGAAGAAGAAAATAGTAATATAAAGAGAGATTTCTATATGTAAGCTTCCTGATTACTCTCTACACTATAAAAAAAGCGACGGGATAGCGACGAAAAACCACGTCGCTATATCTGTAGCCTGGGTCAACGAGTTTGGTGGATAGTGACGAAAATCCCGTCGCTAGATCCGTCTCTATCTAGAGACGAACGGGGTACCCCGTCGCTATATTCGTCGCTAGATAGCGACGGGTGCCCCGTCGCTAGATCCATCGCTAAAATTATAATTTAAAATTTTGAAATTATTGATTTGCCCGGCCCGTGAAAGAGCCCTCCACCTAGGGGGCTCGACCCGTGAATGAGCCCTTGACCCGACCCGATGAAAGGCCTGCGCCCAAACCCGTTGAGAATAATTGTGTATAATATGCACCTAAGAGGATTCGAACATGTGACCTCCTAGAAGGAGGGCCAAACACTTATCCATTAGGGCAAGTTCAATTGATGTTATATTGATAGTTTAAATAAGATATATATACTTATACGATTTTTTCATAATTTATTTTTCTTTATCTCTATAAATTAAAATTGTTATATTATTATTAATATATTTATATCTATTTGTGCACAAATACATATATATATATATATATATAATATTGATATTATATTGTATTATATATCTGTATATAAGAACTATAATTTAAGGTGATACTTATTAAGTATCCATGCATACAAAAATTATATTTCTAATATAAATTTAATATGGAGAAAGATTGTAGAAGTTTTTAATTAAATTATTTTAAAAATTATATATATATATATATCATGGTGCAAATGTGGTTAAATAGTCTTACTTTGTGTTTCATACTAAATATCATAATGAATTAAATTATTTTTATTTACATAATAAATAACTTTAGTTTATAATTAAAAATTAAAATCCATTATATACTATATTATGTATATATTTTCATAGTATATTTTAGTTTGTTAATGTATAATTGATTAATCTTGTAGTAGTAACTATAATAAATATTATGTTGAACTTAATACATTTTTTAAATATATAATAATATACTAATTAGTTTATTTATAAGAATAGTAATAAAGCTAATTTGTATAGATTTGTATTTAATAAGAAAATAATACAAATTTTAAGATGTGATATTAATAAATGTGTATAATTGCGATATTATTTTTTCAAAAATTAAAATAAATGAATAAAAATATAAAAATAATTTTAATAGGGAGAATATTTGTATTATAATAGATTGAAATCATGTTTAATTATTTTAAAAATAATTAAATAAAATTTAAAAAATAAAAAAAAAATTAAAAACAAATTAAAAATTTTAAAAAAATAGCTACGGGGGTTCCCGTCGCTAAGTTGTAGTGACGGGAACCTCCGTCGCTAGATTTATAAAAATAATGATATATTAAAATTTTAAAATCTAACTATGGGATTTCCCGTCGCTAGAATTAGCTACGAGGAATCTCGTCGCTAGCCCCGTCACAAGTTTTTCGTTGTTAGTGGCGACCCGTGTCAGCCCCGTGTCGTTAGAATGAACTTTTTTACAGTGATACGATGAGTAATAAACTATTCTTGAAGTTTAAGTGAGGTCAGTCTAGATTAAGTTGTGTAACGAAACTGAATTATCAATTTCGTATGTTTTTGCTGCCGGCATATTATTGCTTTCTTATTTTTTATTCTTAATGTTCCAATCATAATGACGCGGTTTATTCTCCAACATATATACACGGTTTGATAATTTTAAAATCCATTCATTAATTGTAACAGAAGTGGGCTTTTCTTTATATATAAAAATAAAATCCTTTGCTCAAAAAAAAAAAAAAAAATCCCTCAAATTATATATCATTAGCTTTTTTTTTTTTTCATTTTTACATCTGTTATATTTAGTCCACTCATGCCAACTTCTATCAAATACATCTCCGTACGCGAATAATCGTTAATAAAGTGTACGGATTCAGAAAAGAAAAAAGACAAAAAACACGTGATTTAATTAAAATGAATGGACCATTTGATAATTGAATCCAATGATGAAGGGCCACCTTTGTTTTCTTCTGTATTTTATTATTATTATTTTTGTTATAAAGCTTAATTTTTATATTTTTTGTTATAAAGGTACTATTATTTTGTCATTTCATTATTAGGTAAATCCTTAAACCCTAATTGTTGTAATAACAATAGGTGTTATGAGTTCTTCAACTATAAACGGTGACCTGAAAGGATCACTTCTGGTTTTTTTTTTTTTTTTCAATTTTCAATTATCATTATTGTTTTTTTTAGTTGGGCAATCATTATTGAAGGTTCTGCGTATGACTCTAGGAGGAAAAATGACTTTTTTGGTACCTTATGTTTGATCTCTTATTACTTTTAGTACCATATGCATTGTATTTGTTTAACAGTATCCTGATAATAGGTATTGTATTATTTTTAGTCCTCATGACTTGGAGCAACAAATTTTTCCAAATTAGGCAAAAGGTAATTTGGGGATTTTTTTGCAATTTATTAAAAATTTTGGCACCCAAATTTATTTTCAATTTTTTACCCAGATTAATTAGATTTTTTTATTACCGTACATATTTTATTTAGTTTAACTACAAACCTGGAAAATAAAAAAAAATTGTAAAAAAGTACAGCCTAAAATACTAAAATATTATAAAACATGAAAAAAAGGAAATAGAAGAGTTAACTTTAAAAAATAAATATGGCTGAATTTGTTTTAAAATAAATTTTAATTCCATAATTTTAAATATATTGAAAGAAAATCCTAAATTACCTTTGGCTTAAGTTTAAGGAAACTTGTTATTCCAGGTTATCAGGACAAAAAGTGATACAATATTTATTATTAACCTATTATTTTGGCTGATGAAATATTTAAGTTAACAAAAATGATAAAGAGGTCAAATATAAAGTACCAAAACGTTCATTTTCTTTACTAACTATTTATTGGAACACTTACAAATCATCCCACAGCTTTCTATCCTCATTAGAAAAAAAAAAATTGAATCCTGATCCTCAATAGAGGAGGACACGAGGCATATGAGTTTTCAATTTGTGAGGCAAAATAAAACAAAACAAAATAAAATAAAGAAAATATAATTATTGTGGTCCTGTTAGGATTCCCTTATAATTATTGATCCTTCCATAAAATTTGGGAAGAATGTAGAATGTGTACTATGTATGTATATATATATATATATATATATATATATGATATTTTATAAATGGCTAATGCTTTTTTTGCATGCATGTGAACTATGATATATTCTACAATATCTTAGATTGGTGTCCTCACATATGAGATGACATTATTTACTCCACAATTATGCATTCATATGATTTTTTGTATTTTCTCTAATTTTATAAGAAAAGATATATTTTTTCATTTTATTTAAAAATTCCAAAACACATAATAATATTCTCGTATTGGACGCCAGTTGTGGACTTGAAAATTTGATCTCTTTACCCGAACTTGTCGATGCCATGCTTGCCAAATATATACTAGTATAAATATGACCAAAATGTCCTGAACTTTCCACCACATCTCGAATACAAAACCTCCAATCAAAAGCCATGGCTAGCTTCCTACAAACCCTAATTCATCTACTTTCCTCCATCACCTTGGTCCTCGTGCTAGCTACATTTTAGCATCCTTAGACATTTTTATAATCATTATTCAGAAATCTTAGATACTCTAAATCAATTAAGTGCTTGCAAACAATTTTACTTGAATTGTGCTTCGAGCTTATTCCGTTCACTCTGATACAACTTGTCTTTAATTGTTTGAAGCATGTTATGATTTTAGCATTATGCTATAATGTTTCTTTATAATTGATTGGTGGGATAAGTTCCCTTTGATGATTGATAATTTATTCAAGTTATTTCTAAACGCCTAAGTGCGTGGTTCTATTACAGTTACAGAGGTTATGCTGCCCAAATTTTTAGAAAATATAACATATTCTTATCCCAAAGCTATTTTATTTAATTATCTGTAACGCCCCAGTCCCGGAAGAATAGTGATAAGGGACCGGTGCGCTATTGGAAAAAGGGGAAAGGTTAGGAATTAAGTTTTGATAGAGGTTTGATACTTAAGTAATAGATTATTTAAATATTAATTTAGCTCATAAAGTTTTGTGGAACAACCATGGAAGCGAGGAAGCTACATGGGAGCTAAAAGATAAGATCCAGGAGCAATACCCTGACTTGTTGTTTAGAGGTATGTTAAATTTCGGGACGAAATTTATTTTAAGAGGGTAGAATGTAATATCCTGAGACGTTTTTATAATCATTATTCAGAAATCTTAGATACTCTAAATCAATCAAGTGCTTGCAAACAATTTTACTTGAATTGTGCTCCGCGCTTGTTCCGTTCACTCTGATACAACTTGTCTTCAATTGTTTGAAGCATGTTATGATTTCAACATTATGCTATAATTTTCCTTTATAATTGATTGGTGGGATAAGTTCCCTTTGATGATTGATAATTTATTCAAGTTATTTCTAAACGCCTTAGTGCGTGATTCTACTACAGTTACAAAGGTTATGCTGCCCAAATTTCTGGAAAATATAACATATTCTTGTCCCAAAGCTATTTCATTTAATTATCATAATGCAATAACCCCTTCCCCTTTCTCTAGTAGCGTACCGGTCCCTTATCACTATTCTTTCGGGACTGAGGCGTTACACACATGGCCAACGCGAGGGCAGACAACCTCCTTCACCTACGATCTCTACGACTCCCAACCTAACAACCTAACCTACCAAGGCGACGCCCACTTTTTGTCGGATTCGACCTATCTCCACCTCATCAGTATCGATGCTTCGAATAACCCGCTGACCTATAGCGCTGGCCGGGTCTTGTACACCGCCCGATCCAGTTTTGGGAAGAAGGGGCGCAGGTCGACTTAGAAATAACCCTAAAATTTATCATTAAGCCCAACGAAGGCGACACCGAACCAGCCGACGGCCTCACCTTCTTCATCGCGCCCGTGGGCTCCGCCATCGAAGCGACCAGCGGCAGCTTCAGAATCTTTGTGATGATTCCGGCAAAAACCCCGGCGTTTTCACCTTGGAATTCGACATATACATCAACAGTGCTGTTGATCCAAGCTATCAGCATGTTGGGATTGACATGGAGTCGGAAGTATCAAGCAATGTTATGGAGGTCGGCGACGCGATTCTAGGGCAGGAGGTGACTGTCCGCATAGACTACGAGGAAGCAACGAAGGTGATAAGCGTTCATGTCATTGCGGGCTCTAAAACATTCGAGGTGAGCTATGTTTATGATTTGAGCACTGTTCTTGATCAGCAGGTTCAAGTCGGAATCTCCGCCTCCACCGGAGGGAAAGTCGCCACCTTCGAAGTCATCTCGTGGTATTTCACTTCCACCCTCGTGCACATGACGGTGAACAGCAAGGAGGCGGGCGGAAACATTCGCCAAATTGTGTGATTTTATGCATGAATTATGATACTTGTGATGTAGTAAATAATTAAGGACTAGCGATTGAGTCTACTCTCGTTTATGTCCATATATAAATAAATAAGATCGACTATGTGTGGATCATGTACCTTGAGACTTCAATCTGAGTTTATAAGTACGTGACAATAGGGCTTTTTAGCCACTTAAAAGTTTAAAAAACTTTATTTAGCCACCATTTTTTATATATTATTTTTTTGTCCAAATTTACTCTAATACCCTTAAATCCTAAAAAATATAATTTCAAAATGTAAAAGAAAAGGATTTTTCTCTCTCTCTACACCCGCAACTTTTGTCCCTCTCTTTCCTTTCTCTATCAAGAATCTGCAAATCCACCATCACCACCACCGGCTCTCTTTTCCTCTTGAACAAATTGACATTGTCTTTGTCGGCACCCTCACCGTCACAGTCGCTCACGCCTTCCGCTGTCGTCGCTGCTCCGGTCACCTTCGCCCCCTATTTTGGCCATTTAAAGGAAAGGTGAGAATTTTCTTGGTTGAGTGTTCCTTTGCTTCCAGAGATCCATCATCTCAACCCCCAAACTGAAGAGATTTTCATTGATGTAGAGATCCCTGTTGATGTTTTCCCTGTAGAGATCCCGGCGCGCGCGCTGTCCTCGGGCGCGCAGGCCCCGGCGCGCGTTGTCCCCGGGCGCGCAGGCCCCGGCGCGCTGTCCTCGGGAGTGCAGACCCCGGCGCGCGTTGTCCCCGCGCTGAGCAATGCGCGCGCAAGTAAGAACACTAACTAGGCCTGGCTGCTCGATGCCGCGGTCTGTGTAGTGCTCGACTTATTCATAATACTGCAATATGTTTACTGCAGATATCTTTGCAAGGATAAGCGCTGCAGTGGAGAAGCATTGAAGCAATTGTATTTGTTGTCTTAAATATACTAAATAGAGAGCAAACCTTGACTGTGATGATGATATTTTCTTTTATTTTTATTTCCATGTGTAGTATACATTTTTAAGACTGATCATTATGTTTTTGTAGATCAGTGTGTTGATTTTTGGCAATATTGTGTGTTTTTTCGATTCTTAATTTTGCTGTTGATTAAGACGATAATTGTAAAAATTATATGTTGTTGTTATATGTTGATTACGATGATAATTTTGATGTTTGTTAAAAAAATGATTTTTTTTTATTTTTAATTTATCTTTAAAAAAATGGAGGAAAATGGTATTTTAGTCCAAAGTGGCTAAAATAATAATGTTTAAAAATAGGTGGCTAAAATAAGTTTTTTAAAGTTCTAAGTGGCTAAAAAAAAAGTTGGCCCGTATAAGTATTTACTTTACAAGATCAAGTAGTGATTTATAGAGATCATATATATTAACTATATATATAATATATGGTGGTCATTGATGAGGTTTGAATGGCGTTTTTCAAGCATTACAAATGGTGCCCCTATTCAATAATTGTAAATTTACTGCATATTAAAATTATCATACTCATACTGGCTAAATTTCTGATACATATCATAGATAAAACAAAAATCACATCAAAACTATCTTTAATGTTCAAAATTAAAAAATATGTTCAAATTCTTTAAAACATCAAAATAGTCCAACTCAGAGTTTACTCTCATCTTCGAAGAACCTTGAAACAAAATAAACAAATTCACTTTAATTAAACCATATCCTGTAATGTGGCGCCTCGGTCCCGAGAGACCGTGGAAATGGACGCCACGGGGGTTGGAATTAAGAAGCGGGAAAGTAAGGGGTAACCTGATTAACAAAATCTCAATAGAAGACTCAGAATAATCAAATATGCTGTATAATAATATATACCTATTCATAACACCAAGATCAGAGCTCTTAGTGTTTAACCAAAAGGATACTACAAGAGCGGAAACTTCATTATCAACAGAATACTTAATAAAAAGAGACAATGAGAAAATACATAAATAACAAAAGCCCATCTCTCAACATCGTCACATCCACGCGCCAGCCTACTGACCTGAAAAATGTTTGAAAATATTTGGGCTGAGTACTAATGCACTCAGTGGGCAATTTTTTTATAATACAAGTTATGCAAAGCATTTTGTTAAAGTAATCTATCTGTGTTCATGTAGGTAGTGAAGCTTAGGAGGTTTTAAAATTGAAAGCAACCTAAGTTCACCAAAACATTTTATCGTGAAGCGCTTAAGAGTATAACCAGTCACTGCCCGCAACCCGTACTACATCACCACACTTAAAGTTGAGTATGGCCAAGTATACCCAATGGGTGTAACCCATAAGTGTTTCATTTTAGTCCCACCGACAAGGAGTAGGGCATGACGAATAATGCATGCATACTGTAGCTACTCACATTGACACAGTGCTGGTATATGAGACTCTGACAACATACAGTAGCATGTAAATATTTAACACAGATAGTCACATATGCAATTTTAACAAAGTAGAGCTTAATAACTCAAAAGATACAATTTACAAAGATATAATAGCCCATCTGGGTAATAAATAAGCTCTCAAATTCTGGGTTGGTTCTGCTCAGATTCTGCTAGCTCTTCTAAGCCTACAATAATCAATCTTGACTTAGTTTAACTAAATGGCACCTATTAAACTCAATCCCTAAGCTTCCTTAAGTAAAGTTTCTACTATTGTATTTTGTTTAACAGTCCCCTTATTTTACTTAATTTGACTCTTTAGAATATATTATTCCCAATAGTAAACCTTAGAGTAAAATGTAAAAATATCGGAAATAGGTTGTGGTCAGTCACTTATCCCGTACAATTATTTTACTGATTTATGATAGATGTAAATATGTCTATGTTAATCCACATTATATAATCTAAACAATCATGTACACTTATATTTATTCACTCGGTGATTATAACACTTAATATTCCCTAGATGCGGTTTGTTTATAAATTCATTTATTAATATATATTCTAATTAATCCAAGAATCTTTATCATCACAATTTAACCTACTTGAACAAGTATTAATTAACTTTAAATCCAACTCATTAAAATATATTCATTCTTCGACACATGGTTCAGTAGTTAGTTTTAAATAAGAATAATATTTACAAATATTTACCCCATGATATACTAATAAAATTGTCATTCATTAGTTTAAATTATTTTTCTTACTAATGGAGCATAAAAATATAATTATTTTAAGCTAGTAGATTGCTCGGGAAATCGGAAACTTAAAATTACAAACATTAATCTCAACTCCTATTGTTAGAGAATTAGTTCTGTTTTCCACGTGAAGCAAAATATATACAAAGTAGGACACTATTATTTTAATGTATGGATTCTTGTTTAAAGAATATAGTAAAGGGATTAAATCTAACTACTATTCTAAATAAATTCAACAGACTTTAAACAATCTAACCTCAATCGGGCGAAGCTATCCAATTCTTGTTTCCTTAATTTCACCTCAATAAAGAAATAGTTATTATTATTATTATTATTATTATTATTATTATTATTATTATTATTATTATTATTATTATTATTTTCCGACAAAGAAGATGTTCTCTTGGTCCTATTTATTTATTTATTTTGAAAACTACTATATCATCCAATATTATCTGAAAATTCAATTTAGATATTATGTATACACGTGTACTTACCTATTGAATGTAACAACAATCTTCCACCTACCATTTCATATATCTACGTGTAACTATTTGGGAATTTCATCTCTTTAATTTTTCAATATAATAACATATAATAGGATTATCATTAGATAAAATTATATTTATTTAGATAATTATTAGGGCTTGAAAACACATCTTTTAATACCCGAAGTGATAATAATAAATACCTTTTTAAGTTTTAAAAAAATTAAAATGGCATTGGGGTTCGTAATAAAAATACAAGAATGTATCAAAATATATTTAATCTACTCAACAACACACTTACCTAAAGTCCTAAACAAAATAAAAATTTAAGGGTCTATTTTCTTCCCTAACTTACCCTTAAGGTAATTGTAGGCTATTATTTTAATACTAAATTTTTTTGGATATTTCACTTATTGTAACTATCAGATGTATATTCTAATAAAATTTTGGGGTATTACATGTAAAGATACCTTTTCAAACACTTTTGAAACAAACCCGGTTATTAATTTTTCATAATCAATATTTTCTATCAAAGCGTATTTAATGAATATCAAACCAAGTTCATTCAATATTTGTTGTCTATTTTTTTATAAACATATAACATGTCAAACTTAATTGGACTAAAATATTTTTTTTAATTAATTAATGTGTTAAACTTTTAAAATTATACCAGACTTAGTATGTAATTTTTATTAATAATTAAAATTAAATTAATAATAATACATATATAAATAATTTTTGGGGTTGTATGTGGCACACCTTATGCACGCCCTTAGGGTTTGTGATTATAAAAAAACTTATATGTTGTGAATTATAAAGTAAAATAAACCCGTGTAGTTCGTGGTTTTTAATGGCTTAAAGGTAGTAATTTTTAATTGCAAAATTGACTAAAGTGGTGATTTTAAAATTTTTCGTAGTTACTGTGTCGTTATTCTGAAAAGATAAAAATTTATATGAGACCGTTTAATGGATCTTTTTGTATTAGACGGTTCAAAACCTGTCCAAACCAACCCCAAGACCTGCGGACTGTGGAGTTTTTTTGTTTTTTTTTTTGTTGTTTTTTTGCCCCAAGACCCGCGGCCGTGCACTCTCTCTTTTTCTCTCTCTTTTTTTTCCTTGCCCCAAGACCTGCGGCTGTGTACTCTCTTTCTTTCTTTCTTTCTTTTTTTTTTCCCTTTTTCTCCTTTTTTGTTTGTTTCATTCTTTTTCTTATTTCTTCTTCATTTTTTCTTTCTTTGTTCTCGTTTTTTTTTCATTTCTTTTTTTTAATAATTATAATATAATCTTCTCAGGGTATACATTCATTTTTAATTTTTTTCTTAGCGGTTGACTAATTATTGAGCAAAAAAAAGAAGTATCATTAAT
Organism: Perilla frutescens; assembly: GCA_026008535.1. Classification (NCBI taxonomy): domain Eukaryota; kingdom Viridiplantae; phylum Streptophyta; class Magnoliopsida; order Lamiales; family Lamiaceae; genus Perilla; species Perilla frutescens. The sequence goes on from BRKX01000015.1 coordinate 54,775,357, forward strand.
TATAAGGTAAAGTATCATTAACTATGAGTGGAGTATATCATTATTTATGAGGTGAAGTATTATTAACTCACATATGAGTATCATTATTTATGGGATGAAGTGAAGTCTCATTACTATGGAAAAAAGTATCACTAATTGCAGAAGAAAAAGTATCACTAATTGCAGAAGAAAGTATCACTAATTAGAAGAAAAGAATCACTAATTGCAGAAGAAAATATCACTAATTGAAGAAAAGTATCATTAATTGCAGAAGAAAGTTTACTAATTAGAAAGAAAAGTATCAGTAATTGCAGAAGAAAATATCACTAATTAGAAGAAAAATCACAAATTAGAAAGAAAAACATCACTAATTGCAGAAGAAAATATCACTAATTAGAAGAAAAGTATCACTAATTGCAGAAGAAAGTATCCCTATTAGTGATGCTTCATTTTTTATTACTAGTGATACTTACTTCATAATTAATGATACTTCTTTTATTGTTAATTTAATAATTACTACTTAATCATCGGTAATTTTTATTTTAATGAAAATATAACTTTTATTTGGTGAAGTATCATTAACATTGATGTGAAGTATCATTAATTATGAATGAAGTATCATTAATAAAATCATTACAAAAAAATACACAACTTCTAACTCTTCGTAGTAAAACGTGAATTGGAGTTGAAACAAAACGTGTTGAGTTGTGCGTGTTAGAGAGAGGGAGAGGGGGTGGTGTGGGGCAGAAAAACTGTCGAGAAAAGAGAGAGAGAGAGAGAGAGAGAGAGAGAGAGAGAGAGAGAGAGAGAGAGAGAGAGAGTTTGAGCGTGCGTGTTAGAGGGAGGGGGCAGGGTGGAAAAAAAAAGAAAGGGAAAGAGTTAGATGTAAAAAAAAAATTGAATATCAAAGAAAAGAGGGGAAGGAGGAGACTACTAAAAAAAATCAAAAAGAAAAGGAAAAAGGAGGGGACCATTTTGTGGGTCAAATAATACCCGTCTAACGTAAAGAGATCCGTTAAATGATCTCACACAAGTGTCCCCTTCTAAAAATAATATCGTCCATTACAAAAAAGTTTCATTTTCGTGAATTGCAAAAAAATCACGTTTTAACAATGGAAATAAACATAAAAAATATGTCGTTAAATTATCTTAAAGACGAATCTAGTTGGCCATTTTAACGAGAAAAAAATGTTAGCGACGGAACTAGCTACTAACTTATCGGTAAATTCTATCGTGAGAAAATAAAAAATAATAAATTTGGGGACAGATTTGCAATGAAATTTTTCCTTCGTTAAAAAAAATAAAAATTTGGCCCATATTAGCCTCAGAGCGCTTGATGAGACCTCGCCTAGACAAGATTTGCACTTTGGATATCTAGGGAAACAAGACTTAATGTCATGCAACTGATGCATGTGCGTTAGTGAGTATTTATATTAAACTATAGAAATAATATACTTTTACACACAGAAGTCTATTTTAGTTGAATTTTTATTTCTAAATTAAATAATTATAATATTTTTTATTTATTTAAATATCTATTATAATTTTTAATATTATATGTTTATTAAAAAATATAGTTATATTACATAATTTATTTAATATTAGATTATTTTAATTAATTTTCTCAAATAATCTAATATTAAAATTCAGGAGAGATGCCTAAATTTTCACTTTGAATTTGAATTTAGTCTCGACAAACAATTTGATTTTTCCCTCAAAAAAAAATCTGATTTTCATGTAGACAAGGCAGTAAACAACTGAGGAAAATTCTAACATGAAGGGGATGCACCCCTACTATTACAATTCATTTGTGCTATTTTCAATATTTATTGGTTGGCCGATAAAATAATTTCAATCACAATAGATAATTAAGTGTCATAATAGATAGTCGAAGTGTCACAATAAATGAGTTGAAGTGTCACGATAAATTTTTTCGACCATCAGGGACGGACACAGAAATTTTAATTAGGAGGGCGGAAAATAATTATAATGCAAATGCAAATTTAAGTAAAAAAAACATATATTTAAATTAATTACCTTGCATAAATCGAGTGATAATACCAAAAGTTTCAATATATGGCATATCGCCATCATCAATAATGCGACATTTTATCCCAAGTATTCTGCAAAAAAAAAGTATATATATTATATTCATAACACCATTCAACTACTTATAAAATTAAAATAAAACAATAGTTACCGACCTATTTATTTATTTTTTGACATGGTAAGTTGTACTCGATATTTTTTCATAACTTCAAATTCATCTATGATTGAGTCGACATCAAAAGTCTCGACAATATCTTTCTCAATGTACAGTAGCAATGAACTAGCCAAAATCTTTCGAATTATTCTGCCCACATAGATATCAGTGCTTATTTGTTTTTATATTCAACTTTAAATATAATACGTTTAATTTATTGCTTTTGAGTATTAATTTGGGTAATTCGTCGGCACTTCGCCATTCTTATCCAAAGAGATGAGACAATAATTCATTGGTAAGTGGTAACAAACAAAGAAAGCAGTTGAAAGATGAGACAATGCCGAGAAATTTAAATATTAATTACTTAAATTGTTTACATTATCGTCAATTGAAAGCTGTCTTGATTCTTTTTTGGCAGCAGACGCCCTTAATTTATGCCTCAAATTGCACAATAATTGAGATTTCCTATGGTTGACTACTGTTGCATTCATATTTGCCTCCAAACAGATGCTTGTGCTGCAAAGAGTTAGCTGTTCCAGTTGAGTGAGAGAAATTAAGAGAGAGAAGATCATAATTCATAAGGATGGCTGCTTATGCCTCCTTGATTTCTCTCAAGAATACAATTCACCATATCTTGAATTCTTCTCGTATTTCGATCATTCACCCCTCTCCAGAAATCATACAACGTGCATACAAGGGACTGCAGCCCTTGCTTGAAATTCTTAGATCGAGCAGCAGCAGCAGAAACAGAAAAATTAAGGGTTTGGATGCAGAAGTTAGAGATGCAGTTTGTGAATTTGAATATCTTCTGCTATCCCTTCTCTCACATCAGATCATTGCTTCATCACACTCTGAAAGCAGCCGTCCATTAATGGAATTCTCCATAGACCTGCAGGATCTACGACAGCATGTTGATTCCTTCGTCGAAACCATGAAGAAAATGGAGGAGGACTACGTTAATGAATCAGACACGAATAGTCCGTTGCAAGAAGACGATGAAGATGAAGATGAAGATGGAGATGAAGATTTTCAGTCTAGTAATGTTTTGAAGATGGTTGGATTCTCTGATGCTTTGAGCCAAATCAGAAGTGAGTTTACGAAATCTTGGCCACTACACGTGATGGCTCTTGTTGGAATGGCTGGCATAGGTAAGACTACTCTAGCTAGAGAAGTTTGCAATGATCCATTGATTAAGAGTGAATTTGAGCACATTGTGTGGGTGGAAATAGGCCAAAAATATCAATTAAAGAAAATTGCATGTGACATTCTAGCTCAAGTGAGTCCAGAATTGGATAAAAAGCCTATTGATGGAGATGATGATGTAACTCAGCATTTGTGTGAAATTTTGGAGGGTAAGAGATGCCTCGTTGTGTTGGATGATGCATGGGACTTACAAGTTTGGAATTACTTTTTTAGTATTTTTAAATCCATCAAAGGGAGTTACAGAATCTTGCTAACAACTAGGTTAAAAAAAGTGGGAGAACACATAAACTTCTTTATACCTATGCAATTGTTGAAAAAAGAAGAAAGTTGGGATCTTCTTCGTGAGAAGGTGTTTGGTGAAGATTCATGCCCTTATCAACTCGAGAGAGCTGGAAAGAAGATCGCGGAGAATTGTGATGGTCTTCCTCTTATGATTGTCGCGGTTGCTGACCTCTTATCCAAGGCTGAGATGAGCCCTGAGTATTGGAGCAAGGTAGCAAAGAATCGAAATTCATCACTTTTCCTTGAGGCACACAGCAAAATATCCAAGGTACTTTATCCAAGCTACGACTACTTACCTCAATATTTAAAACCCTACTTTCTTTATATGGGAGTTTTTCATGAAAATTACGAAATACCTCCTTCCAAGATCATAAATTTGTGGGCTGCTGAGGGTTTTCTTGAGCCAAAAACAACCCAAACTTTGGAAAAATGTGCTATTGAGTGTTTGGAGAAGCTATCTTCCAATAATCTCATTGTTTTCGTCGAAAAGAGTGTTGATCCATATATGAAATTTGGTGAGCGTTTAAAAACATGTCGCCTTCAATCTTCCTTTTGGCAACTCTGCAACAGAGAAGCTAGAAGAAACAAGTTTTTTCATGCATTGGATAATCAAATTCATGGCTTAGAAGGTGTAGAAAGCCAACGTTTCTTGTGCATTCGCAATAACATCTTATTGAGCATCAAAGATGTGTATGAATCATTGGAAGATTCTTGTGCATTGTCTGCACGTTCTCTCCTATGTTTTGGTTCAAAACATCGATATCAAGTGCCAATATGTTTCGGCTTGAGGTTGCTTAGGGTACTCGATGCTCTTACAATCCGTTTCTACGAGTTCCCAACTGAAGTTTTGGAACTAGTTCAGTTAAAGTACCTCGCTCTCACTTGCAACGAAAATCTCCCTCCTTCCATATCCAAATTGTGGAGCCTAGAGTTCTTGATTATGCATCGATATTCGAGCATCAAATCTTTCGGAGATCCCTCGTATGCTCCTATAGAAATATGGGACATGCAAGAATTGAAGCATATTCAGATTGTGGGGAGCAACCTACAGAATTCTAATCGTAGCGTCTGCTTAAAATATCTCTCAACACTTCTAGGTGTGAGCGCTCACAGTTGTACCAAAGGAGTCCTTAAAAGAATGCTCAATCTAAAAAAGTTGGGAATTCGAATTGAGTTGGTTCCCGATGATGTTCATAGCAAGCCCTTTCGCCACTTGAACCGAATCTCTCGTCTTCGCAGCTTAACATCACTTAAATGTGTGGTCGTGAATCCCGAGTTGGGGTCGGACGTTGTTGCTCCACCTAGTCCACTTTCTATGTTCCCACGGAGCCTGCGTAAGTTGCATTTGAGTGGATTGGGCTACCCCTGGGAATATATGAATATAATTGCTAAGATACCGTGTCTTCACGTGCTTAAATTGCGAAATTATGCTTTTCGAGGGTCAAAGTGGGAAATAGAAGAGAATGGATTTTATTTACTTCAATTTCTCATAATTGAAGATACGGATTTGGTGCAATGGAAAGTGGGAGGTGGAAGCTCCTTCTCACATCTTGTCCACCTAAGCATGAAGAATTGCTACAACTTAGAAGAAATTGATTGGGAATCTAATTGTGTTACTGATGACGTGGAAATTGTTGATTGCAATCCTTTGGCAGTTGAATGTTTAAACAAAATAAAATCGAGAAAGCATTATCGATTTCAACATTTGGGCGTCCATTCTTCATGGGATATATGATGAGAAAATCAAGCCCTAAACAATCTGGCCAGCTTGCTCAAAAGTCAAAAAGGTTGGTGATCATTCAAGTTTACTAAAATTTAATTGCAATTATATAAATTTTTTCTTTCTATTATGGAATTTCTATGTATATTTGTGCCATGAGTTTACATTATAGAAAAGATGTATAAATAGTCCAACAAATTAAGAAACGTAATTAATTTAATTCCCTCTTTGGCCTGAAATGATTAATACTTATCATAAAGTACTATTTTCATTTTTTTCATCACATCGATCACGAACTAGCATATTTTTATCAATTAAATATCCAAACTAGTTAAAAAAAATCATAAAAAATATAACATGTGATGCATTTTCCGGCACGTAAAATTTTTTTGGTTATTTGATTAAATAAGGTACAATTTATTTAGAAGACGAGGGTAATCCGTAACAGCTACGTAAAAGCACACATGCTAAGTAAGATGGTGCATATATATTATTTTAAAGTAAGTCCAGTTGGTCTTGTACAAACTACTCTCTTGGTGTAGGGTTACCTGTCTTTATATTTTTAGCATATATATATATATATATATATATATATGAGTGTGAATGCGCTAGATCTTGCTAGGATCACAAGCATAAATTACTCAGCCTTATGTGTGCTGTGTTGTGCTGTGATGATGATGGTGATGAGATTTGTTAAATGGTTTCTTGTAGTGATTTCAGTGGTTATTAGTTATTATATTTAACTTTAAATACGTTTAATATAATTAACTGGCTTTTGAGTATTACTTTGGGTTAATTCATTATTTGTCGGTCCCTCAAGCTCATGACATTTTTTTTTTTTTTTTTTTCAGATATCGATCCCGACATAGCCCAGTTCGAACTAATTAGTAAAACTTTTATCAGTTGGAAATTGGGAGTCGTTTATATTTTCTTAACTTATTTATTAGTTTGAAATATTATGGGACATTAATTATGCTTTGTGGACTTATTAATGTTTGATTAATTTCTCTTGCAACATGTATTTTCATAGTGTATTACATGCTTTCACAACTGATGGATTTTCTATGATTCAAGATATATGGTTAGTTAGATGGTATCTAGCATAATTAATGAAATCACTTAATTAATTGCCTAGTGAGTTACACACACATATAGGTTGTTGCGCCTCTATGTTTCATTCCACGTGACGCTTCAAATTATAAATTTTTCTTATATTTTTTTTTCAATTGTTTATTAGAGCTCACCCAACAAATTAGCGTTTAATTTATAATTATTTTTTATTTTAATTTTCAATTTTCAATTAATAATTCATTAATCATTAGTATGGTTGATTATTTCATAATTAAATATTATAATTTATTAATTCATTTATTTATTGATAAACGTTTACTTAGTTATTTATGTTATAATTTTTAGTTTTATAATCGATTGATACTGATTTTGACGGTTAACGTATTGACCAGATCAACGCGTTGACCGTCTGATGTTCATTTAGTGCACACAAAACTTGCCCAAAAAATAAAAGTAATAACTTTGTCCCACGTCGAACAAGAAACAAAGGGGATGAGCCTCCTTATGTTATTTAAAGAGCTCATGGTTATTTCACTTCCACCATCGCACATACGAAATGAATTCATCTATCTCACTTGAGGTTCAATTTTGATTTTATTAGATTTTCATCCATTTATTTTCTCCAATTTCAAGTTATTACCGCTTACTTTAATTTTATAATTATTATTTAGGGTTTATTCCACTCAATTAGGATTTATATTTTTTTTAGAAATTATTTTTTATTTTTTAATTAATATAATTGATTATTAGGATCAATTATTTCAATCATAGGGTATATAATTATTTTTAAATTTAAATTTTTAGTAATAAATTTTAATTATGATTTTTCACAGTAGATGATTTATCTCCATGCATATTGACAAGAACGAGGCTGCCTACATTTGTGAAGTTGTCTGACATTGGGTTTCCATGATGGATAAGAAATAGCAAGCGTGTGTGCTCGTATGAGTCCAAAATAAGGTGTAAATTTTACTTTTGATCATATTAGAATACGGTGAAAATATTTTTACTTTAAATTATATATATATATATATATATATATTATCCCAAAAGAAATTTTCTAGATATTTTTTTTATCTCAAATGATATGTTTCGAAATTTTTGATCTCAAAACTAATCGAATACTTAACGGCTGTTAAATTTTTGATCTAAAAACATCAAAACATATCATTTGGGATGTACAAAATCATTAGGAAAAATAAATCAGTTATTACAAAAATTACGTTGGAACAAAATATGTGCATTTTATTTTTTTTTTAATTTTTTCTTTATTGTAGGATTCATTGTAAACTTTTATTATTTATTTTTTAAATAATGAATTAATTTTTTCAAAATATACCAAATAAAATATTCAAAAATAAAAATTGAGGGATATTTTAGTTGAGTGGCTAAAATGAATTTTCAAATTATCAAATATAACTAAAAATCAATATTGAATGCTAAAAGAATACAACAAAATTATAATTTGGTAGTTTGAACATTAAATAACAAATATAACGAAGCTAAAGCACTATAGAAACTGAAATCAAAGAAAAAAATAAACAAAAACTAATAAAAAATTATAGTGTTATAGAAAATGCAATAAATGAATTGTCCAATTAATTAAAAATGTTGGGATAGATGATCCTCCTCTTTCATGTTTAGTCATAAAATATTTTTATTAATTAATTGTACTTATCGCTGAGTACTTCATACTTTTCAAATAATCTTATATGTGTGGTATAGTCACATACACTTCTTTTGAAAATTAGTGGGTTCGAAACACATGCTAGCTGCAGAGATGGGGACGCACAACATGCATCTTACGTTAGAATTTACCAACAACGAACCAATTTCGAATTATTCTGCACACATTGATATCATTGCTTATTTGTTTTTATATTCGACTTTAATTATAATACGTTTAATTTACTGCTTTTGAGTATTAATTTGGGTAATTTGTCGGCACTTCACCGTTCTTATCCAAAGAGATGAGACAATAATTCATTGGTAAGTAGTAACAAACAAAGAAAGCACTAGTTGAAAGATGAGACAATGACGATAAATTAAATATTAATTACTATTAAATTGTTTACATAATCGTACTCCATTGAAACCCTTTATTTATGCAATTATGCCTCAAATTGCACAATAATTGCGATTTCCTATGGTTGACTACTGTTGGATTCATATTTGCCTCCAAGCAGATGCTTATGCTGCAAAGAGTTAGCTGTTCCAGTTGAGAGAGAAATTAAGAGAGAGAAGATCATAATTCATAAGGATGGCTACTTATGCCGCTTTGATTTCTCTCAATAATACAATCCACCATATCTTGAATTTTTCTCGTATTTCGATCATTCACCCCTCTCCAGAAATCATACAAAAAGCATACAAGGGACTGCAACCCTTGCTCGAAATTCTTGGATCAAGCAGCAGCAGAAAGAGGAAAATCAAGGGTTTGGTTGCAGAAATTAGAGATGCAGTTTGTGAATTTGAATATCTTCTGCTATCCCTTCTCTCACATCAGATCATTGCTTCATCACATTCTGAAAGCAGCCGTCCATTAATGGAATTCTCCATAGACCTGCAGGATCTACGACAACATGTTGATTCCTTCGTCGAAACCATGAAGAAGATGGAGGAGGACTACGTTAAGGAATCAGACGATGAAGATGAAGATTTTCCGTGTAGTAATGTTTCGAAGATGGTTGGATTCTCTGATGCATTGAGCCAAATCAGAAGTGAGTTTACGAAATCTTGGCCATTACACGAGATGGCTCTCGTTGGAATGGCTGGCATAGGTAAGACTGCTCTTGCTAGAGAAGTTTGCAATGATCTATTGATTAAGAGTGAATTTGAGCATATTGTGTGGGTGAAAATAGGCCAAAAATATCAATTAAGAATAATTGCATGTGACATTCTAGCTCAAGTGAATCCAGAAATGGATGAAAAGCCTATTGATGGAGATGATGATGTAACTCAGCATTTGTGTGAAAGTTTGGAGGGTAAGAGATGCCTCATTATGTTGGATGATGCATGGAACTTACAAGTTTGGAATTACTTGTTTAAAATTTTTAAATCCATCAAAGGGAGTTACAGAATCTTGCTAACAACTAGGTTAAAAAAAGTGGGAGAACACATAAACTTCTTTATACCTATGCAATTGTTGAAAAAAGAAGAAAGTTGGGATCTTCTTTGTGAGAAGGTGTTTGGTGAAGATTCATGCCGTTATCAACTCGAGAGATCTGGAAAGAAGATCGCTGAGAATTGTGATGGTGTTCCTCTTATGATTGTCGCAGTTGCTGACCTCTTATCCAAGGCTGAGATGAGCCCTGAGTATTGGAGCAAGGTAGCAAATAATCGAAATTCATCACTTTTCCTTGAGGCACATAGCAAAACATCCAAGGTACTTTTTCCAAGCTACGACTACTTACCTCAATATTTAAAACCCTACTTGGTGCCAAAAACAACCCAAACTTAGGAAAAATGTGCTATTTGGTGTTTGGAGAAGCTATCTTCCAATAATCTTATTGTTTTCTTCAAAAAGAGTGTCAATCCATATATGAGCTTTGGTGAGTGTTTAAAAACATGTCGCCTTCAATCTTCCTTTTGGCAACTCTGCAACAGAGAAGCTAGAAGAAATAGGTTTTTTCATGCATTGGATAATCAAATTCATGGCTTAGAAGGTGTAGAAAGCCAACGTTTCTTGTGCATTCGCAATAACATCTTATTTAGCATCAAAGATGTGTATGAATCATTGGAAGATTCTTGTGCATTGTCTGCACGTTCTCTCCTATGTTTTGGTTCAAAACATCGATATCAAGTGCCAATATGTTTTGGTTTGAGGTTGCTTAGGGTACTCGATGCTCTTATAATTAATGTTTTGGAACTAGTTCAGCTAAAGTACCTCGCCCTCACTTGCAATGAAAATCTCCTCCTTCCATATCCAAATTGTGGAGCCTAGAGTTCTTGATTATGCATCGATATTCGAGTATCAAATCTTTCGGAGATCCCTCGTATGCTCCTATAGAAATATGGGACGTGCAAGAATTGAATTATATTCAGATCATGGGGAACAACCTACCGAATCATAACCGTGGCGTCTGCTTAAAATATCTCTCAACACTTCTAGATGTGAGCGCTCACAGTTGCACCAAAGGGGTCCTTAAAAGAATGCTCAATCTAAAAAAGTTGGGAATTCGAATTGAGTTGGTGCCCGGTGATGTTCGTAGCAAGCCCTTTCGCCAGTTGAACCGAATCTCCCGTCTTCGAAGCTTAACATCACTTAAATGTGTGGTCGTGAATCCTGAGTTGGGGCCCGACGTTGTTGCTCCTCCTAGTCCACTTTCTATGTTCCCACGGAGCCTGCGTAAGTTGCATTTGAGTGGATTGGGCTACCCTTGGGAATATATGAATATAATTGCTAAGATACCATATCTTCAAGTGATTAAATTGCGAAATTATGCTTTTCAAGGTCTAAAGTGGGAAATAGAAGAGAATGGGTTTTATTAGTTAAATCAGAAATCTCCAAATTATGATACTTTTTAAAAAAAATAAAAAATCCAATATTAAGACAAGTTTGACGAGCTATAAATATATTATTTTATTGTTGGCGAAGAATTATATTAATTTTATCGTAATGCTTTTATTAAAGATTCGAAATTAATAACTCAGCCTTCAACGGATCAATTATTCTATAAAGCGCACATATATGTTGACAATTCAATATGTAAATAGGTATAAATTATATTACATCACAATGATCATATATAGTGTTTGGACTTTAAATCTAAATGAGCAAGCGTTAATAATTATAATTTAATTCTAGAAGTTTGGACATTTTTATATAAATGATCCAACAAAATTGTAATTGTAGTTGATTTTTCGGCAAAAATGCCCTTTCATTGTACATGTCGTTTTAAATTAACTTGAGAGTAAATTAAGATGTCGAAAATCGATCAAAATAAATAATTTTGAATTATTTTTGTTAAAATATCAAAATATTGAAAATTAAATTGTAAAACGCACTATCAAAAAATGATCTTTAGTAATAATATTATTAGCGAGGATAAATGTCATCACTAATAATAGACTTAAGTAACAACATGTCGTTTCTAATAATTACATGTCAATTCTAGTGATATTTTTTGTGACGACAATGTTGTCACTTAAAATAATTTTTAATTTACTCCATACGTCCCATTTATATAGTCTATTTTATTATATTTTGAGGTGTCTCAATTATATAGTCTCATAATTATAAATATTATTAATTTTCATAGTAATATACAAATATATCCTTGGTATGTATTGAAAATTAAAACTCAACCACTTAAATTCTTTAAAGTCATAAATTTTAAATAAGGGTAATAATGGAAGTTAAGCTCTAATGTCTTGTTTTCATAAATATTTTTAATCTACGTGCGAGAATAAAGTGGACTATATAAATGGGATGGAGGGAGTATTTGGGACGAACTTTTAGGGATGCTCTATTTGCGAAGACATGATGTTGTCACAAAAACTATTTTTTAAGTGACAATAATGTTATCACAAAAAATTTATTAGAGATGATATGTGATAATTAGAAACGATAAGTCGTTACTATAAGTCTAGTATTAGTAACGACATTTCTTGTCGCTAATAATCTTGTCTCTAAATTTTTTTTTTTTGTAGTGACGTTGGGTCATCATGTCAAATGTCCAAATTTTAAGAATTAAATTATAATTAAATCTATTTAAAAATATTAGAAGTTAGTAAGTTGGATAAAATATAAATTTTTATATATGTTGAATTTCAGAGTGGGCTAAGGTAAATTGTAACCAACCAAAACTAGTAATTGGAATACAAGCGTTAATTCACGGGTGATTTTATTCACAACCCCAAATTTCTCTTCACAATCGTCATAAATTTTCAAAATATAAATATTAATAATTTAGACTATTTTTTTCCTTTTAAAAAAACCCAATTAAAAACCCAACAACCCCCAATGTAGTATACTAAAAACATAATCAATTTATCTCTCTACAACTCACGAACAATATTCTCTGCAAAATTGTTCTTAATTTCTTTTCTTTTTCTTTTTCATTTTGTAATGGTTATTGGTTGAAGATAAATATATTTTTTTTCAATTTCATGGTACTCATTTTGATCTCTATGTTAATGTGATTGAATTTTAATACATTTGCTAGAATTTTTAGGAACTATATGTTGGGGCAAATAAATCGTATTGGCCTATCAAATTTATGTTTGCAAGGGAAACATTTATGAAAAAAAAATTTCAAATCAAGAAACCAAAAAATATATATTTGAAGAAAAAGTTACTGGATGTTCAAATATGAGGGCTGGATTTATGTAGCCCAAAAAATAATATGGACAGATGAAATGTTGTAGGATTTGAGAAATTAAATGCGCCACTTCTTGATTTACAAGTATGAGTACACTATTTTTTAAGAAGAGAATAAAAATGGGAAAAAGATATTTGCAAAGGAAGTGAAGGTGCAGAAATTTAAAGGGTTAAAAAGTCCTTCTCGATCTCCTTTCAACTTAATTTGATGCTATAAATTTTCACGTTTTAGTAGTATTATTTCGTCTCATCTAGTATAGTTTGTGCTTATATACATAAATTAAATAAAATATATAACATCATTTGGTAGATGAGGATTTATATATGTATGACTCTCTATATATATACATATATATTCAGAAACACACCAATAAACAAACGTGTTTGTATATAGAAGTATAAACAAAGTTTATTTACTATTATGGTTGGTTTAACTGTATCAAATTAGCAGTTAATCAAAACTAAAAATTTATACATGCTTCAAGGGGTTGGTCAATATTGTAACTTATGTCCATGAAGAATATTATGACATGAGAAAGAGAGAGAGAGAGAGAGAGAATTCATTTATTAGACAGTAAGATCAGAGCGACTTAAAAACTACTAACGTTATTCCCCATTACATCATAATATATTGCAACATGATCGAACTTCCTATTATTACACTAGTTAGTACTAGTTGCTAGGCATACAATAAAATCAAAATAAAATTAAAGCAGTACTTATGAGTGAGTTATGGAGTGACAAATTAAATATTAATCCATGGCTCTCAATCTCATAGTCTAGGCTTAACTGCGACATGATACAACATTCATAATTGAATCTGAACAATGTGATGGTCAACAGGCATCTGGTCCAAGTTGAAGGTGACCAACCCCGAGCCTGACTCATACTGGACTTCAAGCACAGACGATCCGAGCCTGCACTCCTTAGGCCTAGTGGAGGAGTAAGCACCAAAGCGGCCGCAGCCCTTGACCTCCAACGAGACGAGGGCGGTGGCCGGTTCATAGTTGAGGGCTTGTATCGCCCCACCAGCATTGAACATGTCGATAAGGCCTAATGGGGCGAAGGTAGAGCCTCCAGTAGAAGGCTGCAGCGGTGCGACTGTGAAGACCTCGTGCTCCAACACCTTGAGGGAGATTGGCATGGCGACATTGTAGGGGAGGATGGTGATGGCGCCGGTGGTGTGGGCGTAGAGCACAACGTTTCCATCCCAGGCGGCGGAGTCAACGGCGGCCTCCGCAATGAGGTGCACATCACGGCCCCTAATGTAGCCTGTTATTGCTTCGGAGTTGGTTTGGTGGAAGGTGTTCTTCCTCTCTGCACTGTTCCACGCTGCTCCTTGGCAGTTGTACACTCCCAATACTCCACTATACTTGTTCATGTTCCATATCTTCAACAAACTGCATGTACATACACATTATTAGTTAATTAATTTGAATTAGAATTAGAATTAGAAGGCAGAGTTAGAGTTTTTTTAAGGACAATAACTTAGGCCGATTTGGAAAAGAGGACAAATTTATTGCGGGCCGAAATTTAAGGACATTAACATTTAAGTATTGCATCCGTAAGCCAATTTTCAGCCCGGACGGGCTATGGAGGCCAATTTTCAGCCCGAACGGGCCGAAATTTTAGGACATTAACATTTAAGTGTTGCGTCTGTAGCCCGTTCGGGCTGAAAATTGGCCTACGGATGCAACACTTAAATGTTAATGTCCTTAAATTTTAGCCCGCAATAAATTTGTCCTCTTTTCCAAATCGGTCTAAGTTGTTGTCCTTAAAAAAACTCTAACTATTAGAAGGCAGCTAGCTAGCTAGTGTTGATGGTATATATAATCACCTAACACCGTCACGGGCAGGATCGGAGAACAAGCAATCTTTAGTGGGGCGACCGGGCAAACGGGCACGGAGGATGGAGCCATCGGGTAGAACAAGCTTCTTCAGCAGATCAAAGTTGTGCTTCCCCGGGGCATCACTAATATATTAACATTAATGAATGAATGAATGAATGAATGAATTGGGGGTGGGTAGGTAGGTGGGTAGGTACCTAACATAGACAGGTCCACCACTTATAGCCCTAGCAGAAGCATGGTAGTCAGCTGCGGGATGAAGAGAATGGAACATGTCCCAATCCGTGAGCATCACTTCTCCCAGAAACACACTGTTGTATGCCACCGCCGCAATGTGGATCGTGTGTGATATCGGATCTCGAGGGTAGAAGTCATCCGATGCTCGCACAATTGCAGTCTGTTTCGAGCTGTAGATGATATATATATATATATATATATATATGCTTCATTAATATTAATATTTTAATTTGATGGAAATGCATACATACATAGAATTACATACCAGTAGAGTGACTCGAGGTTGTGGCTCATGCAAGCAATGCAGCCATTGTCTGGAAAATTCCTTGCAACGGAAGCATCAAGAGCCTGATGATACTGCTTGGTGATCTCGACCCGGCCTCCGAGGCCCGCCCCGAGAGTCTCCAAGATGGCCTGAGCATCCACTTTCACCCCATCAATCCCGGCGGCGCTCAAGTATGAATGCAACTCATTGTAAAATCTGTACACGTTTTTGGGGTTAACCAATCCCAAACCTTCCAAGGCGATGGCATCGGTCTTCCAACCAGGTTCATTCTCTATCACCCCTTTGCACAGCTTCGGATACTGCATGGCCGACTCGTACTGCTCCATCTCCTTCACCCCGGGCCTCACGCCGCCCCAATATCCGGTGATCGCGTGCCAAACGTACACGTATTTAAGCCCGTGCTTCTCCTTTGCGATGCTCACTATGTTCTTGATCCCTTCTGATGGATCCTGCTGTTTCTGAAATTTCCCGTTTTCTTTGATCCCTGTCAGCCTGTGCAGCCGCGGCACCCCTAGTTCTTTCTCTTTTTCTTCCTGCACCTGTAATTTGACGTCCGACTCCGTCGATTGCCACCCGTCGTCGATGATGACGAACTTGAGGGGGGCGCCGCCGGCCTTGAGGCTCTCGAGGCCTGCCTCCACCCCTTCCTGAGTCACCTCCTGGTAGAAGGCGTCCCACGTGCACCAACCGAAGTAGTCAACGATTCCGGGGAGTTTCTTCTCGCTCCTCAACTTGAACGTCCCCAGCTGCAGCTTCACCGCCTTCATCGCCTCGTGGATCGTCGCGAACGGGTCGGTGCCGGAGCTGATGTACACGGAGTGGCTGAAAGCCGACGCGGTCATCTCGTTGTCGCCGCTCTCCACGCAGAGCTCCACCTCGTCGCCGTCGCTGCTCCCCTGCAGGCAGGCCTTGAAGGGGCCCTCGATCAGAGGGAGGAACACCGTGTACATGACCTTGTTGTCATCGTCGCCGTCGATGTCGGATTCGAGGTGGGACCCGTCTTTGGTCTCCACCAGAAGGAACTGCGTCTCCAGTGGAATATCGCGGCCGTTGTCGCCCATCTTCTGGGCCATCCACCACAGCTTGAACCGGAAACAGGCCAGGAAACGGACGTCGCGCAGTGTCCCCAGCGGCACCACGTGGCGGCTGCTTTCCTCGTCGAACACCGCCCCAAGAAACACCCCCTCCGTCGTCGACCCCACCGCCGCACTGGAGGTGGCCACCACATTTTCCGGCATGTTGGTCAGGATGGTCCGCTCCTTCACCACCAGCTTCCTGTCCGTGATCTGAACCGCCGGTGTGATCGTCATGGTTGATTACCGCACTACCCTGCAACAGAAATAAGCTCAAATTAACACTACTTTTATGATGTATAAACCATTTTTTGTTGTTGAAACAAATATATATACGAGAAACAGAACATATATACATACATACCCTGTAATAATTATAAAGAATAAACCTTCTCTTTTGGCCGTGGATTTCTTGTTAGGATTTGTGCATGAGTTAAATCCAACGGTAGAAAAGAGGATTCCTCATTGATTTGGTCGATATCCTAACCGTCAAATACATTGCCACGTCAGATCCAACTTATTCACCACCTAGTCAGCGCCACGTCAAAAACTAATTTTTACTAATTTTTTCTTACAATGCTATAGTTGAAAAACAACTTATATACAACCCACTAATCTACACATCATTATTACAATATTCACTTATATAATTTAATTTAATCTAATAAATTATTTAATGTAAAGTATAAAGTGATGAAATTTATATTTAATTTATCTCAAAAATATTTTATTTTAAATATAGAGTATTTTGAATATTCATTATGATTATGCAAAATAAATTATTTTTGAATGATAATTGAAAAACATTATTCAAAAAGTTAAAATCATGAATTACTTAATTTTTTAACAATCACTGTATATAAAGATTGAATCAAAACATGTTCTAAAAAAAAAGATTGAATGAAAACATAAAATAACTATCGCAATCAAAATATACATACATACATACAGTGACATTTTGAGAATGACATATTTTGAGAGAAGTTAAAAGAAAGGAAAAAGTTAATGACCGACAAAAAGTGAGATGTGCATTTGAAATCGTCTATTGCACATTTCGTGTTGCATTCCATATTGCACATTTGATTTTTTTTAGTTTTTTTCAATTGTTTTCTAAAATTTCAATTTCTTATACTTTAGTTTAATTTTACACTTATTATTTAGGGTTCATCATACCCAATTAGGGCTTTATATATATATTTTTAGTCTTTAATTTTTCAAATATTTAATTAATAGTTCAAAATTTTAAATTAAATAATAAAAAATTACAATGCATCCTAATTGAGTTTGATGAATTCTAAATAATAAGTGTAAAATTAAACTAAAACATAAGAAATTGAAATCAAGGAAAAAAAATTGAAAAAAAATTAAGAAAATCGAGTGTGCAGCACGGAATACAACACAAAATATGTAATAGAAGATTTCAACTAAGAGATGTGACCCCACCATTTTCTTCCCAACGGCTCATTTAATTTACTGGCGACCCAAGTAATTAAAAGCTATGTACTACAAGGACTGATTAACAATTTGACATATAATATTTAACGCCTTAGTCCGGAAAGAATAATAAATGAAGGAGGGAGCGTCACTTATAAAAGAATATGATTTGGAGTAATTATTAGTTAAATAAAATAATTATTAGTGAGAAAGCTGCAATTTCAAAAGAATTGCACGAGAAAAGAAAACGAAAAAAAAATCATTCCTGAAAGAGTTTGAGTATAAATGAACTTTGTGTAATTTGAACAAATAAAGTATGTTGTTGGGGCTAATTTTATCTGCCTTATTGCCTACTCTTCAACAAAAGATAATACAAAAAAAATATTAAGACCGCGGAATGCATCTCGGAACAAAAAAAGAAAAAAGAAAAACGAAGCAAACTAATTCGATCTTGAAGTCTCAAATTGTTATATATATATATATATATATATATATATATATATATATATATAGGAACCAACTCCCGTGAGAATTTAGGAATCAATCTAACATGAGAGATTTATATTGCTAACATCAAGAGATTATGTTGCTAACATGAGGTAATCTCATTTTGCTAACTTGACGAGATCATAATATTAGCAACATATTGCTAATATGTTAGTGATTATACACATTGCTAATATGTGACTAATTAATCATTTGCTAATATGTTTGGTTCCTAGGTTCTCCCGGGGAGATTTGGTTCCTATTTGATCATTTCTCTATATATATATATATGTGTGTGCGCGCGCGCGCGTGTTAACTATTTAAAAATTATGAAAATATTTAAGAACCATCCTATACATACCAAGATTATAGTTTGAGAGTTTTAAAAATTTTCAATTACACATATTTTCGGTAGACAAATAACTAATTAAATTAAATGATCGAGATTATTCAAAATTCGAATTTCAGCAGCAGTTCGACGACGTTTGTATTTTCTAGTTTCTGGCGATTTCGCCGGTTTCCGGCAGTCGGATTGAAACGAGTTCAACATACGAAATGTAGTACACACTTGAAATACACAACATATTAAAATTTGGGCTAAAATGATGAGAAATGGACCAATATGACGACGACGAAAACGGGTGTTGTGGGGGTGGTACCTTGGTGGTGGCAGTGGCTATGGCTGTTAGCGGCAATGCGGCAGCGGCTCTGGCAGGGAGTCCAGCTCCTCTCTCTCTCACTCTCGTCACTTTCTTTCTCTCAATCTCTCTCACTCTCTCGCTCTAATTCTCTCTCTTCGTCTATCATTTTTTCTTTCTTTTTCTCGACTCTCTCTATTATGGAGAAGGTGGGAGAGTGGTGGTGGTGAATCCACATGAGGGGGAGGAGGCTAAAATATATAGATATATGTAGGATATTTGGATATAAATTTTCGGATATAAAATACTCATAAAATACTTTTTAGACTCGATTAAAGATTGTTTTTTTTTTTCACCGGAAGTTCAATTTATTTCGCATCGAAAATCTAAAAATATCCGGAGGTTCCTATTAAATCAATTCAAAATGGTAAGCCGAAAATGTTATTTGATAATCGAACGGGAGAAGATTCCTTTTTAAATTAATTAAAAATTACTATTTATTTTACCAAAAATATTGTTGGGAGTTCATTTGACCTCTGATTGAAAATTCAAGAACGCCGGCAGATTTCTTTTATCATTTCCTATTGGAAAACTCTGACGAGTCAAGTCTCGAGACGTCGCAAATATTCCCGATTAAATTAAAAATTACTATTCACGTCCTCTTTGACTGTTGGCCGGAACTTTGGTTGACCTCGAATTAAAATTTTAAAAGTACCATGGAAATTGTAAGGTCGTTCTATTTCCACGAAAATCATTATTGACCACGTATAAAAAATATTTAAATGATTTTCTAATTATATAACACCTAAAGTCGTGTCTTTTATCTATTTAATTTATTTTATTTTAGCTTCAATAATTTTCTATAGTCTTCTAAATAAATTTATAATTTTTTTATCTATAATCCAAAAATATGGGCTGTTATATAATATGAATTATATGATCGACACAAAATTGTCGTGTTTTTATCTTTTAGGCATGATCACAAGAAATTTAAACACTAATCCGCTCATTTTCGAATAACTGCCACATCTAGTAACAATTTACCACGTTATATATACTCTCATTATTGTTTTATTGCACTCATTTTCTTTTCTTTTTTATTGTTTTATTAATATATTAAAAATTAAAATTATGTTATTTTTAGATTTAATATTATGTTTTATTTCACTTAATATAAAAAAAAATCATAATGCAATCATAAAAACATAAAATACAACAAATAACATGCAATACATTAAATTAAATTATAGCTCTTAAAAATTATTTACATATAAATTAATTTAAATTATAATAAAATATTAAATGTAAATATATTTAAAAAATAAATGTGCCACACAACAATTTATTTTTAAAAAATCAAAATTCGAAAGTATAAAATTGAAATATATCATTGTAGAGAAAAATGTTTGGAGATAAATTTGCTACCAAGATACATTTTCTTTTATAATCGCATATATTATATATATATATATGTGTGTGTATGTGTATATATATTATATATATGTATGTATATAATATAATATTATAATATAAAGAAATTGATTAAGATATAGATATAAAATCGTAAATTGACTTACAAAGCAAGACTACGAGAATTAAAAAGTTGAAATGACGACGTCATTTAATTTGATTTTTTCTTTAATTCGTCTATTGTTTATAAAGAAAATCATTTAACTATTTAATTTATATCTAGTAGTGTTTGATCGTGTTGGATGAAAACGATAGATCAATTAAAGTCTACAAGCTTTTTGGTAGGGACAAATTTAATTCATATAATCCAATGGTGTCCCCTTCATATAATCTTATGGTCGTTTCGTACCACCAAAGGTGAACTCACATTTAAATAGAAAAATCAAGAAAAAAAGGTGTACTTTTAATTAATATAGATTAAGTAACAATTACAAATGTAAAATCATATTTATCAGATACTTATTTTATTAAATTAAGAGATATCTGTAAAGTGTGTTATTCATAATAGATTCCATGAGTTCTTAGGTGGGTTGGCATTTTGGAATTAGCCTTTGGAAATTGACATATTGATTATAAATTATGTAAGTATTTTAACTCAAAATAATAATAATAATAATAATAATAATAATAATAATAATAATAATAATAATAATAAGAATAATAATAATAATAATAACTACTCTATGAGATGAAAAATTTTAAAAATAAATCTAGTTTAGTTAGTGAAAGAAATGTTAAATTTGAAGTATTTAAAGCCAATTACGTTTTTTCCTTTGTAATAAAATTATCTCTACACTCCAATAAAAAGATAATATCAATGTTAAATAAATTCCCTAAGGTGCTACTCCTTCCGTCCCATTTATATAGTCCACTTTATCCTCGCACGTAGATTAAAAATATTTATGAAAACAAGATATTAAAACTTAACTTCCATTATTACCCTTACTTAAAATTAATGACTCTAAAAAATTTAAATGGTTGAGTTGTAATTTCCAATACATAGCAAGGGTATATTTGTATATTTCCATGATAATTAATACTATTTATAGTTATGAGACTATATAATTGGGACACCTCAAAATAGTAATAGGGACTATATAAATGGGATAGATGGAGTATAATATAACACGAGATTTTCCGGTCCAAAATTGTATAAACCAAACATCAAAATTATTAGTTTTTCTTCTACTTCTTTCCCCATTTTAATTTTTTTGAGTTTAGTATTATTTTACGTTATTATTCAGGGTTTATTCCACCCAGTTAGTGTTTATAATTAGTTTTAATATTTTATTTTTATTTTTTTAGTTAGTATAATTGATTTTTAGGGTTGATTAATCCAAACTTAGTATATATATATATATATAATTGTAATTTTTACCAATAGATGTTAATTGGATTAATTATAATATAGTAAATTTTATTTTTATGAGAAATATTATTAAAATTAATTAATTTTAATATTGGCACGCAATTGAAATACACAGTTTTAAATGAGAGGATCGGACAAATGTTGATTTTAAAATTTTTACTAAATTTATCATATTGTTAGTTTATAGACGTTGAAAATATTATTTTGGTGCTATATATGTTTAAAAAACAAATAGTTAGTGATCAGTCGTTTTCAATAATTCTTAGCCTTTCATTATTATTTTATTTTAAAAAAGAGATAGGAGTTATCCATGCATGACGTGGCGTGGCACCGTCGCGATGGCTACACGTCCATTTTGATGGGAGTCAGATATGATCGAACGGCTGAGAGTGTGCGAACATTAATTAGGCGTGATTCAGATGTTTGAAACATATCTTGCGAAATGTAAAACCAAACCCAACATGTGAGCTTGTAGTTGTCCTTTTCTTGTCTTTATTTGCTATAATTATTGCCCTCTATTATTATTTTGACAAAATTTTACTTTTGATCTCTCACGACACATTTCAGTTCGATTTTGATTTCGATACTATTTTCTATATTCCGATTATATAGTTCACATATCTATTTTGAGGTGTCCAGATTATATAGTCTTATTACTATAAATAGTATTATTTGTAATAAGAATGTACAATTATACTCTTATTAGATTTTGAAAATTAAAAAAATTAAACATTTAAGTTTGTGAAAGTTATAAATCTTAAATGTTATTTTTTCAAAAAAAAAAGAGAAACATTAATTAAAATTGACAAACTTAATTAATTTGCATATACTTGAATTTGATCAATTCTATTGATGTTCATTGTATTTGCACTTTATTAATTGTATATTTTATTTGTTTCAAAAAATTAATACATTAAAGTTGGAAGTTTAACTTTTGTTTCTTGTTTTCATGAATATTTTTAATTCACGTGCGAGTAGAAAAAAGACTATATAATCGGGATGGAGGGAGTATCAGTTTTGGTCCCAAACAGAGAAAATAAATCGATTTTGGTCCCACTTTTGGCCTAAAAATCATGGGACCAAAATTGATAATTTTAAACTTATGGGATTAAAACTGAGAGATTTTTTTTTTTTTAAAATGACCAAAATTAATAGTATTGAGACCAAAATCAAACTGAAGTGTGTTCTATGATACTAAAAGTGAAATTTTCTCTTATTATTTAATTACATAGATCATCCCTCCACTTTTATTTTTTTTTCATTTGTTTCAGTTGTAAACATATGCAGAGTTTTTTTTTTTCTCTAATTTCCGCCGATAGAGCCACCAACTAAGGAATCCCAATAAATAATTGTCTGCATATTCATATATATTCCAATCATTCTGTCGCAAATTCAGAAACAAATAAATAAGTACTGAATTATTAAAATATAAACAACAAGAAGTTGAAAACAAAATAATATTAACTTATTAACTTCTTATATTATGGGAAGTATATCATATCTCTTCACGAGATTCTTGAGTACATCGATCATTTCACCACTTGTATCTGCGGAATATATATAGTACAAATATAATTATTTTAAAGGCTAATTATTATTTGAAACTTAATTGAAATGAAATACTTTTTAGGTAAGAGACCCACCTGTATAAGATAAAAATTCATACCACTAAGTTACAAGGTTTACAATATTAACATCATATACTTTAATTTTCTTACATTTTTTTTTAATTTTAAGATGGGATTTTGTTGAAGTAATTAAAAAAATTGGAATGTGTGTATTACCAATCGCAAAAACTCTTGTGCATAAGATGTACATTTGACGGTCAACGCGCGTTGATTCGGTCAAAGCGTTGACCAAAAAAATTATTAAAACGGGTGATACTTTTTAGGGATACAAGTGATATTTTTTTTTTAATTTTGAATGATATTTTTTAGTGTTAAGATTGATACTGATTTTAACAGTTTTTTCTTTATTTTTTTTCTGACCGATACTTTTTGATGATACAAATGATACTTTTTAAACTTTGAAATGATACTTTTCAGTATTATGAATGATACTAATTTTGACGAATTTTTTGATGAACGCATTGACCGTCTGAGGAAGTAATAATTAATTAATGATACTAGTGTGCACAAGGCATGCCCATTAACAATATATATTAAGTTTGAGGAAGTAATAATTAATCAATGTTGCAAGGGAGCCTACTGCAGTTGCAATCATTGAGAGAGCAGCTGTGGTGCTTTTCTTTTCATGGGCATAGAATTAATTACTAAAAATCTTTTGAGGTTGCCAATTCATAGAGAAATTCGAGTTAATTGCTTATTTACTTTTTTGTTTTAAATATCACTTTTGAATTTTTATAATTATAATATATTTTGAAACTTTTTTTGTTAATTAGACATTTCAATATTTTGGGTTGAATTGAAACTAATGTGGCACCAGACGAACACACATGTGCATCTAATTTCGACAAAGAGGGTTTAATTTCGATTTTGATCCTATAGGATATCGGATATTCCGATTTTAGTCCCGACACTATCATTTTTAGTCCCATGATTTTAAGACAAAAAAGGGTCCAAAATCGATACTAACTCTGTTTGGGATAAAAAATGATAGTGTCGGGACCAAAATCGGAATATCCGATATCCTATAGGACCAAAATCAATATTTTCTAACGACAGACTCCAAATCGAAAACGGAATCTCCCCATTCTCATCGCCCGAGCCTAAATAGGTGTGGACGCCGCGCGTGGCTTGTTGCCATGGCCGGAAACAAGATGCCAAGGCCAGAAACGTTTCATGTGTTAATATATAATTAATTTATATTTATAATTCAACAAAAAAATTAGTAATTATAATTACAATTTAATGAGACACTAGCTGGACATGTGTGCTCAACTGGTGCCACATCGGTTTCAACTCAATCTAAAATATTAGGGATGTTGAATTTATAAAAAAGTTTCAAATCATAATTACAATAAATAAAAAAGTAATGTTTAAAATCAAAAAACAGATAAATCATTTAGAAGTGATTTTAAAGGCATTTAACCTGAGAAATTCAATAACTTTCAAGACAATTACAAATTTGCCTAAAACAAGTTCAACGAGAGTCTATCTAATTTTTAAGAATTTTTTCGATAAATAAGCCAAACCAACAAGTTGGTTTGCGATAATCCCTAGTTTTTATTTTGGGGTTGATGAGGATCTTGAACATGCGATATCTTCTTATATAAATTGAATGTTAGTACTAGGAATTGCTATATATATATATATATATGGGTTGATTATAATAAAAACTTATTTTTTTCCCTCTTTGAATTCCAATAAATTAAGACAAGTAATTGAATTCCCTCTTTGGCCTAAAATGATTAAAACTTTTCATCATAAACTATTTCCATTTTTTTCATCACATCATTCACAAACTAACATTTTTTTTGTCAATTAAATACCTAAGCTAGTTAAAAAAAACTCATAAAAAAATCTAACATGTGATGCATTTTCCGGCATGTAAAAATTTTTTGGATATTTGATTAAATAAGGTACAATTTATTTAGAAGACGAGAGTAATCCGTGATAGCTACTATACGTAAAAGCACACATGCTAGGTAAGAGAGTGCATATATATTTTAAAGTAAGTCCAGGTTGGTCTTTTACAAACTACTCTTTTGGTGTAGGGTTACCTGTCTTTATATATATATATATATATATATATATATATATATATATATATATATGAGTGTGAATTCGCTAGATCTTGCTAGGATCACAAGCATAAATTACTCAGCCTTATGTGTGCTGTGTTGCGTGGGGTGATGATGATGATGAGATTTATTAAATGGTTTCTTGTACTCCCTCCGTCCCATAATTATAGTCTACTTCTCATTTTCACACAAATTAAGAAATCACATTTATTATGTATTGGAAATATACAATTTACAATAATTATCCTATATTGCCCTTATTTTTTACTATATTAATTGCATTCATATTATATTAAATAGGGTTATATTTGTAAAAGAATATTTAAATACAATCCCAATTTAGAATAGGACTATAATTTTGGGACATCCCAAAAAGGAATAATGGACTATAATTATGGGACGGAGGGAGTAGTTATTTCAGTGGTTATTAGTCATTATATTTAACTTTAAATACGTTTAATTAATTGGCTTTTGAGTATTACTTTGGGTTAATTCATTATTTGTCGGTCCCTCAAGCTCATGATTTTTTTTTATTTTTTTATTTTTCAGATATCGATCCCGATCCACGCAGCCCAATTCGAACAAATTAGTAAAACTTTTATCAGTTGGAAATTTGGAACCGATTATACTTTCTTAACTTATTTATTAGTTTGAAATATTATGGGACATTAATTCTTATGTTTTGTGGACTTATTAATGTTTAATTAATTTCTCTTGTAACATGTATTTTCATAGTGTAATACATGTTTTCACAAATGATGGATTTTCTTTGATTCAAGATATATGGTTAATTAGATGGTATCAAGTATAATTGATGAAATCACTTAATTAATGTCTAGTGAGTTACACACATATATAGGTTGTTGCGGCTCGATGTTTCATTTAACTTGACACTTTTAAATTACATGTTTTTATTTTTATTTTTGTGATTTAGTTTAATTTTATAATTATTTATTAGAGCTCTATTGTTTATAATTATTTTTCCTATTTAGTTTTCAATTTTCAATTAATAATTCATTAATCATTATGGTTGATTATTTCATAATTAAATATTATAATTTTTAATTTATTTTTTATTGATAAATGTATACTTAATTAGTTATTTATGTTACAATTAATTTTTATTTATAACAAATATTATTAAAATCACAAATTTGATAGGAAAATACTGAGTGAAACGCAAAGAATGCAACAAGAAATTTGAACTGACGATATGTTGTGTAATAAAATTGCATGAAATTTCTTATTGCACCGCGTTGCACTTTCAAATTATGAGTTTTTCTTACATTTTTTTTTGTGATGTAATGTAATTTAATATTTTAAAAATAGTTATTAAAAAAAAATTATTATAGTATTACAATTATAACCAACATTTATTGTTAAAAGTTAAAATTTTTAAAAATCATATACCCTACTTTTGGAACAATCAATCATATTAATCAATTATATTAACTAAAAAATAAGAAATAAATATAAAAAATAAATATAAACCTTAATTGGATGGAATGAACCATAAATAATAATTATAAAATTAAACTAAGCTATAACAAATTGAAATTGAAGAAAAAAAATTGATGAAAATCGAATAAAAATCAAAATGGAACACCAAATAGAATAGAGAAAAATAGAATAGAGGATTTCATTTGTAATAAAACTGGATTAATTCATTTAGCATTTTAAAGCACTGTCTCATTACAAAATCCAACATATCATATGACTCAAATACTAAATATAAACCTATTTCTTCCAATTATAGTAAGCAACGATAAATAATTACAAATGTCAACTAGTTAGTACAGATCTCGATGTTCATTAATTATCCTTAACTCAAAGTAAGAAAGTATTATAATTATTCTATAATTGACCTATATATATATATATATTATATTGTCATCTTAAATGACTTCCCACTTAGAGGCTGTCTCTATTCATGCACAATACAAATATAAATACCACCAAAATAGTCATCACTATTCACTAAACAAAACCCTAATCTTCAACATACCTTCATTCAACCAAAAGCCATGGCTACTTCCCTTCGAACCCTAATTCCTCTTCTTTCCTCCATAGCCTTGCTCCTTGCGCTCGCCGACACCGCGCTTGGCAAAAGTCGTCGACGTCGACCTCCTTCGCGTACGATTTTTCCGGCGAGAAACCGACGGACCTAACCTACCAAGGCGACGCCCACTTTCCGACGGACACCACAGTCCTCCGCCTCACGAAAACTGACGGTTTCGGCAATGGAGAGCTCCTCAGCATCGGCCGGGTAGTCTACTCCAAGCCGGTGACATTTTCCGATAAAAAGAAGCAGGCAAATTTCCAAACCACCTTAAAATTCATCATCAAGCCAAACAACGGCGACGCAAACCCCCCGGCCGACGGCCTCGTCTTCTTCATCGCGCCCGTCAACTTCCCCATCGCCGCCCCCGGCGGCAGCTTCGGAGTCTTCGATGAATCGGGGAAAAACCCCTCCGTTTTCGCCATCGAATTCGACATCTTCGTTAACGATTTCTTTGATCCGACTTATCGTCATGTCGGGATCGACATCCAATCTCAAATATCCAGCAACGTGACGGAGGTCGGCGGCGACGCGATGATAGGGCAGGAGGTGACCGCCGTCATCGGCTACGATGCGGCCACGAAGTTGATAAGCGTTCATGGTACCGCCGGCGGAAAGAGTTTTGAGGTGAGCTATGTGTACGACTTGAGCACCGTTCTTCCTCAGCTGGTTGAGGTCGGAATCTCCGCCGCCACCGGAGGGTGCGTCGCCGTTCACGACGTCGTATCGTGGTCTTTCGATTCCGATGTCGTGCATGTGAAGTAGTGTGTGTAATTTTCTAACAAGATATTTTGAATCTTGGTAACAAACAACTGCAAAATTATACTCGATTTAATCTCAACAAGATATATGATGATAGTCCCGTTACACCAAATAATTCAAATTACTACAGAAAAAAAAACAACTAGCTATACATGAGATTTAAAGCAATCTTCATTAGCACAATCCCAGAAACCATATAAAAATACAAACTCCATAATTATTTAGGTCATCGATCATAAGCAACAAGTTCATCTGATCCTAGGAATGATAAGCCGGTTGCAATATTAATTAATAGATTATTAATCATCAATTTCGAAACATAAAAATAATTAAATTTATACATATATATATATATATTAATTTGAGCTGGACTCGATGACAGTCCCATTACACAAATTAAAATTAAATCAGTCAAACATTAAAAAAAAAACAATTTATTCTCACAATCCTAGAAACCCTAGGATCATACCAATGAAGCACACATTACATAATATAAATACAAAAGTAATTAATCTCGTACATCAACTAGATGATATATAGTCCCCATCACACCAAATAATTCAAACAATTACAAGCCAAGAACAAAGCAACACGACTAGGTACCTTATTACCACATGATGAATCCAAGAAATTAACCCAAATTAAACCTTACCAAAGAAATGCATACCATCATCATAAACAATTTCCTTGCCCCAATTAATTAGTATCTCACTACATGGCGCGGTGACACAACTTGCAGATGTCCGATTCCGGCTTAAGCCGGCCACCGGCTAAATGGCCTTTGAGCACCACCACAAAGCCCTCATTTCTCACTTCCAAGCTCCACGACTTGAATTCACGAAGCCCTCTCAGTATCTCATTGCCTGAACCCTTGGCTATCTTCCCGGCCCCTGATCACGCCCCTTGGCTGATCAGAGCCCAGCTTTTGCCGCTGCGGTGAAGCCTATACACATGCTTCATCTCATCAAGAATACTGGCTTTCTTCACCATTGTGATTTTCGCTCCGTTGCAGCTCTTCGCTTTCACAATTCCTTTGATTCTATTCCAGAAGTAGATAGCATTTTCTGTTTTCAAGCAATCACTAAGGCCGGGCTGAAAAAATTCAATGAGATCTTGGCGCATTTTCTTGCTTATGTACATCATCTCTAGCTCGATTACTGCATCTTTCGCAACTTCTCTTCTGCTACGAAGTCTTTTACCCATTTGGTGTCGTCTTTGCTTTTGCCACCATACAAGCAGATATCAAGAAGAATTCTTTTAATTGAATTGTCTGGGAATTGAGCTCGAAATTTTATAATTTGAGCAAGTAGTCTAGCAAATGTTGTATTTCTAGTAGAAAGCAATCATACATGTGACCATCTAGAAGAAGCATCAATCAATACCATAAAATATCGAAAAGGGTCACATGGTGGATGTATAGGTCCACAAATATCTCCTTGAATTCTCTCCAAGAAAGATGGAGATTCAATATTAACTTTCATATATGAAGGTCTAATGACTAACTTGCCTTGCGCACAAGCATTACATGGGAATTCATTTGTCATAAGAATCTTTTGATTCTTCATGTTGTACCTATATGAATTATTGATTATTCAACGCATCATAGTTGTTCCAGGATGTCCAAACATATCATGCCAAAGCATAAAGTTTTTTATGTCATTGAACTTCAAGTTGTCCCCTTTTCATGGAGATTTACCCATCACAGAGATGCACAGAAGAAGAAAACGATCATATATCCCCTTTCTACTCAATCCAGAGTTCATGACATGATTTGTCTCAATTGCCTTTATGAATGTGTAATACATTCCAGAAGGTAGTGTTGATAATTTTTCTTTTGTTCGCTTATGGCCGGATACAAAAGAATTTATGCAGAGATATTCATTTCCACCTTCTCATATAGTCTCGATGTGGTATCCATTATAGCAGATATCCTTGAAACTTAGTAAGTTTTTTTTTTGGACTTACTAGAATACATGATATATTCAATATCTAATTTAGTATCATTTGGTAAAATGATACAAGCTCTTCCGGAGCCTTCAATGATGTTAGATGCACCTGATATCGTGTTAACATTATCCTCAACTAATGTCAACTTAAGAAAATATTTCTTATTTAATTTGGAGAATGGTGTCTATAGTGGCACTATCAGCAAGACAAATATCATAAGATTCCATTTAAATGTCTGATACGTTTTTAAAAGAAGATCAATTATTATTGAGTAAAAATACGAAAGGAAAATAAGCAATTGTTTTTAACGGAAAAATAACGATGTGAAAGTAAATAAGCAATGTTTTTTATCAACTAGAAAAAAATGACAAATGACTAAACAATGTCCATTTGATCATCTTCAAGTACACCGCCACCAATAAATTGATCCATATTATCTCGTTTTGAATCATCAAATAATTCGGAGACATCTAAGTGAGTAGTATCAATTGGACCGTGAAAGTCAACGACATTGGTTTCCTTCTTGCCTTTTCCCTGGATCGAATCTTGATATAGATTGGCAAGGTATTTTGCCGTTCGACAAGCACGTGACCAATGTCCATTCATGCCACATCTATGACATGTAGCTTCCTTTTTGAATGAATTGTGCTCGTTAGATGTTTTCTACCTTTTATGGCTAGAGGTTGCATCATTTGGTTTACCGCATCCACAACCGCGACTATATCCACATCTACGTCCATGCCCACGTTCACGTCCATTGTCATGGTTGAAAGTTGCATTGGCTTTAGGAAATGCAGCGGAACTAGTGAGTGGAGTTCATTATTTTTCATGAGCAATTCATTATTTTGCTCGGCAACCAACAAACAAGATATTAGTTCAGAGTACTTTTTGAAACCACGCTCCCTATATTGTTGCTGTAACATCACATTAGAAGTATGAAAAGTGGAGAATGTTTTCTCAAGCATGTCAGTATCAGTGATATTCTCTTCACAAAGTTTCAATTTTGAAATAATTCTAAATAATTCAAAATTATAAGTACTCAAAGACTTAAAGTCTTGCCGTCTAAGATGCATCCATTCATAACAAGCTTTAGGAAGGACGACAGTCTTTTGATGATCAAACCTTTCTTTCAGGTTTGTCCACAACTCACTCGGATCTTTAACGGTCAAGTATTCCGTCTTTAGATCATCATGAAGATGATGACGAAGGAAAATCAGCACCTTAGCGCAATCTTGTTGAGATGCTTTGTTTCCTTCTTTGATTGTCTCCCCTAGACCCCTTGAGATCAGGTAAACATCAGTATCAAGAGTCCATGACATATAATTCTTGCCCGAGATGTCAAGGGTGATGAACTCAAGTTTAGTTATGTTTGCTATTTGTGCAATTCTGCATAAAGAATTAATGATATATTATCCACATGTTTAATTTATTTGCTCTTTAGAGCATGTAATATTCTTGAAGAATATTACTTGTGCTACTTAATAGCATCAATTTATGATCTTAAATGTAATATTCTTTATGAATATTATTTGTGCTACTTCAATAGTATCGGTATTTAATTTTTCAAGATTAAATCAGAAAAGACCGATTATAATTACAATAAGAAAAACAGATGTAATATATTAAATTCAATAAACATGATATAAAGAAAATTCCTTAAGCATAAAAATATGCACATAAAAAAATATTAAGAATCGTTTATCATAATCTCACAATTATCGAAACAAAATAATGTAAAAAAAATATTAAAGATTTTTAATTTCTTACATTCTTTCTTATATGGTCGAATCAAAATATATTAATGAATTCGTGATGTGTCTTTTAACAAAAAAAAAATTAAGCATAATCAAGCATGAAACTCTCTCTCTCTCTCTCTATATATATATATATATATATATATATATATATATAATATTTTTTGTGTATATTAGAAACGTGATTAAAGTATCGCAATCCAACTTCAAAATCAAATATGTGTTCACGATTTAACAATTCATAATTGACGACATCAATAACTAAAAAAAGCATTCAACATAAATAAATTTTAGATTGTGAAAATTATCCCTTTTTTGAAGATCACCTAATACATCATATCATCAAACGCCATATTATAAGTTTGATCTAGATATTATCTTGCAGGAAAAATATGATTCTTTCCTAAGGTATACCACCAATATCCACTCAATCGGTTGGAGACTCGTACTGATAACGTGTTGTAAACAAGAGAGAGACAAGATAGAATATGAATTGTGGGTGTTTAAAATGAGGACCAAATGCCTCTATATATATTAGTACAAGGGCTAGGATTTTAGGTTTAGTTACTTGGTTGTCACTCATACCATAGTTACTTGGTTATCACTCATACCATATATATCTATTGGATATATTTACAATAATATATATATATATATGTATATATATAAATATATATATGAGTGTGAATGCGCTAGATCTTGCTAGGATCACAAGCATAAATTACTCAGCCTTATGTGTTCTGTTTTGTGGGGGTGATGATGATGATAATTATATTTGTTAAATGGTTTCTTGTAGTGATTTCAGTGGTTATTAGTTATTATATTTAACTTCAAATACGTTTAATTACATGACTTTTGAGTGTTACTTTGGGTTAAATTAATTATTTGTCGGTGCCTCAAGCTCATGACTTTTTTTTTATGTTTTTTTTTCAGATATCTGACTCTTACATAGCCCAGTTCAAACTGAGTAACTTTTATCTGTTGGAAATTTGGAATCGTTTATCTTTTCTTAACTTATTTATTCTTTTTAAATATCATGGGACATTAATTATGCTTTGTGAACTTATTAATTAATATGTTTAATTAATTTTTTAATTAATTTTTTTTATAAATGTTGACTATGGTTATTGATGTTACAATTAATATTTATTTTATGATAACTTTTATTAAAATCACAAATTTAATAGTAAAACACAAATATTACAACAAGAAATTTGAACCGGCGATATGTTGTATAATAAAACTGCATGAAATTTCCCACTGCACTCCTTATGTTACACTTTATTTTAAATTATGAGTTTTTCTTGTATTTTTTTCTTCAATTTTTTTTGTGAGTTAATTTAATTTTATGATTGTTTTTTAGAGTTCACCACACCCTATAAGGGATTATAATTATTTTTATTATTTAATTTTTAATTTTAAATTAATAATTCATTATTTTGATTGATGTTTTTAAAATTATATTTTATAATTTTTTTAATTCATTTTTATTTGATAAATATTGACTATAATTATTTATGTTATACTATAATTAATTTTTATTTTTAATAAATATTATTAAAGTCATAAATTTGATATTGAAATATGAAAAATGACCCATGCAAATTTCAACCAGCCCGTAATAAAACTGGATTCATTTAGCATTTTAAAGCGCTGTCTGATTAAATAGTCCCTCCGTCTCATTTTGATAGACTGATTGAGATTTTCACGGGGATTAAGAAAAGTATTTGGAAAAATAATTAATCAAGAAACTTCCTAATATGTTCCTATTTATTTCTTTGATATTGATTTATGCCTAATGTAAACATATTAAATAGGAATATATATTAATAAATTAGTTAAATTTACACATAAAAACATATTTATATATTAGGACATACAAAAAAAAAAATCTATTAAAGTGGAACAGAGGGAGTACTGAACAACCATAAATAATTACAAATGCCAACTAGGTAGTAGAGATCTCGAGGTTCATTAATTATCCTTAACTCAAAGTATGAAAGTATTATTCTATAATTGACCTTTATATATATATATATATATATATACAGATATATTATATTGTCATCTTAAATGATTTCCCACTTAGAGGCTGTCTCTATTCATGCACAATACAACTATAAATACCACCAAAATAGTCATCACTATTCACTAACAAAACCCTAATCTTCAACATACCTTCATTCAACCAAAAGCCATGGCTACTTCCCTTCGAACCCTAATTCCTCTTCTTTCCTCCATAGCCTTGCTCCTTGCGCTCGCCCACACCGCGCTCGGCAAAAAGTCGTCGACGTCGACCTCCTTCGCCTACGATTTCTCAAGCGAGAAACCGACGGACCTAACCTACCAAGGCGACGCCCACTTTCCAACGGACACCACAGTCCTCCGCCTCACGAAAACTGACGGTTTCGGCAATGGAGAGCTCCTCAGCATCGGCCGGGTAGTCTACTCCAAGCCGGTGACATTTTCCGATAAAAAGAAGCAGGCAAATTTCCAAACCACCTTAAAATTCATTATTAACCGAAACAACGGTGACGAAAACCCCCCGGCCGACGGCCTCCTCTTCTTCATCGCGCCCGTCAACTCTGCCGTCGCTGCCGCCGGTGGAAACTTCGGAGTCTTTGATGAATCGGGCAGAAACCCCTCCGTTTTCGCCGTCGAATTCGACACCTTCGTCAACGATAACTTTGATCCAAGTTATCGTCATGTCGGGATCGACATCCAATCTCGAGTATCCAGCAACGTGACGGAGGTCGGCGGCGACGCGATGATAGGGCAGGATGTGACCACGGTCGTCGGCTACGATGCAGCTACGAAATTGATAAGCGTTCATGGCAGTGCCGGCGGAAAGAGTTTTGAGGTGAGCTATGTGTACGACCTGAGCGCCATTCTTCCTCAGCTGGTTGAGGTCGGAATCTCCGCCGCCACCGGAGGGTGCGTCGCCATTCACGACGTCATTTCGTGGTCTTTCGATTCCGATGTAGTGCATGTGAAGTAGTGTGTGTGATTTTATGATATATTTATGTAGTTTGTGTCGGCGTGAATAAGGACTAACAATCGAGTATGCATGCATGCTAGATGTTGTTACGTTCAACCATTTCTATATATGTGTGTGGACTATATATCTATGTATTAGTCACGAGATAGGAATGTTGTTATTAATCGTAACCCTTTCTAGGTAAAATTATATGAGTTGAATAATTGCAATCTCTTTTTTAATTTTTACTTTCAAGATTATCGATCGATCATGTGATTCGAAATTAATTAAACATGCATGCATGGATTGATGATATTCGATTTTATATATATATACGAAGCGAGATCTCGGCCTAT
This sequence comes from Perilla frutescens, assembly GCA_026008535.1. NCBI lineage: Eukaryota > Viridiplantae > Streptophyta > Magnoliopsida > Lamiales > Lamiaceae > Perilla > Perilla frutescens. The sequence goes on from BRKX01000015.1 coordinate 54,810,535, forward strand.
TCATGACCAATAACTTAATTTCGTTCGAATTGTTTTTAATTAAAACTTTGTTGTTTTATTTATTAAATGTTCAGATTCTTAGAAAGAAAAAGAAATGACACGACTGACAAACATGGATTTTTGACTTTTCGTACAAGTTTTGAGTTAATGCGGTGCTATTTTAGTATTTAAACTGTACATAAACTTGGGACTGATGGCCGACGGGCCATGAATTCTTTATGTTGGAACACAGTCATTAAGTTTTGTTTTTATTTTGTAGGAGAAAAAAGAGTTTAAAGTTTGATATATAAATTCGGTGTTTGCACACTAATTGGTGTTTGTTAAGTATGATTTTAATTATATTTAATATGGTTCTAATTAAGTTTAGTGTGTTTCAATCCTAGTTTATGCAAGATTTCCCTTTACTTCTTGTTTTGCTTGTTTGTGCTGAATTTATGCAGAAATTAATCTAACAAGAGTTAAAGATCGATGTTCGGAGTTTGATCAAGCATGGAAGAAGAATATGATGGAGAATAATTGAAGAAAAATCGAGAAAAAGACAAGAAATAGTCTGCAAAAGCTTCGTAGGGACGTCGCGGTACCTTTTGAGTATTGTTTTCTTTGCAAAATTCACGGTCATTTTTTTTGCAGTCAATTCTGGGTCTTATAAATTGGTTCGAGTTCCTACTTGGGTGCGGATCTGTTTTCTAGTCGGGATTAACTTCTCCATCTATAAAAAAAAGACTCATTGGTGGATGATTTTAAACATCTCCACACACATTCAATTCACTACTCCAAATCATCCATCCACATAGCCAGATTGAAAGCCGTAGGCAATATAGCTAGAAAGTTGAAGAGCAAGATATTTGTAACTTTCCGTCCCAAAATAAAACTTTAAATTACTCCAACTATATAATAAACATGTGTTGTTTATAGGAAGCTTTGGAATGGTTATTGAAAATTCCAAACATAGAGAAAACGACTGTCAAAGTTAACTCGATTCTACTTTTAAAATCATATTGTCCTCTTCTCAATTACATATGTTGTTCCTCGTGATGAGACAGTTCCATGTGTCTTTTCCATTCATCATTTGGATGTTTATTGAATCTTGTGTCTTAATTATTTAAAGATGGTCTTTTCATCCTTAAAAATTGAAAGATGCCAAGATAGACGTAACATACTTGCAAGATTTGTACGAGCTTATGATTCAAAGTTAAAGAAATTTTTTTCTCAATTTGTCTCATACAAGACGGACGTTACGACCATAATCAATTCCTCATCATGACATTCTTGAATCACATAGGAAGAGCCCAAGCTTTTACCCTCACTGTTAAAGTTAGTAAGAATCACGTATTCATGTTTCAATACTCCAAAAATATGAATTTCACATAATCCATAACATCCACAAAGAAGTAGAGATGGAGCCATATCACTCGTCAAAAGAGCACTAGATCAATTGTAAGGGTTTTGTGGAGCCGACAAGAAAACGGTAAAGCTATACAGAAAATAGAAGAAGAGATCATGAGACAATATTCAAACTTATCGATAGCAAATACGTGAATTTCAAGAAGAGATCATGAGACAATATTCAAACTTATCGATAGCAAATACGTGAATTTCAGGAAAAAATTCTTTTAAGAGGGTAGATTTGTAACACCCAAAATCAAGTATGGAGGCCCAATTCATTTTTCTAAAACTCAAATGTTAAGTTGTAACAATTTTTAATAAAATGCCCAAATGATGAGTTTTCTAATCCAATTATAATTTTAATTATTTTTCAGCCTAGCTATTATTGAGACGAGACGAATGAATACAACATACGATAGTGCTCATCGATATGAACCCATAGTTATTGATTTCACCCAAATAGGAGTCCAAATGATTAAGTTATGAATTAATTTCAAATTTATTTTCTAAATTAAGGTTTTGATTGATATGTATAATTATACTCATTCATTACCACTTAAGCCTCCTTTATGTCATTTCACTTCATTCAAAAGGGAACCACCCTCTTCCACTCTCTCTCGACCCCTTCTCGCCACCACCGCCGGTTGCTACCGCCTCCTCCACCGCCGGAAAATATTTTTCGGCGGGATTTTTAACATGCAATACCACTTTTAGATTTTTCTTCTTCTTCTCTTTCCCTTTTCTACTATTATTTTTAAGAGATTTTGAGGTTTAGGCATCTGATTTTTGACTCTAAGAATGGGTTGAATCCTAGCCATTTAGAACCTCTCTTCCTCTTTATTTTTCAATTCTTATGGTTATAAATGATATTTTAATTTAATGTTATTATTTTTGGTGTTCTTGAACACATTAAAAATAGAATTGGTGAAAGAAGAGATGGAAAAGATGAATTTTTTCCTTGGAAAATTTTGGTGGAAATGTCATGGAGATTAAGGGAAGACATTTAAAATTTATGTGTAAGTGGTGTGCGTGAGTTGTTTTCTTCTTTATTTTTTATTTTTATTTTTATTTATTTTATCTATTTTATGGTTTATTTCTTGTGGAATTAAAGAGTTTATGTTATATTACAAAATTTGAATTCTAGCTTATTAGATAAATCATTAATTATATGACATTGAAATGGGTGAGGTTTAAATCTACCTAGTGAAGTTCTCATTTTAAATAATACATGTATTTCAAATTTATCTCAATAAAAGCATGGTCTTCATCTCAAAAATGGTAATTTAGCTTAATGGTTGAGGTACAAGTTTAATGTTGAGAGATCTATATAGTTCAATTCTCCTTGGTACAGTTTAATGTTTTAATTAATCGATGGATGTATTTATGAATTTATTTAATTAAAAGCTTGTTATTAATTTTGAAAATGGGGTTAAGTTTTGTGTTCTAGATTAATTGTTAAATGATCTAGGGTTCAAATATTTTTATGCATATATTTTATTTATGCATTTTATACCAAGATCATTCTGGATTTTATTTAAATAAATATTTAATTGGAATAGTTTTCAAAAATACATCTAGCCTAGTGGATATGTTTCAAATTTATTAATTAAAGGGTTCAAAACTTATTGATGTAGTTATTAATTCTTCTTTTATGTGTTTTATATAAAAGCACTTATGAGAAGTATTTAACTAAAATAATTTAAATTATGTTGTATATATATCCTTCTAGTCTAGTGGCTAAACTCTTATTATTTTATTTTATGTTATTGGTTTCGTGTTCAAGGCCGCTTAATTGTTTACATAATTTTACTAGTATATCATCTCGTGCAATGTACGGAGAGAGTTTTGAGTACATTATATACATATACATAAACATATACATACACACACACACACACACACACATATATATATATATATATATATAATCGCAGGAGAGAGTTTTGAGTACATTATATATATAATGTTATTTATTACTATATAAGTAGATAGAAATAAATATATAAGTAGATAGAAATGAATTAAATATTTCAATTTGGTCCATTTTTACTATTAGTTGAATAAATCGTTGTGATCAAAGACAGAGAGCTATGTCTGCACATGTTAATAATATAGTAAATATTTTTATATAATTTTATATTTCCAAGTACATTAAATATATATTTTTAATCTGTGTTAAATTTGGAAATGACTATAATTATGAGATGGGTGAAGTAGAATTTACAAATTTTGAATGTATCACTATTCACAAGACCATTTATGTTTTATAGTACCAAATAAAATTTTAATATACATAGTAAATATAATTTAATTTAGAATTGAAGAGCTTGATTATTAATTAATAACAAATAATAGTAAATTTAAAAAAAAAAACATCAAGTCCCCATTATTACTTGAGCACTGTATTATCTACCTCTGCCTATTTCATGTTGACTGCAATTTATTCTCTTAACTGTATTTTCAACTTTAAAATCTTTTTCATTTTGTCTCACCTCCTTCAAATTCTTTTCAAATCCAACAATCCGCATTTGACGTTCCATCAGCTAAATGAAGCCATCTTTTACACCCAAATCCCAGTTGAGCTTATTTGCTAACAATAATTTTTTACTGAACAATGACAAGCACTGCATAGATAATAGATATACATACTCTCTCCGTCCTATTTTGATAGACTTGTTTTCCTTTTTGGTATTTCCCGATATATAAGCATATTTCTATATATATTTTTCTAATTTACTAATATATACCCTCCAATCATTTTCTTAATCCCGTGAAAAATCTCGATTATCATATCAAAATGGGATAGATGGAGTATTAAAGTTAAAATTTACCATAATATTCATGTAATGTAAGCATTCAGAAAGTTTTTGAACAATCAAAAAATCCTCTGTACCTAGCTTATCTAAAAAAACCCTCAAGTTTTCTCTTAAAATCAAATAGTATATATTGCCTTCATAATTGCCGTCATCAGAAGCCAGTGGAAGAAGCTAGTTTTTTAAGAAGATTGATTTGTAGCTTCCGCCTCATCATTTGCTACAATCTCAGATTCTTCTTGTTCTGTTTTCATGTCGGTATCCAACAAAAAAAGAAAACAAAAAAAAAAAAAAAGTGAGATGAGTATTTTGTTAAATAATGACGACTTTAAATGAAGGAAAAAATATTTGCTATCACCAACATTTTCATGTTAAAAATCATAATCAAGAATGTAAATTAAACTCTTATATTCAATATTCAGAATTAGTACATTAACATATGAGCAACTAATTAATCTAAAAGATCCTCTTCAAAAAAGAGAAAAAAAGGTTAAAACTAATAACCCCAGAAGAAGGATTTATCATAATTACATTTGTTGTTGGACCTTTTTAAAGTTGAATTTTCCTGTCAAAGCTTTGTGAAAACTCGTGCTGCCTCCTTCTCAAATGACGCCGATGCATGCGATGTTCCTCGACACCGATGAGATGGTGAAGCTGAAACTGGAAGGCGTTATGTGGTAAGCTCTTATTTGAAATCTTTAACCAAAAAGATAAGAGAGATATAATTGAGGAAAAAAAAGTAATGTGGTTACGAAATAATGGACGGTTTGAAATTTCAGTTTTACATTAAGCCTTGATAATCTAGAACTGTTTTTGTGCGGGAGTTTGGGATTTTTAAATATATGTATAGATATTGAATTTGAAAATTGAAAACTAAAAACTGATTTTGTGTGGTTATTTTATGCGGGATTATATGCACGAACGACTCCATTATAATAGATGTGCATAGATTACATTTTTTAGTTTATTTTGCTTAATTTAGATTAAATTCAAAATTAAGTATATGATAAACTAAATCAATATTTCCATACTCTTCAATTCTATGATTTAAAATCACCATTTGAATTATATATTAAATATTATAATTTTTCTTGATGTATTTAAGGCATTTATTTGCATGATCGATGACCCCAATATATTTTAAGTTAGGATCTCATTCAACCTTTAAACGACATCATATTATGCTCTTATTTTAGAGATTTGTTCCCCAGATCCTTATCTACGTTTAGTATATATTTAGAAGATTAATATATTATTAAGGCATAGTTCTTATGTGTAGGTCCTAACTCGAGACCCGTTTAGGATGACGATTAAGGCTATTTCTATACTTAAACATAAGGTCATAATCTGACTACTGGCTTAGGATGAGAATTCATGGATAAAGCTACAACTAATCTAGCTATAAGGTGGGTTTACTTATTAAAATGCTTTCGAAAATATATTTAAACTTTCGTTCACTATGAAAATGAATTATTCTTATGTTGCTCAATGTGGATTTGATACGACTCATATGGGGATTTCAAATATGACACTTCAGTGCAATTACTTATGAACATGTTTATGTTACTAATATGATATGATATGTGATCATATTATGATCGATATTCATTATGTATATTGAACGTATGAATTATAAAATGTCAAATATTGATTTATGGATATTATTATTGCAAATTATTGGACGAATGTATAAGTATTTCCACGGAGTATTCTCTGACACTCAGCCTCACTATTTTAAAAAATTTCAAGTAATTGATGACGGTAGGTGGTGGATGTGGACTAATGGGGATATTTTATATGGTTGACCATATTTTAGTTTTTGAAATATTGCCTCTATTTAGTTTTGATCAACAAATATGATTATTTATGCTTTCGTTGTATATTTATCGATTATTTAAATATTTTATGAACGATGTGATCGTCGTGACCTTGTTGACATAATTTAAATGTTGAAAAATGGATTTTTCACTAGTTAAGGTTGAATATGTTTTTTAATTGGTTGTTTGAAATGTTTAATTTTAAAATGATAGGTTGGTTGAAAAGTTTTATCTTGTGTGATTGGTTGTTTAATATTAAATGCCTATGAGCATGGAATTTATATGATTCTAAACGAAGTGCTGTCTGAATTTTTATAATTCAAGAAAATAATTTATATTAAATTGTGAAAATTTTATTGTGATTTTCTTCCCTCGTGTGTGTTTTCATTAACGCACCGGGCCTTTGGGTTCAGAGGCTACAGAATGGGTACAAATTTTCTATGCACTATTTCATGTTTCTTTCATGGGAAAATGGTCATTTTGATACCTTATGTTTGGACTCATATCAGTTTTGGTATCCTACATTTCGACTAGGCTGAAATAGTACCCCAACTACGTATAAATTATCAATTTTAGTCCCATAACCAGATATAACTAGTTTTTTTTTTTTTTTTTTTTTCTGTCAATGCCAAAGTCAACGGTTATTAGGGGTATGAATATAATTTCTGATCATTTGTGGGTCTAAAACTAATTATGAAAAATAAATCTATTTTTTTTTCTTTTAACTAAGCCCTTTACATTTACAGGTGATTCACTTTCTCAAAATGAAGCAAAAATACAATTTCTCTTCTTATCTTCATAAATTGAGATCTGACACTTCTCAACCAAAAAAAATTCAATTTCTCTTCTTACCTTCTTCATCTATCTAATTCTAACACTTCTTAGCTAGTATATGAGGTAAAATTCTTCGGCGAAGATATGAGATTCTGAAAATAAATTAGGGATTTTGGAGAAGAAATTTTTCTTCAAATGACATTTGTTATATTTCTCTTCAAATGACATTTGTGAAAAATCAGAACTGATATTTCTCTTCAAATGACATTTGTGATATTTCTCTTCAAATGACATTTGTGAAAAATCAGAAATTTTATAATGCGCATGAAAAAAAATGATTAACATTTGAAAATGAGCAATCTAAAAAAAATATTGATACGTACTTTCTCAAATGTGAGATTAGTAACTTCCGATTGGCTACCAGAAATGGGGCCAGTAGCATGAAATTCATTGTCTTCTACAACATTCTCTTGATCTTGACCATAAGTTTTTTCATTCTCATCTGTCTTCTTCGAAGGACAAGTTCTACGATTATGACGAATTTCATGACAATATGAGCATCTACTCAGTTGACCTTTCTTGGAAACACTTTTCTTTTTATTCTTTGCCTCCAAGATCTCAACTTTGAACACATATCTCTGTTTTTTAGGTCGTCCTGCAGATTTAGCATAATTTGGGGGCATTGGAGGACCATACCAGTTTGTTCCTGTTCATGGGGACCATTGAATGGCACAATATAATTATCATAGCATTCCAAGTACTTGGCTACACTATAACAGTCATCAACATACTTCATTGGATCTTTATTTATTGCCCATAAAGCCGATATTCCATGTCTACATGGAATACTAGTAAGCTGCCACTTTCTACAAGCACAAGTCTTTTCCTTGATATTCACTGCATATTGTTCACCATATGCACACCAAAGTTCAAACAACTCATCATTTGCCTTATGAGGAACACACATTGTTGCCTTATGACAATTTTCTTCCATTTTCTTGAAAATTCTAGGACAGATGGAAGCATTAGTCCACTTATTCCTTGCCATGTCTCTATTTTCTTGCATCCTTTCCATTAAGACAATGTTTAAGGCCTCAAACATTGACAATGGAGGTTGCTCTCTGGCATCCAATATGCTCGAGTGAAATGTCTCACACACATTATTAAGCAAACTGTCTGTAACATCCCGGTCCTAAATGAGATTATTTTTACCTAGAAACCGTTGTCTATGAAAGTGTTGCGATAAGGAAATCATTTTAAGAGCTGTGAATTACGTGACTTAATTTATTTGAATCGAGTCTATGCTCAAAAATTCAAGTCCTTTCATAAATCATCTAAAAATCATAAATAAATTCCTCACTTCATGATGAGTTTATCCTCATTTTTCGTTCGTCATTTGGAAGTGTATTGAATGATAGGGATCAAACCAAGCAAAAAATTATTCTTTTAAAATACCTTATAATTTTTTTTTCTAAGAGTTTGGCAACTCTGAAATAACTTCTAATTTTACCCTCGAGTTATATTTTTTTTAAAGGTCTTATGACCACTTGAATCATTAAAAGTGGTATTCAATTGAACTCTATGCGAATTTATTTGTCATCTCTTCAGCTTAATGAGTATCCATTTGTAAATACCATATTCAATAATTATTTAAATAAGGTTTTCCTTCTATCCAAGCTCTACTAACCCAATTTATATTAATTAAATTGTGTGTGTATGTATACATGTTACAATTCCTCAATTAGTATATGTATATATAGACGTGTGTATGTATATAGATATAGGTATCTTATAATGATTAAATATACATATATAGCAGCCCCATCCTTATCCCATTCCAAAACCTTATATATATATATATATATGTTATATGAGAGAGAGATAGAGGGACGAGAGAAAGAGAGATGGGAAAGAGAGGGAGAGAGAGGGGAGGAGAGAGAGAGAGAGCTGCAACCACCATCACCCCACCCGCCAAAGTAGCCACCGCCGCTGTTCTACAGCTGGAGACGTCGCCGGAGCTGTTGTCGTTCGCCGGAAAAGGTGCCAAAATATCAGCCACTTTGCGCGGATTTGTCTCGGTCCGTTTTTCATCTTTTTTAGCTCAAATTTTAGTATGTCGTGTATCTTTATGTGCTCTACGTTTTGTCGTTTGATTTCGTTGCCATCCGATGGCCAAAAACCGGCGAAATAGTCGGAAAATGTGCATAAATAAAAGAACTGATCTGCCACTATTTTGTTAAATTCAGGCCCTTTCGGCTCCTCAAATTGAAAAAGTTTATTCATGAAAGTTGCTCAAAATAATATTTCCTATATGTTCGTTGAATTTCGTAATTTTTGGACGAGTTTTGAAAAATCTCGATTATTTAATTTATACTGTTATTTTTGTACCGCGAGCATATGTTATTGAAAAATTCTAAAATTCTCATTCTATAGTCTTGGCATATATAGGATGGTCCCTGAATATTTTCGTAATTTTTGAACGGTTAAAAAGTGTCGTGGTACAAATCTGATAAAAATTGATTAAAATGGCAAATTTTGGAAAGAGACCTCTGTCAAATCAGTTAATCCCAGTAAAGCAAGAATAACGTTTTGGAATTTATTTCCTTCTTCGTCAAAATTATTCAAGGTCTTTAGAGTCGCACAATCTATTTTAGAATAGAATAGAATTAATTATAGCTCCTCTTATAGTAGATTAATTTCCAGAAATATATTGTTTATCCTAAGCTGAAGTTTATCTTCTATAGTACCAGCTGATCTAGAGAAAGAGTATCAGGGTTGATTCTTCAGGAGTTAGCTTTTCAGAATCCTGAGAAAGGTGAGTTATACTATACTATCTTTGCAAATTGTATCTTTCGAGTTATTAAGCTCTGCTTTGCTAAAATTGCATATGTGACTATCTGTGTTAAATATTTACATGCTACTGTATGTTGTCGGAGTCTCATAAATCAGCGCTGTGTCAATGTGAGTAGCTACAGTATGCATGCATTATTTGTCCTGCCCTACTCCTTGTCGGTGAGACTAAAATGAAACACTTATTGGTTATACTCTCTGGGTATACTATGGCCATACTCAACATTATGTGCTGGTGATGTAGTTTGGGTTGCGGGCAGTGACGGGTTATACTCTTAAGCGCTTCATGATAAAATGTTTTTGTGAACTTAGGTTGCTTTCAACTTTTAAACCTCCTAAGCTTCACTACCTGCATGGACACATATAGATTACTTTTACAAAATGATTTGCATAACTTAAATTGTGAGAACTTGCCCACTGAGTGCATTAGTACTCAGCCCAAATATTTCCAAATATTTTCAAGTCAGTAGGCTGGAGCGTGGAGGTGATGAGGCTGAGATATGGGCTATTATGATTTACATATTTTTTCGTTGTCGTCTCTTTTTATTAGTATTCTGTTAAGAATTGAGCTTCCGCACATATGATATTTTTTTGCTAAATGCTAAGAACTCTGATCTTGGTATTTTGTTGATATGATTCCGCTTCTCTGATTCTGAACATCTGTTGACTTCCTAGTTAACATGTATCATATGCTTAGCTATATAATTACTCCAAAGGGAGGAAGCCCATCTTTTGTTATGTCTATTTGATCATTCATTTTGGCCCATGGAAGGGCATAATTTGTTCAGTATATTGGTGTCTGTTTCTTTTGTCCACCTATGAATGAGTCTATTGATTGTTGGTATCTGTTTATTTGTTTTCGTTTGACCTATGAAAGAGCTTATTGAATTGTTACAGCCTCCATTCTTCTCTTATAAGCCGTTATAAACGGGGATTTGCTCTAGTTACAGAGGTTATGATGTCTAATTTTCCGGAAGGCATAACCTATCTTTGGCATACTCGGTTGTTAAATTTTATTCCAAACATTTATCCTTTTTGGATTATCACCCCGTCGTTAATTAAATTACCCAATTTCTTTCCCGCTTCTTAATTCCCACCCCCGTGGCGTCCATTTCCATGGTCTTTCAGGACCGGGGCGCTACACTGTCACACTTTGATTGTGTGCTAAAAAATGCCCTGCTCCGCTCTTTTGGATGTTTATCCTCTAACTATTTTCCAGCATCAACATCAATCTCATGGATTTGGCCTAACCTTCGACTAAATTGGGTTGCGGTGGTCGACTTTGCAGCTGCCCATAGCGCTTTTCTGAATGTGAATCCTCTAAACCCAACATTTGCCCAGTTTGAATGTAGATGTTTCACACAAAATCTATGTTCTGCACCTGGTAAGATCTCATCACAAGCCTGAATCAAACCTTTTTGTTTATCACTCATTATAGTCCATAGCTTGTCATCAATAATACCCAAATCTGCCTTTAAATGTGTTAAAAACCATGTCCACGAGTCATTATTCTCACCTTCTGTAACTGCATATGCAATGGGGTATATCCCATTGTTTGGATCAACTCCTACTGCTGTGAGTAGAACCCCCTCTACTGGACCCTTTAAAAAAGTTCCATCAATCCCAAACCATGGTCTACATGATCTAACAAAACCTTGTTTGACTCCATAAAAACACATATACATTCTTTGAAAATATTGACCTGTCATTTTAATGGCGACTGTAGAACCATGATTACTCTTTCGGATCTCATGTGCATAGTCATGAAGTTGACTATACTGTGACGTATCTGAACCTCTTGCAATGGCCAAAGCTTTGATCTTTGTCCTGTACCCTTGGTTACTTGAGATGAAAATTTTATTTTCCTGCATCATCTTCTTCCTAAAATCAAAGGCTCTCAATTTAGGATTAATCCTTAAGTTCTTAGAATACTTTCTTGCCAACCACCCCGACTTAACACTTTTATTCTTAAATTGATATGGGCATGAATGAACTTCTCTAAATGCCCGAATATGAAAAGGTGCTTCATCATTACCCCTTCTTGAAGCAGAAATCATCCAATCACATGGATATTCTTCATCATTCACATACGAACACTTAGTCATAACTCTTGTCTTATTATTTTTTTTAAACTTGAAATGTCTACCCCTTTTTATGTTCCACGCCCTCACAGCATCTTTGAATTCCATTCTACTTCTAAAAATTAACCTACAAGCTAGTGGTGGATCAACACCATGTAATTCTAGATTATAAATCAAACCATTCTTGTGTATTGCTCCATGTTCATTTTCATCAACACTCCCAAAGTCTGATTATATATCTACACCACCATCTTTTTCCCAATTATATTCTATTCCAGCCTTCTTATCTCCATCCACAATATTTTTACTATATTTCCACTCATTCCTAAAAAAATGAATCACTAACTACAAGAATTTTGCATTTTACCGACGGAATTTCCGACGGACATAATTCGGGTCGTCATTTAGCGACGGAATAACGACGGACCGTCCGTCATTAACTTTAACGATGGATTTACGACGAAACCTTTGTCGTTATCTGTAACGACGGACATTTTCCGTCGTTATATTTTTGAATTTTCATTTTTTATTTATTTTTTAATATTAACGACGAACCATTTCCGTCGTTATATTTTATTTTTTTATTTTTTAATATTAACGACGGAATATTTTCGTCGTTAGTTTTTTTATAATATTTCAGATTTAATTTTTAATATTAACGACGGACCATTCCCGTTGTTATATTTTATTTTTTTATTTTTTAATTATTTTTTAATATTAACGACGGAATATTTCCGTCGTTAGTTTTTTATAATATTTCAGATTTAATTTTTAATATTAACGACGGATTTAGTGAAGGAAAATTCCGTCGTTAAATTTAATTTTCATTTTTTATTTTTCAATTTTTTAATTTTTTTTAATTTTTTAATTTTTTAATTTTTTTAATTTTTTTTATTTCCCAATTAAGAAAAAGGAATTTAAAATTAATATTTTAAATTTTTTAATTTATTTTATTCTTTTAGTTTATTTAATTTTTTATTTTTTAATATTTTATAATATTTAGATAATATTATGATATTTTTGAAAATATAATTAAATGAAAATATTTATTTAATATTTTTTTATTTTTTTATTAATTATAAATATATAATATTTGAGAAAATTAATTAAAATAATATAATATTAAATAAATAATTTAATAATAATATATTTTAATTTACAATATTAAAAGATTATAATATATATTTATTATATCTGAATATAAACATAAATATATAATAGCCCACTTGGTTGAGATACAGGATAGATCTTTGCCTTTACGGGAGGTTAAGGGTTCAAATCTCGCGAGCCGCAAATGTTGGAATAATATGTGGTGCGTGCGGAGCACGCGCTAATTTTTTTTATTTTTAGCGACGGAATTTTTCCGTCGTTAATATTTTTTTTTTCTGACTACTGAATTTGAAAATTATTTAACGACGGAAACATCCGTCGTTAAATCCGTCGCTAAGTTTTTTCATCGTTAATTTTTTCGTTAATGTTGTTTAATGACTTGGTGTTTAACGATGGACTTGATCCATCGTTAAAACGAATTAGCGACGGATTTTCGAGATTTATCGACGGAAAATTCCGTCGCTAAAACTTGATTTTTTTGTAGTGACTTCTTATAAATTCACTCCCATCACGTTGTTGGCCACCCCTATCTTCATCTTCATTATTTGAACCTCTATAATTATTGTCTTCTTCAAACCAGTCATCGTCTGCACTATTAATCTCATCACATTTCCCTCCAACTGACACATAATTTGGATTACTATCCAACCATTCTTCTGTAAGAGAATAAAGAAAATAAATAAATAACAAAATTATATGATTAACAAATAATTCTTAGTAATTAATTAATATTTAATTATTTAAATGGATAATAATACAACAGTACTCAATTTCACGTTTTTCACAAATTCCACTGATTGTTTGTCATACTTAGTAAAAGGAATATGTTTTAAAAAAATATATATTTTAAAAAATATTCTACAACTCAAGACAAAAAACACCAAACATAGACCACCAAAACTCATGGATTTATCAAGACAGCCACAAAAAGGAAATTGTGAAGAAATTCAACCTCTTGTACCCTAATTTTCTTTTAATTGGATTTTAAAAAACGTACTTATTTGTGATGTTCCTTCATCATTTTTCTTCTTCTTCATTGTTCCTTGAAATCCTAATTTCACGAAATGAGTGGAATGAAGTTTTGCTTAAGAATTTTTAGAATCTCATATCTTGGTTGAGAATTCTCGGAATCTCATAAATGTGAAAATTAAATTTTTTACTTCATTTTTGAGGAATCATCGGTAAAAGTAAAAGTAAAAGTAAAAGTAAAAGTAAAAGGGCTTGGTTAAAAGAAAAAAAAAAGATTTATTTTTCATAATTAGTTTTAGACCCATAAATTATCAAAAATTATATTCATACCCTTAGTAACCGTTGACTTTGGCATTGACCGAAAAAACTGGTTATATCTGTTTGTGGGACTAAAATTGATAATTTATACGTAGTTGGGGTACTATTTCAGCCTAGCTGAAACGTAGGGTACCAAAACTGATAAGAGTCCAAACGTAGGGTACCAAAATGGCCATTTTCCCTTTCTTTCATTATCAAATTTATTATTTTAATATTAATTATTATAAAATAAAATTAATTTTAAAATAAATAATCATAATCAATATTTATCAATAAAAAATATGAATTTAAAAATTATAAAACATAATTTGAATCCATTATTAATTGAAAATTGTAAATTAAATATTAAAATATAATTATAAAGTCTAGTTGGATTAAATGAATCCTAAAAAAAATTACAAAATTAAATTAAATAAATAAAAAGAAGCACTAGTAATTTAAAAGTGCGAGATATATAGAGGGCAATAGAAAATTTCATATGTGATGTTGGATTACACTTACTAAATTTATACGGTGATCTCGCTCAAGCCAATATATCATATATATATATATATATAAATCAAATACTAAATATAAACGTATTTCTTACAATTATAGTAAGCACAACTATAAATAATTACAAATGTCAACTAGTTAGTACAGATCTCGAGGTTCATTAATTATCCTTAACTCAAAGTAAAAAAAAGTATATATTATTCTATATATATTATATTGTCATCTTAAATGGCTTCCCACTTAGAGGCTGACTCTATTCATGCACGATACAACTATAAATACCACCAAAATAGTCATCACTATTCAGTAACAAAACCCTAATCTTCAACATTACTTCATTCAATCAAAAGCCATGGCAACTTCCCTTCAAACCCTAATTCCTCTTCTTTCCTCCATATCCTTGCTCCTCATGCTCGCCGACACAACGCTTGGCAAGAAGTCGTTGACCTCCTTCGCGTACGATTTTTCCGGCGAGAAACCGACGGACCTAACCTACCAAGGCGACGCCCACTTTCCGACGGACACCACAGTCCTCCGCCTCACGAAAACTGACGGTTTCGGCAATGGAGAGCTCCTCAGCATCGGCCGGGTAGTCTACTCCAAGCCGGTGACATTTTCCGATAAAAAGAAGCAGGCAAATTTCCAAACCACCTTAAAATTCATCATCAAGCCAAACAACGGCGACGCAAACCCCCCGGCCGACGGCCTCGTCTTCTTCATCGCGCCCGTCAACTTCCCCATCGCCGCCCCCGGCGGCAGCTTCGGAGTCTTCGATGAATCGGGGAAAAACCCCTCCGTTTTCGCCATCGAATTCGACATCTTCGTTAACGATTTCTTTGATCCGACTTATCGTCATGTCGGGATCGACATCCAATCTCAAATATCCAGCAACGTGACGGAGGTCGGCGGCGACGCGATGATAGGGCAGGAGGTGACCGCCGTCATCGGCTACGATGCGGCCACGAAGTTGATAAGCGTTCATGGTACCGCCGGCGGAAAGAGTTTTGAGGTGAGCTATGTGTACGACTTGAGCACCGTTCTTCCTCAGCTGGTTGAGGTCGGAATCTCCGCCGCCACCGGAGGGTGCGTCGCCGTTCACGACGTCGTATCGTGGTCTTTCGATTCCGATGTCGTGCATGTGAAGTAGTGTGTGTGATTTTATGATATGTAGTTTGTGTCTTCGTGAATAAGGACTAACAATCGAGTATGCATGCATGCTAGCTTTTGTTGAGTTCAACCATTTCTATATACGTGTGTCTATGTATTAGTCACGAGATAGGAATGTTATTAATTGTAGCCCTTTCCAATTAAATTATTTATATATGTGTTGAATAATTGCAATCTGTTTTTTAATTTTTAATTTAGTTTCAAGATTATCGATCGATCATGTCATTTGAAAGTAATTAAACATGCATGGATTGATTGTATTTGATTATATGACGCGCATATATACGAAGCGGGATCTCGGCCTATTCATGACCAAGAACTTAATTTCGCTCGAATTGTTTTTAATTAAAATTTTGATGTTTTATTTTATTAAATGTTCAGATTCTTAGAAAGAAAAAGAAATGACACGACTGACAAACATGGTTTTTTCGACTTTTCGTGCACGTTTTGAGTTTAATGTGGTGCTATTTTAGTATTTAAACTGTGCATAAACGTATATATGCTTCACCATGAATTCTTTATGTTGGAGCATATATAGTAATTAAGTTTAGTTTTTATTTTGTAGGAAAAAAAGAGTTTAAAGTTTGATATATAAATCCGGATTTTACGCACTAATTGGTGTTTGTTTAGTATGGTTTTAATTATATTTAGTATGGTTCTAATTAAGCTAGTTTAGTGTGTTTCAATCCTAGTTTATGCAAGCTAGCTAGATTTCTCTTTTCTTCTTGTTTTGCTTGTTTGTGCTGAATTTATGGAGAAATTGATCTAAAAAGAATTAAAGTTCGATGTTTGGAATTTGATCAAGCATGGATGAAGAATATGATGGAGGATAGGTGAAGAAAAATCAAGAATAGGTAATTTTTCACGGTCATTTGTTTCCTAGTTGGGATCAACTTCTCTATCGGTAAAAATGACCCATTGGTGGAAATTTTAAACATCTCCACACACATCCAATTTACTCCAAATCATCCATCCACATATATTGTAAGCTGAAGAGAATAGCTAGAAAGTTGAAGAGCAAGATATTCAAATCAAGCAGGATCGAAGACTATAATTTCTCTAGATTTTATTTATCATTAATTATTTTGTTGAACATGAACGATTGTTGATATTTTGTTATTTATCTTGTTATGGATAACTGAACCCTAGTTTTCTAGGATTGGATGATGATTTATTTATGAAGTTGAACATGTTCATAAATACAATTGTAAATATTAATCGAACATGTTCATAAATATTTCTCGAGTTTAATCGAACATGTTCATAAATATTATAAACATTTTAAATGGGTAAATTAAATAAGTTTTTTACAAATTTGAGCTCAAATATGTATATTAAATGAGCATTTTCTTGAGCATGCGAGTTTAGGCTCGATTAGTAAATTTTCGAACATTTCATAAGTTGAATTTGAGTTGAATTCAAGCATAATAGATATTTGTCGAGTCGAGCTCGAACAAGAGGAAAAAAGCTCGAATTGAGCTCGAGCTAAATTATTTTTTAATGAATCGAGCTCAAAATCAGATTATTCGATTTGATTAGATTCATTTACTGCCATAGTTAGGCATGAAATTAATCTCAATAATATTTTGACAAGTTAAAAGGGTAAGAGAAATGGCGTCTCAGTGTAAATTTCTGGATAGGAAAGTGACCACCATATTTTCAATTTTATTAAAATTAACCTAAATTTCTTATTTTATTAAAGTTTAGAGAAGGTAGTTAAAAAGGATATACAAACATGTGTTGTTTGTACATGGCACCATCCTTTTCTTTTAGTAGTGGGGAGATGGAGGGGGTGAGTCCCAAAAGTCAAATTCATTTAATACTAAAAAATAATTATAATATTGATCCTAATATAGGCTAGTATACTTTATTTTTAATACCCAACTTCAATCTAAAGACAAGGCACGACTACACATCTATATATACATTTACTATGTCGGTTGATACAACATTCATAAGACTTGAAACTGTGGCTAGAAATTAAAGATGCTTCTAGATTTTTTATTCTAGCTCTTTTTTCCCATCATCACACATGCACTAGCTAGATTTTTTTTTCCTTTTCTTTATTTGTTACAGAAATCGTGATTAATTCTGATCTGCAAAAAATGTTATATTGGCATTTTAAATATAAGTGAGAACCCAAATCTAGCTAACTAAAAACTAAAATAAATAAATAAATAAAAAATCTAGCAAACCAAAATATTTGCTTTAATTTCTTTTGTTTTTTCCCTTCTAAAAATACTCATTTGTTTGCTTGCAGTTAAGAGAAACATTTTTTCATGATGTCTTCCCAGTTCTCATACTAGTAGTTCGATTTTTCTCTTAACTTACCAATCATCTGAATTATATTCCATTTTATTTTTGTTAATAAATGTTATGGTTTATTAAATTATCATGTTACCGACCAATGTACATATGACATGTATGATAATTATTTGTACCTTGTTATAGTTAATTATTATTCGAAAATTTGTAAAGCATGTTAAAATTATAATTTAAAAATTTGAAATTATTGATTGGGCCGACCCGAGAGCCCGGCCCACATATGAGCCCTTGACCCGGCCCGATGAA
Source organism: Perilla frutescens (assembly GCA_026008535.1). Taxonomy (NCBI): domain Eukaryota; kingdom Viridiplantae; phylum Streptophyta; class Magnoliopsida; order Lamiales; family Lamiaceae; genus Perilla; species Perilla frutescens. The sequence continues at coordinate 54,828,886 of BRKX01000015.1, forward strand.
AGGCCCGCACCCAAGCCTGCCAAGAATAATTATGTATAATATGCACCTAAGAGGATTCAATAGGAGGTCCAAGCACTTATCCATTGGGGCAAGTTCAATTGATGTTATATTGATAGCTTAAACAATATATATACTTATACTATCTTTTCATAATTTATTTTTCTTTATCTCTATAAATTAAAAGTGTTATATTATTATTAATATATTTATATCTATTTGTGCACAAATATATATATATATATATATAATATTGATATTATATTGTATTATATATATATCTATAAGAACTATAGTTTAAGGTGATATTTATTAAGTATCCATGCATACAAAAATTATATCTCTAATATAAATTTAATATGGAGAAAGATTATAAAAGTATTTAATTAAATTATTTTAAAAATTATATATATATATATATATCATGGTGAAAATATGGTTAAATAGTCTTAGTTTGTGTTTCATACTAAATATCATGATGAATTAAATTATTTTACTTATATAATAAATAACTATAGTTTATAATTAAAAATTTAAATCCATTATATACTATATTATTTTGAATATTAATTAAAAAATATTTTTTTTATCATACTCATAATTAATTTGTATGTTTAAGTTATTAAGTTTTAATAAATTATTACGTTATATTCTATATTAAGTGTAAAATAATATAAAATTATAAGACAATAACAATTATTATTTAAAAGTACAATTAATTATTAATTAGACAAAAATTAATTAATTTATTATGAATAATATTTAAAAATAATAAATATGAATTATTATTTATTAAATATAATGGATACTTAACTATTATATTAGTCACAAAAATTTATTATTACTAATGAGACAATATAAGATAAATTGAACACTTTTTAAATAATTAACTAAAATCCATTAAACTTAAGAATGTTTGGATTTTTTGACTATTAGGTATTTAGTGTATATTTATGTATATATTTTCATAGTATATTTTAGTTTGTTAATGTATAATTGATTTATCTTGTAGTAGTAACTATAATAAATATTATGTTAAAATTAATACATTTTTTTAAATATGTAATAATATACTAATTAGTTTATTTATGAGAATAGTAATAAAGCTAATTTGTATAGATTTGTATTTAATAAGAAAATAATACTAATTTAAACATGTGATATTAATAAATGTGTATAGTTACGATATTATTTTTTCAAAAATTAAAATAAATGAATAAAAATACAAAAATGATTTCAATAGGGAGAATATTTGTACTAGAATAGATTGACATCATGTTTAATTATTTTTAAAATAATTAAATAAAATTTTAAAAATAAATAAAAAAATTAAAAAAAATCTAGCTACAGGGTCCCCGTCGCTAAGTTGTAACTATGGGAACCCCCGTGGCTAGATTTATAAAAATAATGATATATTAAAATTTTAAAATCTAGCTACGGGATTCCACATCTCTAGAACTAGCTACGGGGAACCCCGTTACTAGCTCCGTCGCAAGATTTTCTTTCGCTATTCCCGTCGCTAGTGACGACCTGTGTCGATCCCGTCGATAGAATGGACTTTTTTTGTAGTGAAAAATGTGATTAAAATATTTTAACCGCACATACATATTACATGTCAAAAGGTATATAAAAGTGTCAGATCTATTCATCCACACATTACATAGTTATGTGTGACTAAATAGTGACACATAATTATGTGTGATAAATTTATGTGCGATTAAAAATTTAAATTCATGTAGTGAATGTAATTACACGGACTTGATTTTACCCACTTAGAATGTACGGGATGCAGGGCCGGTGAATGAGGAGTGCAATAAGCGCTGCTGCACAGGGCCTCCAATTTTGGAGGGCTCATTTTTTGTTTTATGAAACCCATTAGTCCGTTTTTTTTAATAAAACATATCCATCTCTCCCTCATCAATTAGGGTAATGAATGACTTTAAAAAAAGGGAAAAAAAAATAGAATTATATTGTTAAACTCAAATCCCTCTTAAAATTTTCAACGCACTCACCTACACATCCTTCTTTAGTCTTCAATTCCATTTTGTTTCAATCTTTTAATCATTTTTAATTTTTATATTTTAATTAATGGTTGACTTGTTGATTCTTGAATTCAGTTTTTATATTTTTAATTAATTATTGACCCGATTTTAGTTTTCTAATTATGTTTCATAAAACTAGAAAGTATGATTCTGAATATGAAGAACATATGAAAAAGAATTACAAATTTCTACTGAAAATCAAAATATCACTGCTAAAATGTGATTATTTGTGAGAAAAGATACTGTTGAAAATTGAAAATACTACAAGAAAAACTTAACGAATTAGCAATGATAGACATTGAAATAATATTTTGGAGAAAATTGAATATGAAGATTTGGTTAATGAATTTTCTTCCAAGAGTGCTAGACGGATATCACTTTTTAAGTAAAAGGTTGATATTAGTTTGATGTTGCATTGAGATGTTATTAACAATAAAGTTGTAATATGTTAATGATTTGAAATTTATCATTAAAATTAAAAAATTAATTTTTTTAAAATGAGGGTCCAATTTTTATAATAGCACAAGGTCTGATAACTATTTAAGACGGCCCTGACGGGACGATTCAAAAAATATTATTGTACCGTATAAAAACCCAAGTAAACATTTTGCCTCAATATATAATATCATAAATATATATACCATGTGTGTATTTGTACCCATACTCCTATATCTATTAAGCAAGTGGTATCGTTCTCTCATAATAGCGTGCACTAGACTATTATAAATTGGAGGGAGAGAGCCAACCATTCTCACTAAATCCATCAAATCAAGCTATGGCCAACATTCTACGTATCCTAATTCCTCTGATCTCTTCCATAACCTTCTTTATACTGATCAGTAAAACGGTCTCACAGTCGACCGATTTCTTCTTCAACACCTTCACCTCCAATACCACCAACCTAACCTACCAAGGTGACGCCCACGTGCCCTCCGGCTCCTCATTCCTCCGTCTCACAAAAACTGATGCCGACGGCTTCCCACAACAGGTGAGCGTCGGTCGCGTCTTGTACTTGAAACCCGTGCAATTTCGGGCACGGGATTCAATAATTCACTTCAAAACGACTCTAAAGTTCACCATCAAACCCACCCACGGTTACGCGCCTGGCGATGGCCTCGCCTTCTTCATCGCACCTGTAGGGTCCCTCATCCCTGGCGGTTCCTGGGGGGGCGAATTAGGCATATTTGACTACACCGGCATCAGCTCCGCCCTCTTCGCCGTCGAATTCGACCTCTTCGCCAATGACTGGGACCCAGTTGAACCTCGACACATTGGGGTCGACATCAACTCGATAAAGTCCAGGAAAGTCGTGGGGTTCGGCAGCTCATGCCTAGGGCATGAGGTGCAGTTAAGCATCTCTTACAACGGTTATATGTTGAACGTTGTCTTAACTTGCCGCGAAGAAACGCGGCTTCTCGACTACGAGTGTGATCTGAGGAAGATTCTTCCTCAGCAGGTTCAGGTCGGAATCTCTGCATCTACGGGTTCCTTTTTTGCCCTTCACGACATCCATTTCTGGCGTTTCAATTCCTTCGTGGAGAATAGAACTCACCACGCCTCCAACGCTTCAAAACTTGTGTGAATTGGTGTTGAAGGAGGAGTGAATGATTATCATATTTATAAATCCGTAATTAATATGCAATAATGCATATCAATATGGAAGTGCATGTGTATGTACCTTGTTGTTGTTGTTTTTTCTTCTTTGTTTTTAATACTTATCCGCAGCTGCTATAAATGTCTGAGTGTACGTCGTGTTATAAATCAAGAATATTGATCTTACTTCGTTTAATTCATAGCATATATGACCATATTGATCTATAAAAGGACTGATGGACAACAAAGATGCTTAAACTGCAAAACTAGAGAGAGAGAGAGAGAGAGAGAGAGAGAGAGAGAGAGAGAGAGAGAGAGAGAGAGAGAGAGAGAGAGAGAGAGATATTAGGGTTCTACTTTGCTTGAACCAAACTAATTAACCACTAACTAACTTGGACAATCTAATTATTTATTTTTGGTTATAATCTATACTAATATAAAAAGTGTGTTATCTTACAATTTTAGATCTACCTATTATAACCTTATTTTATATTTTTAATTAAGGGCAATAATGTAATCATCTAATATTATTTAATATTTTATTATTAATTGTAGTTACCTGTTATAACCTTATTATTTAATATTTTATTAGTCTTTGTATTTTAATAACCAATCTATTATTGAGATTCTAATATTCTAACAATAAAAATTCTATTTCGTTCAAAACCTATCAATATAGCATAATCATTAAAATAATTAAGTTAAATTCAAGTACATTATTAAAATTCATAATTTTGTACATGTTTAAGATAAAAAAAAGGCTAAACAAACTTTTAAGATCATAGTGCTTAATAACTTCAAAATAACCCCATAACCTATGAAGTTCAATTTATTTTATTTTTTATTTTTTTGAGATGATAAACCTTCTCAAATTCATGTACTTTTATGTTTTATTTGGATAGGACTTTGTAGATTTTTTTCATAAGTCACTTCTGCTTTTTTATATTTGCTATATTATTTAATGGAACAACTGAAAAACATAGTTGTTAACTTTTTTTATTATTTTAAATAATACTTAAGTTATTTAAATAAATTTGTATTTTATACATTTTTGCATTTACATAAGCAGTTATATATTCAAAATATAAAAACTATGAACCATTATTGCATATGCTATTATTACATTGATATTTTTGTACATCTTCAGTGGAATTGAATGAAAACTAAAGGTCTTTTAAAAAAAATGTACCACAAATGGAAGTAATATTATATCAAGTGTAAGAATTATATATATATATATATATATATATATATTGTACAGATACATAATTTTAAATTAAAAGTTAAAAAAGAAACAAAAATTAAAATAGTGGAAATCAAAATACTATTGGAATTTGAAATAAAAATAAATTATTAAAAAAAAATCATACAGTATATTCATGTTGGAATTTAAAAAAAAAAAGGAAAATGTTCCATTTTGATCCTTTTCTTGAACCTAAAACAAACAGAGGGAAATGAAAGTTAATAACATTTGTTAAAATGCACTTTTTTTGGATGATTTCACACACTAACACATTTTTTACTCACATATAAATTAAACATAATTGTTTCAAAAATTTATAATTCAAAATACTCATAGAAGTCCAATAATCATATCGTCGGAGTTCTACGATGATGTAGGGTTGAAACGGTTCAAAATGGATGAGATCAAGATTTATAACTCAAAATGGTCAAGCTCAAGATTGAGGGATAAAAAAAAATGGAAAACTATAAAGAAAAAAAAAGAAAAAAAAAGAACATAAAGTATTTAATTCATGTGTGTAAAAGTGTGTGCTAGCATGTGAAATGATAGTAGGATCGAAATACATCTGCGATATCTAGCCCGTAAAAACTTTATTAGAATTTCCAGCGAGTATAATTTATGTTCTAGATTTTTCGTGAAATTGAACACGTTAATAAATTTTGTTAATTTCAAAATTTAATATTAGAAATACACATAAAGTGTATTTTCAAGTTGAAAAATAATTTTCAACCATACGTATGATAAACATCTGTGCAATAATTTATATAAGAAAATTACTAAATTCTCATGAAAATGTTTTAAAAATTATGTTGAAGTTATTAATTTATGAGTCTTTTTTTTTTTTAAATCATTAAGTGTATGGTAATCAAATGCTACTCTTATAGTGACATAAATACTAATTCAATTGAAACACAGACGTTTTGAAAGATAAAAGTACAAAACAAACTAAGAGTATTTTGTACATTTAAATACTTGAATTATTATATTTTAGTAATTTCTTAAATCAAATATAGAGGAATTTCATAAAACAAAATTATGTTTGATTTGTTATAAATGTAGAAAATAATAAACATCATAATAGAAAAGGAGGGAAATGTAAAATGCACTTATAATTATCTTATTTCAATGGTAATAATTTAAAAAATAAATTACGCAATATGCTTAGTATATAATTTTATTCAAATTTGATATTTTATAATTATAATATACCTTATAATTATTAATTATACATATTATATCATTATTTAGTGAAATTATATACAAAATACGTGCAATGCACGTTATCTATACTAGTTAATATAAAAAGGATATTACATTGAACAATATCTCGTTTTTTCCTTATCCAAGAGAGGTGTTGAATAGAGTGGAGTAGAGGTTGTGCGAGTCAAATGGTGTGTCAATTAATATGTATTTATGTCCTCAACTTTAGTGCATTTTGTAAAAATATACTGAATTTCAAAATATGCCAAAATACCTAATATTTCCATAATATTGCAAAAATGTCTTCGAATTCAATTTCCAATGTTGAATTGCTAACAAAACATGCATGAATCCATCATTTAAAATCACGCGGAAGATAATATTTTATATTGAGATTAACTATAATTGTTAATATCGTTTTACACACTAGACTCTGACATGTCTTGTCCGTAATCTGACACAAGAAATTGGACCATATATATGATATTTTTGTAAAAAAGAAATATTTGGCTTTTTTTTGGCATATTTTGAATTTCAGCATATTTTTTCAAAATAGAGTACGAAAGTTAATGACATATGTACACATTTGACGTTATTTGAAATACTTATTTAATAATAAAATTAATCATTATTCGTTTAAATTTATGTATGGAAGAGTTAATTTCACTTTCAACTCCCACAAAAAATTATAGGTTTGGTCCCAAATTTTATATGTTTGGTCACGAGTGTTATATTTTCAATTTTTTTTGTCCGAAAATTTATTTTTTTTACTCTTTTACTACTGAAACTGGACACTGATTGTAGCGACCCAAATTTTTAATTTTATTTTCTAAATGATATTATTAATTTGTTAGTCGTATAAGTCGCGCCTTAGCAATTATATGTTTACGTAAAATAACTACATTAAATTGATTACATATTTTAAAGATATCTTTTTTTTTTTATTATTAGAAATTATATCATGTAATTTATTATTATTATTTTGAGCCCAAACTTTAAATTTATTTGAAGCCCAATATATCAAAATATTATTTTCATAAAGCCCACTTGGTGAAGCCCATATTATACTTCTTCTCCCTCAATGAAACGTGTGAAAATGTAGAATAGAAATGGCGGATTTGTTGTTTTGATGGAACCGAAAATCAGATCAATTCCTTATGAATTTCAGCAATTTAATTCGTCCATTTCCTTTTCCGATCGATCACAAACAATATAAATAGACCTCATTATCATCAACAAAAAATCACAACACAAAGCACATCTTCATTTCTTCACTTGAGTCTTGAGGTATCTTTCCCCTTTATGCTATTTTATTTATCTGCATTTTGCATAACATATTTTGAAAAATAGTGGGTTGAGAAAGAGAGGAAATTGGCGGAGTCATTTTGATCTCGAAACGCAGCGGAAGCGTGGAGGAAACTGATCTCGAAGCGGGTAGGCAGTAGCGGTGGCTCGACGGAAGCCATGGGCGGCAGCAACAATGAAGGATGGCGGTGAAGTTGCTGTGAAAGTTGCCATGAAAGAGAGAGAACGGGGTATATATATATATATATATATATATATATATATATATATAGAGAGAGAGAGAGAGAGAGAGAGAGAGAGATGAATTAATGGGGGTTGTTTCCTTTGGGAGTGGGTTACGGGAATGAGGGAGTGGAGGAGAGAGAGAAAATAAAAGAGTGAGGAGTTGGACTTGTTTTTAATTGAATTATTAATGGTGGTGTTGGGCCGAGAAGAGGTGGGCTTGGGTTTGTTATAATTGTGATGATTAATTGTTGTGGGTTGTGAGTTGGGATTAGATTTTTCATGCATATTATTATTATTATTATTATTATTATTATTATTATTATTATTATTATTATTATTTAAGTTATGATAATTATTATTTTTAATATTTAATGTTAGGCGGCGCGCACGGATTTAATTAAATTCACGTTCAGTTAAGTTTTAAAGTCAAGTAAAGGTGGGGATTCTCTCGGAGAATAAATACGAACTATTATCCTTATTATGCTTATATATGCGGTGTGCAGGTAGACCTTCGGGTCATATGGGCCTACGGGCTATTGCTATGGGCCTACGGGCTATTACTATGTTTAACCTCCGGGTTATATGCTATGTTGGCCTACGAGCTCTATGATATGATATGCTATGATATGGCCTGTTTTCTTACTGTTATATTTGTATAATGTGGATAATCGAGTTACTCCATTGAGTTAATAGCACTCACCCCAAAGCTATTTATTTTTCAGGCTAAGATAAGCTCGGACGATGACGTGGAGACGGGGTGATGGTCAAGATTAATTAAATATTGTTATATTTTAAATATTGCTTCCGCTGTATTAAACTCTTTTAATGAATAAATGAGCTATTTTCTATTTATAAAATTTTGGAATGTCACACTGATTTTGGATGTAAGCAACTGTTACGTGGACTACTAATTTTAGGACTAAAAAAGTTGAAAAAATAACACTTGGAACCGAAAAAATTGAAAAATAACAATTAAGACTCAAAATGTAAGATTTGAGACTACACGTACGTGGACTCTATTCTTATGGATCATACATAAGTGAAATTTATCACCCTTAATTAAGATAAGAATACTTATTTAGAGTAAGGGGCAATTTGCTAGGTGAAAGTTTCTTTTTGAGCAAGTTTTCTAATTCTCGTTTTGTTTTCTTTCAATTAAACTATTATCTTGCATGTGTTAATCTCTTGTTTTTTTAATACGACGTGTTAACCAAGCAAACCATTCAATATCTTTCTCAACTTAGTCAAACAGTAAAATAAAAAAAATATTTATTAATCTCACAATCCTTGAAACCCTAGGATCATACCAATGAAAGACACAATACATAATAAAAACAAAAGTAATCAATCTCTTACATTAACTAGATGATATATAGTCCCATAACACCAAATAATTCAATCAAGGCCAAAAACAAAGCAACACGAGTTAACTAGGTACCTTATTACCACATGAATCCAAGAAATAATTAACCCAAATTAAACCTTACCAAAGAAATGCATACCATCATCATAAACAATTTCCTTGCCCCAATTGATTACATCTCACTACATGGCGCGATGACACAACTTGCAGATGTCCGATTCCGGCGTAAGCCGGCCGCCGGCTAAACGGCCGTTGAGCGCCACCACAAAGCCCTTTTTTCTCGCTTCCAAGCTCCACGACTTGAATTCGCGAAGCCCTCTCAGTATATCGTTGCCTGAACCCTTGGCTATCTTCCCGGCCCCCGATCCCGCCCCTTGGCTGATCAGAGCCCAGCTTTTGCCGCTGTGGTGAAGCCTATACATATTCTGCATCTCATCAAGAATACTGGCTTCCTTCACCGTTGCGATTTTTGCTCTCTTGTAGCTCTTTGCTTTCACAATTCCTTTGATTCTATTCCAGAAGTATATAGCATTTTCTGTTTTCAAGCAATCACTACGGCCGGGCTGAAGAAATTCAACTAGATCTTGGCGCATATTCTTGCTTATGTACATCATCTCTAGCTCGATTGCTGCATCTTTCGCAACTTCTCTTGCTTCTGCTACGAAGTCTTTTATCCATTTGGTGTCGTCTTTGCTTTCGTCACCATACAAGCAGATGACCTTATTTTCTTTTATCTGATACAAACATAGAGAGAGATTAATCAATAATATATATAGATAGGAATTGAATCAAATGAGTACTAGTTCTTGTTGTTAGAACTTAGAACTATTCACTATGTTTATTTATTACGATTTTATTGCTTACATGATTATAGTTTACTGCTAATATATATAGTTTAAAATTATCGCTTATCTTATTGTATTTTACTGTTCATGTTATTTAGTGCTGATAAGCACTAAAATTGTGACGTTCCACATCAGTAGGAGAATGAAAGTACGATGAATATCTATGCGGGCTCAATGGACTAGCAATTTGGTTAACCATTTTGACCATGCGAAAACGGATGTCAGCTAGTTGTTAGTAGCCTGCTGTGCCGTCGTTTCGTTGCTGGGAGGGTGATGCAAAAATACAATAAGGATAACAAAAAAGGTGCCCTAGCTTAATTACCCATTTTGAAATGTTTTGATCAATGCCCTCCACCAGCAGCTGGAGGCTCCATTTCTTGTGATTCCATATATCCAATTCACACCTCTTAGTGAAGGGATATGCCTCATTACCCCATGCCCACACCATTTGGAAGGCGTTTCGATTAACCATTTTCCCTCGTGGATCCAACGCAACAAGAATAGGGTTTTTCTCGGAGTAGTTCCACTGCCATTCCTCCATCACGAACTTTACCACAGCAGATTTGACCGGGATCATGTATTGCAACGAATGCCATGACATTTTGGAACTCAAATCCACAAATATTTTCTTATGATTATCATCTTGTTCGTTATCCACAATCGGGAGCCACACGATTTCAAACTGCTGCAGCTCTGAATTTTCTCTCGACTTTTTATGAAATTGGGTGAGCATGGAAATCTCATCATCCGAAATATCAAGATTTGAGATAAATAGCAAGACTGTTTTCCCTTTCAGATCCTCCAACCCTACCTGTACATATTATGCATATGTTAATGATGAAAATAAGCTTATATATATATATATATATATATATATTATATAGGAATAATGTTCGATTCGAGTTCGACATACTTGTTTTTTGTCGAGGCCATATGCAAGGGGAAGCAGCAAACCATCATTCTTCTTGATTATAAGCTGCAATATTTTCTGGTTGTCTTCATAGACAGTCCTCTGATTAAACCTCAGCTTTAGTTTTTCAACGTATTTCAGCATTTTCTTGTATCCTACAAGTTTTCCAGCATATATATCTTCATCAGATCGATCACATTATATTATCATGTCTGTGTTAGGAATTACGCTAGCTATTAAATAATTTTCTCAGAAGGATGTTTAATCTCGTTTTACTCTTTCTAGATCACGGGAAATTCTATGCCGCATCACCCATATACTACAATAGACCTAATGTGACACATGGAAGTGTCACATGGCATATTACATTCTCACGCGTCATAAAATTTCCCCAAGATCACAATCTAAATAGTTGACTAAATATAATGGTGCAAAGTGCAAACTAAACCACCCAATTAATTATGATATATAATATAGAAGGAAAAAATAAATCAATTCACACTAAGCCATGAAAAAAATATCATGTCCTTGTCTTCATCATAAATAAACCCTAGAGGCAGGGCAGGACGGGGGAGCTAGTGGGAACCTTGACCCCCCAAGCCAAATAAAAATAAAAATTCACATGCAAATTTTTTAAAGAATGAAAAATAAAATAAAATTAGTATATAGAATTATTAGTGAAGAGAACAATTCGGCTCCCAATAAAAAATTTCTAGCTAGTTCCGCCTCTGCCTAGAGGGATTAGAATATCGTGTTCGAAGAAAGTCACCTCTTTCTTTTCCTCAACTCAAAAAATAAATAAATACTATAAATTAATAAAAAAATCCTAGATTTCGCAAAGTAACCCCAAACAATTAAAAAAAACATCCCCTAGAACTCAAAATAAATTATAAATTTAAAAATAAACCCTATAAAGGGATAATTACCTAACACACTCCAATCTAGAAGTGGATCACTGCAAATAGTTAGCGAACAGTGTTAGTGTTACAAACCTATGTATTCTTTGCAGCTATCAAGTTTTGTATTGAATGTTTTGTGCATGTCGCTGATCTTGATTTCGAAGCTGGAAAAGTCCCATGTTTCTGTACTTGAACTTCTGCATATTAAAACCATTTATACAAAACCAAGTTTTCATTTAATTAATACCAAAAAAAAAAAAGAAAGTTAAATGAGTTTTCCATATGTCTTACATTTCACTCTGGCCATGAATTTCTGCCAGAAGAGAGGCGCATGCGACGACGGATTTTGTCATAAAATGCACAGCAGTTGGGATTTGATCCAATGCAAGAGCCATTGGTTTTGCATCATTTGATATGTATTTAGATGGCAAGTTGCCAAACTCAGCAATTAACCTAGTCAACTTAATTGATCCTTCAATAATCGTCTTGAATTTTGATTTTATATCATCAAAATTATCATCTGGGATTGGCTTGAACATTGCGAATATTTCTCCAATCCCTTTGTTTTTGTAGAGTTCTGCGGCATGGATGACTTGGGCAAACTCGACAACAAAAGATGCTAAGACTATCGTGATTTTAGCCTCCCACTCGTAGCTCGAGAGCAGTTCCAGAATTTCCATGGCTGCATCTCCTCCCGAGCACTTGCAGTTAAACTTAATGCATAGAAATTAAATTAAAGAAAAGAAAGAAAAAGAAAGAGAAAGATCATTGTTAGAGTTAGAGAAGATGCAAAATAGTGCAATATAAAGAGATTTTAATTAGGATTGAGGATTCAACCACACGGGAAATCTCATGTAACTGAGAATATTGTAACGTTTCCGAGATGATGCTTTTCTCCAATTGATATGTTGGTCCCTGCACACGAACGATAACGAGACTCGTGAATAAATAATTAAGTCGTTTCGTAAAAAATAAATTTAGGACCTGAAATGTGGGTAATATATCGATTCAAGACGTGAAAGATAAAAACTCTGAGTTCAGGACCTCAAAATTCACGTATTTTGATTTTTTTGATAATTTTTAATTAATTTTAACAATTACTTTATTAGATTTAAAATAAATTAAAAAATAAAAAGAAATTAAAATTGGAGATTTTTGAGCTCCTAGATTAGGAGTTTTCATCTTTCAGGTCCTCAATAGATAGATTACCCAATTTTCAGGTTCTGAATCGACAATTCTCCAATAAATAAAGAGAGAATCTTGTGTGAGATCGTCTTACGGGTCACAATTAGTAAGACGGGTAGTCAAGATCCAGATCCAAACACATTAACTAAAACGCGAACAAAACTGCGTGCGTCGTTGAATAAGAATTTAAATGGGGATCGATATCACCCGTTTCACATATTTTGACCCGTAAAACCGTTTCATACAAGTTTTTGTATTAAATGAAATCGAAAGCCACAAAAAGCAAAACACAACTTACATTTTGATTGCCATGAGTTCCAGACACGACACGATGAAAGAGACCTTCGACCGATTTGAGAACAAATTCGGTTTCAAACGTAACGCAATCATAATCGTGAATTTCTTGGAGTTTCTTCCTAATTAGCGTACAGTCATCTGACATGGAACACATATTCTTACTTAGTTGCTAGAAGAATAACACTTTCCAAATAAATATATTTTTGCTTTTGTTCTCCTCCTATGTTTTTTGTTGGATGATGTGTATGTTTCTTGAAGAAATGCATGCATTAAGTAGGGCGTAGATAGGGAATAGATTCATGTGGGATGACGTTTTTGAATGTACGTAAGCGCAGACGATGTTGCAATCAACACGTTAATACAGTTCAGCATGCAAATTATATATATATATATATATATATATATATATATATATATATATATATATATATATATATATATATATAAAATTGAAAGGCTTTGTCTATTTGGCAAGTACACTTGTACTATTAATTACTAATTACTTATTTCAGTTTTTAATTATTCAATTTGTTCATTGATTTTAGTTTTCTTTTTTTGGTTTTATTTAATAAATGGTTAATTAATCGGGTTGGTTTTATATCGTAGTCAGGGTTAATAATTAACGGATCAGATCCTCTATTGCAATTCCTATTCCATTTGGTGTTGCATAACTAGAATTTTTTTTTAATTTTTTTAAAAAAAATATATTAATATATCCTAATTGGGGATGAATGAACCTTAAAGGGAAAATTTTAATTAAATAAAATCATAATAAATTAAAAATTAAAAAAATAATTTTTTATTTTTTTTAAATGAAGGCTTGGAATAGGAAATGTAATAAAAAATGCAACAGGTGATCTGGTGTGAATAATTAATTTCCATTTTTAGATAATAATTGCTCATCAGGATTAACTTTTCACAATGAGAATTTATGAGTTCGAAGTTTGAGGTTTTAGTTCATTTAACACAACAATTTTATATGGTTAATGAATAAAGATCAAATAGCTCCATCAACTATTTCTCGAGACTAGCATATTTGCTCCCTCTTTAACAATATATAGATTGAAATTTATTATAAAGTAGATTTAAATTATCCTCTTTATTTTTCAGAAGCAATATATTTATTTATATACTAAAATGACAAGAAAAAAAAATAGAAATTGCATCTAATAAAATTAATAAAATTTAATCAACAAAGGGAAAATATAACCAATTTTAAAAGTCGATGGACTATTTGAGTCAAATAGTCAAAGGGAAGGTAACGCGAGCCGATCGCTAGTTGATCCCTTTCTCTATAATTAATCAAGATTAGCAATAAATGCGATATTTATATGCTGTAAAATATAATAAAATTAGTTATTAATTAGTCTCTTCCGATATATATATATATATATATATATATATATATATATATATATATATATATCGGTTGCCCTAAAAACACGTACAGCAAAACAATACTACAAAAGGGTTGACCTTAGAAGTTTTATGAATATTTTAGGTATGAATCCGTGCGTAATGGCTAGCTAGTGGTAGGAATCTTAAAATATTCTAAGCCAAATAAACATTTCCACACCTAAATGAAATTATAAAATTCAGTGAATGATTGAAAACCATTTAAAATACAGAATCTCATATGTAAACTTAACAATTGATCACATGGTCACATGAATATATTCTACACTTAATTAGCATTTACTAATTCACATGTCAATATGTCATGTGCACAAACTAAGTGGTATATATATATGGTTATTACAACCATGAAGAACACACTCCGTATTAAAACAATACGTGAAGAATTTATAATTATTAATATTAATTGAATAATTGTTGACGGCATGTGATGTAATTATTTTAATAAATATTGGTGTAACGCATGCGTTTTTTTTAATATATGTGTAAGTCCCACATCTTTTTTTTTTTTTTTTGGAACAAAAAGAAAAAGGGGGCCTTACACCAATATTTATCAAGTTTGTATAAACAAGTGATTTCTAATAAATGCACAAAAAATGAAAAAAGTAAAACCATCTCTCTCCCTAGAAAATTCTGATTTCTAACAAATCCCCCAATGACCAATGTTAATGTCAAATTAGCTAAAAAAGAATGATTAATTGGGTGACAGAGACCAAAATAAAAGAATATGAGCAACATTTTATTTTCAAAGATTAGAGAAAATTACTAGGTTGCGCCAATAAATAACAATTTATCCAAGTTTACTTAGACCGACTATAACTACCGATCGAGGATTATATTATTAATTATAATCATGAGGGAATAATTTAACTTAATTATAGTTTATCATATATCAAGGGCCATGCTTAACGCAATCATGCATCACGATCAACCTAATTTTTTTTTTTTATTTTTTATGTGAGAAGATGGTCAACCTAATTATTATTTGACTGATGAGGGGGGAAACGCCACGCGAATATCAATGACTTTATCCAATTTCAGTTTTTTTTTTAAATCTTTTATTTCAACTATGATTTATATTTAATTAAAAAAATTAATTATCGAGCATAGTGCACGAGCCCACACGTTAGTAAAGCCGAATGCACTGCGCGAGTCGCTATTCACTAATTCTAATTTTAGGTGTATATTTTCAAAAAAATTAATTATCGAGCACAATATTAATGCACGAACCCACGTGTTATGGTTCACTAATTCCATTTTAGTGTAAATATTAATTTCAAAAAAAATTAATTATCGAGCACAGCCACGAGCCCACATGTTTTTTATCCAACAACTGGCCTAGTGCAGTCGCCCGATACTAACGCATGTGTGATGCGCTGTCGTCACGCGCTCAAAATAATTCTGTTTTTCCGAATGCCCAAATGGGTGTAGTATGTGGAAAGCACAGGTCGAATCCTCAGGGAACGGTGTAATCCTTCTTTTTGTTGTAACTTTGGGGGTTTTGAGAGAGAGAGAGAGAGAGTTTAATCTAAAACTGAAAATAAAAAGTAAATAAATCAATAATAAATAAATCCGGATGAAATCACAAAGACATAATGGTATGCCCACGTCAATCATTGATGCATAAATAAAATCCACACAATCAAGTAAACTAGTTATGGAATACCGGAACCCGCTGACGCATTCCTCATTTCTCCTTAAGTGTTATCGAATAAAAGAACCCTTATTATTCAACTTCTTATCAATTAACAACCCGCAAGAAACCTTAACCGATTTAATTAATCAATAGCTTTAAGAAATAGAGAAACCTAATTATATTATAGGCATACGGACCCGTATGCCCACAATATCCTCATATGCCCATTGACAAAGAAAGTCAATTCCACCACTTATAAAATCAATTCGACAATTACAGATCTATCGATTCTAATTGGTTTTAGACCTTAACTAATCAATTGTATATTGCGCACTACACAATTAATTAATCAAGAACATAATCCTGCTATCTCGGAGCATAAAGGTACAAGCATGTGAATTTGTATAAACCAATTTGATCTCACGATATGGGCATATCAAAACTAATATGATTTCATTCCGGAAAATAACTTATTCACACATATCAAAACAATACAAGCGATTATTAAAATATAATAAACTAACGATTAAACTAAAATACAATTGTTCTAGAAAAACTATCCAGAACGAGATGTAGAACGGCCTGCTTCTTCTAACTAAGATCACAAGTTATATAGGCGAACTTCTTCATCAATAATTAAGACCCATTAAATTTCATTAAGGGCATATCGTGATGTTGGCTATGTAATCACCGATTCTTTGCTCAAAATCGATCGCTCATCACTCCTTCCATATCTTGATGATTCTCCTTCCATATTTGCAGGATTTTTCCATTTTTATGATTTAAACCTTCCATCTCTACACTATTCCTGCAATAAGCAATAAGATAATAATTTAAGTCTTAAATATATAAAAATATATATAATTAATATGCAATATTTAAGACTTATCATCTCCCCACACTTAAACTCATGCTTGCCCCAAGTATGAAGAACCAAAACAAAGAAAGAAAGAAAAAGAAAAATAAAAGAAAAACAAAAGGACAAGAATTCAATTGCCAGCCATAAATTTGTGAATCAATTAAATCAAAATAGTGTAATCATCCATCAATCCTCAATCCAAAAATTAATGCATTCTCCATCTAATCAGTCAAAACAGTCAAATAGAAAATAGGAATCTCATAAATCTCACAACTCTCAAGTGTTTAATAATGGAACGTGTTTGCTCTCAAATAAATCATTCCGCAAGTTGTTATCAATCATAAGTTTGCAAACATTCTCTTTTCGCCACCACTATAGTCATATGACATGTAATCATCAAAAGGACTTGATTTTGGTTGTAATGGGGTCAGGTTAACGGGTTGGAAATATTTTGGAACTAGGCTAGCATCATAGAAAATGGTCGGAGTTATACGCTAATCAATCAAATCAAAACCCAACACAATTTCTAATATGCCCAAATGACTTCATATGCCTTATTTTCCATATGCCCAATTTTCACAATGCCACATTTCAATCGACATTTTTTTCTTTTTCTTTTCATACTCAAAAGACGATTTTTTTTTCTTTTATATTACAAACTAGTATCCAGATAAATACCTTTTTTTTTCTAACGCCTCGATGATTTTTTTCTTCTTCTCAAAATAAACAAAACTCCACCATTTCTATGATTAAGGACAAGTTACATTTTTAATATTTGTGGTAGAGTGATTTTTTTATTTTTGTAGGCATTTGAACAAACTGGCTCATATAAAGCTCAAAGAGGCTAACAAAATGATAATAAATATCTGGGTGGGCTCTTTAGGCTTGATGTGGCTATAAAGAAAAAAAATGTGCCTTTATCATATGAATACATGCATAATGTCAATGTGGTCTTGAATAAGAATGAAAGCAAATTCTAGATAAAAACAAACCCGGGAAGAAAAGAATTGAGATTTTAAAGTGAATCAATCTCTTAAGGCTCAAATCTCACTGGTTTTTAGCTATTTGAAAGTTCATCATACCGATCATCATGTGAAGAAAACAAAAAATTTCAACCATTCAATCCATAACCAACTCTAATCTTAATTCAATTAAAAATCACAATTTCACAATTCGGCAATTAAATTGACTCAAAATAAATAAAAAAAACACAAAAACAAACGAAGTTCTCCCTCCCCACACTTAAAAATTATCATGGTCCTCCATGTACAAATAAATAAGAGAAGGAAGAAAACTAAACAAGACTCGATAAAAATATTAAAATAAAATAAAAAATAATAAAGGAAATAACCGTCCTTCAATTGGGTAGAAACTGGAGTTGGAGTTGGAGAGATACATGGCGAAGATGGCTTTCATTCATTCCAAATGCCCATTTTGAAATTCAACCTACAAAATGTTGTGAAATGCAGGGCTTTTATTAGAAATAAATAACAAAAATACGAAAACGAAAAAAAAAATGATGGGTTGCCTCCCATTAGCGCCTTCATTTATAGTCTTTGGCTAGACATTGGATCTCAGAAACATGCTGGAACGAGAGGTGGGGTGTCTCCACCATGCCATTTGTTACACCCTTGGAGTGGTATGCAATTATATGCATATGTCTCATATGGGCATATGGACCAAGTCTCCTCAGGGCATATGATTTTCTAGTGGCATCTTTGAGATTCTCATTACTGTCATTCGGTGCATTGTTAATAACCTTGCTTTCGGTTAATCCCCATTCAAACGTGTCATCCACAAAAGCTTTCAAGCTAGATTTTTCGACGGGAGGTTTGATTTCTTTTTCAAGTTCCATTTTATTTTCAACAAACCTGCCACGAAAAGGAGGAATTAGTACAACATTAAGTTTAATCGATTTAGCACATACCTCAATTTTTTTAGCTTCAATTGTGGGCATATCAGATATCTCTTGAATATCATGTTTGGGCATATCGACCACTATGGGCATACGATCTCTTTTGTCAAGATTAGACAACTCTTTTTCTCTGTAGATCGCTGTCTCCAATCTGGAAATGACTTGACCCATTTTCGCTAACTGTGCTTGCACATTATCAAATCCCGCTCGAGTTTCTTGTTGAAATGCTTGAGTTTCTTGTTGAAACTCGAGGTTGTTTTGGGCCAGTTCAGCAACAATTTCTTCTAAGTAACTGCTTGGTGCCGATTGGGATTGGTGTGCCCAATATTGGTCTTGTGGTGGTATGCCATGTTGTTCATAACTCACGGTTCCATGGCCATATTGAATTGTCCGCATGCCCATCTCCATGAACATACTATCCAATCTGAGCTCTTCTGCGGCTTTCTCCACTGCAAATTGTTGATCATTATCGGCAATCATAGATATTAAATTCATAGCTTCTTCTAGAGTTTTGTTCATCAAAGCACCTCCACTCGCTGCATCAATCATGCTCCTATTAGAAGGCACAAGCCCTTCATAAAAGTACAAAATTAGCATATGATTAGGTATTTGATGATTTGGGCATACAGAGCATAATCTTAGAAATCGTTCCCAATAAATATGAAATGATTCACCGATCTCTTGTTTAATTCCACAAATTTCCTTCCTTATAATAGCCATCTTATATGAAGAAAAGTATTTCTCTAAAAACTTTATTTTCATCTCTTTCCAATTAGTTATGGAACAAGGTTTTAAGCTAAATAACCAATCTCTAGCACCATTTTGTAATGAAAATGGAAATGCTTGTAATTTAATGTATTCCGCCACATTCCCTTGTGCTTGAATAGATGAACAAACAAATTCAAAGTATCTTAAATGTTTATGTGGATCATCACCATGTAAACCATGAAATTTAGGCAATATTTGAATAAAATCATGATCAAGTTCAAAATGCTCATTAATTTTAGGCAAGGTTATGCACAATTGCAAGTTTTCATCATAAGAAAATGCTAACTCCCTGAGAGTATGATTTTCAACAGCCATCTTTTTCTGCTTCTGATTTTGATATGGGGTGGAAGGTAGACACAAATGCTTATCACGCCTTCACTATTTTTTCCCTTAATCTTCTCACTGTCCTTTTCGATTTTTTTTACAGACTAACCTGCAAGAGAAGAGAAAAGAAATAAAATAGAAAAGCAAAACAAAGCAAATGGATAGAAAGAAAAATTACTAATACCGTTCCCCGGCAACGGCGCCAATTTTGATGCGCTGTCGTCACGCGCTCAAAATAATTCTGTTCTTCCGAATGCCCAAATGGGTGTAGTATGTGGAAAGCACAGGTCGAATCCTCAGGGAACGGTGTAATCCTTCATTCTGTTGTAACTTTAGGGGTTTTGAGAGAGAGAGAGAGAGTTTAATCTAAAACTGAAAATAAAAAGTAAATAAATCAATAATAAATAAATCCGGATGAAATCACAAAGACATAATGGTATGCCCACGTCGATCATTGATGCATAAATAAAATCCACACAATCAAGTAAACTAGTTATGGAATACCGAAACCCGCTGACGCATTCCTCATTTCTCCTTAAGTGTTATCGAATAAAAGAACCCTTATTATTCAACTTCTTATCAATTAACAACCCGCAAGAACCCTTAACAGATTTAATTAATCAATAGCTTTAAGAAATAGAGAAACCTAGTTATATTATAGGCATACGGACCCGTATGCCCACAATATCCTCATATGCCCATTGACAAAGAAAGTTTATTCCACCACTTATAAAATCAATTCGACAATTACAGATCTATCGATTCTAATTGGTTTTAGACCTTAACTAATCAATTGTATATTGCGCACTACACATTTAATTAATCAAGAACATAATCCTGCTATCTCGGAGCATAAAAAGGTATAAGCATGTGAATTTGTATAAACCAATTTGATCTCACGATATGGGCATATCAAAACTAATATGATTTCATTCCGGAAAATAACTTATTCACTCATATCAAAACAATACAAGCGATTATTAAAATATAATAAACTAACGATTAAACTAAAATACATTTGTTCTAGAAAAACTATCCAGAACGAGATGTAGAACGGCCTGCTTCTTCTAACTAAGATCACAAGTTATATAGGCGAACTTCTTCATCAATAATTAAGACCCATTAAATTTCATTAAGGGCATATCGTGATGTTGGCTATGTAATCGCCGATTCTTTGCTCAAAATCGATCGCTCATCACTCCTTCCATATCTTGATGATTCTCCTTCCTTATTTGCAGGATTTTTCCATTTTTATGATTTAAACCTTCCATCTCTACACTATTCCTGCAATAAGCAATAAGATAATTATTTAAGTCTTAAATATATAAAAATATATATAATTAATATGCAATATTTAAGACTTATCATCTCCCCACACTTAAACTCATGATTGCCCCAAGTATGAAGAACCGAAACAAAGAAAGAAAGAAAAAGAAAAAAAAAAAAAACAAAAGGACAAGAATTCAATTGCCAGCCATAAATTTGTGAATCAATTAAATCAAAATAGTGTAATCATCCATCAATCCTCAATCCAAAAATTAATGCATTCTCCATCTAATCAGTCAAAACAGTCAAATAGAAAATAGGAATCTCATAAATCTCACAACTCTCAAGTGTTTAATAATGGAACGTGTTTGCTCTCAAATAAATCATTCCGCAAGTTGTTATCAATCATAAGTGTTCAAACATTCTCTTTTCACCACCACTATAGTCATATGACATGTAATCATCAAAAGGACTTGATTTTGGTTGTAATGGGGTCAGGTTAACGGGTTAGAAATATTTTGGAACTAGGCTAGCATCATAGAAAATGGTCGGAGTTATACGCTAATCAATCAAATCAAAACCCAACACAATTTCTAATATGCCCAAATGACTTCATATGCCTTATTTTCCATATGCCCAATTTTCACAATGCCACATTTCAATCGACATTTTTTTCTTTTTTTTTTCTTTTTCTTTTCATACTCAAAAGACGATTTTTTTTTTCTTTTCTATTACAAACTAGTATCCAGATAAATACCTTTTTTTTTCTAACGCCTCGATGATTTTTTTCTTCTTCTCAAAATAAACAAAACTCCACCATTTCTATGATTAAGGACAAGTTACATTTTTAATATTTGTGGTAGAGTGATTTTTTTATTTTTGTAGGCATTTGAACAAACTGGCTCATATAAAGCTCAAAGAGGCTAACAAAATGATAATAAATAACTGGGTAGGCTCTTTAGGCTTGATGTGGCTATAAAGAAAAAAAATGTGCCTTTATCATATGAATACATGCATAATGTCAATGTGGTCTTGAATAAGAATGAAAGCAAATTCTAGAGAAAAACAAACCCGGGAAGAAAATCACACTTGAAAAGAATCGAGATTTTAAAGTGAATCAATCTCTTAAGGCTCAAATCTCACTGGTTTTCAGCTATTTGAAAGTTCATCATACCGATCATCATGTGAAGAAAACAAAAATTTTCAACCATTCAATCCATAACCAACTCTAATCTTAATTCAATTAAAAATCACAATTTCACAATTTGGCAATTAAATTGACTCAAAATAAATAAAAAAACACAAAAACAAACGAAGTTCTCCCTCCCCACACTTAAAAATTATCATGGTCCTCCATGTACAAATAAATAAGAGAAGGAAGAAAACTAAACAAGACTCGATAAAAATATTAAAATAAAATAAAAAATAATAAAGGAAATAACCGTCCTTCAATTGGGTAGAAACTGGAGTTGGAGTTGGAGAGATACATGGCGAAGATGTCTTTCATTCATTCCAAATGCCCATTTTGAAATTCAACCTACAAAATGTTGTGAAATGCAGGGCTTTTATTAGAAATAAATAACAAAAATACGAAAACGAAAAAAAAAAATGATGGGTTGCCTCCCATTAGCGCCTTCATTTATAGTCTTTGGCTAGACATTGGATCTCAGAAACATGCTGGAACGAGAGGTGGGGTGTCTCCACCATGCCATTTGTTACACCCTTGGAGTGGTATGCAATTATATGCATATGTCTCATATGGGCATATGGACCAAGTCTCCTCAGGGCATATGATTTTCTAGTGGCATCTTTGAGATTCTCATTACTGTCATTCGGTGCATTGTTAATAACCTTGCTTTCGGTTAATCCCCATTCAAACGTGTCATCCACAAAAGCTTTCAAGCTAGATTTTTCGACGGGAGGTTTGATTTCTTTTTCAAGTTCCATTTTATTTTCAACAAACCTGCCACGAAAAGGAGGAATTAGTACAACATTAAGTTTAATCGATTTAGCACATACCTCAATTTTTTTAGCTTCAATTGTGGGCATATCAGATATCTCTTGAATATCATGTTTGGTCATATCGACCACTATGGGCATACGATCTCTTTTGTCAAGATTAGACAACTCTTTTTCTCTGTAGATCGCTGTCTCCAATCTGGAAATGACTTGACCCATTTTCGCTAACTGTGCTTGCACATTATCAAATCCCGCTCGAGTTTCTTGTTGAAATGCTTGAGTTTCTTGTTGAAACTCGAGGTTGTTTTGGGCCAGTTCAGCAACAATTTCTTCTAAGTAACTGCTTGGTGCCGATTGGGATTGGTGTGCCCAATATTGGTCTTGTGGTGGTATGCCATGTTGTTCATAACTCACGGTTCCATGGCCATATTGAATTGTCCGCATGCCCATCTCCATGAACATACTATCCAATCTGAGCTCTTCTGCGGCTTTCTCCACTGCAAATTGTTGATCATTATCGGCAATCATAGATATTAAATTCATAGCTTCTTCTAGAGTTTTGTTCATCAAAGCACCTCCACTCGCTGCATCAATCATGCTCCTATTAGAAGGCACAAGCCCTTCATAAAAGTACAAAATTAGCATATGATTAGGTATTTGATGATTTGGGCATACAGAGCATAATCTTAGAAATCGTTCCCAATAAATATGAAATGATTCACCGATCTCTTGTTTAATTCCACAAATTTCCTTCCTTATAATAGCCATCTTATATGAAGAAAAGTATTTCTCTAAAAACTTTATTTTCATCTCTTTCCAATTAGTTATGGAACAAGGTTTTAAGCTAAATAACCAATCTCTAGCACCATTTTGTAATGAAAATGGAAATGCTTGTAATTTAATGTATTCAGCCACGTTCCCTTGTGCTTGAATAGATGAACAAACAAATTCAAAGTATCTTAAATGTTTATGTGGATCATGACCATGTAAACCATGAAATTTAGGCAATATTTGAATAAAATCATGATCAAGTTCAAAATGCTCATTAATTTTAGGCAAGGTTATGCACAATTGCAAGTTTTCATCATAAGAAAATGCTAACTCCCTGAGAGTATGATTTTCAACAGCCATCTTTTTCTGCTTCTGATTTTGATATGGGGTGGAAGGTAGACACAAATGCTTATCACGCCTTCACTATTTTTTCCCTTAATCTTCTCACTGTCCTTTTCGATTTTTTTTACAGACTAACCTGCAAGAGAAGAGAAAAGAAATAAAATAGAAAAGCAAAACAAAGCAAATGGATAGAAAGAAAAATTACTAATACCGTTCCCCGGCAACGGCGCCAATTTTGATGCGCTGTCGTCACGCGCTCAAAATAATTCTGTTCTTCCGAATGCCCAAATGGGTGTAGTATGTGGAAAGCACAGGTCGAATCCTCAGGGAACGGTGTAATCCTTCATTCTGTTGTAACTTTAGGGGTTTTGAGAGAGAGAGAGAGAGTTTAATCTAAAACTGAAAATAAAAAGTAAATAAATCAATAATAAATAAATCCGGATGAAATCACAAAGACATAATGGTATGCCCACGTCGATCATTGATGCATAAATAAAATCCACACAATCAAGTAAACTAGTTATGGAATACCGAAACCCGCTGACGCATTCCTCATTTCTCCTTAAGTGTTATCGAATAAAAGAACCCTTATTATTCAACTTCTTATCAATTAACAACCCGCAAGAACCCTTAACAGATTTAATTAATCAATAGCTTTAAGAAATAGAGAAACCTAGTTATATTATAGGCATACGGACCCGTATGCCCACAATATCCTCATATGCCCATTGACAAAGAAAGTTTATTCCACCACTTATAAAATCAATTCGACAATTACAGATCTATCGATTCTAATTGGTTTTAGACCTTAACTAATCAATTGTATATTGCGCACTACACATTTAATTAATCAAGAACATAATCCTGCTATCTCGGAGCATAAAAAGGTATAAGCATGTGAATTTGTATAAACCAATTTGATCTCACGATATGGGCATATCAAAACTAATATGATTTCATTCCGGAAAATAACTTATTCACTCATATCAAAACAATACAAGCGATTATTAAAATATAATAAACTAACGATTAAACTAAAATACATTTGTTCTAGAAAAACTATCCAGAACGAGATGTAGAACGGCCTGCTTCTTCTAACTAAGATCACAAGTTATATAGGCGAACTTCTTCATCAATAATTAAGACCCATTAAATTTCATTAAGGGCATATCGTGATGTTGGCTATGTAATCGCCGATTCTTTGCTCAAAATCGATCGCTCATCACTCCTTCCATATCTTGATGATTCTCCTTCCATATTTGCAGGATTTTTCCATTTTTATGATTTAAACCTTCCATCTCTACACTATTCCTGCAATAAGCAATAAGATAATTATTTAAGTCTTAAATATATAAAAATATATATAATTAATATGCAATATTTAAGACTTATCATCTCCCCACACTTAAACTCATGATTGCCCCAAGTATGAAGAACCGAAACAAAGAAAGAAAGAAAAAGAAAAAAAAAAAAAAACAAAAGGACAAGAATTCAATTGCCAGCCATAAATTTGTGAATCAATTAAATCAAAATAGTGTAATCATCCATCAATCCTCAATCCAAAAATTAATGCATTCTCCATCTAATCAGTCAAAACAGTCAAATAGAAAATAGGAATCTCATAAATCTCACAACTCTCAAGTGTTTAATAATGGAACGTGTTTGCTCTCAAATAAATCATTCCGCAAGTTGTTATCAATCATAAGTTTGCAAACATTCTCTTTTCGCCACCACTATAGTCATATGACATGTAATCATCAAAAGGACTTGATTTTGGTTGTAATGGGGTCAGGTTAACGGGTTAGAAATATTTTGGAACTAGGCTAGCATCATAGAAAATGGTCGGAGTTATACGCTAATCAATCAAATCAAAACCCAACACAATTTCTAATATGCCCAAATGACTTCATATGCCTTATTTTCCATATGCCCAATTTTCACAATGCCACATTTCAATCGACATTTTTTTCTTTTTTTTTTCTTTTTCTTTTCATACTCAAAAGACGATTTTTTTTTTCTTTTCTATTACAAACTAGTATCCAGATAAATACCTTTTTTTTTCTAACGCCTCGATGAATTTTTTCTTCTTCTCAAAATAAACAAAACTCCACCATTTCTATGATTAAGGACAAGTTACATTTTTAATATTTGTGGTAGAGTGATTTTTTTATTTTTGTAGGCATTTGAACAAACTGGCTCATATAAAGCTCAAAGAGGCTAACAAAATGATAATAAATAACTGGGTAGGCTCTTTAGGCTTGATGTGGCTATAAAGAAAAAAAATGTGCCTTTATCATATGAATACATGCATAATGTCAATGTGGTCTTGAATAAGAATGAAAGCAAATTCTAGAGAAAAACAAACCCGGGAAGAAAATCACACTTGAAAAGAATCGAGATTTTAAAGTGAATCAATCTCTTAAGGCTCAAATCTCACTGGTTTTCAGCTATTTGAAAGTTCATCATACCGATCATCATGTGAAGAAAACAAAAATTTTCAACCATTCAATCCATAACCAACTCTAATCTTAATTCAATTAAAAATCACAATTTCACAATTTGGCAATTAAATTGACTCAAAATAAATAAAAAAACACAAAAACAAACGAAGTTCTCCCTCCCCACACTTAAAAATTATCATGGTCCTCCATGTACAAATAAATAAGAGAAGGAAGAAAACTAAACAAGACTCGATAAAAATATTAAAATAAAATAAAAAATAATAAAGGAAATAACCGTCCTTCAATTGGGTAGAAACTGGAGTTGGAGTTGGAGAGATACATGGCGAAGATGTCTTTCATTCATTCCAAATGCCCATTTTGAAATTCAACCTACAAAATGTTGTGAAATGCAGGGCTTTTATTAGAAATAAATAACAAAAATACGAAAACGAAAAAAAAAATGATGGGTTGCCTCCCATTAGCGCCTTCATTTATAGTCTTTGGCTAGACATTGGATCTCAGAAACATGCTGGAACGAGAGGTGGGGTGTCTCCACCATGCCATTTGTTACACCCTTGGAGTGGTATGCAATTATATGCATATGTCTCATATGGGCATATGGACCAAGTCTCCTCAGGGCATATGATTTTCTAGTGGCATCTTTGAGATTCTCATTACTGTCATTCGGTGCATTGTTAATAACCTTGCTTTCGGTTAATCCCCATTCAAACGTGTCATCCACAAAAGCTTTC
The DNA here is from genome assembly GCA_026008535.1 of Perilla frutescens. Lineage (NCBI taxonomy): Eukaryota > Viridiplantae > Streptophyta > Magnoliopsida > Lamiales > Lamiaceae > Perilla > Perilla frutescens. Next base: position 54,856,439 of record BRKX01000015.1, read on the forward strand.
AAGCTAGATTTTTCGACGGGAGGTTTGATTTCTTTTTCAAGTTCCATTTTATTTTCAACAAACCTGCCACGAAAAGGAGGAATTAGTACAACATTAAGTTTAATCGATTTAGCACATACCTCAATTTTTTTAGCTTCAATTGTGGGCATATCAGATATCTCTTGAATATCATGTTTGGGCATATCGACCACTATGGGCATACGATCTCTTTTGTCAAGATTAGACAACTCTTTTTCTCTGTAGATCGCTGTCTCCAATCTGGAAATGACTTGACCCATTTTCGCTAACTGTGCTTGCACATTATCAAATCCCGCTCGAGTTTCTTGTTGAAATGCTTGAGTTTCTTGTTGAAACTCGAGGTTGTTTTGGGCCAGTTCAGCAACAATTTCTTCTAAGTAACTGCTTGGTGCCGATTGGGATTGGTGTGCCCAATATTGGTCTTGTGGTGGTATGCCATGTTGTTCATAACTCACGGTTCCATGGCCATATTGAATTGTCCGCATGCCCATCTCCATGAACATACTATCCAATCTGAGCTCTTCTGCGGCTTTCTCCACTGCAAATTGTTGATCATTATCGGCAATCATAGATATTAAATTCATAGCTTCTTCTAGAGTTTTGTTCATCAAAGCACCTCCACTCGCTGCATCAATCATGCTCCTATTAGAAGGCACAAGCCCTTCATAAAAGTACAAAATTAGCATATGATTAGGTATTTGATGATTTGGGCATACAGAGCATAATCTTAGAAATCGTTCCCAATAAATATGAAATGATTCACCGATCTCTTGTTTAATTCCACAAATTTCCTTCCTTATAATAGCCATCTTATATGAAGAAAAGTATTTCTCTAAAAACTTTATTTTCATCTCTTTCCAATTAGTTATGGAACAAGGTTTTAAGCTAAATAACCAATCTCTAGCACCATTTTGTAATGAAAATGGAAATGCTTGTAATTTAATGTATTCAGCCACGTTCCCTTGTGCTTGAATAGATGAACAAACAAATTCAAAGTATCTTAAATGTTTATGTGGATCATGACCATGTAAACCATGAAATTTAGGCAATATTTGAATAAAATCATGATCAAGTTCAAAATGCTCATTAATTTTAGGCAAGGTTATGCACAATTGCAAGTTTTCATCATAAGAAAATGCTAACTCCCTGAGAGTATGATTTTCAACAGCCATCTTTTTCTGCTTCTGATTTTGATATGGGGTGGAAGGTAGACACAAATGCTTATCACGCCTTCACTATTTTTTCCCTTAATCTTCTCACTGTCCTTTTCGATTTTTTTTACAGACTAACCTGCAAGAGAAGAGAAAAGAAATAAAATAGAAAAGCAAAACAAAGCAAATGGATAGAAAGAAAAATTACTAATGCCGTTCCCCGGCAACGGCGCCAATTTTGATGCGCTGTCGTCACGCGCTCAAAATAATTCTGTTCTTCCGAATGCCCAAATGGGTGTAGTATGTGGAAAGCACAGGTCGAATCCTCAGGGAACGGTGTAATCCTTCTTTCTGTTGTAACTTTAGGGGTTTTGAGAGAGAGAGAGAGAGTTTAATCTAAAACTGAAAATAAAAAGTAAATAAATCAATAATAAATAAATCCGGATGAAATCACAAAGACATAATGGTATGCCCACGTCGATCATTGATGCATAAATAAAATCCACACAATCAAGTAAACTAGTTATGGAATACCGAAACCCGCTGACGCATTCCTCATTTCTCCTTAAGTGTTATCGAATAAAAGAACCCTTATTATTCAACTTCTTATCAATTAACAACCCGCAAGAACCCTTAACAGATTTAATTAATCAATAGCTTTAAGAAATAGAGAAACCTAGTTATATTATAGGCATACGGACCCGTATGCCCACAATATCCTCATATGCCCATTGACAAAGAAAGTTTATTCCACCACTTATAAAATCAATTCGACAATTACAGATCTATCGATTCTAATTGGTTTTAGACCTTAACTAATCAATTGTATATTGCGCACTACACATTTAATTAATCAAGAACATAATCCTGCTATCTCGGAGCATAAAAAGGTATAAGCATGTGAATTTGTATAAACCAATTTGATCTCACGATATGGGTATATCAAAACTAATATGATTTCATTCCGGAAAATAACTTATTCACTCATATCAAAACAATACAAGCGATTATTAAAATATAATAAACTAACGATTAAACTAAAATACATTTGTTGTAGAAAAACTATCCAGAACGAGATGTAGAACGGCCTGCTTCTTCTAACTAAGATCACAAGTTATATAGGCGAACTTCTTCATCAATAATTAAGACCCATTAAATTTCATTAAGGGCATATCGTGATGTTGGCTATGTAATCGCCGATTCTTTGCTCAAAATCGATCGCTCATCACTCCTTCCATATCTTGATGATTCTCCTTCCATATTTGCAGGATTTTTCCATTTTTATGATTTAAACCTTCCATCTCTACACTATTCCTGCAATAAGCAATAAGATAATTATTTAAGTCTTAAATATATAAAAATATATATAATTAATATGCAATATTTAAGACTTATCGTCTCCCCACACTTAAACTCATGATTGCCCCAAGTATGAAGAACCGAAACAAAGAAAGAAAGAAAAAGAAAAAAAAAAAAAAACAAAAGGACAAGAATTCAATTGCCAGCCATAAATTTGTGAATCAATTAAATCAAAATAGTGTAATCATCCATCAATCCTCAATCCAAAAATTAATGCATTCTCCATCTAATCAGTCAAAACAGTCAAATAGAAAATAGGAATCTCATAAATCTCACAACTCTCAAGTGTTTAATAATGGAACGTGTTTGCTCTCAAATAAATCATTCCGCAAGTTGTTATCAATCATAAGTTTGCAAACATTCTCTTTTCGCCACCACTATAGTCATATGACATGTAATCATCAAAAGGACTTGATTTTGGTTGTAATGGGGTCAGGTTAACGGGTTAGAAATATTTTGGAACTAGGCTAGCATCATAGAAAATGGTCGGAGTTATACGCTAATCAATCAAATCAAAACCCAACACAATTTCTAATATGCCCAAATGACTTCATATGCCTTATTTTCCATATGCCCAATTTTCACAATGCCACATTTCAATCGACATTTTTTACTTTTTTTTTTCTTTTTCTTTTCATACTCAAAAGACGATTTTTTTTTTCTTTTCTATTACAAACTAGTATCCAGATAAATACCTTTTTTTTTCTAACGCCTCGATGATTTTTTTCTTCTTCTCAAAATAAACAAAACTCCACCATTTCTATGATTAAGGACAAGTTACATTTTTAATATTTGTGGTAGAGTGATTTTTTTATTTTTGTAGGCATTTGAACAAACTGGCTCATATAAAGCTCAAAGAGGCTAACAAAATGATAATAAATAACTGGGTAGGCTCTTTAGGCTTGATGTGGCTATAAAGAAAAAAAATGTGCCTTTATCATATGAATACATGCATAATGTCAATGTGGTCTTGAATAAGAATGAAAGCAAATTCTAGAGAAAAACAAACCCGGGAAGAAAATCACACTTGAAAAGAATCGAGATTTTAAAGTGAATCAATCTCTTAAGGCTCAAATCTCACTGGTTTTCAGCTATTTGAAAGTTCATCATACCGATCATCATGTGAAGAAAACAAAAATTTTCAACCATTCAATCCATAACCAACTCTAATCTTAATTCAATTAAAAATCACAATTTCACAATTTGGCAATTAAATTGACTCAAAATAAATAAAAAAACACAAAAACAAACGAAGTTCTCCCTCCCCACACTTAAAAATTATCATGGTCCTCCATGTACAAATAAATAAGAGAAGGAAGAAAACTAAACAAGACTCGATAAAAATATTAAAATAAAATAAAAAATAATAAAGGAAATAACCGTCCTTCAATTGGGTAGAAACTGGAGTTGGAGTTGGAGAGATACATGGCGAAGATGGCTTTCATTCATTCCAAATGCCCATTTTGAAATTCAACCTACAAAATGTTGTGAAATGCAGGGCTTTTATTAGAAATAAATAACAAAAATACGAAAACGAAAAAAAAAATGATGGGTTGCCTCCCATTAGCGCCTTCATTTATAGTCTTTGGCTAGACATTGGATCTCAGAAACATGCTGGAACGAGAGGTGGGGTGTCTCCACCATGCCATTTGTTACACCCTTGGAGTGGTATGCAATTATATGCATATGTCTCATATGGGCATATGGACCAAGTCTCCTCAGGGCATATGATTTTCTAGTGGCATCTTTGAGATTCTCATTACTGTCATTCGGTGCATTGTTAATAACCTTGCTTTCGGTTAATCCCCATTCAAACGTGTCATCCACAAAAGCTTTCAAGCTAGATTTTTCGACGGGAGGTTTGATTTCTTTTTCAAGTTCCATTTTATTTTCAACAAACCTGCCACGAAAAGGAGGAATTAGTACAACATTAAGTTTAATCGATTTAGCACATACCTCAATTTTTTTAGCTTCAATTGTGGGCATATCAGATATCTCTTGAATATCATGTTTGGGCATATCGACCACTATGGGCATACGATCTCTTTTGTCAAGATTAGACAACTCTTTTTCTCTGTAGATCGCTGTCTCCAATCTGGAAATGACTTGACCCATTTTCGCTAACTGTGCTTGCACATTATCAAATCCCGCTCGAGTTTCTTGTTGAAATGCTTGAGTTTCTTGTTGAAACTCGAGGTTGTTTTGGGCCAGTTCAGCAACAATTTCTTCTAAGTAACTGCTTGGTGCCGATTGGGATTGGTGTGCCCAATATTGGTCTTGTGGTGGTATGCCATGTTGTTCATAACTCACGGTTCCATGGCCATATTGAATTGTCCGCATGCCCATCTCCATGAACATACTATCCAATCTGAGCTCTTCTGCGGCTTTCTCCACTGCAAATTGTTGATCATTATCGGCAATCATAGATATTAAATTCATAGCTTCTTCTAGAGTTTTGTTCATCAAAGCACCTCCACTCGCTGCATCAATCATGCTCCTATTAGAAGGCACAAGCCCTTCATAAAAGTACAAAAATAGCATATGATTAGGTATTTGATGATTTGGGCATACAGAGCATAATCTTAGAAATCGTTCCCAATAAATATGAAATGATTCACCGATCTCTTGTTTAATTCCACAAATTTCCTTCCTTATAATAGCCATCTTATATGAAGAAAAGTATTTCTCTAAAAACTTTATTTTCATCTCTTTCCAATTAGTTATGGAACAAGGTTTTAAGCTAAATAACCAATCTCTAGCACCATTTTGTAATGAAAATGGAAATGCTTGTAATTTAATGTATTCAGCCACGTTCCCTTGTGCTTGAATAGATGAACAAACAAATTCAAAGTATCTTAAATGTTTATGTGGATCATGACCATGTAAACCATGAAATTTAGGCAATATTTGAATAAAATCATGATCAAGTTCAAAATGCTCATTAATTTTAGGCAAGGTTATGCACAATTGCAAGTTTTCATCATAAGAAAATGCTAACTCCCTGAGAGTATGATTTTCAACAGCCATCTTTTTCTGCTTCTGATTTTGATATGGGGTGGAAGGTAGACACAAATGCTTATCACGCCTTCACTATTTTTTCCCTTAATCTTCTCACTGTCCTTTTCGATTTTTTTTACAGACTAACCTGCAAGAGAAGAGAAAAGAAATAAAATAGAAAAGCAAAACAAAGCAAATGGATAGAAAGAAAAATTACTAATGCCGTTCCCCGGCAACGGCGCCAATTTTGATGCGCTGTCGTCACGCGCTCAAAATAATTCTGTTCTTCCGAATGCCCAAATGGGTGTAGTATGTGGAAAGCACAGGTCGAATCCTCAGGGAACGGTGTAATCCTTCTTTCTGTTGTAACTTTAGGGGTTTTGAGAGAGAGAGAGAGAGTTTAATCTAAAACTGAAAATAAAAAGTAAATAAATCAATAATAAATAAATCCGGATGAAATCACAAAGACATAATGGTATGCCCACGTCGATCATTGATGCATAAATAAAATCCACACAATCAAGTAAACTAGTTATGGAATACCGAAACCCGCTGACGCATTCCTCATTTCTCCTTAAGTGTTATCGAATAAAAGAACCCTTATTATTCAACTTCTTATCAATTAACAACCCGCAAGAACCCTTAACATATTTAATTAATCAATAGCTTTAAGAAATAGAGAAACCTAGTTATATTATAGGCATACGGACCCGTATGCCCACAATATCCTCATATGCCCATTGACAAAGAAAGTTTATTCCACCACTTATAAAATCAATTCGACAATTACAGATCTATCGATTCTAATTGGTTTTAGACCTTAACTAATCAATTGTATATTGCGCACTACACATTTAATTAATCAAGAACATAATCCTGCTATCTCGGAGCATAAAAAGGTATAAGCATGTGAATTTGTATAAACCAATTTGATCTCACGATATGGGCATATCAAAACTAATATGATTTCATTCCGGAAAATAACTTATTCACTCATATCAAAACAATACAAGCGATTATTAAAATATAATAAACTAACGATTAAACTAAAATACATTTGTTCTAGAAAAACTATCCAGAACGAGATGTAGAACGGCCTGCTTCTTCTAACTAAGATCACAAGTTATATAGGCGAACTTCTTCATCAATAATTAAGACCCATTAAATTTCATTAAGGGCATATCGTGATGTTGGCTATGTAATCGCCGATTCTTTGCTCAAAATCGATCGCTCATCACTCCTTCCATATCTTGATGATTCTCCTTCCATATTTGCAGGATTTTTCCATTTTTATGATTTAAACCTTCCATCTCTACACTATTCCTGCAATAAGCAATAAGATAATAATTTAAGTCTTAAATATATAAAAATATATATAATTAATATGCAATATTTAAGACTTATCAATGCGCTCGTGCACTGTGTGAGCCGCCGGATAAAAAAATTAAATTAATTCACTTTAATTTTATGGTTCACTAATTCCATTTTAGTGTAAATATTAATTTTAAAAAAAATTAATTATCGAGCACAGCCACGAGCCCACATGTTTTTTATCCAACAACTGACATAGTGCAGTCGCCCGATACTAACGCATGCGCTCGTGCACTGTGTGAGTCGCCGGATAAAAGAAATAAATTAATTCACTTTAATTTAATGGTTCACTAATTCCATTTTAGTGTAAATATTAATTTTAAAAAAAATTAATTATGGAGCACAACCACGAGCCCACATGTTTTTTATCCAACAACTGGCATAGTGCAGTCACCCGATACTAACGCATGCGCTCGTGCACTGTGTGAGCCGCCGGATAAAAAAATTAAATTAATTCACTTTAATTTAATGGTTTATTATTAGGGTATATATTTATTTCGAAAAAATTAATTTACGAACACGGTACACGAGCCCGCGCGTTAGCATTGGGCAAGTGCACCACGCGAGCCATAGAAATTGGCGCCAGTCTCATCCATGAGACCGTCCTACAGGATTCTTCCTCTTTGGTTGAATATATTAAAATTCTCCATTAAATAGTTTAGTGGCCAAATGTAATTTTACCACCTATTTGCTAGCTCTTTACCAATTAAGCATGAATCAAACATATCAACCTTTTTGTGTCTTGTGATGATCTAGTGGTGGAATGGAGTAAAGTTGAGACCGAATATCTCGAGTTTGAATCTTATCAATACCGCTAGGTATGTCATCCCTCATTTTCTAAGCACGACTTATCACGTCTGTGTGATTTACAAATTATTATACATAAGTGAAGTTTACCTAGTGTATCTTTAGGGTAGCGGCTGCGGATTACCATTGTAAAAAAAAAAAAAAACATATCCACCTTTCAATATATATGTTTATTTTCTAGAAAGATAATTGTCAAACTAGATAATATATATAATATTTTTGACAAACAATTGTGGAATCATACATTCATTGACTTGACCAATACAACAACTGGATGATAGTCCCATTACACCAAATGATTCAAAACAACAAAACCAAAACACAATAGTTAACTAGATAGATTGATGCGGTTCGCCCTTATAACCACAATCCTAGGATCTTATCAAAGAAATACACAATACAAACTCATTAATTTATTAGGACTTCATCAACACAACTTCATTTCACCAAAGCAAATCAAGAAATTTATTTCACCAATCAATCAGTGCAACATCGGTACTTCTTCATGGGTCGATGACACTCCGTGCAGACAACCACTTCACGGATGTCATCGACCTCTAGAAGAATAAGCCGGCTACAATGCTCCTTGCTTCGGCGGCCGGCTAAATAGCTGTTGAGCGCTGTCACAAAGCCCTCGTGCTTTATCTCAGCGCTCCACGACTTGAATTCTACCAACCCCTTCAGCATCACATCGCCTTTGGCCCCAGCTATCTTACCGGGCCCTGATCCCGCCCCTTGGCTGATCAGAGCCCACCCTTGATCGCTGCCACCAAGCATAAGCATATTAAGCACCTCGACAAGAATGTGATCGCCGGTTTCTTTCACCACTCCTACTTTCGCGCCGTGGTGAATCTTTGAGTGCATCATGCTTTTGATTCTTTTCCAAAAGTAGCAAGTGAATGAAGGATCTTCCCAGAAAAGACTACGGCCGCCAAGAATTTCATTTAATTTTTTTATGTGTTGTTTGCTCGTGTTCTTGCTCATATACACCATCTCTATCTGGATTCCTGCAGCATTTGCAACTTGCTTTGATCTAGTTACGAACTCTTGTATCCATTCGTAGTCTTCGCCACCATACAAGCAGATGACCTTATCTTCTTGTATCTAAACAAAGATAAAGATTCAAGAATCATTTCTATTTAAGGTATGTTAGAGTTTTGAACTTATGATAAAAAGAATTTTTATGGTATTTAGTGTCTGAAATATAGATTATCCCTATCGGTTTAATTTTTGCCTACTAAAGAAGGGATATAATATTTTAATTAATCCACATTCCCTATCCCATTATTAAATTTAAAATTTTAAAAATATTTATTACAAAAATAAAATTTATTATACTATGTATAACCAATCATAATTAACAATTATTGCTAAAAATGAAATTTTTAAAAATTATATACCCTAATTTTGGAATAATCAACCCTATTAATCCATTAATTAACTGAAAAATAAAAATAATTATTAAAAATAAATATAAACCCTAATTAGGTCGAATAAACCCTAAATAATAATTAGAAAATTAAACTAAACCAAAAGAAATTAAAATTGAAGAAAAAATGTATGAAAATTTAATAAATATCAAAATGAAACATCAAGTGGGATTTCATTTGCCAAAGGAAATAGTGTTATCAACTTGGAGCCTAAACGATTTTAAATTATTAATCAAGACAGGACTCAAAAATCACATATTTTGGTTATTTTTATCATATTTTTAGGACTAATTACACTTTAGTACTTAACATTTGAGGTTGCTAACATGCACTTTCATCCCAAATTTTTTTAAATTCCATAATAATACTCTATATTTGCAAAATCTAACAAATCTAGCACAAGAGTAAGTTTCCAACATTTTAAACTTTTCTTTCGTGTTCTAAATCGATAAAACTCGTTATAGAAAAGTGTAGTTACCCATTTTGTGAAGGTTTGATCAACGCCATCAACAAGAAACTTGAGACTCCATTCTTGGCGACTCCACATATCTAATTCATGACTCTGGTTGAATGGATATGCAGCATTACCCCATGTCCACACCATGCGGAAGGCGTTCGGATTCACCACTTTTCCCCGTGGATCCAACGCCACCGCAATCGGCTTCTTCGAGTAGTGCCACTCCTCCTTCACGTACCTTACCACGGCTGGTTCGACCAAGCTCGGCCACTGCAGCGTGTACCTGATGCAGACGGAAGCATATATAACAGAAGGAACAAATATTTAATTAATTTCCAATATTGCACTCCCCTAGAGAGTAAATTTCGATTTTAGCCATGCGTTAGTCCGTTTTTGATCCCGATATTATCAGTTTTGGTATTTTTTTTTTAAAAGTTCAATTTTAGTGGCATAGGTTTATGGTTTTCGAATTTGGCCCCACGATTTTAAGGCTAGAAGGGGGATGACAATTGAAATTTACTCAATTTGAGACCAAAAGTGACAGTATCAGGACCAAAAACGGACTAACGCTTATCCTGTGGGATCAAAATCGAAATTTACTCCTGCCCTAGGTAATAACAATCATGCATATATAGACTTATGGAATGTGGAAATGATATCAAGATCTGATCTCAATATCTCCATCCGTACCACGGCATCTTCAACTTCAAATCCTCAAATTTCTGCTTAAACTCTTCATCTTGCTCGATCTTTCGTACGATCGGGAGCCACACGATTTCATACTGCAATTCTGCATTTTCTCTTGACTCCAGATAAATTTTCTTGAGTAAGAAAATCTCAGAGGAAATATCAAGATCTGAGATGAATAGTAAGACTGTTTTCCCTTTGAGAGCTTCCACGCCTATCTGTTTATACATATACATATATATATATGTGTGTGTATATATATAAGTAAATGAAAATTTTTGACAAGGAAGAGTAATTTATTGTTGGATTCGACAAATCTACCTTTCTTGTTTTGTCTGGACCAGATGCAAGCGGGAAGGAACCATCTCTTGTAGAGATTAGAAGCTGTAATATTTGCTGGTTGTCTACATGGACTGCTGTCTTATCAAACATTAGCTTTAGTTTCTCAACATACTCTGTTTCTTTCTTCTCATCTGCAAAGTTTGTTGATTTTTTTTAATTAGATCACATAATGTATTTTTTTACAGTTTTTTTTCCTTTTATTTTTTCAAATTTTAATTTCTTGTGCTTTAGTTTATTTTTACACTTCTTATTCATTATCCGTCCTACCCAATTAATGTGCAAATTAAATCCTCTATTCCACGTTTGATTTTCCAATCCGTATTCCACAATCGAATTTATAAGTTTAATAATAGATATTACAAATATAAAAATTCATTGTAACATAAGAGACCTAGTAACACATTTATCAACAAAAGGCTGGACTTAAAAAATTATAAATCATATTTATAAAATAATCAACCATAAGAATCATTTCTTTGAAAAATAAATACTAAAATTTAAATATAAATTCAAATTGGGTAGAATATACTAATTAAATAGTGTAAAACTAAACTAAAAAATAATTAAATAAAATTGACAAAGAATGGAAGAAAAATTCATAAATTTGATCGTGGACTACGAGTTGGAACACCAAATGTGGAATAGAGGATCTCATCCGATTAATATGCATTATAATTTCTTTGGATTTAATTTTCAATTTTGAATTATTAATTGATCATTTAAAAATTAAATACAAGAAAATATAATAAACCTAATTTGGTAGGACAAACCCTAAATAAAATTAAAGTGTCATATTAAACTAAAGCACAAGAACTTATAATCGAAGAAAAAAATGAAAAGAAATCTAAAAAAAATTGACTATGCAATACAAAAGACGCAATAGACGATTTCGTGCATAATAGAGATAAATTAGTCAATAATCTCTATTTTTGGAAACATTATTGAAAAATGAACATTAATATGAAAGTAACTTTTTAATGCTTTGTAGGTGTGCATTATTCAAGTTCTCACACCTATGTATTTGAAGCAGAGATCAAGATTTGCATTGAAAGAGGCCTTGATGCCAGAGATCTTGTTTTCGAAGCTGGGAAAGTCCCATGTTTCTGCATATGAATTTATTCTGCAAATTTGATGTGCAAAAATGTTCAACAATTCACATCATATATTTACACAATGCTATGTCAACTAAAGAAAAATGAGTTATGATTTCCATTTCTTACATTTCACTCTGGCCAAGAATTTCTGCAGTCTGGGAGGCGCAGACGACGACGACTCTCGTGATCCAGTACACAGCAATGGGGATTTGATTCAATGCAACCACCATTGGTTCTGCATCATTTGATATGTATTTAGATGGCAAATTGCTAAACTTACCAATGAATCTTGTCACCTCAACTGATGCTTTCACTAGGCTAATAATCGTCTCCAATTTCGATTTTTTCACATTAGAAATAAGTGGATTGTTTTTGTCGAGCTTGGTGACCATATTGAAATGGTCATTCTTCATAACAAAAGATGCTAAAACTATCACAATTTTCGCCTCCCATGTGTAGTTTGTAAGCAGTTTCAGAATTTCCATTGCCCTTGGACTGCTATCTCCTCCCAAGCACTTGCAATTCAACTTAACCATAGAAATTTAATTTTTAAAACAAAAAATAACGAAGATGATTAGTAGGAGAACATAGAGACGAGTAAAACCTTAAAACATGAAAAATAATAGGGAAATGTTTACTTTTATACCTACATTTTGGACGATTTTTAAAAAATAATTCACTTTTTTAAAATTAACAAAATAATACCCACTTTTTTTTTTACAAATCTAACATTCAGAATCAATTTTCGGGGTCAGGAAATCATACTATGAGATTTCTTGATTGAAGGACTTTTTTTACGCGGCTGGGGAAATAGAAATTTTAAAATACAATTAATTACATTGGATTTTCAGGCTAGAAAATTGACCAGATCATAGATTTTTACAAATGTTTTAAAGAGGGTTGTTTTTCTGAGAGCCCGGAAAATGTAATTATCAAAGTTCAATTTTTCCAAAATAATATAATATAAAAAGATTCAGGATTCTATACCTCACAGGAAATCTTGAGTAGGATAAGTGATAACTTATCAGTGATACTATATTTTCCCAATTGATTTGTTTGTCCCTGTTTGTGAAAAATAACGAGACTGGTGAATAAAATGGCCTCAAAGTAATAAATAAATAAATCGAGTGGAGTCGAGAGCTGAGCCAAGCAAAACCAGCTTACATTTAGAGTGCCTTCAATTTCAGGCGTGACAAGATTGAGGGCACCTTCAATCAAGGCAAGCAGAGATTCTGTGTCGAACGTGGCGCCATCGTAACCATGAGTTTCTAGAACTTTCGATCTGAGCGCACACTCATCCGCCATGGAAACCAGCTTCATACTCTCTCTCTCTCTCTCTCTCTCTCTCAATAATATATTGGATGATTTCTGTTCTGTTTGGGAAAATGCATGCATAAATATATAGGGTCCATGTATGGAGGGAATAGATTCATGTGGGGTGACATGTACGTACGTAAGCATAGATGATGTTTTAATTAATGTATGCATTTATTTAATTTTCTCTGAATATAAAAATAAAGATTAAAAATAAACAGTTCAACTAAGTACATTGAGAATTTGCTTATTTATAATGAACCATCACGTGCGGAGGTGCAAATATCTATAATCTATTGTTATTATGAAATGAATAGATCGAGATCCTCTAATCCAAATTTGTGTGTCAACATTAAAATTGTATATTGTTAATTAATAAATATTTTATAAAAATAAAATTTATTATATTATAACTAATTATAATTCATATTTATTGCTAAAAATTGAATTTTAAAAAAAAATTATATACCGTTGCTTTGGAATAATCAACCCTAAAAATCAATTATATATATTAACTAAAAGATGAAAATTAAATATTAAAAATTAATTATAAACCCTAATCAGGTGGAATAAACCCTAAAGAATAATGTAAAATTATACTAAATCAAAAGAAATTAAAAATGAAGGAAAAAGTAATAATTTTAAAGTTTGGTATACAGTTGATACATACAAGTTGGGACTAGAGGATCTCAAGTGATTATGAAAGTGTTGCTTAATTAATTTAAGGGAAATAATTTGATATAATATAAATGGTAAGTTTAATAACTTAATTAATCTTCTCATTGATATTATTATGGCGATAGAGTATACTTCAATCCTCCACACGGAATTTCCTGTGACACTCTCTGTGTTACACTTCCAAATTACGGATTTTTCTTGTATTTTTTCCTTTAATTTTATTTTTTTGTGATGTAGTTTAATTTTATGATTGTTTTTAGGATTCACCCCATTCAATTAGGATTTATAATTATTTTTTAATATTTAATTTTTAATTTCTTATTAATAATTCATTATTATGGTTTATTTTTTAAAACTTATGTTTTATAATTTTTTAATTCATTTTTTTATTGATAAATATTGCCTATGATTATTTATATTAGAATTAATTTTTATTTTATAATAAATATTATTAAAATCATAAATTTAATAATGAAACACGGAGTGAAATATAAGAAAGTGTAATAGGAAATTTCAACCGTCAATCCTTGCGGTGAGTCACAAGCGACGCTCTCTGTCATTTCGATTAACAGGCGTTAAATATTGAGAGCCCAAAATTGATACTGTCAAACCCACGGAATTAAAAGTGAGCGATTTTTTTGAAAAATGAACAAAATCAATATCGATGGGATCAAAATGGGAGAGTAGCGCGTGTCCTATGGGATCAAAAATGAAAATTTTCTCGCAGCACGGCATAACAAAAGGGTTGACATTTAGATGTTTTATGAATATTTTAGATACGAATCCGGCCGTATGGCCTAGTTGTAGGAATCTTAAAATAATCTAAGCCAAATAAACGTGTCCACACCTAAATAAAATTATAAAATTTGAGTGAATGATGGAAAACCATTTAAAATACAGAATCTCATATGTAAAGCTTTACAATTCACATGGTCACATGGATATATTCTACGCTCAAAACAATATTTAACTCATAGCATTTACTAATTCACAATGTCATCCTTACAAACGAAGTGGTAATGAAAAAAAGAACATACCCCATTGAAAAACCATACGTGAAGATTTTAGCATATATCAAGGGCCATGCTTAACGCAATCATACAACACGATCAACCTAATTATTATTTAACTGATGAGGGGAGAAAATGCAAGTTTCATTTAATCATTGCTGTTATTTAACTAAATATAGCTAGGTCTGAATATTAATTACTGTAACAAGAGATCATTTTCTAATACCTTTATAGGGAAAATATTGATTTAATGGCACATTTGTTAGTCAGTAGGGATAAAGTCTGATATGTTTGATTGTGATATTTTTTTACCATATATAAGTTCACTTGATTTTTTTATTAAAATATTTACAACATATATTTACATACGATAAGTAATCTATATATCATTAGTATTTGGTTGAATATGCTGAAATTCTCCATTAAATTACAATTCATAGAATACCATTTTATGTTACTAGCACGTATTTCTTTTGTTATAAGTTTCAATAAAAATTATGAGGGGTAGTTAATTAGTTTAATAACTATTTTAATTATAACTTATTATCTGTAAGAATGTCTCACACAAAACTCTCCTAATTCCAAACGGGAATTTGATTACATAGAACAATGCTTCGAGTCTTGCCGTCAATGTTTCGATGAATTCTTGAGGATTAGATGTGGGAGAGTGAAATTGTTAGAATTGGTTTATTTGGGTTCGGTGATAGGAACTTAAGCCCAAGGCCCTAACTCCACCACAAAAGCTAGCTCAAGGGTGGAGGGTTGACCTTCAACTTAAGTATCCATCCATAATTGCTTGTGGATCCAATGTGGGATCGTATCTCATTCCACCCACCTTGACAAGCCGGACGTCCTCGGACGGCTCACACTCTAGACCGCTTCGGTACTAGGTAGCCCTTTTCCGAGCCGGATGGCTCACACTCTGGACCACTTCGGCACCAGGTAGCCCTTTTCCAAGTCCGACGGCTCTCACTCTGGGTAGCTTTCACTCCGGACCGCTTCGGCACCCGGGACGAACCGGCTCTCAATAAAAGCACCAATGATAGGAACTTAAGCCCAAAACCCTAACTCCACCACAAAAGCTAGCTCAACGGTGAAGGGTTGACCCTCAACTTAAGTACCCATCCACAATTGCTTGTGGATCCGATGTGGGATCGTATCATTCGGATGGGATTAGAATATTTATAACAAATCATAATTAATTTTTATTACTAAAAATTAGCATTTTAAAAAATTATATATCCTAATTTTTGAATAATCAACCATAATAATCAATTCTATTAACTAAAAATGGAAATTAAATAATTAAAATAATTATAAACGTTAACTGGATTGAATAAATCCTAAATAATTATGTAAAAATAAATTAAAATTGAAATAAAAATGGAGAAAAAGTAAAAAAAAATAAAAATTTGGTACATAGTTGAGATAAATATCTTGGACTAGACTATTTTACGTGCAATTTTCTAACCCAATAGCAAATTAAAACTGATTCCAATTCGAATCAAAATTAAATGGGTTAATTAATTATGGTCTATTTGCAATCTTCTTAATAGGATACAACTTAAATTTAACCAGACATGTTGCATAATTTTCGCAAATGAAATAATCTATTACGTATTATATTTTACATCTAGTGTTGCAATATCTATATCAATGCATATCATAATTTCACAAAATTGAAAGTACGTTGAAACCACCAGATTATAGTTTCATTTTAAACTTCATTCTAAATAAGAAAAAAAAAATTATTAATTGTCTTCTTTAATTCCATATATTCTTGCATTATTAAAATCAAATTAATTTAGTTTTGTTTTGTTTTGGTTTATTAAATTTTTTATTTTCAAATTTATTGCTTAATATTCAAGATTTATATAATTTAATTTTTATGTTTTATTTTTAAATTTTAAATTTTTACGGTTCATTCTTTCTTAACTTTTAGGGTTTGTATTTATTTTCAAGGTTTATTTTCCGATCATTTTAAGGTTTATATATTTAAAATTCTTAGGTTCAACTTTCAATTTTTAGGGTTTATTTAGAGTTTATTTTCAATTATTTTATGCTTTATGTTTCAAGAAAAATCTGAATTTGTACATATTTTTTAATGAATGGAAATTATTATCTCTCCTTAAGAAATGAAGTAACGTATGTATAGTCCATATGTTCCAATTTTGTATATGGGCACACGGCGACAATCTAATCGGTGTAATATTAGATATAACACCGTTGTGGAATACATGATTTCATTCGTAATTTTCCTACATATTTTGTATTCAATTATCAAGAAAGAATTAAAAACATTAACATTCTAGGTAAAGATTCATGACATTCCTTGATAACAAAAATAAATCATATCCATTGACTTCAACTCAACTAGATGGGGATAAAGTCCTCTAGTCCACTTTAATTTCATGTTCCACTATGGTGTCCCACTATAAAATTTAATATTTTAAAAATGTTTATTAAAAAAATAAATTTTATTATAGTATTACAAATCATAATCAACATTTATCGCTATAGATTAAATTTTTTAAAAATCATATACCCTACTTTTGGAATAATCAACCATATTAATCAAGTATATTTACTAAAAAATAAGAAATAAATATTAAAAAATAAATATAAGCCCTAATTGGATGGAATAAACCCTAAATAATAATCATAAAATTAAACTAAGCCATAACAAATTGAAATTGAAGAAAAAAATTGATGAAAATCGAATAAAAGTCAACGTGGAACACCAAATGGTATAGAGAAAAGTGAGAGATGATTTTATTTGAACTAGATGATAATCCCGTTACACCAAAAAATTCAAATAACAATAACAACAACAACTAAAAAACAACTCAATCAAATAGACTGACCCAATCAGTCTTTATTGCCACAAACCCTAGCTAGAAACCCTAGCATCATCTCACAAACCAAATGCAACACACAAAAACATAAACAATAAGTTCAATACTCAACCAAAACAATCAAACTCCGATCCACATCGTCTCTCACTCCGTGCAACAACGGTACATGATGAACTTCTCCATGGGGCGATGGCACTCCGCGCAGACCACTGCCCCGGGGATGTCTTCGATCCCGGGGAGGATAAGCCGGTTGCAGTGATGCTCCACACTCCGATGCCCCTCTATATAATCATTCATGGCTACAACAAAGCCCTTATGCTTGACCTCAACGGTCCAACTCTCGTATTCTGCCAACGCCTTAAGTATCACGTCGCCTTTAGCCCTAACCATCTTCCCGGCACCTTGGCTGATCAGAGCCCACCCTTGCTCGTGTTCACCGAGAGTAAGCATGTGAAGCATCTCTCCGAGAATCGGATCATCGCCAACTTTTGCTCCGTGGTGAATCTTCGAGTACATCATGCTTTCGATTCTTTTCCAGAAGTAAGTAGATTCGGTGCTCTCCCATAAATGAGTGTGGCCGGCGATAGTCTCTTTGAGTTTTGTGATGTGTTCATTGCTCATTGTTTTCTTGCCTACGCACACCATCTCTAGATTGATTTGTGCATCAGTTTCAACTTTTTTTGCTGTTCGTATGAATTCTTGGATCCATTCATGTGCCTCCCCACCATACAAGCAGATGAATTTTTCTTCTTTTATCTGATGTAAAACAAAGATATAGGGATTTGATATGAATCATGCATTTTAATTTATGATGATTATTAATCTATTGAAATAATTTAGTGGAAAGTCGTTTGAGATTTTTGTGAACTATAAGTGCGTGTTATTAATCTCATATATATATATATATATATATAGGTTTTGGTTCAAATGTTAACATTCTTCCCCTGTAGAAACTAGGATCTAATCTAAACCATTCATCTATTTGGTTAATGTTGTCAAGATTGATCTATAATTGATTGGTTAAAGATGCAATTAATTAAGAATTGAATAAATTAAGGTTATAGAAGTAATTTAATTTCATATATGGAATATCATATCCCATATTTTATGGCATATATATCTTCATTTAATATATTTTATTATTTTCGTTTCTTCTATTACGTAGTAAGTCCATAAAAAACCACCAATTTATTATTAATTAGTACAAAATATGTGACCGAATACTGGCAAATATTTCAATTCGCTATCTCTAATTTTTTATAATATCATATTAGTGGTAACAATTCATTATTCATGTAACCAAGAACGTGCGCAAGTCATACTAATAGGGGTAAATATCATATGTTTTAATCTAATCTTTGAGTGATTAAAAGAATTAATGAAAAATATAAATATATATCCTGACCTTATAGAAAATATTTTTATAAATTTAGCATCAGAGTAAATTTTGGTTTCTGACATATGAGGTGAGGTGGCCAAGAATGTATATAGTAATTAAAAAAAATAAAGAGTAAATACCATATCTTAGTCAAACATTTGATGCGATTAATGTATAGAAATTATATATAAAAAATGGGATATTTAGCTTTTTTACAAATTTAGCACTATAGTAAATTTTTAGTTTCTGAAATATGACGCGACCAAGTGGGATCGTGCATGAATTTTTTTTTAGCGCAACACGCTTATGCAGACCATGTTATTTTCCACATCCCTGATTTGATCATTTTGGGCTAAAATTTCATGCAGGATCAATCCGAGCAAGTGATCATGTCACATTTCATACACCGAAAATTTGTTTCGATGCTAAATTTGTGAAAAAGCTAAAAGCACTACAAAAAAAATGGTCTTTGGAGATAAGATTATTAGCGACGACATGTCGTTTCTAATCATCACATGTCATCTCTAATAAAATTTTTGTGATAACATTATTGTTGCTTAAAAATATTTTTTGCGACAACAGAGCGACGTCCCTAAAAGTTCGACCCAAATAAATTAAAAAATATTTTAAATGACAACATTTTCGTCACAAAAATATCATTAGAAATGACATGTAATTATTAGAGACGACATATCCTATTATTAGTGACGATATTTGTCGTCGCTGATAATATTATCGCCAAAGACCCTTTTTTTGGCAGTGAAGGGAGTACTCATCAGTGCTCCTTCAAATATCATTCTTGAAATAAAATAGAAAATATTGTTATAAGTATAGTTAATTACCCATGTTGAAATTTGATGATGAGTTTCATCAACTAGTAGCTTCAAGCTCCATTCCTTCTTACTACTCCATATCTCCACCTCACGTCTACGAGTGAAAGGATACACAGAATTACCACATGTCCACAACATGTGGTAGGCGTTCTGGTTAACCATTTTCCCTCGTTGATCCAATGCTACCACGATCGTCTTCTTCGAGTAGCGCCACTCCTCCCTCACGTACCTCACCACGCCCGGCTGCAGCGAGCTCAGCTTCTGCAACGCGTACCATGGCATCTTCGACTTTTGCTCCACAAATCTTTGCTCGAGACTTTCAACTTGCTCAAGCTTGTCCACAATTGGGAGCCACACGATTTCGTATTGGAACGCTGCATTTGTTCTTGATTCTTGATAGAATTGGCTGAGTTTGGAAATCTCTTCATGGGAGATTTCTAGGTCTGAGATTAGTAGCAAGACTGTTTTCCCTTTGAGAGCTTCCACCCCTAGCTGTACATGCACATGCATATATACGTAGATGAAAATTAAGTGTAGCTAGGGCATCGAATTCATGAGTGATTTAATTATTATATCCTCGGGAGTCTTACATACGGATCAAAATTCGTAAGACGGGTTAAGACCCGAATTTGAGCATAATCAAATTAAACACTGACAAAATTGCAAACGTGCCATTGAATTTGAGTTTGAATCTGAATCTTCACTTTTCTTACATATTTTGACCTCGTAAGACAAATTCTCGCATGTTTTTATTTTAGTGGAAATGCATAAAACTAGCCGGTCAAACTTTTAAAAAAATTAATTTAGCCATTAACTTTTAAATATATATATTTTAGCCAGAATTACTATATTACCCCTACTTGCTGCATGCATTGCCAGCGCACGCAGGGGTATTTTCGTTCGAAGTGACTAAAATAAGTATGTTTAAAATTTACTGACTAAAATTGTTGGATTTGACGAGGTATGCATACCTCTACTGTTACATCGGGCCCACAAGAAAGTGGACGTGGATTACCGCCCTTTATGTTTATTAAACCCTGTAGTATTTTCTGGTTGTTTACATGGATTTCTGTCTCACTAAACATTTTCTTCAGTTTCTCAACGTATTTGATCTGTTTCTGTTCCTCTGCAAAAAAGTAGAAAAATAAACCCACACAATCGTCAGAATAATTTAGATAAAAACTCGTGTGAGACTGTCTTACAACTTAAAATCTTTAAAATGGATCAACATCTGGATCCTAATTCATATTTAGTGGTATATTTAATTATAATTTTATTGGTGAATGATATAGACCCGTCTTACGGATTTTTACCCGTATATAAAACAATATTCCCACACATGCAAGACTCCCTCGATCGAAGATTACTGTGTAAAGCAAACATGTACATATATACTTTATAAACAGGTCAACATTTTAATATTCACACAAATTAGCTACTGTCAAATGGGTCAAGATCATCTATATGACTGTATTCATATTTGGATCCAATATCACATCGTGATATATATATATATATAAATATATATATATATATAATATGCTCGATATCGCATTGAATTTAATTCTTACCTATGTACATGTGACAGAAATCAAGTTGTTTCTTGAAAGTGGTCTGTATCGTGGTGATCTTCGTTTCTAAGGTAACAATGTTCCATGTTTCCGTATATGAGCTCGTTCTGCAAAATTTAGGCGTAAAAATATTTAAGAATTAACACCATATATATCTATATACATACCAAAACAATGTGAATTAATTATCTAATTAATTAAATTAAATTAAAATAAAATAAAAATTAAAACCATGCATGTCTTACGTTTGACTCTGGCCAAGAAATATCTGTGTAAACTCAGATGCGCAGGCGACGACGACTCTTGTAATCCAATACACAGCAATTGGGATTTGGCTCGATGCAGCAACCATTGGTTCTGCTTTATTTGATATGTATTTAGATGGCAAGCAACTAAATTTAGAAATAAATTTTGTCACCTCAATTGAAACTTTCACTAGGCTAATAATCTTCTCGAATTTTGTCACATAATTAATTTCCTCGACGTCTTCCCGTTTATGCTTCATAATTCCGACTAATTTAGCGAATGGATTGTCGTTGCAGAGCTGGGAGACGAGACGGTATTGGGAATATTCGACGACGAAAGACGCTAAAACTATCGCGATTTTAGCCTCCCATGTGTAGCATGAAAGCAGTTTCAGAATTTCCATTGTTGATGCGTTGCTATCTCCTCCCGAGCACTTGCAGTTCAACTTTAGAACGTGCCATTGAGAATAAAACAACAACAACAACAACAACAAAAATGGTCGTTAGACGAGTGAAATTAATAGCTAGTATAATATAATATACAGATATTTCGGGTTCGAAATCCAACCACACAAGTAATTTGGTGTAATAGATAAGGTAATGTATCGAGGTTGCTCTCGTGGAGTGTTGGTGAAATGATTTTTTGGAGTGTTTCCACTTGATTTGTGGGGTCTTGATCCTGTACAATAATGTGACTAGCTCGTAAAATAAATGACTTAGAAAGAAGATTGAATTAAATAAAATCAAGTTGAGAAACAGAGAGGCGAAATTAAACTAAATAATTACATAAATCGAGAGTTATTACATGATTGAGTATTCCTTCAATCGAGGCAAGAACTGATTCTGTGTCGAACGATCCGCTTTCGAGAGCATGAATTTCTTCAATTTTCTTTCTCAACACACTCTCATCCGACAAGGGAGTTGCCATCTCTCTCTCTCTCTCTCTCTCTCTCTCTCTCTCTCTCTCTCTCTCTTTCTTGTTTTGTTTGATTACTTGTAGTTATGTTTTGGGATCAAGAAAATGCATGCATTAAATAGGGAGTCGGATGGGTATAGATCCATGTGGGTGGATGACGTTTTAGTATATACGTATGCTATATGATGTTAATTATATATATCTAATTAATTGACCAATCTTAGATCTAAATTAAATATATTAACTCCCTCCATCTATGAACGAGTGTATCGTTTTGCTATTATAGTTTTGTTTCATAAATGATGTCTTTTATACATTCAATGTGGAAATGTCATATATTGCTCTGATTTACCCTCATTTAATGGGGATGAGATCCTCTATTTCAGATTTGGTGCTCCAACCCGTATTTCATGATTGATTTAACAAGTTTAATGATAGATATTATTAAAATAAAAATTTAATTATAACATAATCGACCTAGTCACATATTAGGTAACTAGATTATTTTATTAATATATTTGTGTATTTTATTCAACACAACCCGTATTCAGAAACGATGGAGTATAATATATTAAAAGGTGATGAGAGTTTTTTTTTATTTCTTATTTAATACTTGTTAATATATTAAATGTCTTATTTTCAATTTTTAGTAAATAATACTTAGGATTGATTTCTAATTTGATCCATAATATAGAAGGGATGACTGAAAAAATATTAATTTTATCAACTATTGGGTCACGCGGCCTATGTATTACTTATTTACAATTAATTAATTCGTAACAACGTTGTGTTTGTTTGCAAGTGCCACGATGATACGACTACCCCATTTTTATTTTATTTCATATAACAACTTTTTGGAATCAAACAAATTAAATTACGTTTTATATCGTTGAAATGCGCGTAGTCAATAATTATTGGTAGTTAGCAGCCTAACATTCACACTTTTCCATTGCATTTTCCTCTTAAAACTCGCATAAATTTATTTTTTTATGTCTTCTAGATTAATAAATTTATATAAAAACGTACGGTTGATATAATTTTTGCTTTGATATATAGTTCTCCACATGCATAGATCTCTACATTTTCAATATTATCTACGGCAAACTATCGTATAATTTTATTTCTTTCTATTGTTTAATTAGTTTGCGAGTTATTGTATAAAATTACGATTTTATATCCTTTGAAGATATTTACGTTCGGTTTATATATTCAGAAGAGGATTTGGTCTCTATACACTCTTAAGAAATTTAATTCAAACTATTATCAGTATATAACTTGAACCTCTACATTGTAGTACTAATAATGTAGAGTATCAAATATCATGCCAAAATGCTTACAATCGTATATGACACTAAAATTATTGTAAGTATCCCAATAGTTAAAATAATTGTGTGTGTGTGTTTTTAACAAATTCTCATATTAGCCAAGTGTCCTAATAGATACGTATATATTATTATTATTATTATTATTATTATTATTATTATTATTATTATTATTATTATTATTATTATTATTATTATTATTATTATTATTATTATTATTTTTATTTTTTTTCCCATTTCAGCATGGGTTTATTCA
The DNA here is from genome assembly GCA_026008535.1 of Perilla frutescens. Taxonomy (NCBI): domain Eukaryota; kingdom Viridiplantae; phylum Streptophyta; class Magnoliopsida; order Lamiales; family Lamiaceae; genus Perilla; species Perilla frutescens. The sequence goes on from BRKX01000015.1 coordinate 54,880,530, forward strand.
TCCCAATTAATGTTTATTCATACAAATTAGCATGCATCTCAATTCTTATATATTTTTTCTTAAATTTTATCAGATTTTGGGCCAAGGTTCAGAGTTCAGACACCCTTTTTTCATATATAATGAGGGAATTCAAATTAATAATATTTTTATATATCGTGTTACACAAGGTGTTATATCTCTTATTTTACATTTCTGTTGGTCGTCAAGTGTCCAATTAAAATATAGATCAGTAACGAAAATTATATAGGTTAATTTTCATTCCATATTGTAAAAATTGAAGCTAATAATTGGATATTTAGCAATCCATTGAGAATGCGCACATAGATTTTATGTTACACTCTTTGTTACCTATCTTGTGCTACATTTTCAAAATATGAGTTTTTTTGTTAACCAATTTTAATTTATTTGCTTTGATTAGTTTAATTTATAATCATTAATTATGATTCATCCTACTCACTTTATTAATATTTTAGTGTACGCTCGTAAATAATTAACAAAAGATCGATGATGATCACATAGTCTTTTTAAGTAGACATATATACTTCTGTATTATTATTGAATTATTGCACTAAAACCATCGACACCATTTCATATTTATGTTACATCAATTGACTGCGCTAATGTCGAAGAGATCACTGTTACAACATTATAGTTGATTTTAGAAACATATCACGTTTTAATCGTATAATATATTTCACAATATATATAGTTAAGATTTAAGAACTAATTAAGCAGTACTAGACAAACAAGTGCAATGAAACAACCAAAATCAAACATAATTCAGATCACAAAAGACAACCAAAACTATATTGAAATTATTTTTCCTGCAATTACAAAGCAAAACATCGTCAAGGCCAAAGCTCCATTGTTTAATTTAAGATAAGTTACACTTTGATACGTACATTTTGTGCTATTTTATAAAAATAATATACTTTTTAAAATTAACCGAATAATATCTACTTTTTTTAAAGAAATGCAAATTTAAAATTTTAGCCTGAAAACCCTAACTAATTGATTGTATTTTAATTTTTTTTTTTCCAGCCACGTAAAAATTATATTCCAACGAAAATTTTTAAAATATAATTAATTACGTATGATTTTCAGACAGTAAAATTAATCAAGGATTTACAATTTTTATTTGAAAAAATGAGAATTGTTTTGTTAATTTTGAAAAAACACATTATTTAAAAAAAATCCAAAATAAGTGTATCAAAGTGTAATTTACCATTTAATTTATTCACCTTCCCCCATCCATTTCTTCTATTTCCACCATCCTAGTTTTCTTCTCTCTCTCTCTCTCTCTCAAAAACATGGCAAAATCTATGCGTATGGATCCCCTCTCACACTTGAACAAAATCATGGCCAGACAACCTACAGAAAAACTAACCCTAATTCGCAACAGCTTCGTGTCCAAGAATATTTCATCGTACAAATGGTTGAAGAAACAAAGGAGAAACAGCTCATGGATCATCAAAGAAGCTAACTGCATGTCTAGACGAGGTAAGATCATGGCTGAGAGGGCAAACCAAAGCCTCATCTTTTCTCGTAAGACGACACGAAAGAAGGCTCATCCTGCCATAGACAGCCTCCTCTACCTCCTCGGACCGTTGTTCGATTGTGTGACGATTCAAGGCCTCACTTTTCAAAGTTTTGTAGGGGTGATAGTAATGTTAGTCGCCGCAGTTCTTTTTTCTGCATTGTTTCAAGCTATCAAGCGCTGGAAATGGCTGATTATGAATAAATTAAAGGCTAAATTAAAGCGGTTAAGAGACAAGCATGAAGAGATTAACGAAGATCGTGATGAAACGAGATCATCAGTTGATGTGGGTGGTGGTAAGAAATGGACATGGATCGATCTTGTGCCGGATTTTTCTGGTATTGACGATATTTTTATTAACCTTTACATTGTGGTGGGATTAGGGTTTCTTTGTGGAATCCTCGTACTCGTTCGGAGGCTATTTTCCAAGAACGTCGAGAATTCCACTTCAGAAATTCTATAACGGATGAGGGTAGTGACGGATCTGGAAATTTTGTTCAGAGGGGCCCAACTAACTATACAATAAAAACGTAAATATTGTGTAATTTTGATCATGAATGATTGATCATGACATGTGGTGATTTCTGCGGTAGGATGTAGCATTTCTGCATGCGTTATAGAATATCTTAATTATTTCTAAGACTGTATGAACTAAATACAATGGAGAAGATTGTGTATGTAAACAATTAATAGTTGTTCTCTTAATCTTTCTAAATATATATGCTACATTATTATTTTGTTAATTTTTTGCTACAATCGCAAGTGTATGATGTAGGTGTAGATTATATATTGATGAGCAAAGTTGTATTTCACAAAGATTGAAAATTAAAGCATACAAGTATTGTAATTAAGAAAGCTAAAACTTTTTCTAGACGATCAAAAGAAAGAGCAGGGTCGGGTGTGGTAATTTAATCAATTAAAATTTAATAGAAGAAAAATAAATAAAAGAATGTTTTAGAAAGAAAAAAATTGAGTGAATTTTCAGTGTTTGCTTAATCCAATATAAAATTAATCAACAAATCATTATATATATATATATATATTATAATTAATTCTTTATATATAATATATTATATATTTTAATATTACTGTACTGTTACTATTATTCATCCACACCAATTAGTTGTACGCCAATTATTTCTTCGTCGTATTAAACTTTAAGAAAATAGGAAATTAGGGAATTTTATTCTATTTATGATTGATTTATTTTAGAGCAATATATTTATTATTTAATATATTTCACTTTAAATTTCTTTAATTTAGTTTATGTAGTAAAAGAGTATCACGTACTACTCGATTACATTTGATAAAGATAATTTTAAGTATATTTTTAAGCAACTTTTTAAATTGAGTTAGTTGCACAAAAAATCACAACTTTTATAATGAATTGCAAATTCCATATGACTTTTAAGTATATCCTTTTCTTTTGGTGCAAAATAAACATGCCCTTTCTTTTATCAATCATGACGTGTGACTAATATTTTATTATTTATATACACATGTATGTCATATTAGAATACAAGAACATGTGGAAAACAAAGTTAATCACATCGAAATATGGATCATCGAAAAAAATTGAGCATGCTTGATTTTTACTAATTCAGAATATGGTGTTAAATTTGACGAGGCTTAAAGGTGGTGTGGAAGGAGTGAAGAGAGAAGAAAATTTTAACTCATAATTGCGTGTACTATGCTATCACTATTAAGGTATTGTCATGTCACCAATTTTCATTTATTGTTTTAATCGATTATTTATTTATTTTTAAATAGTGATGGTGTTGAATGTAACGCTCCTTCAACGGTGATAAAGGAATTAATAATTTTAGGGGAATGCCAAAGACGTGCATTAAAAATAATATATAATTATATGATTATTAATAAAAGTGGGACATGTGCCATGTGGTTTGTCATTGAGCTCATCGAAGCATCAATTATTAATTTTTTTAGGGGTTGAAATTTTCTGTTACACTATTTTGTGTTTCACTCCGTATTTCATCATTAAATTTATGATTTTAATAATATTTATTATAAAATAAAAATTAATTCTAACATAAATAACCATAATGAACATTTATCAACAAAAAAATGAATTAAAAAAAATTATAAAACATAATTTTGAAAAAATCAACCATAATAATGAATTATTAATTGAAAATTGAAAATTAAATATTAAAAAATAATTATAAATCCTAATTGGGTGGGTGAACCTTAAAAATAATCACAAAATTAAACTAAATCACATAAAAATAAAATTGAAGAAAAAAAGTACAAGAAAAACTCGTAACTTAAAAATGTAACACTGGGTGTAACGCAGAGAGTGTAACAGAAAATTTCACGTGTTCTTTTAGTACATCATCGTCATCATTATTAAAAGTGAGACATGGCATGTGGTTTGACATTGTGCTCGTCGGCATTCCCTAACAATCATTAATTAACAGCTCCTCTCGCTTCAGCCCTTCCACCACCTCCTCCGCCGTCAACTCTCCCCCCTTTACTCCCACCACCACCACCTCCTCCTCCGCCACTTTCACGTGTTCTTTTAGTAATTATCGTACGTAATGGTGGTGGTGAGTATACGTTTGTGAAGAAATATGCATAAAAAAAAATTAAAAATGAAATGCATCATTTTCTTTTATTAAATTTAGGGACTTTGATTGAGGTTTTTGTTTTCATTATTTAAGTTGTTAAGAAATACATAGAATTTCCTGTTACAATGTTAACACTAAGTGTTACACTTAATTCCGAGTTTTTCTTGTATTTTTTCTTCTTCAATTTCTTTTTGTGATTTAATTTAATTTTATGATTATTTTTACGGTTCACCCCACCCAATTAGGATTTATAATTATTTTTAATATTTGATTTTTGATTTCCAATTAATAATTCATTATTATGGTTGATTTTTTCAAAATTATGTTTTATAATTTTTTTAATTTATTTATTTTTATAAATGTTGAATTTGATTATTTATTTATAATTAATTTTTATTTCATAATAAATATTATTAAAATAATAAATTCGATAATGAAATACGGGATGAAACACGAAAAATTGTAACAGGAAATTTCAACGCGTTAAAAAATGTGGATAATTATTAGAGGATATAAACGACTTCCAGTTCATATATTTTATTATTTTAAATAATAGAGCTATATTGAGTAATTTGGAAACTATGTATATAATCACCCTTTAATCACTACAAAAAAATTGATCTTTAGAGACAAGTTTATTAGCGACAACAAATGTCGTCACTAATACTAGACGTTTAGTAACGACATGTCGTTTCTAATTATCTAATATCATTTCTAATAAAATTTTTGTGATGACATTGTTGTCACTTAAAATTATTGATGTCGTTGCAAATAGAGCGTCCCTAAAAGTCTGTCTCAAATAAATTAAAAATTATTTTAAGTGACAACATTGGCGTAAAAAAAATGCCATTAGAAATGACATATAATTATCAGAGACGACATGTTATTTAAGTCTATTATTAGTGATGACATTTGTCATCGCTAATAATATTATCACTAAAGACCGTTTTTTTGTAATGAATATTTATAATTGTAACTCTATGTTCATTAATGGTACATAATTGTACAGATTTGATCCAGCGAAAAATATGGGCGAGCCTCCATCTGGTCAGAACAATTTTAAATATAGTCGTTAAAAATAAATTAAAGAAAAATTTGCAGGAAAAAAAATATGCATACTAGGTTTTTGATTTAAATTTTGCTTAAATCTGAAAAGATTAATAATCCTCACAAATAATCTCAAACAACTCTCTCAGTGTTTACTGATTATTTATTGTGTCTTGTGATTTACATCTTGTGATAAGACTCATCTCTTGAATAATTATGAAATATCATATCAAATCATGGCATTAAGCATACAATTCAACAAACAATACAAAATTATAAAAAAAAGGTCATTTTTTTATTAATAAAAGAATCCATTGAAATAAATTAACATACACCCAGAATACAAGTATTTAACTAAACATGCATGATTAATACAATAAGTCTCACATATACGAAATATAGGTAATAATATAAAATATTCGATACTAACTTTGTTTGGGACCAAAAATGATAGTGTTGGAATCAAAATCAGAATACTCGATATACTATGGGAGCAAAATCAATATTTTCTCACATTTGACATTTATCAACACTTACCTGATCATGCACATGTTTGAATGGTAGTTATGAATTATTTCCTTTGTATCAAAATATAATGTTAAATTTGATGAGGTTTAAAAATCGTGTGGGCAGCGTAGGTGGTGGTGGAAGGAGTGAAGCGAGAGAAGAAAATTTTATCACATCGTTGCGTGTACTATGCTATCACGATAATATATTGATGTATGTAGCATCAATAATTTTCACTTATTATTTTAATCAATTATTTATTTATTTATTTATTTATTTTTAAACTGTGACCGTGTTGAATGTAAAGCTCCTTCAACGGTGATAAAGGAATTAAATTTTAGGGGAATGCCAAAGACGTGCAATAAAAATAATATATAATTATATGATTATTAATAAAAGTGGGACATGTGCGCATGTGGTTTGACATTGAAATCATCGAATCATCAAATTTGTTTTTAGTATATTATTATTATTATTATTATTATTATTATTATTATTATTATTATTATTATTATTATTATTATTATTATTATTATTATTATTATTATTATTATTACTACTATTATTATTATTAAAAGTGGGACATGGCATGTGGTTTGACATTGTGCTCATCGGCATTTCACAACAATCATTAATTACCAACTCCTCTCGCTTCAGCCCTTCCACCACCTCCTCCGCCGTCAACTCTCTCCACTTTACTCCCACCACCACCACCACCATCTCCTCCGCCACCTTCTCCCAACATTCAAATAACACCACCAGCATCACCAACTCTTGTCATTTCATATCGTTGATCTCAAATGGTGCATTGATATATAATTTCACATTTTTTGTTCCAATTAAACCTAAGCTAAGAGAGATATCAGTTGAGAGAGATGGCGGGTTATGCTGCAGTGATTTCTCTTAAGAAAACAATCGATCATATTCTAGAATCTTCTCGTATTTCTCTGGTTCCCGGCCCATCTCACGAAATCATAAAACTCGTCTATTCAGAGCTGGAGACCTTGCAAGAAATTCTAGAAAGATTGGACAGCAGCCACGTACGCAAGAGCAGGAAGAAGGTGAATGCTCTGGATGCAAGAATCATGGAAGCAGTTTGGAAATTCGAGGATTCACTAGAATCCCTTCTCTCTCATCAGATTCTCTCACAAGGCGATGAGAGAGATGCATTTTTCATCTCCTTAGATCTGCAACACGACGTTGACTCCTTCATTGAGAGTTTGAAGCATATGGAGGAGGAGTATATCTATGAGTTACACAACATGCCTGATGTTGAAGGAGACGAACTGGGCTCGTCAGAAAATGATTTTGGATGCATCAAATCAGAAGAGATGGTTGGATTGCGTGATCAATATGAACGGTTAAGAAATTGGCTCATGCAAAATTTCGAAAGCAATTATGCTCTTATTGGAAGGGCAGGCATTGGAAAGACTACTTTTGCGAAGAAAATATTTGAAGATCCAGTAATTTTGAGATGGTTTGAGCATCGTGCATGGGTCACAGTGGGCAGAAAATCTCAATTCAATCAAGTTTCACAAGCCATTCTAGCTCAACTTGCAGAAGAAGAAGAAGATTGTGGAATAGGTTTGAATTCGAATTCGAAATTGAAAGAACGATTGGAGGGTAAGAAATGTCTCATTGTGTTAGATGATGTGTGGGACAAACAGGTATTGGATTTCTTGGCAACTTGTTTACCTAAAAGGAATGGTGGAAATATCAAAATCTTGATTACAGCTAGGCTACAAAGCATAGGTCGACATAATCTTTTTTGTGAAATTAGCCCCAATTGGATGCATCATTTGAATGTAGAAGAAAGTGAGGAGCTACTTCGTCAGAAGGTGTTTGGTGACGAGGAATTTCCTCCTCACCTTGAGAAAGCGGCAAAAAAGATTGCGGAGAATTGTGAAGGTCTTCCTCTCATGATCGTCATAGTAGCTGACCGACTATCAAAAGCGAGGAACAATGAGCTCGAATACTGGAATGAGGTTGCAAGAAAACGAAGTTCAGTATTCATGGATGCATATGATCAAATATCCAAGGTACTTTTCCCAACCTACGACTGCTTACCTCAATGTGTGAAAACTATTTGTAGCTATTTGGGAGCTTTTCCTCAAGATTATGAGATCCCTGTATCCAAGCTCATCAATTTGTTGACTGCTGAGAGGTTTACTAATGAAGTGCAAAATTTGAAAACTTTTGTTATTCGAAGTTTGATTGACATTTCTGCATCAAAAAGGACCACCACCCCTTCGGGGTTTATTAAAACATATAGGGTTTACTCTTGTTGGTGGTACTTATTCAAGAAAGAAGCTTCATACAATAAGTTTCTTCTTGTCTTAAACAGTGGTTTCGATGACCTAGAGGAAGTTATAAAAGGCCAGCGTCGATTAAGTCTCCATAGCAATTTCTTGTTTAACTATAAACATGTTTACGATTCAGTGAAATCCGATTGTGCATCCACTGCGCGTTCTCTCCTTTGTTTTGGTCCTTATCACCCATACTCAATGCCACTAGATGTTGGTTTCAAGTTGCTCAGGGTACTAGATGCTCTTAAAGTCCGTTTCTATAGTTTCCCAGTTGAAATTCTTGAACTAGTTTTATTGCGGTACCTTGCCCTAACTTACAATGGAGAACTCCCTACTTCTATATCCAAACTTTTTAACCTTCAATTCTTGATTATCTATCCACATATGACCATTAAATCATGTGGAGCTTCATCACATGTGTTGGTGCCGGTACAAATATGGGATATGCAAGAACTAAAGCATGTTGAGATCTTGGGAAGTTGCCTGCCAAACCCTACACGTGTCAGTTCATTGCATCAACTCTCAACACTTTTAGGTGTGAGCGCTGGCAGTTGTACCCAGGAAGTTCTTAAGAAACTTCCTAATGTAACAAAACTAGGTATTCAAATCGAGTTGACACCACCTCACGTCGATGATAATAACCCATTGATCAGTTGCTTTAATCATATTTCAGAACTCGGAAATTTGGAGACACTTGAATGTAGTGTCACAAATCCTTGGTTCATTGCCCCTATAACTCCTCTTCTGATGTTCTCATCAACACTACGAAATTTGTATTTGAGTGGATTGGGTTATCCGTGGAAATACATGGAAGTCATTGGCTCATTGCCAAATCTTCAAGAGCTCGAACTGCGATGCTATGCATTTCGAGGTCCAAAGTGGGAAACGGTAACTAAAAGCTTTCCACGTCTCAACTATCTTATAATTGAAGACACTGATTTGGTGCAATGGAAACCTAGACGTGAAAGCTTCCCAGTGCTATACTGCATAAAATTCAAGCATTGCTACAGATTGAAAGAGCTCCATTGGCCGTCTGTGAAGTCGGGAACCATTGAATTAGTTGACTGCAATCCATTAGCAGTCACTTGTGCCAAGAAATTAGAAACGAGAGAACAAAATAAATGTGATGGAAAGACTCACGTAAGTCTTACTGTGCGTTCAACTTGGCTATGAGGTTAGTCCCCCCAACTTTGAATTATTTAATTTGCATTAATGGTTTAATATTTAATCTTGTGTTCTATTATATCATTTCACATTTTATTTATGATAGCGATTGTAGAATGTGATGAATCAATCAAGGTTTATGGATTACGAATGATAATATAAAATCGAATTGGTTTTCATAAGTTGAACGGTTTCCAAGGAATTTAAAGTGTTTTACTAATGCATTGAAGGCGTATGTGTTATTGGTGTTTGTGATTGATTGTAGATATGCCTTATTTATGAATTTATTCAAAATATCAAATAGCCTTATATTTTATTTTGAAATAAATCCCATTTTTGTGAGGGGCAATAATCCTAGCAACACTATATATATACACCTTAATTTGAATAGATAAACAGAGTGGCTTCTATTTTTCGCAAAGCCATAAAACATGTTCACTTATCCGAGATGGCTTTATTCGTAAGTTTAATCATATGTATAGCGATACAAATATTGTTGCGCATGCTTTAGCTCAGTTTGGAGCTTCTTTTGACGAATTTTGTACTTGAAACAATAACTTTCCTCAATAGCCGATGAAGTTGGTTGATTAATCTATTTCTATTACTCAAAAATAAAAATAAAAAAGCAACCTAGGTTAATTTATAATATTTTTAGTTTCTATTTTGTGACACTACACACCATCACCCCAAACAAAGGTAATTTCTCTCTATTCGATCCATTTCTTGTTATAATCTTTCCTTGCATATATACATGTCTTTATCTCACTAAATATGTTTCATTTATTATTTTTCAGGCTAAGAAGTTGAGCAACGGACAACGGTGATGGGTTCCGACAACACATTCGATCTCTCAGTGTTTGTTATTTGAATTATCTTTATCGTTTTGATGTTTGAACTAAATATTTTTGCATTCTTGAATCTACTTATGTCGGATAATTACTTTTATCATTGTGTTGTGATCTAAATTTTAGAACTGTGACTTTTTTTGGGGTTTTAAGAGGGACGAGTGATCTCTTGAACTGGGAATCCAAGTATTTATTCCTATTTATTCTATTACATGAATCCATTGAAATAAGCATACACCTACACCCTAGAATACAAGTATTTAACTAAGCATGATTAATACAATAAATATATAATATTCGACATTTATCAACAGTTCAACTGATCATGCACATGTTCGAATGGTGGTTATGAATTATTTTCTTTGTACCAAAAAAATAAAATATAAGAAATGATAGTGTGAACCATGAAATAAAATAATGACAATGTTGTAATATCTATGTACGTTATAGATTGGTATAGCAGAAAATTCCAAAATTGTGACAGCTAAGGAATCACATTATATTTTATTCAGATGCAAATTAAGTGCCAGGACAACAAAAACTTGATTATAAAATATTTGTATGAGATGGGCTCCAAGTTTGAATATTTCTTCAGCAAATTAAATAAGCATAACAAACATTTATAGGTTAAATTAATGATTTTCCTTTCCAAGAAGTTAAAAAAAAGATTAGTTCCCCAGCCGACTTGAATTGATTTTCTACTAGCAATGTTAATAGGCGGCTTAAATCATTGACCAGGTATGGATGTTAATTTTCTTTGATTATTTTTATATGCAAAAAAAAAAAAAAATCAAAAAATTATTGGAGAACCAATTAATGTTACCTGTCAACTAAAGTTTGGAATGCTCAAATGAGAACTTTTTATTGTGTGAAAACAAAAAACACATTTTACACTATCCAATGAGATGATCTAACTAATGGTTGAAATTTTAATGCAAAAGGCAGTGACAATCTCGTGAATATTAAGGTAAAAATAGGGGTATTTTTGTCTCTTTTCTTATAAAAGAAATGACATCAACAAATTACCACAATTTTGTAGAAATTTCAAACAGTCATAACTCGCTCGTGTTTAATCCGATTTAAGCAAATTATATATCAAATTAAACTATTTTCATATTATTTCTTTAAGATCAAATATTCCATATGTTTATCCGAACGTACACTTATCGATGAATAATGCAAAAGATCTGTTTTATGTATGTCCAGTGTGTAAATGATTTTGTTAGCATATAATAATGTGTTGTCAGCATGGTGATAATAACATATGCTAACAGAACATTGTCATACGTTAACATAGTATATTCATAGAGCTAACGAAATACTATCATAATTCTAGTGTATTGAATATTGCTATTATGATTTATTGCATCTCAATTAGAGTTTATTACATCTGTTTAAGGTTCATAATTATTTTTATTAGAGTTTAATTTTCTTTTTTTAGTTAATAAATTTATTATTAGATTTTATTCGATCCAATTAAAGTTTATTAATTAGGGTTGACTTATAAGCCCATACAATTTCCTGTTACACTCTCCATGTTACACTTTCAAATTACGAGTTTTTCTTGTATTTTTTCTTCAATTTTTTTTTTTGTGATTTAGTATAATTTTATGATTCACCCAATTAGGTTTATAATTATTTTTTAATATTTAATTTTCAATTTTCATTTAATAATTCATTATTATAGTTGATTTTTTCAAAATTATGTTTTATAAATTTTTAATTCATTTTTTTATTGATAAATGTTGACTATGATTATTTATGTTATACTTAATTTTTATTTTATAATAAATATTATTAAAATTATAAATATGATAATGAAATACGAAGTAGAAAACACGAAAAAGTGTAACATCAAATTTCAACCATGTACACTTTATACACAATGGTTGTGGATGCGAGTTAGTTGGACTGCCCAGCAAAGTAAAACTCATTCCACCATTAACATTACCAACGCCTCCAGCTTGAGTGAAATTGTGTGAGAGAGATCAAATCGATCAGAGAAATGGCGGGTTTTGGTGCAGTGGTTTCTCTTGAGCAAACATTTGATCGTATTCTAGAATCTTCTCGTATTTGGCTCGTTCCCCCCTCTCAAGATATCATGGCACCTGTCTACAGGGAGATTATCCGCTTGCGACAAATCATGATTCTATCTGTACTCATAAAGCCAAGCGAGAGTAGGAAGAAGGTGAATGCTTTGGATGGAAGAATCAAAGAGGCAGTTTGGAGATTTGAAGACTTATTTGAATCCCATCTCTCTCATCAGATTCTCTCACAATTTGAGAGAGATCCTGAGCTAATGTTATTATCCATTGATCTGCAGATCCTACGACGTGATTTTGATTCCTTTATCGAGACGGTGAAGGACATGGCGAAGAAGTTCCGTTATGAATTAGACAATATGCCAGAATTAGAAGAAGACGAAGAATCGGCTGCTGTTTGGTCGTCAAGGCATGGTTTAGGTGGAACGAAGGCAAAGATGGTTGGATTTTCTCATCTGTTTGAAGGTGTGAAAGATAAGCTGACACAAGAAGGGGGAGAGAATTATGTGTACTCAATCGTTGGGATGCCGGGTAGTGGAAAGACTCGTCTTGCTGAGAATGTTTTCGAAGATGCAGAAGTTTCGAGATGGTTTGATCATCGTGTATGGCTCACAGTGGGCAGAATATATGAATTGAGAGAGATTAAACGACACATTCTAGCTCAACTGGATCCTCACATCGATGAAATTCCCCAAGGAGATGACGAAATAAGTGAAATCTTGAAGGGGAAATTGGAGGGTGAGAGATGCCTTATTGTGTTGGATAATGTATGGGACGATGAGGTGATAGATCACTTGAGAAATTGTTTTCCAAAGAAGAATAATGCAGTGATACGAATCTTGCTCACTACTAATCTCTACAACGTAGCTCGCCATGGTCCAAGTGGCAGTTTTTATATAAGTTCCATGCGGCCATTGAATGAGAAAGAAAGTGAGGATCTACTTCGTGAGACGGTGTTTGGTGAAGACGAGGAGGAGTTCCCTTCTCGACTCAAGAAAGCTGCAAAGAAGATTGCAGAGAAATGTAAAGGCCTTCCTCTTATGATCGTCACGGTTGCTGGCCTCCTATCAAAAGCCAACAAAAATGATGACCCAGAATTCTGGAATGAGGTTGCAGAAAATCGGTATTCAGATGTGATGATGGATGCACATAATCAAATAGCAAAGGTACTTTTCCCAGTCTACGACTGTTCCCCTCCATTTTTCAAAATGTTTTATCTCTATATGGGAGCTTTCCCTGAAGATTATGAGATCACCGCATCCAAGCTCAGAATTTTGTTGATGGCTGAGGGGTTTATTCATTTTCAGATATTGAAGGAATTTTCTATTGGATATATGGATGATAAACTTAGACTGTTTAATAATATGAATGGTATCATTTTCTCTGAAACAAAGAGTGTGAATTGTTGGGCTGTTAAAACTTGCCGCCTTAATCCTTCCTGGTGCTACTTGTTCAACAAAGAAGCTTCCAAGGACAAGTTTCTTTGCATCTTAAATAGAGGTGTTGTTGATGGCTTAGAACAAAGTATAAAAGGCCAGCGTCGGTTGTGTCTCCATAGTAATTTTTTATTCAACTTTGAAGAAATGCACAATTTGGTGAAATGCGATTGTGCACCCACTGCCCGTTCTCTCCTTTGTTTTGGTGCTTTTCACCAATATTCAACGCCACTAGATGTTGGTTTCAAGTTGCTTAGGGTACTAGATGCTCTTAAAGTCCGTTTCTACACTTTTCCAGTTGAAATTCTAGAACTAGTTTTGTTGCAGTACCTTACCCTAACTTACAAGGGGGAACTCCTTCCCACTTCTATATCCAAACTTTGTAACCTTCAATTCTTGATTATCCATCCACATATGAGCATTAAATCTTGTGAAGCTCCGTCAGCTAATTATGTGCCGGTACAAATATGGGATATGCAAGAACTTGAGCATATTGAGATCTTAGGAAGTGGCCTACCAAACCCTAAACATGGTAGTTCCTTGCAAAAACTCTCAACACTCCTAGGTGTGAGTCCTGGCAGTTGTACCGAGGAAGTTCTTAAGAAACTTCCTAATATAACGAAATTGGGAATTCAGATTGAGTTGGCGCCAAAATCCAGAGTCAGTGACCAATTGATGAGTTGCTTTGATCGTTTTGTGGAACTCGAAAGTTTGGGGACACTGAAGTGTAGTGTCGTGAATCCCGAGGTTAAGTATGAATGTGTCGCCCCTCATAATCCTTTTCAGATGATCCCATTAAGACTGCGCAAGTTGCATTTAAGCGGCTTGGGTTATCCTTGGAAATACATGGAAGTCATTGGTTCAATGCCAAATCTTAAGGTGCTCAAACTGCGATGCTATGCTTTTCGAGGTCCAAAATGGGAAACAGAACTTAATAGTTTCTTGCGTCTTGAATATCTTCTAATTGAAGATACAGATTTGGTGCAGTGGGAACAAGGGCATGGAAGCTTCCCGAGGCTTCGCAAACTAAGCATAAAACATTGCTACAAATTGAGAAAGTTCCATTGGCCGGATGCAGCTCATTCCGGAAGCATTTACATAGTTGATTGCAATCCTTTAGCTGTCAATTGTGCGGAAAACTCAAAACAAAGAAATGAGAATTACATTGAAGTTTTTGATTCTTTTAAGGATTAAAAGCTTCTTCCCAAAACAAAAAAGGATGAAGAGGTTAGTCCCACAACTTTACTTCTAATTATTTGCAAGATCACGCCTTCTCAAATTGCACAATGCTTCAATATTCTCGTGTTCAATTATATCAATTCATAGCATATTTATCATAGTAATCGATGGTTTTTTAATTCAGTTCATTTAATTAATTATCTAGTTCATTAATTTTATAGAGTATGTGCAGCCTTTTCGATTAAGCTGTGGTGGCTGTTGAGAACAAGAAGCTCTTTGTTGGAGGACTTAATTAATGAGAGATATACAATATATTTTGGCTGCCCCATGTTACCAAAGAAGAACTTAATTAAAGAGGTATTTTCAGGCTATGTAGTTGGGCAATAATAATGTTTTTAATTTTAATTATCTTTATCACTGTGATGCTTGAAAATTCAATATTTAGTCGTTCATGAATCTGCTTGTTGTGTGGTTTATAAGTTGTGTATTACAATCTTAAAACTTTGAATTATGTTGTGTTTTGCTTGTAAGGGAGATGTGACACTTGAACTGGGTATAGTAGACGATTTCTGTAATAATTCATAATTGTTGTTGCTTGTGTTTGTTTTAAAATTCATTAGCTTTCAATCTGCATGCAATTCAATCTAAAAAAACCAGACTCTTGGTGTTCATAATTTAATTATCTCTTAACATTACAATGTTGGAATTCAATATTATATTTAATTTGTCATTCTCAATTTTACTGAATTACGTCTGATTTAGATGTTATACATTTCTTGGGTAACAACCATAAAACAATAATAAATAAATAAATAAAATTAATGCCGATTCCAAATGTGGTGACGTGATAAAAAACAATACACAATGACCTACTTCTCTGCATTTTAATTATTTAGGATAGTAATTAGTATTAATTTTTATATGAAATTAATTAGTATTCAATTATTGAACAGTTATATCTTGTGATTATACAATACATGTAAAATAAATAATGATGTAATTAGTAGGTCTTGGGTGCACCAATCTTATATACAATAACAAAAAGGACTTTTAGGCACGTGTTGACATATTTTTGTTTTAAATATATATCTAAAATTAAATTAATGAATTATAAAATTAAAATAAACTAATTTAATTTTTAAAATAAATGTATACCTTAATAAAGATTTGATAAAATCTAAAATTAAAGTCAATTAATTTTATTTTATTGATCACACGATTGATTAGAGTGCCCGACCGGCAATTTTTGTCGTTAGAGTGCACTAATCAGTTAGTCGTTCATTAATGACGGAAACACATTCCGTCATTATATTGTCGCTAAACTCCATCGTCTTTTTCTTAATGTTTTTATATGGTAGTAGATTAATATGGAAACTAATATAGTATATTCCATCCATTTAGTTTTGACTGTTGTTTTAACTTTTTTATTTTGAGTCAAAATATTTGTTATTTTATATATTTTTACATTATTTCTCACAATTTTAACCTTATCTCAAACCCTAAAAGTATATGGAGCGAGAAAATATTATTTTTTTAGGAAAATAGAAGTGAATAAGGTTTTATGTGATATAAGATGTATGAGTATATTAGTCCGTAAAATTAATTATTAATTGTAAATAAAAAAATTAAAATAACAATCAAAACGAAATGAAAAAGTATTAAATTTCACAATAAAAAATAAATATTATATATTATATTATGCAATTACTTTTAAATTAAAATTATAATAATTGAATTTTATAAAACATCATACTTTTATTATAAAAATAATAGATAATACGATTTAAAAAATTAAATGATCGAGTTAGTACTTCGATGACCTGCATGTGAGTTCGCTGTCAAAAACAATATTTAAACAAATATATATTATGTCTTGACACTAGATTCTATAATTTGATGATCTCGCCTAGGGACTCTAAATTTCACACTCCCCATGCAAGTTAATATATATATATATATATATATATATATATATATATTGTTTATGTTTATCTTAAACTTTTTCCATATGTATTTTTTTTCTTTTGAAATTTTTTAGCAAACTTTTGTTAGAAGAAAAGTAAATAAAAAGTTCAAATTAGTCTTATTATTTGGCCTAGTTAGAGTTTGTTTATTGAAAATATGTAAGGGGCTCGTTCTTTTACTAAAATATGTTTTGCCAAAAAATTAGATATGCATTAACTAAAATTCTGACTTGCATCAAATGAAGAATACAATATTCAGACGTCGTCAATAACACCGTCCAAATTAGGGGCGAGACTGCATGGTCCACCACCGCCGCCGCCACCGCCACCACCACCACCAACTCCTCCTGCTTCAGTCCATTGTCGACCAGATGCTATGAGATAAAGAGCGATGGCGGCTTATGGTGCGGTGGTTTCTCTTCAGCGAACAATTGAGCGTATTCTGCAATCTTCTCGGATCTCGCTCGTTTCCCAATGTTCAGAAATCATACAACTCGTCTACCAGGAGGTGCAGTCCTTGCAAAAAATATTGAAAAGATTGGATGGCATCAGCCCAAGCAAGAGCAGGAAGAAGGTGAATGCTTTGGATGGACGAATCAAAGAGGAAGTTTGGAGATTTGAAGACGTACTTGAATCCCATCTCTCCGATCAGATTCTCTCTCATCATTTTGAGAGAGATAGCGATCATGTGTTGTTATTCTCCATAGATGTACTACGAAACGATGTCGGTACCTTCATCGAGACGGTGAAGGATATGAAGAACAAGTACATTCATGAATTAGACAACATGCCTCAAGTCGAAGAAGACGACGAATCAGACGTTGTTTCGTCGTCAAGAAGCAGTAGTTTGGGCCAGATGAAGGGAAAGATGGTTGGATTCTCTGGTGTATTTGAAGATGTGAAAAGCTATCTTCTAAAAGAAGGTGCGTGTAAGGCTCTCTACTCATTAATTGGGATGCCAGGCAGTGGAAAGACCACTCTTGCTGAGAATGTTTTTCAAGATCCAGAAGTTTCGAGATGGTTTGATCATCGTGTGTGGGTCACAGTCGGCAGAAAATATGAAGAGAATGAGATTACACGACACATTCTAGGTCAACTAGCAGATACTCACATTGATGAAATCCCACAAGGAGATGACGAAATACGTGAAGTTTATGAACGGAAATTGGAGGGTAAAAGATGCCTAATTGTGTTGGATAATATATGGGACGAAGAGGTGATAGAGTACTTCGATGCTCTTATGCCAGATGATGCAGCGATACGAATCTTGCTAACTACTAATCTAGACAAGGTAGGTGATTACAGCCTGACCGGAGGCGATAGTGATCGAGACATCATGGAGCCATTGAATGAAAAGGAAAGTGAGGATCTACTTCGTATGAAGGTGTTCGGTGAGGAGGTGGAGGATTTCCCTCCTCGACTCGAGGAAGCAGCCAAGAAGATTGCGAAGAATTGTGAAGGTCTTCCTCTTATGATCGTCATGGTAGCTGACCTCATATCAAAAGCCAACAAAAATGACGACCTAGAATTCTGGAATGAGGTAGCACAGAATCGGAATTCGGCTGTGATGTTGGAGGCACGTGATCAAATATCGAAGGTACTTTTCCCGGTCTACGACTGTTTTCCTCAATCTTCAAAAATGGTATATTTGTATATGGCAGCTTTCCCTCATGATTCTGAGATCCGCACATCAAAGCTCATCAATATGTTGACTGCTGAGGGGTTTTTAAAGCAACAAGAATTGGAAATAATCGATAGTTACATGGCATTTGAACGAATGCTTAGTTTCACTGTTGTTATCGATCAACAAAAGAGTGTGTATAGGATGTTGGATGCTATAAAAACTTATCGCATTAATTCTTCCTGGTGTCACTTGTTCAATAAACAATCTTGCAAGGACAGGTTTCTTCTTCTCTTGAACAGTGGTTGTGTGGATGCCCTAGAACAATGTATGGAAGGGCAACGTCGGTTGTGTCTCCATGCTAATTTTGTATTGAACTTCAAAGAAGTGTACAATTCAGTGAAATGCTATTGTGCATCCACCGTGCGTTCTCTCCTTTGTTTTGGTCCTTATCACCCATATTCAATGCCACTAGGTGTCGGTTTTAAGTTGCTCAAGGTACTAGATGCTCTTAAAGTTCGCTTCTACACTTTCCCAGTTGAAATTCTCGAACTAGTTTTGTTGCAGTACCTTGCCCTAACTTACAACGGGGAACTCCCTACTTCCATTTCCAAACTCTTTAGCCTTCGATTCTTGATTATCCATCCACATGTGAGCATTAAATATTGGGGAGTCCCTTCATACGTGCCGGTACAAATTTGGGATATGCAGGAACTTGAGCATATTGAGATCTTGGGAAGAGACCTACCAAATCCTGATCAACATGATGCTTCCTTGAAAAAGCTCTTGACTCTTCTAGGTGTGAGCATTCATAGTTGTAACCAAGAAGTTCTTGAGAGACTTCCTAATATAAGGAAATTGGGAATTCAGATCGAGTTGACTCATAGTGGTGATGATGATCTTAACTTTGATTATATTTGGAAACTCAAAAATTTAGAGGTATTGAAATGGAGTAGTATTGACAAACCTGAGGTTAAGTATGGGTGTGTTGTCACCCCTCAGAAACCTATTATTTCTATGTTCCCTTCAAGGGTATGGAAGTTGTATTTGAGTGGCTTGAGTTATCCGTGGAAATACATGGAAGCCATTGGTGAATTACCAAATCTTGAAGTGTTGAAATTGCGATGCTATGCCTTTAAAGGTCCAAAGTGGGAAACAAAACTTAATAGTTTCTTGGATCTTAAATATCTTGTAATTGAAGACGCTGATTTGGTGCAATGGAAACCAAGACGTGGAAGCTTTCCGAAGCTTGAAAAACTAAAGATGAAGCACTGCTACAAATTACAAGAGTTCAATTGGCCGTATGATGCTCGTGGCGGAAGCATTGAATTAGTTGACTGCAATCCTTTAGCCGTCATTTGTGCCAAGCAACTCAAACCCACAGATGATTTACATAAGCTTCAAGTATTTGCTTCTTTTGAGAGTAAGGAGCTCAAATGATGACTACATCTCATTAGTTCTTGGCTAAGAGGTTAGTCCTGCAACTTCACTAAGTTCATTTATAATATTTATTTTAGTCTTCACTTAATAATTACATCATCGTGCATTAATTATATTTATAATAGTGATTGCTTAATGTGATGATGATCATCAATCCATGTTCATGGATTACATTTTAATGAATGACAATGTAAATTCGAATATGATTTTCATACTAGTGAAGTATTTGTTTTTAGTCAAAATCATTATTGAGAGAGAGAGAGAGTTACCTTATTAATTTCACCAAGTTTTCTGGTCGGGATTTGGAGATTAGTTTTAGGGATTTCTAAATTTAATTTACTTCGAAAAATGGGTGAAGCAGATGGAGAAGGAGATGGGATAATGTGTTATAAGTGTTTCAAAATTGATTTCAGATTATGTGTCATTTACGGTGACATCTCCTATGGTAAATCTTTATTTATTTATTTATTATGACCTTTTAATTTTAATTTTTTTATTTAGGTTCATCCTTCCCCAATTATGATATATATTTAAAAAAATTGGAAAAAAAGTAATTCTGTCATAGTAACACGGATTGGCTGATCTGTTCAAAATATTAATTTTGACTATTTGGGTATTCTGATCAGATTTTCGCAAAACGACATTCACCCCTAAATTTTCAGAAATGACATATTTGCCTCTAAAATTATAAGAAGTTGCAATGTAGCCCAAGTTATGTGAATAATTTCTTCTTGAACCTTGGACTCTATAAAATAACAATTTAGCCCTTGAACCAAGGCATAATGTTTTTATAAAGTATAGGGAGATGTTAAAATAATGTAAGTACTGGGAGATATTGCACAACTAGCTAGCTAGGTCACTAGAGCAAATATTAATTAGTATCAAGTTCAAGTGTTGCTCCAACATTTTCTATGGTGTCTTTTGAGGTAAAATATCTAAATTACTATCTATAAGTGTGATAATGTTATGCTAATCTTGTTTCTATGCATACTCTCAAATTAACCCTATATTCACTTGTTATTTTGCAGGATAAGGAGCTGAACTCAAGAATCTTCTTATGTTTGGTTTAGTTTTGTCATTTTAATTTTAAAGCTATGACTTTTGTTAGGTTTTACTAAGGGGATATATATATTGGACCCTTGAATTTATTGTGATCATCGATGTTGTTGGTTGGGTTTGTTTTAAAAATAATTTACATGGAATGATAATATCAAATGGGATTGGTTTTCATAAGTTGAACGATTTCCAAGGAATTTAATTAAAGTGTTTTACTAATGCATTTAATGGCATGTGTGTTATATGATGGGAAAATTGTGATTGATTAATTGTTGATATGCGTTATTTATGATTTTATTTAAAATATCAAATAGTGTTCTATTTTATTTTGAAATACAACTCATATTTGTCAAGGGGCAATAATCCTAGCGGATGAAATCATCTACTATATTACGTGTAATATTATATGCTACATACTTAAAATTATTAATTTTTATTCCGTTTTTTCTTCAATTTCAATTGATTTTGCTTTAGTAGTTTAATTTTACACTTGTTAATTAGGGTTTAGTCTTTCCAGTTAGGGTATATAGTTATTCTTTTAGAAAATAATCAATTATTAATTAAAATTTGTAATTAAATATTGAAAAAAAATTATACTTAAAGAAACCTAGGTTAATTTGTAATATTTTTAGTTTCTATTTTGTGACACCACATACATCACCCCAAATAAAGGCAATTGATCTCTATTCCATTTCTTGTTATATTCTTTCGCTGCATATACATACATGTCTTTATCTCACTACATATGTATTCATTTATTATTTTTCACGCTAAGGAGTTGTGACGCTGGGGCTGAAGTAAGAGCGGCTTCTATGAGACTTCCAATGGAGTGATCGCCAGTGCAAGACACAAATAAAGAGCGGTTCTTATGAGACTTCCAAGCGAAGGGACACATGAATGAACCGAATCCACCAAAAAGAGAGGAATTCTGATGCTATACAAGAATGAGACTCTATAATCGAGAAGAGCTTAAAGGATTTGATTGGTGCTACTCATACCACAAAGTGCATTTTCTTTTCTGGTTCTCGTTCCACCAGAGCTCCCAAGGTCACCCAACACCTTGGGAGCCAAAGTTTCTCAGGGAACGTGCGAGCGAGTACAAATTACACTGGAAAGACTCGTGTTGGTTTGTGGGGACAACCGCCAGTACGGGAGCTGGGTCATTACAGGAGTTGAGCAACGGTGATGGGTTCCGGCACCACATTCGATCTCCCAATGTTTGTTATTTGAATTATCTTTATGGTTTTGATGTCTGAACTAAATATTTTGGATTCTTAATTGAATATTTACTTATTTCGGATAATTACTTTTATCATTGTGTTGTGAACTAAATTTTAGAACTGTAACTTGTTTTGGGTGTTTTTTGTTTAGTTTGTTTCAATTCTATTTGCTTTGAATCTCCAATTGATCAAGCGCTATGGCACTTGCAAGGTTGAATTAGTTTGTGGATATTTATTTGCAGCATAAGATCACCCGTGCCTTTCTGTATTTCATGTGCCATAACTATTTTTTATTTTTTTATGTTTTTAATATATTCTAATTGGGGAGGATGGATGAATCTAAATAAAAATTTTAAATTAAACTAAATCAAAATAAATTGAAAAAAATTAAAAAATAAATGTTTCACTACATGAAAAGCTGCATATTCCTAAGGACGAGGGCTGCTGGAATCGGCCAAAATTCCGCTGGAATTGGGAAATTCCAACGCGCATTCTTATATAATTAATAAAAATCATATAAATTTAAAGATATAATTTTAAGAAATGTAGTTGTGACATTTATTTCTTATATAATTAATCATTTAAAAAAATATAATTTAAAAAAATTGTTGGAATTTTATCGAATTCATGTTGAAATTTATAAAAATAAGAGTAAAAAAACTATACATAATTTTTTATTAATTTTTCATATATAATTAAAAATTAATAAAAATACTTTACACATATACATTACATTTTATTTTATTTCGTAATATTTCTAATAATATTTTTTTCTCTCCATTTGTTGCATTATTCTTTTTATTATCTTTAGAGATTAAGGTCTTGTATCATTTAAAATCTACACAAGTCTTTTGTGGGTTATATCATGTTGGGATAAGGTCCAATTTAGCCTCTAGACTATTTTTCAATGAGCATTTTGGCCCTTAAACTAATTTTGTTCCCGGTAAGCCCCTTGAACTTTCGAACTCAGCTCGGTTAACCCCTTGAACTTTTCAGCTTGACCCAGTTAGCCAATTGAAGATAAAAATTAAGTTTTATTTTGATTATTTCTAAATAAAATAAAATAAAATGGAAAAAAATGTAACTATTATTCCCTCCAAAAAATAAGAATATACATACGAGCATTTCTCATTCAATATGTTTAAATATATAGAAGCTAGCATAGTTTAAAAAAATATATAAATTAATGAGTTAATTGAAATTACATTATCATTGAAGTAATTCACTATAAATACAATCTGGAAAATACTCCATTTCTTTTATATGTATGTATATATCTATGAAATTATAGCATATGGATTCTGAGAATGAAAATCTATAAATTCTAAAAAATATATTATATTTGATAAAATATACGTATAACGTTGATTATATTAGAGTAGATTATTAACATTTATAATTTATAAATTTAATATTTTAATGTGTCATAAATATAATGACAATTTATGTACCACTAAAATTATTTATAAAAAAAAACAGTTTTTTTACTGTTATGTATATATATTATTTTTTAATAATTTTTTAGAAATAAGCAAAATAATTTTTTTGACTTTTGAGGGGGCTAACTTGGTCAAATTTAATAGTTCAAGGGCTAAACAATCCGAGTTGAATAATTGAAGAGGCTAACTGAGACCGAATTTAGTTTAAAGATTAGGATGCTCTTCGAGAAATAGTTCAAGGGGCAAATTGAACATTTTCCTATTATGTTTGAATTGGATCGGGAAAAAATAATCAATCAATTGAATATGAATTATCTTGTAAAAAATAATAAATATAATTGTGTCACATTTATGTATTATTTTTTTAAAAATAAAAAAATATTTAACGGGAATTTTGGCTCCGAAATAATTAAAATTATGGTGAAATTAAAATTAAGAGAAATGAAAATAATAAAATAATTAAAAAAAAGGATTCCAACGGGTATAGTTGTCAAAACAGTCAGGCTGGGCCGGCCTGGCTTGGCTCGAGCCCACGGGCCAAAAGAAAAAATCAGGTCGGGCCGGGCCAAAATATTTTCGGGCCTAGAACTTATGGGCCCAGCCTAGCCCAAAATTCGAGGTGGGTCGGACCGCCCGCGGGCCTAAGGCTAAATTTTAGTTTTTTCGCTGGGCCGGCCCAGCCCACTTGGGCCAAAAATAATTTCGAGCTGGGTCGGGCCGGCCCATCAGGCGGGCTGATTTTGACAGCTCTACCAGCGGGCATTTCCCGCAGGAATATTCAATGGAATTTTTTAAGAAATATTAAAAATTTATAAAAAAATCAATAATTCCTACAGGAAATGAACCCGCTGAAATTTTAAAAAAATCATACGGAAAACAGACCCCCTAGAATTTTCCCAATGGGCACAAGTGATCTGCTCTGTTTATAATTATTTGTTGCATTGAATGTATATGGCAGTGGTATGAGTTTGCGGTGGGACAGATTTCTAGTAAATCTCTATTTTGATCCCACAGGACAAGCACTAGTTCACTTTTGGTCCCAATATTATCATTTTTTTATTATTTTTTACAAAAATTATCCAATTTTAGTTCCACAATTTATGATTTTCAAATTTGATCCAATCATTTTAAGGCTAAAAGTGAGATTAAAATTAAAATTTACTCAATTTGTTACAAAAAAATAATATTATGAGGACCACTCCACAGTTTTCACTCACTTAATGCACTTGTTTAATATTGTACACTAATATAAAAGGAGTTTTATCTTATAATTATAAAATTGAGTTTACACATATATATTATATCTCTATTATATATATTTTTTTTATTATTATTGCAATTTCCTCTTACATTTGAATCAGATTCGAGATTTAGCCCATTTTTCAACACGCACATAGAACGATGTATTTTTAACATTATCTACACTGAGCAGTTGCATCAGGTTACCGAAAGTCAACATCTCATCAATCTGATTATTTATTAATGGTCCATGCTACTTAATTAATTTCTATGAGTTGTTATTATTATTATTATTATTATTATTATTATTATTATTATTATTATTATTATTATTATTATTTCGATGGCCAGCTGCTGTCAAAACAATATTAAACAAAATTATATTATTTCTTAACGTTAGATTTTATAATGTGATGAACTCCCGAAGGGACTCTTTCGCACTTCCCACTGCAATTTAATACATTGTTTCTTTTTAATCTTAATCAACTCGTTTTGTTTTACCTTTTCAAGAATCCTAGCTAACTTGAACAAAAAAGTAAAGAAAAGTTCAAATTAATCTTGTTATATATTTGTCCAAGTTAGAGTTTACTTATTGGAAATAATTAAGGGGTTCTTTCTATTTTAAATATATGCTTTGCCAAACTTGGTGGATGTAAATTAACTAAAACCCTAACTTACGGCAAACGAAGAGGGAAATTCTATGACGTCTGAGGATGTAGTGTGTCCTCGGCCACAATAGACCTAATGTGACACTTCGACGTGTCGCAATAGATCTACTGTGACACATCGAGCTGTCATATTAGATCTATTGAGATAGATAACACACCACCTGAGTACGAGTCATAGAATTCCCCAAAGGAAGAATACGATATTCCGACAATGTTAATAACACTGTCAGTCCAAACTATGGGCTAGGCCACATGGTTCAATTTTTGAGACAGCTGTTTGAATATAAAATAAAAGCAATATTTGGATAGAAACATAGTTGAATAGTTGGGGTGCGCTTTGAGCATATTGCGTTAATTAATTTTTACATTTGAGAGAGAGAGAGAGAGTGATATTCCTGCCACCACCACCACCACCATCACCATTACCGACTCCTCCTGCTTCAGTCCATGGTTGACCAGATGCGATGAGATAAGTGGGATGGCGGGTTATGGTGCAGTGGTTTCTCTTCAGCAAACAATTGTGCGTATTCTACAATCTTCTCGAATCTCCCTTCTTTCCCAATGTTCAGATATCCTAAAACACGCCTACATAGAGCTGGAGTACTTGCGAAGAACATTGAAAAGATTGGACAGCATCAGCCCAACCAAGAGCAGGAAGAAGGTGAACGCTTTGGATGGACGAATCAAAGACGCAGTTTGGAGATTTGAAGACTCACTTGAATCCCATCTCTCACATCAGATTCTCTCTCATCATTTTGAGAGAGAGAGCGATCGTGTGTTTTTATTCTCCATAGATCTACTACGAAATGATGCCGGTTCCTTCATCGAGACGGTGAAGGATATGAAAAATGAGTACCTTTATGAATTAGACAGTATGCCTCAAGTCGAAGAAGACGAAGAATCAGCTGTTAATGTTTCGTCATCAAAGATGGTTGGGTTTTATGATGTCTTCATGTATGTGAAAATATATCTTATGCAAGAAAGTGTGGAGAGTAAGCTGTACTCATTAGTTGGGATGCCAGGCAGTGGAAAGACTACTCTTGCTGAGAAAGTTTTCCAAGATCCAGAAGTTTCGAGATGGTTTGATCGTCGTGTGTGGGTCACAGTAGGCAGAAAATATGAATTGAATGAGATTAAACGACACATTCTAGCTCAACTGGATCCTCACAATATTGATCAAATTCCACAAGGAGATGACAAAATAAGTGAAATCTTGAAAGGGAAAATGGAGAGTAAGAGATGCCTAATTGTGTTGGATAATATATGGGACACAGACGTGATAGATTACTTCAGTACTCTTATGCCAGAAGATGCAGCAGTGATACGAATCTTGCTAACTACTAATCTAGACAAGGTAAGTGAACGCAACCAGGCGCAAGGCGATTATGATAGATGCATCATGGGGCCATTGAATGAAAAGGAAAGTGAGGATCTACTTCGTATGGAGGTGTTTGGTGAGGAGGTGAAGCATTTCCCTCCTCTACTCGAGAAAGCCGCGAAGAAGATTGCGAAGAATTGTAAAGGTCTTCCTCTTATGAACGTCACGGTTGCTGACCTCCTATCAAAAGCCAACAAAAATTACGACCCAGAATTCTGGAATGAGGTAGCTCAAAATCGAAATTCAGATGTGATGATGGAGGCACATGATCAAATAGCAAAGGTACTTTTCCCCGTCTACGACTGTTTTCCTCAATCTTCGAAAATGTTATATCTGTATATGGCAGCTTTCCCTCAAGATTCTGAGATCCCCGCATCAAAGCTTATCAATATGTTGACTGCTGAGGGGTTTTTTAAACTACAAGAATTGCCTGAAATCTGTCATATTGACCAGGCGTTTGATTATGTGTTTAGTGCTACTGTTGTTGTCTATCAAGAAAAGAGCGTGAATTTGTCGGCTATTAAAACTTATGGCATTAATTCTTCTTGGTGTCACTTGTTCAATAAAGAATCTTGGAAGGACAAGTTTCTTCTCCTCTTAAATAGTGGTTGCGTTGTTGCCCTAGAACAGTGTATGAAAGGCTAACGTCGGTTGTGTCTCCACGCTAATTTCGTATTTAACTTCAAAGAAGTGTACAGTTCAGTGAAATGCGATTGTGCACCCACTGCACGTTCTCTCCTCTGTTTTGGTCCTTATCACCCATATTCAATGCCACTGGATGCCGATTTCAAGTTGCTTAGAGTACTAGATGCTCTTAAAGTTCGCTTCTACACTTTCCCAGATGAAATTTTGGAACTAGTTTTGTTGCAGTACCTTGCCCTAACTTACAATGGGGAACTCCCTACTTCCATATCCAAACTCTTTAACCTTGAGTTCTTGATTATCCATCCACATATGACCATTAAATCTTGCGGGGCTCAGTCATATATGCCGATACAAATATGGGATATGCAAGAGCTCAAGCATATTGAGATCCTGGGAAACAACTTGCCAAATGATCCTAATTCTGCTGATTCCTTACAAAAACTCTCCACACTTCTAGGTGTGACCGTTCACAGTTGTACCCGGGAGGTTCTCGAGAGGCTTCCTAATATAAGGAAATTGGGAATTCAGATTGAGTTGACTCCTAGTGGTGATGATAGTCTTAACTTTGATCATATTGGGAAACTAAAAAAATTAGAGACACTGAAATGCAGTAGTATTGTGAATCCCGACGGTAAGTATGGATGTGTTGCCCCTCAAATTGCTTTTTCATTGTTCCCATCAAGTTTGCGAAAGCTGCGTTTGAGTGGGTTGGGTTATCCTTGGAAATACATGGAAGCCATTGGCGTAATACCAAATCTCGAAGTGCTGAAATTGCGATGCTATGCCTTTCAAGGTCCAAAGTGGGAAACAAAACTTAATAGTTTTTTGCGTCTTAAATATCTTGTAATTGAAGACACTGATTTGGTGCAATGGACACCAAGACGTGGAAGCTTCCCGAAGCTTCACAAACTATATATGAAGCATTGCTACAAATTACAAGAGTTCGATTGGCCGTATGATGCTCGTGGCGGAAGCATTGAATTAGTTGACTGCAATCCTATAGCTGTCACTTGTGCCAAGCAACTCAAACCCACAAAGGAGTACTATGGGCTTCGAGTTTCTGCTTCTTTTGACGGTAAATAGCTCAATTGATGACTGGATCTCTCATTAATTCTTGGCTAAGAGGTTAGTCCGGCTACTTCGAGTTCTAAATTATTAATGCTTAATTCAATCTTCAATTGGTTACATAATTGCGCGTTATAACAATGATTGCATGCATATTGTGATGGTCATCAATCCATATATGTATATATATAGTCACATTTTCGCCCCTGGGCTATGAACTTATAATTTTACATTGATTTCAAAGTTCATATTTTTTTAAGTCCCAAGAACTAAGACATACTGTTTTTAAGTAATGGGAGATGCACGACTAGGTCACTAGAGTAAATATTAGTATCGAGTTTCAAGTGGTCATCCACCATTTTCAAATTTGTCTTTTGAGGTAGAATAATTAAATTACTATCAAGTGTGGTATTGTTATGCTAATATTGTTTTTTTTTGTGATTAAAGATGAACTCACACAAGTTATTGGATCCATATAATTCATGCCCGGAAGGTATATATGAGTGTTATTTAATTCAATTCATACTAACTAATTATAGTGTTTATCCTACTATGTATGTATGAATTTGATCTCAAACTCTATATATTGATTATATTCACTTATTATTTTGCAGGATAAGGAGCTGAACAATATTCTTGAACAATCTTCTTATGTTTGGTTTAGTTTTGCCATTGTAATTATTTAAAAACTATGACTTTTGTTGGGTTTTGTCATTGTTAACTTTTGTCCGGTTGGGTTTGTTTGAAAACCATTTTCTTTGAATCTACTATATGACTTATTTTGATAATTGTTGTTGATTGGCTTTGTTTAGAAACCATTACGTTGAATCTGCAATACAAGGGCGATGACCCTTTATATGGTGTGCATGTTTTAATTGGCTTTGTTTTGGTATCATATATTGCATCTCATTATGATTGAATTAATTTTTTTTTTATGGATTTCATCTTTTACAACAAAATTATGTAAAATGATTAGTATTCAAATTTATAGCATATACAAAGCTAGAGTTTTGGCTTGATTAATCTCAAATGAGTTATCGTAAAATTAAGATCGAACTATAATATAATCAAGGCTGAAGAAATCGGCCAAATCAGCTGCCTATGCCCTAGTCGGCGGCCAGCCATGCCGAACGCTATAGTCGGCTGGAAAATCGGCCATTCCGAGTTATCGCTGCCTAGGCGCCCGCGGCGGCCAGTTATTTTCTAACATTATTGTTAAAGTATTATTGCATTACTTATTTATTGATAAAAAATGATGACGAATTTTATTTTTTAATAATTTTTTTTTTTTTTGCATAACTTTAAAGAACCTAAATATTTTGTAGAGATCAGGGGAACAATTGAAAAAATGTGATGAATTTACGAATTGACTCAATTGTTTCGTTTGGAGAAATCACAGATACCAAAGCCCTCTCTCTCTCTCACACCACTTTCCCTGCCCACTTTAATAATAATACTATATGGTTTCAAATTAAAATAAATGAATTATTATTTTGATGGCCTGCATGTGACTTAGCTGTGAAAACGACGTTCAAACAAATATATATTATTTCTTAACAATAGATTCTATAATATTGCCATGCTCAATTCCCAAGGGACTCATTCACACATCCCACTGCAATTTAATATATTGTTTTTGTTTATCATAATCCATTCTTTTAAATTTTTTTTTCCTTTTTTCACCTTTGAAGAATCCTATGCTACCTTTAATTCTCACGAGAGATATAAAAAGTTCAAATTAACCCTCTTATTTGTCCTAATTATAGTTTACTTATTGGAAATAATTAAGGGGCTCTTACGTTTACAAATATATGTTTTGCGAAAATTGAATGTAACTTAACTAAAATCCTAACTTACATAAAATCAAATGAAGAATTAAGTGCAAATTAGGGGGTTAGGCTACATGGTCCAATTTTTCGGACAAATGTTTGAATAAATAGTCAATAGTTTTAATAGAAAAATATTATTTTACCTTAGTGAAAAGTAGTATACATTGTAATTTCTTTTATGAATTATTCTTGAGTATAATAAAGGGCAAAGGGCCAAAAAAACACTCGAACTATATGCTCAATCTCACCTAGACATGCGAAATTATTCTTGAGTATAATAAAGTCCGCTTCTACACTTTCCCAAATGAAATTTTGGAACTAGTTTTGTTGCGGTATCTTGCCCTAACTTACAATGGGGAACTCCCTACTTCCATATCCAAACTCTTTAACCTTCAGTTCTTGATTATCCATCCACATATGACCATTAAATCTTGCGGGGCTCAGTCATATATGCCGGTACAAATTTGGGATATGCAAGAACTCAAGCATATTGAGATCTTGGGAAGAAACCTACCAAATCCTGAACATGGTGCTTCCTTGCAAAAACTATCGACTCTTATAGGCGTGAGCGCTCGCAATTGTACACGGGAAGTTATTGAGGGACTTTCTAATATAAGGAAATTAGGAATTCAGATCGAGTTGACTCATAGTGGTGTTGATGATCTTAACTTTGATTATATTTGCAAACTAAAAAAATTGGAGATCTTAAGGTCCGAAGTGGGAAACAAAACTTAATAGTTTCTTGCATCTTGAGTATCTTTTAATTGAAGACAGTGATTTGGTGCAATGGAAATCTAGTAGTGGAAGCTTCCGGAACCTAGGAAGACTAAGGATGGAACATTGCTACAAATTACAAGAGTTCAATTGGCCGTATGATGCTCGTAGTGGACTAATTGAATTAGTTGACTGCAATCCTTTAGCTGTCACTTGTGCCAAGCAACTCAGACCTTCAAAGGAGTCCTATCGGCTTCGAGTTTCTGCTTTTTTTGACGGTGAGGAGCTCAACTGATGAGTAGATCTCATTAATTCTTGGCTAAGAGGTTAGTCCGGCTACTTCAAGTTCTAAACTCATTAATGCTTAATTCAATCTTCACTTCATTACATCATTATATTGCGCATTAATTATATTTATAATAATGATTGCATGATGTGATGGTCATCAATTCATGTTTATGTACATTTTAATTTTACCTTTTTAAGTCTTAAAAACGTCCCTTTTTACAAATATTTCTCGCTCGGATTTGGAGACTGGTCATAAGGGATATCTAAATTTAATTTATTGCGTTTCAAAATCTTCATTTTGACTATTTGGGAATTTTAATTTGATTACATTTTCGCAAAATTACATTCACCCCTAAATTTTCAGAAATGGCATATTTACCTCTAAAATTATAAGAAGTTGCAATGTGGCCCAAGTAATGCTAATAATTTCTTCTTCAACTTTGGACTCTCTCTCTCTCTCTCTCTCTCTCTATATATATATATATATATATATATATATATAGATATATTAGTCACATTTTAGCCCCTGAGCTATGAACTTATAATTTTAAATTGATTTCAAAGTTCAATTGTGTATTTTGAGGTAGAACAATTAAATTACTATCAAGTGTGGTATGTTATGCTAATATTGTTTTTTTTTTGTGAATAAAGATGAACTCAGACAAGTTGGATCCATATAATATTATGCCCGGAAGGTATATATAAGTGCTTTTTTTAGATAAGGTATATATAAGTGTTATTTAATTCAATTCGGACTAACTAATTATCGTGTTTATCATACTATATGTATACATTTGATCTCAAACTCTTTATATTTGTTGGGTATCAGCTCCGCCACCTCCGAGCGTCTTTCTCCTGTATTCACCGGATGATTCAGCCATAAGAGTGTAGAAACAGATGGCTCAGTAACTCAATCGTTAGAACAGGATCCAGGCCCAGCGAGGACCAAACAGGCGAGCAATGACTGGAGATCTTCACAGATAGACCACGGCGACAAGGCTCACACAGCCCCCTCAATCTACCAACTAACCCTAGCCCTCAACTCAACCTAGTAAGAGGAGAAACAGTAGATCCACACAGATGGTGGTATCTACTCTAGACCAGAAGAAGGGAGAGACTGAGAGGATCTCACACAGAGGAAGAAGAAGAAGAAAAACACTCAGTTTACCTGGAATCGGAATCGCTCTCTCTCTCAAGAACTCTCTGGAACACACAGTAGAATGAGAAGTGCGGGTAACAGTACACCGAGCAACATATATATAGGTCGGCGCACGGTTAGGGTTAAAACGGAATTGGTTGAGGCAGTTGGGCTTCGGTTAATAGATGAGCAGCTTGAGTGAACTTGGGCCGGTCCACACTGATTGGGCTTCAACAAATGGGCCACAATTAATTAACAATATTCACTTATTATTTTGCAGGATAAGGAGCTGAACAATGTCCGTTATTTTAATTGTCTGCATTTGAGTGATTCTTGAACTCATGAATCTTCTTAGTTTTGCCATTGTAATTTTAAAACTATGATTTTTGTTGGGTTTTGTCATTAGGTTTGTTGAAAAACCATTTTCTTTGAATCTACTATATAACTTATTTTGATAATTGTTGTTGATTGTCTGTAACACCCCTTATTTTTGGATTATAGTTAAAAATTTTCTAAATGTATTTAGAAGACTATAGAAATTTATTGGAGCTAAGATTAAGTAAAATGCATAAAAGACGCGACTTTAGGTATTATTTAAGATTGAAAAAAAATTATATTTGAAATATTTTTGACGCGTGGTCAATAATGATTTTTGTGGAAATAGAATGACCTGAGAATTTCAATGATACTTTTAAAATTTTAACTAGAGGTCAAACGAATTCCTGATAATATTTTTGGTAAAATAAATAGTAATTTTTTTTATTCAATTTAAAAAGGAATCTTTTCTCGTTTTATTATCAAATGATATTTTCGGCATACCATTTTGAATTGATTTAATAGGAAATAACCTAATGAACCTCCCGGTATTTTTAGATTTATAATGCGAGATCAATTGAACTTCCGGTGAAATAAAGTAATTTTTAATCGAGTCCAAAAAAAAGAAGCATTTTATCAATATTTTATATCCGAATATTTTATTTCAAAATATCCTAAAATATCTAGATAACCATTCCCCTCGTTAATCTTATCAATTCATTTCTCCCCTCGTTAATCTTATCACCAGCCGCCCCCTCCCCCTCCCCCCCAATTAATTTCTCTCCACCTTATCCATCATAAACGAGAGATCCGAGAGAGAGAGATTGTAAAAGAAAAAAAAAAGAAAGAAAAAGAAAGAAAGAAAGAGAGATAAGAGAGAGCGAGAGTGAGAGAGATGGGACAGAGAGGGAGAGAGGGGAGGAGAGAGGAGGAGGAGCTGCCAACACCACCACCACCTGCTGCTGCCACCGCCGTCGCCGGAGCGCCGCCGAAGTCACCGGAGCTGCAGCCATGTCGCCGGAAAATGGCGACGTTGTTTCCACGTCGCGCGGCTATCGTATCGGTCCATTTCTCGTCCTTTTTTAGCCTAAATTTTAATATGTCGTGTATTTAAATGTGTACTACATTTCGTATGTTGAGCGTGTTCCCGTCCGACGGCCGGAAACCGGTGAAATAGCCGGAAAAGTGCATAAATATAAGAACCGATCTGCCACTATTTTGTTAAATTCAGGCCCTTTTGGCTCCTCAAATCGAAAAAGTTTGTTCACAAAAGTTGCTCGAAATAATATTTCCTATATGCCTGTCGAATTTCGTAATTTTTGGATGAGTTTTGAAAAATATCGATTATTTAATTTAAGCAGTTATTTTTGTACCGGGAGCATGTGTTATTGAAAAATTCTAAAACTCTCAAACTATAGTCTTGGCATATATAGGATGGCCCTTGAATATTTTCGTAATTTTTGAACAGTTAAAAAGTGTCGTGGTACAAATCTGATAAAAATCGAGTAAAATGGCAAGTTACGGAAAGTGACATCTGTCAAATCTTTTGATTCCAATAAATCAAAAATAATATTTTAGAAATTATTCTCTTTTGCAGTAAATGCATACGAGGTCTCTAGAGTCGTGTGATATATTTTTGAAAAGAATAAAATTAAATAATAGCTCCAATTACAGTAGATTAATTCGCGAAAATATATCGATTTTTTCTGGGTCGAAGATCGACCCTTGTAGGACCTACAGAGCCTGCTAAGATTAATGAAACCATTTTCGAAGTATTGTGCCGCCATGTGCTCATCATCTAGGTGTGCTATATTTTTCTCAAATTATGTTCAGCTAATAAGCTCAACTGTTTATCAACTGTATAACATGAATATCCGTATCAAAATGATTTAGTTCACTGTTTGCGTTCGCCAGTATCCTACGAAAATATTGAGTGCTTAATTAGACTCGAGTTCGGATCCTTTAAGCTTTGGGACCGTATACACTATCCTTTATTAGACAGCTGGGCTGGAGGACATGTATATAAGTTAAGACACTGTAGGAAGGGACAGTTGAGATAGAGCGTGCAAGTAAGATTAAAAGAAGCTTTGTATACTTGGAATGCTTTTGAGATTTGAAACATTTCCATTGTTATACTTGTGTGGATACGATATTCATATTTATAAAATGTTTGTGAACTGTTTATCAAAATCTGCCCACTGGGTACGCTAGTACTCAGTCCAAATCTTTTCTAAATATTTTCAGGTTGAGAGAAAGGTTGGAAGATGACGGAGCTGAGGTGAGGGCTTACTTGTTGTTGTATGCTTGCTCTTTTTGTGTTGTTTAGAAATCTTAGATACTCTAAATCAATTAAGTGCTTGAAACAATTTGCTTGAGTTGAATAAAGACGCTCCGCGCTTGTTCCGTTCACTCTGATATAACTTGTCTTCAATTGTTTGAAACATGCTACAATTTCAGCATTTTGCTATAATGTTCCTTTATAATTGTTGGCGGGATAAGTTCCCTTTGATGATTGGTATTTTATTCAGGTTCTTTCTAAACGCCTTAATGCGTGGTTCTATTACAGTTACAAAGGTTATGCTGCTCAAATTTCTTGGAAATATAACCTATTCTTGTTCCAAAGCTATTTCATTTAATTATCTTTATGCAACAACCCCTTCCCCCTTTCCCCTAGTAACGCACCGGTCCCTTGTCACTATTCTTCTGGGACTGGGGCGTTACATTGTCTTTGTTTAAAAATCATTACGTTGAATCTGCAATACAAGGGTAGTGACTTTTATATGGTGTGCATGTTTTAATTGGCTTTGTTTTGGTATCATATCTTGTTATCTCATTATGAATGAATTAATTTTTTTTATGGATTTTATCTTTTACAACAAAATTTAGTATAATGATTAGTATTCAAAGTTATAGCATATACAAAGTTAGAGTTTTGGCTAGATTAATCTCGAATGAGTTTTCCTACAATCCAAATCCAACTATAATATAATAGCAAGGTTGAAGAAATCGGCCAAATCTCTGAAAATGCCATAGTCGGCTGGAAAATTGTCCATTTCTAGTTATCGCCCGCCGCAGCGACTAATTGCCTATTTAGGCGCTGATTTTTTTTCTTTTTAATATTCTTATTCTTATTTTACGGTCTACGTAAACGAATTTACGGGAGAAAAATAAAAATGGTGTGTTTGTGATGAGGATATCTGCAGAGACTGAGAATTGTGATGTTTTTTGTTGTGGGCTTTGGGTTCCTGTCCCTTTGCTGGGATTATTTTGCTGTCAAAATTGTACTATTGCACACCACGTGTTTGTCGAATTGTTTATGGCCATATTTGTTTCTCTGACTACTTCAAAGCATTCTTTTTAATTACTTAGTTCCTCCCTCAAAAATCAAAACCCAAGTTTGATGAATGATTAATTTTCATATGTTGGGAAGAACGTGTCTGAACTGAATACGTGTTTATTTTTGGATGATTTATTTGTTGATCCTCCACCATTTTCTATTGTGTATTTTGAGGTATAATAAAATAGATTACTTTAAGTGTGGTATTGTTATGCTAATATTGATTTTTTTTTTGTGATTGAAGACTCACACAAGATGGATCTATATAATTCTCATGCCTAGTGTGCGTGTGTGTATATATATATATATATATATATATATATATATATATATAGGGTTGGGTTTCAGAAGGAACCATACCCCATGTGAGAACCGAGAACTAATCTCAGCCACAATTTTGCCTATTTGGTCGGCCAAGATCTATTCCAAAATTAAAAAAAAAACGCGGTGGCATAATTGTAATAACATCCAACTTCGCTGCCCCTGAATCTTAGTAAGGGTAAAATCGAAAATTTCAATGTATATGTGATTCACGCGTGTATTTTTCAATTTAGGGTTTTAGCATTGTCATTCCTTATTTTAGCACAGTCGTGACTTATTTTAGCACTGTCATGACCCTTATTTAGCATGGCAAGAAACTCCCAAACCAACTTCTTTTTGCGAAGTACAATTTCGCCATCAACTCCCCTTCATGTCTAGCCACCCTCTGTCGTCGTTATACATATATCATCATCATAAAGACATGCAACCAACCATATATCCTACAGATTTTGACCCACGAAACCATGTCACAAAATTTTGTTTTAAATTTTAATATTTCATCACAACATTTTGTAAGTATAGATACAAGAGTATATTTGGTTTCATATTTGGACATCTCATAGATATTTTGAGCAATTCTTCATACAATTAAAACAAATAAACTGAAAATCTTCTTTAAAGATGACAAGATTAAGTGGAAAGTAGCATCATCGATATGTAATGCATCAGTATTATTATTTTCTATATATCAATACAAATGAGATATTTTTAAGTTAGACGTGATTTTACCCATGCCAACCCTATTTAATTAGGTATTCGTTGGTATATATAGGAATTAAAAAGATTAAATGAAAAGTAGTAGTGAAAGACACAATATACATTATAGTTAATTATCACAAAAGTTAAATATATTTCTCCGCAAAAACAGAACTAATAAGATATAAACACGCATTCGACATTTAGTACAATACATAAGTGCATATCAAATGGAAAACATGACAAGAATATAAAATGCAATGTTTGGATTCCTATTTTAGCACTGCCATTGTCTTTTTTAGCACTGTCATGGCCTATTTTAGCACTATCATGACTGATTTTAGCACTGTTATAACTTATTTTAGCACTAACATGAACCTTGTTTATCGATTTTTTTAGCACTGTCATGACCTTTTAACATTGTCATCAAACAAAATAATTATATTTGGATTCCTATTTTAGCACTGTCATGCATTTTTTAGCACTGTCATGACTTACAAATTAATATATTGATCCATGTGATGTGAATTGTTGTCACCTGGGATAAAAAATAAGTGAGAAATGGTGGCAAGTGAAGTATTGGCATAATGGTGGTTGAGTTCCATGGTGGTGTCGTCTGCAGCTAGGTGTTCTTGTTTGTTAACCAGCTTCTGCAGTGCTTTCGACACCGACGGTCGCAACGAGCACATCTCTTGGGTGCACAGGAGACCTACGTGAACCACCCTTACAATCTCATCATCATCTACCTCTAGGTTGGGATCAATCACCTTTTCTACTCTTCTCTGCTGGAAATGCTTCCATGCCTACAAGCATATATGAATATGATATATATATATATATAAAATATTGCATTGTACTCCCATCATTTTCAGTGTATATATATATCTACCAAATCAACTCACAATGTTGACCAAGATGTCGAAGTAGTCTGTGTTTTTACTTGTATTATTCTGCCTCCCACTAACTATCTCCAGCAAAAGCACACCAAAACTATACACAGTAATGCTAAAGTATATGAGAGTGCTAAAATAGTTCACAGTAGTGCTAAACTAAGTTACAACAGTGCTAAAATAGTTCACAGTAGTGCTAAAGTACTGATAGTGAAAAATTCAAAATAACAGCTAATCAGCTTCATCAACCTAAGTGCTAAAATAGTTCACAGTTGTGCTAAAATAAGTTACAACAATACTAAAATAGATCACAATAGTGCTAAAGTACATGGCAGTACTGAAACAGTTCACAGTAGTGCTAAAATAGGTTACAACAGTGCTAAAATATATCACAGTAGTGCTAAAGTACATGTTAACAAAATATTTTTTATAATACTCATTTGTTATTACAAATGCTACATTCATCATGCAAAATACTCTATTACCGAGATATTCTTATGATACTCAATCATTTTTTACACGATTATTTTGCAACCAGGAGTTGAGGAGAGATAAGATGAGGCATAAGAGAGAGAGATAGAGAGGGAGAAAGAGAGAGAGATCATATATATGTACTTGCTGCGTATCAACTTGATCTACCTTGTTACTACATGAATTTTATCATCATGGCCACAGAGAGATTCAATGACTCGTTTGAATTCATCGCTAATATCAAGTTTATGAGGATCGAAGAGAAGCAAGATGAGATCGCATTTCATGGCGAACCAAGAAATTACTCCAGTGAAATCATAGCTTCTCTGCGTGCGTTGCTTCTCGTTTGATAGAATTCCTGGTGTGTCCACGAACGTAATTTGCTCCAGCAGCGTTAATTATATATATATAATGTTCACACATATAAATAAATCCATCTCTCATCGATCAACAATTAATTAATATAAAGTACAAACTCACCGGATTTGGCAGTTGCGAGCCCTCGAATTTCGACAAAAATGTAGTCCCGAATATCGTCAGGCCACTGAACAGCATATCTGCTTGCACAACAATCCACATAGATATCAAGAAGGAAATAGATGAAGTAAATGAAAGAGATTGCAAAGGAAAGAAAGATCATGTGAAGAAATTGAATGTAAATAGAATACAATTCATAAATTACAAAAATAACCCCAGTTTACTAATATTACAATAATGCCACCGAAAATTTGAATCTTGGATACATATCTTGGCCGTTCAAAAAAGGAAGATCAATGAATCTGATTGGTTCTCAGTTCTCACAGGGAGGTGTGGTTCTCACATGATTCCATCTCTATATATATATGGTGGTGGACATGATGGATCCTTCAAACGATCACATAAATGCCAACTTGAAGAAGAAGAAGAGTATGATGATGATGATGATGATGATGATGATGATGATGCAGATTCTTCATCAAGAACTCATTTTGATATGATAATTAATCTTTTTCTCCATATAAAATGGGCATATCGCTGCTGCATCAATCTTTGTGATGATGATTTTTCATCAAGAATCAAGCAACCCCTTAACATTACGTTGATTGACTTATTGTTTAACTTATTTTGATAATTGTTGTTGATTGGCTTTTGTTAAAAACCATTCTGTTGAATTGAGCTGCTTTTTTGCTGTGGGTTATGGGTTCCTCTCCCTTTGCTGGATTATTTTGCTGTCAAAAATATGCTTTTGCACACCAGGTGTTTGTCGAATTGTTTATGGCTATATTTTATTACGTAACATAGGAAATTATCAAAATAGCTAAAAATTAGTAGTATAAACAAATACTAAAATTTTTAAATGATATAAAATATATTTATCCATAACAAAAATTGTAAAAATAAGAATCATACACTCTTTTTTTAGTAAATGTAATTCACTTTCTCAAAAGGGGGCTTTTTTGATGAACAATACATAACAGAGGATGTTTTTAGACTATTTAATTAACATAGTGGGTTTTTTTATTTTTCAGAAAAACACAGGTAGTATGAAATTTGACCTTTCCTTACTGATATTAGTTTTGAAGTATTGGACTCAAGTTTTAAAATTATATCTTAACCCTTTATTCAAATTTGGTCTCTATTTTTAATTTAGAAATGGGGTATTTATGACATTTCTTGTTCATTAAATGCTGCATTGAGTGAGGCAAGGTGTGATGCTGTTGATTGTTCCCACTCAAAATTTGATATTTTCGGTTAATAGTCAGGCCAAGTAAACTGTGTAACAAATACTAATCACTATATTTGTAAAAATATGATAATTACTTGTTATTAGAATAATTTTCTTAATATTTTTGGCCCGGATGGGATCCTCAATTCCACTTGGTACTCCATCTTGTATAATAATCATTGGATTATGTCATGTGTATTTAAGTTTTTTTTTATTGTGAATTATTTAATTTTTTAAATACATATGGTATCATCTGAATGGTTGAAATACAAGATAAAATACCAAATTGAAATTGAGAATCTCATCTGCAATATAATCCAATTTTCTCAAGAAGCACATCTCATATATAACCCCGGCCATGAACCTGTGAAAACAAAGAGAAGCAAACGACCTCTGTGTTTTTTCTTTCTTTTTTTCTTCTCTGGGCTTAAAATAGAGATCTCCTCAGCAGAAAAAGATATATATATATATATATATATATATATATGTATATTTACAATTTTTTCTTGATCTATTCTTCTATTTTTCTTTTTCTTTTTTCACCTTTTGAAGAATCCTAAGCTACGTTTAGCTCTCAATAGACAAGGTAAATAAAAATTTCAAATTAATCCTGTTATTTGTCCTAGTTAGAGTTTATTTATTGGAAACTAGCAGAACAAGTGTGCATTGCACACAATTCAACTAATTTGCTTAAATTAATTATTGAAGTTTGCATAATTTTATTATATTATATTTGAGTAGTCAATTTTAAAAATATATTCATTATATATATATATATATACATATATATATATATATATCGATTTATAAATTTAATAATATCTGAAAATTCTTGATCAATGGTTGGTATTTAATTATGTGCAATTAGTCGTGATGAATGTAGATTAATTCATATAGGTGTGTTATATATTATAAAACTGCTATGAAATCATTATGGAAAGAAATTATTAGCTACATGAAATATGAATACATTATATCATAGATTTCCCAAAGATTAAAAACGGCCAGAGGAGTTTGAGTTTGAGAAACTCAATCATGTTTATAATATTTGTATTTAAAAAATTACTAAATAATCGACGATCACAAAAAAGATTAATTAATTAATGGACGGCCGTGAGAGTTGATGAAACCATGAAAGAAGGCGACGTGTTCATTTAATTAATTTGTTCATTTTTTATAAATGTACATAAATTTATTATTTAATGTATTTGTTGGTTATATATCTTATATATGAATTTATTATATAATTGTTAATATTTTATAGTATAATTACTTTGTACCACTTATGCAATGAAATTATATGAATAACGTGACAAAGTGTTTTAAGCAATAAAATAATAGCAATTAAATAGTAAAATGCAGTAAGATGAGAGTGAGAGAGAGAGAGAGAGAGAGAGAGAGAGAGTGAGAGAGAGAGAGATGCATGTATCCTCTCTCAAGATTCCATTTTTTTACAAAAATTCTAAACCTTCTTGGATTGTTGATGTATATATGTATTAACACAATTCAAATCTTCTATTCAACAATTTTTATGTTGACTTTACCGTCTAATAAAAATACAGTTTTTTAATTAATATAAGTTCACAAAATCATGCATCATCCATTT
Source organism: Perilla frutescens (assembly GCA_026008535.1). Classification (NCBI taxonomy): domain Eukaryota; kingdom Viridiplantae; phylum Streptophyta; class Magnoliopsida; order Lamiales; family Lamiaceae; genus Perilla; species Perilla frutescens. Next base: position 54,922,226 of record BRKX01000015.1, read on the forward strand.
CAGAAAAATTCAGTATAAAATTAATTAAACTTACTAAAAAGTTAATGAGTTCAAAATAGTACTAATTATATGATTTTTTACTATCATGACAAAACACACCTTATCGCACATCAATTAACATAGTTTATCTCATACATAAATTATATTTTTTAACCACTCTATGTTATTAATTGATTATATTATACACTGAATTGATTGAACTATTTTAATTATTACACACGTCACAAAATATTAACTATTTTTTTCTATGTATTTTATCCAAAAATACATTTAATACTATATTTTTTAATGTAATATAAATGACTACATTGAACAAATAAAACTAAAAATAACTTAACTAAATTAAAATAATGTTGAATGTAAAGCTAAAAAAAAACTTCATTATTATAGCAACATGTGTTGCTCAATGATAAAGAAATGTTAAAATCTCAAAGTTTGGTTAATAATTTGTTGTGGTTAAATGCGTTCAAGATTTCATTTTCAATATATTTTTAAAATGTTATACATTGTTTATAATTTTTTTATGAAAAATACAATTTGATTTTCAGTTGTAATTCTTGATTCAATGATTAACTAATTTAATTAGTAGTACAAATCTAACGAAAAATTATTCAATTTCTCAATTTTAATGATTTCGTCAGCTAACAGAGAATGTTCATTCTCATTGTTATGATTGATATGTTTTAAAATTGGTAATCATCACCATTTTCATGGAAATCTATATTCCAAAATATGTGCAATATAAATTCCTTCCACCTGAGGAATTTAATTATTATCATTCAACCAAAACACCTAATATATATATCATTCTATAAAAAAATCATAATGTACAACACTTCTACATATAACTACGAATTATATTATTGTTCTATATGTATTATGTTTAACTAAATAGTTTGAGAATTATGTTAAATAATTAGTAGTTCAATCTTAGGAGAAAATATCCGATTCTTCTATTTCAACTCTTTTATAAGTAATTGGACTATGTTTATTTTCAGTCATATGATTATAGGTAGTCAACATAATCTATATTCCAAAAAATTATGCAATATTCATTCCCCCCATAAATTTAAATAACTATTCTTAATTAACTGAATAATCTAATATAAAATATTTTATATATAATTATAAAACCAACCAATATTATATTCTAAATTTCTCAAATTATAAATTAATAATCTAGAAAAAGGTAACACTTGAACCATAATTTAAAATTTATTTTTCCAATCAACCATTTATTATTGTAATATTTTTAAAAGTCATGTATAAATTATAAATTCGTATAAAGTTGGTGATTTTTTTACAATTAACCATATTTTAAAACTTGGTCTAGCAACTTTCAAAATAGAGCTCCCAAAATTTTCTACATCAATCAATTCTTATATTTATCTTCACAATGGACTTTTTTAAGTGTTTTTCATTCACTTTAACAGATATATATTCTAATAGTTCAACATACATTATATGACATGTCTTCTTGGTGCAATCAACATTATCCGAGCCCAATCATAAATAAAGAAGTTGAAATTTAATTTCAATAAATTTAATTGGAACTACTCTTAGTCATATGAATGGGAGTGAACACATCAATTTCAATTAATAAATTAAAACTTAGCATTTTGGTTGTATATATTATGGAATCATTTTTTTTAATTTTCATTCATATACCATATAACATGATTTAGAACACACACACACACATTGTAGTTACCACAACTAAATTACATATCTTCTATTAAGAACTATTTAAATAACTTATAATAAATGAATCAAATCATTGATTGAATGTTGATGTAATTCTTATTGATAGATAATTTCTTAAGAATAATGAGCTAGATTAGTTTATAATCTTTCCATAAATTCAAATTTATATTTTTCAATCTCCTTGATTGGGATGTAATTTGTTGGTCCCGAATGAGTCAAATGGGGTTTAAAGGAGTGTTGAATAAACTATTTTCAAAATTCAATTTAAAGTGCGGAAATATAAGGCCTTGACTTGTTACTTGATTTGTACTAACTATCGTTGAGATAGTCTAGAATAATAATTTCAGAGGATGAAATATCTAATGAATAAAATAAAATAGCAGTAATCAGTCGTTAGTGAATATGACTCTGGACATCTGATTTCAATGAACGTGTTGCAATTAAGATAGGTCAATTAAAATAAAGCAATGTAGAACACATAAAATTTATATAGGTTCAAAGCTAAAACTTCTACGTCTTCTCTACCTTTGTATAGATCAGTTGTGCTATAGACATTTATTGATTATCAACTTGTCTCTGTCATAATTATTATGTATTCGTTCAGTCGAGTTTGTCACGACTAATTATTTTAAGTTATTTGACATTTCATCAAAATATTTGACCAGCTGTTTTTCCAACATAATCTATATAAACTATATAATAGTACAATTCTATTAAAATAATATTTAAATTATAACAAATAATATATTATATGTGGAGAATTAATTATATAATATATTATATTACTGTAGGATTATGGTTTTTTTTTTTTTCTTATATGCTATGGTTGATATGATGAAGAAATAATTGGTGGAGAATTAATTGATGTGAATGAAGAATTGTAATAGTCCAATAGTATTGAAATAGATATAATACATTAAACGTGATAATGATTAATTATATAATGATTGATGGATAAGAAATTCTTGATTTTTGATAGAGAACTTCTTAAGTATCATCTGATTAGTTTATAATCTTTCTATAAATTCAAGCATTTATTTTTCAATCTCTTCATTCGAACGTATTTTATATAGACTTTATGATTGATGGAGAATTAATTCATGTGGATGAATGAAAATTATAATAATACAATTCTATTGAATTGATATTTAAATTATAAAATTAAATATAATAGATTATATGTGTTGAATTAATTATATACTATATTATATTATTGCGGGATTATATTTTTTTAAATTTTTTTCTTGTTTGCTACGGTTGACATGATAGAGAAATAATTGATGAAAAATTAATACGATGTGGATGAAGAATTGGAATTGTACAATACTATTGAAATAATTATATTAAATTATATGTGAATAATTAATTATATAATATAGTATATTACTATTTTACCTTTAAATTAAGTGCATATTATGGATGTAATAGACAAATCATATTTGGTAAGAAATTAAATAAATATAATATATTATATTTATAAATAATTATGTAACACCCTAAATTCTATAATTTAAAATGTTACCCTTTATGTTCTTTTAAGCGGAAAGTGATTAACAATAATGATTGGTCAAGTAATTTTTTTTTTCTTTTTCTTTTTCCTTTCTAAAATAATCATGCTAGAAATCCTAAGAAGAAAATAGAACCATATATTTTCAGAAATATATGTACATAGATCAAAATACCTGCATTTCATAAACACCAAGTTCATTTCAAAAAGTAACTCATAAGTTCAAAAATATTAAATTCAAACTTGGAACATTGGTAAAACCATAATATTCAACCATTACATTAAGTTGGTTTAAAAACAACTAAATATGCACAGAATATCAAGTTCAAAATAGTTTACTTTCAGAAACTAGTGCAAAAGTTAAGGTTAAGCGTTGGAAACATTTTGAGAAAGTTCACCCCCATTTCCATCGCGCCGCTCCCAGCTCACTCACCTGAAAATATTTAAAAATGTGGGGTGAGCACTTTTAAAACGTACTCAGTGGTGGGGATTATGGACATTTCTTTCTATTTTATTCAACTGAAATAAATCGCAGGAATAATGGATTTAGGGTACACTTCTTCTGATTCTAGAATACATCTTGAACTATGCATACGACATATTCTGGTGCGTATAAACGCTTCTATGCGTATGAAACGCTATTCTGATCCATATTCCATCCACGATAATTCAAATTGGATTAAAAACATTTCTGACTGAAAAAGCATATATCATATACTTTTATTTCGCAGATAATAATTTTACCCACCTGTTCTCAGGAGCACGTAATAATCAAATCGAAATAATTCACATAATGGACGAGGATCTTAATTGCGTCGCACCTAGTATTAAAATAATATAAGTTAAATTATTTGGGCAAATTCTAAATTCAATAAATCTGGAAATAAAATAAAATTATGAGCTTATTCAATCCACTTATGAAGTTCGGATTGAATATTAAATTAATTAAACTTTTAAGGCTTAAATTTAAAATTTGAAATAAAGTGTTAGGGGGTAAATCTGAAATTTAGAACTAGGAAGGGTTAATTAATAATTTATATAATTATAAGTTGAAATAACTTATTTTCCAAAAGCACCTCCTTTTTTCTTCCTAAAGAAGACGACCAGACCAAGAAAGAAAACCAAATCCCCAAATTCAAACTTAAATCTCTCTCTCTCTCTCTCTCTCTCTCTCTCTCTCTCTCTCTCTCTCTCTCTCTCTCTCTCTCTCTCTCTCTCTCTCTCTCTCTCTCTCTCTCTCTCTCTCTCTCTCTCTCTCTCCAGCTACTAAATACGAAAATAGAAATACCCAATTGAAACCAAATTTCCATCAATCAACTTTCTTCTTCTACACATCTCCGGTGGAACCTTCTCTGCCGGCGACCCGACTGAACTCACGGTCTCCACGAAGACTCGACGCAGCTAAGCTTAAACCGACGTCTCCAGCTCTGAACCAGTCTAAACCCAAACTCACCCCAGCACGTTGCAGACCTCTCCAGCTCCCCCAGCCGAGACCAACACCGAAAACTACCAACATCGATGACTTTGACCAGGGAAGCAAATACTAAACCAGAATCCGAACAGGACCCCACGACACCCTCCCCTCTTTTCTTCTATTTTCTTTAATTTCTTAATTGGGTTAAGGGCCAAATAGGCCCCTGTACTTATTTGGGGGAAACAAATAGCCCCTCGGACTATTTTTTGTCTCGATTGAGCCCCTGAACTTTTATTAAAAGCTCAATCAAGTCCCTCCGTCACACCCCTCACTAACGGCCGTTAGTGAAGAATCAAAACGACGTCATTTTATACAAAACGACATCGTTTTGATTCTGCCCCAAAAATAAAATAAAAAACCACCCCAAAAATCAATTGACCCGCCCCAATATCAATTAACCCGCCCCAATTTTCAATTAACCAATTATTGTGATTGTTTTTCATCCCAAATCAAATTTGCAGAAAATTCAACAAAAAAATATGCTGCAATTCCTTCACCAAAATCACCAACCCAGAACACAATCATTCACACAACAGCGTTATTCTATCAAACGACGAATCAAGAGAGGGGCACCATTTTGAAGCAAGGCTTATTTTGTTGAGTTTCCCAGACTTCAACATCTCCATATCCGATCTCAACCGCTGCGCGAAGAGATCGGAAACTTGTTCATTCAAGAACTTGAAATGGGGGTCTTGATTAAACCTCTCTACAACGCTCTTCGCTCGTTCGACCCTTTTCTCTTCACGGGTTTGCTTCATATCGAGACTTTTCTTGGCCTCAATCAGTTTCATCTTTAGATTTTTCCTCTTCCAAAACAAATTCGGTAGTATACCATTACTCCGCCGCCGCCGCCCTCCTTCAGTTTCCACAGATTTCTTAATCTTCGAGATCACCTCCTTTAAAATATCCCACTCCTCTCTCACCGAATTATAAGCTTTCCAGTTCTCCCCTGCCTCTTTTGCCAATTCTCATGCGTTGGAACCCTCAAGAACTCGGAAAAGAATCTCGAGCAAATCCTTAAAGTAGCCGAAATTCTCCAAGGCGGCAACGTTGGCCGCGAGAGTTTTGGGGCGGCGGTGTAGAACCCTTCTCTATCGAACTTTTAGAGACAAAAGGATTTTGGGGCAGGGCGAGTTTAATTGATTTTTGGCGGATTTAATTTTTTTTTTTTGCAAAATCAAAACGACGTCGTTTTGATTCTTCACTAACGGCCGTTAGTGAGGGGTGTGACGGAGGGGCTTGATTGAGCCCTCAATAAAAGTTCAGAGGCTCAATCGAGACAAAAAATAGTTCGAGGGGCTATTTGTTCCCCCCAAATAAGTACAGGGGCCTATTTGGCCCTTAACCCTTCTTAATTTCTAGGTATCTTTCAGAATTCTTTTAATTTAATTTCTAAATGATATTGAAATGCAAAATCGTGTGTATGGGATGATGTTGAGTGGTGAAGCATGTTTTGGTATTGTGTAATTAAATTTTGCTATAGTAATTGGAAGTGTACAGAAATGGTAATTTTGTAAATAAACTTCCGTAACTAGCATAAATATACATGTATATGTATGAATTTTCAAACATGATGTGCAGTAAGAATAAATTATATATTTTTTTTCTTTATTTTTGTTTGTTGAAAACGTGATTTAGTGAACTAGTTTAAGGAATTGGGAAAAACTAGAGGCGGTTATGTTTAGTTTTGATAATGCTTTCAATCAACAGAGAGTTAGGTGTGATGGTTCGAATAGTAATCTTACCGAGGGAGATGATCCAATTTACAGCAGCACTAAGAGCCAAAATCAAAATAGGCAATTTGATTCTTCTACAAGTTTTTATGGGATTTGCTTTGAAATATAAGTTTTAATTGAAAAGTTGAGAGTAGAGAATGGTTAGGATATGTCCGTATATATAAAGGCATGAATTTTAGGATAGGTATAACCGTATAAGGATTAATGGGATAAGGTTAAGTTTTTTTTTTTTTTTCAGGATAAATTTTAAGAATGATATTAATTTTAATAATAAAGAGAAGGCTATGTTTTGAGGATAAATTTGGAGAAAAATAAAATAAAAATAATATTAATTTTTAATCTCATATTTATCTTTAAATAAAACTAAATTCCTTTTATTTCAAAAGCACATGAGAGATAAGTTTAAAAAATATTTTAACAAGCTCATATAATAATTTTAAGCCTCAATTTTTATGTTTTAAAATCTTTTCTAAGTTAGAAGCGCAATGTCAGATTCTCTCAAGTCCATCAAATTATATCGAACATTATCAAATAAATTAAAAACTCAAATTTAAAGTAATTAAATAATAATTTAAATCACGTAAAAGTGGGTTGCTACAAATTATTTATAATATTTTATATTAAGAATAATTTTATGTAGTAGAGTTGAATTATAACAAAACTATTGAAATAAATATAATATATTATATTTACAAAAAAATTGTAATATATTATATTGCTTTTTTACCTTTAAATTAAGTACAAATTGTGGACAAAATAGGCAAATCATATTTTGTAAGAAACATCCACACTTTTTATATATATATATATATATATATATATATATAATATGTATGTAGATATAGATAAGGGGCTCTTTCTTTTACAAAAATATGTTCTGAAATAATTGGATATATATGAGCTAAAATCCTGATTTACATCAACAAAGAATACAATTAATATTCAGACAACGTTGATAATGGTCCAAATTTTAGGACAAATGTTTGAACAGTCAACTTTAATAGCAAAATATTATTCTACATACCTTCCTAAAAAGTAGTGCGCAATAATTTCTTTTATGAATTATTATAGAACATAAAATAAAACGAATATTTGGGTAGAAACATAGTTGAATAGTTTATTTGTGCTTTGAGCATAGTGAGTTAAATTATGGGACGATTAGTTTATTTGTACATTTGAGAGAGAGAGAGAGAGAGAGAGAGAGAGAGAGTGTGATATTCTTCCCACCATTACCAACTCCTCCTGCTTCAGGCCATGGTTAACTAGATGTTGGCTTGATAATTTCTGTTAGAGAGATAAGAGAGATGGCCGGTTATGGTGCAGTAGTTTCTCTTCAACAAACAACTAAGCATCTTCTACAATCTTCTCGAATCTCGTTGGTTTCCCAATGTTCAGAAATCTTACAACTCGCCTACGTGGAGCTGGAGTCCTTGCGAGAAATATTGGAAAGATTGAATGACATCAGCCCAAGCAAGAGCAGGAAGAAGGTGAATGCTTTGGATGGACGAATCAAAGAGGCAGTTTGGAGATTTGAAGACTTACTTGAATCCCATCTCTCTCATCAGATTCTCTCTCATCATTTTGAGAGTGATAGGGATCATGTGTTGATACTCTCCATAGATCTACTACAAAACGATGTTGGTTCCTTCATCGAGATGGTGAAGGATATGAAAAACAAGTATCTTCATGAATTAGACAATATGCCTCAACTTGAAGAAGATGAAGAATCACCGGTTGTTCCGATTGGTGGAATGAAGGTAAAGATGGTTGGATTTTCGGATCCATTTGAACATGTGAAAGAGTGTTTTATGGAAAAAAACGTAGGTTCTGGGACTGTTTTGTACTCATTAGTTGGGATGCCAGGCAGTGGGAAAACTACTCTTGCTCAGAATTTGTTTGAAGATCCAGAGGTTTTGAGATGGTTCGATCATCGTGTATGGGTCAGTGTAGGCAGAAAATATGAATTAAAAGAGATTAGACGACACATTCTAGCTCAACTGGATCCTCACATTGATGAAATTCCCCATGGAGATGAAAAAAATAGTGAAATCTTGAAAGGGAAATTGGATAGAAAGAGATGCCTAATTGTGTTAGATAATGTATGGGAGACAGAGGTGATGGATTACGTCAATACTCTTATGGAAGTAGAGAAAAATGCAAAGATACGAATCTTGGTAACTACTAATCTAGACAAGGTTTCTCAAGATGGTGGGCGCTCCTTATTCTACAACTACAGACACACCATGCAGCCATTGAATGAAAAGGAAAGTGAGGCTCTACTTCGTATGAAGGTGTTTGGTGAGGAGGTGGAGGAATTCCCTCCTCGACTCGAGAAAGCCGCCAAGAAGATTGCCAAGATTTGTAAAGGTCTTCCTCTTATGATCGTTGTGGTTGCTGACCTTCTATCAAAAGCCAACAAAAATCACGGCCCAGATTTCTGGAATGAGGTTGCAGAAAATCCGTATTCCGATGTGATGATGGAGGCACATAATCAAATATCAAAGGTACTTTTCCCGGTCTACGATTGTTTTCCTCAATCTTTAAAAATGTTTTATCTGTATATGGGAGCTTTCCCTCAAGATTGTGACATCCCCGTATCAAATCTCATCAATATATTGACTGCCGAGGGGTTTCTTCAACCAGAACATCTGCATAACTTCTTTCATGAGAACATCCACCTTTCTAATAGGACTAGTACTACTGTTCTTATCTCTCAAAACAAGAGCATAAGGGTGGGTACTAAAACTTGTCACCTTAATTCTTCCTGGTGTCACTTGTTCAACAAAGAATCTTGTAAGGACAAGTTTCTGCTCCTCTTAAATAGTGGTTGTGTTGATTCCCTAGAACAATATATAAAAGGCCAACGGCGGTTGTGTCTCCATGCAAATTTTGTATTGAACTTCAAAGAAGTGTACAATTCAGTGAAATGCGATTGTGCATCCACATTACGTTCTCTCCTTTGTTTCGGTCCTTATCACTCATATTCAATGCCACTAGATGTCGGTTTCAAGTTGCTTAGGGTACTAGATGCTCTTCAAGTCCGTTTCTACAGTTTCCCAGTTGAAATTCTGGAACTAGTTTTGTTGCGGTACCTTGCCCTAACTTACAATGGAGAACTCCCTATTTCCATATCCAAACTTTTAAACCTTCAATTCTTGATTATCCATCCACATGTGAGCATTATATCTTTTTGGGCTTTATCATATGTGCCTGTACAAATTTGGGATATGCAAGAACTCAAGCATATTGAGATCTTGGGAAGAAACCTACCAAATCCTAAACATGGTGTATCCTTGCAAAAACTCTCGACACTTATCGGTGTGAGCGTTCGCAATTGTACCCGGGAAGTTCTTGAGGCACTTCCTAATATAAAGAAATTGGGAATCCATATTGAATCGACTCCTAGTTGTAATGGTGATTTTGATTATATTTGGAAACTCAATAATTTACGGATACTGAAATGCAATAGCATTGTAAATCCTGAGATTAAGTATGCATGTGCCGTCCCTCAGACTCCTATTTCAAGGTTCCCATCAAGTTTGCGAAAGTTGCATTTGAGTGGCATGGGTTATCCCTGGAATTACATGGAAGCCATTGATGGAGAAATGCCATATCTTCGGGTGCTAAAATTGCGATCCTATGCCTTTAAAGGTCCAAAGTGGGAAATAAAACCTTATACATTTATGCATCTTGAATATCTCTTAATTGAAGATACTGATTTGGTGCAATGGAAACCGAGAGGTACTGGAAGTTTCATGATGCTTCACAAACTAAGTATGAAACATTGCTACAAATTACAAGAGTTCAATTGGCCGGATCAGGCATGTGCTGGACGGATTGAATTAGTAGACTGCAATCCTTTAGCTGTCACTTGTGCCAAGCAACTCAAACCAGGAGTGGGTTCATTTCATTTGACGATCAAGAGCTCAACTGATGTCTAGATCTCTCATTAATTCTTGGCTAAGATCGAGGTACGTTAGTCCTGCAACTTACTTCACTAAATTCACCAATGCTTAATTCTATCTTCAATTAATTACATCAATCATTGCGCATTAACTATATTTATACTACTGATTGCATAATGTGATGATCATTAATCCATGTTTATGGATTACATTCACACCTAAATTTTCACAAATGACATCTTCGCCTCACTCTAAAATTATAACAAGTTTCAACTTTTGTAGCCCAAGTTATGTGAATAATTTCTCGTTCAACCTTACACTCTAGCTATAAAATCACATTTAATTTTTTGCCCCTGAACTAGCTAGGAAGCTATAATTTTTCACTGATTTCAAAGTTCAGCTTTTTTAAGGCCCAAGAAATAATTAAGACATATATAATGTTTTTTAAGTACCGGGAGATGCACAATTAACAAGCTAGCTAGGTAAGTCACTAGAGCAAATATTAATTAGTATCAAGTTCAAGTGTTGCTCCACCATTTGATCTATTGTGTCTTTTGAGGTAGAATAACTTAATTACTATCTATATAAGTGTGATATTGTTATGCTAATATTGTTTTTTTGTGATTAAAGATGAACTCACACAAGTTGGATCCATATATTAATGCATGCTCAGAAGGTATATATGAGTGTTAATTATTTAATTCAGTTCATACTAACTAATTATTGTGTTTATCATATCATACTAAGTATGTATGCATTATCTTATTATATTCAATTATTATTTTGCAGAAATAAGGAGCTCAACTCAAGAATCTTCTTATGTTTGGTTTTGTTTTGTCATTGTAATTTTAAAAGTATGACTTTTGTTAGGTTTTGCTAAGGGGATATATAAGACCCTTGAATTTAGTGTGATCCTTGATGTTGTTGGTTGGATTTGTTTAAAAACCATTTTCTTCGAATCTGCTATAACTTATTATTTTGCAGGATAAAGAGCGAAACAATATCCGTTATTTTAAATTTACTAGTGTAGATGACGTGCTTTGCACGTGTTGCCTATTATTTAGTCCTATTAAATTCATAAAAAAATAGTTTTATTAAATATATAATCCATAGATATAGTAATTATAAAATAATCAATAAAATCAAGCAAAACAGACCTAGAAAAGACCAAAAAGAAGAAAAAAAATATATCATGAGATCGTAATAAGCTACATATGCTAGGTTTAATTTACCTATATAAAATATTTGCAAGTAATGCATAGATATTAATTGTGATTTTTTTAAAATAATACTAATTATTTGGGTATTCACGTCGAGAATTGCATTTTATTTATAGTTAAATTACTTTAAAAATTAAGATATAGTAAAACACACACTATTATACAAGGTAAGAAGTCATTGCATATAAATTTACAGAAGTATTTAATGGAGCTGTGAAAATGCTTAAATAGTACTATTGATAAATGATGTTTGATTTATTTTTATTGTAAATCTATATTATGACTTTTTTTTTAATTTCTTGTTTGATCTTGTTGATTTGCGTACTTTTCTTCTTCCTTTTGGTTTCAGATGTAGGATTGGTCTCTTATTTTTCTTTTTCATTTCTACAATTTATTTGAGATGTAAGATTGGACAATGATTGATCATCATCGCTTGGAATCTCAATGCAATCTTCAATTTTCTTCTTTTAATTTGTGACTATCTTTCTCTGTTTTTTTTTTTTCGTTACACTTCAGTAGAGTACAACTCTATAACCGATTTTTTTTTCTTTTCTCCCACCTTAGTTCGCGTGGGCATTTGAGTTGTTCCTCTTAATTTGGCTCTGACTCTTCAACCGAATCACAAAGAGTTTTTTTTTTTGTGTGTGAAAATTTGTATAATTGTACTTGTGTTTAATTATTATCTTGATTTTATCTCAAGAACTTCCACGTTGCACTTTTTGCATATTTTTATTTAAGAATTCTTATGGCACTAACTACTGCGTCTTTTATATGAATCATATCATATTGACGATTTATTGTCATGCATGTTTTATCAATAATTCTTGTAAAATAATATGAATCATCCTAAAAATATGAACAAGATATATAAGAATATTAAACATGCATGTGAGTGAATTATATATTCTAGAAATATAATTGGCACCAAAACACTTCTCACATACTTCATCTACAAGAACAAGGAGAACAATGATATTAAAACTTGATGGCTAATGTCTAAAATAGATAATTTTAAAGTTCTATTATAATTAAGAGAATTTCAATCTTAAAGAGTCAGAATCATGACTTCCAGAGTGACTCGAGCTTTGTAGCATATAAGATGACTTGACTTTTTGAATAATTATTGCTTAACTGATATGTTCTTCTTGCTTCTTCTCAAAAATCAAATTAGTAGAATAATTACAAGTTCGAATACACTTAGGATTAAAATTATTGAATTGTCAGCTTCTATTGGTTTACACTGATTAAAGTATAAACTTACCAAAAATTTGATTTTATGACTTTGAACTTTACAAAATTGTGTTGCATATGTTGTTTTCAATACTATCATTTATTTCATTTATAACAGTGTATTTTTTTAGTATTTATTATTGTCTATTCTGAATCACTCGAAGTTGTATAATGTGGCGTTGCAAGAAAAAACTCTATATAGTGAAATTAAAAATAAAGAACATTCATGTTAGATCACAATAAAAGAAAAATATTACTACAATAATTAATTTTAAAGGAAACTCATAATTGAGTATAAACCACAAAATAAAAATTGAATAATAAGACGTATTTTGCTAGCCTTGTAGAAATTTGCAAAATATTTTATAGAACATATAATTTGTAATTAATCAATTGTTTGATTGTTTCAATCCCCAGAAAGAAAACAAAGTGAGTTAAAATAATGTATGAACTTTGTAATTTATATAGGTAATGATATAGTTATATTTATGGTTGTAAAAATCGGGCTAGGCGGCCCCTAGCCGTGCCGAAAACACCCAAATCGGCCAAGAAATCGGCCAACCGATTCCTCGGCACCTAGGCAGCAATTAATCGGTCGATTAGGCACCGACTAGACACCCATTAGTTTTTTTTTTTAAAAAAAAATTTGGTTCAAAATATGACTTTTTATACATCAACCTACATCCCATTTTTCAATCTACAACCAATGTGGGATATAGAAAATGGGAATAAAGTTAAAAAACTAATTTGAGATTTTCATTTAAGATAGCTCACTCTTTTATAGAACAACCCACATCCTAATTTTCAATCTAAAACCGATGTGGGATATAGGAAATGTTTAAAAAGGTTGAAAACCTGATTGGAGCTTTTATACAATAACATACATCTCAATTTTTCATTATATAATCGATGTGGGATGTAAAGTAAATCAAAAACTTAATATATAAATACTCATATATAATAATATATTAGCAAATTAGAAAACCACCTAGGCTCCGCCTAGATTCTGTCTAGGCCCCGCCTAATCGACCTAGGCGCTAGGCCCCCTCCGACCGCCCGACTAGCAGCAAATAAATGCAATAAAAAATTATATTTTTCATCATTACTAATTGTGGAAGATGTAATTGTAGTGTCACGATTCAAGGTCATGGGCATGAATAATTAAATTATTTTTTGAAAATTAAAATAATATATTATAATTAAATTTTAGTTCCAAAAAGTTCAAATAATTTGAAAATGTTGTGTAATTATAATACAATTCATTAATCGTTTTCACGTATTTCACTATAATTTTTATTATAAAATAAAAATTAATTATAACATAAATAATCATTGTCAACATTTATAAAAAAAATGAACTAAAAAAATTATAAAACATAATTTTAAAAAAATCAATCATAATAATGAATTATTAATTAAAAATTAAAAAATTAAAAAATAATTATAAACCCGAATTGGGTGGGAGAACTCTGAGAAATAATCATAACATTAAACTAAATCATAAAAAAATAAAGAAAAAAATACAAGAAAACTCGATAATTTAAAAATACAAAACGGAGTGCAACGCAAAAAGTGCAACATGAAATTTCATGTGATGGAAGACCGCATGTTCTCTTTATTTAATATTAATATGAAAACTAATATAGTATATCAAAAAGTCATTGGTTATGTTTTTTTTAATATTATAAGCATTCTCAATTTTCAAATTTAATTTAATTTTAATATTTTTAAATAATTATTCTTATCATAATTTTAAAAGTTTATTTTTAATTTCTAGGATATATTTCAATTTATAGTTTTTTTTTTAATTCTATGTGTTACGATGCTGATGCGAGATTCTTGTCATGCTTACAAATATAAAAGCATATTTGTAAATGTGATGAAACGAGGTCGTTTCACAGAGAATGAGATATGAAAATAGATAACACAAATACCACGACTATAGATGTAACGACCCATTTTTAATAGTGTAAATGGATACTTCTATTCAAAAACCAAATAAGAAATGCTTTTCTAGCCAACTTCCATAACACATGCTTTTTTATTCAAACTTTTTCAAAATCTCTCTAATACCCTTACTAAAGGGTGGGCCAAGTCAATATTCCATGTTGACTCAAATTTAAAAAGTGAAATATTCTCACGACTGAAGAGAAAGAAAGTCACGAGAGGAACAGAGACAAAACAGAGACTCACGACAGAACAGAAACAAAAAAATCGATCCCCTTTGCTTTCTTCCTTAGAATTCTCACGAAAACTCGAGCAATTTTTTTGTCACGAACGATCAACCCAGATTGAGAAACTCACGAAAGCCTCACAATCCTCACGAAACACAGATACACAAACTCACGAATTCAATTCTCACAATCGATCCCCTTTTTGAAATCGTCGTTGTTCTCTTCAATTCTCGGCGCTGTTGGAGTTGAGTATCGACGTTGGTTCCATGGAAAATATCGAGCAATGGGCTATTGATTTTCAACAGGTTAGTCCGCTATTTTGGTTTTTTTTTTGTAGTTTTTGTGTTTAATTTACACTATCCTTGTTCGGTTTTGAATTATGTTGAATGGGTAGGTTGAAATCGAGAGAATAATTAGAAACGAAAATAGATTATTGTGGCGATTTGATGAAATCTGTTGTTAATTTTTATGATTATTATGTGAAATATGTCGTTAATTTTTGCTGGCGATTTGTTGATGTCGTGACAATATATTGTCACGAAAACTCATATCGGGTCTATATATTGTCATGAAAACCGATTGTATATTTTTGTCACGAAAATGATGTCGTGATAATATATACACACGAGATCT
This sequence comes from Perilla frutescens, assembly GCA_026008535.1. Taxonomy (NCBI): domain Eukaryota; kingdom Viridiplantae; phylum Streptophyta; class Magnoliopsida; order Lamiales; family Lamiaceae; genus Perilla; species Perilla frutescens. The sequence goes on from BRKX01000015.1 coordinate 54,937,809, forward strand.
CTTCTCGTGACAATTATTCTCACGAATGATATCTTTTCGTGTAAAAAAAACTGTGAGAATATATTTACACGAAATCTATTCTCGTGTAAATATATTCTCACGACATGAAATCTTGTGACAATATATTGTCCCGGAACCTAATCTCGTGACAATATATTGTCACGAAATATAATTTTTTTTTATAATTGTTTGTGCTTAGGTTTTTTATTTCATAATTAATTCTTCTTCTCAATCATTGTTAAATTCTCAGCATGTAGATATCTATATCATGTCCAATTAGTTTTAATTTAATTATATTTATTTTATTTCTGCATTATTTATTGCTAATTTTTTGTATATATATTATTTAAAAAATAGCGTGATTGGGTGTGGAGGAGAGAGGCTTTACAGAACATCACATGCGGGATCAATTTATACTGGAAGGACAATATGAGTGTAATTAGGAAAGTATTACACGTGATTAGTGGTGGGCCCGAACTATTCGAGCAGTTTAGGAGAGAGTCGTGCTTCAGGCATCTGATAGATTTCGTGGGGGGAAACAGTTGTAACAATGCTCTACATGCATTGTTGAGTAGAGAGGTGATTATTGACGGTGCAGAGGAGCACGATTTTTGGTTTTGGGTTGGAGAAACCAATATTAGATTTTCTCCGAGTGAGTTTGCTCTGGTGACTGGACTGCAGTTCGGAGGATCCGATTTTGATCCGTCTGCATCACATAAGATTTCTAGGAGATCTTTTATTCCCGTGAGTTGAACAAGACAACTTTGAGAGTGAAGGACCTACTTGAGAGGTTTAGGACCTATTCACTAGGAGATGACCTCATGGATTATGTCATGGTCGCCAATGTCCTGTTCTTGCACACCATGATCTTTGGATATGATCAGACACACATGATAGATGACTGGGTACGGGTCTTAGCTGAGGATCGGGATCGATGGAACTCATTTCCATGGGGAGCTTCTGCATTTAGTCTCTTGAAGCATTATATGAGTTTGGTACCGTCTACTGAGGTCGAACTGAGGAGAAAATTCAAGAAGACAGAGGAAAAAGCCAGATTGTCTTATCATTTCTATGGACCGGTGTGGGCTCTACTGGTATGAATCTTAATTTTGTCACGATTATGACTGTAATCTTATTTTATTTAATATAATTTGATCAATGTCTTATTCGACAGGTGTGGGTATATGAGGCCTTACCGAGACTCGGTGCACATTATGCACAGGTTCCGACACCAGACGCATTGTCCAGGTGTTTGAAGTGGGCCCTTAACACGAAGACTGCGCGTCTGGGCACATTGTTTTCTGATGAGGTGAGGATTTATTTTAAACAATGTGTGTTTTCTTGATTATTTGAAGTGTTTCTAATTAATTCTTTACCATTTGCAGCAATTATGCTTCATATATCTACAGCCGAGTGAGCATGAGATGGCCACTTCATATTACAGAAGTGTCTTGCTCGGTGATTGTATGGGCGTGACGTATGAGGCGCAGCGCAATAAGAGGGTGAAGCCCACTTATCGAGAGCTGGCTAGAGCCCATCAGCCCAGAGTTCCCTCTCCTCCCAGAGCTCCATCTCCTCCCAGAGCTCCCTCTCCTCAGGGCGATCTGGGAGTTGCATTCCTCGCACGTGTGCTGATATGGGTACCGTTGAGTCATCCAGGAGACGCCAGACTCGCCCTACAGATAAGCGTCCTAGACTGGCGACCCCCACGTCTAGTACTAATGAGGATCACCAGTGTTGCAAACATGTGGGGCAGATGCGAGACGTGGCACGTCAAACAGACATAGAGATGCTCCGTATGATGCAGGAGCGTTGGATCACATTCTAGTCCGGTTAGGCCTAGCTTGGCTAGGCCTAGCTCGGCTAAGCCGAGCTCAGCGGGTGTGTCGAGCTCGATGAGGGAATTTGTTGCTTATCAATGTTGCGGGCCAGACGCGCGCTTAAGAGTGAACTTGATTGAGCTTGAACTGGATCAGGCCTTCTTCGATGAATTGCTCGACACCAACAGAGACATGTCCTCACAATGTATGGATCTGATCCTGTATTGCCTTCAAATCAGGCTGGCCGAGGGTCGTGGGTTGAAGGCAGGAGTGAATTTACGTAGCACAATCGTCTTGCAGTCATCATTTTTCATGAGTTTTCAATATTTATTTTAATCTAACAAGTCAATTGATCTTATAATTACGTTAATATTTTCTTGTTACAGTATAAGTTGGTGCAAGAGTATCATCTCATTCATCCGGACGATGAGGAATTTACGCAGACATACCCCAATTTTGATTACGCTTGGTGGGGATGGGATGATGAGTTGGTCGACATCGTCAGAGGGGATCAGTTACTGACGGGTCCTTGGTGGCAGGCGAATAGTGTAAGTGAACTTCATTAAAACCCATTTACGATACATGTGTCTTTTATGACTGTTTTATATCTATTTGTATTTACAGATCATCACCGCTTGCCATGTTGATGGACATTGGGTGACCGTTCGGATTTGTCTAGACGCATGGCGAGTGGAGTTGTATGATTCATTGTTGTACAACATGATGGATCCGACAGATGAGCCCACTTATTCCATGCATGAGCACCAGCTCTGGCCATTGATGCACTTGATTCCTGGACTGCTGCGTCATCTCAGATATTGGGAGAAAGCTAGGCGTACTGAAATCTACAGACCGTTAGAGTATTACAGAACGCCACTCATGTATCAGTTCAGACAGATAGATGGTGTGAGTTGTGGTGTTTTTTCTGCCATGCAAGTCGATCGATTGATTTCGTCGAAGAAATTCAACATGGATCCTACTCCGGATGACTTGAACCCTGTTCGGGCACTTGCCCTTGCTGTGTCCTGGTCCACGACAAATACTACATCTCTTCGGACGACGTCGCCCCTCACCAAGCATTTCTTCTTGTGATTGTTCAATCTGGTGTGGGGCTGTACATTTCTTCCTGTTGTGGCCAGTTCCTCCACACCTCGAGCATACTTGTTGTCTTCTACTTCTCGTACTTGAGCCTTCACCAGCTGATCGATATCTTCCCTCCTTAGCACGACCTGCTTGGGAAACTGATTTAGGAGGACAAACTCTGAATGTCGAAGTGAATGTCCACTCATCTTGACTCGGCACTGAACATACACGATCATGGTATGCTAGACAGAGCGTAACTTGCTTGAAACACTGGTCAACGTAATCATAGATGTCCAGTCCGGCGATCCTATCACAGTAGTTGTAAAATGTTAATAACATGAAAAGATAATAAACAATATTTTATAAATTGAATATTTATAAAATCACGGGACCTAATAGCAGCAGCTGCATGAGAACAAGGCATCTGATCGAGCTGAAATTCGCCACATTCACAGGTTCTCATCTGAAGGTCAACAATGAAGCTCTTCTCATTCTTTTGCACTTTGTATAAATGTGCATTCTGGCATCGAACCCTATACTGAAGGCTCATCTCCACCTGTCTGTAAAGCTTTGTGTAAGCAAATTCTGTCAAGATGTGATCTCTCGACACTGCCTTCGCACGTCTCTCGTCAAACCACTTTTCTATCACATCTCTGACCACTTCAATTAGGGAACATATGGGCAATCTTCTAGCCCACAACAAATGTGCATTGAAACACTCGGCCGCATTTGAGGTCATGAAGCTGTAACGACGTGAAGGGCATTGTGAGCGTGCCCAGCGATGTACCCCTATACTCAGCAGTGTATTGTAAACGTCTTCTCGGCTTGAGGAGATCATTGATAGATATTTCAGGAACTTTTTTTCTCTATACGCAAATGCAGCCGTTTTGAACATAGAAATCACGTGGCGACCCGCTCGAATCAGATTCTTCGCTATGTGGTAATAGCACAATCCATGGACCGCATTAAGATACACTACCTTAACAGCATTCTTGATGCTCACATGTTGGTCCGAAACTATCACCAACTCATCACGATCTCCAAAAGCCTTCTTAAACTCGGTCAAGAACCATGTCCAGGCTGCATCATTCTCAATAGGACCAACACCAATGGCAAGAGGGAAACACTGCTCATTACCGTCTTTCGTCATAGCGATGAAAAGGATGCCCTTTGTCTTTCCCTTCAAATGAGTGCTGTCAATGACGACAACAGGACGCATACACACGCTGAATGCCGCTCTAGAAACTCCTAGAGCTACAAATGCGTACAAGAAACGACCATCACAATCGGTCTCCAAGTTATAATGTGTATCGGCATTGGACCTCTTCAGCATCTCCAAATATGCAGGCAACACCGCGAAGGACTGATCGTGAGACCCATAAACCATCTCTATTGCGATATTTGTAGCCCGCAAGGCAACACTATACTCAATCTCAATGCCATACTCCCTCAATATCTCAGCTATAATTGCTCTCGGCCTCAGGATTGAACCCTCATCTAGGATTCTCTTTTTAAATAAATCAGCAATCACCCGAGACGATAACTTCCGTGGTGCATTACGTGTCAGGTCTAGCCAACACGTATGATTATCTTCTAACTTAGTCACGATCCACAAACCACCCTTAGAACTAGCCACTAATTTAAATGGGCAGGTCTCGTTTTGCTTGCAGATGACTGTGAGTCGACTTTTGCTGGATCGAGAGACCGAATATTCCACTTGACGCTCCATGTGCCACTTTCCAACAGCAATCATCAAGTCTCTCTTCTCCAAAAATGTCTTCCCCTCGGCTATCACATCACTATCTGTCTGTGGTGGGTCATCATGTACCACTACTAGTGCATCGTCAACACGGGCCACAGGAATAGAACTGTGTCCTAAAGGAGAAATCTCTACATTCAGAGCCTCGGCTTCAGGAGCAGCATCCTCAGATGTGAAATTCTGAGGTCCACCGTGCTGGATAATGTTGACAAACTCATCGAGACGCCCTGGCTCGCGAATCCATTCACAGAATTCAGCTATTTGCTTACGCCGAACTTCACTCTCGTAGTTCTCGTCGTCGTCATCATCCTCATCATCATCATCGTTATCATCCCAAGACAACTCATCACCACTATCATCTCCAATTGGTTCGTCATTAGCATCATTTGACGACATTACTATTAGCGTTTGCTGAAGTGATTTCTCGGTAACGTACACAACAGGCTTATCTTGCTCCTGAACTAGACGGGCTAAATCCACATCCGTTTTCAAGAGTCCTTTTAGTGTCCTCCCCGCCAATGACCTCGTCAAATAACTTAGTGAATAACTAACGCTTGTTTGAGACGTTTCCATAAATTCATGAATTTCTTCGATCAATTTATCACGAGATAAATTGTCGAATGGGAGGTGGACAAGTTGATCTTCACCGTCCATATACTCAGATCTCTCCCATCTACCGCTGTGTCGGATAGCAATACGTTGCCAAGCCATCTGCAAATCAGCAACAAACGAAAATTAAAATAAGTTGCAATATATTGAAATATCGTGACAATATTGTCACAAGATCATAGAATTCGTGACAATATTGTCACGGTTTAGTTGATCTCGTGACAATATTGTCTCGAATACTATGGTCTCGTGACAATATTGTCACGAAATAGGCATTATTCAAAAAAAAAAATTGCCACGAATGCCAAAAATATTGTCACGGTTGGAGGTTATCGTGACAATATTGTCACGAAAAGGGGATCTCGAGACTATTATAGTCACGAGATCTGTGAACTGTGACAATATTGTCACGATAACTCTGTAATTCCGAAAAAAAAACGATGCTACTAATGTTTTCAAATCATCAAAATCTTCAATTTCACCTCAATATATCACAAAATATCCTGATCTACAACAATTTATGCATATAGGATCATTAAAAATTACAAAAGCAAACATATTATAACTTGAATAACTCTTAAACATAGCTATTATGAAATTAACATAAATTGTGGATAAATTACTTAAAATTTAAAAATGATTTTAAACCCAACTAAATCGAAGAACTTCACGGTCGTAAAAATTAAAAACTAACCTCGAATTTATTTGATACGTGTTGTCAATTTTTTACAAATGTCGTGAGTTTTGTGAATTGGAGAGACTTCTTTCAAAATGGCGTGAGTTTTGTGAATTGGAGAGACTACAAATTAAATTCATGCACCAACAATGCAACTACCAAATTTATTTCTATTATTTTCGAATTTTTTTTATAAAAAAAGTGGCCCACATGCTTCATTTTAATTAAAGAGAAAACAAATGGAAATTGTCAAATAAGACAAAAAGGGCATGAATGACTTTTACACCACTTTTGGTATAGAAAAGCATGACTTATGGTACTTGGCTAAAAAAACATTTGTTATCTTGAATTGGCCTACTTTAATTTTTAACCCTTTTTAATATAGTCTTTTGATGTTGTCATTACGATTGATTTATAATTAAATATTTATATTTATTTTAGTAGTCTTGTCTGCAGAGAAAATTAAAAGATAATATCAATAGTTCATAATATGAATAAAAGTATTAAAAATATACCATGATTTATAATTCTAAATTCCACATAATGATCCAAAATTCAGATGCTGATAATAATAATAATAATAATAATAATAATAATAATAATAATAATAATAATAATAATAATAATAATAATAATAATAATCAAGAAACAGTTATTTCCCACTTAATCATCCCTTAATTCACATATGATCAATTGATTAACTGCTACAGTTTATTTTCTCTAAAATCATTCGAGCAAAATTATTCAAAGAAAAACCATCTTGAATACTACGAGAATCATATCAGTGAGAACTAATTCTTCCTTTCTCACAAGTCTTCCAAATGTAGAGTTTTCCTCTGAAACTTGAAGGAAGAAGAGTGGTCTGTCTGTATCCATTTTTTAAGGTAAAATAATTTACAATTTCAATGCAATTAAATCTCTAGTTTATAATTAAATTTTCATGATATATTTACAGTAAAACTCCACTATCATCGACTTTAATTACTGGCATTCAGTAGAATTCTGCGTCAAAAAACTTTTGTTGAACCTCTGTCAAACTTTGATCAAGGTAATTCTTTCTCCCAAAATAGTGCATGAATATGAAATATTGAATTTAATGTTCACTTTTCTGATTTTAATCAAAACGCCAACTAGAATTGAAGTTTATTTATCCAAATTAGTGAGGAAACTCATAATTAAAGATTTTAACTTTGTGGTTTCATTTTCTCACATGTTTACTTTATTATTATAATAGAAAAATATTATTAATACTAATCGTCTAGTACTGTACTCTCGAAATCAACTTAAAACTCTACACATTATTTGAAAGCTATTATGTTATGTCTATTAACTTTTAATATAATAAAAGAAACTCATTTACAGATTGTGCTAATTTCATAATGATTAATTATTCACCCTTTGAAACATATAATATTCTTACGAAAGTTTAATTTACTAAAAATATTTATATTGCATTCTCTACTAGGTGAAGACGACTTAGTTTCTGCAAGTCTTTGACAATTTGCATTGAAAAGTCGAGTCAAAAATCTTCAAAGTAAAGGTGGGAAATTTTATACGCACGTGGTTATTTATTATCCATTATATATTATGCTTGTGATATATTGTTCGACTGAGTGTTTATGTGAAAGGGAAATTTAAAGTATGCCAGGGACCGTTCATAGGTCCGGGACCGTAAAAGTTGTCATTAGGTCGCCCACTGTGCATGTGTATATGCATATACTTATTTAGAGACCGTTAATAGGTCTGAGGCCGTGATAAGTTGCCTTTGGGCTGACTCCCCACTGTTCAAACAATTATTATTATGTTGACATGGCATGAATGTCTGAATATGAGTTGCTCGTTTAATATGTTTTTGATAATGCGTATTCTCCACTGAGTGTATTTGTCATACTCATCCCCTTATTACAACATTTCAGGTTGAGGAGCTCGGTGATGGTGAAGTGGAGATGGATGTGGTTTAGTTTTTATTAAAATATAAGTTATTAAACTTATTTCACTACTAAAGTTTTAGTTGTTATTTATGTTGAATTATCTATTTCTGACTTTAAAATATTTAGGAGTTTAAACTATTTAAATTCGCTTCCACACTATGTTAATTGAATTATTATGATTTTCTAATATTAATTTTATTACATATTTGAGAAAATTTTTAAATTCTCTTTCAGACATTATTTTCATGTTAATTTTTATAAAATAAATAACATTCTATGTTTATAAATTAGGGAGTCACAATAGATAAGTAGATTATTGAGTCAATAATCTATGACTGTTCTCCCTTTTCAAATTAATGTGCTTGCCCACTTAAATAATAATATATGGTTTAAAAAATAAATGAATTATTATTTCGATGGCGTGCGTGCATGTGACTTGGCTGTGAAAACATCATTTAAACAAATATATATTATTTATTAACACTAGATTCTATAATGTGATTATCTCCCCTAGCTAGGGACTCTTTCACACTCCCCACTGCAATTAAATATATTGTTTTTGTTTATGTTAATCAATTCTTCGATTATTTTTTTTCACCTCTTGAAAAAGACAAGTAAATAAAAAGTTCAAATTAATCCTGCTATTTGTCCTAGTTAGAGTTTATTAATTTATTGGAAATAAGGGGCTCTTTCGATCTTTTACAAAAATATGTTCTGAAATAATTGGATGTATACGAATTAAAATCCTGATTTACATCAACAAAGAATACAATTAATATTCAGACAATGTTGATAATGGTCCAAATTTTAGGACAAATGTTTGAACAGTCAACTTTAATAGCAAAATATTATTATATATACCTTCCCAAAAAGTAGTGCGCAATAATTTCTTTTATGAATTACTACAGATTATAAAATAAAACGAATAATTAGATCGAAACATAGTTGAATAGTTTATGTGTGCTTTTGAGACGACGATTAATTAAATTGTACCATTACAAACTCCTACTGCTTCAGTCCATGTATTTTTGAGAGAGAGAGAGAGAGAGAGAGAGAGAGAGTGAGTCATATTCTTCCCTCCATTACCAACTCCTCCTGCTTCAGTCCATGTATTTTTGAGAGAGAGAGAGAGAGAGAGAGAGAGAGTGAGTCATATTCTTCCCTCCATTACCAACTCCTCCTGCTTCAGTCCATGTATTTTTGAGAGAGATAGAGAGAGAGAGTGATATTCCTCCCACCATTACCAACTCCTCCTGCTTCAGTCCATGGTGAACTAGATGTTGGCTTGATAATTTGTGTAAGAGAGATTAGATGAGATAAGTGGGATGGCGGGTTATGGTGCAGTGGTTTCACTTCAGGAAACATTTAAGCGTATTGTACAATCTTCTCAAATCTCGCTTGATCCACCATCTGCAAAAATTATACAACGCATCTGCAGAGAGCTGGAGTCCTTGGGAAAGATATTGGAAAGATTGGATGACATCAGCCCAAGCAAGAGCAGGAAGAAGGTGAATGCTTTGGATGAACGAATCAAAGAGGCAGTTTGGAGATTTGAAGATCTACTTGAATCCCATCTCTCAGATCAGATTCTCTTTCAAACGAGAGAGAGCCATCGCGTGTTGTCATTCTCCATAGATCTACTGCGAAAGGATGTCGGTTCTTCCTTCATCCAGACGATGAAGGATATGAAAAACAAGTACAAGCATGAATTAGACAATATGCCTCAAGTCGAAGAAGACGAAGATGTTACTGCTTCGATGTCAAGAAGCAGTAGTTTGAAGGCGAAGATGGTTGGATTCTCCGGTGTATTTGAAGATGTGAAAAAGTATCTTATGGAAGAAGAAGTGGTGAATCATATGTACACATTATTTGGGATGCCAGGAAGTGGGAAGACTACTCTTGCTGAGAAATTTTTTGAAGATCCAGATGTTTTGAGATGGTTCGATCATCGTGTTTGGGTCACAGTGGGCAGAAAATATGAATTGAATGAGATTAGACGACACATTCTAGCTCAACTGGATCTTCACATTGATGAAATTATTCCACAAGGTGGAGATGACAAAGAACATAAACACTTCAATCGTGTTTTGAGATGGTTTGATAACAAGAAAATACGTAAATGCTTGAGAGGGGGTATGAAATACCTCTTCGTGTTGGATAATGTATGGGATGCAGAGGTGATAGATTTCTTCAGTACTCTTTTGCCAGCAGAGAATAAGGGACAGATACGAATCTTGCTAACTACCAATCAAGAAAAGGTAGCTGATAAAACTCGACTAAAAAAGAAAAGGTACGAAGACAGGGATCTGTTACACTTCATGGAGCCATTGACTGAAAAGGAAAGTGAGGATCTACTTCGTATGAAGGTGTTTGGTGAGGAGGTGGAGGATTTCCCACCTCGACTCGAGAAAGCCGCCAAGAAGATTGCCAAGAATTGTAAAGGTCTTCCTCTTATGATCGTCACGGTTGCTGACCTCCTATCAAGTGCCAAAAAAAATGACGACTTGGAATTCTGGAATGAGGTTGCAGAAAATCGGAATTCAGATTTGATGATGGCTGCACATAATCAAATAGCAAAGGTACTTTTCCCGGTCTACGACTGTTTTCCTCAATCTTTTAAAATGTTTTACCTGTATATGGCAGCTTTCCCTCAGGATTCTGAGATCCTCACTTCAAAGCTCATCAATATGTTGAGTGCTGAGGGGTTTCTTAAACCAAATACTCTACATAACTTCTTTGATTGGAGCTCGGGAACGATTTCTACGATTCCTAGTGTTATTGTTTTTTTCTTTATAAAAAAGACCATAAATTATAAGGCTATTAAAACTCTGCGCCTTAATTCTTCATGGTGTTACTTGTTTAACAAAGAATCTTGTAAGGACAAGTTTCTTCTCCTCTTAAATAGTGGTTGTCTTGGTGCCCTAGAACAATGTTTGATTGGCCAACGTCGTTTGTGTCTCCATGCTAATTTTGTATTGAACTTCAAAGAAGTGTACAGTTCAGTGAAATGCAATTGTGCACCCACTGTACGTTCTCTCCTTTGTTTTGGCCCTTATCACCCTTATTCAATGCCACTAGATGTTGGTTTCAAGTTGCTTAGGGTACTGGATGCTCTTAAAGTCCGCTTCTACACTTTCCCAGTTGAAATTATAGAACTAGTTTTGTTGCAGTACCTTGCCCTAACTTACAATGGAGAATTCCCTATTTCCATATCAAAACTTTTCAACCTCCAATTCTTGATTATCCATCCACATGTGAGCATTAAATCTCGCGGGGCTCCGTCATATGTGCCGGTACAAGTTTGGGATATGCAAGAACTCAAGCATATTGAGATCTTGGGAAGAGACCTTCCGAATCCTGCACATGGTGCTTCCTTGCAAAAACTCTCGACTCTTATAGGTGTGAGCATTCGCAGTTGTACTTGGGAAGTTCTTGAGGGGCTTCCTAATATAAAGAAATTGGAAATTCAGATCGAGTTGACTCATTGTGGTGATGATGATCTTAACTTTGATTATATTTGGAAACTCAAAAATTTGGAGAAATTGAAATGCAGTAGTATTGTGTATCCTGAGGTTAAGGATGAATGTGTTGCCCTTCAGAAACCTATTTCAACGTTCCCATCAAGTTTGCGAAAGTTGCATTTGAGCGGCTTGGGTTATCCATGGGAATACATGAAAGCCATCGGTGAAATACCAAATCTTCAAGTGCTAAAACTGCGATGCTATGCCTTTAAAGGTCCAAGGTGGGAAACAGAAAGTAATAGTTTCTTGAATCTTAAGTATCTTGTAATTGAAGACACTGATTTGGTGCAATGGAAACCAAGACATGGGAGTTTCCCGAATCTTCGCAAACTAAGGATGAAGCATTGCTACCAATTGCAAGAGTTCGGTTGGCTGCATGAGGGTAGCGGATGGATTGAATTAGTTGACTGCAATCCTTTAGCTTTCACTTGTGCCAAGCAATTCAGACCCACAAGGATGTACTGTGTGCTTGAAGTTTTTGCTTCTTTTGACGGTGAGGAGCTCAACTGAAGTCTAGATCTCATTAATTCTTGGCTAAGAGGTTAGTCTGGCTACTTCAAGTTCTAAATTCAATCTTTAGTTGATTACATCAATGCACAATAATTATATTTATAATAATGATTGCATGATGTGATGATCATCAATCCTTGTTTACGTACATTTTACCAATTTTTCTCGCTCGGATTTGGAGACCGGTCATAAGGGATATCTAAATTTTACATTGATTTCAAAGTTCATATTTTTTTTTTAAATCCCAAGAACTAAGACATAATGTAATGGGAGAGGCATGCATTACTATCTAGGTCACTAGAGCAAATGGTAGTATCGAGTTTCAAGTGGTTATCCACCATTTTCAATTTTGTCTTTTGAGGTAGAATAATTAAATTACTATCCTGCTCAAAAAAAAAATAAAAAAATTACTATCAAGGGTATTGTTATGCTAATATTGTGTGTGTGTGTGTGTGTTTTTTTTTTTTTGAAGATGAACTCACACAAGTTGTTGGATCCATATAATTCATGCCCGGAAGGTATACATGAGTGCTATTTAATTCAATTCGTACTAATAGGCAGATGATTTTTATGAAAAAATAGGATTTTTCCTGCAAACTGCGTGCATTCTTCCGGCATTTTTTTGAATCAACGGAATAATTGTTGCTCAATACATGCTTCCCTACATCAGTATGCATGCATTTGATCTGAAACTCTATATATTCACTTATTATTTTGCAGGATAAGGAGCTGAACAATATTCTTGAAGTCATGAATCAATTCTTATGTTTGGTTTAGTTTTGTCATTGTAATAACATTTATATGTTGTGCATGTTTTATTTGGCTTTGTTTTTGTATCATATCTTGGTATCTCATTATGATTGAATTAATTTTTTTAATGGATTTTATCCCTTACAACAAAATTTTGTACAATGATTAGTATTCAAATTTGTAAAATGGCTTGTTTGTGATGAGGAATCTACTGACACTGAAAATTGAGCTGATTTTTTGGTGTGGGTTTTGGGTTCCTCTCCCTTTGCTGGGATTATTTTGCTGTCAAAATTGTGCTACTGCACACCAAGTGTTTGTCGAATTGTTTATGGACATATTTGTTTCTTCGTCTACTTCTTCAAAGCATTCTTTTCAATTACTTAGTTCCTCCCTCAAAAATCAAAATCGAAGTTTGATGAATGAGTAATTTCCATACGTTGGGGAGAGCATGTCTGAACTGAATAGTGGTGTCACTTGTTCAACGAAGAATCTTGTAAGGACAAGTTTCTTCTCCTCTTAAATAGTGGTGGTGTTGATGCCCTAGATGAGCGTGTGAAAGGCCAACGTCGATTGTGTCTCCACGCTAATTTTGTATTGAATTTCAAAGAAGTGTACTATTCGGTGAAATGCAATTGTGCATCCACTGTGCGTTCTCTCCTTTGTTTTGGTCCTTATCACCCATATTCAATGCCACTAGATGTCAGTTTCAAGTTGCTTAGGGTATTAGATGCTCTTAAAGTCCATTTCTACAGTTTCCCAGTTGAAATTCTGGAATTAGTTTTGTTGCAGTACCTTGCCCTAACTTACAATGGGGAACTCCCTATTTCCATATCCAAACTTTTTAACCTTCAATTCTTGATTATACATCCACATGTGAGCATTAAATCTTGTGGGGCTTTATCATATGTGTCTGTACAAATTTGGGATATGCAAGAACTCAAGCATATTGAGATCTTGGGAAGAAACCTACCAAATCCCGAACATGGTGCTTCCTTGCAAAAACTCTCGACTCTTATAGGTGTGAGCATTCGCATTTGTACCCGGGAAGTTCTTGAGGCACTTCCTAATATAAGGATATTGGTAATTCAGATCGAGTTGACTCATAGTGATGATGATGATCTTCACTTTGATTACGCACGCATCTCTAATTAATGACATATATTTGCCCTTTGAATAATAAGAAGATGCAATATTGCCCAAAATATGTGAATAATTTCTTCTTTAACCTTGGACTCAATAAAATTACATTTTAGCCCCTGAACTATGAACTTATGAGTTAACACTGGGGAGATGCACAACAGCCACAACTAGCTAGCTAAGTAGAGCAAATATTTTCGATTGTGTCTTTCTATCTATAAGTGTGGTGTTGTTATGCTAATGTTGATTTTTGTGATTGAAGACTCACACAAGTTTGATCCATATAATTCTCATGCTCAAAAGGTACACATATGAATGTTATTTAATTAATTCAATTTGTACAACTAATTATTGTGTTTATCATACTACGTAATGCATTATCTTATTATATTCACTTATTATTTTGCAGGATATGGAGCTGAACTGATCAAGAATCTTCTTATGTTTGGTTTTGTTTCGTCATTGTAATTTTAAAACTATGACTTTTGTTAGGTTTTGCTAGGGGATATATGAGACCCTTCAATTTAATTAGTGTGATCATTAATGTTGTTTGGGTTTGTCTAAAAAAACATTTACATTGAATCTGCAATCCAAGAGTGATGACATTTATGTGTTGTTCCTCCTTTTTGGCTTTGTTTTAGCATCTCATTATGATTGAATTAATTTTTTTATGAATTTTATCTTTCAGCTCAAAATTTTGTAAAATGTTGGAATTGAATATCTAAATTTGTAGTATCTATTTACAAAGCTAGAGTTGGCTCGATTAGTCTCGAACAAGTTTTTGTAAAACTAAGCTCAAACTATAATATAACCCGGTTTTCCGATGAAGCTCATGACCGCAGCATGGACCTAAGCAACATAGAGAAGGAAATGGCTTTATGTGTTGGATATGTAGAAACAAGCGGTGAATCCTCAGCAAGGCAGATACCCAACAAGTACTACACAATTAATTAATTTTACACATATATAGTTTATTCCAATATTATTGTACTATAATAATTCTTCATCCACATTAATTAAATTTTCACTAATTCCAAAACACTCTTTGTTCTCTCTCAATGGGCGGAATTTTTTAATTAGGTATTCATGTTGATAAAAATGTGTATTATGCTACTCCCTTCGTTTCATTTTAATTGATTGTTGATAAAAATATGCATGTATTGGCATTACCAAAAACCATAAATTCTTCCCTCAACGATCACCATTAACAATTTCCCCCCACTTCTCAAATTAGTAGGTCGATAAATCGCATTTGCAATAAACGCTTTCTATTTCCAAATATTACCCCATTATGATTCATGATCATTTAGCTAACTCTTGTCCGTTCCAATTAAAACTATGAGATTCACTAGATTCCCTCTCTCTCTCTCTCTCTCATCAGATTCTCTGATCAGTTTGGACCTGTAGCGACGGGACGGGATTAGCGACGGGGGTTCCTCGTTGCTAAATCGCTCGTCGCTAATCATGCGCGACGGTGGCTCGCCCGTCGCCAAGGCTTGGCGACGGATCTAGCGACGGGGTAGCGACGGATCTAGCGACGGAAACCCCGTCGCTATCCGCCAAATTTAAAATTTTGAAATTATTGATTGGTCCGGCCCGCAATGAGCCCCCGACCCGGGGGGCCCGGCCCATTAATGAGCCCTTGACCCGACCCGATGAAAGGCCCGCGCCCAAGCCCTTCCCAAGCCCTTCAAGAATAATTTTGTATAATATGCACCTAAGAGGATTCGAACCTGTGACCTCCTAGAAGGAGGGCCAAGCACTTATCCATTGGGGCAAGTTCAATTGATGTTATATTGATAGTTTAAATAATATATATACTTATACGATTTTTTCATATTTTATTTTTATTTATCTCTATAAATTAAAAGTGTTATATTCTTATTGATATATTTATATCTATTTGTGCACAAATATATATATATATATATAATATTTATATTATATTGTATTATATATTTGTATATAAGAACTATAATTTAAGGTGGTATTTATTAAGTATCCATACATACAAAAATTATAATAAAGGTGATATTGTATTATATATTTGTATATAGAACTCTAATTTATTAATAAAATTATTTTAAAAATTATATATATATATATATATATCATGGTGAAAATGTGGTTAAATAGTCTTACTTTGTGTTTTATGCTAAATATCATAATGAATTAAATTATTTTTGCTTACATAATAAATAACTTTAGTTTATAATTAAAAATTAAAATCCATTATATACTATATTATGTATATATTTTCATAGTATATTTTAGTTTGTTAATGTATAATTGATTAATCTTGTAGTAGTAACTATAATAAATATTATGTTAAACTTAATACATTTTTTAAATATATAATAATATACTAATTAGTTTATTTATAAGAATACTAATAAAGCTAATTTGTATACATTTGTATTTAATAAGGAAATAATACAAATTTAAAGATGTGATATTAATAAATGTGTATAATTATGATATTATTTTTTTAAAAATTAAAATAAATGAATAAAAATATAAAAATAATTTTAATAGGGAGAATATTTGTATTAGAATATATTGAAATCATATTTAATTATTTTAAAAATAATTAAATAAAATTTTAAAAATAAATAAAAAATTAAAAAAAAATTAAAAATTGCTTTAGATTATAATTAAAAATTAACATCCATTATATACTATATTATGTATATATTTTCATAGTATATTTTAGTTTGTTAATGTATAATTGATTAATCTTGTAGTAGTAACTATAATAAATATTATGTTAAACTTAATACATTTTTTAAATATATAATAATATACTAATTAGTTTATTTATAAGAATACTAATAAAGCTAATTTGTATACATTTGTATTTAATAAGGAAATAATACAAATTTAAAGATGTGATATTAATAAATGTGTATAATTATGATATTATTTTTTTAAA
Source organism: Perilla frutescens (assembly GCA_026008535.1). NCBI lineage: Eukaryota > Viridiplantae > Streptophyta > Magnoliopsida > Lamiales > Lamiaceae > Perilla > Perilla frutescens. The sequence goes on from BRKX01000015.1 coordinate 54,954,537, forward strand.
AATTAAAATAAATGAATAAAAATATAAAAATAATTTTAATAGGGAGAATATTTGTATTAGAATATATTGAAATCATATTTAATTATTTTAAAAATAATTAAATAAAATTTTAAAAATAAATAAAAAATTAAAAAAAAATTAAAAATTGCTTTAGATTATAATTAAAAATTAACATCCATTATATACTATATTATGTATATATTTTCATAGTATATTTTAGTTTGTTAATGTATAATTGATTAATCTTGTAGTAGTAACTATAATAAATATTATGTTAAACTTAATACATTTTTTAAATATATAATAATATACTAATTAGTTTATTTATAAGAATACTAATAAAGCTAATTTGTATACATTTGTATTTAATAAGGAAATAATACAAATTTAAAGATGTGATATTAATAAATGTGTATAATTATGATATTATTTTTTTAAAAATTAAAATAAATGAATAAAAATATAAAAATAATTTTAATAGGGAGAATATTTGTATTAGAATATATTGAAATCATATTTAATTATTTTAAAAATAATTAAATAAAATTTTAAAAATAAATAAAAAATTAAAAAAAAATTAAAAATTGCTTTAGATTATAATTAAAAATTAACATCCATTATATACTATATTATGTATATATTTTCATAGTATATTTTAGTTTGTTAATGTATAATTGATTAATCTTGTAGTAGTAACTATAATAAATATTATGTTAAACTTAATACATTTTTTAAATATATAATAATATACTAATTAGTTTATTTATAAGAATACTCATAAAGCTAATTTGTATACATTTGTATTTAATAAGGAAATAATACAAATTTAAAGATGTGATATTAATAAATGTGTATAATTATGATATTATTTTTTTAAAAATTAAAATAAATGAATAAAAATATAAAAATAATTTTAATAGGGAGAATATTTGTATTAGAATATATTGAAATCATATTTAATTATTTTAAAAATAATTAAATAAAATTTTAAAAATAAATAAAAAATTAAAAAGAAATTAAAAATTGCTTTAGATTATAATTAAAAATTAACATCCATTATATACTATATTATGTATATATTTTCATAGTATATTTTAGTTTGTTAATGTATAATTGATTAATCTTGTAGTAGTAACTATAATAAATATTATGTTAAACTTAATACATTTTTTAAATATATAATAATATACTAATTAGTTTATTTATAAGAATACTAATAAAGCTAATTTGTATAAATTTTTATTTAATAAGGAAATAATCCAAATTTAAAGATGTGATATTAATAAATGTGTATAATTGCGATATTATTTTTTCAAAAATTAAAATAAATGAATAAAAATATATAAATGATTTTAATAGGGAGAATATTTTTATTAGAATAGATTGAAATTATATTTAATTATTTTAAAAATAATTAATCAAATTTAAAAAATAAATAAAAAATTTAAAAAATTAAAAATTACTTTAGTTTATAATTAAAAATTAAAATCCATTATATACTATATTATGTATATATATTTTCATAGTATATTTTAGTTTGTTAATGTATAATTGATTAATCTTGTAGTAATAACTATAATAAATATTATGTTAAACTTAATACATTTTTTAAATATATAATAATATACTAATTAGTTTATTTATAAGAATACTAATAAAGCTCATTTGTATAAATTTGTATTTAATAAGGAAATAAAATAAATGAATAAAAATATAAAAATGATTTTAATAGGGAAAATATTCGTATTAGAATAGTATGAAATCATATTTAATTATTTTAAAAATAATTAAATATAATTTTAAAAAAAAAATTAAAAACTAAAAAAAAAATAGCTACGGGGGTTCCCGTCGCTATTTCCGTCGCTAGAATTAGCTACGGGGAACCCCGTCGCTATTTCCGTCGCAAAATTTTCCCGTCGCTATTTCCGTCGCTAGTGGCGACCCGTGTCGGCCCCGTCGCTAATTTCAGTCGCTAGAATGGACTTTTTTTGTAGTGTGAGCCTCCCTACACGACGTTGTGAAGAATTGAGTTTTAATTCCATGGACATGAAACAGAGACAAGGAAATGACTTTAGTTTCAGAAAATAGTACTGCATTTTTTTTTACAATACACTTTGATACTTACATTTTTACTCTTTTTAAAAAATAACTAATTTTTTCAAAATTAACTAAACAATACTCACTTTTTAAAAAAATAAAAATAAAAAATTGTACGTAATTGATTGTATTTTAAGATTTCTTGATTCGATGATTTTTTTTAATTTTACGCGGCTAGGGAAATAAAAATATTAAAATACGATAAATTACATATGATTTTTGGGTTAAAAAATTGATCGGCTATTAGTTTGCAAAATTTGTGAAAAAGTGATTATTGCTTCGTCAATTTTAAGGAAACTGGAAATCCAAACTGTAAGTATATATATAAATGTAATTTTCTCATTTTTTTTTTCTTTTTACATTTTAGATGATTCAATATTAAACATGAACTTTTTAGTTGATGTATACATGCGTCTCAAACCAAGAGATTTATTAGTGAAATCATAAGCAGGAATTATTTGAAAAACCATTAATTTCATAGTTATCCAAATGAAACGTACCATTTGGATTCAACATTTATTTTGGAAACACATAATTACGTGCATGAATAAAACAATGTGCATGGTTAGGTAAATTACATTAATTGATAATTAACATGCCAAGAATTTACAACACCCTCAATTAAGTCCTTTAATTTGGAGAAATTTCATAGTCCCAACTTGTGTGTGCCAACTATGTGCCACATTAATTCTAATATTGTTGTACTATAATAATTCTTCATCCACATTAATTAAATTTTCACTAATTCTTCGCATGTTAATTATCAATTGAGACTAAAACAATGTGCATGGTTAGGTAAATTACATTAATTGATAATTAACATGCGAAGAATTAAAATTTCATGTTAATTTTACATTATTATTTAGGGTTTATTCCACCCAATTAGGGTTTATAATTATTTTTTAATATTTAATTTTCATTTTTTAGTTAATATAATTGATTTTTGGGGTTGATTATTCCAAACTTAGGGTATATAATTTTTTAAAATTTTAATTTTTTTGCAATAAATATTAATTATGATTAGTTATGATAAAACAAATTTTATTTTTATAAAAAATATTATTAACAATATATAATTTTAATGGTGGCACACGGTTGACACACACAAGTGGGACTAGAGGATCTCTACTGCAAATGAAGCCATCTCTTTCACTTCTCAATAAGCAATTACTTTAATTATGAATCCGATCGACATGAAATCTTAATCAATCTTTGACTCTTGTGCCTTATATAAATTAACTGGCACTGTCATTGGTTTATCGCAACCTGCCCCCTTTAATAATAAACAACAAAACTTTCTTCCCTAAAAAATAGTAATAAGGTTTAAAAAAGTAATAATATATAATTAAATATATTATTATTAGTAGTATATGGACTAATTTCTTTTATGAGTTATGTTGGGTATCAGGCCTGGTTAGGATTCACCTCTTGTTTTCCCGACCTCTGCGGTCTATCCCACTTGCTGCTCAAGCAGCTGTAGACTTAGGACTTAGATTTCTCCTTCAAGGAAACAACCTCAGATGCTAGATCACTTGGATCTAGGGTTGATTCTTCACATGCTAGCTATGCCAAGTATAGATCTGCAGGGACAGGAGCAAGGCAAAGATTAAATCGAGACAGAATCTGAGATGAATACTCACAGAAACACATAAAATATATATATATAGATAAAATAGGGAGAGATTTATGATAAAAGGTGCCCTAAGGGCACTGGTGGGCTCAGATTCTCCCAGGGACGACGGCAACAGTAACTCCGGCGACAGGTCATACCCAGACCAGGAGGGGATGGTGAGATGATAGGCTCGAAGCTCTCACTGGATATCTCTGCTCTCAAACTACCATGCCGTCACAACTCATAGGCCAAACAGGAATCCGCAGACAGGATTCCGGCCGGAGAAACAGATGAACGGTCAGAGATAGGTCGGAGAAGAAGATTAGGGTTAGGGTTAACTTCTGTGAGGCTTAAGGAGAAAGGGGAACGGCGCAGCAATATGTAGAGGGGTTAGGAAGTAATTAAGGAAAATTAGGGTTAGGGTTGATTATAAAAAGAGTACCGCGGGTCGGGTTAGGGTTTCAGGGTTTAGGGCCTTTTGGGCTAAAGGGGGAAAGAAAGACAGATGGGCCAAGGGAAAAAGAAAAGAGCAAATTGGGCCAACATTCCACATATCCACCTTTGGCCCTATTTGGTCTGTTCTGTCACCATGGAGGTACCTGCCATGAACTAGAGATTTTCATCATTGCCATTATTTTTACTCCTTACTTATCTTTGAAGATAAGATCAGAAAGGGAGAGATATAAAGCTATGCGTTTTATTTCTCAGCCTCACACCACTTGAGGCCAACCCCGAGTACACTGACTCCAGTCAGACTATGACCATCCCAGTCAAGAGCACTTATGTAGCTAGAACCAAGAAGAGAGGGGGAAGAGAGAGAGAGAAAGAGAGAGAGAAAGCTCTTTTGGGCTGATCAGGATCCCACAGAAGTGATCATGGGATCCACCCTTTTCAGATCTTTAGGTCACCATGTTGAGAGCCTTTTTACAGGCTTCTAATTTTGCCAGAGGTAGGACTTTTGTTCCCATGTCTGCAGGATTGTACTCAGATGGGATTTTATCCAAGAGAATTTCTCCTTTTTCCACAACATCACGAATAAAATGAAACCGTACATCAATATGTTTTGTCCTGTCATGAAAAACAGGGTTTTTGCACAGCTGAATAGCAGACTGGCTGTTAGAGTATAAGCAAGGTATATCATTAATATATTTAATCTCAGATAGGACACCCTTTAGCCAAATGGCTTCTTTCACTGCCTCAGTTGCAGCAATGTATTCAGATTCAGTAGAAGACAAGGCAACAATGCTCTGTAATTGAGATTTCCAGCTAATACATGCATCACATAAAGTAAAAGCATATGAGGTTGTGGATTTTCTTTGGTCCCTGTCATTGGCATAATTAGAGTCAACATATCCCACACATTGAATACCTTTAGAGGATTTAGAAAACAATAATCCATGGGACACAGTGTATTTCAAATATCTTAACAGCCATTTCAAAGCTTCCCAATGTGGCATTCCAGGATTAGCCATAAATCTACTCAAACAGGACACAGCATAAGCAATATCAGGCCTTGTGCTAATCATTAAATACATCACAGATCCAATAGCATTAGCATAAGGGACAAATTGCATTTCCTTTATTTCAGATTCAGATTTGGGACATTGATCTTTGCTTAGAATAAAATGAGAGGCAAGAGGCACAAATACAGCTTTACTGCTTTCCATATTAAATTTTTTCAATACTTGTTCAGTGTAAGCAGTTTGATGCAACTTAAGAGTGTGATTTGCTCTATGTCTGTCTATGTTCATGCCAAGGATTTTCTTTGCATTACCAAGATCCTTCATGTCAAAATTAGCACACAAGAAAGATTGAATATGCTTCGCAGTTTTCAGACACGGGCTAATCAACAGCATGTCATCAACATAAAGAAGAAGGAACACATGCACTTCAGATTTCATATAGTATAAGCAATGATCAAATTTACTTCTAGTGAAGTTCAAACTTTGCATGCACTTGTCAAATTTGATATTCCATTGTCTTGGGGATTGTTTTAAACCATACAAAGATTTTTTCAATAAGCATACATGGTTTGGATGGTTTTTATCAATGTAGCCTTCAGGTTGATGCATATATATGTTGTTTTCAAGCTCACCATGCAAAAAGACAGTTGTAACATCCATTTGTTTTAATTCCCAATCAAAATGAGCAGTTAATGCAAGCATTATTCTCACAGTTGTAAATTTAACCACAGGGGCAAAGATCTCATTATAGTCAATCCCTTCCTTTTGAGTGAATCCTTTAGCTACAAGTCTTGCTTTGTATCTAACATTGTTTATTTCCTGTTTGATTTTAAAAAGCCACTTGCATTCAATAACAGAACATGATTCAGGTCTTTCAACTAATATCCAAGTGTTGTTATCATGCAAGGATTTCATTTCAGAATTCATAGCATTGATCCATTTATCAGCATCTACAGAGTTAACAGCTTCCTTGTAAGATTTAGGCTCAGATTGATCCACATTACTAAAAACATTAAAGACATATATAGACAAACTATAATCATCATACTTGGCAGGCACTTTACGATTTCTTTTAAGTCTATCCCTAGCAAGTTGGTAATTACTCAAGTCATTCATAGTAGGCACAGGTTCAGGTGTAGCTTCAGATTCATTTGAGCTAGTTTCTGGATCAGATACAACCATATTATCACTGTCATTATTTGAGGCTGAATCATCAGGATTAATATCATCAATTAAGGCATCATTAACAACAGGTTCAGGTGGAGTGGGGGAGGGATCATCCACCTTAGTATCATCATTAGAAGGAAACAGGTAATCATCAAATTTTTGATTCAGGTTTTGCAATTTCTCCACATGTTCAGGAGTATCAGAGGGTAAATTTTCAGATAGGAAAGGAAAATCAAGCTCATTAAACATCACATCTCTGCTTATACATGTTTTAAATCCAGGAACACTCTTATCCCATAATCTGTAACCTTTAACCCCTTCAGGATAACCAAGAAAGGCATATTTTCTTGCTCTAGGATCAAGTTTGCTCAATTTTTGATACACATAAGCAGCACAACCAAAAATCCTTAGGTTATTCAGGTAAACAGGCTTGTTATAAAACACAGATTCTGGGAGTTTACCATGCAAAGGAACAGATGGGGATCTATTAATCAAGTAACATGCAGTCATTAAAGCTTCACCCCAAAAAGGTTTTTCAAGACTAGATGCAATTAACAAGCTTCTTACTTTATCAAGCAATGTCATATTCATTCTTTCAGCCACTCCATTTTGCTATGGAGTATAGGGAACAGTCTTATGTCTTTTGATTCCTCTAACAGAACACCAATGATCCATGGCTTGGTTACAGAATTCTAGACCATTGTCAGTTCTAAGACATTTAATATTCTTATTAGTTTGAGTTTGAATTTCAATAGCCCATTTAGAAAACTTAGAAAACACATCAGATTTATTTTGCATTAAGAACACCCAAGTTTTTCTGGAAAAATCATCAATAATGGATAAGAAAAAAACATTTCCACCATGGGTTGGATCCCTTGCAGGACCCCATACATCAGCATGCAGATATTCAAGTATTTCAGAGCTAACATGTTTTCTTGGATAAGGAATGGTAGCAGGCAGAGATACTTTATGATGTTTTCCAAGCACACAAGGTTCACAAAAGGGCACATTAGATATTTTATCATTTCCAAAAGCACCAGCTTTACTTAGAATCTCCAAACCTTTATTACTCATGTGACCTAACCTAGCATGCCAAAGGATAGTTTTATCATTTTGCACAATATTAACAAAAGGCAAGGGAACAGATTCTGCAGTCACAGCATACAAATCACCCTTTCTTGGAGCATTGAAGTATAACATTGAATCCTTTTCAAATTTGAATCTTAAATTGTTCACAGAACCATCAATCATATGATCAGCAATTTTAGACACAGAGAGCAGATTGAATTTTAATTTTGGGACATATCTTACTTCATTCAAGGTTAACATGGAACCATTTTCAAATTTTAAGCATACATCTCCCTTTCCAAGGATTTCACAGTTTTGGCCATCAGCCAATGCAACATGCCCAGAGTTCATGAAGTTTAAATTATAGAACATGTCCTTAAAAGGAGTAACATGAAATGTGCAGCCAGAATCAATCAACCACTCATTGTTATGCACATTTTTGGAGATAGCATTGGTATAATTGATAAATTGAAAGTCATACACATCATGCACCTTATAAATACCACTGCCATCATAACTTTCATGCATATTATGTGTTTCAGGATCATGAGATGGCAAGCTATAATCATGAGGATTCAAGTCAGACATATGAGAATCATAGTGCATCACATTATTGGCATGATTATGCATGTAACCCTTGTTCTTTTTAGGCAGCTTGCATCTATTTGAAAAATGACCTGGTTTGCCACAATTCCAACATGTTTTTCTTGGTTTTTGATCAGAATTTGGGTAATAAGCATGATTTGGAGCATGATTTGGAGCAATATGACCATGATTATGAACATGCTTATGAAAATGGGCATGATTAGGAGCATGATTGGATGCATGAGCAGGAAAGTTATACATTGGATCAGAAGAACAAGAAGAATGAGCATAATTTTGATTCATATACTGATTTTGCCTCATATTCATTTCTCTATTATGTCTTTCAGCCACCAACACACTTGGATTCTCAGGGTTCACAACAGGCTTTTTAAATTCATGATTTATGTTATTCACATACATAATGTCATTCTGCAGAGACTTAGATTTAAGTTGCTTTATCTCATTTTCTTTGGTTTTCAGGCAGCTAACAATCATATCACAAGTAACTTTAGAGCCACCATATTTCAAAGCAGTTTTCACATCAGAAAAGGTTTCAGGGATTGATCCAAGCAAAATTTGAGCAGAGTACTTTTCCAAAGTGTCATCACCAGCTAATTTCAGATCCTTTAAGAGTTTAAAAAATTCTTCAACATTAGTGTCAACATCTTTTGAAGGATCCATTTTAAAATTCATAATTTGATTTTGCAATGAATAAACAGCTTCTTCAGAGGTAGCAGCATACAAGGAAGTCAAATTTTCCCATAAATCTTTAGCACATTTATGATGGGATACTTTTCTCACAACAGGACTGTTTAAATTCAACAAAATAGTGGCTCTGGCGCTGGCATTTAATTTAAGGAGAGTTTTATCAGGTTCTTTTTCACCTATTCTTTCATAAATTGCATCTTGAAGATTTTCTTTTGTTAAAATGCATTCAACTCGAGTCTGCCAATCACCAAAGTCATCTTTTCCATTAAAAGGCACAGCATTCAGGTTATTCATCATGACAGAGACACCAAACAACAAGAATCCACCTTAAACTACACAAGGAACACAGGGAGTTCACCTAATACCCAAATTTTACCACAAGAATAATAGGATAACCACAAAAAACACTTTAGAATAGGAGAAAAACACTCCTCAGGCCCTAAGAAGGGTGCACAAGGGGAATATAGAGCTGAGGCTATCCCAGTTCTCAGCACAGAATGATCTGTGGAGCAGGGGTTCACTCAGGTCAATCCCAAAACCCTACTAGGCCACCAACTAGACTTAGGAACACTAAGTCTTTATCACAGTAACTCTGTGGGCAGAGTTTTCAAGGTAGATTCCTTCAGAAATCACCACAACAGTTAATAACAAAACACCAGAAGCAGTGCAAACGACTCAGAGCAACAAAAAACAGTAAATTAACACCAAAGCAACCCAGAAACCCCCCTTTTTCAACTGATAATCCCTCTACCAAACTAGCTATCGGGGCAACCCGCTTTGAGGAGACCCAAAGGGGAATCCAAACGGTCTCGATCGTAAGCAAGGTTTTGGGAAAGGCTTGGAATACCAAAGGATTATCAGTAAAATTAGGGCGGAAGCAGAAAATAGAAAACAGGATCGACAGATACCACAGCTAGGAGTTTTAGGGTTTCAGAGTTATACCAGAGCCGGTCTTCTCACGTAGGAGAAGACCGGACTTACCAACTGTCTCAAGCCCAAGGGGGTGACTTGGCGCGGCCCTTACCGGCGGCGGGGTGAGGTAGATGTAGGCGGGAGGGTGCCCCGGCCAGGTCCAACCGTGGCTCTGATACCACTGTTGGGTATCAGGCCTGGCTAAGGTTCATCTCTTGCTTTCCCGACCTCTGCGGTCTACCCCACTTGCTGCTCAAGCAGCTGTAGACTTAGGACTTAGATTTCTCCTTCAAGGAAACAGCCTCAGACGCTAGATCACTTGGATCTAGGGTTGATTCTTCACATGCTAGCTATGCCAAGTATAGATCTGCAGGGACAGGAGCAAGGCAAAGATTAAATCGAGACAGAATCTGAGATGAATACTCACAGAAACACATAAAATATATATATATATATAGATAAAATAGGAAAAGATTTATGATAAAAGGTGCCCTAAGGGCACTGGTGGGCTTAGATTCTCCCAGGGACGACGGCAACAGTAACTCCGGTGACAGGTCAGACCCAGACCAGGAGGGGATGGTGAGATGATAGGCTCGAAGTTCTCACTGGATATCTCTGCTCTCAAACTACCCTGCCGTCACAACTCATAGGCCAAACAGGAATCCACAGACAGGATTCCGGCCGGAGAAACAGATGAACGGTCGGAGATAGGTCGGAGAAGAAGATTAGGGTTAGGGTTAACTTCTGTGAGGCTTAAGGAGAAAGGGAAACGGCGCAGCAATATTGATACGACCTAAGCCAAGGAAATGTCCGATCCAATCAAAGTACCGGAGGGGCCAGTTACACGATCAAGAGCTAAAAGATTTAAAGAGAGTCTCAGTGGATTTATACGAGAAGTCTGGACCCAAGAGGCGTCAAAGAGATCCGTCGAAGGAGTTGAAGCCGAGCATCGTTGGAAGATGAAGATCACATGTGAGTGTGAAACGGAGGGGCGGCGCGGCCCGAGCATCGGGGAGGCGCGACCCGGTGACAGACACGGCGCGACCGGGCGTCGATGCAGAGGGGTGAAAAGTGCCCAGTGAGGCGCGGCCTGGTGACAGACCCGGCGCGACCTCGCTCGCGCCCACCGAGGCGCGACCCGACCGAAGGCGGCGCGACCGAGCCCGTGTCGCGCCTGTACGGGCGGTTCCGAATTTTGGCTTATTTTGTTTCCGAGTTTGTGTAGGATTTTATTTTGGGGTATGATGTTTTGGACCAACTATATAAGACCTTGTGTCTCTTTATTTTCAGAACACAACTTTGATATTAAATTTAAAACATGAGTTTTTCACTTTTCTCTCTGAGAGAATTATCCGAGTTTCACAACACAACGTGAGATTCAATTGACTTATCAAACGGATTCACATCCCCGTTTGTGGCGTCTTCCATACAATCCGAGTTCGTGTTTCCAATTGATCGAGGGTCGCGGATTCAATCAATTCGTGGTTCAAATTCATTGTGAGGCTAGGGTTTGGATTTTCATCCCCAATTGTTCGTGTAACCTGATACTCCTGGGAAAACAACGCCATTGTCGTCGTCTTGCCGGCGAGGATCGCATCAAGTGGTATCAAAGCTTCAGCTGTGTATCAGGTTCCAATTTATCCCTTTATTTTCTGTATTTTAATTTCTCGCCTATTGATATATAAAAAAAAAAGTCAAATTCAGCAAAAAAAAAAAAGGAAAAAAGACGCTGAAAGTTAAAAAAATAAGTAGAAAGGCGGGAAATTTTTTGGTGTTTTCGTTATATTTGATTGTGATATTTGGGTTGTTGGAGACGCGTATATTGCTTGGGGAGAAGTCGAAATTTTTTTCGAAAATTTTCAAATTTATGAAAATTTTCCGACACATATTTTAGTGAATTGTGATTGGTCTTTTGAGATCTCATTGTTGTGTTTGTGTTCTAGATTGATTTTCTTTGGAGAGGAAAACGAGTGGTAAAAGGCAAGAGTGTGTGAGATTATTAGAGTGAAAAGAGCCGATTGTGTGATACACGAGAGTAAACACGTGAGTTGAGAGTTAGATTTTATAGCATTCTTGTTTTTGTTGCTCATTTTTTTTATTTAATTCACATCATTGTGTAATTTTATTTCTTGTTTTGTTCATTGAGTAAAAAAAAAAAGAGTCGATAAAAAAAAAATCGATCAAAGATAAAGTCGCGGGAACGAGTGATGAGACGCTCACTACATTTGATCCGAAGAATACAGTGGAGGCCATTCTACAACATCTGACGAAGTTGTTCAAGACTGAGATGGCAACGTTGAATGAGAGACTCAACAAGGTAGAGACGTCATTACAGGAGCAATCCCAACAAGCTCCACAAGAGAACCGTGGTGGTAGAGGTGGAAGAGGCGGACGAGGGGCCCGGATAGAGGCTCGACGCTACCCACATGTGGAGAGACAAAGGGCGGAATACTATGACACTGAGGGTGGAGATTCAGAGGAGGAGGATAGGTACTCAACTACTAGAGGAAGGAAACATGGAAAAGCAAAGAATCGAGAAGATGACGACCTCGGCAACATCAAAATGAATGTGCCTTCATTCCAAGGTAAAAATGATCCAGCTTTGTACCTTGAATGAGAGCGCAAGATCGAGATGATGTTCGACTGTCACAACTATTCCGAGCTCAAGAAAATGAAGTTGGCAGCAGTAGAGTTCTCAGACTATGCCATAGTATGGTGGGATCAGTTGATATCCAACAGACGGCGTAATCTAGAACACCCAATAGAAACATGGGGAGAGATGAAGACGGTGATGAGGAAGAGATTCGTACCAAGCTATTACTACCGGGAACTATACAACAAATTACAAAACTTGAGACAAGGTACAAATGGTGTTGATGAATACTTCAAGGAGATGGAGATTTCAATGATCCGAGCAAACGTGGAGGAAGATAGGGAGGCCACAATGGCTCGATTTCTAGCCGGTTTACATAGAGAGATCCGAGAAGTGGTGGAGTTACAGCATTATGTGGAAATGGAGGACATGGTGCAAATGGCTATAAAAGTAGAGAACCAACTCAAGAGGAGGGGTAACAACAATCGATCGAGTTCTTCTACATGGAAGTCGAGCTCAAATTCCAAGACAACCCCGTGGAAGACTACAAATCAAGGGAAGAAGGATGAGAAGCAACCGTTCACTAAGCTGAAGACCGAGGCACCTACAGTGACGGGATCGAGTAATCAAGACTCGTCGGGTAACCGAAATCGAGACATTAAGTGTTTTAAATGTCAAGGTAGAGGTCACATAGCCAACCAATGCCCAAACCGACGTGTGATGATCTTGAAGGACAATGGTGAGATCGTGACGGATGAAGAAGAAGTTGACCCGGAGATGCCGGGATTGTCCGAGTCGAGTGAAGACGAGGAGTACGCAGCACCCAACGCTCTCATTTTGGTTGCACGCAAGTCACTTAGCTTGCACACCAAGAGCGTCGATGAGGAACAAAGAGAGAACATATTCCATACCCGATGCCACATCAAGGATAAGGTATGTAGTATGATTATTGATGGAGGTAGTTGTACTAATGTTGCAAGTGTTGTGATGGTGACAAAATTAGAATTGCCGGTTCTCAAGGATCCTAAGCCATACAAGCTGCAGTGGTTGAACGACAGTGGAGAAACCAAGGTGAACAAGCAAGTTCGAGTGCCATTTCGGATTGGCAAGTATGAAGATGAAGTGTTGTGTGACGTTGTGCCTATGCAAACGGGACACATTTTGCTAGGACGTCCATGGCAATTCGATAGGAGGGTGAAGCATGATGGCTTCACAAACAAGTACTCTCTCGTACTTAACAAGAAGACGGTGACACTAGCTCCTCTAACACTATCCCAAGTGTATGAGGACCAAGTGAAGCTACAAGAGGAGGCCATTACCATGAGGAAGAAAGGAAAAGATGCCAATGTTGGAAAGGATGTGATCCAACACGCTTGTTTTGCCACAGCTAGCGATGCCAAATGGGCTGTGCAAAATGAGAAGCCAATGTACTTGATGATCCGCAGAGATATATTAATGAGTACTAACCAATTTGACCTATCTTTGCCTAGTTCTATTGTATCTCTTTTGCAGGAATTCAAAGATGTGTTTCCCGAAGAGATGCCACCGGGTTTGCCACCAATTAGAGGAATCGAGCACCAAATTGACTTTGTGCCCGGTGCCACATTGCCAAATCGACCGGCCTATCGAAGCAACCCCGAGGAGACAAGAGCTAGAACGTCAAATACAAGAACTATTAGAGAAACGACAAGTGAGGGAGAGTTTGTGTAACAGCCCGCTTTTGATGTTTAAATTAAAAGGTATTAATAATATATAAATAGTTATATATATTATGTGTATATGTATAGTTTAGTTGAATTTAATAATTCTAAGGGTTAGTGTAGAATTTGAAGAAATTAGGAAAATAATTATGATTCGAATTTTTAGTTAAAGGGAATTTTAATAAGATAAAGTATTAGATTATCTTAGATTGATTTAAAATCCATGTGGAGCGATTTTATTCTCTTGGGATGTAGTTAGTGGAATGCTATTTTTAATATTATATTATTTATAAATTATCTAAAATTTACATATTTTGATTTTGCCCTAATATTGATAAATATACGTAGATTAAGTAGATTGGTTTTTCAAATAACTTGCTAAAGTATAACTAATTTCGAAAATTTTGTAAACACGTCTCCACGACCAATTCTCAAGTTTCTTATCAAATCTTTCTGAAAAACGGTTCCCAAAGTAAAGCCAAAATATCTGTTGAGGGAGTTGCTTCCCTATAAAAATCACCAAGCGTATATTCAGTTCTCATATTCTGGAAAACAAAAACTTTGATGTAAAAATCAAGAAGAAGCCTGTGTTGAAGAGTTCGTTTTATTCTGCAAAATATTTTGGTAAGCTTTTCTCAAATTTTTGGTTTAAAGATTATCGCTTAACTATGAAATTTAATACTAATTGAAATGTTGATAGGATTTCTAAAATTTTATATTTTTAAAAATAAAATAAAATATTCGTATTCTGTAGAGAAAAGATGAAAGTGAATATTTGTGTTTAATACAAATCAAAACATAATGATTATGCCTACTGTTAATATAAAATATAAAATATTTGTTCTCAATTCAAGTTACTTCTTAGAAGCATTTTCGGCAGATGAGTGGAAATTTAGTTATGAGTTTTTATTACTTTAGAATATAAGATAGTTTATAATTTTAAAATTTGAGGATTTAATTTTGTGCATAAATTACTTCTTTGATGTCTATTTAAAAAGGATGATAAATTTGGAGATAAGTTTTAAGTTTGGTCATGAGTTCTGGGATTTTTTGTTTCAGTCGTGAGAGGTAAAGGAACTTTAATGGATTTACTTTACATATAAATTAAGGAAAGGTTTAATTAAAATTACATAATAGGTTCTAGGCTGTATTAATAGTGAGTCCTCTCAAGTGCTCTTTTCTGGAATTAGTTTAGTACCGTAGAGATGATTATTGAGTATTCTAGTTTGGAGAAATGTGGAAGTCAATGTTTAGTCTCTAAATACATATATATTTCGTAAATTTAGGTTTTAGGATGATTAAGTTCTTCAAGTTTTTCTTATGGAATATAATGGCAGATTCTTTTAGCATTGTAAGTATGGAAATTATAATTTTAATATTTCGTTTTATACTTTGCCTTATGGAATAATTTATTCTATTAAAATAGGATCGGCACCATTAGGACCTTCGTCTTCGGATTAAGGTGTTTTCGAGATAAGTGTAACAATCAAGTTGAGGTAGGGAAAAATACTTCCTTTCAAGCTATGTTTCAAAATAAAATATGTTTTAATTGTCCATCGTGATTACATGATATATGTGGATTATGGATGAATATTATGAGCATGCTAATGTATGCCCAATGATCCTGTATACAGTTGAAAGAATATTGTCCCATGATTCTTATATGTAAATGATCATATGATGATATTGTGGTTGAATGTTATCCCGTTTATCATGTGCTTGATATTCGGTTGAAAGTTATGATTCCTTGTATGCATATGTTTATGTTATCACGTATGGACAGAGATATGAAATGTTTCCTAATTCCCACCTACTGAGTATGTTTTTATATACTCACCCCTATGATTTCAAATATTTTTCAGGAAAAGAGTTGGGAGACGTATGATGGAAGTGTGGTGTGATTAATGGTTAAAGTATTAAGATGACTTATTTTAATTAAAGAATTAGTATCTGAGTATTGATCTTTTATTTCTACTGGATTTAATATTGGGATTTATGACTCGTATTTTATTGTTTGATGTTTATTAGTTTAACAACTTGGTAGTTGGTATGATAATATGACAAACTAAATTCAGTTTTATTATTTTGTGTGCAAACAAGTTTTATACTTTTATTAAAAATTTTAGAGTAGTTGGCAAATTTTGTTAAGTCATTTTGTATACCAGTTAAGTATTTTTTTTTTATTTACGTGAAATAAATTTAGGGATTTTTTTATATTTTATTAAATGAATCATTTGAGTACATAATTTATCATTTTATTTGTGTAAATCAAAATAGGTGTCGATTGATTTCGTAAAGGAAGCCGTGAGTTAATTACTTTCTTAAAATATTTTATTACGTTGATTAGAAGTATTTCAGTTGTAAACAATATTCATCATGTATTTTAAATATAAAAAAAAAAATCCGCATTTTAAGTTAAGATTTTACATTTTAGTTTATTGTTAAAATTAGGGTGTTATAGTTTGAGTCCATGTGTGAGTCCAGTTTTGCTCGTACCAAAGAAGGATTCATCCCTACGGATGTGTGTCGACTGCCGAGCCGTCAACAACATTACGATAAAGTATCGACATCCCATTCCCCGTTTAGATGACATGTTAGATGAATTACATGGTGCACGCATATTTTCTAAGATAGACTTAAGAAGTGGGTACCATCAAATTCGCATCAAGGAAGGGGATGAGTGGAAAACGGCATTCATTACAAAATTAAGATTGTATGAATGGTTAGTTATGCCGTTTGGTTTGATAAATGCTCCTAGTACATTTATGCATCTTATGAACCATGTTTTACGTGCTTTTATAGGAAGATTTGTTGTGGTTTATTTTGATGACATATTGATTTATAGTAAGAGTGAAGAGGATCATGTAGAGCATTTGAAATTTGTTTTGCAAGTTTGAGGAAAGAACAGTTGTATGCTAACCTAAAGAAATGCACCTTTTGTACGGATAAGGTTGTGTTTCTCGGCTTTGTTGTTAGCGCAGAAGGAGTACAGATGGACGAAGAGAAGGTACGAGCCATCCAAGAATGGCCGACGCCAACAAATGCGGGAGAGGTTCGAAGTTTTCATGGACTTGCGAGCTTCTATCGGCGTTTTGTTCCACACTTCAGTAGTATTGCAGCACCCATGACTGAAGTGATCAAGAAGAATGTGGAATTCCAATGGGAAGAAGCGCAAGAAAGAGCATTTCAGAAGCTTAAGGAGAAATTGACACATCCACCGGTACTATCTCTTCCAAACTTTGCTAAAACTTTTGAGATAGAATGTGATGCTTCTGGTGTTGGAATTGGTGCAGTGTTGATGCAAGAGATTCGACCCATTGCCTACTTTAGCGAGAAGCTTGGCGGCGCCACCGTAAACTACCCGACGTATGACAAGGAGTTGTATGCACTAGTACGGACATTGCAAACGTGGCAGCATTATCTATGGCCCAAAGAGTTCGTGATCCACACTGACCATGAATCATTAAAGCATTTGAAGGGGCAACACAGGCTGAACAAAAGACATGCCCGTTGGATGGAGTTTGTTGAGACGTTTCCATACGTCATCAAGTATAAGCAAGGGAAGGAAAATGTAGTAGCCGACGCACTATCGAGGAGGTACGCTTTACTATCCACTTTAGATGCTAAGTTACTTAGTTTTGAGTGCATTAAGAGCATGTACATTGATGATGATGATTTTAAGGATGTATATGTTGCATGTGAAGAATCTGGAGATGGAAAGTTTTATAAGCATGATGGATATTTGTTTAGAGAAAATAGGTTATGTGTGCCTAATTGTTCCATGCGTGAGCTTTTATTATTGGAGTCACATGGTGGTGGTTTAATGGGGCATTTTGGGGTAGCTAAGACTTTAGCTATTTTGAATGAACATTTCTTCTGGCCTGAAACGTAATGTGGAACGTTTGTGTGCTAAGTGTATTACATGTAGACAAGCCAAGTCTAGAGTCCAACCACATGGGTTATACATGCCTTTGCCTATTCCTACATCACCTTGGATAGATATATCTATGGATTTTGTGTTAGGATTGCCTAGGAGTAAACGTGGTCATGATTCTATATTTGTGGTTGTGGATAGATTCTCTAAGATGGCACATTTTATAGCATGTTCTAAAACAAATGATGCTTCCTACATTGCTGATTTGTTCTTTAGGGAAGTTGTGCGTCTACATGGTATGCCTAAGACAATTATTTCTGATAGAGATGTTAAGTTCTTGAGTTATTTCTGGAAGACATTATGGTGTAAGTTAGGAACTAAGTTATTATTTTCTACTACTTGTCACCCACAAACAGATGGTCAAACAGAAGTAGTAAATAGGACTTTATCTACTTTGTTAAGGGCTCTAATTAAAAAGAACATAAAAACTTGGGAGGAATGTTTGCCGCATGTTGAATTTGCATATAATAGGTCTGTGCATTCTGCATCTCAGTTTTCACCATTTGAAGTTGCATATGGGTTTAATCCGTTAACTCCAATGGATTTAATTCCTTTGCCTATGCATGAATATACTAATCTTGATGGGAAAAAGAAAGCTGATTTTGTGAGACAGATTCATGAAAGAGCTAGAGCAAACATTGAGAGACGGACTGAGCAGTATGCCGAGAAAGTCAATAAGGGGCAAAAGAGAGTAGTGTTCGAACCCGGTGAATGGGTTTGGTTACACATGAGAAAAGAGAGATTTCCGGCTTAAAGGCGTTCTAAGTTACTTCCTAGAGGGGATGGACCATTCCAAGTTGTAGAACGTATCAGTGATAATGCATACAAATTGGACTTACCAGGTGAGTATAAAGTAAGTTCATCATTTAATGTTGCTAATTTAAGTCCTTTTGATGTAGGTGACGAGCTGGATTTGAGGACAAATCCTTTGCAAGAGGAGGGGAATGATACGACCCAAGCCAAGGAAATGTCCGATCCAATCAAAGTACCGGAGGAGCCAGTTACACGATCAAGAGCTAAGAGATTCAAAGAGAGTCTCAGTGGATTTATACGAGAAGTCTGGACCCAAGAGGCGTCAAAGAGATCCGTCGAAGGAGTTGAAGCCGAGCATCGTTGGAAGACGAAGATCACATGTGAGTGTGAAACGGAGGGGCGGCGCGGCCCGAGCATGGGGGAGGCGCAACCTGAGGCGCGACCCCGTGACAGACACGGCGCGACCGGACGTCGATGCAGAGGGGTGAAAAGTGCCCAGTGAGGCGTGGCCCGGTGACAGACCCGGCGCGACCTCACTGGCGCCCACCGAGGTGCGACCCGACCGAAGGCGGCGCGACCGAGCCCATGTCGCGCCTGTACGGGCGGTTCCGAATTTTGGCTTATTTTGTTTCCTAGTTTGTGTAGGATTTTATTTTGGGGCATGATGTTTTGGACCAACTATATAAGACCTTGTGTCTCTTTATTTTCAGAACACAACTTTGATATTAAATTTAAAACGTGAGTTTTTCACTTTTCTCTCTGAGAGAATTATCCGAGTTTCACAACACAATGTGAGATTCAATTGACTTATCAAATGGATTCACATCCCCGTTTGTGGCGTCTTCCATACAATCCGAGTTCGTGTTTCCAATTGATCGAGGGTCGCGGATTCAATCAATTCGTGGTTCAAATTCATTGTGAGGCTAGGGTTTGGATTTTCATCCCCAATTGTTCGTGTAACCTGATACTCCTGGGAAAACAACGCCATTGTCGTCGTCTTGCCGGTGAGGATCGCATCAAATATGTAGAGGGGTTAGAAAGTAATTAAGGAAAATTAGGGTTAGGGTTGATTATAAGAGGAGTACCGCGGGTAGGGTTAGGGTTTCAGGATTTAGGGCCTTTTGGGCTAAAGGGGGAAAGAAAGACAGATGGGCCAAGGGAAACAGAAAAGAGCAAATTAGGCCAACATTCCACAAGTTATTCTAAAATTAAAAAATAAAATGATTATTTGGACGAATTGAAACATAGTTGAATAGTTGATGTACGCTTTGAGCATATTTAATTAAGGGCCAATTAATTAATTTGTACATTAGAGAGAGAGAGAAAGAGAGATTCCTCCTCCCACCACCATTACCAACTCCTCGATCCTCCTGCTTGATCAGTCCATGGTTGACCAGATGTTGGCCTAATAATTTGTGTTCCAGTTGTGTGAGAGAGATGAGATGAGATAAGAGGGATGACAGATTATGGTGCAGTTATTTCTCTTCAGCAAACAATAGAGCGTATTCTAGAATCTTCTGGTATTTCTCTTGATCCACCATCGGCAGAAATCATACAACTCGTCTGCAGGGAGCTGAAGTCCTTGCGAAAAATATTGAAAAGATTGGATGACATCAGCCCAAGCAAGAGCAGGAAGAAGGTGAACGCTTTGGATGGACGAATCAAAGAGGCAGTTTGGAGATTTGAAGACTTACTTGAATCCCATCTCTCACAGCAGATTCTCTCTCATCATTTTGATAGAGATAGCGATTGTGTGTTGTTATTCACCATAGATCTACTACAAAACGATGTCAGTTCTTCCTTCATCGAGACGGTGAAGGATAGGCAAAACAAGTGCGATCGTGAATTAGACAATATGCCTCAAGTCGAAGGAAACGAAGATGTTAATGCTTCGACGTCAAGAAGTAGTTCTGGTGGAATAAAGGAAAAGATGGTTGGATTGTCTGACCTATTTGAAGATTTGAAATCGTTTCTTATGAAAAAAGCTTTTACACCGCTGTCTTTTCTAAGTATTAGCAAAGAATCCCATCTCTCACAGCAGATTCTCTCTTATCATTTTGAGAGAGAGAGCGATCTACCAAACGATGTTGGTTCTTCCTTCATCGAGACCTTGAAGGATATGAAAAATGAGTACCTTTATGAATTAGACAATATGCCTCAACTTGGAGAAGATGAAGAATCACCAGTTGTTCCTATCGGTGGAATGAAGGTAAAGATGGTTGGATTTTCCGATTATCTTGAACGTGTGAAAGAGTATCTTATAGGAGGTGAGGGGATTTGTTTGTGCTCATTAGTTGGGATGCCAGGCAGTGGAAAGACTACTCTTGCTGAGAATGTTTTTGGAGATCTAGAAGTTTCGAGATGGTTTGATCATCGTGTGTGGATCACAGTGGGCAGAAAATATGAATTGAGAGAGATTAAACGACACATTCTAGCTCAACTGGATCCTCACATTGATCAAATTCCACAAGAAGATGACAAAACAGGTGAAATCTTGGAAGGGAAAATGGAGAAGAAGAGATGCCTAATTGTGTTGGATAACATATGGGACAAAGAGGTATTAGATTACTTGAGAAGTCTTTTGCCAGTAGAGAATAATGCAGTAGTGCTACGAATCTTGCTAACTACTAATATAGACAAGGTAGCTGAAGATACTGTGATGTCCCTATCAAGATCATTTTTTACAATCACCTTGCAGCCATTGAATGAAAACGAAAGTGAGGATCTATTTCGTATGAAGGTGTTTGGTGAGGAGGTGGAGGATTTCTCTACTCCACTCGAGAAAGCCGCGAAGAAAATTGCCAAGAATTGTAAAGGTCTTCCTCTTATGATTGTCACGGTTGCCGACCTCCTATCAAAATCTAGCAAAAATGACGACCCAGATTTCTGGAATGAGGTAGCCAAAAATCAAAATTCAGAAGTGATGATGGTTGCGCATGATCAAATATCAAAGGTACTTTTCCCAGTCTACGACTGTTCTCCTCAATCTTCAAAAATGTTTTATCTGTATATGAGAGTTTTCCCTCAGGATTCTGAGATCCCCGCATCAAAGCTTATTAATATGTTGACTGTTAAGGGGTCCTTAAACTACAAAAATTGCATAAAATCTTTGATAATTACTGGGAATTTAATCATATGGTTAGTTCTACTATTATTACCTCTCAAAAGAAGAGCGTAAATTCTCAAGCTATTAAAAATTGTCACCTTAATTCTTCCTGGTGTCACTTGTTCAACAAAGAATCTTGCAAGGACAAGTTTCTTCTCCTCTTAAACAGTGGTTGTGTGGATGCCCTAGAACAATGTATGGAAGGGCAACGTCGGTTGTGCCTCCACGCTAATTTTATATTTAACTTCAAAGAAGTGTACAGTTTGTTGCATATAGGAAGCTCTCAAATATAATAAAGAAGAATTTATTATTGCAAAGTATCACACTCAATTTACAACTCTCACTAGCAACTCTCGACTATCTCTCTAGAGTAGCTAATATATTACTTTTCTTACACTCAATTGTAGCTCACTTGCTTGCTACAAAATGGCTAGTATATAGGCCTATTTATAGTAGTGAATGGCGGTGGATTTAAGAGCTTTCAAGCTAGCTCTAGAATCCTCTACTACTTACTAGCAATATTTTATTCTATAGACTAAGTCTCCTAGGTTCTAGATACTCTAACTAGTGCTTGTAGCTTCTCCATGTTTCTAGAGGGGTCGGTGGAGACATCTCAATACTCCCCCTCGACACCGACTCCTTCATGCTCCACGCTTTCCTTCCGAACCAATCCGAGTTGTGCTCGAAATTTTTCAAACTTGGAAACGTTGAGCTCTTTGGTGAACACGTCAGCTATTTGTCTTTCTGTGTTCACATGCTCCATCTTGATTTCTTCTTTGAGCACCTTTTCCCTTAGAAAATGGTAGTGCACCTCCACATGCTTCGTTCTTGCGTGACAGATTGGGTTCTCTGCTATGCGGATAGGTGACTGATTGTCTCAATATAACTTCACCGCATAGTTAGTTAGTTGGCGTAGATCCTTCATTAATTGTACCAACCACACACTCTCTTGAGCTGCCATCGATGCTGCTCGGTACTCGGCTTCTGCTGTGGACAGTGATACCATTGGTTGTCTCTTGCTGTACCAAGAAACTACCCCTGATCCAAAGTTGAAGACATAGCCAGTAGTGGACCTTCTCGTGTCTCGGCATCCGGCATAGTCTGCGTCACAGTATCCAATAATCTGGAAGTCTTTATTTTTCTTGTAAAATAATCCATAGTCAATAGTATCTTTTACGTACCTGAGTATACGTCGGACTAGCTCGAGATGTGGCTTCTTCGGTTTCTCCATAAACCGACTCGCGATCCCTACTGCGTATGTGATGTCTGGCCTCGTCAGAGTTAGATAGATTAAGCTCCCGACCAACTTCCTGTACATAGTGGCATTCTCCAAGTCTTTGCCTTCATCGCCGCACAACTTGATGTTTGCTTCGATCGGTGTTGATGACGGCTTGCAATCCAGTATCTCGAATTTCCTCAGTAGGTCACTAGCATACTTCAGCTGGTACAGGAACAACCCTTTAACTGTCTTCTTTAATTCGAGCCCCAAGAAATGCTTAGCTCTCCGAGTTCCTTCATTTGAAACCTCACAGATAGGTTTCTCCTGCTTTGCTGAATCTCTTCTTCGTCATCTCCGGTGATGATGATATCGTCCACATACACTAGCACTATTGCTAGTTTTCCTCCACATTCCTTGACGAAGAGACTTGAATCTGCTGGTGTAACTGAATAACCACAATGAGTTAGAAATTCAGCAATCTTACCGTACCATGCTCGGGGTGCCTGCTTCAACCCGTATAAGGCCTTCTTCAGCTTGCACACGTGGCCTGGATTTTTCTCATCTTCGAATCCCATGGGCTGCACCATGTATATCTCTTTGTGGAGCTCTCCGTGTAGGAACGCATTCTTGACATCCATTTGCCACAGCTTCCATCCCTTGCTAGCGGCTAATGCGATCAGCACTCGTATTGTGGTGATCTTCGCAACTGGGCTGAAGGTCTCTTCGTAGTCCAACCCGTATTACTGTGAGAATCCTCTGGCCACAAGTCGAGCCTTGTACCTCTCTATCGATCCGTCAGGCTACTTCTTGATCTTGTATACCCATTTGTACGAGATGGGTCTAACTCCGGCTGGTTTGGGCACCAAATCCCACGTCTCATTCTTCCTTAGAGCCATCATCTCTTCCCCCATCGCTTGTCTCCACTCACTGCGTTGGGCTGCTTCTTCAAATGTCTCTGGCTCTTTCATATTTGCGTCCTCCTCGACGGCTACATTGGCGTACCTGGGATTGGGCTTCCTCTGTCTCGTAGTCCTCCTTAGTTGTGGTGGACTTGGAGATTCTTCATCTTCTTCTTGCGGTACCCGAATCTCTTCAATTTGGCTCGGCCTTCTTATTTCTGGAGAGTCTCCTCCGACATTCGGCTCTTCAGCGCCTCCGATCTCTTTGTCACCTTCTTGAGCTTCTGGAAGCTTCACCAACTCTTCTTCGAGCATGTCTTTAATCTCCTTTGATCCTTGAAACTCCAACTCTTGTTGTGTGTTCCAGGAGGATGCTTCGTCGAAGACCACATGGCGTGACGTGTAGCATTTGTTCTTAGTTGGATCGCAGCATCTCCATCCTTTCCTCTGGTTGTCATATCCCACGAAGATACACCTGATCGCCTTCTTATCGAACTTGCTTCGAAGGTGGCTCGGCACGAACACATAGCACACATATCCAAACACTCTGAAGTAGCTGACTACCGGTTTGGTGTTCCATAACTTCTCGAACGGTGACACAAAGCCCAACTTTGCTTGTGGTAGCCTATTTATCACATGTGCTGCTGTGTTTATGCACTCCGCCCAAAATCTTGCTGGTACATTCTTAGCATGTATCATGCTTCAACACGTTTCAGCAAGGTGCCGATTCTTCCTTTCAGCTACACCATTTTGTTGTGGTGTATTTGGGCATGTCAACTGGTGGTGTATCTTTTGCTCCCTGAGATACTTGGAGAATATTTTTTATATGTATTCTCCCCTGTTATCCATGCGAAGACACTGGATCTTATCTCTGATTTCTCTCTCCACATTTTCTTTGAAATCTTTAAATATTTCAAAGACTTCTGATTTTTCTTTCATAAAGAAAACCCATACATACCTTGAGAAATCGTCGATGAACGTCAGCATATAGCGCATCCCTCTAATTAATGGTTGATTGATCGGTCCGAACACATCGGAGTGAACCATCTCCAGCGGCTTCTTTGCTCTGTAGTTTGATTCTTCAAACGGTAGTTGATGTGCTTTACCGTATTGACAACCAGCACACACCGTGTCTTCTCGAACTTCCAGCATAGGGAGTCCCTTGAGCATCGACTTCTTCATCATCACTTTGAGCTTATGGTAGCTCACGTGTCCTAGCCTCGCGTGCCACAAGTCTGCAATCTCGTTCTTTCGAGTCTTATCTACATATGCCGACTCAGCCGACATAACATAGATAGACTCTAGCTTTTGACCCTTCATGATAGGTGTACCTATAACTTTAAGATTTTGATACACCTTAACATCCTTAGGTCCGAAAAGTACGTATTTACCTGTATCTGTCATTTGCGCCACAGACAGGAGATTCTTCTTCATTCCCGGAACATGATAGACGTCCTGCAGCTGCACTTGACTGGGACTGAACCGCGGTGTGATGAGTGTCTTGCCGATGTGTGCTATCGGCAATCTTGAGTTGTCGGCGGTCACCACTATTTGGCCTTCTCGATACTCCTTTGTGTCTTGGAGCTTCTCCTTGTCTCCCGTCATATGATTGGAGCAGCCTGAATCGACTATCCAATCTTTCTCGTAGTTTATCTTCCCAACGGGGACGACTGCTAGCGCTAATTCTTCTATTGGCCTCGGCTCAGCTTTCTCAACTATCGCAGTGGATGCCTCAACGACCCACTCTTCTTCACTGCTACAATTTTCTTTCTTGTTGGATGTGGCTATATTCCCTTCGGCAGCATTCATCCTATACCAACAATCTCGGGCATAGTGATTTGGTTTGCCACATACGTAGAAACTCCCCTTCTTGTTGCCCTTGGACGGTGGACCCTTCTTTTGACGATTCGGTTGGATTCCTCTAGCCTTAGAACTATTTTCTTCTTTTCCTTTATATTCATTTTTAAGATGCGAGAATCCTTTCTTTTTATTATGGTTAAATAAGGCTTCATTATCTCTTTTTAATGAAACCTCCTCCATTTGTCCGGTCAGAGTTTCTTGGTCAGCCAAAAGATTTTCAAGATTGACCAAAGAAGGTTGCTCTGACCATCCTTGCATGGAGGTCATTATTGCCCTAAATTCGGGTTTTAGCCCATGTATAATTATTCTACGCATCTTAGCTTCTGATATTTTACTAGAGGAATCCAATTCTGAAATTTCACGGCAAAGAGTGCGTACCTTGTTAAAATCGTCGCGAACTGGCATATCTCCTTGCCTGAGTGATAGGAGCTCATTCTCCAAGAGTTGCAGCTTGAACTCATTCTTCTTGCTGAACAGTGTCGCCAAATTGTCCCACGCCTCCTTTGGAGTGGTAGCTACCCGAATATGCTCCAACAAATTTTCACTTACTGTAGACTTGAGCGCGTACATTGCTTTTCCCGCCTTGATCTTCCATTTTCTCAAGGCTTTGGCTTCCTCCGGCGGCGTCGTCTCTTTTCCACCAACTACCTCCCACAGATCTTGCCCTTGGAGATAGGACTCCATGCAAGTCTCCCAAGTGGTGTAGTTATGATTATTGAGTTGCTTCATTCCGCCTACCACGTGTAGTTCGGCCATCGTGACTTTGATTACCTCCGCGTAACAAAGTAAGCCTCCTCGCTTCACAATCTGAGATTGTGCATGACCTCAATAATCTCCTCTTGTGTTGACGATGAACCCATGACCTTGCTTAACCACGCTATCGATTAACGTTGGCTCTGATACCACGTTGTTGAATATAGGAAGCTCTCAAATATAATAAAGAAGAATTTATTATTGCAAAGTATCACACTCAATTTACAACTCTCACTAGTAACTCTCGACTATCTCTCTAGAGTAGCTAATATATTGCTTTTCTTACACTCAATTGTAGCTCACTTGCTTGCTACAAAATGGCTAGTATCTAGGCCTATTTATAGTAGTGAATGGCGGTGGATTTAAGAGCTTTCAAGCTAGCTCTAGAATCCTCTACTACCTACTAGCAATATTTTATTCTATAGACTAAGTCTCCTAGGTTCTAGATACTCTAACTAGTGCTTGTAGCTTCTCCATGTTTCTAGAGGGGTCAGTGGAGACATCTCAATACAGTTCGGTGAAATCCAATTGTTCATTCACTGTGCGTTCTCTCCTTTGTTTTGGTCCTTATCATCCATATTCAATGCCACTAGATGTCGGTTTCAAGTTACTCAGGGTACTAGATGCTCTTAAAGTCCACTTCTACACTTTCCCAGTTGAAATTCTGGAACTAATTTTGTTGCAGTACCTTGCCCTAACTTACAACGGGGAGCTGCCTACTTCCATTTCAAAACTCTTTAACCTTCAATTTTTGATTATCCTTCCACATGTGAGTGTTAAATATTGGGGAATCACTTCATACGTGCCAGTACAAATTTGGGATATGCAAGAACTCGAGCATATTGAGATCTCGGGAAGAAACCTACAAAATCCTGAACATAATGCTTCCTTGCAAAAACTCTTGACTCTTCTAGGTGTGAGCATTCATAGTTGTACCCATGAAGTTCTTGAGGGACTTCCTAATATAAAGAAATTGGGGATTCAGATCGAGTTGACTAATAGTGGTGATGATGATCTTAACTTTGAATATATTTGGAAACTCAAAAGTTTAGAGATATTGAAATGCAGTGGTATTGTGAATCCTGAGGTTAAGTATGGAGGTGTCGCTCCTCAGAAACCTATTTCAATGTTCCCATCAAGATTGCGAAAGTTTCATTTGAGTGGCATGGGTTATCCATGGAAATACATGAAAGCATCGGTGAAATACCAAATCTTCAAGTGCTGAAATTGCGATGCTAAAGTGGGAAACAGAAAATAATAGTTTTTTGCATCTTAAGTATCTTGTAATTGAAGACACTGATTTGGTGCAATGGAAACCAAGACGTGGAAGCTTCCCGAATCTTGATAAACTAAGGATGAAGCATTGCTACAAATTACAAGAGTTCAATTGGCCGTATGATTCTGTTCTTGGCGGAATGATTGAATTAGTTGACTGCAATCCTTTAGCTGACACTTGTGCCAAGCAACTCGTACCCAGGTGTGGATGGATTGAAGTTCTTGCTTCTTTCGATGGTCAGGAGCTCAATTGATGGCTACATCTCATTAATTCTTGGCTAAGAGGTTTGTCCTCCAACTTCAATAATGCTTATTTCAATATTCAATTGATATTAATTAGTTACGTCATTGAGCATTAATAGTATTTATAATAGTGATTGCATAATGTTATGATCATCAATCCATGTTTATGGATTACAGTTTAATGAATGACATCGTAAATTCAAATATGATTTTAATACTAGTGGAGTAATTGGTTTTTTAGTCAAAATCATTCTCAATCTTCGATGAGGGAGGGAGAGAGTGTGTGTGTGTGATATTATAATTTAATTTACTTTGAAAAATTGGGGTAGTAGATGGAGGAGACGTGTTAAAGTTATAATTAAGTGTTTCAAAATCGATTTCAGATCATCTTTGCCATTTAATGTAACATCTGATTTGTCAAACCTTTTTTTTTATTTATTTTTCAATATTTTTTATTTTTATTTATTATGATTTATTTATTTCCCCAATTCGGGTATATATATTAAAAAAAACAAAAGTTGTGGCAGGGGTTGTAACAGGGATTGGTTGATCTGTTCAAATCTTAATTTTGACAATTTAGGAATTCTGATCAGATTTTCGCAAAATTACATTCACCCCTAAATTTTCAGAAATGGCATATTTGCCTCTAAAATTATAAGAAGTTGCAATGTAGCCTAAGTTATGTGAATAATTTCTTCTTCAACCTTGGACTTTCTAAAATAACATTTTAGCCCCTGAACTATGAACTTAATTAATTATGAGTTTACATTGATTTCAAAGTTCAGCTTTCTTTTAAGGCCCAAGAACTAATTAAGACAATGCTTTTAAAGTACTGGGAAATGCACAACTAGCTAGCTAGGTAGAGCCAATATTAGTATCAACTGTTCCTCCACTATTTTCTATACGTGCGATATTGTTATGCTAATATTGATTTTCGTGATTGAAGACACACAAGATGGATACATGTAATTCTCATGCCCAGAAGGTATATATATGGGTATATATGTTTAATTCAATTAATTTGTACAATTAATTATTGTGTTTATCATGCTAAGTATCTATGCATTCTCTAAAACCCTAATTATTTTGCAGGATAAGGAGCTGACGAACTCAAGAATCTTCTTATGTATGTTTGGTTTAGTTTTGTAATTGTAATTTCAAAAATATTACTTTTGTTGGGTTTTTCTAAGGGAGTATATGAGACCCTTGAATTTCGTGTGATCATTGATGTTCTTGGTTGGGTTTGTTTAAAAACCATTTATTTTGAATATACTGTAACTTATTTTGATCATTGTTGTTAGTTGGGTTTGTTCAAAAACCATTTACGTTGAACTTGCAGTCCAACCCGCGTTGACCGGTTAATGAGTTGACCGTCTGATGTGCACCTAGTGCACACAAGACCTGCCCTACTTATATATGTAGCCCACCTGCAATCCGAACGCTATAGAGTCAATAATCTACGACTGTCGTCCCTTTTTCAATTTAAAAAACAAATGAATTATTATTTCAATGGTGTGCATGTTTCTTGGCTGTGAAAACAACATTTAAACAAAGAGGCAAAAACTATTTTAGCCATTTGAACTTTTAAAAGATTTATTTTAGCTACTAACTATAAAACATATTTATTTTAGCCACTTTGGACGAAAATGCCCCTCTGTGCGCTGGCACTGCGCGCTAGCAATGCGCGCAACACGCAGAGGCAAAATTGTCATTCTGACTAAAATAAATATATTTAAAAGTTAATGGCTAAAATAAATTTTTTAAAAGTTCAAGTGGCTAGTTTTATATATTACCACTTAAACAAATCTATATTATTTCTTAACACTAGATTCTATAATGTGATTATGTCCCTAGGGACTCTTTCGCACTCCCCACTGCAATTTAATCTATTCTTCTAATTTTTTTTCGCCTTTTGAAGAATCCTAAGCTACATTTAGCTCTCAAAAGACAAGTAAATAAAACGTTCAAATCAATTAATCCTGTTATTTGTCCTAGTTAGAGTTTATTTATTGGAAATAAGGGGCTCTTTATTTTACAAAATTATGTTCTGAAATAATTGGATATATATCCTGATTTTTTTTTTTGGATATATATCCTGATTTACATCAAAAAAGAATACAATTAATATTCAGACAACGTTGATAATGGTCCAAATTTTAGGACAAATGTTTGAACAGTCAACTTTAATAACAAAATATTATTATATATACCTTGCTAAAAAGTAGTGCGCAATAATTTATTTTATGAATTATTCTAGATTATAAAATAAAACGAATATTTGGGTAGAAACATAGTTGAATAGTTTATATGTGCTTTGAGCATAGTGAATTAATTTTGAGACGATTAATTAATTCGTACATTTGAGAGAGAGAGAGAGAGTGATATTCTCCCCACCATTACCAACTCCTCCTGCTTCAGTTTGTGTAAGAGAGATTTGATGAGATAAGAGGAATCGATGGCGGGTTATGGTGCAGTGGTTTCTCTTCAGCAAACAATTGAGCATATTCTAGAATCTTCTCGTATTTCTCTTGATCCACCATCTGCAGAAATCATACAAATCATCTGCAGAGAGCTGGAGTCCTTGGGAGAAATATTGGAAAGATTGGACGACATCAGCCCAAGCAAGAGCCGGAAGAAGGTGAATGCTTTGGATGGACGAATCAAAGAGGCAGTTTGGAGATTTGAAGACCTACTTGAATCCCATCTCTTGGATCAGATTCTCTCTCGTCATTTCGAGAGAGATAGCGATCGTGTGTTGTTATTCACCATAGATCCACTACAAAACGATGTCAGTTCCTTCATCGAGACGGTGAAGGATATGAAAAAAAGGTATCTTTATGAATTAGACAATATGCCTCAACTTGAAGAAGAAGAAGAAGAAGAAGAAGAAGAAGAAGAATCAACTGTCGTTCCGACTGGCGGAATGAAGGTAAAGACGGATGCAGGTTCGTATATATTTGAAGATATGAGAGATGTGCTTATAGGACATGAGGATTATATTTTGTACACATTAGTTGGGATGCCAGGCAGTGGAAAGACTACTCTTGCTGAGAAATTTTTTCAAGATCCTGCCGTTTTGAGATGGTTTGATCATCGTGTATGGGTCACAGTCGGCAGAAAATATGAACTGGGAGAGATTAAACGACACATTCTAGCTCAACTGGATCCTCACATTGATGAAATTCCACAAGGAGATGACGAAATAGGTGAAATCTTGAAGGGAAAATTGGAGAGGAAGAGATGCCTAATTGTGTTGGATAATATATGGGACACAGAGGTGTTAGATCACTTGAGAAATTGTTTACCAGAGAAGAATAATGCAGCGACACAAATCTTGTTAACTACTAATATACACAAGGTAGCTCAAATAGGCAATTGTATGGCCAGCATGCAACCAATGAATGAAAAGGAAAGTGAGGAGCTACTTCGTATCAAGGTGTTTGGTGATGAGGTGGAGGATTTCCCTCCTCATCTCGAAAAAGCCGCGAAGAAGATTGCCAAGAATTGTAAAGGTCTTCCTCTCATGATCGTCACGGTTGCTGACCTCATATCAAAAGCCAACAAAAATGACGACCTAGAATTCTGGAATGAGGTTGCAGAAAATCGGAATTCAGATGTGATGATGGCTGCGCATAATCAAATAGCAAAGGTACTTTTCCCAGTCTACGACTGTTCTCCCCAATCTTTAAAAATGTTTTATCTATATATGGGATCTTTTCCTCAAGATTCCGAGATCCCCTCGTCAAAGCTTATTAATATGTTGACTGCAGAGAGGTTTTTTAAACTACAAAAATTGCATAAAATCTTTGATAGTCATTGGGAGTTTGATCGTACGTTTGGTACTACTATTATGATTATCTCTGAATACAAGAGTGTAAATTATGAGGCTATTAAAACTTGTCGCCTTAATTCTTCCTGGTGTCACTTGTTCAACAAAGAATCTTGTAAGGACAAGTTTCTTCTCCTCTTAAATAGTGGTTGTGTTGATGCCCTAGAACAACATATGAAAGGCCAACGCCGATTATGTCTCCACGCAAATTTTGTATGGAACTTCAAAGAAGTGTACAATTCTGTGAAATGCGATTGTGCATCCACAACGCGTTCTCTCCTTTGTTTTGGTCCTTATCACCCATATTCAATGCCACTAGATGTCGGTTTCAAGTTGCTTAGGGTACTTATAGCTCTTAAAGTCCGTTTCTACAGTTTCCCGGTTGAAATTCTGGAACTAGTTTTGTTGCGGTACCTTGCCCTAACTTACAATGGAGAACTCCCTACTTTCATATCCAAACTTTATAACCTTCAATTCTTGATTATCCATCCACATGTGAGCATCAAATCTTGTGGGGCTCCATCATATGTGCCGGTACAAATTTGGGATATGCAAGAACTCAAGCATATTGAGATTTTGGGAAGAAACCTACCAAATCCTAAACAGGGTGCTTCCTTGCAAAAACTCTCAACTCTGATAGGTGTGGGCGTTCACAGTTGTACCCGGGAAGTTCTCGAGGGAGTTCCTAATATAAGGAAATTGGAAATTCAGATCGAGTTGACTCACAGTGGTGATGATGATCTTAACTTCAATTATATTTGGAAACTAAAAAATTTGGAGACATTGAAATGCAGCAGTATTGTGAGTCCTGAAGTTAAGTGTGAATGTGTCGCCCCTCAGAAACCTATTTCAATGTTCCCATCAAGTTTGCGAAAGTTGCATTTGAGTGGCTTGGGTTATCCATGGAAATACATGAATGCCATTGGTGAGATACGAAATCTTGAAGTGCTGAAATTGCGATGCTATGCTTTTCGGGGCCCAAAGTGGGAAACAAAATATAATAGTTTTTTCAATCTTAGATATCTTTTAATTGAAGACAGTGATTTGGTGGAATTGCAAAGTAATGGAAGCTTCCCAAACCTTTTGAGACTTAGGGTGAAACATTGTTACAAATTACAAGAGTTCGATTGGGAGAGTCTTTCATCTTGCGGAAGCATTGAATTAGTTGACTGCAATCCTTTAGCTGTCACTTGTGCCAAGCAGCTCAAAAACAGATTTTATTCTGGTAAGCTTCACGTTTTTGCTTCTTTCGACGGTGAGGAGCTCAACTAATGACTACATCTCATTAATTCTTGGCTAAGAGGTCAGCCCTCCAACTTCACTGATTAATATTTATTTCAATCTTCAATTAATAATTACGTTATTGCGCATTAATTATATATATTTATAATAGTGATGGCACAATGTGATGATCAATCCATGTTTATGGATTACAGTTTAACGGATGACATTGTAATTAGAATATGATTTTCTTGCAAATGGAGTATAATTTTAATTTCAGAGTCCACTATTCCTTTTCACCTTAATTAAGCTTTAGGGATTTCTAAATATGATTAATTTACTTAGAAAAATAGGGATGGAAGATGGAAAAGGAGATGTGATAAAGTTACGAGTGTTTCGAAATCGATTTTAGATTGTGTGTGTCAATATTTATGGTGACATCTCCATTGCAAAATCTTTTTTTTATTATTATTTTTTAAGTTTAATTAATTGTATATGTTCTAGTTTAACTTTAATTTTTTATTTGGGTCCATCCTTCTCCAACTAAAGTATTTTAAAAATTTATATATATATATATATAATTATTATGTCCAGAAGGTATATACATGACTAGCATGAGTGTTATATAATTAATTCAATTTGTACAATTAATTATTGTGTTTATCATACTAAGTATGTATGCATACTCTCAAATTAACCCTATATTCACTTATTATTTTGCAGGATAAGGAGCTGAACTCAAGAATCTTCTTATGATTGGTTTAGTTTTGTCATTGTAATTTTAATACTATGACTTTTGTTGGGTTTTGCTAAGGGGTATATGAGACCCTTGAATTTCGTGTGATCATTGATGTTCTTGGTTGGGTTTGTTTAAAAACCATTTACTTTGAATTTACTATATCTTATTTTGATCATTGTTGTTGGTTGGCTGTGTTCAAAAACCATTTACGTTGAATTTGCATTCCAATGGTAATGACCTTTATGTGTTGAGTATGTGTTTTTTTTTTTTTTTTGGTATTATTATTATATCTTGGCATCTCATTATGGTTGAATTAATTTTTTTTTATGGATTTTATCTTTTAGCACAAAATTTTGTAAAATGATGAATATTTAAATTTATAGTATCTATAACAAAGCTAGAGTTTGCTTGATTAATCCCCAATGAGTTTTTGTAAAGTTAAGATCGAACTATAATATAACCTATTTTTTCAAAGAAGCTCAAAACCCCAACAAAACACATACACAGAAGTATTACATAATTAATTCTGGGGTAAATCATAGTTTAATACCTACATCTTTGGTTCTTTTTTAAAAACTACCCACTTTTTCAAAATTAACAAAATAGTACCCACTTTTTTAAAACAATTGCAAGTCTCATAATTGATCAATTTTCTGCCTCAAAAATCATATTTAATTGATTGTACTTTAAAATTTATATTTTTCCATCCTCGCAAAAATATCATACAATCAAGAAATCTTAAAATATAATCAATTACGTATATGATTTTCTTGGGACCAGAAATATTAATGAAATGTTATATATATTTGCATAATTTTTAAAAAATGGGTACGATTTTGTTAATTCTGTAAACATTGGTTATTTCTAAAAAAGAGCAAAAAATATAGGTATCAGAGTTTAATTTGGCCTTAATTCTACACATATAAATATATTATATTTTATTATCTTAATAGTAATTCACTACAATATTATTGTGTTGTTATAATTCTTCATCCATATTAATTAAATTTTCACCAATTCCAAAACTCTCTTTTTCTCTCCCTCAATTGGTGGAATTTTTTTTTTTTTTACTTTGGATTTCATCTTGATAACAATGTTCATTACACAATTGCATATACTAGCATAGATAATGTGCATTGCATGTAATTTGTATGATGATGATGATGGTGATGATGATGATGATGATGATGATGATCATAATAATAATAATAATAATAATAATAATAATAATAATAATAATAATAATAATAATAATAAACATCTATAAGGTATATTATAATTATTAAATATAAAATTTAGAATAAAATTATATTAAGCATATTAAAATAAATTATTTCATATAAAAATGAATGAAAAGTAATCCATATTTGTGTTAATTTCATGTTGAATTATGTATCTTACTAAATTACAAATTTTTAATATGTGAAACATGATTAAATTTGCATAAAACAAAAGAGAAAAATTTAAATTGATTGGCAATATTATTCTAGTCTTGATTAAAAAATTTAATTAGACTATTATCTTGATTTAATGATTTTCAATTTTGTAATTTATTTTTTAAATCATAACAATCAAAATAAGACAATCATAAGTGTAAAGATTGAGCTCTTAACATATAAATTTTCATAAGTGCATTTTTACATTTCTTCTCATTTTTATCATGATGTTTATTATTTTATTCTTTATAAATAATCAAACATAATTTATTTTTCTAAAATTCCTCTACATTGATTTAAGAAATTAATGAAATTTAAATAATAAATAAAGTATTTAAATGTACAAAATACTGTTTATTTGTTTTGTACTTGTCTTCCAAAAAGTGCAATAAATGTCTATTTTTTAATTGAATTAGTATTTATCTTTTCTCCCTACTCTTCTATTGGCTTTCCATCCTTTCATCTAAATCTTCGTCCATTTCTTATAAAACAAAGCTTGAACCATTTTTTTATTATAAAGTTTGAATCTTTATTACAGAAAAATTATCAAAAATAAAAAAAAAATACAAAAACACCTTCTGCCCACTACATTTTTTCTTGTTTTTTCTTTCTATTTTCCTTTTTGTTTTGTTCTTTTATTTTGTCCTCAATCTTGATCTTGGCCGGTTTGAATTATAAATCTTGATCTCATCCATTTTGAAGTTTTTCAACCCCCCGTGTATCGTCGTTGAACTCTGGCAATGACTATTGGATTATGAGTAATTTGAATTATAATATTTTTTAAAAATTAATTTGTTTAATTCACATGTGTATAAAAATTGTGCGTTGGCGTCTGAAATGATTCAAGTGTGTGAAAAATATTACTTCCATTTGTGGTAATATATTTACTTCAAAGGAACTACACTATTTTTTTTATAAACACCTTTGGATTCATTCAATTAAATTGATTCGGGCACTAGAGAACATTCAATTTTTTTTCCACCCATTCCAAAGAGAGATTCAAAAAATTTAAATATCTAGATTGATAAAAAGAGTATAGATTCGTAAATATCATATACCTTATTGCTGTAAAAAAATAACACGCACGATCTCAACAAAACCTCAAAAAATTCCAAATTCGCAAAGAATCCCTAATTTTCGATATTGTAACAAATAATTTATTGCTGAAACGAGGATAAGAGGGAGGAATAATCGTGATAATCTTTAAAAATCATAGTTTGATGATCTTAACCAATCGTAGTTTTGTTTGAATTGATAAAACAGAAATTAAAAAATCAGAGAGGCGAGAGAATGGCGTTTGCAGAAGGAAAATAGAGAAAATCAAATCATTTTCCTAATAGTATTGATATATGAATATATATAGATATACATAAATAATAATTTTTAGTAATAAATATGAAACTAAGGGTATTGTAGTACTTTTTTTTATGATAATGACTAGTAACATTATTTTTTAAAAAAATGACTATTTACATTATTTACTAAGTAATAATGACTATTTAAAGATTTCCCTCTAAAAAAATTAGCATTAAAATACAATAAGATAAGCCATAAAATTACAGTAAATAAATATAGTCTCTACGTTATCACATCAAGATAAGTGCTCATTTGAACCCTACATAATAAAAATAGAATGAAAAAACATTAATTCCATATTTATCCAAATTAAATGAAAGCATCTAGATTCAACATTGTTTTGGAAACACATAATTATGTGCATGAATAAAACAATGCAACACAGAAACAACAGTTTCTTCACCAATGCATGGTTAGGTAAATTACATTAATTGATAACATCTGAATATATAATTTTCAACACGATCAATTGTATCATTTGGAGAAATTTCGTAGTTATATCAATATTTACTTTAATTATCAATCCGACATGAAATCTTAATCAATATTTGACTATTGTCCCTTACATAAATTAATGGGCACTGGTGTTACCGTCATTGCTTTATTGCAACCTGCCCCCTTTAATAATAAACAACATAACTTTCTTCTCTAAAAAGTAATTGTAAAACTATAATCCATGCTAAGGGTGTTTAAATGATACTGCAAGCAAGTATTCTTAAATATAGCAGGAACAGAAGCAAGAACAATAAATAAAATGCAGTAAAAGAATGCACGAGATTGGTAACCCAGTTCGGTTAATCAACCTACTCTGGGGGGACTTCGAACAAATTTGAAGATTCGTTCACTACTATTTCATGAAGTGTATTGAGGAACTTATACATACAAGACTCCTCCTTATGCCGCCCGTTCTTCTTCATGAACTTTTTCACTGAACGAAAGCTGTGAGATTCCCTCACAACCGTCACACTAGACTCCCTCTAGCTACCCACGACTTTAACTTACAAATCTCTTCCGAGATTGCGTATAAAACGGATAAAAAATCCCTGACATGTTTCATTAAAAAAGACTCAATGCTAGACTATCATGTTAAACAGTTTAAGGAACAACTTCTAGCTATTATAATAAATCACAAACCAACGACTCTCAAACACTCAATATAGAGAATCAAATATGGGGGGGCAAACCACCAATTATTGAACGAATCGGCTTTCTTATACTTCACATTTTCTTGGTTCACTTGATTTTCAATCTTCATCAACAAGGTAAGTGATTTAGGGTTTGTGATTTTTTCCATATTGGTGTAGATGTCTTCCATGATATTGAGGATCTAAATCAGCACGCCATCTACTCCAAAAAGGCAGTCAAATGATCAGATCTTGACTTCCGAAACTCGTCCGCACAAGATCAACTTAACATGGAAACTGTCATAAATAACACTGTTCGGGAATGTGTCTGGAACATCAGAGGGAACAGTTCACCAACTATTCGTCGACTTGCACAGCGGAATCAGCACATAACTTCAAGCACATCTCCTCGAACACTTTGTCAAACATGAATCGCCAAAACAAACTTAGTACTACTGAATGACACTAACAGTAATAATAAGGTCTAAAAAAATAATAATATATAATTAAATATATTATTAGTAGTAGTAGTATTTCGATGACCTGCATATGTGAGTGACTTCGCTGTCAAAAAAACATTAACAAATATATATTATTTCTTAACATTAGATTCTATAATGTGATGATCTTCCCTAGCTAGTGGACTATCTTTCTCGTTCCCCACTGCAATTTAATGTAATTTTTTTTGTTTATCTTAATCCATTCTTCTTTTACTTTTTGAAAAATCCTAGCAAACTTTAGTTCTCAAAAAATGAAAGTAAATAATTAAAAATTTAAATATTCTTGTTATTTCTCCCACTAGTTTTTACATTTGAGAGAGAGAGAGAGATCATATTCCTCCACCATCACCATTACCAACTCCTCCTGCTTCAGTCCATGGTTGACTAGCTAGATGTTGGCTTGATAATTTGTGTGAGAGAGATGAGATGAGATAAGAGGGATGGCTGGTTATGGTGCAGTGGTTTCTCTTCAACAAACAATTGAGCGTATTAAACAATCTTCTCGAATCTCGCTTGTTTCCCAATGTTCAGAAATTTTACAACTCGTCTACTGGGAGGTGGAGTCCTTGCGAGAAATATTGGAAAGATTGGATGACGTCAGCCCAAGCAAGAGCAGGAAGAAGGTAAATGCTTTGGATGGACGAATCAAAGAGGCAGTTTGGAGGTTCGAAGATGTATTAGAATCCCATCTCTCACATCAGATTCTCTCTCATAATTTTGAAAGAGACAGCGATCGCGTGTTGTTATTCTCCATAGATCCACTACAAAACGATGTCGGTTCGTTCATCGAGACGATGAAGGATATGAAAAACAGGTACCTTTATGAATTATACAATATGCCTCAACTTGAAGAAGATGAAGAATCAGCTGTTACTGTTCCGTCGTCAAGAAGTAGTAGTTTTGGTGGAATAAAAGCAAAGATGGTTGGATTCTCTGGTCTATTTAGAAAATTGAAAATAGTTTTTGTAGGAGGTAATGTGAGTTTTTCGTACACATTTCTTGGGATGCCAGGCAGTGGGAAGACTACTCTTGCACAGAATTTGTTTGAAGATCCAGCAGCTTTGAGATGTTATGATCATCGTGTATGGATCACATTGGGCAGAAAATATGAATTGAATGAAATTGCACGACGCATTCTAACTCAACTGAATCCTCACATTGATGAATTTCCACAATGTGAATACCGCTTCAATCGAGATTTGAGTTGGTTTGATTGCCGTGCA
Source organism: Perilla frutescens (assembly GCA_026008535.1). Taxonomy (NCBI): domain Eukaryota; kingdom Viridiplantae; phylum Streptophyta; class Magnoliopsida; order Lamiales; family Lamiaceae; genus Perilla; species Perilla frutescens. Next base: position 54,993,912 of record BRKX01000015.1, read on the forward strand.
AGAGATGATGAGGAGACATTACGTGAATACTTGAGAGGAAGTAGGAGCCTTATTGTGTTGGATAATGTATGGGACACAGAGGTAATAGACTACTTGAGAACTCTTTTGCCAGGACCGAATAATGGAGTGATACGAATCTTGCTAACTACTAATCTAGACAAAGTTGCTGAACAGAGTCAGAAGCTCCTATTCAGAACACATTTTTCACACACCATGAAGCCATTGAATGAACAGGAAAGTGAGGATCTACTTCGTATGAAGGTGTTTGGTGAGGAGGTGGAGGATTTCCCTTCTCAACTCGAGAAAGCCGCGAAGAAGATTGCCAAGAATTGTAAAGGTCTTCCTCTTATGATCATCACCGTTGCAGACCTCCTATTAAAAGCCAACAAAAATGACGACTTGGAATTCTGGAATGAGGTTGCAGAAAATCGAAATTCAGATGTGATGGCTGCACATAATCAAATAGCTAAGGTACTTTTCCCGGTCTACGACTATTTTCCTCAATCTTCAAAAATGTTTTATCTGTATATGGCAGCTTTCCCTCAGGATCATGACATCCCCGCATCAAAGCTCATCAATATGTTCACTGCTGAGGGGTTTCTAAAACTACAAAAAATGCATGAAATCTTTGATAGTGACTTCGAGTTTGCTCGTATGGCAAGTACTACTGTTGTTATCTCTCAAACAAAGAGCGTGAAATATCATGCTATTAAAACTTGTCGCCTTAATTCTTCATGGTGACACTTGTTCAACAAAGAATCTTGTAAGGACAAGTTTCTTCTCCTCTTAAATAATGGTGATGTTGATTCCCTAGAACAGCCCGTGAAAGGCCAACGTCGGTTGTGTCTCCATGCTAATTTTGTATTGAACTTCGAAGAAGTGTATTGTTCAGTGCAATGCGATTGTGCATCCACTGCCCGTTCTCTTCTTTGTTTTGGCCCTTATCACCCATATTCAATGCCACTAGATGTCGGTTTTAAGTTGCTCAGGGTACTAGATGCTCTTAAAGTCCGTTTCTACAGTTTTCCAGCTGAAATTTTGGAACTAGTTTTGCTGCAGTACCTTGCCCTAACTTGCAACGGGGAACTCCCTACTTCCATATCCAAACTCTTTAACCTTCAATTCTTGATCATCCATCCACATATGACCATTAAATCTTGCAGGGCTCAATCATATGTGCCGGTACAAATTTGGGATATGCAAGAGCTCAAGCATATTGAGATCTTAGGAAACAACTTACCAAATAATCCTAATTCTGCTGCTTTCTTACAAGAACTCTCCACACTTCTCGGTGTGAGCGTTCACAGTTGTACCCAGGAGGTTCTTGAGAGACTTCCTAATATAAGGAAATTGGGAATTGAGATTGAGTTGGCTCCTAGTGGTGATGATGGTCTTAACTTTGATTATATTTGGAAACTAAAAAATTTGGAGATACTGAAATACAGTAGTATTGTTAATCCTGATGTTTACTATGGATGTGTCGCCCCTCGGAAACTTATTTCAATGTTCCCATCAAGTTTGCGAAAGTTGCATTTGAGTGGCTTGGGTTATCCATGGAAATACACGAAAGCCATTGGTGAGATACCAAATCTTCAAGTTCTGAAATTGCGATGCTATGCCTTTCAAGGTCCGCAGTGGGAAACAGAAAGTAATAGTTTCTTGCACCTTGAGTATCTTTTAATTGAAGACACTGATTTGGTACAATGGAAACCAAGTAGTGGGAGCTTCCCGAAGCTTTACAACCTAAGGATGAAACATTGCTACAAATTACAAGAGTTCAATTGGCCGTATAATGCTTGTGATGGAAAGATTGAGTTAGTTGACTGCAATCCTTTAGCTGTCACTTGTGCCAAGCAACTCAAACCCACAAAGGTGTACTATAGGCTTCAAGTTTCTGCTTTTTTCGACGGTCAGGAACTCAACTAATGACTATATCTCACTAATTCTTAGCTCAAAGGTTAGTCTTCCTCCAACTTCACTAATGCTTATTTCAATCTTCAATTAATAATGACATCATTGTGCATTAGTTATATATATTAATAATAGTGATTTCATAATGTGATGATCATCAATATCCATGTTTATGGATTACAGGTTACCTAATGACATTGTAAATTGGAATATGATTTTGATACTAGTGGAGTATTTGTTTTTAGTCAAAATGCTTCTCAATCTATAGGGAGAGAGAGTCATTACTTTTTAATTAATTTTAATTTGAATCGTTACATTTTTAATTTCACTTTTAATTAAGTCTGAAAAACGCCCGACCCACAGCCCCTTTTCATCAAGTTTTCTCGTTGGGAATTGGAGACTAGCTTTAGGGATTTCTAAATATATGATGCTATTTAATTTAATTTGTACAACTAATTATTGTGTTTATCATACTAAGTATGTATATACATTCTCTCAAACCCTATATGCACTAATTATTAATTTGCAGGATAAGGAGCTGAACTCAAGAATCTTCTTATGTTTGGTTTAGTTTTGTAATTGTAATTTTAAACCTATGACATTTGTTTGGTTTTGGTAAGGGGATATATGAGACCCTTGAATTTCGTGTGATCATTGATGTTGTTGGTTGGGTTTGTTTAAAAACCATTTACTTTGAATCTACTATAACTTATTTTGATATTTGTTGTTGGTTGGCTTTGTTCAAAAACCATTTTCGTTGAATTTGCAGTCCAATGGTGATGACCTTTAGTCCAATGGTGATGACCTTTATGTGTTGTGTATGCTTTTTTTTTTTTTTACTTTTTTTGGTATTATTGTAACTTGGCATCTCATTATGATTGAATTAAATTTTTTTATGGATTTTATCTTTTAGCACAAAATTTTGTAAAATGATGAATATTTAAATTTATAGTATCTATTAACAAAGCTAGAGTTTGCTTGATTTATAGTATCTATTAACAAAGCTAGAGTTTGCTTGTATATTGGGCTCTACCAACTGAGCTAATATACTTTTGTGTTATTATTTGAATATTAATAACATATATATATATATATATGCAAAAATTGAAAATAATAAATTTACGTTTTAATTAAAATCAATATTTAGCATGTAATTAAAATGAATACTTAACAATATCTAATTTATCATATTTTGAATTAAAATAAATAGAGAGAAGAACTATACTAGTGGTTTGTTAAATAATGATTAATAATATTTTTAATTGTTATTATGTATATTATTTGTAAATAAAATTAATATTTAATTATATATTTTCACAAAATATAGTATTTGATGTTCAATATTTATTTTTATAAATATTATTTTTTTAACTACTTAATTAACTTATAGAATAACTATCGATAAATTAAACACTTTATTTTATTGCATTGATATAAATTTAGTGTATTTTTTAAACTTATTTAATATATTTATCATGATACTAATTTATATAATTTTATTATATAAATATACATATATAATATACCGGGTTATCCGATTTTTTCAGAATAGTTCGACCCGTTGAACCAATAACCCGGTGATCCGGTAAATTCATCGGTCCGATTTCCGGTCCGGTTTTAAAAATATTAACTATCAGTCCAAACTATGGGTTAGGCTACATGGTCCAATTTTTCGGACAAATGTCTGAATAGTCAATTTAATAGAGAAATATTATTTTATCTTGGTCAAAAGTAGTATACGGAGTAATTTATTTTATGAATTATTGTAGAATATAAAATAAAACGATTAGTTGGATAGAAACAAAGTTGAATAGTTGATGTGCACTTTGAGCATATTTAATTAAGGGCCAATTTATTAATTTGTACATAAGAGAGAGAGAGAGAAAGAGAGAGAGAGATTCATCCAACCACCACCACCACCACCGTTACCAACTCCTCCTCCTGCTTGATCAGTCCATGGTTGACCAGATGTTGGCCAAATAATTTGTGTTCCAGTTTGTGTGAGAGAGATTCGATCGATGAGATAAGAGGGATGGCAGGTTATGGTGCAGTGGTTTCTCTTCAGCAAACAATTGAGCGTATTCTACAATCTTCTCGTATTGAGCTTGTTCCACCATCTGCAGAAATCCTACAACTTGCCTGCAGAGAGCTGGAGTCCTTGGGAGAAATATTGCTAAGATTGGATGACGTCCGCCCATGCAAGTGCAGGAAGAAGGTGAATGCTTTGGATGGACGAATCAAAGAGGCAGTTTGGAGATCTGAAGACTTACTTGAATCCCATCTCTCAGATCAGATTCTCTCTCATCAGTTTGAGAGAGAGAGTGATGGTGAGTTGTTATTCCCCATAGATCTACTGCAAAGCGATGCCAGTTCCTTCATCAAGATGGTGAAGGGTATGAAAAACAAGTACATTCACGAATTACACAATATGCCTGAAGTTGAAGAAGATGAAGATGTTCGTGTTTTGTCGGGAATGAAGGCAAAGATTGTTGGATTCTCCGAAGCATTTAAACTTATGAAAAATTATCTTATCGAAGAAGATGAGGTGAATTATTGGTACACATTACTTGGGATGCCAGGCAGTGGAAAGACTATGCTTGCTCAGAATTTGTTTGAAGATCCAGCCGTTTTGAGAGGGTTTGATTATCGTGTGTGGATCACAGTCGGCAGAAAATATAAATTGAGTGAGATTAAACGACACATTCTAGTTCAACTGGATCCTCACATTAATGAAATTATTCTACAAGCTGGAGATAACAGAAAACATAAGAGATGGTTTGATCAGCGCCTACGTAAATACTTGAGACGGGGTAAGAGGTACCTAATTGTGCTGGATAATGTATGGGACTCAAAGGTGATGGATTACTTGAAGACTCTTATGAAAGCAAAGAAATATACAACGATACGAATCTTGGTAACTACTAATCTAGACAAGGTAGCTGAAGATGGTGGGCTATCCTTACTCTCCACACGTATATACAGCGTGCAGCCATTGAATGAAAAGGAAAGTGAGGATCTACTTCGTATGAAGGTGTTTGGTGAGGAGGTGGAGGATTTCCCTCCTCAACTCAAGAAAGCTGCGAAGAAGATTGCCAAGAATTGTAAAGGTCTTCCTCTCATGATCGTCACGGTTGCTGACCTCCTATCAAAAGCCAACAAAAATGATGACCCAGAATTCTGGACTGAGGTTGCAGAAAATCCGTATTCAGATGTGATGATGGAGGCACATAATCAAATGTCAAAGGTACTTTTCCCGGTCTACGACTGTCTTCCTCAATCTTCAAAAATGTTCTACCAGTATATGGCAGCTTTCCCTCAGGATTCTGACATCCCTGCATCAAAGCTCATGAATATGTTGACTGCTGAGGGGTTTCTTAAACCAAAAGCACTGCATGCCATCTTTCATTTGACCTCAGAGCTTCATACTGATATGGTTAGTACTACTATTCTTATCTCTCTATTAAAGATGGGAGATCCTGCTGCTACAAAATCTTGTCACCTTAATTCTTCCTGGTGTTACTTGTTCAACAAAGAATCTTGTAAGGACAGGTTTCTTCTCCTGTTAAATAGTGGTTGTGTTGATGCCCTAGAACAACATATGAAAGGCCAACGCCGGTTGTGTCTTAATGCAAATTTTGTATTGAACTTCAAGGAAGTGTACAATTCGGTGAAATCCGATTGTGCATCCACTGCGCGTTCTCTCCTTTGTTTTGGTCCTTATCACCCATATTCAATGCCACTAGATGTTGGTTTCAAGTTGCTCAGGGTGCTAGATGCTCTTAAAGTTCGCTTCTACACTTTCCCATTTGAAATTTTAGAACTATTTTTGTTGCAGTACCTCGCCCTAACTTACAATGGAGAACTCCCTGTTTCCATATCCAAACTTTTCAACCTTCAATTCTTGATTATCCATCCCCATTTGAGCATTAAATCTTGCGGGGCCCCATCATATGTGCCGGTACAAATTTGGGATATGCAAGAACTCGAGCATATTGAGATCTTGGGAAGAAACCTACCGAATCCTCAACATGGTGCTTCCTTGCAAAAACTCTCGACTCTTATAGGTGTGAGCGTTCACAATTGTACCCGGGAAGTTCTTGAGGGGCTTCCTAATATAAGCAAATTGGAAATTCAGATAGAGTTGAGTCATAGTGGTGTTGATGATCTTAACTTTGATTATATTTGGAAACTCAAGAATTTGAAGATATTGAAATGCAGTGGTATTGTGAATCCTGAGGTTAATTATGGATGTATCGCCCCTCAGAAACCTATTGCAATGTTCCCATCAAGTTTGCGGAAGTTGCATTTGAGTGGCTTGGGTTATCCATGGAAATACATGAAAGCCATCGGTGAGATACCAAATCTTAAAGTGCTGAAACTGCGATGCTATGCCTTTCGAGGTCCAAAGTGGGAAACAGAACTTAATAGTTTTTTGGGTCTTAAATATCTTTTAATTGAAGATAGTGATTTGGTACAATGGAAGATAAGTGATGGAAGCTTTCCAAACCTTCAAAGAGTAAGGATGGAACATTGCTACAAATTACAAGGGTGCAATTGGCCGCATGATGCTCGTTATCAAATCATTGAATTAGTTGACTGCAATCCTTTAGCTGTCACTTGTGCCAAGCAACTCAAACCCGCGAAGGAGAACTGTGTGCTTGAAGTTTCTGCTTCTTTCGACGGTGAGGAGCTCAACTGATGAGTAGAGATCTCATTAATTCTTGGCTAAGAGGTTAGTCCGGCTACTTCAACTTCTAAATTCATTAATGCTTAATTCAATCTTCACTCCAAGTTATGTGAATAATTAAAAATTAACATTTTAGCCCCTGAAAAGTTCAGCTTTTTATTTTAAGGCCCAAGAACTAAGACAATGTTTTTTAAGTATTGGGAGATCCACAACTAGCTAGCTAAGTAGAGCAAATATTAGAAACAAGTTTCAAGTGTCCTCCATTTTCTATTATTTAAATTTCTATATGTAAGTGTTGCATGGTTATGCTAATATTGATTTTTGTGATTGAAGACACACACAAGTTGGATCCATATAATTCTAATGCCCAGGAAGTATATATATGAGTTATTTAATTCAATTTGCACAACTAATTATTGTGTTGATCTTACTAAGTATGTTTGCATTCTCTCAAACCCTATATTTACTTATTATTTTGCAGGATAAGGAACTCGAGAATATTGTTATGTTTGGTTTAGTTCTGTCATTGTAATTTTAAAACTACGACTTTTGTTGGGTTTTGCTAAGGGGATATATGATCGAGACCCTTGAATTTCGTGTGATCATTGATGTTGTTGGTAACCATTTTCTTTGAATCTACTATAATTTATTTTGATCATTGTTGTTGGTTGGCTTCGTTCAAAAACCTTTATGTGTTGTGTATATTTTTTATTTATTTTTGGTATTACTATATCTTGGCATCTCATTATGATTGAATTAATTTTTTTTATGGATCGATTTTATCTTTTAGTAAAATGATGAATATTTAAATTTATAGTATCTATTTACAAAGCTAGAGTTGACTTGATTAATCCCCATAAGATCAAAGCTCAAGACCCCTACCATGGACTTGAAAAAACATAGAGAAGGAAATGGATCTGCAGAATCATTTGGCTTTATCGTAAAAAAGATACCCAACAGTATTACATAATTAATTATAGGGTAAAGCTTACATATATATTTGGTTCTTTTTGAAAAACTACCCACTTTTTCAAAATTAACAAAACAGTATCCACTTTTTTCTAAAAATTTGCAAGTTTTATAATTGATCTATTTTCCGCCTCAAAATCATATGTAATTGATTGTATTTTAATATTTATATTTTTCCGTCTGCGTAAAACTAATAACACCCAATCAAGAAATCATAAAATACAATCAATTGTGTACGATTTTCGGGCCAAAAATATTAATGAAGTGTTAAACTTGCAAAAGTTTTGAAAAAATGGGTACGATTTTGTTAATTCAGAAAAAATTAGCTATACATTTTTGAAAAAGAGCAGAATATGCGGGCATCAAAGTGTAATTTGATCTTAATTGTACACATATAAATATGTTATATTTTATTTTAGTTGTGAATTGTTTAATTTTTTAAATACACATGATATCATCCAAATGGTTGGAATACAAAATGAATTACCATATTGGAATCGAGAATCTTGTCTGCAATATAACCTAATTTTCTAGAGACGCTCAGCTCAATATTTTTCTCTCTGAGCTTAATTAACATAGATATCTCCTCAGCAGAAAAAAAAATTCCTTTTATAATTTTTTCTTCATATAAAGATCTTTACAAACTCATATAGAAACAACAGGTTTCTTCACATGTTCATAGTTAAGTAAATTAAATTTTTGTAGAGGGTAACAATTTAAAAAATGTGAAAAATTTAGATAAAATCACAGAAATAAAAAAGCAATCTCTCTCACACACACTTTCAATAAACTATTACCTGTAGATGTTTCCCACCTGCAATCGTAACACTGTTAGAGTCAATAATCTACGACTGTTGTCCCTATTCAAATTAATGGGCCTACCCACTTTAATAATAATAATATATGGCTTCAAAAAATAAAGAAATATTATATTGATGGCCTGCATGTGACTTGGCTGTGAAAACAACATTTAAAACAAATATATATTATTTCTTAACACCAGATTCTATAATGTTAGGGACTCTTTCGCACTCCCCACTGCAAATTAATAAGTTGTTTTTGTTTATCTTTGTGCATTCTTCTTCGTTTTTTCCACCTGTTGAAGAATCCCTATGCTAACTCTAATTAATCTCAAAAGACAATTAAGTACATATAAAGTTCAGATTAATCTTGTTATTTGTCCTAGTTAGACTTCACGTAATGGAAATAATTAAGGGATCTTTCTTTTAGAATTATGTTTTGCGAAAATTGAATGTAAATTAACTAAAATCCTAAATTACAGCAAACGAAGAATACAATATTCTCACAACGTTAATAACACTGTCAGTCCAAACTATGGACTGTGCTACATGGTCTAATTTTTCGGACAACACAAAGTCTCTTATCAGACTTTGGAAACCAAAATTCTTAAAATCAGATTATCAGACGGGGCAGGTCCGCGGGTCAACGCGCGGGGTCAACCCTGACCCGAACCGCCCCGCCCCTAAAAAAAAAAAGTTCGCCAGAAATAGTATCACTCTTAACATTGAAAATATCATTCCAAAGTACAAAAAGTATCACCCGTAACCATAAAAAGTATTGTGCTTGCAACTTGTCATATATGAATTTCTTTAATTCAAATTATGATTTATTTCATATCAATTAATGTTTAGAGCTTAGGGGTTTGGGGCTTATGGTTTAGTGTTTTTTTAAGTTTCTTTTAGAATTTTTTGGGAGTGTTTTTTTAGGGTTTAGTATTATTTTTTTTTGTGTTTTTAGGGGTTTATTTTGTTTTTTTAAGGTTTTTAGGGGTTTATTTTGTGTTTTTTAGGATTTTTTAGAGGGTGTTTTTAGGGGGTTATTTTGTATTTTTTAGGGTTTATTAATTCCATTTTACGAAATAAATTAAATTAATTCATTTAAATTTTAGGATTCACTAACTTTATTTTAGGATATAAATTTTTGATAAGAAAACAAAAGGACAAAATAGAAAATCGAAAAACAAAAGAAGAAAAATCTGCCCAGAAAAAGAAAAAAAAATGCGGCGCGTGGGTTGCGCGCGTGAGAGCCACGCGCCTGCCTGACACTAGCTTGTGGTACACCATATTATACAAGAGACCAGTCCTTCGGACAAATGTTTGAATAGTCAATTTAATAGAGAAATATTATTTTACCTTCGTGAAAAGTAGTAAACGGAGTAATTTCTTTTATGAATTATTGTACAATATAATATAAAACGATTATTTGGATAGAAACAAAGTTGAATAGTTGATGTGCACTTTCAACATATTTAATTAAGGGCCAATTAATTAATATATACATTAGAGAGAGACAGAGATTCCTCAACCACCACCACCACCACCACCGTTACCAACTCCTCCTCTTGCTTGATCAATCCATGGTTGAGATGAGATGAGATAAGAGGGATGGCAGGTTATGGTGCAGTTGTTTCTCTTCAGCAAACAATTGAGCGCATTCTACAATCTTCTCGTATTGAGCTTGTTCCACCGTCTGCGGAAATCATACAAACCATCTGCAGAGAGCTGGAGTCCTTGGGAATAATATTGGAATTATTGGATGGTGTCAGCCCAAGCAAGAGCAGGAAGAAGGTGAACGCTTTGGATGGACGAATCAAAGAGGCAGTTTGGAGATTTGAAGACTTACTTGAATCCCATCTCTCAGATCAGATTCTCTCTCATCATTTTGAGAGAGAGAGCGATCGCGTGTTGTTGTTCTCCATAGATCTACTACAAAATGATGTCGGTTCTTCCTTCATCGAGACGGTGAAGGATATGAAAATAAAGTACATTCTTGAATTATGCAATATGCCTCAAGTCGAAGAAGACGAAGATGTTAGTGTTTCGTCATCAAGAAGCAGTAGTTTGGGCGGAATGATAAAGGCAAAGATGGTTGGATTCTCCTATGTATTTGAAGATGTGAAAAAGGAACTTATGATTGAAGATGAGAAGCATTTGATATACACATTAGTAGGGATGCCAGGTAGTGGGAAGACTACTCTCGCTCAGAATTTGTTTGAAGATCCAGCAATTTTGAGATGGTTTGATTACCGTGTGTGGATCACAGTCGGCAGAAAGTATGAATGGAATGAGATTGAACAACACATTTTAGCTCAACTGGATCCTCACATTGATGAAATTATTCCACAAGCTGATCAGCGCCGTGATGAGGAGAAGAGATGCCTAATTGTGTTGGATAATGTATGGGACACAAAGGTGATGGAATACTTCGAATCCACTATGAGTGCAGTAGAGAAAAATGCAATGATACGAATCTTGCAAACTACTAATCTAGACAAGGTAGCTCGACTTGGTAAGAGTTCCTTCATAACCAAACGTTGTACACACATCTTGCCACCATTGAATGAAAAGGAAAGTGGGGATCTACTTCGTATGAAGGTATTTGGTGAGGAGGTGGAGGATTTCCCTCCTCGACTCGAGAAAGCCGCGAAGAAGATTGCCAAGAATTGTAAAGGTCTTCCTCTTATGATCGTCACGGTTGCTGACCTCCTATCAAAAGCCAACAAAAACGACAACCTGGAATTCTGGAATGAGGTTGCAGAAAATCGAAATTCAGATGTGATGATGGCTGCGCAAAATCAAGTATCAAAGGTACTTTTCCCGGTCTACGACTGTTCTCCTCAATTTTCAAAAATGTTTTATCTGTATATGGCAGCTTTCCTTCAAGATTCTGAGATCCCCACATCAAACCTCATCAATATATTGACTGCTGAGGGGTTTCTTAAACTACAAATATTGCACCAAATCTTTGATAGATACAAGGACTTTAATCGTATGGTTAGTGATACTGTTGTTATCTCTCAACCAACGAGCATGAAGTCTTCGGCAATTAAAACTTGTCGCCTTAATTCTTCCTGGTGTCACTTGTTCAACAAAGAATCTTGTAAGGACAAGTTTCTTCTCCTCTTAAATAGTGGGGTTTTCGATTGCCCAGAACAACATACGAAAGGCCAACGCCGGTTGTGTCTCCACGCAAATTTTATTTTGAACTTCAAAGAAGTGCACAATTCGGTGAAATGCGATTGTGCATCCATAACACGTTCTCTCCTTTGTTTTGGTCCTTATCACCCATATTCAATGCCACTAGATGTCAGTTTCAAGTTGCTCAGGGTACTAGATGCTCTTAAAGTCCGTTTCTACAGTTTTCCGGATGAAATTCCGAAACTAGTTTTACTGCAGTACCTTGCCCTAACTTACAATGGGAAACTCCCTACTTCCATATCCAAACTTTTTAACCTTCAATTCTTGATTATCCATCCACATGTGAGCATTAAATCTTCCGGGGATTTATCATATGTGCCGGTACAAATTTGGGATATGCAAGAACTTAAGCATATTGAGATCTTGGGAAGAAACCTACCAAATCCTGAGCAGGGTGCTTCCTTACAAAAACTCTCGACTCTTAGAGGTGTGAGCGTTCACAGTTGTACCCGGGAGGTTCTTGAAGGACTTCCTAATATAAGGAAATTGGAAATTCAGATCGAGTTGACTCATAGTGATGATGATGATCTTAACTTTGAACATATTTGGAAACTCAAAAATTTGAAGACATTGAAATGCAATACTATTGTGAATCCTGTAGTTAAATGTGAATGTGTTGCCCCTCATAAACCTATTTCAATGTTCCCATCAAGTTTGCGAAAGTTGCATTTGAGTGGCATGGGTTATCCATGGAAATACATGGAAGCCATTGGTGTGATACCAAATCTTCAAGTGCTGAAATTGCGATGCTTTGCCTTTCAAGGTCCGAAGTGGGAAACAGAAAGTAATAGTTTCTTGCACCTTCGGTATCTTTTAATTGAAGACACTGATTTGGTACAATGGAAACCTAGTAGGGGAAGCTTCCCACAGCTTCGCTTACTAAGGATGGAACATTGCTACAAATTACAAGAGTTCGAATGGCCATATGATACACGCGACGGATGGATTGAATTAGTCGACTGCAATCCTTTAGCTGTCACTTGCGCCAAGCAACTCAGACCCTCAAAGGAGTACTATAAGCTTCGAGTTTCTGCTTTTTTTGACGATGAAGAGCTCAACTGATGACTACATCTCATTAATTCTTGGCTAAGAGGTTAGTCCGGCTACTTCAAGTTCTAAATTCGTTAATGCTTAATTCAATCTTCAGTTCATTACATCGTTGCGCATTAATTACATTTATAATAATTATTACATGATGTGATGATCATCAATCCATGTTTATGTACATTTTAATTTTACATTCAAGTCTTAAAAACGTCCAGACCCACTGCTCATTTTTACCAATTTCTCTGACCCTGATTTGGAGATTGATCATAAGTGATATCTAAATTTTAAATTGATCAGATTTTCGCAAAATTACTTTCGCCCCTAAATTTTCAGAAATGAAATATTTGCCTCTAAAATTTTAAGAAGTTGCAATGTGGCCCCAGTTATGTTTACAATTTCTTCTTCAACATTGGACTCCATATATATATATATATAGTCACATTTTAGCCCCTGAGCTATGAACTTATAATTTTACAATATTGATTTCAAAGTTCATATTTTTTTTGAAGTCCCAAGAACTAAGACATAATATTTTTAAGTAATGGGAGATGCATGACTAGGTCACTAGAGTAAATATTAGTATCGAGTTTCAAGTGGTCATCCACCATTTTCAATTTTGTCTTTTGAGGTAGAATAACTAAATTATTATCAAGTGTGGTATTGTTATGCTAATATTTTTTATTTTAATTTTTTGTGATTAAAGATGAACTCACACAAGTTGTTGGATCCATATAATATTCATGCCCTGAAGGTATATATAAGTGTTATTTAATTCAATTCATACTAACTAATTATCGTGTTTATCCTACTATGTATGTATGCATTTGATCTGAAACTCTATATATTATTATTTTGCAGGATAAGGAGCTGAACATTGTCCGTTATTTTAACTGTCTTCATTATAGTGATTCTCGAACTCAAGAATCTTGTTATGTTTGGTTTATAGTTTTGTCATTGTAATTTTAAAACTATTACATTTAATTTGTTGGGTTTTGCTAAAGGGATACATGTCTTATATTATAGTTGGATCTTACTTTTACGAAAACTTATTCGAGATTAATCGAGCCAAAACTCTAGCTTTGTATATGCTACAAATTTGAATACTCATCATTTTACAAAATTTTGTTGTAAAAGATAAAATCCATGAAAAATATTAATTCAATCATAATGAAAACCAAGGTTGAAGAAATCGGCCAAATCGCTGAAAACGCCATAGTCGGCTGGAAAATCGGCCATTCCTAGTTATCACCGCCTAGGCGCTCGCGGCGGCGACTAATCGCCTGTTTAGCCGATGAATTTTTTTTTTTTTTTTCATTTATAATCTATTCTTATTCTTATTCTTATTCTATAGTCTACACGAATGAATTTACTGGAGGAAAAATAAAAATGTCGTGTTTGTGATGAGTATATGTACTGAGACTGAGAATTGAGCTGTTTTTTGCTGTGGGTTTTGGGTTCCTCTCCCTTTGCTGGGATTATTTTGCTGTAAAAACTATACTTCTGCACATCAGGTGTTTGTCTAATTGTTTATGGCTATATTTTCTTAGGGAAAAGGGCCAAATTGGCCACTAAACTTATTTGGGGGCTCAATTGGGTCACTGGAACTTTTTTGGGCTCAATTGGGCCACTCCGTGTCCAAAATTGGCTCAATTGGGCCATTGACTGACGGAAATTTAATGGGCCCGTTAAATGGCCATGAAACGACGTCGTTTTGGCCCTTTTTCAAACATCTCGACCCAGCAAGCTTCCCAACCCATCAATGGCGGATCCCAGCTCCTTCCAACTCACTCCCGATCCCAACAGCTGCAATCGTCAACTCCCGCCGCCCCCCCATACCCTCCACCTCATTCTTCAACGCCGGCCTCAACATCGATCATCTTTGGGAAGGGCTTCCCCCCCGATTTACTTCCTCCCCCAATTTCCCCTCCATCTGCACCGCACCCCACCACCCCCTCTAACTCTAATCTGAATTCTTCATCTGATATCCCTCCCCCCCTTCTGTCCCCGTATCCTCACCTCCCCCTCAACCGAACCTCAATCAATTACCCTCTCAACCGTGCTCTGAAGCCCAACACCCATATACAAAGAGTTTTGCAAGTCTTTTTTAAAAATTCTATCCCAACACCCATTAAATGCTGTATTGAATGAGGCAAGGTGTGATGGTGTTGATTGTTCCCACTCAAAATTTAATATTTTCGGTTAATACTCAGGCCAAGTAAATTGTGTAACAAATAGTATTCACTATATGTGTTAAAATATGATAATTACTTGTTATTAGAATAATTTTGTTAATATTTTTGGCCTGGACGGGATCCTCAATTCCACTTGGTACTCCATCTTGTATTACAATCATTGGATTATGTCGTGTGTAGTTAAGTTTTTTTTAGTTGTAAATTATTTAATTTATTAAATACACATACAAGATGAAATACCAAATTGAAATCGAGAACCTCGTCTGCAATATAACCCAATTTTCTCAAGAAGCACTGCTCCTACAACCCCAGACATGAACCTGTGAAAACAGAGAGAAGCAAACGACCTCTATGTTTTTTTTCCCTCTGAGCTTAAAATAGAGATCACCTCAGCAGAAAAAAAAATCTTTAAATTTTTTCTTGATACATAGAGATCTTCACAAACTCATATATAAACAACGGTTTCTTCACCTGTGCATGGTTAAGTAAATTAAATTTTTGTAGAGTGGGGGCAATTTAAAAAATGTGAAGAATTTTGATAAAATCACAGAATCCAAAGCAATATCTCTCACACACTTTCAATAAATTAACTATACAGTCACCTGCAATCGGAACACTATACAGTCAATAACCTACGACTGTTGTCCCTTTTCAAATTAATAGGCCTGCCCACTTAAATAATAATATATGGTTTAAAAAATAAATGAATTATTATTTCGATGGCGTGCATGTGACTTGGCTGTGAAAACAACATTTAAACAAATATAATGTGATTATCTCCCCTAGGGACTCTTTCGCACTCCCCACTGCAATTAAATATATTGCTTTTGTTTATCTTAATCTACTCTTCTATTTTTTTTTCACATTTTGAAGTTTCCTAAGCTACGTTTAGCTCTCAAAAGACAAGTAAATAAAAAGTTCAAATTAGTTAATCCTGTTATTTGTCCTAGTTAGAGTTTATTTATTGGAAATAAGGGGCTCTTTATTTTACAAAAATATGTTCTGAAATAAGTGGATATATATGAATTAAAATCCAGATTTACATCAACAAAGAATACAATTAATATTCAGACAAGTTGATAATGGTCCAAATTTTAGGACAAATGTTTGAACAGTCAACTTTAATGACAAAATATTCTTATATATACCTTCCTGAAAAGTAGTGCGCAATAATTTCTTTTATGAATTATTCTAGATTATAAAATAAAACGAATATTTGGATAGAAACATAGTTGAATAGTTTATATGCATGTGCTTTGAGCATAGTGAATTAATTATGGGACGATTAATTAATTTGTACATTTGATAGAGAGAGAGAGTGATATTCTTCTCACCATTACCAATTCCTCCAGCTTCAGGCCATGGTTAACTAGATGTTGGCTTGAAAAGCAGATGTGCGCTGTGAGCATAGTAAATTAAGGGCTAAATAATTAATTTTGTTAGTGCCATTTTGTAGGACTAAGTTTGTTTTGGTGTGTTATGTTCGGCGAAGTGTTCAAGGATATGTTCCTGAAGTAATGTGCTGATTCCGCTGTGTAAAATGAAGAACAGTTGATGAACTGTTCCCTCTGATGTTCCAGACATATCCCCGAACAGTCTATTTATGGCAGTTTCCATGTTGAGTAGATCTTGTGTAGATCGTGTTTGGGAGGCCAAGATTCGATAGTTTGACTGCCTTGTAGAGTAGATGTCGTGCTGAAATGGACCATCTTCTTCAAGGAAAGCATCTACACCCATATCGAAAGAATCACAAACCTAATTCACTTACCATGTTGATGAAAATTGAAGATCAAAGTCAACAAGTGAAGTGAAGCTATAAGAAGGCCAATTTATTTCAGTAATCGGTGGGTATGGGATTAGATTCTCTGAGCGTATTATTTGAGAGTCATTTGGTTTGTGATATTTGTAATAGTTAGAAGTTGTTCCCTAAACTGTTCAACGTACATGATAGCTAGTCTAGTATTGAATGTTTTCGAGTGAAATATGTGAGGGATTTTTAATCCTATTTTGTATGCAATCTCGGGAGAGATTGTAAGTTGAAGTTGTGGGTAGCTAGAGGGAGTCTTATGTCACGGTTATGAGGGGATCTCACAGCTTTCGTTCATCAAAGAGTTTGTGAAGAAGAACGAGCGGCATAAGGAGGGAGTCTTGTGTGTATAAGTTACTCAACAGTCTTCATAAAGGAGTAATGATCGAATCTTCAAGTTTGGGCGAAGTTCTCCCGATAGTAGGTTGATTAACTGAACTGGGTTACCAATCTCATCCGTTCTTTTACTGTATTTTATTTTCTGTTCTTGCTTCTGTTCCTACCACTTTCAAGAGCACTTGCATGCAGTAACTATAAACACACATTTGCACGGATTGTAGTTTTTCAAATTTTTTTGAAAAAAATTTAAACTGAACCAACCAAAATAATATATATAACCCAACAAAACCAAACCATAATTCTTTGGTTAGTTTGGTTTGGTTTTCGGTTTAACCGAATTTTCAATGATTATTTTTATTTTTCAAAAATAATTATATCTAAATATCCCTCCAAATCATTTCAATTTTGCCTCCAATTAACTTGTAAAAATTTTCTGATTTTTTTTTTTGTTTGGGACCAAAATCGATACCAAAATTGGACCAAAATCGATAATGTTTTTTAATGGAAACCGTAACGGTGTGACTAAATGATAGTTCAAGTCCTATGAGATAAAAAATGATAGTATGAGGACAAAAATTGGACTCGAACATATCCTGTGGGACCAAAAATAAAATTTTCTCGTATTCGACATGTAACCTTAATCAATCTTCGTCTCTTGTTGGGTATATAAATTAATGGGCAATAGTGATACCGTCATTGGTTTATTAATAACTTTAACGACAAACAACGTTAATATGCTTCTCTAAATAATGATAAGGTTTAAAAAATTATTATTATTATTATTATTATTATTATTATTATTATTATTATTATTATTATTATTATTATTATTATTATTATTATTATTATTTCGATAACCAGCTGCATGTGATCACTTCGCTGTCAAAACATTTATATTATTTCTTAAAATTAATTAGATTCTATATATAATATGATGATCTCCCCTAGGCATTATCTTCCGCACTCTCCAGTTATCTTAAACAATTTTTTATTACCTTTTGAAGAATCATAAGCTAACTTTAGTTCTCAAAAGAAAAGTAAATAAAAAGTTCAAACTAATCTTGTTCTCTATCCTAATTAGAGTTTATATATTGGAAATAAGCTGGGCTCTTTCTTTTACAAATATATGGTTTGCCAAAATTATATTTGTTTAGGACTATTTTGGTCTCTATTTACCTTTTTAGTCCAAATTGATCCCACAAATATTTTAAAAGGCTCAATTTGAGCCCTCTGTTGATCTTTTACTAATGGAAGTTAACAAATTTCACTAATTGATATTAATAATACCCGTTAAAATACATACTAACAAACTTTTCTCACCTATTTAGATCATTTCATACATTAACTCACTTTTTACATGCATATAGGTTGAATAAGATTTTGTTCTAAAAATTCACAGCATGTTTATAATATCAAAACACAATCATCACCAATTTAGCTAGCAGCACCAACAAACACAACATTATATTCAATTATTACATTTCAATTGGTAATCAAGCATTTAAAATTTAGAAAAATAATACAAATGTCAATAATGTAAAACCATTGTTTGGATAGAAACATAGTTAAATTGTTGATGTTAACTTTGAACATATTTAATTAAGTGCCAATCAATTAATTTATACATGAGAGAGAGGGAGAGATTCCTCCAACCACCACATTACCAACTCTTCCTCCAGCTTGATCAGTCCATGGTTGACCAGATGTTGGCTTAATAATTTGTGATCCAGTTTGTGTAAGAGAGATTTGATGAGATTATAAGAGGGATCATGGCGGGTTATGGTGCAGTGGTTTCTCTTCAGCAAACAATTGAGCATATTCTAGAATCTTCTCGTATTTCTCTTGATCCACCATCTGCAGAAATCATGCAAATCATCTGCAGAGAGCTGGAGTCCTTGGGAGAAACATTGGAAAGATTGGATGACATCAGCCCAAGCAAGAGCAGGAAGAAGGTGAACGCTTTGGATGGACGAATCAAAGAGGCAGTTTGGAGATTTGAAGACTTACTTGAATCCCATCTCTCACATCAAATTCTCTCTCATCATTTTGAGAGGGATAGCGATCGTGTGTTGTCACTCTCCATAGATCAACTACAATACGAAGTCGCTTCTTCCTTCATCGAGACGATGAAGGATATGAGAAACAAGTACATTCGTAAATTAGACAATATGCCTCAAGTCGAAGAAGACGAAGATGTTAGTGCTTCGACATCAAGAAGCGTTAGTTTTGATGGAATGAAGACAGAGATGGTTGGATTCTCCGGTGTATTTGAAGATGTGAAAAGGCGTCTTATAGAAGAAGCTCGTAAGGACAGCCGTTTCTACTTTTTAGTTGGGATGCCAGGCAGTGGGAAGACCACTCTTGCTGAGAATTTGTTTCAAGATCCAGCAGCTTTGAAATGTTTTGATCATCGTGTATGGATCACAGTGGGCAGAAAATATGAATTGAATGAAATTGCACGACGCATTCTAACTCAACTGGATCCTCACATTGATGAAATTCCACATGGAGATGACAAAATACG
The DNA here is from genome assembly GCA_026008535.1 of Perilla frutescens. Lineage (NCBI taxonomy): Eukaryota > Viridiplantae > Streptophyta > Magnoliopsida > Lamiales > Lamiaceae > Perilla > Perilla frutescens. The sequence goes on from BRKX01000015.1 coordinate 55,013,386, forward strand.
TGAAATCTTGAAATTGAAATTGAAGAGGAAGAGATGCCTAATTGTGTTTGATAATGTATGGGATGCAGAGGTCATAGATTACTTCACAGTTCTTACGCGAGTATATAAAGTACAGTTACGAATCTTGCTAACTACCAATCTAGACAAGGTAGTTAAACCGAGCTATTTCGGAGTTCTCCATTATTATACACACATCATGAAGCCATTGAATGAAAAGGAAAGTGCGGATCTACTTCGTATGAAGGTGTTTGGTGAGGAGGTGGAGGATTTCCCTCCTCGACTCGAGAAAGCCGCGAAGAAGATTGCCAAGAATTGTAAAGGTCTTCCTCTTATGATCGTCACAGTTGCCGACCTCCTACTAAAAGCGAAAAAGAATGACGATTTGGAATTCTGGAATGAGGTTGCAGAAAATCGGTATTCAGATGTGATGATGGATGCACATAATCAAATATCTAAGGTACTTTTCCCGGTCTACGACTGTTTTCCTCAATCTTTAAAAATGCTTTATCTGTATATGGCAGCTTTCCCTCAGGATTCTGAGATCCCCTCATCAAAGCTCATCAATATATTGATTGCTGAGGGGTTTCTTAAACCAAAAACACTGCATAACTTCTTTCATTGGAACCCGAAGCTTTCTGATTCAGCTAGTACTACTGTTTTTCTCACTCAAGGAAAGAGCATAAATGCTTGGGATACTAAAACTTGTCGCCTTAATTCTTCCTGGTGTCACTTGTTCAACAAAGAATCGTGTAAGGACAAGTTTCTTCTCCTCTTAAATAGTAGTTGTGTTGATGCCCTAGAACAACATATGAAAGGCCAACGCCGGTTGTGTCTCCACTCCAATTTTGTATTTAACTTTAGAGAAGTGTACGATTCAGTCAAATGTTATTGTGCATCCACTACACGTTCTCTTCTTTGTTTCGGTCCTTATCACCCATATTCAATGCCACTAGATGTCGGTTTCAAGTTGCTCAGGGTACTAGATGCTCTTAAAGTCCGCTTCTACACTTTCCCAGTTGAAATTATAGAACTAGTTATGTTGCAGTACCTCGCCCTAACTTACAATGGAGAACTCCCAATTTCCATATCCAAACTTTTCAACCTCCAATTCCTGATTATCCATCCACATGTGAGCATTAAATCTTGCCGGGCTCCATCATATGTGCCGGTAAAAATTTGGGATATGCAAGAACTCAAGCATATTGAGATCTTGGGAAGATACCTACCGAATCCTGAACATTGTGCTTCCTTGCAAAAACTCTCGACTCTTAAAGGTGGGAGCATTGGCACTTGTACCCGGGAAGTTCTTGAGGGGCTTCCTAATATAAGGAAATTGGATATTCAGATCGAGGTGACTCATAGTGGTGATGATGATCTTAACCTTCATTATATTTGGAAACTAAAAAATTTGGAGACATTGAAATGCAGTAGTATTATGAATCCTGAGGTTAAGTGTGAACGTGTCGCTCCTCGGAAACCTATTTCAATGTTCCCATCAAGTTTGCGAAAATTGCATTTGAGTGGCTTCGGTTATCCCTGGGAATACATGGAAGTTATTGGTGAAATACCAAATCTTCAAGTGCTGAAATTGCGATGTTATGCCTTTAACGGTCCAAAGTGGGAAACAAAAAGTAATAGTTTCTTGCATCTCGAGTATTTTTTAATTGAAGACACTGATTTGGTGCAATGGAAACCGAGACATGGAAGCTTCCCGAAGCTTTACAATCTAAGGATGAAAAATTGCTACAAATTACAAGAGTTCAATTTGCCATATGATGGTCTTGGTGGAAGCATTGAATTAGTTGACTGCAATCCTTTGGCTGTCACTTGTGCCAAGCAACTCAAACTCACAAGGGACCCTTGGTTTCGAGTTTCTGCTTTTTTTGATGGTGAGGAGCTCAACTGATGACTACATCTCATTAATTCTTGGCTAAGAGGTTAGTCCGGCTACTTCAAGTTCTAAATTCATCAATGCTTTATTCAATCTTCAGTTGATTACATCATTATATTGCACATTAATTATATTTATAATAATGATTGCATGATGTGATGGTCATCAATCCATGTTTATGTACATTTTAATTTTACCTTTAATCCATGTTCTAAATTCATTAATGCTTGATTCAATCTTCAGTTGATTCACTCATGAGTTCATTAATGCTTATTTCGATCTTCAATTCAATGAATAATTACATCATCGTGCATTAATTATATTTATAATAGTGATTGCATAATGTTTATGGATTACAGTTTAATGAATGACATTGTAAATTCCAAAATGATTTTCATATTAGTGGGGTATTTATTTTTAGTCAAAATCATTCTCGATCTCCGGGGAGAGAGAGAGAGAGAGAGAGAGAGAGAGAGAGAGAGAGATTATGACCTTTTAACTTAAATTTTTATTTAGGTTCATCATTCTCCAATTAGGATATATTTAAAAATTGAAAAAAAAAAGTAATTCTGTCATAGTAACCCAGATTGGCTGATCTGTTCAAAATATTAATTTTGACTATTTGGGAATTCTGATCAGATTTTCGCAAAATTACATTCACCCCTAAATTTTCAGAAATGGCACATTGGCCTCTAAAATTATAAGAAATTGCAATTTAGCCCAAGTTATGTCAATAATTTCTTCTTGAACCTTGGACTCTATAAAATAACATTTTAGCCCCTGATCCAAGGCATAATGTTTTTATAAAGTATAGGGAGATGTTAAAATAATGTAGCTAGCTAGGTCACTAGAGCAAATATTAATTAGTATCAAGTTCAAGTGTTGCTCCAACATTTTCTATTGTGTCTTTTGAGTTACTATCTATAAGTGAGATAATGTTATGCTAATCTTGTTTTTTTGTGATTGAAGATTCACACAAGTTGGATCCATATAATTTTCATGCCCAGAAGGTATATATATGAGTGTTAATTATTTAATTAATTCAATTTGTAGTACAACTAATTATTGTGTTTAATTATCATACTAAGTATGTATGCATACTCTCAAATTAACCCTATATTCACTTATTATTTTGCAGGATAAGGAGCTGAACTCAAGAATCTTCTTATGTTTGGTTTAGTTTTGTCATTTTAATTTTGAAGCTATGACTGTTGTTAGGTTTTACTAAGGGGATATATTGGACCCTTGAATTTATTGTGATCATCGATGTTGTTGGTTGGGTTTGTTTTAAAAATAATTTACATGGAATGATAATATCAAATGGGATTGGTTTTCGTAAATTTGAACGATTTCCAAGGAATTTAATTAAAGTGTTTTACTAATGCATTTAATGGCATGTGTGTTATATGATGGGAAAATTGTGATTGATTAATTGTTGATATGCGTAATTTATGATTTTATTTAAAATATCAAATAGTGTTATATTTTATTTTGAAATACAACCCATATTTGTCATGGGACAATAATCATGGCGGATGGAATCATCTACTACATTATGTGCAACACTATACGCTACACATTTAAAATTATTAATTTTTATTTCGTTTTTTCTTCAATTTCAATTGGTTTTTCTTTAGTTTAATTTACACTTGTTAATTAGGGTTTACTCTTCCCAGTTAGGGTATATAATTATTCTTTAAAAAAATAATCAATTATTAATTAAAATTTGTAATTAAATATTGAAAAAAATTATACTGAAACCTAGGTTAATTTGTAATATTATTAGTTTCTATTTTGTGACACTACACACCATTTTCAATTGTGTCTTTTGAGGAGAATAATTAAATTACTATCAAGTGTGATATTGTTATGCTAATATTGTTTTTTTTTTTTTTTTGTGATTAAAGATGAACTCACACAAGTTTTTGGATCCATATAATTCATGCCCGGAAGGTATATACGAGTGTTATTTAATTCAATTCGTACTAACTAATTATCGTGTTTATCATACTATGTATGTATGCATTTGATCTCAAACTCTATATATTCACTTATTATTTTGCTGGATAAGGAGCTGAACAGTATTCTTGAACTCATGAATCTTCTTATGTTTGGTTTAGTTTTGTCATTGTAATTTTAAAACTATGATTTTTGTTGGTTTTTGTCATTGTTAACTTTTGTCCGGTTGGGTTTGTTTGAAAACCATTTTCTTTGAATCTACTATATAACTTAGTTTGATAATTGTTGTTGATTCACTTTGTTTAAAAATCATTACGTTGAATCTGCAATACAAGGGTAATGACCTTTATATGGTGTGCATGTTTTAATTGGCTTTGTTTTGGTATCATATTTTGCATCTCATTATGATTGAATTAATTTTTTTTAATGGATTTCATCTTTTACAACAAAATTATGTAAAATGATTAGTATTCAAATTTATAGCATATACAAAGCTAGAATTTTGGCTCGATTAATCTCGAATGAGTTTTCATAAAATTAAGATCGAACTATAATACAACCAAAGCTAAAGAATTCGGCCAAATCGGCCGCCTAGGCACTAGTCGGCGGCCAGCCGTGCCAAAAATATCAATTATTAAATATATTATTATTAGTAGTAGTAGTATTTCGATGACCAGCATGTGACTTCGCTGTCAAAAAAATTATTTAAACAAATATATATTATTTCTTAACATTAGATTCTGTTATATGATGGTCTTCCCTAGGGGACTATCTTTCTCGTTCCCCACTGCAATTTAATGTAATGTTTTTGTTTATCTCAATCCATTCTTGTTTTACTTTCTTAAGAATCCAAGCTAACTTTAGTTCTTAAAAGGAAAGTAAATAAAAATTTTAAATCTTGTTATTTCTCCCACTAGTTAAAGTTTATTTATTGGAAATATCGGACAAATGTTTGAATAGCCAATTTTAATAGAAAAATATTATTTTACCTTGGTGAAAAGTAGTATACGAAGTAATTTGTTTTATGAATTATTGTAGAATATAAAATAAAACGATTATTTGGATAGAAACAAAGTTGAATAGTTGATGTGCACTTTGAGCATATTTAATTAAGAGGGCCAATTTATTAATTTGTACAGGAGGGAGAGAGAGAGAGAGAGAGAGAGAGAGAGAGAGAGTGATTCATCCAACCACCACCACCATTACTAAATCCTCCTCCTGCTTGAGCAGTCCATGGTTGAGAGAGAGGAGATAATGAGATAAGAGGGATGGCGGGTTATGGTGTAGTGGTTTCTCTTCAGCAAACAATTGAGCGTATTTTACAATCTTCTTGTATTTCTCTTGATCCACCATCTGCAGAAATCATTCAACTCGCCTCCGTGGAGCTGGTGTCCTTCCGAAAAATATTGAAAAGATTGGATAGAATCAGCCCAACCAAGAGCAGGAAGAAGGTGAACGCTTTGGATGGACGAATCAAAGAGGAAGTTTGGAGATTTGAAGACTCACTTGAATCCCATCTCTCACAGCAGATTCTCTCTCATCATTATGAGAGAGAGAGCGATCTACCAAATGATGTTGGTTCCTTCATGGAGATGGTGAAGGATATGAAAAACGAGTACCTTTATGAATTAGACAATATGCCTCACCTTGAAGAACATGAAGAATCAACCGTTGTTCCGATCGGTGGAATGAAGGTAAAGATGGTTGGATTTTCTGGTGAACTTGAACATGTGAAAGAGCATCTTATAGGAGGTGAGGAGAATTTTTTGTACACATTAGTGGGGATTCCAGGTAGTGGAAAGACAACTCTTGCTGAGAAATTTTTTCAAGATCCTGCCGTTTTGAGATGGTTTGATCATCGTATATGGCTCACAGTCGGCAGAAAATATGAATTGAATGAGATTAAACGACACATTCTAGCTCAGCTGGATCCTCACAAAAAACGTAAGCACTTCAATCGAGTTTCGAGATGGTTCATGAAAATACGTCAACACTTGAGAGGGGGTAAGAGATGCTTAATTGTGTTGGATAATGTATGGGACACAGAGGTGATAGATTTCTTCGGAACTCTTTTGCCAGCAGAGAATAATGGACTGATACGAATCTTTCTAACTACTAATCTGGACAAGGTAGCTCAAGATGGCGCGAGTTGTTCCATATCAAAAAGATGTTATATAAAAACCTTGGCGCCATTGAATGAAAAGGAAAGTGAGGATCTACTTCGTATGAAGGTGTTTGGTGAGGAGGTGGAGGATTTCCCTCCTCATCTTGAGAAAGCGGCGAAGAAGATTGCGAAGAATTGTAAGGGTCTTCCTCTTATGATCATCATAGTTGCTGACCTCCTATCAAAAGCCAACAAAAATGACGACCTGGAGTTCTGGAATGAGGTCGCAGAAAATCCGTATTCAGATGTGATGATGGATGCACATAATCAAATATCAAAGGTACTTTTCCCGGTCTACGACTGTTTTCCTCAATCTTCAAAAATGTTTTATCTGTATATGGCAGCTTTCCCTCAGGATTCAGAGATCCCCACATCAAAGCTTATCAATATATTGACTGCTGAGGGGTTTCTTAAACTAAAAAAGTTGCATAAAATCTTTGATAGTGAATTCAAGTTCAGACGTATGGTTAGCACTACTGTTATTATCACTCAACGAAAGAATGTAAATTATTGGGCTATTAAAACTTGTCGCCTTAATTCTTCGTGGTGTTACTTGTTCAACAAAGAATCTTGTAAGGACAAGTTTCTTCTCCTCTTCAATAGTGGTGGTGATGATTCCCTAGAACAACGTATGAAAGGCCAACGTCGGTTGTGTCTCCACGCTAATTTTGTATTTAACTTCAAAGAAGTGTACAATTCAGTGAAATGTGTTTATGCATCCACTGCACGTTCTCTGCTTTGTTTTGGTCCTTATCACCCATATTCAATGCCACTAGATGTCGGTTTTAAGTTGCTCAGGGTACTAGATGCTCTTAAAGTCCGTTTCTACACTTTCCCAGTTGAAATTCTGGAACTAGTTTTGTTGCAGTACCTTGCCCTAACTTACAATGGCGAACTCCCTTCTTCCATATCCCAACTTTTTAACCTTCAATTCTTAATTATCCATCCACATATGGGCATTAAATATCGGGGAGTCACTTCATACGTACCGATACAAATTTGGGATATGCAAGAGCTCAAGCATATTGAGATATTGGGAAACAACCTACCAAGTAATCCTGATTCCTTCGCTTCCTTGCAAAAACTTTCAACACTTCTAGGTGTGGGTGTTCACAGTTGTACCCGGGAAGTTCTTGAGAGACTTCCAAATATAAGGAAATTGGGGATTCAGATTGAGTTGACTCATGGTGCTGATGATGATCTTAACTTTGATTATATTTGGAAACTAAAATGTTTGAAGACATTGAAATACAGTAGTATTGTGAGTCCTGGAGTTAAGTGTGAACGTGTCGCCCCTCAGAAACCTATTGCAATGTTCCCATCAAGTTTGCGGAAGTTGCATTTGAGTGGCTTGGGTTATCCATGGAAATACATGAAAGCCATCGGTGAGATACCAAATCTTCTAGTGCTGAAATTGCGATGCTATGCCTTTCGAGGTCCAAAGTGGGAAACAGAACGTAATAGTTTTTTGCATCTTAAATATCTTTTAATTGAAGACAGTGATTTGGTGCAATGGAAGCTAAGTGATGGAAGCTTTCCGAAGCTTGAAAAACTAAGGATGGAACATTGCTACAAATTACAAGAGTTCAATTGGCCATATTTTTCTCGTGATGGAAGGATTGAGTTAGTTGACTGCAATCCTTTAGCTGTCACTTGCGCCAACCAACTCAAACCCACAAATAATTTCTATCAGCTTCATGTTTTTGCTTCTTTCGATGGTGAGGAGCTCCATTGATGACTACATCTCATTAATTCTTGGCTAAGAGGTTAGTCCTCCAACTTTACTAATGCTTCTTTCAATATTCAATTGATAATTACGTTTTTGTGCATTAAATATTATTTAGGGCAAATGTTCATTTTGATCCTATAACTATTTGTGTAGGAGTATTTTGATCCCTATTTATCTTTTTGGTTCAAAATGATCCTATAACTATTTTAAAGGTTTAACTTGATCCCTATTTTGATCCTCCAACTATTTTAATACACACTTTTCTCACATAATTAGATTATTTCATACATTAACACACACTTTTTACACACATATGGATTGAACACGAAATTTCCACCATTTTCAAAAAGAATCCTCATGTGGATTGAACATGAAATTTTCTCCATTTTCACAAAGAATCCTCCACTATTTTATGTTTGTATAGAAAAATCTTAATTATTTTATTTATCATAACGTAAATAATTATTTTTGTATGTTTTTAGTTGTTTTTTATTTTTGTATGTTTTTTTATTTTAACATATTTTTATGTTTTCATTTATTAATAATATTTAGATACTTAGATTATTTCATACACTAACGCACACTTTTTACATAAAGTAAATGAAATTATCTGAATAATATGAATCATTATTATATGATAAAATAAAAAAACAACTAAAAAGCATACAAAAATAATTATTTACGTTATGCTAAATAAAATAATTAAGAATTTTCTATACAAACATAAAATAGTGGAGGATTTTTTGTGAAAATGGAGAAAATTTCATGTTCAATCCATATGAGAATTTTTTGTGAAAATTGTGCAAATTTCGTGTTCAATCCATATGTGTGTGAAAAGTGTGTGTTAAAATAGTTGGAGGATCAAAATAGGGACCAAATTGAACCTTTAAAATAGTTATAGGATCATTTTGAACCAAAAAGATAAATAGAGATCAAAGCGCTCCTACACAAATACTTATAGGATCAAAATGAACCTTTGCCCTATTATTTATAATAGTGATTGCATTATGTGATGATCATCAATCCATGTTTATGGATTACAGTTTGATGAATGACAATGTAAATTTGAATATGATTTTAATACTAGTGGCATATTTGTTTTTAGGCAGAGAGAGAGAGAGAGAGAGAGAGAGAGAGAGAGAGAGAGAGAGAGAGAGAGAGAGAGAGAGAGAGAGAGAGAGAGAGAGAGAGAGAGAGAGAGAGAGAGAGAGAGAGAGAGAGAGAGAGAGAGAGAGAGTCATTATCTTATTAATTTCACCTTACTGCTTCTTTTCACCAAGTTTGCTCGCCGGGATTTGCAGACTAGGTTTAGGGATTTCTAAATTTAATTTACTTTGAAAAATTATGGCAGTAGATGGAGAAGGAGATGTGTTATAAAGTTATAATTAACTGTTTCAAAATCGATTTCACATTATCTGTGCCATTTAATGTGACATCTCATTTGCCAAACCTTTTTTTTAATATTTTTTAATATTTTCATTTTAATTTATTACGATTTATTTATTTCCCCAATTCAGGTATATATTAAAAAAAATAGATAGGACAGGAGTTGTAACATGCACGGATTGGATGATCAGTTCAAATCTTCATTTTGACAATTTGGGAATTCTGATCAGATTTTCGCAAAATTACATTCACCCCTAAATTTTCAGATGTGGCATATTTACCTCTAAAATTATAAGAAGTTGCAATGTAGCCCAAGTAATGTGAATAATTTCATCTTCAACTTTAGACTCTATTATATAACATTTTATCCCCCAAACTATGAACTTATGATTTTACACTAATTTCAAACTTAATTTTTTCTTTGAGTCCCAAGAACTAAGATATAATGTTTTTAAGTACTTGGAGATGCACAACTAGCCAGCTAGGTAGAGCAAATATTAGTATGAAGTTTCAATTCTGTCTTTTGAGGTAGAATAATTAAATTTCTATCTATAAGTGTTGTATTGTTATGCTAACATTGACTTTTGTGATTGAAGACTCACACAAGATGGATCCATATAATTCTCATGACCAGAAGGTATATACATATATGTATGTATGTATGTATGTATGCATGTATATATATATTATAATAGGGACTGCGTTTCCTGTGTAAACGTGAAAACCGGCTTGTTTACTGTAATTTAATTAGTGTTTTTCTTATTATATTTTGGTGCTAAAACAATTACCACAAAAATACAATAAGAAAAATATTAAAAAAATTAGCATCAAAATACAGTAAGAAAAGCACTATAAATACAATAAACAAGCCCGTTTTTACATTTACACACTAAGCACTAGTCCTGATTTGAATCAAATCCTATGTGTATATATATATATATATATATGTATGAGTGTTATTTAATTAATTCAATTTGTACGTACAGCTAATTATTGTGTTTATCATACTAGGTATGTATGCATTCTCTCAAACCCTATATTCACTTATTATTTTGCAGGATAAGGAACTCGAGAATCTTGTTATGTTTGGTTTAGTCCTGCCATTGTAATTTTAAAACTATGACTTTTGTTGGGTTTTGCTAAGGGGATATATGAGACCCTTGAATTTAGTGTGATCATTGATGTTGTTGGTTGGGTTTGTTTAAAAATCATTTGCATTGAATCTGCAATCCAAGGTTGTGAGAAACAAGTGGTGAATCCCCAGCAAGACAGATACTCAACATGCAAGTACTACACAATTAATTAATTCTGCACATATATAATTTATTAAAATATCATCGTACTATAATAATTCTTCATTCACATTAATTAAATTTTCACTAATTCGAAAACTCTCTTATAATAATTCTTCATTCACATTAATTAAATTTTCACTAATTCGAAAACTCTCTTTGTTCTTCTCTCTCAATGGGGTGGAATTTTTTAATTAGGAATTCATGTTGATAAAAATGTGCATTATGCAGTAATATATATTATCCATTTTCCTATTTCTCCAATTTAACATAAAATTCAAAGAAAATATGCACGTATTGGCATTACCAAAAACCATAAATTATTCCCACAACGATCACCATTAACAATTTCTCCCCGCTTGTCAAATTTGTAGCTCGATAAATCGCATTAGCAATAAATGTTTTCTATTTCTAAAGATTGCCCCATCATGATTCATGATCATTAACTAACTCTTGTAGTTCATATCGTTCACCAAATGCTGCCCTTGATAATTTCACAATTTTTGTTCCAATTAAGACTAAGAGATTCACTAGAATCCCTTTCTCTCTCATCAGATTCTCTGATCAGTTTGGAAATTTAACTCAGAGATGCTGGATGAGCCTCCCTACACGACGACGTTGTGAAGAATCGAGTTTTAATGCCATATATGGACTTGAAACATAGACAAGGAAATGACAATTACACTTTGATACTTACATTTTCGACTCTTTTTTAAAATATAACTCACTTTCTCAAAGAAAAAAATTGCAAATCTAAATTTGATCAATTTTGCTCCCCAAAAACTGTATGTAATTGATTATATTTTAAGATTTCTTGATTCGATTAATTTTTTAATTTTACACGGTTTGGGAAATAATTAAAAATGTTAAAATACAATTAATTATATATGATTTTTGGGTCGAAAAATTGATCCACTATTACTATGCAAAATTTGTGAAAAAGTGATTAGTATTGTTTCGTCAATTTTGAGAAAATGGAATGTTTTTAAAAAAATCCAAAATGTAAGTATTAAAATGTAAGTATTAAAATGTAATTTACTCACAATTTTAATTTTTTTACATTTTAGATGATTCAATATTCAACATGCATTTTTTAGTTGATGTATACATGCGTCTCAAACCAAGAGATTTATTAGTGAAATCATAAGAAGGAATTATTTGAAAAATCATTAATTTCATAGTTATCCAAATATAATGAAATCATCTGGATTCAACATTTATTTTGGAAACACATAATTACGTGCATGAATAAATTAACAATGTGCATGGTTAGATAAATCACATTAATTGATAATTAACATGCGAAGAATTAATTTACAACACACTCAATTAAGTCCTTTAATTTGGAGAAATTTCAATTCATAGTTATCCAAATGAAGCCATCTCTCACTTCTCAATAAGGAATTACTTTAATTATGAATCCGACATGAAATCTTAATCAATCTTTGACTCTTGTCCCTTATATAAATTAATGGGCACTGTTATTGCTCATTGGTTTATTGTAACATGCCCCCTTTAATAATAAACAATATAACTTTCTTCTCTAAAAAATAATAATAAGGTTTAAAATATATTTATATATATATATATATATAATAAAATATATTATTATTAGTAATAGTATTTCGATCACCTGCATGTGACTTCGCTGTCAAAGTAATATTTAAACAAATATGTATTATTTCTTAACATCAGATTCAATAATGTGATGATCTTCCCTAGCTAGTGGACTAACTTTCTCGTTCCCCACTGAAATTTAATATATTCTTTTTGTTTATCTTAATGCATTCTTCTTTTACTTTTTGAAGAATCCTAGCTAACTTTAGTTCTCAAAAGGAAAGTAAATAATTAAAAATTTAACAAGTTTACATCGTGTTATTTCTCCCACTAGTTTTTACATTTGAGAGAGAGAGAGAGAGAGAGAGAGAGAGACTGATCATATTCCTACCACTTCCACCACCATCACCATTACCAACTCGGCTAAGAGGGATGGCCGGTTATGGTGCTGTGGTTTCTCTTCAGCAAACAATTGAGCGTATTTCAGAACATTCTGGTATTTATCTTGATCCACCATCGGCAGAAATCATACAAATCATCTGCAGAGAGCTGGAGTCCTTGGGAGAAATATTGGAAAGATTGGATGACATCAGCCCAAGCAAGAGCAGGAAGAAGGTGAATGCTTTGGATGGACGAATCAAAGAGGCAGTTTGGAGATTTGAAGACCTACTTGAATCCCATCTCTCACATCAGATTCTCTCTCAACATTTTGACACAGATACTTATGGGTTTTTATTCTCCATAGATCTACTACAGAACGATGTCGGTTCCTTCATCGAGACGGTGAAGGATATGAAAAGCAAGTACCTCTATGAATTAGACAATATGCCTCAACTTGAAGAAGATGAAGAATCAGATGTTAATGTTTTGTCGTCAAGAAGTAGTAGTTTTGGTGGAATGAAGGCAAAGATGGTTGGATTCTCTGGTCTATTGATAAAATTGAAATCGATTCTTATAGGAGGACGTTTTCCGAATGTTTTGTACACATTAGTTGGGATGCCAGGCAGTGGGAAGACTACAATTGCTCAGAATTTGTTTGAAGATCCAGCAGCTTTGAGATGTTTTGATCATCGTGTATGGATCACAGTGGGCAGAAAATATGAATTGAATGAAATTTCACGACGCATTCTAACTCAACTGGATCCTCACATTGATGAAATTCCACATGGAGAAGACAAAATTAGTGAAATCTTGAAAGGGAAATTGAAGAGAAAGAGATGCCTAATTGTGTTGGATAATGTATGGGATATAGAGGTGTTAGATTACTTCAGAACTCTTTTGCCAGCAATGGATAATGGACTGATACGAATCTTGCTAACTACCAATCTAGACAAGGTAGCCGAACATGGTAAGTTCTTATCAAGAGCATCTTTAACACACACCATGGAGCCATTGAATGAGAAGGAAAGTGAGGATCTACTTCGTATGAAGGTGTTTGGTGAGGAGGTGGATGATTTCCCTCCTCGACTTGAGAAAGCCGCCAAGAAGATTGCCAAGAATTGTAAAGGTCTTCCTCTTATGATCGTCACGGTTGCTGACCTCCTATCAAAAGCAAACAAAAATGACGACTTGGAATTCTGGAATGAGGTTGCAGAAAATCGGAATTCAGATGTGATGATGGCTGCACATAATCAAATAGCTAAGGTACTTTTCCCGGTCTACGACTGTTTTCCTCAATCTTCAAAAATGTTTTATCTGTATATGGCAGCTTTCCCTCAGGATTATGACATCCCCGCATCAAAGCTCATCAATATGTTTACTGCTGAGGGATTTCTAAAACTACAAAAAATGCATGAAATCTTTGATAGTGACTTCGAGTTTACCCGTATGGCAAGTACTACTGTTGTTATCTCTCAAACAAAGACCGTGAAATACCGTGCTATTAAAACTTGTCGCCTTAATTCTTCCTGGTGTCACTTGTTCAACAAAGAATCTCGTAAGGACAAGTTTCTTCTCCTCTTAAATAGTGGTGATGTTGATTCCCTAGAACAGCCCGTGAAAGGCCAATGTCGGTTGTGTCTCCATGCTAATTTTGTATTGAACTTCAAAGAAGTGTACAATTCGGTGAAATGCAACTGTGCATCCACTGCGCGTTCTCTCCTTTGTTTTGGCCCTTATCACCCATATTCAATGTCACTAGATATCGGTTTCAAGTTGCTTAGGGTACTGGATGCTCTTAAAGTCCGCTTCTACACTTTCCCAGTTGAAATTCTAGAATTAGTTTTGTTGCAGTACCTTGCCCTAACTTATAATGGAGAACTCCCTACTTCCATATCCAAACTTTTTAACCTTCAATTCTTGATTATCCATCCACATGTGAGCATTAAATCTTGTGGGGCTCTGTCATATGTGCCGGTACAAATTTGGGATATGCTAGAACTCAAGCATATTGAGATCTTGGGAAGAAACCTACCAAATTTTGAACATTTTGCTTACTTGAGCAATCTCTCGACACTCCTAGGTGTGAGCATTCGCAATTGTACCAAGAAAGTTCTTGAGGGACTTCCTCATATAAGGAAATTGGGAATTCATATTGAATCAATTCCTGGTGGTGATGGTGATCTAAACTTTGATTATATTTGGAAGCTCAAAAATTTAGAGACACTGAAATGCAACAGTATTGTGAATCCTGAGATTAATTATGCATGTGTCGCCCCTCAGACTCTTATTTCAAGGTTCCCATCAAGTTTGCAAAAGTTACATTTGAGTGGGTTAGGTTACCCTTGGAAATACATGGAAGCCATTGGTGAAATGCCAAATCTTCAGGTGCTCAAATTGCGATGCTATGCCTTTAAAGGCCCAAAGTGGGAAACAAAACCTAATACATTTTTGCGTCTTGAATATCTTGTAATTGAAGACACTGATTTGGTGCAATGGACACCAAGACGTGGAAGCTTCCCGATGCTTCACAAACTAAGTATGAAGCATTGCTACAAATTACAGAAGTTTAATTGGCCGCGTGATGCAGGCGATGGATGGATTGAAGTAGTTGACTGCAATCCTTTAGCTGTCACTTGTGCCAAGCAACTCAAACGCAGATATCGTTTCCATGAGCTTCGAGTTTTTGCTTCTTTTGACGGTCAGAAGCTCAATTGATGACTACATCTCATTAATTCTTGGCTAAGAGGTTAGCCCTCCAACTTCACTAATTAATGCTTATTCCAATCTTCAATTAATAATTATGTCATTGTGCATTAATTATATATATTTATAATAGTGATTGCATAATGTGATGATCATCAATCCATATTTATGAAAAATGGGGGTAGAAGATGTAGAAGGAGATGTGATAAAGTTATATAAGCGTTTCAAAAATCTATTTCAGATTATGTGTGTAAATATTTAAATATTTATTGTGACATCTCCTTTGCTAAATCTATGTTTTTTTAAAAAAATTATTTTAATTTATTGTGTTTTAGTTTAACTAAATTTTATATTTGTGGTCCATCCTTCCCCAATTGACATATTTTCAATGTAGCCCAAGTTATGTGAATAATTTCTTCTTCAACCTTGGACTCTATAAAATAACATTTTAGCCCCTGAACTAAATTATGAGTTTAATTACACAGATTTCAAAGTTTAAGACCCAAGAACTAATTAGACATAATATTTTGAAGTACTGGGAGATGCACAAAAATATTAGTATCAAGTTTTAAGTGTTCCTCTCCATTGTCTATTGTGTCTTTTGAGGTAGAATATAATAATTAATTTCTATCTATAAGTGTTGTATATATTGTTATGCTAATAATCAAAATAAGTTATAGTATATCTATATAATTCTCATGCCCAGAAGGTATATACATGAGTGTTATTTAATTAATTCAATTTGTACAACTAATTATTGTGTTTTATCATACTAAGTATGTATATATAACATTCTCTCAAATCCTATATTCACTTATTGTTTTGCAGGATAAGGAGTTGAACTCAAGAATCTTCTTATGTTTGATTTAGTTTTGTCATTGTAATTTTAAAACTATGACTTATGCTGGGCTTTGCTAAGGGAATATATGAGACCCTTGAATTTCGTGTGATATTATCATTGATGTTGTTGATTGGGTTTGTTTGAAAATAAATTATATTGAATCTACTATAACTTATTTTGATTATTGTTGTTGGTTGGCTTTGTTCAAAATTAACAAAACAGTACCCATTTTTTCAAAAAAAATCCAAGTCTAATAATTGATCAATTGTATGCCTCCAAAATCATATGTAATAATTAATGTAATTGATTGTATTTTAATATTTATATTTTTCCATGCGCGTAAAAATAACATCCAATTAGGAAATCATAAAAATACAATGAATTATGTACGATTTTCAGGCCAAAAATATTAATGAAATGTTATATTTTAATTTTGTTTTTGAAAATAATGGATACGATTTTGTTAAGTTTGTAAAAGAGCCAAAAATACAGGTATCGGAATGTAATTTGGCCTTAATTCTACACATATAAATATATTATATTTTATAATCTTAATATTAATTCACTACAATATTATCGTGCTGTTATAATTCTTCATCTACATTAATTAAATTTTCACCAATTCCAAACCTCTCTTTTTCTCTCCTTAAATAATTGGTGGCTCAACTAAAAGATGGAAAATTTTACAATTAAGATCATGTTCAAACATTAACTTTAAAGTCATTATCAACAACAAGATGGGAAAGTCATGTTAATAGCATTGAAGCTATAATAACCCAACCTGATGAAATAAGAAAAGCTCTATTTGAATTGTCAAGGGTTAGTGAAGATCCAAAAATTAGAAGTGAAGCTGAATCTTTAGCAATTCATGAATTTGAGAATTTTGAATATATGCATGGCATAATATTTTGAAAAAAATTAATTTGATTAGCAAAAAATTACAATCTGAGGGTATGCAAATTGATGGTGCAATAGTTATTTTGAAAGGTTTGATTTCTTATTTTGAAAAATATAGGGAGGAAGGTTTTGAATCGGCTTTGACATTAGCTAAAGAACTTGCATCTAAGATGGAAATAGATCCCATTTTTCCTAAAAAACGTAAAAAATTTAATTTAAACTTCCAAGAATCTATGATTGAATTAAACAGAGATTGAATGATATAATTTAACAAAGCTCTCTATTTAATTTAATTAAGGTAATTAATGTAAATTTACGTTTTTATTTTATTTTATTTTATTTTATTTAGGATAAAAATGAGGTGAATATTTAACGGCCACGCCACCTCTTTTGAATGGAGTTTTAACACCGTTAAATTTTCAAGTCTTAAATCGATAGTTTTAAATCTTTCAAACCTTGAATCGATAGAATTTATCTTTCAAGCCTTGAATCCATAGAATCTATCTTTCAAGCTCTCTATATCAATAGATAAACCATTTTTCAAGCCTTGAATTGATAATTCTCCCATCTTTAATTTACCACAAAAATTTGTAAAATGATGAATATTTAAATTTAGAGTATCTATTTACAAAGCTAGAGTTGGCTTGATTAATCCCGAATGAGTTTCGTAAAGTTAAGCTCCTCGTATAATATAACATAGAGAAGGAAATGACTTTATCTGTCGTAATACAAGATGAAATACCAAATTGGAGATCTCCTTAGCACAAAGAATACTAGCTTAGCTCATTTTTCTCTCTGAGCTTAACATAGAGATCTCCTCAGCACAAAGAAAAACTTTATAATTTTTTCTTGATATATAGAGATCTTCACAAACTAATATATAAACAACAGTTTCTTCACCTGCATGCGCATGGTTAGGAAAATTAATTTTTTGTAGAGAGGGGAACGATTTAAAAAATGTGAAGAATTTAGATAAAATCACAGAAGCCAAAGCAATATCTCTCACACACACTTTCAATAAACTATTACTTATATGTGTATCCCACCTGCAATCGTAACACTATAGAGTCAATAATCTACGACTATTGTTTGGAATTAATAGGCCTGCCCACTTTAATAATAATATATAGTTTAAAAAATAAATGAATTATTATTGGGATGGCCTGCATGTGACTTGTCTGTGAAAACAACATTTAAACAAAAATATATTATTTCTTAAGACTAGATTCTATAATGTGATGATCTCCCCTAGGAGCTCTTTCGCAATTTAATATATTGTTTTTGTTAATCTTAATCAATTCTTCTATTTTTTTTCACCTTTTGAAGAATCCTAAGCTACCTTTAGCTCTCAAAAGACAAGTAAATAAAAAGTTCAAATTAATCCTGTTATTTGTCCTAGTTAGAGTTTATTTATTGGAAATAAGGGGCTCTTTATTTTACAAAAATATGTTCTGAAATAATTGGATATATATGAATTAAAATCCTGATTTACATAAACAAAGAATACAATTAATTAATATTCAGACAACGTTAATAATGGTCCAAATTTTAGGACAAATGTTTAAACAGTCAACTCTAATAGCAAAATATTACTATTATATATACCTTCCTAAGAAGTAGTGCGCAATAATTTCTCTTATCAATTATTATAGATTATAAAATAAAATGCATATTTGGATAGAAACTTAGTGGAATAGTTTAGGTGTGCTTTGAGCATAGTGAATTAATTATGGGACAATTAATAATTAATCTGTACACTTGAGAGAGAGAGAGAGAGAGAGAGAGAGAGAGAGAGTGATATTCTTCCCACCATTACCAACTCCTCCTGCTTGATAATTTGTGTAAGAGAGATTAGATGATATAAGTGGGATGGCGGGTTATGGTGCAGTGGTTTCTCTTCAGCAAACAATTGAACGTATTCTACAATCTTCTCGTATTTCTCTTGATCCACCATCTGCAGAAATCATACAACTCGCCTACTGGGAGCTGAAATTCTTGCGAAAATTTTTGAGAAGATTGGATAGCATCAGCCCAAGCAAGAGCAGGAAGAAGGTGAATGCTTTGGATGGCCGAATCAAAGAGGCAGTTTGGAGATTTGAAGACCTACTTGAATCCCATCTCTCACATCAGATTCTCTCTCATCATTTTGAGAGAGATAGCGATCGTGTGTTGCTCTTCTCCACAGATCTGCTACGAAACGATGTCGGCTCCTTCATCAAGACGGTGAAGGATATGCGAAACGAGTACCTTTGTGAATTACACAATATGCCTCAAGTCGGAGAAGACGAAGAATCATCATCAGCTGTTGTGTCGTCGACAAAGATGGTTGGGTTTTCTCGTGTATTTGAGCATGCGAAAAGTTGTCTCACAGGAGATGAGGGGATTAGTTTGTACACATTAGTTGGGATGCCAGGCAGTGGGAAGACTACTCTTGCTCGGAATTTGTTTCAAGATCCAGAAGTTGTGAGAGTGTTTGATCATCGTGTATGGATCACAGTCGGCAGAAAATATGAATTGAATGAGATTAAACGACACACTCTAGCTCAACTGGTTCCTCACATTGATGAAATTATTCAACAAGGAGATGACAAAATAAGTGAAATCTTGAAAGGGAAACTGGAGAGGAAGAGATGCCTAATTGTGTTGGATAATATATGGGATACAGAGGTGATAGATTACTTGAGAAGTCTTTTTCCAGTAGAGAACAATGCAGTACTGATACGAATCATGCTAACGACTAATCTAGACAAGGTAGCTCGAGCTGGTGAGAAGACCCTATCAAGAACATTATGTACAGTCACCATGGAGTCATTGAATGAAAGGGAAAGTGAGGATCTACTTCGTATGAAGGTGTTTGGTGAGGAGGTGGAGGATTTCCCTCCTCAACTCAAGAAAGCCGCGAAGAAGATTGCCAAGAATTGTAAAGGTCTTCCTCTTATGATCGTCACAGTTGCTGACCTTCTATCAAAAGCCGACAAAAATGACGACCCAGAATTCTGGAATGAGGTAGCAGAAAATCGAAATTCAGATGTGATGATGGATGCGCATAATCAAATAGCAAAGGTACTTTTCCCAGTCTATGATTGTTCTCCCCAATCTTCAAAAATGTTTTATTTGTATGTGGGAGCTTTCCCTCAGGATTCTGAGATCCCCTCATCAAAACTCATCAATATGTTGACTGCTGAGGGATTTTTTAAGCTAGGAAAATTGCATAAAATCTTTCATAGTCACTCGGAGTTTGTTCGTATGGTTGGTACTACTGTTATAACTATGTCTCAACGAAAGAGCGCAAATTATCATGCTCTTAAAACTTGTCGCCTTAATTCTTCCTGGTGTCACTTGTTCAACAAAGAATCTTGTAAGGACAAGTTTCTTCTCCTCTTAAATAGTGGTAATATTGATTCCCTAGAACATCGTATGAAAGGCCAACGTAGGTTGTGTCTCCATGCTAATTTTGTATTTAACTTCAAAGAAGTGTACAATTTAGTGAAATGCAATTGTGCATCCACCGCACGTTCTTTCCTTTGTTTTGGTCCTTATCACCCATATTCAATGCCACTAGATGTCGGTTTCAAGTTGCTCAGGGTACTAGATGCTCTTAAAGTCCGTTTTTACAGTTTTCCAATCGAAATTCTGGAACTAGTTTTGTTGCAGTACCTTTCCCTAACTTATAATGGGGAACTCCCCACTTCCATTTTCAAACTCTTTAACCTTCAGTTCTTAATTATCCATCCACATATAACCATTAAATCTTGTGGAGCTCAATCATATGTACCGGTACAAATTTGGGACATGCAAGAGCTCAAGCATATTGAGATCTTGGGAAACAACTTACCAAATGATCCTGATTCTGCCGCCTCCTTACAAAAACTCTCCACACTTCTAGGTGTGAGCGTTCACAATTGTACCCGGGAGGTTCTTGAAAGACTCCCAAATATAAGGAAATTGGGAATTCAGATTGAGTTGACTCCTAGTGGTGAGGATGGTCTTGACTTCGATTATATTGGGAAACTAAAAAATTTGGAGACACTGAAATGCAGTAGTATTGTGAATCCTGAGGTTAAGTATGGATGTATCACCCCTCAAATCGCTATTTCAATGTTCCCATCAAGTTTGCGGAAGCTGCATTTGAGTGGCTTCGGTTATCCCTGGGAATACATGGAAGCCATTGGCGGCATACCTAATCTTCAAGTGCTAAAATTGCGATGCTATGCCTTTCAAGGTCCAAGATGGGAAACGGAACTTAATAGTTTCTTGTGCCTTGAATATCTTTTAATTGAAGACACTGATTTGGTGCAATGGAAACCAAGACATGGAAGCTTCCCGAAGCTTAAGAAACTAAGGATGAAGCATTGCTACAAATTACGAGAGTTCAATTTGTTGAGTGATGCACCCGGCAGGATGATTGAATTAGTTGATTGCAATCCTTTAGCAGTCACTTGTGCCAAGCAACTCAAATCCAAATATCCTTTGCTTCTAGTTAATGCTTCTTTCGAGGGTGAGGAGCTCAACTGATGATTACATCTCATTAATTCTTGGCTAAGAGGTTAGTGAGTTCATTAATTAATGCTGATTTTCAATCATCAATTAATTACACGCATTAAATATATGATCATAAAAGTGCTTGCACAATTAATGTGGTGGTCATCAATATTCCATGGATTGCATTTTAATGAAATTGAATGGCAATATTGTCCACTTGAATATATATGGTTTTCACATTAGTGGACTATTTGTTTTTTATTAGTCAAAATGATTATGAATCTATCTCCTAATTAAGTCTTAATTTTGCCTAGACCTTAATTTGGAGACTTTCTTAATGGATTTCTAAATTAAATTTACTTAGAGAATGGGGGCAGCAGATATGGGTTGAAGTTGGTGTTTCAAAATCTTAATTTTCACTATTTGTGAATTTTGATCAAATTTTCTCAAAATTATGCACGCATCTCTAATTAATGACATATATTTGCCCCTTGAATAATAAGAAGTTGCAATTTGCCCAAATTATGTGAATAGTTTCTTCTTTAACCTTGGACTCTATAAAATTACATTTTAGCCCTTGAACTATGAACTTATGAGTTAACACTGATTTCAAAGTTTAGCTTTTTTTTAAGGCCCAAGAACTAAGACATAATGTTTTTTAAGTACTGGGAGATGCACAACTAGCTAGCTATAAGTTTCAAGTGGTCTCCATTTTCTATATATTGTGTCTTTTGAGGTGGAATATTTAAATTTCTCTAAAAGTATTGTACATGTTGCATGTTAATTATGCTAATTAATATTGATTTTTGTGATTGAAGACTCACACAGGTTGGATCCATATAATTCTCATGCCTATAGAAGGTATATATATATGAGTGTTATTTAATTAATTCAATTTGTACGTACATCTAATTATATATTGTGTTTTTCATACTAAGTATGTATGCATTATCTTATTATATTCACTTATCATTTTGCAGGATAAGAAGCTTAACTCAATAATCTTCTTATGTTTGGTTTTGTTTCGTCATTGTAATTTTAAAACTATGAGATCCTTGAATTTAGTGTGATCATTAATGTTGTTGTTTGGGTTTATCTAAAAAACATTTACATTGAATCAGCTGCAATCCAAGTGTGATGACATTTATGTGTTGTTTTTTGGCTTTGTTTTAGCATCTCATTATGATTGAATTAAAAATTTTCTATGAATTTTATCTTTTAGCACAAAATTTTGTAAAGTGCTGGATATCTAAAATTTTAGTATATATCGATCTATTTACAAAGCTAGAGTTGGCTCGATTAATCTCAAATAAGTTTTTGTAAAACTGAGCTCGAACTATGATATAATCCGGTTTTTCGACAAAGCTCATGACCGCAGCCATGGACCTGAGCAACATAGAGAAGGAAATAGCTTTATATGTTTGATCTGCAAAAACACTTGGTTTTATCGTGTGTTGACTGTCAACGGTTGTGAGAAACAAGCGGTGAATCCCCAGCAAGACAGATACCCAACAAGTACTACGCAATTAATTAATTCTCCACATATATAATTTATTATAATATTATTGTAGTATACAATAATTCTTCATCTACATTAATTAAATTTTCACTAATTCCAAACTATCTATGTTCTCTCTCAATGGGGCGGGATTTTTTAATTAGGAATTCATGTTGATAAAAATGTGCATTTTGCTACTATATACTCCCCCAATTCTATATAAGTGTCATTCTCTAGCATTTTAATCATGTTTAAAAAAAGTGATAATACGGCAAAGTAGCCACTTAGAAAAAAAAAACATTTTTAGCCACTTTTTTTAAAATATTATTATTTTGTCCAACTTTACTGAAATATCCTTGCGCGGGCGCCTGCGCGCTCTCCCGTCCATGCGCCTGCGCGCTCTCCCGTCCTTTGTTTGTATTTATGTTCATATAGACATTTTGTCGAACAGTTTGCATACATACCACGGCGCACGCCCGCCCAGCCAGCCCAGGCGCGCGCTCACCCATCCCCGGCGCGCTGCCGTAAACTGAAGGAAACTAACCTGAGTTTGCAGATTCTGAAACCACTCTTCAGCCTTTGTATCTTTGCTTCTCTTTTTCTCTGCTTCTGCTACCCTTTGGGCTTTTTTTCTGGTTTTTCACTAAGCACAATGGGTGTGCAGTGGGTGGCATTTGGAATTTAGGTGTCGTTTCTGAGAAATAATGTCGACGAGAGTCTTGGAATCGCCAGCGAGGCAAAGGTGGGTCCTGCCATTTTGTAAGGCGATTTCCAAGTCTCTGAGGAACGGTGGCGGACATGATGGATGATTCCTTCAAACAATCACATAAATGCCAACTTGAGATGATGTCATGATGATGATGATGTTGATGATGATGATGATGCAGCTTCTTCATCAAGAACTCATTTTGATAAGATAGTTAATCCTTTTCTCTATATCAAAAATAGGCTTATCGCTGCTCACTCAATCTTTGTGATGATAACGATGATGATCTTTCATCATCAAGAATCAAGCAACCCCTTAACATTACGTTGAATTGAGCTGTTTTTGGCTGTGGGTTATGGCTGGTTCCTCTCCCTTTACTGGGATTATTTTGCTGTCAAAACTATGCTGCTGCACACCAGGGTTTGTCTAATTGTTTATGGCTATATTTTCTTACTGATATTAGTTTTGAAGTATTGGACTCAAGTTTTAAAATTATATATTAACCCTTTATTCAAATTTCGTCTCTATTATTAAATTTAGAAATGGGGTATTTAGGACATTTCTTGATCATTAAATGCTGCATTGAATGAGGCAAAGTGTGATGGTGTTGATTGTTCCCACTCAAAATTTAATAGTTTCGGTTAATACCGAGGCCAAGTAAAAATATGTTAATTACTCCCTCCGTCCCATTTTAATAAGCTTGTTTTCCTTTTTGGGATGTCCTGATATATAGGTATGTTTCTATATATATTTAGCTAATTTACTAATATATACCCCTGTTTAATATGTTCACATTAAACATTAATTCAACATCAAATACATAAATAGGGGTATATTATGAAGCTTATTGATTAATTGTGTTTCCCAATTTTTTTCTTAATCCTTGTGAAATTTTCAATCAGCCTATTAAATCGAGACGGGGGGAGTATTTGTTATTAGAATAATCTTGCTAATAATTTTGGCCCAGACGGGATCCTCAATTCCACTTGGTACTCCATCTTGTATTATAATCATTGGATTATGTCATTGTCATGTGTATTTAAGTTTTTTTTTTTTAGTTGTGAATTATTTAATTTTTTAAATACACATGGTATCATCTGAATGATTGAAATACAAGATGAAACACCAAATTGAAATTGAGAATCTCGTCTGCAATATAACCCAATTTTCTCAAGAAGCACAGCTCATATACAACCCGAGCCATGAACCTGTGAAATAGAGAGAAGCAAACGACGTCTATTTTTTTTTTCTGAGCTTAAAATAGAGATCTCCTCAGTAGAGAAAAAAATTATAATTTTTTCTTGATACATAGAGATATTCACAAACTCATATATAGACAACAGATTCTTCACCTGTGTATGATTAAGTAAATTAAATTTTTGTAGAGAGGGGAACAATTTAAAAAATGTGAAGAATTTAGATAAAATCACAGAAGCCAAAGCAACCTCTCTTACACACACTTTCAATAAACTAATACTTATATTTATATATTTATAAAATCAATAATCTACGACTGTTGTCTCTTTTCAAATTAATGGGCCTGCCAACTTTAATAATATACGGCTAGTTTAAAAAATAAATGAATTATTATTTGGATGGCGTGCATGTGACTTGGCTGTGAAAACAACATTTAAACAAATATATATTATTTCTTAACACTAGACTCTTTCACACTCCCCACGGCAATTAAATATATTGTTTTTGTTTATCTTAATCAATTCTTCTATTATTTTTTTTTTCACCTTTTGAGGAATCCTAAGCTACGTTTTCCTCTCAAAAGACAAGTAAATGGAAAGTTCAAATTAATCCTGTTATTTGTCCTAATTAGAGTTTATTTATTGGAAACAAGGGGCCCTTTCTTTTACAAAAATATGTTCTGCAATAATTGGATATATACGAATTAAAATCATGATTCACATCAACAAAGAATACAATTAATAATCAGATGGGTTGAAATTTTCTGTTACACTTTCTTGTGTTCCACTTCGTGTTTCATCATTAAATTTATGGTTTTAATAATATTTATTATAAAATAAAAATTAATTATAACGTAAATAATCATAGTCAACATTTCTCAACAAAAAAATCAATTAAAGATTTATAATACATAATTTTTTTTAAAATAAACTATAATAATGAATTATTAATTAGAAATTAAAAATTAAATATTAAAAAATAATTATAAATCCTAATTGGGGTGAACCCTAAAAACAATCATAAAATTAAACTAAATCACAATAAAATAAAATTAAAGAAAAAAATATAAGAAAAAATCGTAATTTGAAAATGTAATACGGAATGTAACACAAAGAGTGTAACAGGAAATTGCAATCATAATCCGACAACGTTAATAATGGTCCAAATATTAGGACAAATGTTTGAACAGTCAACTTTAATAACAAAATATTATTATATATAAATACCTTCCTAAAAAGTAGTGCGCAACAATTTATTTATGAATTATTCTAGATTATAAAATTAAACGAATATTTGGATAGAAACATAGTTGAATAGTTTATGTGCTTTGAGAATAGTGAGTTAATTATGGGACGATTAATTAATTTGTAAATTTGAGAGAGAGAGAGAGAGTAACATTCTCCCCACCATTACCAACTCCTCCTTCATCAGTCTATGTACTTGAGAGAGAGAGAGAGTGATATTCTCCCCACCATTACCACCTCCTGCTTCAGTCCATGTACATTTGAGAGAGAGAGAGAGAGAGAGAGATTATCCCCACCATTACCAACTCCTCCTGCTTCAGTCCATGCTCCATGGTTAACTAGATGTTGGCTTTATAGTTTCTGTAAGAGAGATTTGACGAGATAAGTGGGATGGCGGGTTATGGTGCAGTGGTTTCTCTTCAGCAAACAATTGAGCGTATTCTACAATCTTCTCGTATTTCTCTTGATCCACCATCTGCAGATATCATACAAATCATCTGCAGAGAGCTGGAGTCCTTGGAAGAAATATTGAAAAGATTGGATAGCATCAGCCCAAGGAAGAGCAGGAAGAAGGTGAACGCTTTGGATGGACGAATCAAAGAGGCGGTCTGGAGATTTGAAGACTTACTTGAATCCCATCTCTCACATCAGATTCTCTCTCATCATTCTGAGAGAGATAGCGATGGTGTGTTGTCATTCTCCATGGATCTACTTCGAAACGATGTCGGTCCCTTCATGGAGACGGTGATGGATATGGAAAGCAAGTACATTGATGAATTAGACAACATGCCTCAAGTGGAAGAAGACGACCAATTAGAATGTGTTTCGTCGTCAAGAAGCAGTAGTTTCGGCGGAATGAAGGCAAAGATGGTTGGATTCTCTGATCCATTTTTCAATTTGAGATTGTATCTTACAGCATACGCTGATTCGTGTCTTATTTACCCAGTAGTTGGGATGCCAGGCAGTGGGAAGACTACTCTTGCTGAGAATTTGTTTCAAGATCCAAAAGTTGTGAGAGTGTTTGATCATCGAGTGTGGATCACAGTGGGCAGAAAATATGATTTCAATGACATTGCACGACGCATTGTGGCTCAGCTGGACATTCACACTCATGAAATTCCACAACATAAGAACTGCTTCAATCAAGATGATGAGAAGAAAATACGTGAATACTTGAGAGGAAGTAGGAGCCTTATTGTGTTGGATAATGTATGGGACTCAGAGGTGATCGATTACGTCAGTACTCTTTTACCGGGACATAATCATGCAATGATACGAATCTTGCTTACTACTAATCTGGAGAAAGTTGCTGAACATCTTCATGTGTTCCTACACAGAGCTATAGGCACCATGAAGCCATTGAATGAACCGAAAAGAGAGGATCATATGTTCAAACCAACAATAATGTCAACAATCACCATGAAGCCATTGAATAAACAGGAAAGTGAGGATCTACTTCGTATGAAGGTGTTTGGTGAGGAAGTGGAGGATTTCCCTCCTCGGCTCGAGAAAGCCGCAAAGAAGATTGCCAAGAATTGTAAAGGTCTTCCTCTTATGATCGTCACGGTTGCTGACCTCCTATTAAAAGCCAACAAAAATGATGACTTGGAATTCTGGAATGAGGTTGCAGAAAATCCAAATTCAGATGTGATGATGAATGCGCATAATCAAGTAGCAAAGGTACTTTTCCCAGTCTACGACTGTTCTCCTCAATCTTCAAAAATGTTATATCTGTATATGGCAGCATTCCCTCAGGATACTGAGATCGGCGCATCAAAGCTCATCAATATGTTGACTGCTGAGGGGTTTCTTACAAAAACACTGCATAATTCCTTTCATTGGAAGCGTGATCTTTCTACTATGGTTAGTACCACTATTCTTATATGTGAAGGAAAGACCGCAAATATTCACAGTATTAAAACTGTTCGCCTTAATTCTTCCTGGTGTTACTTGTTCAACAAAGAATCAAGTAAGGACAAGTTTCTTCTCCTCTTAAAAAGTGGTTGTGTCGGTGCCCTAGAACAACATATGAAAGGCCAACGTCGGTTGTGTCTCCACGCTAATTTTGTCCTTAACTTCAAAGAAGTATACAATTCAGTGAAATATGACTGTGCATCTACTGCTCGTTCTCTCCTTTGTTTTGGTCCTTATCACCCATATTCAATGCCACTAGATGTCGGTTTCAAGTTGCTCAGGGTACTAGATGCTCTTAAAGTACACTTCTATACTTTCCCAGTTGAAATTATAGAACTAGTTTTGTTGCAGTACCTCGCCCTAACTTACAATGGGGAACTCCCTACTTCTATATCCAAACTTTTTAACCTTCAATTCTTGATTATCCATCCACATGTGAGCATTAAATCTTGTGGGGCTCTGTCATATGTGCCGGTACAAATTTGGGATATGCAAGAACTCAAGTATATTGAGATCTTGGGAAGAAACCTACCAAATCCTGAACATGGTGCTTCCTTGCAAAAACTCTCGACTCTTATTGGTGTGAGCGTTCGTAGTTGTACCCGGGAAGTTCTTGAGGGACTTCCTAATATAAGAAAATTGGAAATTCAGATCAAGTTGACTCCTAGTGGTGATGATGATCTGAACTTTGATTATATTTGGGAAGTCAAAAATTTGGAGACATTGAAATGCAGTAGTATTGTGAGTCCTAAAGTCAAGTGTGAATGTGTCTCTCTTCCAAAACCTATTTCTTTGTTCCCATCAAGTTTGCAGAAGCTGCATTTGAGTGGCTTCGGTTATCCATGGAAATACATGAAACCCATCGGTGAAATACCAAATCTTCGAGTGTTGAAATTGCGAGACTATGCCTTTAAAGGTCCGAAGTGGGAAACAGAAAGTAATAGTTTCTTGCAACTTCAGTATCTTGTAATTGAAGACACTGATTTGGTGCAATGGAAACACAGTAGTGGAAGCTTTCCGAAGCTTGGATATCTAAGGATGAAGCATTGCTACAAATTACAAGAGTTCAATTGGTCGTGTGATGTAGATTGTGGAAGGATTGAATTAGTTGACTGCAATCCTTTAGCTGTCACTAGTGCCAAGCAGGCCAAACCCAGAAATGATTTTTTCAATCAGGTTAAAGTTTTTGTTTCTTTCGACGGTGAGGAGCTCAACTGATGACTGCATCTTATTAATTCTTGGCTAAGAGGTTAGTCTTCCAACTTCACTAAGTTAATTAATTAATGCTAATTTTAGTAATCAATTAATTACATCATCGTGCATTAATTATATTCATTAAAAGTGATAGCATATTGTGGTGATCATCAATCCATGATTGATGGATTACATTTTAATGAAACTGAATGGGAATGCAAACTTGATGAATATGATTTTCATATTAGTGGACAATTTGTTTTTAATTAGTAAAAACCATTCTCAGTCCATCTCCTAATTAAGAGAGTTATTTTCACCTTAAGTCTTAATTTTTGGCCTAGACCTTAATTTGAGACTAGCTTAAGGGATTTCTAAATTTAATTTAATTACTTAGACAATAGGGGCAGCAGATATGGAGAAGAGAAGGATATCGATGGTTGAAGTTGGTGTTTCAAAATTTTAATTTTGACTATTTGGGAATTTTGATCAGATTTTCACAAAATTACAATTACCCTTAAATTTTCAGAAATTACATATTTGCCCCTAAAATGATAAGGAGTAGCAATGTAGCCCAAGTTATGTTAATAATTTCTTCTTCGACCTTGGACCCTATAAATCACATTTTAGCCCCTAAACTATGATTTTACACTGATTTCAAAGTTCAGTTTTTTGGTTTTTTATTTTGTATTTTTTTATTTTACTTTTTAAGCCCAAGACCTAAGGCATATTTTTTTTTAAGCAATGAACTAGGTCACTAATATTAGTATCAAGTTTCAACTGTTACTCCACCTTTTGAGGTAGCTAGAATAATTAGTGTTATATATAAGTGCTGTATTGTTATGCTAATTAATATTAAGTTTTGGGATTAAAGATGAACTCACACAAGTAAGATTCATATAATTTATGCCCAGAAGGTATATATGAGTGTTATTTAATTCATTTCGTACTAACTAATTAATTATTGTGTTTATCATACTAATTAAGTATGTATGTATTCTCTCAAACCCTATATTCACTTAATTATTATTTTGCAGGATAAGGAACTGAAAAATGTCCGTTATTTCAAGTCTCTCTGTATTGTGAGACTTGAACTCAATATTTCAGTCAATCATGAATCTTCTTATGTTCTTGTTTAGTTTTGTAATTGTAATTTTAAAACTATGAATTTTGTTGCGTTTTTCTAGGGGATATAGGTGACCCTTGAATTGGGGTAGATAATTTGTGATCATTGATTGTTATTGTTGGTTGACTTAATTTGTTTGAAAACCATTGCTTGGAATATGCTATTACTTATTTTAATCATTGTTGTTGTTGGTCGGCTTAATTTGTTTAAAAACCATTTGCTTATATAGAATATGCTATAACATTTTTATTTTTAGTTTAAGATCTAAAATAGTCAGTTAGAATGGAGGGGAAAAATAGCTACAGATATTTAATTTCTAGCCACTAAAACCAAAATGTCTCTCATTAATTAATTGTTTTGGAGATAAAAATTCCTTTTGTAAGGAAAAAAAAAAATCATATCTTTCCTCCACCGAGTTCATGCTTGCACGATCAGAGCACGACGTGCGAGCCTGTCATCCAAAAAAAAAAAAAAAAATACAACATTTCATATTTCACAAAGAGAGAGACAAATAGCTGTTAATGGAGTTGAAAATCAAGCAGAAAATATATTGAAATTCCACCCACCATCACCATTACCAACTTCAGATCTTCAACGACCACCGCGAGCTCCTCCATCCGCCGCCACCACCACCACCACCAAACACTTTGCTCCCACCATCATCACCAATTCTTGTCACTACTTTTCTGTTCCATTTAAGTGAAAATTGTGAGAGAGATCAGATCAGAGGAATGGCGGGTTATAGTGCAGTGGTTTCTCTGCAGAAAACAATTGAGCGTATTCTAAAATCTTACCGTTTTACAAATTCTTCTCATATTGAGCTCGTTCCACCATCTGCAGAAATCATACAACTCGCCTACAGGGAGCTGGAGCCCCTCCTTGAGACTCTGAAGAGATTGGATAGCATCAGCCCAAGCAAGAGCAGGAAGAGGGTGAATGCTTTGGATGGACGAATCAAAGAGGCAGTTTGGAGATTTGAAGACTTGCTTGAATCCCATCTCTCTCATCAGATTCTCTCACAATTTGAAGATGAGAGAGATGTGTTGATATTCTCCATAGATTTTCAGAGTCTGCAAAGCGATGTTGATGACTTTATTAAGATGGTGAAGGATATGGAGAAGGAATACATTTATGAACTGGACAACATGCCTCAAGTAGAAGACGACGAATATGTTTCGTCAAGATATGAGTTTTGTGGAACGAAGGCAAACATGGTTGGATTCTCTGATGAATTTCAAATTGTGAAAAATGATCTTGTACGAGCGGGCGGGAATTACGCCTACTCATTAGTTGGGATGCCAGGCAGTGGAAAGACTACTCTTGCTGAGAATGTTTTTCAAGATCCAGCAGTTTCGAGATGGTTTGATCGTCTTGCATGGGTCACAGTCGGTAGAAAATATCAATTTGATGCAATTGCACGACTTATTCTAGCTCAATTGGATCCTAACATAAATAAAATTGAAGAAGGAGATGATAAAATGTACTTGAAAGAAAGATTGAAGGGTAAGAGATGCCTCATTGTGTTGGATGATGTATGGGACACACAGCTATTGGATTACTTCACTAGCTGTTTGCCAAACGATGATAATGCAGTGATACGAATCTTGCTTACAACAAATCACGAGAACGTAGCTCGACATATTACGAGTTACATAAGCAGTGCTTCTACACAAACCATGCAGCCATTGAATGAAAAACAAAGTGAGGATCTACTTCGCAAGAAGGTGTGTGGTGAGGAGGATTTTCCTCCTCAACTCGAGAAAGCAGCAAAGAAGATTGCGAAGAATTGTAAAGGTTTTCCTCTTATGATAATCACGGTTGCTGATCTCCTATCAAAAGCCAACAAAAATGACGACCCAAAATTCTGGAATGCGGTAGCAGAAAAACGAAATTCAGGTGTGATGATGGATGCGCATAATCAAATATCAAAGGTACTTTTCCCAGTCTACGACTGTTTCCCTCAATCCATTAAAATGTTTTATCTATACATGGGAGCTTTCCCTCAAGATTCCGAGATCGCTGCATCCAAGCTCATGAATATGTTGAGTGCTGAGAGGTTTCTTCAACTAAAAACAAAGTTTGACTTTTGTTATAATGGAAAAGAGGAAAGTCATTTTGGTAATATGAATAGTATTGTTATCTCTGAAGAAAAAACTGTCGATGATTGGCGAGCTAAAACTTGTCGACTTAATCCTTCTTGGTGGCACTTGTTCAACAAAGAAGCTTCAAAGGACAAGTTTCTTCACGTTTTAAGTAGTGGTGGTGATGGCATAGAACAAACTATAAGAGGGCAGCGTCGGTTGTGTCTCCATAGTAATTTTTTATTAAGTTTCAAAAAAGTGTACGATTATGTGAAATGTGATTGTGCATCTATTGCACGCTCTCTCCTTTGTTTTGGTCCTTATCTCCCATATCCCATGCCACTAGATGTTGGTTTCAAGTTGCTTAGGGTACTCGATGCTCTTAAAGTCCGTTTCTACAATTTCCCAATTGAAATTCTGCAACTAGTTCTATTACAATACCTTGCCCTAACTTGTAATGGAGAACTCCCTACTTCCATATCCAAACTTTTTAACCTTCAATTCCTGATTATCCATCCACATGCGAGCATTAAGTCTTGCGGAGCTCTATCATATGTGCCGGAACAAATATGGGATATGCAACACCTACAACATATTGAGATCTTGGGACACAACCTACCAAATCCTAAAAGCGATATTTCCTTGCATTATCTCGAGACACTTCTAGGTGTGAGTCCTGACAGTTGTTCCAGAAAAATTCTTAAGAAACTTCCTAATATAAGAAAATTGGGAATTCAAATTGAGTTGACACCAAATGGTGTTAGTAAGCCATTGCGCTTGCTTCCTATTGATCTACGACTCGAAAGATTGAACACACTTAAGTGTACTATTGTGAATCCTGAGGTCGAGTATAGATGTGTTGCCCCTCTGGATCTTTTTTGGATGATGAAATCAAGATTACGAAAGTTGCATTTAAGTGGCACGGGTTATCCCTGGAAATACATGGAAGTCATTGGTTCAATGCTAGAGAGTCTTCAAGTGCTCAAATTGCGATGCTACGCTTTTCAAGGTCCAACATGGAAAATAGAACCTAAAACTTTTTTGTGTCTTGTTTATCTTGTAATTGAGGACACTGATTTGAAGGAATGGAAACCAAGTCCGGGAAGCTTCGCAGACCTTCGCAAACTAAGGATAAAACATTGCTACAATTTAGAAGAGCTCCATTGGCCATCTGCTGCTCGTTCCGGAAGGATTGAAATAATTGACTGCAATCCTTCAGCTGTTACTTGTGCCAAGCAATTAAAAGAGACTGCTAAAGACTATGACCTTCAGGTCATTGCTTCTTTTGACGATGGAGAGCTCAAGTGATGAGTCTCTCAACCTGGCTAATTAAGAGGTTAGTCCCAACACTTTACTTCAAATTACTTGCAATATGACAGGTTTTCAAACTGATCAAGACTTCTATCTTGTGTTCAACTATATCATTTAATATTACATTCATAATAGTGATTGCGATTGTGATTGCGAATTGCGTTTACATGAATGACAATGTAGATGTTGTGATGCCTTCAAGAACCCCTATCGGGCTATGTTATGTTTGGGCTCATTTTCTGGTTTTGAGCTTATTTCTTGTGTTCTGTTAGAGTTTCGGGGCTATGAATAACTTATTCTGCAATCTGTAATTCGCACATTTGATAAAATTCTTCTCTTTCTGGTTCATGGACATAGCTAACACAATAATAGTGAGAGAGAGAGAGAGAGAGAGAGAGAGTACCTTGTTAAGTTCACCTTAATTATATCTCAAAAAAGACCCATATCCGCTACTATTTTTCATCACCTGAAACCGAGTTTTCTCTCCGGAGTAGGAGACTTGTTTAAGGCATTTCTAAATTTAATTAATTCACTTCCAAAACTATGTATGAAATTATGATTTTACACTGATTTCAAATTTCAATGCTAACTTTTTTTATGCCGGGAGGCAAGTAGGCCACTAAAGCAAATATTAGCATCAAGTTTCAATAATTCCATCTTCTATTGCCTTTTGAGATAGGATAATTAAATTACTATCTGTCAATGCACTATTGTTATGCTAAGATTGAGTTTTGAGACCATTTTATGTGATAATGGTAAAGATGAACTCACACGAGTTGGATCAACGTAATTCATGCCCAGAAGCAGTGATTGTTGTTTAATTCAATTTGAATAACTAATTATCGAGTTTATCTTATAAGAATGCATGCATGCTCAAGTTCACTTATTATTATTTTGCAGGCTAAGGAGTTGAGCAATGATGCTGGAGTGACGGGCACCACATTCTCCCTTCCGGTGTTTGTTATTTTAATTTTCTTCATTATTGTGATGCTTGAACTAAGTATTTAGTTATTCATAAATTCTTCTTATGATGTGGTTTGGTTGTGTTACAAATTTCAATTTTACCACTATGACTTATGTTGTGTTTTGATAAGAGATGTGACCCTTGAACCATTCTTGTTGGTTGGGTTTGTTTATAAACCATTTGCTTTAATCTACAATTATTTATGGGATATTATTATTGTTGTTCAAATTTGTTTAAAAACCATTTACTTTGAATCTGCAATCCAAAGGTTATGTCTAGTTTCTGCTACTCATCAGAGTCATCTATATACAAATGAACTTGAAAAATCTTCATCATAGAATAATATTTCATCACTTTATACAACAGAACTATAATATTGCATGCATAAAGCAGAATGACTAACCTTTTGACGGAGCTGCAGATCATGACTTGAGCTTCCCATCATCCCATGAAGAATAGAAACTAGCATCAAGAAAACGGCATCCTCTTCTGTCTTTTATCCGATTCAGAAATGCCTCGGCTAAAGGGTTGCTGTCGATTACTTTTACCTCTTTGAAATAATAATCATAATCCCAATTGAACTCTTCTAAATTGTAGCAATGTGCTATGCTTAGGTGCCTAAGCCTTGAGAAGCTTCCACTTTCCACTTTCCATTCAACCAAATCAGCATCACTGATTACAAGGTACCTAAGGCTTGGGAAGTTGAAGTCCTTGACTTCCCACTTTGGGCCTCGAAAAGCATAGCAATGCAATTTGAGCACTTGAAGGTTTGGCAACAACCCGATTATATCCATATATTCCCACGGATAGCACAGCCCACTCAAATGCAACTTTAGTAGAGTTGATGGAAAAGATAGCACCATTCCTCACCAAACACCTTCTCACGAAAAAGATCCCAACTTTCTTCCTTATTCAACAAAGGCACTGTTTTTATGTTACTATAACAAGATATGGTAGTGTGATCAGCTACTTCCCTTAGCCTAGTTGTGATCAAGATTCGACTTCTTCCATCATCGCTGTTCGGAAAACAACTTCTCAAACACTCCCAAACCTCTGTTTCCCACACATCATCCAACACAATCAAGTATCTCCTATCCTTGAAAACTTCATATAAATGCTGATTTATTTCCACATCATCTCTTTCTGTAATAATTTCATCTACTTGAGCTAGAATGCTTCTAGGGATTTCATTCAATTGGCATTTTCTACCTACTTTCACCCACGCACGACACTCAAAATGACTTAAAATCAATGTATCATAAAAAATTTATCTAGCAAGAGTGGTCTTACCAGTGCCCGCCATTCCGATGAGAGAGAAAACCTGCAAGCCGGCATACCTAGGGCGTGTGAACTGAACTCTGATTTGGTTGAATAGATCAGGTAATCCGACCATCTTCGACTTGCTTCCACCAAAATCAGCAGTTTCATCAGATTCTTCAGGTAGCAGGTTGTCCAATTCGTTAATGTACTCATCCTCCATCTTCTCCGCCGTTCCGACGAAGGAATCGACATCTTGTCTGAGATGATGTAGGTCTATGGAGAATTTCAATGGATGGGTTTCTTCAGATTGTGAAGAAATTTGATCTAAGAGATGGGATTCAAGTGAATCTTGAAATTGAGATACAGAAGCTCTGATTTTTGCATCCAAAGCATTTACTCTGTTCCTTGTTAAAAGCAGAAAATGTAGAGAGATATTTTGAGATTTGTAAACTGTATTTGATATATGAAAACTGAATTTACAACAAACGTTTGAGAGATATTTATACAATGTGAGAAGCATCTATCTTAACTAATTTAGGCGGCAGTTGTTGCAACTAACTTCTAACTACCTATCATCTAATTGCCTTGCTAACAACTAACTACATGCATGCATGGTGATGCATGCATGACTATATTTACAATATAAGATACCCCGAAGAATCTAAGGTGGGTGAAGAAGATGAAGTTTGTGTCGTAAGTCCAGAAACCGAGTTTCAGATAAAGGCATGGTAAAAATATCAGCAATCTGATCACTTGAAGGTACATGCCCAACGTCGATAGATTTATCAGCAATCTTTTCTCGAATATAATAAATGTCCACTTCTATATGTTTGGTGTGAGCGTGAAAGACTGGGTTGGAGGCAAGGCAATAGCATTACTATTGTCACTCCAGAGTTTAGAAGGAAATTGCAAGAATACACCGAGCTCTTTGCATAAGTTGTGAAGCCAGACTAAGTCTGTAGTAACATTCGCAATGGCGCGATATTCGGCCTCAGCGCAACTCCGAGCAACAACATCTTGTTTTTTTGAACTCCACACCAATAAATTTGTTCCAAGAAAAATACAATGACCCCCAGTGGATCGGCGATCATCAAGACATCCTGCCCAATCTGCATCAGAAAAGCTTTCAAAAATTTGTGAGTTAGTACGGGTAAAAGCAAGAGAAAGCTGCCGAGTGCCACTAAGATATCGAAGGAGATGTTTACAGGCTTTCTAGTGAAGATCAGTAGGGTTTTTGAAGAAATTGGCTAAGTTTGTTTACAGCAAAGGCTATGTCGGGTCTACTTAAAGTGAGATATTGGAGCGAACCAACAATACTTCTATAAAGAGAGGGATCATCAAATGGAGCTCCATCAAATTTAGAATAATTCTTGTTGGCTTGCATAGGGGTAGGAACAGGTTT